>CAWUFW010005332.1:0-1356650 GCA_963921515.1 Calotriton arnoldi
ATCGTCTCCTATGGTCACATCTCCAGTGGCATGCTGAGCCCCTACCAAGAAACTCCACAGCAGTCCTGGCGACTAATCCACAGCACACTGACACAGAGGCAGACACCTGAGGGGTCAAATCACTGTGCACAATGTGTCCTCTGATACACGGGAGTGGGAGTACAGAGTGTATTGTATGGCCTGGAGTAGGCATGACTGTCCAGCCCCACATGAATGAGGGATGAGCCCTGGACTGTAGGCAGCTGGCTAAGTATGTGTGACACACGTCATATACATACTCCTGGGGCCCAAACATTGTTCCCACCCGCAGCATGGGTGTGTGCCAGGTACCCCAGCCACATGTGGTGGATCAGCTCAGCAATTGGACCACAGATCAAAGTAACACGCTGAATACATGTCAGAATACAGGCATTGTGTAAGCAATGGACCCACCCATGATGCCCACCACAGAGTCAGGGAAACAGATGCTGTCTCCCACCTTGAGTCAAGCAAACTGCAAGGACACAGTCCTAAGTGACAGAATTCCCTGCATGTAAGGGCCACACCTGGGTATCAGATGAGGAGTGGGCAGTGCACAATAGAGGGACATGGCTCCTGGACAACATGACTGCTGTACTGTGGCAGTTCAACCTGGCCCGAGGAGGGCACATAGCATGTTAGACAGAGTACACAGTGCAGTCTTTGACTCACCCCCTCCTTGCTGCTCTCTGGCCTTCAGCTGCCCATCCAGGTCTGGAAAGACCACCGCCAGGATCCTGAGCATGTGGGGGGTCAGGGTCCGTGTTCCGCCCTCCTGCGAGGAGGCGACAGCTTCAGCTGGACCCGTGCAATCCTCCGGGTCCTGCCCCGAAGGTCCTGCCACCTCTTTTGGCAGTTGCGGATCCGGCGCTTGTAGACCCCCACGGACCGGACAGCCCGGACGATGTCCTTCCAGATCTCATGCTTCCGATGGGCAGAAGCCTGTCAGGATGACAAAGTGATAAGGCCATTACTACACATGCAACATATCCGTGCATGACACAGTTGCATATACATGTCGCAATCACAGGGGCACATGGTGTACCCAGGCAGTGCACGGCTGCCCATGGACAGTTTTCCAGAAGTCACTACATGGTATCATTGCATGGGGAGTAAAACCCTGTTCAGAAGCACTGTCACTGCACCATACCTGTCCAGTGCAAGTCACTACACACTATGGGGGGTGACAACTACTCAGTGAGCCTGCTAGCCAGTGGTGTGCTGACTCTCAGCCTTGCTAGTCAGACAAAATGCACATTCAGAAAGGCAGTGCACAGAACACTCACCTGCTCCCCTGGTGTCCCATACAGCTTGCTGTACTGTGGAAGTAGGCTGTCCAGCAGGGCCTGGTTCTCTTCAAGGCTGAAGGCTGGGGCTCTCTCCACAGTACGTGCCATTGCAGGGTCCAGAGGGGCAGAGACAGCAGCAGTGCAGTGGCAGATGTCGTCCTGGAGCATGTAGTGCAGGCAAGTGGGCTCCCAGGGGAACATGCAGCAATATATATGTGCTGGAGAGGCAGATACTGTCCCTTGTGTCCAAAGTGATAGGTCCAAGTCGTTTGCATCTTCTGAATCTGGCCAATCCATGGAATAGCAGCACCAAAACACGCCCACAGCATCCTTCAAAATTTCAACTTCATGACATACATGATTTTGCAACATTGTTGTGGGTGACCAACTGATTTTCCAGCAACCGACTCGTTCGAATATTCGAAAACGCGTCCGTTGCCAGGCAAGCCCATTGTCAATGGGTGCGCACCGATCGGTCCATTGAGGTACAACGCGCACAGGGGTACAACGCGTACCCGCACACATTGAAAGCAATGGGCCGGCCGGAGGCACCGATCGGTCCATTGCTGTTCAACGCGCACAGGGGTACAACGCGTACCGCACACATTGAAAGCAATGGGCCGGCCGGAGGCACCGATCGGTCCATTGCTGTTCAACGCGCACAGGGGTACAACGAGTACCCGCACACATTGAATGCAATGGGCCGGCCGGAGGCACCGATCGGTCCATTGCAGTACAACGCGCACAGGGGTACAACGCGTACCCGCACACATTGAATGCAATGGGCCGGCCGGAGGCACCGATCGGTCCATTGCAGTACAACGCGCACAGGGGTACAACGCGTACCGCGCACATTGAAAGCAATGGGCCGGCCGGAGGCACCGATCGGTCCATTGCTGTTCAACGCGCACAGGGGTACAACGCGTACCCGCACACATTGAATGCAATGGGCCGGCCGGAGGCACCGATCGGTCCATTGCAGTACAACGCGCACAGGGGTACAACGCGTACCCGCACACATTGAATGCAATGGGCCGGCCGGAGGCACCGATCGGTCCATTGCAGTACAACGCGCACAGAGGTACAACGCGTACCCGCACACATTGAAAGCAATGGGCCGGCCGGAGGCACCGATCGGTCCATTGCTGTTCAACGCGCACAGGGGTACAACGCGTGCCCGCACACATTGAATGCAATGGGCCGGCCGGAGGCACCGATCGGTCCATTGCAGTACAACGCGCACAGGGGTACAACGCGTACCCGCACACATTGAAAGCAATGGGCCGGCCGGAGGCACCGATCGGTCCATTGCTGTTCAACGCGCACAGGGTACAACGCGTACCCGCACACATTGAATGCAATGGGCCGGCCGGAGGCACCGATCGGTCCATTGCAGTACAACGCGCACAGGGGTACAACGCGTACCCGCACACATTGAAAGCAATGGGCCGGCCGGAGGCACCGATCGGTCCATTGCTGTTCAACGCATCACTGTACATGTGACTGGCATATGTCAGCATGCCTGTCTCAGATGGACACATGCCAGCCACAGATAGCTCCCAGGGAGTGAGGGGCACACCTACATCACGACAGCCTGTCCAAACCTTATCATAAGGCATGTAAGGCTGCATTTCCTATTGTGTGTATGTTGGTGTACATGTTGTCCTGTGGGTGTCACCTGTGGGCAGCCACCCCCAGGCTGTGCACGTGTTAATGGGGACAGGATCCTGGGTGTTACGTGTACGTGACCACTGTGATGTGCAACTGTTCATATCTGTGCATGTGCCATGGTCACATTTCACAGTGGTGTTTGTGTATGTCATGTCACATACCCCGTGAGTCCCATGTGGGACGGTATGTTTGAGCCAGGGTGTCCCAGTGGCACAATAGTGATGGCCCTCCACAGTCTTTGTGCATGTAGTGTTTACAATGTCTCTGATTTCATGTGCACAATGGGAGACAGTCTCCACATCCACGTTGTGTGTGCATGGACTCTGATGTTGTGCGTGTGTGTCACAGACGTCCATGGCTCTCCTGCCATGGCAAGTGTGGCCACTACCTGTGGGGGTCATGTTTGTTTTGTTGTGGTGTACACATGATACTCCAGGTGATGCCAGTGTCCATGTGGCATTACAGGGTCCCTGGGAATGTGCCTGTCGTTGAGCTGTGGTGCCTGGGGCACATCTGTCCTCACATGTCACTGGGGGGTGACTGTGACACAGCATCATGATATCCAATGGGCCAACCTGGGACAAATTGATGCCACCTGTAGGACCGTGTTGACAGATGTTGGCCATGTATGTACCATACATGTCGTTCCGGTACTGCACACTTCATGTAGTTGTGCCTCATGATGATGTATGTTGGGATCTTGAGTGTGTTCAATGCCGCATATGTGGGGTGACTGACGATCTTGCTTACTTCTCCTCTGCACTGCAGGGCTCCTGCTGTCCATCGGCCATTCCCAGACCTGGCAACGATGGTGGAACGGGACAGCATCCGACGGTACCGCTTCACCAGGCAGCTGATTGAGGATTTGGCAGTGCAGTTGTCCCCACATTTGCAGCCTGGCCGGCCGTATCCTACAGCGCTGACCCCCAAGGTGAAGGTGATGGCAGCCCTACACTTCTTTGCCACCGGTACCTTCCAACATACTGTGGCGTCTGCTGGTGGGATGTCACAGACCATGTTCAGCCGTGTGCTCCGCGATTTCTTGGCGGCAATGTTGCTCTTCCTGAACCGGTACATCTATTTCCCTAGATCTGCGACGACTCACTGACGTGAAGAGTGACTTTTATGCCCTGGGGAGGATGCCGCATGTCATTGGCTCCATTGATGGGACACATGTGGCTTTGGTACCACCACAGGCCCAGGAGCAGGCCTACAGGAACCGCAAGCACTACCACTCGGTCAATGCACTGGTGGTGTGTCTTGCAGACATGACCATCACACACGTGTGTGCCCGTTTCCCTGGTTCAGCACACGATGCCTTTGTGATGAGGAGTAGTCGCATCCCCAGGTTGATGGCACAGATGCAGAACCAGCGTGCCTGGCTTGTCGGTGTGTACTGACTTTGTGCCATTGTGTGTGATCTGATCTGTAGTATTCCGCCCACTTTTCCAAGTCAGCTGATGTGCACTTGTCTGTCCGTAGGTGACTCGGGATACCCCAACATGCCGTGGTTGCTGACACCCCTCAGGAACCCTGTGACACCTGCCCAGATGTGCTACAATGAGGCACATGGTCGGACCAGGAGAGTGATTGAGCGGACCTTTGGTCTCCTGAAGAGCCGCTTCCGCTGCCTGGACAAGACCGGAGGGTCCCTCCCATATGCCCCTGCGAAAGTGTGCAAGATTATCATCGTCTGCTGCATGCTCCACAACCTGGCAGTGCGGAAGGAGTTGCATCTCATCCAGGATGACGATGACCAACATCCGCCACCTGTGGAGGATCCTGGCCTGGACCACGATGCCAGTGACGATGATGATGATGATGGTGATGGTGATGTCCGCACACAGCTCATCACCAACTTCTTTAGCTGAATGTGAGTATCCTGAGGTGTCATGTGAATGATGTGAGTTGGCATGATGTGTGGGTGGTGCTCTGGTGCTGTTGGAGTGTGTCCATGGGCTACTTGACAGGATGTGTGTTGCGATGTGTGGTGACAGGTGGGCTGTACTCCCCAACAGTGTTGACATGCTAACTTGGTTCTGGGTGGGTATCTTGTAACATGTATTGTGCATGAGTTTTGCTGTTCTGTCCTGTACTGCATTGCTTTTGACTGTGTGTCATTTCTGTCCTTCACAGGGTACTTTCAGATTCGTTTGGTCAACTGTGTCCACCGACGACGTGATTGCACATCCAGGCTGGTAGCTGTTGTGTCCCTACAGGTGATGTGCGCCACACCCATGGACTTCCTTCTGTCTACAGTTGTTGACTGTGTGCCCGCTACCAGGTGGGGTTACCTTGCATCTGTAGTGGTTACGGCATGTTGCTACTGTGTAATAAACCTGTGCTTCACTTAGTGATGTGCGTTGTCTGTGGTCACACATTTGACTGCCATTTGCTTACTGCACCTGTGGGCTACTTGACTACAACTGGGAATGGGTGTGGTGTCTGTGCATTGCACCGTCTTCCCTGGCAACATCAGTGTAGGCAATGAGTCAGATGGCCTAGGTGTGTATGTGTTGTGTAGCCCTGGTGGTGTGTCTCCCTCATATGTGTCACGTTGCCTGTACTCACATGCCTGTGTTGTCCTTGCTGTTGCAGTTCGCATACACAGTGTAATTTTGCTGTTCATCATCCCCATAACAGCACCCACGTTGGAATCACGACAGAGGCAAGTATGGTGTATTATTGTGTTTATTGTGATACATCTGTGATAATAGTGCATAGGATGGATTGTGCTGTACATGAATCTTGCAATCCCAAGTTCCTAGATGAATAGAAAGTCCAGGTAGACAGGATCCCCAGTATCGGGGCCACAGTTGTCTGACACATTGTTCCAACTTGTACTCCCCATGCAATGTGTGGGAGTAGTGTTGCCATCAACAGGGTGAACAGTCTGTGCACAAAGGCGAAAATCCAGAACAGGTTCAGGCTTCCTGGGAGTTGCGCTTGGCCATCAGCCTCTCACTTTCCCCTCCTCGGACGACCCCTCTTCTTGGGGGGGCCCTCAAGTGCAGGCTGCTGCGGTGCAGGGGACTCTCCGCCAGAGTCCTCCTCCCTCCCTGTGGCAGTTGCAGTTTGTTCGGTACCAGATGTTGTTGGCACACAGGGAGGTGTGGACTGGTTGCTGTTCATCTGGCGGAGGCATTGTAAAATGTCCCTGTGCACCGCCGTCATCTCATGTAGTACATCCCACTTGGACTCCACGCGGGACATGTGGGAGTCCACACGTGACATGTGTGACTCCACGTGGGACATGTGGGAGTCCAAGCGGGCATGATGGGCAGCCTGCTGCTGTTTGATGTCTCTGAGGAGCCCCACTACCTGGCTGAGCTCTCCGGTGCTGGACTGGTACGCATCAGCTATGCGTACCAGTTGTGGGTCTTCATGCACACCAGCAACGTCTGCAAGCAGCGACCTCTGTCTCCCACCCCTCCCACCACCCCTGCTGACATGTGCAGTGTGTGCAGTTGCACGCACAGATAACCCTGGTCCACCTTGGGGGTTGGTGGTGGTGGTGGTGTCCATGGCCCCAGGTTGGTCCAGGGTCACTGCGCTGGTGTTGTTCCTTATTCTGTCCATGTCGGCAGGGATGGTATTCGTGGTGACAGTCGTTGGAGGGGTGGGTGCAGGGGTGCAGCTGGTGGACCTGCTGGTGCTGCAGCTGGTGGTCCTGCTGGTGCAGCATGTTGACTTGCACCGGATGTGCCAGGTTGTTCTTCATCGTCCGAGGAGGACAGAGGCTGTACGACGCCAGTGAGCTCGGCATCCTCTTGAGCCTGGGACTGGGACTCCTCAGCGTCTGCTGCTGTGTCCCTATCATCACCTGTTTTTGGGAGACACAAACAATGTATGTCATGTTTCTGCAGGCATCAGTGGTTGACACACCTGACAGTTGTGACTGTGCCTCGGGGTGCGGGCCTGTACATTGTATTGTCCTAAGTCGTCACAGTCAGGGGTTGATATTGGTGTGGCACATTGTCCTGCATTATTTGGGCATTTCTATGTATTCTCTGGGGTGTGAACATGGTCTGCTATGATTGTGTTTGGTTGACAGCCAGACCTCCTTCCCACCCACCCACCCACCCAGTCAGTTATCCCACCATGGAACGTGCTTGCATTGCAGGGAGTGTAAGTTGTCTCTCAGGATGTCAGTCAGTGGTGTCCTGCTGTTTGTTGGTGCACAGTTGGCAGCAGGGCCTTGTGCTCCCCACAGCAGTAGCCAGTGTCAGCCATCTTGTGAGTCCTTCTCCACTCCCTGTGATGTGAGCATGGTTCAGGGTGGTGTTGATGGGCCAGTTGTGAGGCTGAGCAATGTCTGTGACTACGACTCCCATCATGCTATTGCCTCCACCCCCTTCCCAGCATGCCCATGCTTCCTTCCTTTTGACTCTGCTTCCCTGTGGGGTGGGCTGGCTGTGCTGACAGGATGGCTGGGAGTGTTGTCCTGGCAGTTGTTTGGCTAAGAGTCCCAAGAGTGTCCCTGTGCTTCACACAACATAACCCAGGGTGGTGGTGCTTTGTGGGATCTTGTGTTAGGATGGAGGGCATTGCATTCTACCAGGTGGGTACTGTGGAGTTTGTGGGGGGGGGTGTGAGGGGAGGTGCTTGTGACTATGGTCAGTGCTGCAAGTCCCCCTTCCCACCCAGCTAGCCGGATATCCCACCATGGAACGTGCTTGCATTGCAGGGAGTGTAAGTTGTCTCTCAGGATGTCAGTCAGTGGTGTCCTGCTGTTTGTTGGTGCACAGTTGCCAGCAGGGCCTTGTGCTCCCCACAGCAGTAGCCAGTGTCAGCCATCTTGTGAGTCCTTCTCCACTCCCTGTGATGTGAGCATGGTTCAGGGTGGTGTTGATGGGCCAGTTGTGAGGCTGAGCAATGTCTGTGACTACGACTCCCATCATGCTATTGCCTCCACCCCCTTCCCAGCATGCCCATGCTTCCTTCCTTTTGACTCTGCTTCCCTGTGGGGTGGGCTGGCTGTGCTGACAGGATGGCTGGGAGTGTTGTCCTGGCAGTTGTTTGGCTAAGAGTCCCAAGAGTGTCCCTGTGCTTCACACAACATAACCCAGGGTGGTGGTGCTTTGTGGGATCTTGTGTTAGGATGGAGGGCATTGCATTCTACCAGGTGGGTACTGTGGAGTTTGTGTTGGGGGGGTGTGAGGGGAGGTGCTGGTGACTATGGTCAGTGCTGCAAGTCCCCCTTCCCACCCAGCCAGCCAGATATCCCACCATGGAACGTGCTTGCATTGCAGGGAGTGGAAGTTGTCTCTCAGGATGTCAGTCAGTGGTGTCCTGCTGTTTGTTGGTGCACAGTTGCCAGCAGGGCCTTGTGCTCCTCACAGCAGTAGCCAGTGTCAGCCATCTTGTGAGTCCTTCTCCACTCCCTGTGATGTGCGCATGGTTCATGGTGGTGTTGATGGGACAGTTGTGGGGGGGCAATATGTGTGACTGCGACTCCCATGATGCTATTGGCTACACTGACTTGGCCAGCATACACAGAATTCCTTCCTTTGAGTGGTCTTCACTGTGTGTTGGTGTTGTTGTGGTGGCTACATGTGTGGATGTGTGTGTTAGTTCTATTTGTGCCACTGCCTAGCTGTAGTTGTGGTTGTGTTTGTACATGTGTTGGCACAGTTGGATGTGACTTTTTTGATGGCATGTGTTGTGTTTATCTGACTGACATACACATTTTGGGATGATTCTGTTCTAGTTGCTGTGTAATTGCTATGAGTGCATGGTTTGACTCTCCCCTTGACAGTGATGTGTGTGTTTTGTGGCAGTTTATTGTGTACATTTGTTGTGTACTCACCAGGCTCTGGGATGTCCTCTAGCCCATATATGCTCACTGGCGGTAGGATGGCCCGCACCTTCTCCTCCCAGGGCCTGAGGTATATTGGCTTGGCAGGAGGGCCACTGCCGGTGTGTTGGCTGTTGATGTAATCTTGCTTCAGCAGTTTCCGTACCCTCCTGCGCACGTCATACCACCTGTTCTGGATGTCGGTCTTTGTGCGCCGACATGGTGATTGTGCGTTCACCCTGTTGATGATCCTCTCCCACATCTTGGTTTTCTGCGACATGGGGGTCTGTTGGACCAATGTGCCAAACAGCTGTGGCTCTACCCTGAGGATCTCGTCTACCAGGACTTCCAATTCACAATCTAGGAACTTGTGATTCTTCTTGGGGGCATGGTGATGGGTGGTGATGGTGGGTGATGTGTGTGTTGGTGTGCAGGTGAGGGTGTGTGGGTGGGTGTTGTGCTGGGTGTATGTGAGGTAGGTATTTGTTGGTGTGCTGCTGGTGTGTGGCTTGTGTGAGGGATGAGCTGTGGGTGTGTGGTTGCTTTCTCTTGGGTGCTGGTAGTGGAATGGCATTTGCAAAGGCTCATGGTAGTGATTTGTGTCCTTTATATAGGTGGAGTTGTGGGTGTGTCTTTGTTCTCTGTCCCCACCCCCCAGTATTTATTGGCTTGGTAATTGCTTGTTTGGCCTTTTTTGGTTGATTTTTCCTTTGTGCTGTTTGTGTATGTTGGAAACGTTCTTGTGACCGAGTCGGACCCTGCATTGGTCTCGTACGGTGTTTTCCGTTTCGTTCACGCTGTGTTTGTGCAGTTTTGTATGCTGCGTACGCGTCGGTCGCGGTGTATTGTGTTGCTTCGGCTCGGTTTTGTATGCGTGTCGGTCGTACGGCTTGTCCTCCGTCCGACTCGGTCGTGTTTTTCGCGCCTTGCATCGTACTTTGCGGGTTGGAGTTGGCGGGTACGATTCGGTCGGATTTGTTCCGGGTGCGTGTCGGTCGGTTGGATTCGCTTGTTTTTCCGGCCGGATTGCTATTTTCCGAGCGGCTCGGTCGGTCGGCTTGGTTTCCTGACGTGTCGGTCGGATTTATCGCGGCTTGCATCGTACTTGGCGTGTCGGGCGCCACTGGTACGTGTCGGTCGGTAATTTTTCCGGCTCCGAGTCGGTCGGTGCTTTTTCCGGCCCGAATCGGAATCGACCCCTTTGTGTCCTCCTTCGGCCAAATGGTTCAGTAATGCAATTGTGTCAGTGACACAATCTTCTCGTGTTTTTGATGCCACCAATAGGTCATCAATGTACTGAACCAGAACTGATTTCTTGGGCATAACTAATGACTCCAGACACTTTTTCAGTATTTGATTGAAAATTGAGGGACTTTCTGTGTACCCTTGAGGAACTCGGCATCATGCCAAAATACGGTCCTCAAACCTAAAGGCGAAAAGATACTGGCTATCTGGGTGCAATGGAATAGAAAAGAATGCTTGGCATAAATCAATTACTGTAAACTAACCAGCATTCCAGGGTATCTGGTAAAGAATCACTGCTGGATTTGGCACTACTGGGCAACAAGGCACTACAATTTTGTTAATCTTTCTTAAATCCTGCACTATTCTGTATTTTCCGCTAGGCTTTTTAAGTCCCATTATTGGCGAATTACAAGGACTACTCATTATTTCTTTTAAAATGCCTGGATTAATCATTCGATCAATTTCTGGAGTAATTCCTGCTTTTACTTCAGGACTCATTTTGTATTGTCGTGTGTTTGGATAAACTGCACCTTCTTTCACCGTCACTTTAACTGGATCTACATTCGCCATTAGCCCAATATCTTTTCCTGTAAAATCCCACACTTCTGGGTTCACTGTGTTTCTCAACTCTTCTGGCAAATCACCTTCAGTCACTAATGAAAACATCCCATCTACTTCTGTACCTTGCTTGGCTAGCATCATTTTGTATATGACATCTTCATCAGGGGTTTGGAAAGCGACACCATCTGGTGTACAGTAGATTGTGCAATTCATTTTGCACAGTAGATCTCTTCCCAACAGATTTACTGGACTGGAATCACAAACCACAAACCGATGCATTTCTTTACAATTTCCAATATGCACCTCCATTGGTTTTGTGATTGGGGTTCTAATCTGTTGATTTTATACTCCTACAACTTGGATGGATTCTCCCGAGAGGGGTAGGTTAGGGATGTCTGCTGTTCTCACAGTAGACCGGGTAGCACCAGTATCCAATAGAAAAGTGATGTCTTTACCTTCCACTTTCCCATCAACAAATGGACCTGACTGATCTACCGGCAAGGATGCGCCAAGCACGCACTCCTCTTCCTCCCCCCTCAGGCACCGTCATTGGACACAGTCCGAATTTCCTTCATCATTCTGTAAAAAATATTGTGTAACTGCTCTATTATTCTTACCACTTTCTCCTTGGAATCCGGCGTTCGCACTGTACTTTTATACGTTCACAAAATTTGGTATAGGAGCTGGTGGTACCTGATATTGTGGAGTAACTATCTGCTGCTGCTGATTCATAAGTACTTCATTCTGCATCTGTGGAATTAAATTTTGATTTGGCCCATTATTATTCTGAATACTCTTACACTCGTTCTTCCAATGTCCAAGCTTTCCGCGCGCATGACAAGGAAACTTCTTCTTCGCTTCTTCTCTATTCATTCGTCCTCTAAATTTGCTACCATTCGCTACTTGATCATTCTGACTCTGCTCTTTCACTTGATTATCAGTCTGGGTATTTGTTTTATTCTCCTGCTGTTCTGCCAATTTTACCTGTGCCCACACCATTTTCTCCTTTAACTTTCTACGCCTCGCCTCAATATCGTCTCCGCAATATTTTGCATACTTTAAAATTTCATCCACTGTCTTGCTTTGCCAGCACAACATGTGCTGCTGAATCATCTGACTAATCTCCGGTTTCAAACCATATGCAAACCGATACACAAAATGTCCCATATCCTTATCACCAATGTTCTCAAATCCACTATACTGCCTAACCCCTTCGGTGCTCATGACGAGCTCAGCTCGTCATGCTGCGCGGTAGCGCTGTGCGCATGACGAGCTGAGCTCGTCACGACCCCACCCGCAATCGGAATGTCCAGCACACGAGCGGAATTCCGATCGCGGTCAAGGGGTTAAACACCTGTAGCAGCCGTTCATAATATGCGTGTACGGATTCATTTGGTTCTTGTGTTGTCCTATCTATCTTTACCCAATCTGTCTCTTTAGGAGGAATTTTCCCTTTCAGAAAAGTAATTACTTGATGATATTTCTTCATCACCTCCTCTGAGGGTGCTCCTGTCTTCGAATCTCTAGCATACTCCTCACTTGGCCAATCAATTGTGATCTTGCACTCTGTCCATAAATCAGCAGGTACCACAATGTCAAATAAACCATCCAGGTCTTTCAATAAAACTTTTAAACCTTCACAAATCTTTCCACTTGTTTATACCATTCAACTGGCTTTTCTCTCAATTTGGGGAAATCATTCGTAAATGATCAAACATCCTGTCTACTCCAAGGAACATGAACATATCCACCTACAGGAACTTCTCTCATTGGACACATTTTCTCAACTTTATCTGATTCTCTTACTGGGAATGCAGCTGCTGCTTCTCTTTCTTGCACCTCTTCTTTCTTTCTTATCCACCTAATTCTCCATTTGTCAATGTCTCCCCATTTCCTCAAAATATTCATCAACTCTTTTATCTGTAGTCTCTTTCCAGACGCATTAACACTTTCTAAATCTTTGTCAGTAAAATCCACTCGATATGGTTTCTGCAACAATTTCGATTTCCCTATATCTATTCCAATCTCTGAAGCGACTTCTGTTAATTTCTCATGAAATACTCTTGCTCTCCTGGTTATACTCTTACATAAGAATAATAACTCTTCATCATTATAAACATTCAATCTTTCTATGCTCACACTTCCCACTATCATTTCTTCCAATTCCACTTTCAATATGCTAATATCTAAAATCTTTGGTGGTGGGTTTTGATTATCTATTTCCTGTGCCCATCTGTCTATATCTTATGGGGTAACTACTGTTGCACCTCCAGTTCCTATAGGAACCAAAGATCTCTTCTCTCTCAAATTTATAGGCGTAACTTTTTTCAGAGTTTCAGTTGAAGGTTCTACATTCGGGAGATCCATTAATGAAATAACTGACTCACTTTCACTGACCTGATCATCTGTAATTATTTCTTCTTTTCTGGGACTATTCAATGGAATTGTTACAGTTTGTGGTTTCTGGCAAGTCTTTTTATCTCCATATAATGGGATTACCGGACCAATGGTCACTGGTACTGTCAAAGCTTCAGCATTTAAATTCAACTGACTTATTTTATGAACTAATTCTTCTCTTGTTTTATTCAAAACATCTCTCTCATTATCCTGCAGCACCCTATTAAATGATGTATCATGTAAAATTTGTGGGGTTAAAGGCATTCCCATCACTGGTGCACTTGGGGTAATCTTACTAGTTGCTTCTTGATATGGTGGTGGATTTTTAATTAAAATATCTTCTAATAACTCATCATCTGATTCACCATATCCTGTTGTATTCATGTGTTTTGTTTTCTCTTTACACTTTCCTCCAGACTGTTCCTCAGCCATTATCACTGGATATAAACCTTCTGATACCATAGCTCTTCTCCATTGTTTCATTTGACCTTCGCGTGACTCATGCAAATATCTGGGGAAAAATCCTTTATATCTCCCACTTCTGCATTTCTCACGTTCATATGACTCAGTCTCCCACTCTTCTAAAGCCTCGTATTGAGTTAACCTAGGTCTTGGTTCTAAATCATTCATTCTCATTCTCAAATTCTGAAGAATTCTCCCGTTAAACGTACCATTTTCAGGAAAAGCTAGCACTCCATCACCTTTCGTATATTCTATCCAATTTTCCAACCATACACAAGTATGATATCCTCTTTCCATCATCATAAAAGAAGCAGGTGTCTTCGGTGGTGGAATAGGAATTTCCTCCCTAGTCAGCACAGGCTTATCTTTCTTAAAGAAATTCTTCATTTTCGTTATTAAGGACATCTTTCTCTTTTCTCCATACATCCTAGATGAACAATATATAAAATTGTATTCTGCAAACCCTTGAAATCTTTTATCTGCGCGTCTCACACTGGCAGTCAAATCAGAAACCTGCATACAATTTCTCTTTCTACCAATCCTAGCGCGTCTTCTAACTAATTATCCAATCAAACTCAGGCTCACGCTCGTGGTCTGACCAATGCTAGCGCGGCCCTTTTTGTTGACGTCAGTTCTGCTCCTTACTACTGACCCCTCCTTTACAATCTGCTTCTATCACACGCCCGCTGTTTCTACCAATCCCAGCGCGGCTCACTGTGACGTCAGTACAACTCCGGCGACTGACCCTCCCTTCACAAGGTAATACGGAAACTTATTTCTTAATACTTTTCATTAAATTCTTTGTTAATAACAACATAGAAACATTCGCTACTCTGTCTGTTCCACTAAACAAAAGGATAGATTTCAACTTATTCTTAAGTTTCAGCTACTGCAAGTAAAAACCCCTGTTTACCCTTCACTCAAGCTCCGGAGAACCTGCTACTCCTCCAGTGTCACCCGTATTGGGAAATGAGACCAAAGTTTCACCAGCGAACCCCTTCTGCTATCATTCGCACACTACTTTTATATGAAATAGTCCCTAATTTAACACTGCCAGCCCTACCTAGCTTCTCAGTGTTATTCCAACAGACGAGTAACCTCACTGCAGTATGGCTTCTGTCACCACCCGCTATTCATTCCCCGTGAATTCTGGACAACATATAACAAAGACGCTAACTCTTTTGTTAAAACATAAATCAATAATCTATACTTATCAACAAACTAGTCAATAATAACCATAACTCTGCTACCAGAAAACGGATCCAGCGGTGTACTAGCAACAGATACTCCGCTACCATAAACTCACCTGGGCCCATAAACACAACACACTCTGTATCAAGTAGACCGCTGGGGTTTAGTTTATAATTTCATATTTCTCAAGATTAGTTATTTTAACATTCCTAACTAACCTTCACTGATCAAAAAGTTCTTTCCTCTGGTCGATGGACCATTAATTGAACTAATTGATGGTGATAATTAACATAACTCTTAACTATTCTTTTAATTCTTAAAGTAAATAACCACAGACTCGGGAAGTTTTGCATTTTTTTATCTAAATTAAATTCATGTGAACCGTCTCAAAATTACAGTGCATTCACCATCATCTAGGAAAAAGTAATTCAATTGATTAAACATCAAGCATATATTTCGGACTCATTCAATGACAAATGCTCAGGAAAGGAGAGGACAGAGAGAAAAGAACATCTACAATCGACATGAAATTATATTTACCAAGAATGGTGTGAAGACCAAGCCCCCTGGCCAAAGGGCTGGTAAGGGTCCACCCGGGATAGATCAGGAGACAAAGACTTCAGAATAGGATTCAGGACAGGATAGTTGGCCTCTCTAACTACCGACGTCTGCGTCGCACCCCTCTCTGACACTCTCTTCCTCCTCGAGATTCTTCCGCGATTGTTACGAGAAAACTAAACTCGACAATAATCAAACCAATGGGACATATTATGTGAGATATGGATGCTATGCTTTACTTCTGTTTCATTTGTATGCAATGGGTTGTTACCATGTCTGATCTTTCTTATCTGGATTTGCTATGCTGATGTACCATACAGTAACAAGAATTGTAGCAACCACTGCTTGTTTGTTCAAGAACTTATTCCCCGACAAAACTGGCTTTCTGGAACATTAGGGAATTGAGTAATTATCTGCTGCAGGCGTTCCCTACACATGTTAACGGTCTTGGCGTGCACACATGAATTTCTAATGAGAGAATCCAGGGCTAAATTGCCTTCACGTGCACACGTGGAAGATATTGAGAAAGCCAATGCTCAAGCTATAAAAACCCCACCCGCCTTGTTCCCGATGCTTCGCTTCGTGATCCTAGCACTCACCTGACTCCGGACCTGATCGGCATGGCTCCGTGTTGCCTCTGCGCTCCACCCTGCTTCATTCCCCGTCTTCGCTGCGCGACTTCGGAGGAGTTCCAACTCGGGACATCTTCCAGGCGCTCCTTCCTGTTCCCAAGGTCCGGCTCCGAACATCTTCCGGGCATTCCTTCCGGTTTCCTGAAAGAGAGCAAGACAAAGACCATCAACAAAAGGGTTGCTACGCAACGCCTCGGACAGAACGGTAAAACGATTGTGTAAACGTTTGTGTGTTAAAAAGACATTACGGTAAGAGTTCTTACTTTGAAATAATAGCGTGAAAGGCTAGTTGGACTACATTTGTAAAGAGACCTTTGTTGAATTCTCCGTGAACAAATACAAAGACATTGGAGACATTTGATTGCACGCAGAGATTCGGTGTGCATATCTTTGGGTCTGCTTAGAAGACCTTAAAGGAACTAAAGGAAAAATCTGATTTATAATTTGTAAAGGTTACTGAGTAAAGTTGTTAAGAGATCAGTAACTCTCGTGATAACTGTCAAATAAGTACTGCGCATAGATGCTCCTGTTGTTTTCTTGTTTTCCTTTCTTTCTTTATTTATTTAGTTTCACGAATCCTTTTGGGCCACATTCGCAGTAACTTCAGGTATGTGAGTTTAATGAAGAAAAAGTAACATATTTAAATGAACAAAGTAAGCTGAGCGCACAATTTTGATAACATTGTATTTTCATGTTTGGTGAAGGTATACAGAATTAAGAAGCAAAAGATGTTTGACCAAAAGAAGTGATTTTGGGCATTCAGATGAATTGGGTAGGTTGCTGATAGAAACTAGGCCATTAGAGATGGTTCCGGTCTGATAGAATAGTGTTTACAAGGTGTCACTTTTTGGTCTTCCCTAATAGATACATATACCAGAGTATTCACGAGTTGGAAACCTGAGGCCCAGTCGCACTTCACCTACCGAGAAACATTCAACATGACTCCATCATCTAGTCGATCTGCAAGAGTCCAGTGTGTCTTCTGTTTCTCGTCCCCATTCCCCCTTCCCCCGGGAGTCAATCAGAGCGGCGGGCGTGCTCTATCCCTGCCATTCTGGTGGATTTCGGAGGGAGTTGGGAAAAGGCAGCATCGAGGAGGGAACAAACCGGAGTACAGGTGGGTGACTTCGTAACAGAAAGCGAAGCCGCAAAAATCCCATTTGTTCCTTCTTCGATTCTGGAATTATGGACTTAGGGTAGGACAGCATGGATTCGTCACAGTTGACCCTGTTAGTTCGTAAGCTAACTGAAGAGATGCAGGAACTAAGGCAGGAAAATCAGGCCCTTAGACAAGAACTGGATAGAACCAGAACAGGATTTACTAATTGGAGAGACCCACAAACGGGAGAAAATAGACCCATCATTGCTCCTTCTAAATTTGGTTCCACTCCTTTTTTTCCCCCTAATGCATCAGGCTCTAACACAGATCAGCACCTGCAAGTTACAGTGGTTGCCCCAAAACCAGTCCCCTTGGCAAACCTGGAAAGATTCACAGGAGATAGTAGTCATTTCACCACTTTTATGAGTCAGTGTCAGCTACATTTTCTGTGTAAACCGCAGATTTTTACCACTGACACTTCCAAGGTAGCCTTCATCATCTCTTATTTAGGAGGAGTAGCGGCTAACTGGGCTATGCCTTTGGTTGATACAAATGATCCTTTGTTGCACAATTTAGCTGCTTTTAAAACAGCTATGTCCAGTTTATTTGCCAAACATGTTTTTATTCAAGCCTCAGATAACGAGCTTTTAAATTTACGCCAGAGGTCCAAGGATCTATTAACCTATGTAACTAGTTTCAATAGATTATTATCAGAAACACACTGGCCCGAGGAGAAAAGAATATCTTTATTCTATCGAGGCCTTAGAGATGAATTAAAAGATTCTTTGGCACACATTGTGAATCTGCCAGAGGATTACGCAGAATTCTTAGATTTGGTGGTTAAACTAGATCACAGATTAGGAGAGTGAAAGAGCGAAAGACCCAGAGGTGATTTAAGAGCTTTACATTTTAAGGTTGAGAAAAAAGAAACGGAAGATAAGAATACACACGTGGAACCAATGCAGATTGGTGGTTTGAAAGGACCACTTTCTGCTGAAGAAAAAGAACGCAGGCGAAAGGGCAATTTGTGTATTTACTGTGGCAAGTCCGGTCACTTTGCTAAGGATTGCCCAGTTAAAACAAACAAAAAGAAAGCTATAGCAATAACTGATAGGTCACCAAGTGAGTCGGAAAACTAGGTTTCTTGGAGAAAGAAGAGATCGTTTCTTCGAGAACAACTTCAGTACAGATCTCACAGTATGCCACTAATATTATTAACCGCACTCCAAAACACTTCACAATTAGGTTAACCTTTATTTTAACAACTCAACAAAGACACAGCTTAGCTGTTTTGATTGATTCCGGGGCTACCGGCAATTTTTTTGATTTGGAATTGGCCAGCAAATTAGGAATAACTCGAATTCCAAAATCCGAACCAGAGCCCGTCAGGGCTGTTGACGGTTCAGCCTTATCTTCTGGATTAATTAAGTTTCATACAAAACCTTTGACCATTGTTGGGGAGAATGGACACACTGAAGAAACCGTTTTTGACCTAATAGATACACCCACTTTTGGTGTCATACTGGGAGTTCCTTGATTAGAACTACATAACCCGAAAATAGACTGGGTTAAAAGAACCGTCACGTTAGACTCCCCCCATTGCAGAACTCATTGTTATTTGGAAACCCAAGATCCCATAATGCCTTTATTCTGTTCCGCTCTACAACAAGACTCTCCACAGTTACCCAGCGAATATCAAGATTACGCTGATGTATTTGATCCTATCCAAGCAACTAAGTTACCACCACACAGAGTGTACGACTGCAGGATAGACTTAATCCCTGGTGCAGTCTTACCCTGTAGCAGGATATATGCCTTAACTGAGCCTGAAAACCAATACTTGAGAACCTACTTAGACGAACTGTTGGAGATTGGTTTTATAAGACACTCTACGTCATCAGTCTCTTCGCCACTTTTCTTCGTGTCTAAAAAGTCTGGCGATCTGAGGGCGTGCATTGATTACCGCGCAGTTAACAAGGCAACGATTAAAAATCGTTATCCATTACCTTTGATTCCAGTCTTGTTAAACCAAATTAAAGGATCAAGTATCTATACTAAATTGGACCTACGGGGTGCGTACCATCTTGTCCGTATTAAGGAAGGAGACGAATGGAAGACCGCTTTTCGCACAAAATACGGTCTATTTGAATATACGGTAATGCCATTCGGTCTCTGTAACGCCCCGGCTGTGTTTCAATATTTCATTAACGAAGTCCTACATGATTTACTTGATGTCTGCGTCATCGTATATATTGATGACATACTGGTTTTCTCCAAGACCGAAGAAGAACATACTGAACATGTTCGCTCAGTTCTGCAAAGATTAAGAGATAATTCATTATATGTGAAACTTGGGAAATGTGTCTTTAACACAAAGAAGGTTGAATTTTTAGGTTATTGGCTTTTCCCCGAAGAAATAATCATGGACCCAAAAAAGGTTGAAGCAATTTTAAATTGGCCCACTCCATCTTCCGTAAAAGACACGTAGAGAGTACTAGGTTTTGCCAATTTTTATAGACGTTTCATATCAAAATTTTCTGAGATAGTAACACCCATCACTCAATTACTTCGGAAAGGTCAAAAATTTCAATGGAACCCAGACGCCGAAACTGCTTTTGCTAAATTAAAGCAAGCCTTTACATCAGCACCCATTTTGATTCACCCAGACCCTGATAAACCATTCTTTGTTGAGGCTGACGCTTCCCAAACCGCTTTGGGAGGAGTATTAATGCAAAAAGATTCTGCAACTGGACATTTACACCCAATTGCCTTCTACTCACGCAAACTGCTACCAGCTGAACAGAATTACACCATCGCAGAGCGTGAGTTATTGGCAATTAAAGCAGTCTTTCTTGAATGGAGACACCATTTATTGGGTGCAAAGCATACAATTACCATATTTTCTGACCACAAAAATCTCCAATTTTTTACTACAGTCAAGGCACTAACTCCCAGGCAGATGCACTGGTTACTTTTTTTTAGTGAGTTTGATTTTATCATAACATACCGTCCTGGACAAAAACAACTCTTGTCTGACACTTTATCCAGATTAGTTTGTGAAAAGAACGTTGATGAAACAACAAATTCACAAAGTATAATTCCTTCTGAAAAGTAGTGGCAGCCACACAAGCAGATACCTTTTTAAACCAAGTAAAATTGAGTGTTCAGACGCTGAATAAACAACAATGGCTAGCTCAGAAACAAAACACCATACATGAGGGGTATTTCTTTCACAAGGATAAACTGTACATCCCTCAAGAAAACCTGCGACAACAGGTATTAAACTGGAATCATGATTCAAGCACAGCAGGTCATCCAGGGGTTAATAAAACCTTAGAATTATGTCAGCAGCATTTTTGGTGGAATAATATCAGGCAGGACGTCCAACAATATATAAAAGCATGCCCAATATGTGCACGACAGAAGTCCTCCCATTCATCCCCCTTAGGCCTTTTACAACCAATGCCTATACCTCCACTTTCCTGGCACACAATCAGTTTGGACTTCATCACAGATTTACCTAAGTCTCATAACTTCACAACAATTTTAGTAGTAGTGGATTTGTTGTCTAAAATGGGGCATTTTATTCCTTTACCAAAACTACCAACTGCAACAGAATTCAGTGAAGTATTCATAAAAAATATCGTAAAACTTCATGGCCTTCCTAGTAAGATAATTTCCGACCGGGGCCCCCAGTTCGTTTCAAACTTTTGGAGTCAGTTGTGCAGACATTTAGGAATTGAAATAGCATTATCCTCTGCTTTTCACCCACAGACTGATGGCCAGACAGAAAAAAGTAAACCAATACCTAGAACAAAGTCTACGATGTCTGACCTCCACCGTATCAGCTCAATGGGATGAGGTCCTACCATTAGCTGAGTTTTCATACAACAATAGCTATCATGCAGCCTTAGAGTGTTCTCCCTTCTTTTTTATAACTGGCTTGCATCCACGATCTTTTCCTGCCATTATTCCAGATTTATTAAGCACAATGCCTGCAGTGACTGAAAGATTAACAAAATTACGAGAATTCCAAGAACAAGTCAAAAATAGTTTAGCCAAAAATAAACAAAAGGTCAAATTATCGGTCGATAAACACAGAACACCAGCACCACCTTATAAAGTAGGGAATCTCGTCTGGTTATCAACCAGAAATATTCAGATTGAAGGCCCCAAGAAACTCAAACCTAGGTTTATTGGCCCTTTTCCCATAAATAAGATCTTGAATCCTGTTTCAATGAGATTAACCCTACCCAAGGAATATACCATTCACCCGGTTTTTCATGTATCTTTGCTCAAACCACATGATCCGTCCACACGAAAATACAATCCACCTCCACCTATTGTAATAGGAGATCACATTGAATATGAAGTAAATCGTATTATAGATGCAAAACGCATACGTGGTCGACTACATTACCTGATTGACTGGAAAGGTTATGATGTGTCGGAAAGATCCTGGGAACCAAAAACACATGTACATGCCCCGAGGTTGGTCAGATCCTTTCATGCCTTGCATCTGGAAAAACCCTGCCCCTTAAGAAGACCTTTGGGGGGGAACTGTTACGAGAAAACTAAACTCGGCAATAATCAAACCAATAGGACATATTATGTGAGATATGGATGCTATGCTTTACTTCTGTTTCATTTGTATGCAATGGGTTGTTACCATGTCTGATCTTTCTTATCTGGGTTTGCTATGCTGATGTACCATACAGTAACAAGAAATGTAGCAACCAATGCTTGTTTGTTCAAGAACTTATTCCCCCGACAAAACTGGCTTTCTGGAACATTAGGGAATTGAGTAATTATCTGCTGCAGGCGTTCCCTACACGTGTTAACGGTCTTGGCGTGCACGCGTGAATTTCTAATGAGAGAATCCAGGGCTAAATTGCCTTCACGTGCACACGTGGAAGATATTGAGAAAGCCAATGCTCAAGCTATAAAAACCCCACCGCCTTGTTCCCGATGCTTCGCTTCGTGATCCTAGCACTCACCTGACTCCGGACCTGATCGGTGTGGCTCCGTGTTGCCTCTGCGCTCCACCCCGCTTCATTCCCCGTCTTCGCTGCGCGTCTTCGGAGGAGTTCCAACTCGGGACATCTTCCAGGCGCTCCTTCCTGTTCCCAAGGTCCGACTCCGAACATCTTCCGGGCATTCCTTCCGGTTTCCTGAAAGAGAGCAAGACAAAGACCATCAACAAAAGGGTTGCTACGCAACGCATCGGACAGAACGGTAAAACGATTGTGTAAATGTTTGTGTTAAAAAGACATTACAGTAAGAGCTCTTACTTTGAAATAATAGCGTGAATGGCTAATTGGACTACATTTGTAAAGAGAACTTTGTCGAATTCTCCGTGAACAAATACAAAGACATTGGAGACATTTGATTGCACGCAGAGATTCGGTGTGCATATATTTGGGTCTGCTTAGAAGACCTTAAAGGAACTAAAGGAAAAATCTGATTTATAATTTGTAAAGGTTACTGAGTAAAGTTGTTAAGAGATCAGTAACTCTCGTGATAACTGTCAAATAAGTACTGCGCATAGATGCTCCTGTTGTTTTCTTGTTTTCCTTTCTTTCTTTATTTATTTAGTTTCACAAATCCTTTTGGGCCACATTCGCAGTAACTTCAGGTATGTGAGTTTAATGAAGAAAAAGTAACATATTTAAATGAACAAAGTAAGCTGAGCGCACAATTTTGATAACATTGTATTTTCATGTTTGGTGAAGGTATACAGAATTAAGAAGCACAAGATGTTTGACCAAAAGAAGTGATTTTGGGCATTCAGATGAATCGGGTAGGTTGCTGATAGAAACTAGGCCATTAGAGATGGTTCCGGTCTGATAGAATAGTGTTTACAAGGTGTCACTTTTTGGTCTTCCCTAATAGGTACATATACCAGAGTATTCACGAGTTGGAAACCTGAGGCCCAGTCGCACTTCACCTACTGAGAAACATTCAACACGACTCCATCATCTAGTCGATCTGCAAGAGTCCAGTGTGTCTTTTGTTTCTCGTCCCCATTCCCCCTTCCCCCGGGAGTCAATCAGAGCGGCGGGCGTGCTCTATCCCTGCCGTTCTGGTGGATTTCAGAGGGAGTTGGGAAAAGGCAGCATCGAGGAGGGAACAAACCGGAGTACAGGTGGGTGACTTCGTAACAGAAAGCGAAGCCGCAAAAATCCCCTTTGTTCCTTCTTCGATTCTGGAATTATGGACTTAGGGCAGGACAGCATGGATTCGTCACAGTTGACCCTCTTAGTTCGTAATCTAACCGAAGAGATGCAGGAACTAAGGCAGGAAAATCAGGCCCTTAGACAAGAACTGGATAGAACCAGAACAGGATTTACTAATTGGAGAGACCCACAAACGGGAGAAAATAGACCCATCATTGCTCCCTCTAAATTTGGTTCCACTCCTTTTTTTCCCCCTAATGCATCAGGCTCTAACACAGATCAGCACCTGCAAGTTACAGTGGTTGCCCCAAACCCAGTCCCCTTGGCAAACCTGGAAAGATTCACAGGAGATAGTAGTCATTTCACCACTTTTATGAGTCAGTGTCAGCTACATTTTCTGTGTAAACCGCAGATTTTTACCACTGACACTTCCAAGGTAGCCTTTATCATCTCTTATTTAGGAGGAGTAGCGGCTAACTGGGCTATGCCTTTGGTTGATACAAATGATCCATTGTTGCACAATTTAGCCGCTTTTAAAACAGCTATGTCCAGTTTATTTGCCAAACATGTTTTTATTCAAGCCTCAGATAACGAGCTTTAAAATTTACGCCAGGGGTCCAAGGATCTATTAACCTATGTAACTAGTTTCAATAGATTATTATCAGAAACACACTGGCCCGAGGAGAAAAGAATATCTTTATTCTATCGAGGCCTTAGAGATGAATTAAAAGATTCTTTGGCACAAATTGTGAATCTGCCAGAGGATTACGCAGAATTCTTAGATTTGGTGGTTAAACTAGATCACAGATTAGGAGAGCGAAAGAGCGAAAGACCCAGAGGTGATTTAAGAGCTTTACATTTTAAGGTTGAGAAAAAAGAAACGGAAGATAAGAATACACACGTGGAACCAATGCAGATTGGTGGTTTGAAAGGACCACTTTCTGCTGAAGAAAAAGAACGCAGGCGAAAGGGCAATTTGTGTCTTTACTGTGGCAAGTCCGGTCACTTTGCTAAGGATTGCCCAGTTAAAACAAACAAAAAGAAAGCTATAGCAATAACTGATAGGTCACCAAGTGAGTCGGAAAACTAGGTTTCTCGGAGAAAGAAGAGATCGTTTCTTCGAGAACAACTTCAGTACAGATCTCACAGTATGCCACTAATATTATTACCCGCACTCCAAAACACTTCACAATTAGGTTAACCTTTATTTTAACAACTCAACAAAGACACAGCTTAGCTGTTTTGATTGATTCCGGGGCTACCGGCAATTTTTTTGATTTGGAATTGGCCAGCAAATTAGGAATAACTCGAGTTCCAAAATCCGAACCAGAGCCCGTCAGGGCTGTTGACGGTTCAGCCTTATCTTCTGGATTAATTAAGTTTCATACAAAACCTTTGACCATTGTTGGGGAGAATGGACACACTGAAGAAACCGTTTTTGACCTAATAGATACACCCACTTTTGGTGTCATACTGGGAGTTCCTTGGTTAGAACTACATAACCCGAAAATAGACTGGGTTAAAAGAACCGTCACGTTAGACTCCCCCCATTGCAGAACTCATTGTTATTTGGAAACCCAAGATCCCATAATGCCTTTATTCTGTTCCGCTCTACAACAAGACTCTCCACAGTTACCCAGCGAATATCAAGATTACGCTGATGTATTTGATCCTATCCAAGCAACTAAGTTACCACCACACAGAGTGTACGACTGCAGGATAGACTTAATCCCTGGTACAGTCTTACCCTGTAGCAGGATATACGCCTTAACTGAGCCTGAAAACCAATACTTGAGAACCTACTTAGACGAATTGTTGGAGATTGGTTTTATAAGACACTCTACGTCACCAGCCTCTTCGTTAAAAAGTCTGGCGATGTGAGGGCGTGCATTGAATTAAAGGATCAAGTATCTATACTAAATTGGACCTACGGGGCGGGTACCATCTTGTCCGTATTAAGGAGGGAGACGAATGGAAGACCGCTTTTCGCACAAAATACGGTCTATTTGAATATACGGTAATGCCATTCGGTCTCTGTAACGCCCCGGCTGTGTTTCAATATTTCATTAACGAAGTCCTACATGATTTACTTGATGTCTGCGTCATCGTATATATTGATGACATACTGGTTTTCTCCAAGACCGAAGAAGAGCATACTGAACATGTTCGCTCAGTTCTGCAAAGATTAAGAAAATAATTCATTATATGTGAAACTTGAGAAATGTGTCTTTAACACAAAGAAGGTTGAATTTTTAGGTTATTGGCTTTCCCCCCGAAGGAATAATCATGGACCCAAAAAAGGTTGAAGCAATTTTAAATTGGCCCACTCCATCTTCCGTAAAAGACACGTAGCGAGTACTAGGTTTTGCCAATTTTTATAGACGCTTCATATAAACATTTTCTGAGATAGTAACACCCATCACTCAATTACTTCGGAAAGGTCAAAAATTTCAATGGAACCCAGACGCCGAAACTGCTTTTGCTAAATTAAAGCAAGTTTTTACATCAGCACCCATTTTGATTCACCCAGACCCTGATAAACCATTCTTTGTTGAGGCTGACGCTTCCCAAACCGCTTTGGGAGGAGTATTAATGCAAAAAGATTCTGCAACTGGACATTTACACCCAATTGCCTTCTACTCAAGCAAACTGCTACCAGCTGAACAGAATTACACCATCGCAGAGCGTGAGTTATTGGCAATTAAAGCAGTCTTTCTTGAATGGAGACACCATTTATTGGGTGCAAAGCATACAATTACCATATTTTCTGACCACAAAAATCTCCAATTTTTACTACGGTCAAGGCACTAACTCCCAGGCAGATGCACTGGTTACTTTTTTTAGTGAGTTCGATTTTATCATAACATACCGTCCTGGACAAAAACAACTCTTGTCCGACACTTTATCCAGATTAGTTTGTGAAAAGAACGTTGATGAAACAACAAATTTACAAAGTATAATTCCTTCAGAAAAAGTAGTGGCAGCCACACAAGCAGATACCTTTTCAAACCAAGTAAAATTGAGTGTTCAGACGCTGAATAAACAACAATGGCTAGCTCAGAAACAAAACACCATACATGAGGGGTATTTCTTTCACAAGGATAAACTGTACATCCCTCAAGAAAACCTGCGACAACAGGTATTAAACTGGAATCATGATTCAAGCACAGCAGGTCATCCAGGGGTTAATAAAACCTTAGAATTATGTCAGCGGCATTTTTGGTGGAATAATATCATGCAGGACGTCCAACAGTATATAAAAGCATGCCCAATATGTGCACGACAGAAGTCCTCCCATTCATCCCCCATAGGCCTTTTACAACCAATGCCTATACCTCCACTTCCCTTGCACACAATCAGTTTGGACTTCATCACAGATTTACGTAAGTCTCATAACTTCACAACAATTTTAGTAGTAGTGGATTTGTTGTCTAAAATGGGGCATTTTATTCCTTTACCAAAACTACCAACTGCAACAGAATTTAGTGAAGTATTCATAAAAAATATCGTAAAACTTCATGGCCTTCCTAGTAAGATAATTTCCGACCGGGGCCCCCAGTTCGTTTCAAAATTTTGGAGTCAGTTGTGCAGACATTTAGGAATTGAAATAGCATTATCCTCTGCTTTTCACCCACAGACTGATGGCCAGACGGAAAAAGTAAACCAATACCTAGAACAAAGTCTACGATGTCTGACCTCCACCGTATCAGCTCAATGGGATGAGGTCCTACCATTAGCTGAGTTTTCATACAACAATAGCTATCATGCAGCCTTAGGTTGTTCTCCCTTCTTTTTTATAACTGGCTTGCATCCACGATCTATTCCTGCCATTATTCCAGATCTAGGGGCCGATTCCGATTCGGGCCGGAAATCTCTCCGACCGAGCCGGACCCGGAGAGATTTCCGACCGAATCGGACCCTAGCAGTCCGACCGAACGAGTACGATGCGCACGTATGACATCGGACTCGATTCGGTCGGACTCCCATTGAAGTCAATGGGAGCCAGTCGTACGACGCGTACACGGGCTCCCATTGACTCAATGGGCACGACGCGAACAAGGGCGCCCCCTACAGCGTGTTTGCGTCGATGCGGGTCGCACCGTACATGCACGTGTAGGGGGGACCCATGTGTCCCCCCTGTGTGCGACTCGCACGCCTACGCTTCCAGGGGGGTCCGACACGGACCCCCAAAGTGCGGCTCCGACAGCTCCATGGAGCCGGGCTGCGCGAGTCGGTCGGAGCGGTCGAGGTGCGCATCGTACTTACCCGGCAGGGGAACGTCTCCATTGCGCGGTGCGCGTCGTCCCCGTGCGAGTCGGTCAGAGCGGTCGGGTCCTGCGAACGAGTCGGTCGGAGATTTCACGAGCGCACGCATCGTACTTGCTCGCCTGGACGCACGTACGACTCGGTCGGGAAATAGTGCTCCGAATCGGATCCGGTTAAGCCGAATCCGATTCGGTGCCCTACCGGCCGAGATCGGAATCGGCCCCTTAGTAAGCACAATGCCTGCAGTGACTGAAAGATTAACAAAATTACGAGAATTCCAAGAACAAGTCAAAAATAGTTTAGCCAAAAATAAACAAAAGGTCAAATTATCGGTCGATAAACACAGAACACCAGCACCACCTTATAAAGGAGGGGATCTCGTCTGGTTATCAACCAGAAATATTCAGTTTGAAGGCCCCAAGAAACTCAAACCTAGGTTTATTGGCCCTTTTCCCATAAATAAGATCTTGAATCCTGTTTCAATGAGATTAACCCTACCCAAGGAATATACCATTCACCCGGTTTTTCATGTATCTTTGCTCAAACCACATGATCCGTCCACACGAAAAGACAATCCACCTCCACCTATTGTAATAGGAGATCACATTGAATATGAAGTAAATCGTATTATAGATGCAAAACGCATACGTGGTCGACTACATTACCTGATTGACTGGAAAGGTTATGATGTGTCGGAAAGATCCTGGGAACCAGAAACACATGTATATGCCCCGAGGTTGGTCAGATCCTTTCATGCCTTGCATCTGGAAAAACCCCGCCCCTTAAGAAGACCTTTGGGGTGGAACTGTTACGAGAACACTAAACTCGGCAATAATCAAACCAATGGGACATATTATGTGAGATATGGATGCTATGCTTTACTTCTGTTTCATTTGTATGCAATGGGTTGTTACCATGTCTGATCTTTCTTTTCTGGGTTTGCTATGCTGATGTACCATACAGTAACAAGAATTGTAGCAACCAATGCTTGTTTGTTCAAGAACTTATTCCCCCGACAAAACTGGCTTTCTGGAACATTAGGGAATTGAGTAATTATCTGCTGCAGGCGTTCCCTACACGTGTTAACGGTCTTGGCGTGCACACGTGAATTTCTAATGAGAGAATCCAGGGCTAAATTGCCTTCACATGCACACGTGGAAGATATTGAGAAAGCCAATGCTCAAGCTATAAAAACCCCACCCGCCTTGTTCCCGATGCTTCGCTTCTTGATCCTAGCACTCACCTGACTCCGGACCTGATCGGCGTGGCTCCGTGTTGCCTCTGCGCTCCATCCCGCTTCATTCCCCGTCTTCGCTGCGCGTCTTCGGAGGAGTTCCAACTCGGGACATCTTCCAGGCGCTCCTTCCTGTTCCCAAGGTCCGGCTCCGAACATCTTCCGGGCATTCCTTCCGGTTTCCTGAAAGAGAGCAAGACAAAGACCATCAACAAAAGGGTTGCTACGCAACGCCTCGGACAGAACGGTAAAATGATCGTGTAAACCTTTGTGTGTTAAAAAGACATTACGGTAAGAGCTCTTACTTTGAAATAATAGCGTGAATGGCTAATTGGACTACATTTGTAAAGAGAACTTTGTCGAATTCTCCGTGAACAAATACAAAGACATTGGAGACATGTGATTGCATGCAGAGATTCGG
This sequence comes from Calotriton arnoldi, assembly GCA_963921515.1. Taxonomy (NCBI): domain Eukaryota; kingdom Metazoa; phylum Chordata; class Amphibia; order Caudata; family Salamandridae; genus Calotriton; species Calotriton arnoldi. The sequence goes on from CAWUFW010005332.1 coordinate 29,018, forward strand.
TGTGCATATCTTTGGGTCTGCTTAGAAGACCTTAAAGGAACTAAAGGAAAAATCTGATTTATAATTTGTAAAGGTTACTGAGTAAAGTTGTTAAGAGATCAGTAACTCTTGTGATAACTGTCAAATAAGTACTGCGCATAGATGCTCCTGTTGTTTTTTTGTTTTCCTTTCTTTCTTTATTTATTTAGTTTCACGAATCCTTTTGGGCCACATTCGCAGTAACTTCAGGTATGTGAGTTTAATGAAGAAAAAGTAACATATTTAAATGAACAAAGTAAGCTGAGCGCACAATTTTGATAACATTGTACTTTCATGTTTGGTGAAGGTATACAGAATTAAGAAGCAAAGGATGTTTGACCAAAAGAAGTGATTTTGGGCATTCAGATGAATCGGGTAGTTGCTGATAGAAACTAGGCCATTAGAGATGGTTCCGGTCTGATAGAATAGTGTTTACAAGGTGTCACTTTTTGGTCTTCCCTAATAGGTACATATACCAGAGTATTCACGAGTTGGAAACCTGAGGCCCAGTCGCACTTCACCTACCAAGAAACATTCAACACGACTCCATCATCTAGTCGATCTGCAAGAGTCCAGTGTGTCTTTTGTTTCTCGTCCCCATTCCCCCTTCCCCCGGGAGTCAATCAGAGCGGCGGGCGTGCTCTATCCCTGCCGTTCTGGTGGATTTCAGAGGGAGTTGGGAAAAGGCAGCATCGAGGAGGGAACAAACCGGAGTACAGGTGGGTGACTTCGTAACAGCGATCTTCTTATCTAACCCAATTAAATTAGGATTGAAGGTTCTGCATTCGGTTTCTTCATCAGCATGTCACAGCGTCTCTCCCAGCATCAGCACCACCCACAGCACCGACAGCATCCCGAGCTCTGCTAACTTAACTAACTAAATACCTCAATTATACCTTTCGTTCATCATGTACCACCCACTAAAGTTTCAATATCGTAAAAATACGAAACCAAATTGGTCAGGCAAAGGGGATGATCATCACACCATGCTTACATATTACTTTTATTCTATCAATCCATTGTTTGCAAAACCCATCCCCTTAAACTTTATTCATTTCTTTCGTTCCCATACATGTCCAAACTTTATTTGTAACAAATTATAAAAAGCATGAATAGAAATCTTCAGAGTTGAACTCTTCACCCTTTGTTCTCAGGGCACATCATTCTCGTCCTTGGCCCGTATTCAGAGCCACGGTCATCCTTCCGGGTAAACTTCTCATGTGAGCATGCGCAGACTTGAATCAGTCGGCTCAATTCGGACAAACGTGAAAGGCCCAAATGCGCACTAATAATAAAGTCAAAAGAACAAATATTAATTTCACAAATAAATGATCACACTGTATACCACCCATCTCTACTCTAACCCCTTTTAATTATTAATACTTTCCCCACATTAGCATTAGTAAAATAGCTTGCTTTTCATTTCGGCTAAGCAGGTGCCATGCATGTGGGTCTTAAAGATGCCATTTTAGTGCTTTCTGCTCATGCGCAAGAATTTCCCTCCAAGCCTTATTCCGTCATACTGCGTAGATGCAGTTGACGCATGCACGGTAAAGATTCCCCGTTAAAGCGGTTTTAGTCCTTTATTCATGTTAATAGCATTAGTAAAACACATACGCAGGCTTCACTAACCCACGTGTTTCTGTGGTGCGTGTTATTATTTACGAATCATTATTAGTAATTCGTTAATAAGTTAAACGAGAGGATTACTTCCGAGCAAGTCTCTTTTCTCACGAGTCCTTGCTCCATCAATGGTAGAGGGATAGTACATTATACTAACTTTTGGAAGCACAAAGGTGGGGTTGTAGAAGTACAAAGATAATATAGTACAATAGTTTTTGGAAGAACAAGGGTCTGGCAAGTGTGCAAATGTAGTTTTGTGCACTGGCTATCAAAAGAACAAAAGTCTGAGGGAAGAAGTACAAAGATGGTATAGTAGACTACCTTGGGAGATACAAACATTTGGCAAATACAAAAATGGTATTGTACACTATCTTCAGAAAGATAAAGGATCACCTGAAGAAGTACAATGATGGTATAGTGGCAGTGCACTAGCTTTTGGAATACAAAGATGGTTTATTACTCTAGCTTAAGAAACTTAAAGGTCTGACAGGAGAACAAAGTGTATGGTATAGTGGCTTTGGAAAGTCAAAGCTATGACAGATGAAGTACAAAGATAGTATTGTACTATAAGATTGGAAAAACAAAGATCAAACCGTAGAAGTTCAAAAAGGATATAGTACTTTAGCTATCGCAATCACAAAGGCAGGACAGCAGAAGTACAATGATAGTACAGTGCCTTAGTATTCAGAGTGCAAAGGTGCACCAGAAGAATCTGAATAAAGATTTTCTATGCTACCAACGTTTTACTTTTTAGTTGGAACAGTTGGAGGTGTCACAACCTCCCACACACAGCACCCCTATTACTATTAAAAAGGCAAAAAGCATCTCTTTGAAAGTTTCCCAAATTATTCTTTCCTACTATTAAGGATAGAGGCAGGAGGCATCAGAAGACGAGTCCATAGTGGACACGGTCAAGGGTGTTATGAGACATTTTTATCAATGTGAATCCGATGCCATTACATGTGGGGAGGGTCTGAGATGGGCAGCAGGATTGTGTCAATACTCATTTTTTGTTCAATCAATGTAATTTGTACATACTCTCTGTTGCATATCTTTGTAATCAGTACTAACCAATGCAAAATGATAATAAAAAACGTTTAAAAAAGAAGACGAGTCCACAGAGCAAATTGTTGGCCACTGTGGTTTACCGGAGATGGACGCGGCAGGTCTCTCTCTGAAAGTGGATGGTGGATGTCTTTCCACGCAGGTGGATGGTGTGGATCTCTCCCCCGGTGGACGCCGCAGGTGTCTCCGTGGAGTAGGATGGTATGGGTTTCTCCACAGAGGTGGATGGTTCCGGTCTCTCTGTGGATGTGGAAGGTCCATACTAGGAGGTGGAGGGTGCAGATCTATCCACAGATATGGATGGTGCAGGTCTCCATGTGGAGGTGGACAGTGCAAGTGCCCAGAAACTCTCACTTCATAGCTGCTCATTTGTGATTTGTGTTCACTGTCTGCTGTAGGCCAACTGATTATAACTCCACCTTCTAGCCATCCTTATCCTAGGTTGGTTTTGTCCAGTGTATTTTGGGGCATATTCACAAGGACTTATCGCTGAGTTATGGCCACCTTAGCGCATCAAAAGTGGAGACAGATTTATCGCCCCATTCACAAGCGGGTGCAAACTGCAGACATCGCCAGTATACCCGCGATAACTGCAGCAAATTTTATCCCCATGGGTGACACCACCAACTAACCCTAATGAGATGCAGAGTAGGCATTCCCGTGCAAAAACCCACGAAAACACCACTACACCACTTTCACAATGAACTGCCAGATCCGCGATGCGAGTCAAAACCACGCGATAAGCCGCGGTAGCAGCAGGTATTTAACACCTGCCTCTTGCTGGTGTTAAGCAGGACGACTACCTGCAGTAGGCAACGGAGCCCCGCACACAGCCACACCCGAAGAACAACCGACGCCATGGAGCTACTCATCATGCAGCTTGGAGCCCCAACAGGGCCACAACACCCACCGCCACCACCCCCAGGACCGCCACCACCCCCAGGACCCGGACCGGCACCCCCCCCGGACCACCACAGAGGCAGCGCAGAGTAAGACAGCGGACCTACCGAAAACGCACTAGTCTCACAGACCTAACGCCCAAGGAAGTCATTGCCCACTACAGGCTCAAAAGGACAACCATCCTCCACATCATGACCCGCATCGGCCACAGGCTGACGGTCCCAACACAGTGGACAACCAACATCCCTCCGCAGACAAAGCTGCTGGCTGAGCTGCACATGTTGGCCTCTGGTACCTTCCAACCAACAACGGCCAGAGTCGGAGGAGTCTCACAGCCAGCCCTATCAAAGTTCCTCACACCTGTCCTGGATGCCATCATCAGCTTCATACCCCAGTACCTTCACTTCCCCCACACTGCGCAGGAACAGCTGGAGACCAAGCAAGGCTTCTACGCCATTGCTAGATTCCCACACGTGTTGGGGGCCAGTGAATGCACACATGTCCTACTTGTGCCCCCTGCGGACACTGCACACATCTACCGCAACAGAAAGCACACGCATTCCATCAATGTGTAGGCAATAGTGGACCACCGGGGAATGTTCACCAATGTCGTCGCAAACTACCCAGGCAGTGTGCACGATTCCTGCATCTTCCGACAGTCCATCATCAACCAGTGCTTCCAGGATGGCACCTATGGAAATGCACTGCTAGTACCAAATCAACACACCACACACCTCAAAGCCACCATCACACAACGCACAACTGTGGGAATGCACACGTGACCAAACCACATACAACATGTCAATCAACATGCCCACCTACCAGACACGACAACACAACTCCATTGGGATCCTGGGCTTCCCATGTACACAAGCCAGCTATATCATGGCACCACAGCCACACAACAGCTGAACGTGTGGAGAGGCGGAAAGCAGGCATGTGCGAAGGAGGCAAGTGACCCATGAATGGGAATGTACACAACGACAAGTGTGGCGTGAATGTGCTGGACAGACCTGGGTATGCAAACCACAGATATGTCCATGCAGACAATAACTGCTGGTGGCTGGAGAGTAGTGAACAGTGGAAGCAACCATGTCACCCCAGGCTGTGGGTTAGATCGTGGAAATGTCGCTCGCTGCGTCCCCCCCTGTGTGCGTGAGCGTAGTGGGTTGGCCCGGCTTACACCAGGCCTGCGCAGGGGTGTGGATAAAAACACCATGGCGCTGAGCGTGGTGCTCTCCCGGAATGGTCAACGTCACTGCCAGGGCGGCGCCTCTCAGCCCGCCACGAGGCCGACGCCGTGAGCAGCGGGGCCTGCGAGCCTGTGCGCCTGCTGCACCCCAGGCCGCTGATACCCAGACCCGGCTTGCCCACCCCAGCGCTCCAAGGCCGCACTGCTCACCTGCCGACACCGTCGTGTGTCAAAGAGGGCCCACCACGTGTCGGTGCTAGCTCCAAGACCCATTCCCGTGACCTTGGCAGCCTCCTCAGACCATCGCTGTCCTCCGTGACACAGGCCTCCAGGAGTCCTCATTCGTTGACATACTCCACCGCTGCAGCCGGCCTACACTGCAGTCCAGTATGTCCCACATCTAGAACTGAGTCTTCATTAATCAATGGCAGAGTTCATGCCAGTGAACGCAGGGAGAGGAGTGAGAGAAAGATGCATTTCAGTCCGGTGGAAACACGGATCACTGTTACGGAGGAGGTCGACCACTAGCAAGGACTGACCTGGTGCCACTAACCCTGTGCGCCGTGAGTCACCGTCAGCCTCCGGCAGAACATTGTTGGTGTCTGAGCCTGTGGCCTGGGGGTTGTCATCAGCAACTGGCAGGTACGGACTTGGTGTTTGGCATGAGTCTGTGGCATTCATATCCGCCATGTTGCCGGACACAGCTGGTATGTGTCCTCTGCATCATGCCCTGGGGGTACACCTCCCACTCTCCCCCAAGACACTCTGCGAAAACCACCTTTGATAGATACGAGACCCTGGCTGGTCTTGCAAGGAAATCCATATTAAAGACAAACCACAACGTTTCCATGACTTGTCTCTCATCTGTGAAACACAAGAACAGCGTTACATACCTGTTTTACTTGTTGCGTGTGCATAGGAACTCTTTGTCTGTCATTGTTTTGGACCTCTGGGTCCTTTGCTTTTGGGGGTTTAAGGGATATTTTCCCCCACCTGTAGCACCGCTGATATTGGTTAGAATCTGTATACTGTTCACGCTATTTGGTCTAGCGCCAACATTCTGCGCCTGTGAGAATTAATATCCGCTCCTCCTTTTCAACATACGAGACGCTGCTCTGCCCTCATGACCCTACCCCAATGTCCCGCAAGTCAGCGTCCCGTGGCGGTAGGCCCGTGTCGGCCGCTGTGCATCCGGGGCCACTAACTCTGTGCAACTCAAGTCATGGTCCCTTGCTGTTCGAATATTGCATTCCTGAGTGCCTGATGACTGTTGAAGTTGTTGCCAGCACCAGCTACTCCCTGAGGGCTGGCTTACACTCACCCCACACACAGCCAGCACAGGCGTCACTGGACTAGTGGGCCTGCCAACACATCATGCCGAACCAAGTATTGACTCTTTTCTCTCTGCACTGTCACAGGTGATCAAGGATATGCACTCTGCCCTTGGATGATGACACCCCTCCGAGACCCGAGCACACCCGCCCAGAGGCACTACAATGCGGCCCACATACGCACCAGGGGCATCGTGGAACGCACATTTGGCGTGTTGAAGTCACGTTTCAGGTGCCTGGACGTCACAGGTGGAAGGCTCCTGTACAGGCCAGACATCATGTGCAAGATGATCGTTGCATGTTGTGTGTTGCACAACATCTGTGTACGCACCAATGCCCCATGGATCCAAGTTCCAGAAGTACCGGACGATGATGAGGACGATGGGGCAGGTGGCCCACATCCCACTGCAGCTGTGGCAGGAATAGCCCATAGGAACACCCCCATTGCCAATTTCTTCACATGAGCACGTCACATTGTGGCCGTCCCTGGCAATCATGGGACAGTACAAAATGTCCACAAGCACAGCATGTGTGAATAAAAAATATTTGCAGGTTACAGGTTGTACTTGTACATTGCCATGTCACAGTTTCCTGCTGTGCCAGATGTGATTGGCCATGTTGTGCACATATGCGGCACCAGTTGTGTCCTGTGTTCTGTTGTGGAGGTGTTGCTGTTTGTACCACGAATGTCGAGGTGCACTTATTCTTATGTGCGTATGCTGCACGGTGGGTGAGTCGCTCCTGCGGCTCTGATTTGGCTGCCACTTATCCCTTTCATGCGGTGTGCCTTTCAGTTCTGTGCTTCCACAGTGCTGAGATGTTGCAGACTTGGGTAACTTGTGCTCTTTGTCGAGTTGTGACTCTTGGGCATGGTTTGTCCGCAGATGTGTCGTTGACGTCAGGGGTTGTTTGTGCAGGTGGTTGTGTCCAAGTGTGACCTGCTCCTTTCCGGTTGTGGTCCGCACTCAGCCACCTCAGTGTCGTGCCGTGAACATTGTCATGATGATTGGACTGCAGCCATGCTACTCGTCATGTGGTGTCTCTTGCATTGTCAGTGTGGCTGACGTATATGCATTTTTGCTGTGTTTCGCACGTGTGCATGTGTTGGTTGTGTGATTGTTGATGTGTTGGGTGGATGCCCCTTTGGGCACATGGTGTACGTGGGACTACTTGGTGTTTGTGTGTGTGCTGAAGTGTTCCCGTGGGATCAGGGACATGATCCTGAGTCATTGTGGGTGTGCAGTGTACTCTGCTTAATTGTGCATGTGTGCCATTGTGCCCATCTCCCCCCCGTCCCCCCACTCCCTGGTCGGTACGCACCCTGTTGATGTAGTGTCGGGTCATGTTGGGCAGAGTCCGGATCCCCAACTCCTGTCACCGTCTCCCGACTGATGACTGTGGGCACCATCTTCTCCATGTCATTCAGCTCCTGGTGTTCTGCTGTCCCCCCTCCTCCGAAGTGCATTGCTGCTTTCATGTTGGCAGCCAGTTTCTGCTTGGTTTTGCCATTCACATCAATCCAGCGCCTCTTGTCCTCTTCCATTGTCCTCCTCGGCGCTGCAACGGCATTCACATGGTCCGAGATGGTGTGCCATCTTTGCCTCTTTGTTGCCAATGACACGTTGGAGGTGACGTACAGTTGGTGGTGGTGTTCTATCTCATCCGTGACGATAATCTTGTTTTCCTGCAGACTGTACCCCGTCTTCCTCTTCCTCTTCTCATTGCCCTTCCACGACCCCTGGATTCCTGGGTGTTCCTCCGTGGGGATTGTGGGGTTCATGTTGTCCTCTGCAGTCTGTCAGGGTGCATCCGTGGTACTCCGCAGTTCATTTCCTTTTTAGTGGCATTTTCCGTATGCTGTTTTTGTGCTTTTTCCCACATTACGCGTGGGTATTGCTGGCCTCTCGCTGGTTATCACTGTTTTCTTATCGCGTTTGGGCCCATCGCGTCTTTTTACGCGTTGGGGTTTGTGTTTTTATCGCCGTCACGGTGGTTGTATCGCGGACATTGGCCGTGGTTTCGGGAGGCTATCGCATGGTACCACCGTGTTGTGAATTCCACGTTAACGCGGGGTTATTTTCCCGCGATAGACTGCGATGTGTAAAGTTGCGTTAACATTTTTGGGAGATGTTTAGCGCACGTTCTTGTGAATATACCCCTTTGTGTTTTGTTAGCACCTTGTTTGGTCTCGGTATGAAGACCTTGCCGCCTTGTAGTGCCTAAAGGCGGGCTACAGGGCAGCTGCAGCGCTGGGAGAGAGAACAGGGTAATGTGATAAAAAATTATCGATCCCTGCTCTAACTGTTCTGACAGGATCGGAGCACACTTTCGGCCGCAGTTGCTGAACAAGTGTTATGAGAGTTCCGGGTCTGCCCTCTTTAATCTCTTCCCATCCCCCCTCCCAACCCAGCACTTTATTAGCTCTCCATACTCTCACAGTTGACTGAGTTCCATCCGCCCTCTGTCACCCAATCTCACTCCGTTACGACCTCTCCTTCACCATCAGTCTCACATTTTCGCTCCCCCCTTTGTCTAACCTCTGGCCCCCTCTTTCTTCTGGTTTCCTCTTCTTCACCCCATCACCCTTTCTTTCTTTCAAACTCTTTCAAAGTCTGTGCACTCCCTTCTCATACACCATTTTTCCTCTGCCCCTTCATATTACACACTCCCTTGTAACCATCATTCCTCTTTTGTCAACCATCACTCCCTCTCCTCCTAATCTAGCTCTGATCTTTCCTTTCTTTACTCATTTTTTCCCTTCTCCCTTTTTCGCTAATTCGCGCTCATATTCTCTTCTTTCAGTTTCCTTCCACCTCTCCCTTCTATTAACTCATGATCCTGTTCTCTCAGTTACTTAAAAAACATACTGAAACTCATTCCCCCTGAAAAGTAGTTCTAGGTAGCTTTGCTATGATTTGAAGATTATTGGACTTTCGAATTTCTTTTGTTCGATATGTAGTTCACGTCCAAGGAATGAAGGAAAGTGCTTTTGGTGTAAATCATTAAGCAACACTGCCATCTCAATGTTCGGATTGGGAACTACTTGCAGAGGTTTGTAGAGTAAACTATTAATATTTTTCCTGAGCAAATCACATACTAACTTATACCATTTAAATTCATATTAAATTTGCCAATTATTAATAGGAGTCAAAATGTATGCCCCCCTACATTTTTCGTGAGTTCATAGAACTGCATACATCATATTTGTTCAGTGACATTTATATTAAAGGTTTTGTAATGAGAAGTGATGAGCACGTCTCCTGTAAGAAAAGACTGTGGGCCCGATTCACAAAGGTAAACTGAGATGAAAGTCTAACTTTACGACTTTCGGTATTCACAAAGGGCATTTACGAGTAGTAAAGTTAGACTTTTGTCTCAGTTAAACTTACGTTTTGGTCTTAAGTTTAACTGAGACCAAAACGGAGACAAAAGTCTAACTTTACTACTTGTAAATGCCCTTTGTGAATACCGTAAGTCGTAAATTTAGATTTTTGTCTCAGTTCACCTTTGTGAATCGGGCCTGTGTCTTTATTTCTCTAATGCCTGCTGCTTCAAACAATATGCTACGCTTTTCCTCTCCACCTCTCTGGGCCCCCTTATTTCCACTTAGCGTCCTCTGCTAAGTCACTGTGACTGACCACGCTCACATCGGTTCGGGCCCAGATCGAGGCAGTTTAGTCAGCGTCTACCTGCTTCTCTTGATGCGCCAGACTTCTCACTCATTTGGCACAATCCATGTCCAGGGTTTTCCTTTCCAGTTGCTCCGTGGGGGATTGCCTGAGACCCCCAGCTACCAGGGCCGGACTGGGAACCCAAAGCAGCCCTGGTATATTTGTAGGATCAGCCCTTCCCACCCTCACCCCCCAATCCCTCCCTCCCCCGGGATACAAGTGTGAAGAACTGCTGCTTTTGTTACTGGGGGCCGATATTGCAGCAATGCTGCAAAACGGGCCCGCACTTCTGCAAAACCGGCCCCCACCCTTCCTGCCTCCTGGGAAAACATCTGATTCCCGCTACAGCCAGTCCGGCTCTGCCAGCTACTCTAATGTGGGAAGGCGGTAGCGCCCCCAGGCGTCATCAGTTGTGTCTGCTCTATGTTGCGAGTGCCAACAGCTCGTTCTCTGCTCAGCTCTTGTAGAGCTGTGTAAACCTAGCCCAAGGTGCTTGCTTTTCCTCCGCTTGCCGTCTCAAAGCCCTAGGTACTCTCTAGCACCCTAGGCCCTCTCCTATGGACTTTTGGACATGGTAGGAAGTCTTGTGGTACTCACAGTCAGAGCATAGTGACAGGACTACACGTCAGTCCCCATGTTGGCTTAAGTCAAGTCCCCCACTGTACAATTTTTAACTGGCTTTCAGACTCCCAACCCGGGGCGCCGTTGTCCTCTTCTTGGAACAAGCGCCTAGGCCTGGCCTGCATAGTACTAGCTGAAGGAAGAGACAGTGCACCTGATCAAATGCCTTTTCTGCATCGATTGACATAAATAACACATGAGTCTGGGACCAACCCACTTTATGATGAAGGAGCCTTTTAGTGTTGTCGCTACAGCTTCTCTGTGGTATAAATATGGCTAACCCTTGCATGTATGGGTTAAGACAGGCTTTGAGTATGCCCGTGAAATGTTGGTATCTACATTCAGCAAGGATATGGGCTGGTAGGACGTGCAGAGGGTGGGGTCCTTACCAGGCTTGAGAATGACGGTGATGACAGCTTCCCTCATGGTATTGGTGAATGTGCCCATATCTACAAAGACGTAATAAAGGTGGGTGAGGATAGGTGCCAATTGAGTGGCTAATAGCTTGCAAAAGCCGGGTGGAAACCCATCTTGCCCTGGAGCCTTGCCCATCTGGATCCTTTCTATGGCCAAAAGAACTTCATCCTTTTGGATGTCTTTTTCCAATAAGAGCGCATCCAGCACGTATAGTAGGTGCTTTAGACAGGTAGGCCATGGCTTCAGCGGAGTGTATCGTTTTTGCAGAATAGAAGTCAGAGTAAAAGCGTTCTAACACCTGGGCTATTTCTAGGTTGTTACATTAGTTTTTCCTCAATGGCCCTTGGATTTCTGTTATTCTACTTCTGTGTATTTGGGCCCTCAGCCAATAGGCGAGTAGGTGTCCAGGTTTGTTGCCTCCCGCATAGTACCTCTACTTGGTGTGCAGAAAAGTGAACTCCGTATTATCCATATCTAGTGCCTACAGCTGTTTTCAGGCCAGCGTTAATGGCCTCCTGACGTTATGGGAACCTGTCTGTTAGTGGGCCTCTTCCAGGTCTTTTACTTGGTTTTTCAGGGCAATGCATTTATTCTTCCTGCTCATATTGATTCTCACTGAGATAGCTATCAGGGTGCCACAAAGGGTGTCCAATAGCAAGGATATAGAAGTACCCGGAGTGCCATTTGTGCAGAGAAAAGTGTGGATTGCCTCTTTGATCTCCGTTAAGGTAGATATCTGCGTTAGTAGCTTGGGGTTAAGGTGCCATTTTCAGTGGGACGTGGATGTCTTTGGATTGCTCAATGAGATTGAAATGAGGAAGTGATCGGAAAGTGCTACTGCCTATATCTCCTCCTGGTCAGCGACAGCTGAGAGGCGTGAGGATGACACAAATAGTCTCTCTGGGTATAGGTTTGATGTGAGGCAGAAAAGAAGGTATAGTCCTCATGGTGGGGATCTGAGATCGCCACACATCTACCAGGCCTGTCTTCTGTAGCCATTGCAGGCCAGCTGTCGTGAAAGCTCCAGTTTGTCCTGTTCTTTGTGCAGATTAGTCTAGTAGCGGGTCTGGGACTAGGTTACAGTCATAACCTATCAGTATGTCAGCATCAGGGGTGGCTACCACTCTCCCCAGAGCATTAAAGATGAACTGCTCTTGGTGGTTATTGGGGGAGTAAAGGGTGGCCAGAGTGATGTATAAGTGAAGCGAGATTCATAGTGACAGGACTCTTCCAGGCAGTTCTGCCTGTGTCTGGAGAACTTGGGCCAGAGAATTAAAGACAAGTAGGATCACTACTCCTGCTTTTTTGTCCGGACCTAAAGAGAAATATTTCCTTTTGAACCAGCAGGACTTCATTCGCTCCCAGTCCCCTTTAAGAAGGCGAGTCTCCTGTAGGAGGCAAATGTCATAAAGTGTGTCTTGGAGCATGGAAAAAAATGGTAGACTTTTTGCTGGGGCACTAACAAAGCGGACATTCAAACTAAGTATTTCTACCATGTATTTGGAGATGGAGGTTCATAGCTGGTGGTGGAGATGGGGGAAGAGCAGGAGGTTGACCCACGGGTGAATTTTTGACAACCCATCCCTTTGAAATGTGGTCCATTGGGGAATCTGGGCATCAGAGGGAGGAACTGAGGGTTTGGGGGAGAACTTGGGAACTCTACCACTCCCTCCATGAAGTCATAAGAACTGAATGGTCGAGGATCATGATGATGGTTAACAAGTACAGAAGGGTACGGAGTGGTAGATTGAGGCTCCGCTATCCCGTTGCTGTGGTAGATTGGGGCATGTTGTCTGATATGGTTGATCACAAGTGAATGTATCTCCAAGGAATCAGGCAGTATTGGCTCCAGGATCAGACCGGGAGTACGTGTGGTCAGAGGCTTGTATCTCTGAGTCATTTCGAGGAGTCGTGGTCTTGAGGGAGCCCATGAGTTTGAAGTTGCTGAAGTATGGCTAAGCACTCTTGGCAGCTTTCATCTACCATGGGTTTATGTGCTTCCCTCCTGGAGGGATGGCAGCTTCTCCTGATGGTGCTTGGGCGGGTCAATGATTTAAGAGGCGTAGGCAGTTGGTGACTCACATCCTTGGTGGTTTCCAGTCCCAGGACTAACTTTACCTCCGCTATAGTGCAAATCAAATGCATTTCTTTATTCCACATGAAGATCAAGCGAAAGGGGTGTCCCCATTTGTATTTGACTCCTTTCTCATATATAAAAGTAGGGGCGGCTTTGAGTGATCGGCATTGCTGTAGTGTGATGGGGGATAGGTCCTGATACAGCCATACTTTTATACTTTCAAACAAAATCAAGTTTTGCTCTGGCACTGTAGACATGGTGGCCACCTTCTGACGGAAGTGATGGGCACTTTAAGAAATCTTGTGGCGTGCCTGATGTGAATGACGGCCGACCCGCTCAGTGAGTGCTATCAAGGACAATGTCTTTCTCTGTGAGATCCGGGAGAATGTGGCGGATAACATAGTTCTCTAAGTTACTGGAGTTTGCTTGGAGGGGAACACCTTTGATTCTGATATTTGAGCAGCTAGATCTATTTTCAAGGTCTTCCAGGTGGAGTTGTAGGTGGAGGGGCCACAGGTTAACTATTCCGACGCCCAAGCAGTCGCCTTCAAACTGGCTTTTCAGGCAGCAGGCCTCATATCGGTCGCAATCTTGTTTCATGGCCGTGGACTGCCAGCCCCCAGCCCTAGCCCTATCATTCTTGGCTGGCCCGGTGGTGGAGGCTGTATTTGTTAGCCCCAGATTGTCTGGGGATTATCCGCTGCAAGAATTTGGTGTCAGACCGAGGAAAGCAGTCTGGATCCATTAAATACTGGAGATGGGCAGCGGAGCCTCATGGAGAAGCTCCTAGTCTGGTGCCATTTTGGAGAGGACCCCTTCAGAGAATTTTTAAACTGCATTGAGCTAGCAGCACTATTCAAGAACTGTGGAAAAAGATGCACATGAAAGCACACTGGATCAGAAACACTGGTCTCAGGTGAATAGGAGTTAAAGAGGTTTACAGAGGGAGGGATTAGGGGGTTCTCCCCCAAGTAAACTTTAAGGAACCTTGAGGAAAATAGTGCAGTGCAAACACATTCGGTTGATAACATAGGAAAACATTGGTAACAAATTAAATGTAATTTTGCACTAGTGTTTTTGGGTTCTCCCCAAATATAATTTCAGGAAATGCTGAGGCAAACTATACATTTTATTAAGCAGATATTTTGTAAGCTTAGAAACCTGTCACGATATACTTTCTTTGTATACTTGATGTATTGCTCTTCTGAACAGTGCTCTTTATCATATATCTATTATATATAATGCTGTAAGTTTACTCGACCACCATGTCACTGTTTAACCACTGCTGTCTTTAATTGTGAAATCTAAATAAAATAAAAATATTATACATTTTAATGCATGTTGGGACAGTTTCATTGATCAACATTGGATAGCAATTAAGGATAATTTTGCAGAGATATTTATGGGAGGGAGGGGTTCTCCCACAAGTAAATGTGAGGAATTGTTGAGGTAAATTGTGTAAAACGCATATTGGGGCATGTTAGTTGTTTAAACTGGGCAAAATTTGAAAGCAACTTTACAGAGGCAGTAGAATGTATAGGAGGCCTGGGTGGAGTTCGCAGAGTTCTGCGACCAAAAAACTCAACTGCACAACGCAGAGTTCCACAAGCGGCGGAGTGCGTTAGGTCATGCCATTCACGCAGTTTTTTAGTGCCGAGTGTTTGTCCTGAACTGGAAAATCAGTGCGAACTGCACTATGCGCAGCACAAGAGGGCGCTGCTTCTTTCTGCCATTCGAGTAAATGTTCTACTTGTGCGGCAGCTTCCTCAATGCGAACAGAAGGTTTCTCAAAGTGAGCAGTAGCTGCGATCCGCGACCGCCCGCATTGAAAGCTTTCGCCTCGTTCGCGCTCGCCAACTTAACGTTGGCGAGCGCGAGCTGCGCTCCACTACGCGGAGTGGAGTTTTTTGGAACTACACGAACTACGTGGAGTGGGAAAAACTCTGCAAACCCCACGAGCGGAGAAGAATTTCACACCCTGGCCTAATATATAGGAGTTTACATTCAAGAATGTTTGGTTAACAGTACCAGTGGAAATGGGGAATTCAAAAGTAAGCTAGTGAAGTAACATTTGTCACAACTGTGTGGCATTTAAAGAAAATAATTGTGGAGTTTGTCTTTTAGAAATAAAGCTACATTTTGAAAAGCTTTAACCTTCTGATTAAAATCCAAATTTAGATTTTCACTTTTTTTTTGTTTGGTGGCAGCAAATGACCCCTTGCAGTCCAACTGCAAGTTCTGCAGAATACAGCTGCTCAGCGAATTTGTAACCTGCCCCATCACCCTTCTGGCACCCCTATTCTAAAAATCTTGCATTGGCTTCCCATTAGAAAATGGGCAATCTTAAAGCTATGCTGCCTGACCCATAAGGCACTAAATAAGACCCTTGCTGCGTATTTGCACTCTAGACTTCATCACTAGCAGCCTACCAGAATGCTTAGGTCCACAAATAAAGCTCTTCTATAGATTCCAAGTTTTAGCACCTCCAGATATGGTGGTAGATCTTTTTCTTATTTGGGCACATTCCACTGAAACAAACTGCCTCTCCACATTCGTACCTGTTCCAAATTCGCGACATTCAAGAAATTGTTAAAGACGTGGATTTCTAAATAGTGCACTCTTGTCCTGAATAGCAAAGTGTCGATATATTCCTACGGGAGAGAGTAGTGCGCTATGCCAACTACATGTAACAAATAACAAATGCTTGCATAAGGGATACCCCAGACAAAATGCTGGTGCTGGCACACTGGAGGTAAATCCTGGCATGGGGCACTTGTTAAAAAAAGCTGGCATACAGGAGGAAATTCTTGGCATAGGTAGTACCTGCAGCAAAATGCTGGCATTGGAGCTGGAGGAATTTCTTGGCATAAGGAAGGACAACCATGGCATATGTCAGAAGGGCATCCAAGACAAAATGTTTTCCCTGGCATACTAGACGTAACCTTGACATAAGGGTCAACCATGGTACATGAATAGTAGTGTTTGCATAACTCTGACGGTGGCATATTATATGCAATGTTTGGGCAAAAGGGGCACCATAGCAGAAATCTGGCTCTAGCAATGGAGGTCATTTTTGACATATGATGCACCATAGGACTTTAAAAACACAATGAGGTCAACTCATGGGGAAAGTCAGGTTTCATTAGCCTGGCAAACCATAAAAAGGACTTCAATATTTAATGAGTTTTAATCTATTTGAAAATTGTGCTTTAAAATGCACTATTAGAGCCCATTCTATTTTTCATAATGTCCTTGGGGAGAGAAACCACCACCACTTTGTCCCCCCTAGAAGATGTCAGAGTAAATGACTTTGCTCTCTTACTCCAAATCAAGTAAATATTTCCTTGACATATCATGCCAGCACCTTAATACAAATGATGTCTACACAGACATTTGTCTTTGTTGTTTATGTTAATCATGCAGTTATTGTCTAACTTCAACAATGTTAATTATTGTGATGTCATCATGTTTAAGGTAATGTGACATCACTTTCTGGGAAGATTCAGGGTCAAAGATCACATGATGGTACTTCCTGTGATGTCATTAAGGTCAAAGGATGTATGACATCTTTTCCGCTACCCATGGCATTTTGATGAATCAACACCAGTGTTTATCATGTGTACATCAGTATGGTGTTTTTTCATAGGTTGATTGGAGAATTTTGCATACATTTATTTTATTGAAAGATGGGAGGAACTCTGAAGGACACCTGTGCAAACTCTCTTCAATGTCGGCCAGCATGAGTGCAGAGCTAGTTTCAGACTTGCTACATAAAAAGTATGTGGGTATTTGGCTACCTTTCTACAAATGAACAGCAAATACAATGTAGGCTTCTGTCAGTCTTTCATCAAATATTAAGAATATTTTTGGATTTAGATTTGTAATACCTGTGCTAATACCTAGACTATTATGATGATTTTTATTGCTATTTATTTTTTATTCTCAAGGCTAGTCTATAAAAAAATTCAAAACTACATCATTGCTGCATTTACTTACTTCTTGGAGCGAAGTGGGGGGCCCACCTAAATAAGTGGTCTCCCAACCTTGGCCCTAAATGTCTACACCTGTGAGAAATCAGATACCTCAAGCAAAGACATCTGTTTGGTTATATATTTTTCACTCCTTTGGATGTCCCCTCTTTCAAACCTTTCTTTAGAGTTAAATAGAAAGTCACATTTAATCTTTTAGTACCTGTCTCTAAAACATGGTTGCTGTAAATATACCAAGTAGTGTACACCCATCACTCACAGCCCACCTTACCCAGCGAGTCATGCCACCTAACAAGGGATAAAAACATATTTGTGGTAGGAGCCAATTGAAACTATACCAAAGAAATCTTGTATTAATGGATCACATTCAATGGTTTGTTTTATCAGTACATTCTAAACAATGTGTTGCATAGTACACATCTTACTATTAACTTATCAGGACCATTTGCAGTGGTTTAAGGGACAGTAGCCACGTGTCACAGGACCTGTTATTATAGGTCTGCTAATATCAGCAGGATAGATCTGGCCAGAGTAGGCAAAGGACACTCCTCACCCACATTCAGCCAAACAGAACCTGAATGTCACAAGAGTTGCCTTGGATGAATCATTGAGCAACTGAAGGTAGCTGAGACAACATAGGACAGCATAAGATTCCTTGTGCCCTTGCCTGAAGGCATTCCTTCAAAAAACATTTATCCAAAAACTACAAAGTCGAAATAATCAGGAAGACGGTTTCTATTGCACACAAACATATAGTCTAGATACGGTATATCCACACACAATCTCTCACAAAACACTTATTTTATGATCATAAGCCTTCCAGTAAGGATGGCACAATATCTGGCATGATGCACAAGCTGGCGGTGGGGCCATATTTGCTAACATCTTCACTGCTACGCAGTTAGAGCATCTGTGGCTGTGATGTCAGATATTTCAATGCATAAACAACAGTCATAAAACAGTAATGCCACCCCGTAGGTACAACTAATCTGATGAGCGCTACTCCTAGTATTCACAGAATCAAGGTCATACGAGACTTTCAGGTACTCAGAAGAAAGGTGGAGAGCCTGAGCATACTAACACTGGAGTGAGCGTTCTTCCCAAGAACAAAGTTCAGACAAGGGAGATGTCTAACACGGGGACCTGAAAGGTACATTAAAAGGGAAGAGAGAGATTCAGATTAGAAAGCTCTCTTTAAGAAGAAAAGGGTCAGCCGGACTGGCATCTAAGAATACACATGCCTCAAAAAAAGAGGGAACTCATAACAAATAAGATTTGGGCAAGAGTGCTGCTGGACATCCCAGTATAAATTACAGTAGCCTACTGGAACCTCTTGGACCTTCTGTAAATTACACTAACCAATAATTACATTCAGGTCAAAACTCTTGATGGGCACATAAATTCACCAGATAATATTAACATAACACAAATACAAATAGAAGGGGACATAAATAAGCCCATAAAAAGTGTGGTTCCTTAATATCAATCGCTGTATACCGAAGGTAACTAATATTAAAGTCGCAGTATTGTGGGTACCATTGTATCGATGACTATCCAAGTTAAGAATATTGCTTTTCATTTTGTAAGAATAATATCCAAGTTTTAAATATCTATTACTTATTATTTGCTAATATTTGGATTTGTAATATTGTTTCTGTGTTTTTTTTGTTGTAAAATCTTTATTTATTGGCATTTTGAAGAAAAAAAAAAAAAAAGGAAAGAGGTATGCAAAATAGCATTGAGATCACAATAACGGACACATCGGAATCATACAACACAGTACATAATAGCACAAGTTATCCGGTGGGAAGGATGGTGTAGCTAGTGTCGTATCTGGCTGCCAATAATAAAGTTCCAGTGAATCGTGCAGTTTCGTAAAATGTCCCAGATACCGCGCGGTATATGTCTCAGAGCGCGAATGTGAAACCAACTATGTTGTGATCGGTATTCCGTCAAACCTTCCAACCGGGAAGGCGTTATGTAGAAAAACATATCTACTCTACCAACTTAAAACCCACTAAACCCTAACCCTCCCTCCCCCCTCCCAGAACTAAGTGGTTGGTGGTGACGAATTATAGAACTTTTTCCTGGCCGGTGGTATAACAGTGTTAGGTGTTAGAATTGAAATAGGTGCATGTCTCTGACCGAAGGAGGGCATACCGCTAAGGGAAGGCCCTTTGTAAGGAAGATGACTAAGGGACCCCATTTAAATTCGAACCCCTTGTAGTCGTCGCGGAAGATGTCCGCCATCCGCTCTAAACACAGGATTTTCCACAACCGCGAGTGCCAGAGGGAAAGGGATGGGGTAAATTTCGTCTTCCAGGTTGCTGCGATGGTAATCTTTGCCGCGCCTATACAGGACCACATAATGGCTTTATCTGCCCTGGTCTGGTGTGTAAGGGAAGGATCCCGAAGACCCAAAAGGACACTCGCCATAGTGGTCGGAATGGGGTAGCCTAGCATGGTTTTGATTTGGGCTAGAATTTCATCCCAGAACGGGCGAATGGCCGGACAGTCCCACCAAATATGTTGGAAATCTCCCAGGAGCCCACAGCCTCTCCAACATCTGTCAGTCGTGTTTGGAAAAATTCTTCTAAGTTTGGCGAGGACTAGGTACCAGTCCATCATCGTTTTGACGTGTGCTTCCCTAAGTTCCAGAGAGTGATTGAACTTAGATATATCCGAACATAGTGCTGTCCATTCTCTGTCTGGAATATCGCGCTGCTAATATCCCCTCCCACATAGTCATGTAACGGGGTTGGGCGGAGTGTGTAGTGGAGAGCAGATAATTATAAAGAAAAGATATCACACCCTTCATGGAGCCCACTGTTCTAACGTATTTCTCGAACCCCGTTTTCTCCCGGGTGGCTTGGACTTGTACTTGTGGGGTGAGTGCCCAATGACGGAGTTGAAGGTAGTGGAAGTGTTCTTCTGGTTGTAGTTGGAAATCCCGTCTGCAGCTATCGAAGGTGAGGATGTCGTGATTGTGAAATAAGTGATCGAGCATGAGGCAGCCGCCTTCTCTCCAAGCGTCAAATGGGCCCTCGTGGAGAGCCGGTGGGAAAGCCGGATTAAAATGGATCGGGGTGTATGGGGAGGGGAACGTGGTCCATCCCTCACCCCCGGATACCGAGCCCCATACTCTCAATACGGTGCGGGTGGGTGTGCTAATGTATGCGTTCAGAGGGCGGTCTTGTTTGGGCTTCCAGATTAGGTCCCATATGGTCCTCCCCACCACTCCTCTATCCATATGGAGCCAATGTTTCCCTGATTCCTTTTTGAACCATTCTGTCACGATTCGCAGTTGGGTCGCTTTATAATAGAGCCCAAGGTCTGGTAAGCCTACACCACCTTTAGCTCTAGGGCGTCGCAGGATGCTAAAGGATAGGCGAGCCCGTCCACGTTGCCAAATAAACTGTGTGAATAGTGATTTAATTTTGGGTAGAAAGGTTGGGTCCAGATCAATAGGCAGGGCTTGAAATAAGTATAATAATTTGGGCAGTAGTGTCATCTTGATCGCGTGTATGCGGCCAAGCCATGATATAAACAGGGGTTTCCACCTCTGGAGGTCTTTTTCAATTTGGCGAAGGGCCGCAGGGAAGTTGGCTTTGTACAGCCCCTCTACTCGGGGAGTTAGTTGAATTCTTAAATATTGGAGGGAGCTGTCAGTCCACTGCAGGGGGGTTTGAGTCTGCAGGATTTGTGCTTCATCGGCTGGCAAAGAAAAATTGAGTATGTAGGACTTATCCTGGTTGATCTTAAATCCAGCCACCACCTCGAATTTGGCTAGTTCCAGTTCTAGGGCTGGAAGAGATCGGGCCGGATCAGCAAGAGAAAGAAGGACATCATCCGCAAATAATGAAATTTTGTGGTCATCACCCCCGAAAGGAAGTCCCTGTATCTCCAGATTGTTTCTAATGGACATTGCAAGGGGCTCAATACTTAATGCGAAGAGCAGGGGTGACAAAGGGCACCCCTGCCTTGTGCCTCGTGAAAGGGAGAATGGAGTCGACAGTACTCCATTGACCTGTGCCCGAGAGCGTGGATGAGCGTAGTTGGCCCGAAGCATGTGAATGAATTTGTCCGCAAAGCCAAAACATTGAAGCACCCGAAAAAGAAACGACCACTCTACGCGGTCAAAGGCCTTTTCAGCGTCGAGGCCGACCAGAACCGCTGGTATATCTTGTTTAGTAGCTTTCTCTAGGAGATGGATTGTGCGTCTGATGTTATCATGGGTTTGCCTGCCTTGGATAAAACCAGATTGGTCGGGATGGATTAATTCGGGCATTAGGTCTTGTATACGATTTGCCAAAATGGTGGAGTACAGTTTGGCGTCTAAGTTGAGAAGCGCTATGGGGCGGTACGAGGAGCATAATTGCGAGTTCTTACCAGGTTTATGGATGACCGTAATGGCCGCATCAGCCATTGAAGGGGTCACTTCCCCCGATTCTGCTACCTGATTGAAGAGGCTCGTGAGGTGGGGGATGAGGTCGGGGGCAAAAGTCTTGTAGAAGTGAGCCGTATAGCCATCTGGCCCCGGGGCTTTATGCAATTTGAGAGCCTTGATGGAGTTACCCACCTCCTCCTTTGTTATTGGGGCCGTAAGTTGGTCATTCACGGCTTGGAATATGCGGGGGAATCGGGCCCGTAAATAATTATCTTGTAGGGTGGAATCTTTGGGTTCCGCAGTTTATAGTGACTTGTAGAAAGAGCCGAAGAGGTCGGCCTTTTCTTTGTCCCCGTGAATCAGTTCACCCCTCTTCCCCCGGAGGCTTCCTATGTACTCCCGCTCACGCTTCTCTCGAAGTTGTCGCGCTAGGTGCCTGCCTACTTTATTCTCCTGTGCAAAAGAGGTGTGGCGAAGTTTCAAGAGGGTGTACTCCGCCCTATTAGTATAGATGGCCTTGAGCTTACTGCGGAGAGCCACAAGAGGACGTAAAGTGACTCTGGAGGGGTTGTGTTTATGTGCAGGTTCCGCCCGTTCCAGCTCCTGCTCTAGGGCTTCCCTCTCCCGTGCCCGTTGTTTATTAAGAGCGGAATTAAGCTCAATACATTTCCCCCGCAGGACAGCCTTGAAAGCGTCCCAGTTAGTGCTCGGGGAAGTGTCCTCAGGTTTGTTAATTGTAAAGAATTCCGTGATCGCATCTCTAAGTTCGGTTCGGAGGATTCTGTCCTGAGTGAGGGAAATTGGGAAATACCACTTAGGGGATGTGATGGAGATCCCACCCCAATGTAAACAAATCGCCAATGGGCAGTGATCCGAAAGAGCAAGGGGAAAGATCCTAGCATCTTGCAGGGTGCCCAACAATCTCTGGCTAAGAAAAATATAGTCCAAACGGGAATAGGTGTGGTATACGTGAGAATAAAATGTGTAATCCCTAGATTGTGGGTGATGAGTTCGCCATGCATCTTGGAACCCTAAGTCCTTCATTCGCTGTTGTAAGGTCGCAGTGAAGGAGCCCGTGTTTGCCCTATGTGGGTGAGTGCTATCGATATCTGGTTGCCATGTGAGATTGAAGTCACCCATTAGAATGATATGGCCTTCTGCAAAGCGATCTATTGTATCTAGTAGGTGCGCAATAAAGTTTACTTGGGCCGTGTTGGGTACATAGGTAGCAACAAAAGTACACAGTGTGCCCTGGAGGGAGCCCTTTACCAAAATCATCCTGCCTTCTTCATCAGAGTGGACATCTAGAGGTTGAAATTTCATTGAACTGTGAAAGAGAAGGGCCACCCCCCGGTGTTTGGTAGGAGCGGATGATCTATAGATAAGGGGATATTGTTTGTGTTTAAGCCTCAGCTCGTCCGCCCGCTGAAGGTGTGTCTCTTGGAGGGCCACTATATCAAAATGGTGATCTATGAGGTACTTCCATGTTTTCTGTCTTTTTTGCGGCAAGTTAAGACCCCTAATGTTCCACGAGGCAATCGTAATTACCATCTTGTCAAAAGAAATTCATCCCTTCCCTCTCGTGGTCGATCCCCCGTGTCCCCCATATGTTTTGAGGAGCCCGCCCGTCCCTCATCTCTGCCACCCTAGACATGCAACTGTTCCTGACCTCTAATGTGTTCCTCGAGTCACCACCAAGTCCCCCCTCCCCCCACCCCCGTAGAAAACAAAAACTAACAAACCCCAACAATACCAACAACCATATATGGTAGACAAGAAGTAGTCTGTCGCCAGTGTAGAGTTCTTCGCTTCCGGACATGTTGGTGCGGGACTCAGCCGGAGTCCCCGTCCACGCCCATCCCGGTTGCTAGTTAAACCCTTAGAATACGCCATCGTTTAAGGAGCGTGAGTGTGGCGGTAGCGTCTGTCTTCAAACAGGGCTTTGGCTAATGTCCCTCAGATGTTGCAAGTCCTCAGGTCTGGGGAGTTCAGTCGTCCACATGTTTTGTCCTTGGATACCTGAGTAGGGTTCGTGAAGTGTCGTGGGGTGTGAACCCCTCCCGCAGTAAGGCGGGCTACTTTCCCAAGAATCCACAGGCCGTATAGTCGCAAAGGCGGTCTCTAGTCATCTAATTTGTACGCAATCCCTGGCCATCACCAGTCCTGAGACCAACTGCCCGCAATGTTCTGATCATTTGTGCCCCCCATTCAGACTTGTGGTCCATTGGT
This sequence comes from Calotriton arnoldi, assembly GCA_963921515.1. Lineage (NCBI taxonomy): Eukaryota > Metazoa > Chordata > Amphibia > Caudata > Salamandridae > Calotriton > Calotriton arnoldi. Next base: position 52,538 of record CAWUFW010005332.1, read on the forward strand.
GGTGTCTCTGAGTGGCCCGGTCATTGTCCCCCGGCTTGTCCATGGCCGTTCCTGCCGCTCCTTGGTCGAGACCCAGTATCGTCATTCCCTCCTCAAGTTCCGTGATGTGCCACATCTTGTTCTTGAATTCGAAGGTCAGCCCGAAGGGGTAGGTCCATCGATACCGGATGCGTTCCTCGCGTAGTTTTGCGGTAATGGGGCGGAATTGTTGTCTCCTCGCCAACGTAGCCGGAGCCAGGTCCTGGTAGACGGCGCAGCGGAACCCTTGGAAGGTGACCTCGGTCTTCTTTCGGGCTTCTTGTAGTACGGCTTCTTTTACTTTAAAGGAGTGAAACTTTGCTAGGACATCACGCGGTCTGCGGCGGTCTCCTGTGGATGGGGCCCCCACCCGATGCGCCCTCTCCAGTTTAATCTTGAGCAGTCTTGGGCTGAGGATTTCTGCAAAAAGCCCCTCCAGAAATGTCTCAAGATCGTGCCCTTCTGCCCCCTCCTCAAGGTCCCGGATCCTTATATTCTCCCTTCGGGCCCTGTTCTCCAGGTCCTCTGACTTCAGGGTTGCGAGCAGTAGTTGTTTCCGGAGGTCATGCAATTGCTCCTGAGTATCAGTTGAGCGCTTATCTAGTTCTTGGGCGTGGGTCTCCAAGTCCAACACCCTTGTGCCGACTGAGTCCACATGTTGTTGGAGGGTCGCTACGCGGGTCAGCAGGTCTGACTTGAGCTGTTCTATGGAGGCCTTGATAGTGTGGTTCAGCTCTGCCCGGAGTTCTGTCTTAAAGTCCCGTAGCGAGGACAAGAGATCCTCCCTCGTGAGCGCCATGTTGTCAGAGGGGTCTCCCTGCGTCGTTAGCTGTCGTTTCTCTGCTGGCGGAAAGAAATTGGAGACCTTAGCAGTTGTCTTCTTTGGCGGCATAGATGCGCCGTCCACTGGTCGCCTTCTCGTGGGTGTGTCGGAGACCGCACAGAAAGTGTCTTAGAAACCACTTCACTTATGCCAGGCTTGCAACGCCAGGTGCAGCGTCGTGATTTACATCCTTTTCGCCCTGTCGCTAGGGTGGAGCCAAGCTTGGGTCGGGATGGTTCTTGGGAGCCTCAACATGGACTCATCGGAGGGTGGGTCTGCTATATGGGGGTAAGGGTCCAGAGTCCCCACCTCAGGTCTTGCCACGTCGTCGATGCTCAGTGCCTCAGAGGGGGAGCAGCCCCCGGGACATTGCTTCAGTCAGATGAGGGTGTACAAGCCTTGGCGGCCATGTTAAGGTCAGGCATTGCCGAGTACTCCTGTTTTGGGTGAGGAGGCAAGTGGGCCAGTAGTTCTCCCCTGCCCTATAGTCTCATTTGCACCTGTATCTGCACCCCACTGGCCCCCAGAAGTCTCTCACCTGTAGATGATGGGGGAAAGGGGGGCCGAGTACTCTGTGCAGCGAGGCCCCTCTGCGCCAGCCTTTTAAGGAGTAATGCTTCTGGGCTTCCACCTCATCTTTAAGCCTGCACCACAATCAGAGCCACTGTTCCACTGTTGTCCGCACCGAGGAGCGGAGGATCCTTCAGCGGGCGGACGCTGTCTCAACCAAGGCGCCGCTCGCCATTTTGAGGAGGTCGCGCGTCAGCAAGTTTTTCCCGCGACTCGGCTCTATTTAGGAGGTGCCGCTCCTCTCAAGGGTCCGCCTAGGATACGAACCCGGGGGGTCCCAGAAAGTCAGTTCGTTACCTCCTCGTGGGTTATGCACCCCCTCTGGTAGCGCTCCGCTGGCTCTCCGGTGCGGCTGCCATTTTGCAAGGCTCCTGCATTCCGCTCCCAACTACAATTTAGTGGCGCCGTACCTCAGGATCACTCTCTGCCACCATCGGCAGGACCCCGCCGTGACCCCTCGCTGTGGAGCAGTCCCGTGGGCCAGGCTGAGTGCGGTGGATGGCGGCGTAAATTCCGGGATTTCCGACGCGGACCGGGAGCCGAGGTGAGACACGTCTACCCAGCCATGCCCCCCGTTTCTGTGTTTTTTATGTTAATAATGTTTGATATAGTTGATATTTGTTTTTGGAAATACTCTTTAAATGTTTCTTTATGGCGTGTTTTTCAAATCATTTTTTTAGCTTAATACATTTTTTAATTTATTTTTAATTTCATTAAATTGGTAATTGTAATTTCTTGAGGGATTTGGGGTTTATAGGAGTTTTCAGTGGGTAGAGATTTAAATGAATGGTTTAATTTTATTTGTCATTTATTACATTTGTTATATTTTTAATGACATTTTTCAAAATATATATGTCATAAGTTTAATGTTATTTATTTTTCAATATGCTGAGGTTTATAGAGTTTAGGCAGGGAGTGTTTGAAAGTGATGGTTATGAAAAAAAATCAGTTAATTACATTCTTTATTTGTTTAATTTTTAAATGACAAAGTAAAAATTTATATTTTTGTTTACATTTTCCATGTTTTGGATTGTTGAGTTTTATAGGGGTTATTGGTAGGAAGTATTTTAAAATGCATGAATCTAAACATTTTTGTTTTATATATTTGTGTATTTTCCCCAAACATAATTTTCACATCTAAATTTTTTTTATTGTTATCATTAAAAATATTTTATTTGTATAGTGCAAGATAGAGTATATATGGAGGTATATTGTCACCCACGGATGGTGTACAGCTGTTAAAATGGAGATGGGCCTGCTTCAACTGTTCTATCCATGAGCCATATGGGTAAAAGTGTTGTCCTTTGTATGTTTTTTTAGAAAATCTGAGTAATATTTTTTCATTATTGAGGTTATCATATAATATGGAATCCGTTTTAGTGTGGGTTACAGCAAGATGTAATGAAATCATGCTGGGTTAGATATTCATTCGCTGCTTCACTTTCTAGCTATAGTTCTTTTTAAATTTTAACAGAGAGTACTTGGGCTATACAGTGAGTAGGTATTCTATGGGCATAGCCTTTAAGTATTGCTCCATTTGGATAAAAATAGAACTTGTTGGGGCCTCTTCTAAGTCCTGAATTATGTTGTAGACTTAATTTCTGATTTATTTGGCAGACAGGCTCAGGTGTATTTGCCCTTGCTCATTTACTGTGATAACCTTTCCATGGCAATGATCAGACTAATATTTAGTACTTTTCAGTGGCAACATTTCTGTGTGCTATGTTTTTGCTCTAGGTGTTGCCCAATTAAACTAGCAGAGGTTTCGCTTTCTCTGGTTCTGTGAAAGTGATTTCACTAGTCATGTTTGTAACTGTATTTAATTTAGAATATAAAATAAATGTTTAATATATTTTCTGTGTGTTAATTTCAATAATTCCTATTAAATATTTTAAACTTTTTTACTTATGGTTACCTACATTTTTAAGTTGTTTATTTCCATGTTGGTTGCCATAATAGTTTGGGCCTTCTTTTTCTTCATTTTGGCTTGTTTGGATATTGTTTTCTTCGTTTTTGCAGATTTGCAGGTATGAGAAAAATATAGAAAAAATATTTAGTTTTATTTTATAGTTGGAGTGTTTAATATATATTTAATTGATTTTTTCTACTTTTTGTAGTAAGTTTCTGATTTTATTGGATTTATTTGGACAGCACAGCACACACAAAACTGATAGTCTTGTCATTTTTTATAGTGTATTGTTGATTAATGTATTTTTTTTATTTGTTCTTTTAAATATGTTTGGACATTTTTTGTGATGTTTCCTTTCTATTGAAAACACAAGTTAAGGTGTATTGAGTAGAACCATCTATAAAAAAGATATCCGGACATATTTGTCGAAGCACTTGATATATGCTAATAACGGAGGAGAACTGGCCCCCACAATATATCATAAATGCTCTAAAAGGCAAGGAAGTAATAACTGAAACATTCTGCATTATTGTGCCCAAGACACTATGTGGCACAGTATGTGAGCTAATGGGCTCAGAAACATGACCCTTCTTGCTATAAAAAGTGAAGAGATTGTTTAAAGAGACAGCTCCACACATTACTCACTTAGGAGATAAAATACAGGTTCTGCTGCACTACCCTTTTGATCCAGAGGCTAAGTGTTTCTCCTCCGAAGACGCCAGAATGTCCAGAACGCAGCAGCAAGACTAATCCTCAACATCCCCCATCACAGCCACATCACTCAACCCCTCCACGACCTCCTCTGGCTCCCAGTCGACAGAAGAATAACCTTCAAACTCCTCACCCATGCATACAAGGCCCTTCACAACGCCGGACCTGCATACCTGAATCACCGCCTCACATTCCATGTACCCAACAGACACCTCTGCTGTGCCCAGCTTTCCCTGGCTACCGTCCCACAAATCCGCAAGACCAGAACTGGAGGAATGTCCTTCCCCTACCTCACCTCCAAGACATGGAACACCCTGCCCATCCACCTCAGGAAATCACCCTCGCTGACGCAATTCAGGAAGGACCTCAAGACCTGGCTCTTCTGATGAACTCAGCACTCAGTCTGATCCGCTGCCCCCCCCCCCCCACAGCGCCTTGAGACCCTCATGGGTGAGTAGCCGAGCTTTACAAACCCTGATTGATTGATTGATTGTGCCAGGACAGTCAGGGGTTGCTGAGCTCAAATTATAACAATGACAGTCTTTTACCTCGGGAGTCATGGGTCTTCTTCTTAGCGAAACTGAGCAGTAAGTATGCCCTGTTGCCATTTCACCCACAGGGTGGTGAGATCATACCTCTGTTGGCACTATCTCTTAGATAATCTGCATAATAGTCATAGCCCCCATCACAGGGTCCAGGACAGTGTCCTCAAGAACAGATGAGGCAATGTGTCACTAGTGATAAGACTCAAAAAGCATTTCAAAATACAGTCAATAATAAAAAGTGACTCAAAAAGGAAGTTTGAGATCAGTAAATTTGGAAAAACTATGAAGGTTTATTAAAAATATTAAGTACAATACAGAAGGCAAAAATATAATCAGGTTGAAGTAGTCAATTATAAAGCGTAGAAAGCAATTTCCATAAACATTCTTAGTATTTAAGATTGATGCAGCATTGGGCAAAACCTGAAAGGTCTAAAATGTGCAGCAAATCTGGCTCACCCCCAAAATCAGGGGTTTTTACAGCACATTTTACCTCAGGAAGTACTAGAAATCACACAGTCTGAATAAGGTGAGCAAATGTATCAAAACTACAGCAAATCACAGTTCAACATTATAAAACATCATATAATATCACCATCCTTGCACTGTTCCCCTAAAAGAATAATATTTCTAACCCTTCTGTCCTATTGTCATTGGAGTTAGAACAAATATGGCTACGTAAACAATGGAAAGACTATTGAATGGACTACAATGTTTGAGCAGGAAAAGCCTTGAAAAGTATGTAAAGGCTTCCCCAGAGCTCTATGAGAATTGTGTGTTATTACAGAACAAACAGTGCACATTTTGCTGCGTATGGTGTCAAAGAAAAATATAAATACAAAATGATTTTTATGAAACAGCAGCCATATTAATACAAGATGGAGTTGAGGCCTAGTTGCAGCCTGCTTAGCATAGCTCATAAAAACATACTTCTGTACATCTCAGCATTTTCATTTCAATGACAAACAACTCATATTCATAAGCACATATGATTCTAATCTGGAAATAACTCCCACACATCTCAAGGCTTACTCTGGGAGGTGATGTGGGGTTTGAGACTCAGAACTCAATCAAGCACGAAACAGCAGTTAATAAATTAATGTCCAACCACTGATTTTACATGAGGAAGAAAAACTACCTTACAAAACACAACTAAATACAGCAAGGAAATTATAGAGGACAAAATGATTACATACAATTTGTGAGGAGCTGGAGTGAGGCACCCACTTCCCCCTTTGTGCAGGCTTGCAAACAGGCTCTGGAGAACAGCTACTCTGAGTCTGCACTGGCGCGGTGGCCTCTACAATACACTCCAATGTAATCAGAGTGTACAAACATGTATTTAAGAGTCCAAAGAGGGTGGGTATTGCAGGCACAGCTCTGTTGAAGGCGTGCTCATTTGCATTTGATGCAGGAAATATATCTTTGTTGCTAGAACTGCCTTGGTTCAAAACCACCATCCTAATAGGTGAAAATCCCACCCAGCTCACATTGGTGATCGTTGTCAAAGCTCTGCAATGAACAATCACTGACTGAGTTTGTGATGTCTTCTAGTGCCCAGCTCTCACAGACATTTTGTCTTCAGATGATAACAAGCATTGGCATAGCCAATAGGTCTCGCCTTTGGGACCTTATAAGTGTTTAGCCATGCAACAGTTGAAGTTGTTGCACCAAGGATATTGTGCTGCATAACTAAATACTTATAAGGTCCCAAAAGCGAGACCTATTGGCTATGCCAATGCTTGTTAGGTGTGGCCTAAAGACAGTTTTAACTCTCTTGCCAGTCATATGTTTTTCAAACAAATTATAATAAAAATACATACATGTAGAGGGTCTTTAGTCAACCTTCTTTATCCATTGGGATGTTAAAATGTGACCAAGATTACGCTTCCTCCCACCACAGTGCACAGTTAGCCCACTTCAGCCAATGGCTGATTAAACTATGAGTGACTACATTTTTCTGGGAACATGCATATATCCATCTAAAAATAATTCCCCCAAGATTAGCAGGGGCATAGCTTCACGGTGGGTGTTCAGGGAGTAACCCCGCCCCACCAAATAAATGCATTCTTGACTTGGTAGTTGGGTCTGGGGGCCCTAAGACGGGTCTGCTATCTCGATGTCGGTTTTTCTTGTGTTCAGCCTCAATTTTTGTAAAAACATAAATCATGGTAGAAATGCCTACATGCACACAAAGCAAAGTTCAACTATAAGCTGGCCTTGCTGAAAACAACTGCTATTTAACTGCACACATGTAGCACCAATTAAAAGCCACACTACTAAGAATAAGATTGAAGGTGCCTCATTTTTCCAGTGATTGCCAGTACTCTATATATTAAGATATCATCACAGCTTTCCATTGTAATAAGAAAGTTGCAATGTTGACTCATCTTCATGGACTAGCTTTGCCACATTGATCTATCCTAGAGACACAATCTCAAAAGCGCATATACAAATGTATATACTGAACCCACCCCTTCCGCTTTGTGAAGGACTTTTGAAGCTGTTGCATCTGGCTCGAGAAGATCAACCAGTAACAACCTGAGGTACTGCAGGCTCGTGAAGACTTCAGGCACTTCAGTCTGATTTGAGGGGGACAGAATATAATCACTTGAAGTACTGAAACTCTGCAAAAGTCTGTTCAGGCTGTGGCATCTGACTCAGCGGCGGCTCCTCCGCTATGGCAGAGGAGCGTTGTCCACCCTGCCAGCGGCCAAAAAAATGAAACATAAAACGATAATCCTTTTATTTTTTTCTCTTTCGGAGCTGAGGCTTCGGGGCTGGGCTAGGGGATGACAGGCACTAGGTAGAGTGGTTGCACTGCTCTCAGTTCGCATGGCGGGTTGGCCTGCTGTCTCAGATGGCCAAACCGTCATGCGCACTGAAGCTCTCTCCAACCCAAGCTGAGGTGCCTGTTTGGAGAGAGCAGGCACAGGCTGCCAGTCTAGCGCAAATCGAGGGCACTCAGGCCAATCCTGATTCCTCTCTCATGCATAAAAGGAACATCAGGATTGGCCGCAGTGGAGTCTGGAAACCTGTGCCTGCAGTGGAGAGGAGCGTGATGTGGGGATGAGGAAGGTAAGTGTTTTTAGTTTTTTCTTTGTTTGTCTCGCTATCTGTCCATTCCCCGCGCCCCTCCCCACCACTCTATCAAGACACAGGCCGCTACTGCTCTGACTTAGAAGAGACATCCAGTAACGGCATGAGGTACTGCAACTTAGTGAAGATGTCAAACAGTTGGGTCTGACTCAAGATGGATATTGGCATCTAGTGACGACTTGAGGTTCTACAGCTTTGCGAAAGACTATTCAAACAGTTGCTTCGGACTCAAAAGGGAATTCTAGGAATGTCTGAGGTGGTCTAGTTATGCAGAAGCCCAGACGTATTGGGTTTGCCAGTGCTTGTGGGAATTTGATTTTGAATGTGTGCACCATGGTAGTGGCTGAATTGAGGATTCTTGGAATATATCTGGTGATTTTTTTTGGGGGGGGGGGGGGAGAAAACTGAGACACCTAGTAAACCATGCACACTGATTTGAACAGTACTCTTTCCCTTACAGGGAGATAGTTCATGTTGGACAAATGTTGGGACACGATCACATTTATTCAGTCTTAGGAGTAGTCAGTCAGGCAGCTGTATTTTGAATGTACTGATTTCGAGTGAAATTTGGTCCGCCATTCTGAGAAAGACGGCATTGCTTTAAGGTGACATGTGAAAACAACATCTTAACAAAAATCAGGAATAAAATATCGGAAACAAAAACACCAGTAATAAAACAGGTAAGTATAACGGATTAATCCTAAAGAGGATGGAGAAAAATAAGTGTTTACAGCAACACACACAATCATTCATGTACATAAAAATGTTGTGCAAGCTAACATAGCTAATAAATACACCGCATATATACACTGAAAATGTCACATATGTGCAGGGCAAGAGAATAAGAACAGAGGGGGTTATTGGGGATCACTGTACATAAATTAGAAAAAGCATAGTACGAGGGAATAAGAAAATTGGCATAGCCAATAGGTCTCGCTTTTGGGACCTTATAAGTCTTTAGTTATGCAGCACAATATCCTTGGTGCAACAACATCAACTGTTGCATGGCTAAACACTTATAAGGTCCCAAAGGCGAGACCTATTGGCTATGCCAATGCTTGTTCTTTACTTGAAACAGGATTTAAAGTATATTTTGAACAATATCCAGGCTTTCACGTCAGGATTAACTCCCAAAAATGTTTCCCACATCAACGGAGGAAACAGGCAATAAGCCATCAGATATTATTAGGACTCCCAGAAATACAAGCCTTTCTTGATCACAAACAGTAAATATCTTGGTTCAACACTTTTAACGCGGCACCAGATGCAGCTCACGTCTGCAAAAGCTTTCTAAGCAAACGGACGGAGAGGTCATAAAACACCCGCCCCCCACTCCACGTCAAAAGCAAACCCAAGGAATTCTTCTGGTCGAGCAAAGGGAGCCCCATAAAACTTGTGCTTATCTCAAAAAAGCACATTCCTCAAACGCTCGCAAAAAAGAGGCAGAACTGAAGAGTGAGGCCCCAGCAGCAGCACAGGTCATTCGTTAGCTATTACCAGGGCTCTCATACATATTAAATCATGCACTAACAAGGGGAAAAATGCAACAGTTTGCATTCTCTATAGCCGTCCAAACATACAATTTAAATGCACAGCATTTAATGTTTATAAAGCAACAGTTCACAACTACCCTATCCTGGTGCCTCAAACACGCACTAACACTTGGGACAATGCTACATGTACCATTTCGCATTGGTAACAAGAAGCGCAAGCAACAAGCATTGGCTGCGCGGCCGCGAAACTGACACGGCCGCGCGGCCGTGAAAGTGAAAGTAATCGCGGGTTTTGTAAGTGCAAACAGTGGCTTTTGCTGGCGACCAGCTTGCGTTCACGCGAGCGTCCAGATGGCGAGGAAAGCCATATGGCGCCTGATCGCGCGTGCACGCTTGCGTGAACGCAGGCTAGTCCCCAGCAAAAGCCACTGTTTGCACTTCCAAAACCCGCTTACTAAAAGTCTCGCCAGAGCAGCGCATGCGCGCTGGCTCAGGCGAGACCTAAAAATGGCTGACTACAAGCATCAAGACAGCCATCACAGGCGTTTCTTCTGCAGTCGTTGTTTGCCACCCAGGCCTCCTTCCGATATAGGGGAGTGGAGAGCATGGTGCCTACGTGCAAGCACAGGTTCAGTGAGCAATTCAGCCCACTGCAGGGAATCCAGGGTTACCAAGCCTCACCACACTGCCTGTCAGTGCAAATCCTTCCCTGGACTACAATGGGCCAGTATTAGATCTTTCTGCATGGCTCCTCATGACCTTGATCTTCTAAACAGCCTTTACTTCCCTCAAGGATATCCTTACTACCCCTTTATATCAGACATTTGGGCCCTTTCTGTCAAGATGGTGTCAGGGCAGCTTTTCCTGATAAAATGGGCAAGGCTGTCCCTACATTTGAAAAGTGCCATCATAGTTGCATTGCTGTTGGGCATGCTCTCATCCACCTTCAAGTTATGAAGAGTCACACACATGATATGCCAAATGGATTCCTGGGCTGAAATATCTAAGCACAGCGCATATGCTCTACAGTCCTATTATACACACAGAGGGTAAACATACAAACATAATCCATGTCCCTCATGGATAAGCGAAGGACCTGGTTGCAGTGGAATGGTGGACACATTTAAACAGGGGAGGCCATATGTAACTCTCCCTGTTCAATCAACACATAAAAGGCCTGTTTTTTGGGTGAAATCAGTTGATGCCACACTATCAGTCCTCCACAGGCTGGTGATGCACAGCGGGGGGGGGGTTTGGCTGTAGGTACTGGTCTCTAGCCAGCCTATGCACCCAACTCTCTGAGGTCAACCACCACCAGCAGACCAAGACCTAAGCAAACCATGATGGCCACAGTCAAATGCCAGGCACAGCTGGGATTTGCAATCCAATGCGTGTTTAGTGCCACACCTGTCCTGAGCCAAGCCCTGAGGATAACTCCCACTAGACACAGCCAATGGCGATGCGCTGTGGGTGTTGGCCACCCATCGAGGTTTGGGTGCATAGACTCGCCAGAGACCAGGGCCTACGGCCAACCTCCCACTGAGCATGACTGAAGGCCACGTTCAAAAAGGATTATTCGTCAAAACGCTCCTGCATGTGAATTCAACTATTAAAGGATTATGGTCTGATATGATCCTGGGGGGTATACGGATGCTCATGTCCTCTGCTTTCTGACAAGAGACAAAAACATAATCCAGCCTAACCATCTTCTTGTGGGGGGCTGAATAAAAGGTATAGCCCATATCCATTCGTTTATGTCTATACCAGAGATCGATTAGCCCATGCTCACTAACCAGCCCCCGTAAGGCCTTAAAAGTCTGGATTTTATGCCCAGGATATTGGGAATAGCTCATCAAATCAAAGTTGCTCTCCAAATGGATGTTAAAGTCCCCACAGAGAATTAATGGCTGTGGCCACAACGCAAGCTCCACACTCAAGAAATCTAAGATAGCCGGATCATCCAGATTGGATCCGTAAACAGAACATATTGTATAGGAGACATTGTTAATTATAAATTCGACGATCACCCACCGACCAAGTTGGTCCTCTTTAACTCTACGACAAATCCCTATCCCACGTCTAGCGAGTACAGCCACACCCCTTATAGTAGTACTCTGACGTGTATATGCTACAAGATCTAACCCACATTCCTTCAACCAGTTGATCTTACTACACGGTATATGGGTTTCTTGAAGACAAAGAATATCAATCTGCATGAGCTGTACACATTTAGACAGAAATCCCCTTTTCCTCCTATCGTTCAACCCACAAATATTCCAGGAGCATAATAAAATTACTCTACTGCTACCTGCCATTTAGTAAGTAACCAAATTCCTCATTGGACCTGGAGATTAAAAACATCTCAAAAATCCCCATTCTGTCGATAACTACAGATTTCATTAGACCAATGTGCTAAAAATAAAATAAAAAATAAAACAAAAACAACAACATCTGTACTTTCCAACCCCCCGACCCCTCCCCTCACCCTCACCACCCTCACCACCCTCTCCACCAACCCACCCCACCCACCCCCCACCCACCAAAAAGGGCATAGGGACTGTAGGTCCCAGGTGATGCTGAGCTGAGCCGCCGCCCCCCGAACTAAGCTACCCCCCCCCTCCAGCAACCAGGCAGTACATCTCATTACTCTACAGCTAAATTACTCATCTATTAGTAGCCGGCTTAACCCTTATGCAAAAAAAAAAAAAGGGGAAAAGGACAAGAAAAAAAGAGGGAGGAAAAAAAAAAACAAGAGGAAAGGAAAACCACCTTGCCCCATCAGACATTACTATACAGATCTTTCTATCATCATAATGAGGATGAGAATTCCTTAGCCTGGATTTCAGATTGAAAGTAGTGGGTTTTTCCCTGATAGACCACCTTTAATTTAGCAGGATTAAGGAGATAGGCCTGCGCCCCCTTCACCTGGAAGACTGGTATTAATTGGCGCAGAAGCCACCTCTTTTCCACAGTGGCCTGACAAAAGTCAGGCCTTACAAAGAAACTACAATCTTTCGCTACTCGTTTCCTATCCGGCCTTGCCAGGTCATACAATGCCTCCCTCGCTAAAAAGTTGTTCAAACAAATCAGGATAGCCCGAGGGCGGTTATCCGGTTGGCCTGTCCTTTGACGCTGATGGAAGGGGAACCGATGTGCCCGCTGAATTTGAACTTTCCAATCCCACTGCAGTTCAGGAAATGCCTCTTCAAACAGTTCTACTACAAACTGCCGGACATCTTCTGCCTCTTTCCCTTCAGGGATACCAAGGACCCGCAGATTATTCCTCCTTGCTCTGTTTTCCAGATCAGTAAGTTTCCAGACTGTATCATCTTTCCCTGCTTTAATAGTTTCTGTCAACTCCTTCTGTGCAGCCAATTCATCCTCTAATTGTGAGATCCGTGTCTCAGCCTCACTGATTCTTACAGCAAAATCTGAGCATGTTTTCGCCATCCGGCGCATTGAATTCTGCAATTTGCGACATGCTCCTTGTGTCCGGGAGCTCTCTGCTCTGGTTTCAGAACGGTGAGCCATGATGCTCTGATATATTGTAGCCAGTGTAATGTCTTCAGGGCCACACGTACTACCACCAATGACGATAGACGGAGCCGTGGCTACATCAGGTGTATCCCCATTGCCATTTAATTGAGTAGAGAAAGAGTAATCCCAGGTAAGTGATCCGGTTGCGCCCTGATCTGGAAAGGTGCCTGGCTCTTTCAGCTTGCGAACTGTACCAGGCTGGTCTGTGATGCTGCCTTCCTCCTCCCACTGTAAGCTACTATCATCGCTTTCTTGCGCAGCCCAGTCTTTCCTAGTGCAATCATCCCCTGACTGGCTGGAATGGTCTGAAAGAGAAAAGAAGTTATCCGCAGACTCCTCTTCTCTCGATGATAGGGGAATGGAATCCGAGGAGGCAGCAGCGCTAGGAAGCACCACTGTAGTCACCTTTAGCTGATCCAGAGAGACTACATCCCCCAGAATGCACAGGTCCTGGACTAATGCTGAACCCTTCAATCCTACGGATTCATCCACTGTCTCTGTCATTGCCTGGAAAACCTCACCAGACCTGCCACCATTGATAGAGATGAGATCACCAACCCCTGCTGCTCCAAGGTCGGAACTTTGAGAACTACCGCTTGCTTGCGGGGCTGCTGTCTGTTCGTAAACAGTTGAAGTCACACCTGAAGGGGGGATGGACACCAAGCGCTCCCGATGAGGATCGAGAGTCAGTGGGGGAGCGGGATTTTTTCCACTCTGCTGTCCTGTTACCGGCAGGTCCCGCAAGTTCTTATTCTTACTTGATTGTGCCTTGAATAGCGCGGGGACTGTCTGCCTCCCGCGGATCGAAGAGCTCCTTTTCTCACGAGGATCGGATGATCCCCCAGTTACTGCTGTTGCTTTACCCTTTCCTGGGTCCAGCTGCATCAGGGCTGACCCGAGATTGCTCCAGCCTGCCCGGACTGCCAGAAATTGTCGGCGGTCCCCGGGCCTTCCCAGCCTTGATGGCTGCTTTAGGAGGCATCGGTGAATTATCAATATAGACTCCCGGGACCACCAGGCGGAAGGGAAATGGAGCCGCCCTAAACCACAGCCAGGACCGCCAAATCATCCATACAACGACGTAGCCGAGACACTGCTGAAGACGATACCGGTAAGTCCACGTCCCCTCGAATTACTGCCTGGAGGGGGAGAGGAGTTGGGAGAGGGCTGAGGTCCGCTCACTCGGCCATAATCACGACCGCCATCACGCCCTTGGACTTTCGAACGTAAATTGTTACTAGATCAATCCTACTGTCAGTATATGGCCAAATGGATTGTTGAATTTTTTTAATTTAATAGAAGGTCGGCCCCTGATAGTGTGGTTTGGGACGCATTTAAAGCGGTAGTGCGGGGAGAGACCTTCAACTTTTCAGGATATCGGCGTAAGATACTCAAGGAGCAGCTGCGTGGGTGGACGGAGCACCTTAGGCTGGCAGAGGTACGCCTGATGTTAGAGATCAATCTGGGACAGGACGTTACGGAATGTCAGCAGCTAATCACTAATATTAAGACTAAGACACATCAACAATTTAGTGATGAGATTGCCCTTAAATATGTCCAATTTAGAACCGAGGCATATGAATTGGGGGAAAATACCGGTAGAATGCTCGCCAAAAGATTGCAACAGCGGGAGATCTCACATAGGATTGATAGGATACAAGATCAGTCTGGAACAAGTCATGATTCCCCAACAGGGGTCTTGAAAGTATTTCAAGATTTTTATCAACAACTGTATACTGAAGAGGATAGTGCCGGGGTGGATGGAAGTGGGCACCAGCCCTTAGGGGGATTTTTTGAGGGTTTCCGTACTACTAAAGTCACACCAGCTCAAAATACACTTCTGGAGGCCCCAATTACGTGGGAAGAAATAGAGACAGCTATCACTTCTCTTGCAGCCGGGAAAGCCGTGGGTCCGGACGGGATCCCTCTGGAATTTTTCAGATCGTTCCGGAATGTTTTAAGGGCAGATTTAATATCTCTATTTCAGTCGGTACAAAAAGGTCAGATCCCCGATTCTTGGAGAAGAACTACTATTGTTGTTTTTAAAAAGAAAGGGAAGCCAGAATTAAGTCCTTCATCATATAGGCCTATTTCACTTATTAATGCTGACTCTAAGATCTATTCTAAGATTCTAGCGACTAGATTGGCAGGTGTCATCGTGCCGCTGGTTTCCCTGCGACAACATGGGTTCATTCCGGGGAGGGACACGACTGATCATGTCTGGAGGGCTATTTCTCTTCTTGACTGGGCGCGGGCCACGGGGTCTCCGCTTGGGATGATCCTGTTGGACGCCGAAAAAGCATTCGACAGGGTCTCCTGGCGGTTCCTGTGGTCCGTCCTCCGCTGGAAGGGGATGGCGGAGGGATTTATTCAGGCAATCCAGGCTCTATATGTTTCACCGGTAGCGGGGGTTCGAATCTCAGGACAGGAGTCTCAGGTGATCAATATCAGCAGGGGTACTAGGCAGGGCTGCCCCTGCTCCCCTCTCCTGTTCTCGTTATATATCGACCCCTTCCTGCAGAAACTTGAACGGTGTAATGATATTCAGCCTATAATTGCAAAGGGGTTCGAATATAAGACATTAGCTTATGCTGATGATGTTGCTATATTTACAGCTGATATAGTAGCAGCATATCCGGCAGTTATTGAGGAGGCAAAATGTTATGGCCGGTATGCCGGTTATAAGCTAAATACTGATAAAACACAGATTTTGTATTCAGGTAGGGAGCTCTTAACAGATCTCCCTATTGTTTCAGCAGTGATGTATTTGGGCATCAAGCTTACAGTAGAGGTTGATCATATCCCAGATATTAACATCGCCCCTATAATTGATGCAACTAATCGGAAACTTGAAAGACTAGACCATCTGCACTTGTCTATGTATGGGCGGAGTAATGTTATTAAAATGACGGTATTGCCTAAAATATTATATCTTTTTAGGACTATCCCTTTGGTGTTCTCTGCTTCGTGGTTTATTAAGATTGAGAGGATGTGCTCTCGGTTTATATGGAGTTACCACAGATCAAGGAGAGCGGCCAAATGGCTACCTCTCCCTCGAATACGCGGGGGCTGGGCTATCCCCAATTTCTTGTTTTATTATTGGGCTTGTATGCTACAACATATGGGGATACTCCTGGCCGGTGATAGGAGCCGCTATCCAGCGGCATGTCAGCCAACCATCTATGAAATAGGTGTGGGGGAGGCAGCTAAGCATTGTTTAGTCGCGGTCCTAGAACCTAGCTATTATAAAAAAACTAGATTCAAGGTCATGCAGGCGGCGTATATGGTCTGGCGGAAGGTCTGCAAGAGGTTCAAAATTCATCGGATCAATAACTACACGCCCTTTTCTGCTATCGGGGTACTACCTTTAATTTTCCAAGACCTGACCACCCAAAGATGGAGTAATTTGGGGATCAGTACGGTCGGGGATCTGGGCCAGGGAGATCAATTGGCTTCTTTTACTTTTTTGCAAGATAAGTACGGCCTAGATAAGCGGGAATTTTTTAAATACCTACAGATCCGTAGTTTTCTGGATAAGAAAAAGCAATGTCAAGGGGGAATGTATGGTAAGCTTCAACTAGTTGAATTAGCCTGTAGAAAATCCCGCATCAGCGGGATTTATCAGTTACTCTTGGAATCCCTCCCTGATGATTTAGTCCACCAGAATGATAAATGGGTAAAGAAGCTTGGGAAGGAAGGGATTAATCTGGAGGAGTCGCTTGGTGTAGCTATTCGGACTTTACTATCTGGGAGTCTCCGGAGTCAACATTTTATGTCTATCTTTGATTTGTACTATACACCGTAAAAAGTAGCTAAATGGGGTGGGAGCGTGGGAGGTTCTTGTAATAGATGTGGGGCTCCATTGGCAGATACGGTTCATATGTTTTATTCTTGTCCTCAGCTAGCGACATTCTATCAGGATTTAGAAACCTTTCTGTCTACGATCTTACGGTTCCCCATATCTATCTCTGCAGAAATGGTGATCTTGGGGGTGGGAAATGATGGAAGCTGGTCGTCTGCTGTTACTGGATTTATTTTTATGGTAATGGCTGTTACCAGACTTTGTATCACATCTAGCTGGCTTAGCCCTGATCCTCCCACTTTCTGTAGCTGGCGCTCTCGTCTACTAGCTGTATACAATCTAGAATCTTCAGTGTATCGGCTAAAGGGCCGAAGTAGACGAGAAAGGGGACAAAAACTGTGGGCTCCCATAACAAATTGGTTATAATAGCTAGGTTGCAATGGACTCCAAGCACGGGTACCCTCAGTCGGATCTGGCGCCCTACATGTAAATATGCTAATATTGTTATCCTTTCTCATGTTTTTCTCTGTCTGGATTAGGGCAGCCAGTTACTGACCTTAACCGGCTGAAATGAATGTGATAGCTATTGTAGTTTTTTTCGTGTGATGCTCTAATTTTTATTTATGTAAACAACAACATCAAAAAAATAATTAAAATATTTTTTTTAAAAAAAGGATTATTCACCAGCAGGATCTTGGGTGCAGGCCCCAGGTTCTGCAGCCAACCCCATTGCACGTGGCCATGTGGCTGTACACTGCAGGTGTAGGTCACTTACATAACTTTGGTCTCGGGGATGTCAGAAAGCCAAGCTCTGTGGCCAACCCTACTGTAGACAGTCGAAGACTTGGAGGTCAAGCCCTGCGGGCAAACTCATTGTACACGGCCATGTGTGAAAACACTCCAGTAAATTGGTGACAGCCTCAGTGACCCTTTGTCTGTTTTTTGGGGGGGGGAGGGGGCATGAGGAGATTTGTGGAGGGCACAGTGCTTCTCAGGTAGCTCTAAGCACGAGGCCCGCCCCCTCCAAAGCTCTGCCCTCTCCTCACAAGGTGACCTTTTTGTAGGTTGACAGGTCTGCCGCAAAACGATGCTAAAGACCGTTTGCTACTGGTCTTGGTGCGAGGGCGAGAGTTATAGTTACTTTAGGGCACAAGTTATAGTTACTTGAGATAACTATAGCTTGTGAATTTCTGTGTGTTATTTAAGTTAAAACATTACGTTGTCACTGAAATTTTCACTTAACTATAACATCACTTAAACCTTTGTTTCTTTCAGTGAATTTCTATGTTTTTTTTACATAAATCAATATTTTATTAGCATACATTAAACCAACACCCTGACACGTGTGGCCTTTGCCCTGTTCGGCATGAGGTTGGCTGATAGGGCCTAGTTGCTGCGTCCAACCCCTCGCAGGCAAGCATCCTCTGCTGCGCACGGCCAAAGGACGTTGTGGAGTGGGGTGAGCCAGGCCCTACATTCAACCCCACGCAGGCAGCCAACCCTCCCACCACACAAAGCCATAGCAGTGAATGGCGTGGGGTTGGGTGCAGGGCCTGGCCTTGCATCCAACCCCTAAGCAGCCAATCCCACGCCACACAGAACCTTCTAGCATGCAGAGCGTGCAGTTGGTCTCGCAGGTCCTGGCCACATTCTGACTGACTTACTCACTTTGTCAAAGAGTCACAACATGAAAATATAAAAAGTGAGCCTATTGACTTTCTCAAGGGGTGAGCATATCGATGTATATAAGACAGCCCTATCATCTTTCTCCAATAATGAACAATATTTCTAATCTAATGAATATCTCAGTAATTCACAGAGTGCAATGTTTAATAATATTGATTATTCTAAAAATGCTTAATAAAATTTTAATTAAAAAACATGTCTGTGAGTCTTTCTTTTAACATAATTTTCAATATTGCATTTTGTGGGCTGAAAATGTTTTAAAGAGAGACTTAAAGACATATTGCTTTTAAAAAAAATAAAACCAATGTGTCTCTTAGTCTTTCTTTTAACATTGTTCAGCCCACAAAATGCAATCATAAAAGTAACCACAAGAAGGCCTTGCACTCCAGCTGAAGATCATGGAGCACCAGCTAAGAGTGCTTTAACAAAATATGATAAGTTCTACTGAGGTCATGGATTTAAAGACCTAGGAGACTTACTGTTTTTCAATGCTGCTAGGTGGTTGCTGCACTCCTTGCAGCCCCACACCAACATTAAAAAAATGCCTGATGGCGCCTTTGTGCATTGTAGGGACACCACCAAGGTAAAAAATAAAATGCAAATAGCTCTTGCAGGGCATTATGGGGCACTCCTACATGCAGCAGTGAATGATAAATGAGCGGCTCCTGTCACTTATTTATTAAATTTTTTTTTAATACATTTTGGTGGGATACCCACATCTTTTATTTTATTTGAGGACTGCAGGAAGAGCCCCAATGCCCCTGTGGCCACAGCCAGCTTCCCAGCCAGCACACATAGGGGCATATTCACAAGGAGCTATCGCCGAATCAACGGCACTTTATCGCAGCCAAAGTCGTGATAAATTTACCCCCCCATTCACAAGCCAGTGTTAACAGCCCACAGCACCAGTATATCCGCGATAGCAGCCGCAAAATATATCGCCACAGAGGACCCCCGCAAATATCGCAATGAGATGCAGAGTAGGCGTTCCCTTGACAAAAGTCGAGACAACAGCACACCTCAACATTCACAACGACCAGCCACATCTATGATAAAAACACAAAACAGGCGATAAGGCGCGTTAGCACCAGGAAATCTACACCTGCTCTGACCTGGTGTAAAGTCCGACGGCAGCCTGAAAACCAAAAGGGAGCACAGCCCAGGGCTACATCGGAAGGGCAACAGATGCCATGGAGCCACCCATCATGCGGCCCGGACACCCAAGAGGGCCACAACACCCACAGCCACCACCCCCAGGACCACCCCTCCATGGCACCCCCCCCGAACAAAGACATGCCACATCAGCCACACCTAAACATGTACAAAATATTCCGCTTGATGCCACACAATCACAACTGGTGACATGGATGCGTCGTCACAGAAATGACCAGCACACATTTATTTATAAAGTTTTATATAGCGCGAACGTGACCCACGAGGGTATCAGAGCGCTTTACAGTATAAGAACATAGATGGTTGAGGTGGTATACACACATTCGAGTGTATCAATTTGTATAGAAGAAATATAAAATATATGAATAACAAACATAGAGGACCATGATACTGCAGGACGATGTACAAAAGATAGTTAATGAACATTAGGTGATTGTGCTAGCAAACATAAATATTATAACCTCTATTGATTCACAGTGCATATAAAATGTATAGATGACCAAGGGGACCCACAGCCAACTAGGCTTTACACTACATACAATTATTGAGCAAAGAGGGCTGTGCTATAAGTCTTACATACAGTCCATCTGAGATAGGCAATGGTATTCTGCTCATCAAGATGACTCGGTGACCTCCTATAATTAAAACTTAGGACATGAATTTGTTCATTAGTAGTCTTTTTACTTCCTTTTTGAATGCGGTAAAGGAAGTGATTCCACGCACTAGTGGAGGTAAAGAGTTCCAGATCTTTGGTGCAATCCCTGAGAAAGCTCTACAACCAGTTCTCCTCTTATGGAAGGATTGCGGTTTCAGAAGGAAAGTGCTCGCACTTCGTAGTTGTCTGCAGCCTCCAGACCTTTCCAGCTTTAGAGCCAAGTAACTGGGTGTATTGTTGTGAATTGCTTTGTGCGTCATGCAGGCCACTTTAAGGTGTATTCTTGCCTCGTAAGGCAACCAATTCAATGCTTTCAGGGTTGGTGAGATGTGACTATTTCTTTTGGTTCCTGATACCAGTCTAGCCGCAGCATTCAGTGCTGCTCTCAGCGGAGCCAACTTGTATTTGGGGAGACCACAGAGGGTGGTGCTTCCGTAGTCTAATCTTGGTAGCACTAGGGCTTGCACTGCCGTTTTTAGATCTGCCTGAGGGAGGAAGGGTTTGAGTTTCCTTAGTATACTCATCTTGTGATTAGCTCCCTTGGTGGCAATAGAGATGTGCGACTGCATATTCAGGTGTTTGTCTATGGAGATTCCTAGGGATTTTGCTGAGTCAATGATGAGGGGGACACAGTCAAAGGAGGTTAGGTGTTTTAACCATAGGTCTAGCTTTGGTGTGTGGCTTGGTGGCGAGATGAGAATGAATTCCGTTTTGTTTGGTATTCAGCATGAGGTGGTTGTTAGTGAGCCAGCTTTGCGTGTTCAGAAGAATAGTGTTGAGGGCAATGAAGTCATCTGGCGAGGTGATTTTCAGATACAACTGGGTGTCATCCGCGTACAGGTGATATAGAATGTTCGCTGATTTCAGTGCGTTCGCCAAAGGCTCCATTAGGAGGTTGAAAAGAATGGGTGATAGGGCAGATCCCTGCGGAACACCAAGTGTGACCAAAGAAGGTTGCGAGAGTGAATTCTTCATCTTGATTCTTTGAGTTCTGTTATTCAGGAAGGAGGAGAACCATTGCAACACTGTGCCCGAGAGGCCCATCCTACGTTCCAATAGGGACAGAAGGTTGTCATGCTTGACCGTATCGAAGGCGGAAGACAGATCAAGCAGGATCAGTAGGCATGATTCATTGCGGTCAAGCATTTTTAGTATATCATCCATAATGTGTGTGAGTGCCGATTCTGTGCTGTGTCCTCGGCGGAAGCCCGATTGGTGACTGTCTAGGAGGTTGTAATTCTCAATGTGGTTGCATAATTGAATTTGTACACATTTCTCCAATAGTTTTGCCAAAGTGGGGATGTTGGTTATAGGACGGTAGTTGTTTAGATCAGATGGAGAGGCATCAGCTTTCTTTAGTATAGGTGTGACCTGCCCTATTTTAAGGCAGTCCGGAATGACACCTTGACTCAGGGAGGCGTTTACAATTTTCGCCCATAATGGTAGGATAGATGTTTTTAAAATTTTGAATAGGGCAGGAGGTAGGGGTTAGAGAAATGATTGGAGGGGTTGATTGCTTGAAGAGTGTTGTCGATAATTTGTTGAGAGATTGGCGAGAAGGTGTGCCAAGAGGCGTTGTTTTTTGTGACTTCCCCTGGATTATTAAAATGTACTTCGAATAGAGTGCCCCATTTAGGATCATGGACCATAGGTTGCGGGAGGGACATCTTGGATTGGATGTTTAGCTCGATGGTCTTAGTCTTTTCGTGGAAGAAGTTGGCAAGCACGTCACAGGTAGGTGTGGCCGGGTTATTTAATTCCCTAGAGTTAGATGTATTGCATGATTGATGCTTGACGATTTCAAAGAGTTTTTTTGGCCGGTTGATAGCTTGGTTCAACTGAGTTCTGAAAAAGTCTGCCTTTGCCTAAGAATCTTCCTGTTGTAAGAGTTCCTTAACCTTCTAAGGTGCTCAAGGTTATCAGTGGTAGGAGCCGATTTCCATAGACGCTCTGCAACTCTTAGATGTCTACTCTCCGAGTTCAGGCCATCATTGAACCAAGGCTTGGAAACCTTAGAGGAGACATTTTTTTCCTGGAGGGGTGCTATAGAGTCCAGGATTTCGAGTAACGTGGCATTGTAGAAGGTTGTGAGGTCATGTACATCAGACATGTCCGTCATGAGGGTCAGAGCGGAGTTGCAACGGTTTACCAAGGAGATGGAGTTGATATTTTGTAAGTTCCGTTTCCATTGCCTTGTTTTTGAAGGTTGGCCCCTTTTATGAGTAACTTCAATATTGATGGAGAAGAGGATGCAATAATGATCGGACCAATCGCATGGGGTGATGGATTCTAGTAGGACGATGTTTGATTTTGCAATGATGAGGTCCAATGTCTCTCCCTTGTTATGCGTTGGGCTGTCACAGAATTGAGTTAGATCATGCTCTGACAGAAACTCTTTAAGACAGCCTACAATATGATCGTTTGCGTTGTTCCAATGGAGGTTGAAGTCACCCAAGAATATTTGAGGAACTAGTGAGTTGGCGTTGGATGCCATGATCTCCAGTATCTCGTCGATACAAGTCAAATTATCGCCTGGGGGTGGTAGAATATGTGTAGCTTGCTGGTGATGCACTTAGCATCCGAGATATTAATGCATAGATAATCACAGGAGGATAGCCCGATGGAGTCCGCTTGCTTGACTGATATTGAGTTACGATAAATGCAGGCTACCCCTCCCCTAGTTTCCCGATTCTATCAAGTCGGATTAGATCATGGGAAGGAGGAACCAATAAGTCGAGAATGGGTGAAGAGGAGTTATTCAACCAAGTTTCTGTGAGGACCATAATGTCTAAATCGTTCTCTACAATGAGATTGAATATATCAGTCGCATGTTTGCTAGCAGATCTGCAATTAATGAGCCCACACTTCAACTTGTTAATCGAGTGGTTTAAGGTAATCTGTTCTAAGTTGATATTTGTGAGGTTATCTCTATTTACAGATCTGTTATTGAGTGTCGGTTCTCTGAGGGGATTGGTTACAATGGTTTGAATAGTGTCATAATGGGACTTACTATTGTCAGTATCCCGGGCATAGGACGTGAGGAGGTCATCTATGTCTCTGTCTGATAATTCATCGCTTGACCTCCTAGGCCACGAAGGGGGGTAAACTGCCCAGATTAGTGTTTAAGGGGAGTGTGAACTTGGATGTGCGTCTACTAGATTGGACGTTGCTTTGGTTATACTGACTAGTGTTGTCGGTGTGAGCATTCGTGGGGATGTAGTTTTTCATTTGGCGACTGATTTGATTCACGGTGTCGTTGGTGGCTCTGTGTAAGATAAGAAGATCTTTCGTGGTAATAGAAAGGTTATGCATTTCGTCCTTAATATGGGATAGGCCAGTAGCTAGCTCATTAAGTTGATTGATCCAGACGGAATTGGGAAAGTAGGAAGCGGGTGTGGGTGTATGATCGGTTATGGAGGACGATCCGCCTGTAGAGTCATTATGCGTGGTCTCCCATTGCTTGGGGATATCTACCTTATGTATGGATGTATGATCCATTATGGAGGGTGATCCGTCCGTAGGTTCTGTATGCCGGATCACATTCTCCATTTGCTTGGGGATGATTTCAATTGGGGTCAATGCAGGAAGCTGAACCGGGAGGATTAGTGTGGGATCTACGTCCATTGGTGGAGTGGTATAGAGGCTAGGCAACCGGATGGAGGGCGAGCCGCCAGTATGTTCTATATGCAAGATCACGTTCTCCATTTGCTTGGGGATAACTTCAATAAGGGTCAATGCGTGAGGATGAGGCGGGAAGTTTAATGTGGGATCCATGTCCATGGGTGGAGTGGTATAGGGGCTAGGCAATCTGATGGGGGCATCCTCGTGAAGTTGAGGAGAGGTCACTGGGTTCTGTGATTGGATGGGTGGGATGAGTGTACCGGGTGTAAGGGTTCCCTCAGATATCGAGGAGGATAGTGGGTGAGGGGGATCTAAGCGATCCGATTTGACTGAAGGAAGGAAGAGGGGGGCGGTGTTGGAGGCATCCCAATTGGTGCCATCCCGCGAGGAGGGCAAGGATAACAATGGTGCGTCAGCCATGATGAGATCGGAAGCAAAGACCAACCTTGTCTCTTCTGGTCTGGGGGGTCCCGGCATGGACTCGACCAAACGGACTAGGTGGTGGGGATTACTGATGGTTTCATCACTGCTGAGGATAGTGGCTGAGTACAACCCTATCACGCCTGGGCCAAGGGACCCATGTGTATTTGTGTCAGAGGTGTCTGGGGGGCTGGACACACTGACAGGAGCGATATTTGTCAGATTGGGAGAGTTTGTTGTGGTGTTTTGAAGAAGAGTAGTTAGGGGGACCTCTAAATCCTGAAGATGCGGGGGTGCAGTGAGTGTGCTATTCTTATTGTTTACTGCTCTCTTGAGAATAGGGAAGAGCCTGTCAAAGATATCGAGATTATCGTTAGAGGCTTGTATAAGAATATTACCATTGTTGTAGATAGTAATGGTAGCGTTCCCTGGGTAAAAGTCCGAGGCGGTAACCGTCAATTTGAGGGCATCCGGGGATTTCTTTTTATGGAAATTCGGAGCATAGCATAGAAGGTATTTCTCCATTGGGCACGTTTTTTCGTGTGGAAGATAAGGTCGTTGGCAATGATGCCTTTGTTAGAGCAGAAGTAAGTGTCTAAAACAAGAGTCTCAGGATGAATTATCATAAGCCGGTGTTTGAATTTCTTTGTCGCATTTTTGGAGAGGTTGGGCGGGTAGAGAATGGTGTAGGCATTTTGGCCTGCAGGTTCCAGGTCTCTGGCCATTTTTTTTTTTTTTCCTCTCTCACTCCCTCACTCCTACCAACTCCCGTCAATAGGGGTAGATTTAAACTAATAAATTAATTAAAATTTGTCCAACCAGTATATTTAGAGAACAACTCAGTGAGTATGATAAGAAGAGGAGAAAGGGGTGTCAGTTCTTCAGCATATACGTCAGGCTATGGCCACTCAGAGTTCTCCCTCACTCTAACGTTGCATTGGAGTCCCCTTTATTTCCTTTCCCTTTAAAAATATCCATGTCCTAGTCCAGACCTGTTTCACTGTTAATAACAGTGTGGTAGAGAGGTCCGATTTATTTGCCGTCTCGAGCAGGCGCCATTTTAAGGACAGTCAGCTTGAAAGAAGTCCTGTTTCACTGTTTATTAACAGTGTGGATGTGTCTCAAGCAGGCGCCATTTTGAAGTCAGGCATCAAGCTCTAAAGCTCTATGCCGATTCACAGGACCTCCTTGAAGGAATGCAAACCTCTTCCCAAAATTTAACTTAACCCCTCTCCTCCTGCAGATAGCCAGAGGATCAGGCCAGAGAAACCAACACAGGGTCACGAAGGAGGGGCATACAAGAAGGAGAGATGGGCAAGCTGGGAAATGGCGCCCATCCCACACGACCACCGGAGGAGATCACCTCCGCAACACAAGAGATCAACCAGCTCCGCGAACCGACGTCCGATGCTGGCAAGGCGATGTGCGCAAACCGCTCTCCTGACGGTCCCGCCTCCCGTGGGATCCCGGAGCAGATCCGATACAATGCGCAGCATTCATAGGCTCCCCGCTGCCGCGTGTGGAGTGAGTCGGTCAGCGGGTGGAGAAACAGCAATCAGCGGCCGGCCAGAAGATAAGCGGTGACTGCCCACCGGTCCGCCCTCAGGAAAACTGCTCGGTTTGAGTCCGAGACACAGAGACTGACCGCCGCCATTTCTGCGTTCCGGAGCTGATCACAACGCCTGGCAGCAATCGGTCTACCTCACAGGACCCACCCGCAATCCATCACCATGAAGATAAGGAGTCGAGACCCGGCGTTGCACCAACACTGATGGATCCAGCTCGCAAGACCCAAATGCGCCGAGTTGGGCAGTCTTCAAGCAGCGCTGGAGTCGGGCCGACCAGGTCGAGTGGCTGCAGGTCAGGGTCGCCACCGTGGTCAGACCAACACTTCAGGTGAGTTGCCGTCCCATCCCTCTTTGTAGTGCAACCGTGGAGTCGCCCAGTAGATACACGAAGTGTAGGCAGGAGGCAGGCCAGTGTGTTGATGTGGTTTATGCAGGGATATCCACCAAAAGGTGATCCCAAAAACCTGGAGCTCCTGCGGGAGGCTCCTACACGGCGGCCATCTTAATCCAATTCACATTCACTTTCGAAGCAACAAATGAAACTTTATTAAAATAGAACAACGAAATGAAATGAAGACACATGGCCGCTCCCCTCCCGACAATACGTAGGTCACAGCCTGTAAGACAAAAAACACGATGAGAAGGTGTGTCCTGCGTACATCAGAGGACAGAGAGAGAGCGAAGGAGAGAGAGAGGAAGAGAGGGAGGGAGAGAGAGAGGAAGAGAGGGAGGGAGAGAGAGAGGTAGAGAGGGAGAGAGAGAGGAAGAGCGAGGGATCAAGAGAGGAAGAGAGGTAGAGAGAGAGAGAGAGAAGAGGAGAGAGAGAGGAAGAGAGGGAGAGAGAGTGCCGCCCCTGCGCACCCAGGCCACACTGCTCACCTGCTGCCACCGGTGTGTCTCCAACCACGTGCCGGTATGTAGTGCAGTTCACCAGGTCACCCATCTCATTCAGAGCCGTCAGCTGAAACAGAGCCCAGATACATGACTGGCACAGTACACACACTTGCACAAGACAACATCGCCTGCCCGCCCATGCACACCCAGGCAGAGGCACCCCAACCTCACCCGCCGCCCATCGGAGCATGCCCGCCCATGCACACCCAGGCCTCAATGCTCACCTTCCGCCACTGGCGCGTAGACAGGAGGTCCCACCACGTGCCGCTGCAAGCCACAAGCCCGGGCCCGTGGGCATGGCACCCCCACATCATGCAGCCCCTCTCCGCAGGCCACCAGGTCTCACGTTTGGTGCTGGGTCTTGTTTACTCCATGGCAGAGGACATACCAGTGCACCTGGCACCATCGCAGGCTGCACACCCGCTCAGCCCAATGGGTGCCACCAACTCTGGCATCCCGGAAACGACGCCACGGGGCGGTAGGCCCGCGCTGCCCGCTGGCTCTGGCCTACACTGCGGTCCAGCAGGGCACACAAAACCTGAGCTGTCCGGACCACCGGTATGGGGCATCATCGCAGGCTGCACACCCGCTCAGCAGCTCAAGGTGCCACTGACACAGTGCACCCCAAGTCACCGTCCGGTGGCGGGGTGCCTGTGCCGTCCGGAAGGCCCCGGGTGCCACTAACCCTGTGCAACCCCAGTCTGCGCCACGTGGTGGTAGGCCATGCCTTACTCAAGGCCTCGTGTGCCACTAACCCTGTGCAACCCCAGTCTGCGCCACGTGGTGGTAGGCCCGTGCCGTCCGCAAGGCATCGGATAACACTAACCCTGTGCGCAACAACTCATGGGCCCTACATGAGTGAGAACCGTGGAGCGGCCGTCATCCAGTCACCACCGGAAGAGGGGAATGTGACGTCATCGGCCCCTTATGGTGGTGGAGTCACATGGTCTGTGACGCCTGTGCCAGATGGGTGTGGTGTGTGTGAAAACCTGCCCTCAGGGAGTGGCTGTGACATGCTGACAACTAGACCAGTGACCTGCACACCACCAGCGAGTACGCCCGCGACGGGTAGCAATGAGGGCCCCCCCCTCGGGGCGTTTGTGGAGTGGTCTGGCCTGCCGTACGCCCGACCAGCGCAGGGCTTGCAACAATGACTCGTGGGCTCTGGGCGTGGTCCAGTCCATGTCTGGACAAGGAAGTGACTGATGCGTGTGTCCCTGTTGTAGTGTTCACGGAACCCGGTACACAAAATGCAATGTCGCACCTTCTGACTGGCATCCCACAGGATGAACATCATTGACGCAAGGGAAGGCACTGTCCCCACATTCATCCACACATCCATACATGAATGACGTAAGACATTACACAGCAGTGCGTCACTGGATGTTTATTTGCACATCCAGTGCAGTCATGCAGCTGGAGCGGTACAGGGCAATGCCGAGCAAACTACACAATATGGGACCGTGGAGGGCCAGCCAGTGTCCATCCGGGGATGACCTGTACTGCGGAAGAGGAAGGGTACAGTCCGCAATCTGTCCGCCGTGTCATTGGTCGTCAAACAGGATGTGGCAGTCCATGTCGCTGTCCGAGGTGAGTGCATCGGAGTGTATCAGGGGTCAGTGGTAGGTCTTGAGGCCATGTGGGGCACCAAGCAGTAACAGGCAAGGTGGCGGAAATGGATGCTAGTGCCTGGCCCTCCTGACCCCAGTCCCATCCACATCCTCGTCCCCTGGTGTGTGCCCTGCCCCACCTGTGGGTGTTGCAGTACCGTCTGCAGCACTGTGTGCCACTGACACATCAGGGGCTGGAGGAGGATTGTCGGCCGCACTGTGTGGCAGTGACACATCAGGTGCCGGAGTGGATACGCCTGCCGCACTGGGAGGCACTGACACACCAGGGGGCGGAGATGTGGATGGTGTGGGGGCAGCAGCATTCATCATCGCCACGCCTTGTGGAAGCAATGCCATGATGAGGACATGCAGGGCACGGTAGATCCCAGCTACATTTCGCTGATGTGCAGCGGCGGCTGCCATCCTTTCCGCCTCCATCCACACCATGTCCTCCATGAGCCTCCGCATGTGTGTCAGCTCACGGCTGGCATCGCTGGGGCCACTCTGAGCGGACAGGTATTCTTCCCTCCTCGTCATGACTCCAGAGATGTCAGTCAGGGCTCGCTGGAGCCCATGGGGCGGACATAGACACCCAAGGATGGCGTCCAGTTTGGTAGCCATGAGCTCGAACCCCACCCGCACCTGCTCGGCCGTCTCCCTCTGGCCCTCCAGCACACGGCGTTGGAAGGCCATGTGTTGTTCCTGGGGGACTTGGGAGGGTGCCGGGGCTGTGGGTGCCTCCTGCTGGGTGGTTTGGGTGGTGGGCGGGGTCTCATGGATGTAGCTGGGCTGCCCTGATCCTGGAGGTGAGTTGCGGATGAGCTCAATGAGGTCTTGGATGGTTTGGGTGTCGATGCTGGTGTTGTCCTCCTCCTCGTCATCAGTGAAGAGTGGCTGTGACTGCTCTGCAGGAGGTGTTGAAGATGCCCCGCGATGTGAAGGGGAGATGGTGTATTACAATGTGTCCACATGTATGTAGCCGCATGGTACAGGTTGACATTCAGACAGCATGGCATTGTACATTGTGAGAGTCTGTGGGTCTGGGCGAGGACCCAGAGTGATTGTGGGTGTGCACTGTGCCCTGCTTGCTTGTGCATGTGTGCCATTGTGGCCATCTCTGCCCGTCCCCCAGTACCTGGTGGTCACTCACCCTGTTGCGGTTGTGTTGTGTCCTGTCGAGCAGTGTCCGGTCCACCGACTCCGGCCACAGTATCCATACTGATGACTGTCGACACCAGCTCCTCCATGTCATCCAGCTCCAGCTGTGGCGCTGGGCCCCCACCTCCGGTCTGCGTTGCTGCCTTCAGGTTGGCGGAGAGTTTCTCCTTGGTCTTCCGCTTGATGTCATTCCATCGCCTCTTGACCTCGTCCATTGTCCGCTTGTGCTCTCCGATGGCATTCACCTTGTCGACGATGTCCCGCCATGTTCCAGTTTTGGTGCCCAATGACACGTTGGAGGTGACGAAGAGTTGTTGATGGTGTTCCATCACCTCCGTGACTATGATCCTGTTCGCCTGCGGACTGAACTTGGTCTTCCTCGTCTTCTTGTCCTTGCCCTTCCCTGTCCCCGAGGTCCCAGGCTGGTCGTCCGGGGTGCTTGTGGGGTTGCGCTCGTCCTCTGCGCCTGCTCCGGCTGCCTCCATGGTGCTTGTGTGTTGGTCAGTTTGTGTGTGGGTGTTTTTTCTACTTTTATGGAGCTTTTTGACGCCTGCCAGGTGTGTGTTGCAGGCCTGGCGCTGCTTATTGCTGATTTCCTCATCGCGAATGGGCTCATCACACGTTTTTTGGTGTTGTGGTTTGTGTTTTTATCTCCATCGTGGTGGTTGTGTCGCGGACATTGTCCACGGTTTCGGCAGACTATCGCATGGTTCCGCCTTGTTGTGAATTCCACGTTGACACGGGGTTATTTTCCCGCGATGGGCTGCAATATTGAAAGTTGCGTTACGCTACTCTTGCGGTAGTTATCACACGTTCTTGTGAATATACCCCATAGTGTGTACCGGTGGGAGCCAGCACATCTTTTATTACGTAGGTATCCTGGTGCCAACCCAGCCATCGATAACTCCATTTTTTTATTTTGGGGCTGCAGGAGAGCCCAGGGACCCACGGCCCCAGCCAGCTCCCCATCTGGGAGCCCACCAATTTGTTTTTATATGTGGGTGTCCTGGTGCCCACCCAGGCGCTCACTATTTTAAGGGGTCATTGAGGGCCACAGGGATAGCCATACTGGGTGCTGGTGGGAGCCGGCACCTTTCCTTTGCTCCTGCCCTGACAGGAGCAGCATTTATTTACTGCTCTCAGTGGGCAGGAGCAAAGTGGAGTTCCTTGCCCAGGAGAGGGTGGGCAGAGTATGCCCACACTCTCCTGGGAAGGGAACCACACTGTCCCAGGGGTAGGCTCCCCAGGACACTGTAAAGTATTGTACCCCGGGGGATGAGAACCTGATGGCCGATACCTACATGGGGAGGTGGCACATGGCCTCCCTCCCCTTCTTTTTGAAAACTGGCCCAATGTCTTGGGGAGGGGGCCATATCCCCTCCCTTTTTTAAAGAAATCATCCCTGGGGGATGAGGTCCCCCTGGCACAAAGGTGGCTCAGAGCGGGTGCTGCATGCCCCCCCCATTATGAATTGGACCCAGGGGATGGGGTCCCGAGGCCAAATGATAGCTCAGTGAGTGGGACCTCCTGTCCCCCTCCCCTGTTTTTAATATTCGGCCCCAGGGCACGTGTTTGGATCCTATGGAAACACATTTTTTGCTTATATCTTTAGTACTGTTTGACGAATCTTCACGAAACGTTCCAAAAAAAAGGACAATTTCACCTCAGCTCCTTCCTGGAAAGTTTTGGGGTGTTCTGTCACACAGGGGTTAAGAAAAAAAGGGGGGTCCCAAAATGTGTTTTCCTCATTAATTTTTCCATAGGAAATTTAGACACAGCTACAGTCCAAACCGCTGAATGAATTTACACCAAATCTGACAGAAAGCTAGATCTTGGACCAGAAAGAGTGCTTTTTTGTGATTTGGTGTAAATCGGTTCAGTAGTTTTTGAGCGATCATTATATATTACGCCGTGGAGAATCCGCAGAGCTGACAGATCTCATGGAGAGATCTGATTGCCTACCAACACATCAGCAAGGATGTGACTGCAGCCGTCTTAGAACTCAGGACTCAGCTCTGAGTCCTAAGAAAAAAAACATAAGGAGGCAGAGTCGGGATACCCTGACCCCCTAATACTGGTGGTAGAGTCCCAAAGGGACCCCACAGGGGCCAAAAATGTTTTTTGTTTAATTTTGCATTCGATCCTTGAAATTGCAGTAATCTTTTTTTTAAAAGTGTGCTTTCAAACCCCCCAACCCTGGGATGGACCAGGCCCAGGGGACACGTTTTTTATTTAGGGGAATGGGCACTTGACACCACGGACCCCATCCCCTGGGACTGACATTTTAGTTAAGGAGAGGGGGGCATGTTGCCCCTCTTCCAGAGCCTAAAAAGACCCCAGAGAATCTATCCCCTGGGGATGTATCATAAATAAACAGGAGGAGGCACATGGTCCCCTCCCTAAGCCTCTATGAGACCCAGGGAACCCAATCCCCTGGGGCCAATATTATAATTAAGGGATGTGGTCACATGGCCCCCTCCCAGAGCCTGAAGAGGCCCTGGGAACCCCATCCCCCTTGGCCACACACTACCAATTAGGAAAAGGGAGTGCGCCCCCCTCCTTCCAGAGCCATTGAATGGCAAAGGGGACCCTAGCACCTGGGGCCAGGTCATATACAGGGGGGTCCCCAACACCCAGGACATATTCTATTTCCCTTCTTGTGGGTGCAGGCAGGGAAAGTTAAATGTTCTCCCACCCAGCTGGAGTGCAAAGCTGCTCCCGCCTGGTAGGAGAATTAAACTTTTCCCTGCCCAAGCTCCCGGGCAGGAAAAAAATACAGAGTTGCTCAAGCCTAGTGGGAGTCACAGCCACTCATTTATTATTTACTGCTCCTTCAAGGTGCACCCCATAATGCCCTGCGGGGGCTATTTTCATTTTCTTTCTTTTTGGTGATGTCACTTGAAGGGGCAGAGGCACCACCAAACATTCTTTTAATGCTGTGGGGGGCTGCAGGGGGTTTTACAGCCCCCCACCAATATCAGCAAAAAACATGAAGTCTCCTGGGTCAGTGAATCCAAGACCACAGGAGAACCTACTGTATTTTTTTAAAGCATCTTCCAGGCTGGTGCTTTTGTTCTACAGCTGTGAATGCAGCACCATCTAGGGCCTGGTTGTATGGCTGCATTTTTTGTGAAGGCTTTTTTACGTGTAATCACTGTAAAGCCTGTAAATACAGCAACAGCTATAAAACAGTAAAACTAGCGGAAGACCAGAAACCCTATGTGATTGACAAACAACTTACCTGAGTATGTTGTTTATGCCTTATTATGCCCATGTAGGCGAGCATATATAGGGAGCATGATCCATAAAGCGAAGAAGCGTATACTTGAACAAATGCGCGCCATCCGCATTGACGACAAACAATACCCTATTGCGTGTCATTTTAAAACCCATCACAATCAAAACTGCAATTTATTAAAATTTGTGGTCCTCAACAGAATTCCCAATTGTGAGAGAGGGGCTAATCGAACATTGGAATTGAGGAGACTGGAATCTAAGATGATTATTAAATTTAACACCCTTCACCCAAATGGAATAAATATGGATGAAGAATTGGCGGTACATTTAGGCTGATCAATAAGTGTAAAGAAATGTATGTCAATTACTAATTCCTTCCTTCTATATAGGTTTTTGCCTTTTTAATATACATGTGTGTTGTAATTTGGATTTTAATCAGTACTTTCTGTGTTGGTTTTGTTTCAGATACAAGAATGCGGAAATGCAGAAGAGCTCTTATATCTCAAAACGTGTCAGGCCAGCTGGTTTCTGTTTATGAAATCGTGTTGAACAATGGTTATTATAATCATCATGCAATAGAATGAAAGTCATTTCATGTATTGCCTACTTGGGCTGAATTGTTTACAGGCCATAACTGTTTTTATTCATGAAATCATGGTGAAATATGGTCATTATAATTATCATGAAACAGGACTAAATTTAGTTCATGTAATGCCCACTGGGGCTGAATTGATTATAGGTCACAACGGTTTGTTTTATAACTTTATTGACATCTTAGAAAAACGCAGGAAATGACACTATTTGAATAATAAAGGGAAGGTGCTTATTTATACCTCAGGTTCATTATGTTTTCAAAAAGTGCACGAATAGATTATTGTTTATGTTAATGTCAATCCTGGGTCCCGGTTGATGGCCCACTTGGGCATTATGGCGATGTCGTAAATACGGATTGAACAAACCTGCCCCAACAACATGATGTGATCTTGTTATTACCGGGAATCCCTTTAAAATGAATATGTGACCAGAATGATTTCAACTGTTTATTAATAATTGTTAGGCTGACAATAACATGTGGCTTTGTGTACTTGTAAGACATTTCAAAGTATTCTTTATTAACAAAAATCAAAACCGACAACATAAGTATTTTGTTTATGTCAATATATTGTTGATTGTGCAACGCACGACCCGTTTCTTTAAAATGAAGCGGAAATGACACATTTACCTAACTTGTGACCAAGGAGTGAAGAAACTCCGAAACGCGTTGGGAATTGTTTGTCGCCAGTGTCGAATAAAATACGCTGAACGACTATTTAAGTGGCGGTACTGTGGTGATTAAGCTAGGGAATCCTCACTGGCTGTGATTACAGATTTTGGATGAATTTTGGAGGTTCGCTGCCTCGCCGCTAACTCCTTGTGCAAGTTGGCTCGGGCATAAGCGACTGCTATTGGATGGATATATATATATATATATATATATATCAGTGATGTCACTGACCATGTCATGAGCGATGTAATATGTGAGGTCATAAGCTGTGCATTGCGGGGGCACGAGTTATAGTTAACGCAGCTAACTAAATTTCTCTGGTTTTGTATGAGTAAAATCTGACCCTAACTATACTGTCCCTGTAACCTTTGTTTTTTTTGTGAATTTCTAAGGTTTTTTAAATTCTATTTGCTAACTATAACGTCCCGGTAACCTTTGTTTTTTTTTGTGAATTTCTAAGGTTTTTAAAATTCTATTTGCTAACTATAACGTCCCTGTAACCTTTGTTTTTTTTAGAGAATTTCTAAGGTTTTTTAACTAGCAGTCACGTTTGCAGAGTGGTGGAGAAAGGGGGCTGGGCCTCCGACCAGCTCTCAGGAATTCCATTGCGTAGGACCTACAGGAGGTACTAGGAGGGCTTCTTGACCCCCAAGGTCCCTCAGAGTGGACTTCATCCCCCAACCAGTAGTGTGCCAGGAGGCGCGTTTGCAGAGTGGTGGAGAAAGGGGGGCGTGGCCTCAGAAGCCCTCTTAGCAATCCCAATGTGTGGGACTTACTGGAGGAATGTTTCTAAAGTGGTGGAAAAAGGGGCGTGGCCTCCGACCACCTCTCAGCAGTCCCACTGTGTGGGGCGTACTGGAGGTAACAGGTGGCCTAG
Organism: Calotriton arnoldi; assembly: GCA_963921515.1. Lineage (NCBI taxonomy): Eukaryota > Metazoa > Chordata > Amphibia > Caudata > Salamandridae > Calotriton > Calotriton arnoldi. The sequence continues at coordinate 87,205 of CAWUFW010005332.1, forward strand.
TTGGCCCCTAAGGATGCTCAGAAGCGAAGGGGACTTCATCCCCCAACCAAGAGCGCGCCATGAGGTGTGTTTGCAGAGTAGTGGAGAAAGGGTGCGGGGCCTCCGGCGAGTTGCCTGCTTCCTTTATTTTTTGTATTTTAGGAAGGGGGACTGTGTGGCCCCCTTCCCTTTCACCCTTTTGGGCCCCGGGGATGACCCATTTTTTTTTATCAAATTAAAAAGGGAGGGGGCCACGCGGCCCCCCACCTGAGGCTGATCACGGCCCGGGGACCCAGTCCCCCGGGGCTAGGCCTATGTTTATATTTTAATTGAAAGGGGGAGGGAGCCGTGCCGCCCCCTCCCAAGGCCCATTTCAGCCCCGGGGACCCCATCTCCTCCAAAGCACGGGCGAGCGGCCCCCCTCCCCCAGGTCATTTTTGGCCCCGGGGACCCCATCCCCGGTGCTTGGCCATTTCTTTTTAAAATAATGTATTTTATTTTAAGGGAGGGGGGCCATGCGGCCCCCTCCTCATGGCAGATTTCGGCCCTGGGGATTCCATCTCCCGGGGCCCTGCCATTTATTTGTAAGTAAATACAAAGGGAGGGGCTAAGCGTCCCCCTCCATGGCCATTTTCGGCCCCGGGGACCCCATCCCCCAGGGCTTGGCCAGTTTGTTGGGGATTACGGGGGGAACCTCAAGGCCCCCGCGGTCCCTGACGGCTCCCCACCCCCTGCGGGAGCCGGCAATGCTTTTGGGCGGAATTTGAGCAGAATTGCTTTTGGGCAGAGGGAGCTGCAGGTTTGCAGCTCCCTCTGCAGAACACTTCTTTTAGTGCAATGTTTTCTCTGTTTTATTTCAACACATAGGAACTTAAACACAAGATTTCCACAGTCTTCTCTTTTCTTCTTTTTCAGGGTCGGAAATCCGGGACCACCGTAAGAGGAAGATGTGCCCCTTGGGATGAAGATTTCCACAGTCTTCTCTTTTCTTCTTTTTTAGGGTCGGAAATCCGGGACCACCGTAAGAGGAAGATGTGCCCCTTGGGATGAAGAAGAAAAAAACACGGGTCAGTGTTTAGCTTTTTAAAAATAATTTGTAAATTCAGGGAAAGACCTGTGAGGGAGACACCCAAGTCAAATGTATTGTCCTATCCCGTCATCAAGTGCCTGGGGAATCTTCGTAATTCACCTGCTACTTTATTGAGTTCAGCCCTTCTCACAACTAACAACAAAGGAAAGAAATTCACTTAGAAATGCTCTACTGGCAATGAGGAATGGCTCTACTTTGGCCTGGCAAGATACGAAAGCACTGACACCGCTGGTATCTATGGGCCTATGTGTTTTTTATACAGATGAACCCTCCGTCTCTTGGGTCCTTCTCTCCCTCCACCCACTACCCTTCCACCTCCTGCTACTGCCCAGTATATGGTGATGCACCTTGGATAGCCACGTTCCTCTAGAGTCGTGGCTGGGCAGCTTATCACAGCAATGGCTCTGGGCTTTCCTCTCTCCTTCTCAATAGGATCTGTTTACTCCGCTGGTCTCCAGACTTCGGCTCTAGGGTCAACTGGGATATCATTCAGCATCTTCTTCCGCATCTCTCCTTCGGCTCCACACCATACACCCATAGACAAGTCTCCTCCTCCTTTTACGTTGGACCAACTTGCTCCATTCGCCTGTTCTATGGTCACGTGTTTTTCCTGTCCTGAGTAATGAAAGAGACCGTCGTCTGGTCAGAATATAAGGACCTGGTCTCTATCCACGTCTTCCCCTTTTGAAGGTGAAAACAAACTACCCATCTTGTCTGTTTCTCCCTGTTATTGTCTGAAAACAGAGAAGATTGGGTTCAGTGCCTCTGGGATTGACATCTGGATACCATGGAATGTCTACCTCATCCTCCCCTTGTTGTTCAGAATAGTCGTCTACATGACAATATAATATATTCACTCAGAAAAACAAAGCTTATAGTAACGTTATATTTAGAAACGATAATAATATCTTATCTTATTTTTCATTAAAAAAACCTTGGAAATTCACTGAAGAAACCAATGGTTAAAGGGACATTATAGATAGGTAACTATTTTAGTGACAACGTAACGTTTAAAACTAAAAAAACTCAGAAATTCACCATCAGTGCTAAGTATAACTCGCACCCTGCCATGCACTGCTTATGACCTCATGTTTTACACTGCTTATGACTTGCTCTGTGACATCATTGATGTAATTACTGATGACATCTAAAATGGCATCATTGATGACATCACTGATTACTGCTGACATCTCAAATGACATCATTGATGACATTACTGATGACATATTAAATGACATCATCCAAGCTACTTCTTTACTCTGTACTAAAGCAGTGCATCATTAGTGGTATAAAAATAAGTACTAAAGAGCTCAGAAAAATATTAAGCATTATTTAAGGTTTACACACGCAACCCTCTTAGTTGAAGCAAGTGATCTGTATAAGTCATGAATAGCAGAGCTCATGTTGACAATGAACCAAACATAGAATTGTAACCTCTACTGCACACTGTATTGAATCAGAATATAACTTCACAGAAAACCTACTTCCTCCAAAAGCCCAAGCCCTGTTAGATAATCAGTGCCCTACTATGGAAAACCTTTACCCTGTATCAAACAGTTCACAGTTACTCGGCCTCTAATAAGAAATTAAATTCACATGAGTACAAAAGTATGTGCTGTAATTCGAATTGACTCTATGGAGAGAGTACACACTGTGGCAAAACATTTGCATACACCCAATTCTCATAACAAATGAAAAAATAATTGTTAAAAAAGTGGCTACTAAGAACAGAGTTCACACTATGGAAAAGCTGTCCAAAGACAGACTACTCACTCTATACACAAGGCCTGCAGGTGCTAAAACGTGTACTACCCATTTCATGCTCCGATTAAAACTTCCTAGATAGCCTACCTTTTGTAGCAATTCAAACTCATGAACATGGGTTAATAGCTGGTGCATACAGACTTCCGTCCTATGTAGAAATTGACATGCTGAGACAATGCCCTGAACATACTCAATGCTGCTTACAAAAATTAGTATCCACTACTTAGAATCTGTCAGTCTTGGATAGCTTTTAGCAAAACCAATTTTCCTGTGTTCAACGTACTGAACACAAACTAACAACTGTCACCTACACACAGTGTTAGTCCTATATACAAACATAAATAATGTGCTCACTATCATTACATTCATAAGACTTATTAGTGGCACAAGCATGTTGTAAACACTCACAACCATTAGGAGGAAAAAGAGTGTACAAATTTAGAAATAGAACTAGAATAATGCTTACCTATCACTTTTTACAGTATAAAAAAATATCACCAGTGATGTCATTAGTAATGTCATCAGTGATGTCATTTGAGATGTGATCAGTGATGTCATCAATGGTGTAATTTGAGATGTCATCAGTTATGTCATGAATGATGTCATAGAACATTTCATAAGTGATGTAATATGTGAGGTCATAAGCAGTGCATGAGGAAGTAACTGTTAAATTTCTGTGGTTGTTTGAGTTGTCACTGAAATTTTCACCTAACTATGACGTCCCTTTAACCTTTTGTTTTTTCATTGAATTTGGGGAATTCCCAAGGGTTTTTGGAATGGGAAATAAGTTATTATTACCATTCCTAACTATAACGTTACTTTTTTTTTTTGCGAATTGCTAGGCATTTTTGTTTAATGTTTATAAACATATTATCATGATACCTAACTATAACGTTACTTTAACCTTTGGTGTTTTCAGTGAATTTCATGGGAGTGCTTTTTATGTAATGTATTATTTTATTACCTAACAATAACAGCGACTAGGAATTTTTAGAGCTCCTTTGAAGACAATGGAAGTGCTGTAAGACAATCAGAATAGATGACATTATGTTCAAGCAGGAGCAATGAACTTGGAGGAAAACAAAACTACTGTTTGGAAGAACATTTATGGTCCTGATGAACAAGTTTGTCACAAGTTGTTCAGCTGAGTGCAGACAAAAATATGATTGTGCTGCATATATGGTAGTATATTACTTTATTAAGGTAAGCTGGGTTGGTATCAGCTTCTTTTGCTCAAACTTGCTGAGGTGCAGGTTGGTTTGACTGTGCAGCTGCTGTTCTAGAAGTGGATACTTGCTCAACACTTCTGTGCATTGCAGCACGAGATAAGGGTACTGGGTGCATACCCTTCATATTGCACCACATTACAGTGGTGTGAAAGCTGTTCTGCTTTTTTGTGCCACCGGAAAATTCTCTGTGGCGAAGGTTGTACACTACATGCTTGGCAGACACTTTCTTTGCTCCTCGAGCAATATCAAAAAATCACAGACAAGGGTCACTTTTCGACTCTTTACAGGCTTGGATGTCAATGTTCCTGCATACTGCTCTGAATCAGGTAAAGGTGGCATATTTTGCTGTTCCAAGAAATCTTTCTTTTATACGCTACATGGTCTCAGGACTCGATGTATAGATATGAGCTTGCTGATCCTTAATGTAAAAAAGGATGAGTGTACTTTGCTAAATAAAGTTTGACATTTAATTCATCCAATGAAAACTCTTTATCGGTGTCTCACGAGACTCTCATGGGATTGTAGAATAATGAATTTAGCTTAGTGTTCAAAGTATATGATACTGTTGTATTGCTTGATGTTTCATACAACATATATGGTTTGGATTTTATTACAATAAGTGTATATCAGTTATTTTTTAATTTGTTTTAAATCAAATATCTAGTGAGAGTCTTGTGAAAAGCCCATGAGAGCCAGTCACACAATCCCCTGTGTGCACTGCGAAGGGGCAGAACTTCAGTTTTTGACTCTCGTGGACTACTTGCGAGAGCGTGTTTTCCCTTGAAAGTTGCAATAAGTACAATAAAGTCATTTTAAGTATGAAGTCACTATATACTTTTTCTAAAAAAACATAAATAACAGTTGGTTAAGATATATTATGAACACAATATTACTAATTTTGATCTACGATACCGCAAGCGTCTTGTGAGTGTCTTGCAAGAGGAATACGAGAGTATAGACACACCCATGAAAGAGCTTTGATTGGCTAATATTAATGCCATAGTTAATTACAGATAGTACCCACCTACCTTTCCTCATTAGGAAACGCTTTTGACATTTACTCAACTATTGCTGATCCCAGCAATGACTTCCTGGTTTTTGGTGTGTGGATTGTTTTTGGAGAAAACTATGGGGCAAATTTACAAGAAAATGGTGCAACAAGGTGCTGCAAGCAATTTTGCTGGCCGAGCTGCATCATTTTCTAAGTTGAGGAATGCACCTTATTTACAACAATACAGCGCATTCATGGACTCACCACTGCGTAAAAAAGCAGCCTACTGCGAGCGCAGCCACCCTTAAGGGTGCCTGCGTTGCAGGAATTATTGTTTTTGTGCAGGAAGGGACACCTTCCTGCCCAAAAACAATCATCAATGGCATTTTGTTTCTTCTATGTGTGCTGCAGAATGCAGAATGCAGCACATATAGAAAGAGCAAAAACGAGGGAAATAAAAGTATTTCCCCTTGTTGCGCCACTCTAGTTTTTGGCGCTGCCTCAGATTTACAGATCCTTGTAAATCTGGAGCAGTGTAAAAAACCAATGGGTGTTGCATAGGAACGCCCACAGCATTACCCATTGCACGCCCCTTTGCTGCAGAAAACTATGTTGAGGAGTACCATATTTACAAGGCGGCGTTAAGCCGCGCAAAGTGGCTTAGTGCTGCCTTGCAAATATGGAGCAGAGCACAGCGCCACCGGAGTGTCACAAAAAGTGACTTCTGGTGGCGCAATGCCCTTGCAAATATCCCCCTATGTCTTCTTCATCAGACAGTGCCCAACAGGTAGGACCATATAAAGCAGAGCCCCCTAAACCAAACAATCAATACCTTGTTGCATACAGGAGCAAAAAAACGTATCATCCAGAGTTCTCTATTGGGACTTGAAAAGAATATTCATTTGACACAACTGGCATGTAGCGCCATTTGTGATCCATGCATCCCCAAGGATCACACGTGCGGAGAAGCAGAGGAGCGTCCAAGCTGCCTCAAACTCTAGTGCCAGTACATGAGCACAACCTGGAATTTCGTCCCTCCTCAGGTGCAGGCAAGGGAGGCAGACTGCAATCCTGCTTACCTCAACAAGGTTCTATGCTGCCAGCTCTGTGGGACCATCATTTTTTTAATCAGAAACGAGTCATACTGCATGGGATAGCCTTGTTGAGGCTCATAAATGCCCACCCAGGCAGTAGTTTTTCCAGTTTTTATTTTGTGTCCAAGTTTATAGTTCCCCCTTTCCTAACATGTTTTTGATGAAAATGCATGTTTTATTTTTCCTCAGAAAAATAAAAAAAGAACCCAAAAATATATATATATATTTTTTTTCAAAAAACAAAAAGCTATTTTAAGAGCTACCCTACATCCTTGTTATCTGATTGTTTTTTATGACAACTTTTTTTTATATAAAAAATTGCTCCTGCGGGACTCTCATGGGAGCGGGAGCACCCAAACAGCTATCTCCACCACTGTATTTGTCCAACACCGCAAGAGTATCGGGAGCTCATACATCTCAACTATAACAACTAGCTGATCACAGTGCAAACTACAGTGTGCAAAGGAACTGGTCTCTCTGCTGAGACCTCTCACCTAGGAAATAAGTGTGTATAGATGATTGTGGGGAAGGACTGCCATTTCCATTGACGCCTCTCCCCATGGTGATAGCTCTGCAAATTAGGGTGTGGGGAGGGACTAGCCTCTCCACTTAGACCTCTGTCTTTGATGGCGGTGTGCAAAGTAGGATGTGATGAGAGACTGCCCTTCTTCTTTTAGACCTCTCTGCTGGATGACGGGTGTGAGTAGTAGTTTGTGGACACCTTTCCCCAAAGCATTGACTGTGGTTAGCAGGGTGTAGGAACAAATGGCCTCTCTGCTGACACTCGTCCCCAGAGTGACAAGTGTGCATAGTAGGGTTTAGATGGATACTAGAATCTGTGCTAATACCTCTCTGTTGGATGACAGATGTGTGTAGCACACTGAGGGGAGGAAATGGCCTCTCTACAGAGACCTCTCTCCTTGATAACAGATGTGCATAATAGGATGTGTAGATTGACTGACCTCACCCCTGTGACTCCTTCTTAGAGTGACAGTTGTACATAATGAAGTGTAGGGAAAGACTGGTCTCTCTGCTGAGACTACTCCACAGGGTGACAGGTGTCTGTAGTAGAGTGTGGAGAGGGACTCACCTCTCCGCTGACATAAATAATTAAGTTTAAAAAAAATAATATATATATATATATATATATATATATATATATATACATATATATATTATCTACTGGCGGTCGCCAGTAGATAGTTATAGTTAGGACCTATTATCCATAGGAAATCCGCGACATTCTATTTGAAATAACGTTGGCGCCGGTTGGCGAATCTTCGCGAAAGTTTCCAACTTGTTGGGCGCTCCTCTCCGCTCCTACCCTGAAAGTCTCGGGTTGATTCGTCAAGCGGGGGCCGAGAAAAAAGGGGGGTCCCAAAACGCGTTTTCCTCATTCATTTTTCCATAGGAACCTTTAGTCGCAGCTACAGCCCGAACTGCTGAACGGAATTACACCAAATTTGGCAAAGAGGTAGCCCTTGGTTCAGACTGGTGCCTTTTGCTTAAATGGTGTAAATCCATTCAGTAGTTCCTGAGAAAATCAAAAGTAAAGTCACATATATATCTATGGCCGAGTAGGGTCCGCGTACCCTCAGCGCACCCTGCGCGCACCGTCCCGATCACGAGCTGCATGCTAATTGGCTGTCAGCTGGCTGTCAACACTCCAAACCAGGAAGTGTTGGCATCCATTTTGTCCCTCGGTAGAACCGAGGCACAAAAACAAGTGCGCAAAACGCACAAAGGGGGCAGGGTAGAAACACCCTGACCCCCTAGGCCTGCTCTGGGAGTCCCACAAGGACCCCCTGGGCAGAAAAAAGCATTTTTTTTTTTAAATCGGCAGGATGCGCTTAGGGTGCGCGGATCCCGCCGATTAAAAGAAAAAGCACAAGAAACAAGTGCGCAAAACGCACAAAGGGGGCAGGCTAGAAACACCCTGACCCCTAGGTCTGCTCAGGGGTCCCACAAGGACCCCTGGGCAGAAAAGCATTTTTTTTTTCAAAATTGGCGGGATGCGCTTAGGGTGCTCGGATCCCACTAATTAAAAAAAAAAACATAAGAAACAAGTGCGCAAACGCACAAAGGGGGCAGGGTAGAAACACCCTGACCCCTAGGTCTGCTCAGGGGTCCCACAAGGACCCCCTGGGCAGAAAAAGAAAAAAAAAGAAAAAAAGACCGTCATCGTGCCGAGGCCCCGCCCCCTCCCTGCAGCAGTCTGCAAACGCGCCCCTGGCGCGTTTTAAGAAGGGAAGTAATTCCCCTTGAATACTGGGGTCCCTGAGGGCCAACTAGCCCACCAGGAACCTCCGGTATGCGCCAGGAGGCTGCGTTGCAGAGAGGTGTACAGAGGCCACGCCCCTTTTACACCTCTCTGCAACGCAGCTCTGTGGCACTTTTTGGAGGTACATGGTGGGCTAGTTGGACTCCAGGGACCCTCAGTATTCAAGGGGACTTAATCCCCCAACTTAAAACGCGCCACGGGGCACGTTTGCACAGTGGTGAAGGGAGGGGGCGGGGCTTCAGGTGACATGTGTGCAAACAGGCCCCGTGCGCATTTTAAGATGGGGAATGAAATCCCCTTCAATCCTGAGGGTCCCTGGGGCGAACTAGCCCACCAGGTACGTCCAGAAGCGCCACAGAGCTGCGTTGCAGAGAGGTACAAAGGGGCGTGGCCTCTGAACACCTCGCTGCAACGCAGCTCCCTGGCGCATACTGGAGGTACAGGGTGGGCTAGTTGGACCCCAGGGACCCTCATGATTCAAGGGGACTTAATCCCCAACTTAAAGCGCGCCACGGGGCGCGTTTGCACAGATGTCACCTCAGGCCCCGCCCCTCCCTTCACCATTGTGCAAATATTCCTCTAAAATCAGCCGAACTACGAATTCCGATTTACTCACCTGTTATCAGGAGAGACCTCAGTCTTGCATCTTTCAGCCCAGTACTGATCCTGAAAAGTAATTTTAACCGTACTTACCAGTAACTTGAATTTCCTTCCATAGGATATCATTGACTGGTTTCACTTGGAAATTCTTCTAAGTGTGGAGTTTTGGAACTTTATAATATTCCTCTAAAATCAGCCGAAATACGAATTCCGATTTACTCACCTGTTATCAGGAGAGACCTCAGTGCTGCATCTTTCAGCCCAGTACTGATCCTGAAAAGTAATTTTAACCGTACTTACCAGTAACTTGAATTTCCTTCCATAGGATATCATTGTCTGCTTTTTGCTGAAAAAGTTTCTAAGTGTCGATTTTGAAACATACAAATATTCCTCTAAAATCAGCCGAACTACGAATTCCGATTTACTCACCTGTTATCAGGAGAGACCTCAGTGCTGCATCTTTCAGCCCAGTACTGATCCTGAAAAGTAATTTTAACCGTACTTACCAGTAACTTGAATTTCCTTCCATAGGATATCATTGACTGGTTTCACTTGGAAATTCTTCTAAGTGTGGAGTTTTGGAACTTTATAATATTCCTCTAAAATCAGCCGAACTACGAATTCCGATTTACTCACCTGTTATCAGGAGAGACCTCAGTGCTTCATCTTTCAGCCCAGTACTGATCCTGAAAAGTAATTTTAACCGTACTTACCAGTAACTTGAATTTCCTTCCATAGGATATCATTGACTGGTTTCACTTGGAAATTCTTCTAAGTGTGGAGTTTTGGAACTTTATAATATTCCTCTAAAATCAGCCGAACTACGAATTCCGATTTACTCACCTGTTATCAGGAGAGACCTCAGTGCTGCATCTTTCAGCCCAGTACTGATCCTGAAAAGTAATTTTAACCGTACTTACCAGTAACTTGAATTTCCTTCCATAGGATATCATTGACTGGTTTCACTTGGAAATTCTTCTAAGTGTGCCGTTTTGGAACTTTATAATATTCCTCTAAAATCAGCCGAAATACGAATCCCGATTTACTCACCTGTTATCAGGAGAGACCTCAGTGCTGCATCTTTCAGCCCAGTACTGATCCTTGAAAGTAATTTTAACCGTACTTACCAGTAACTTGAATTTCCTTCCATAGGATATCATTGCCTGCTTTTTGCTGAAAAAGTTTCTAAGTGTCGATTTTTGAAACATACAAATATTCCTCTAAAATCAGCCAAAATACGAATTCCGATTTACTCACCTGTTATCAGGAGAGACCTCAGTGCTGCATCTTTCAGCCCAGTACTGATCCTGAAAAGTAATTTTAACCGTACTTACCAGTAACTTATATGTCCTTCCGTAGGAATCCATTGTCTGGTTTTCAGCAGAAAAGTTTCAAAGTGTTGATTTTCACAAACTACAAATATTCCTTAAAAATCGCCTGTATGACTTAAACGCATTCTTTCAACTGTTTACAGGAGATGCACCAGTGCTGGATCCAGGATCCAACACTGAGTAAGAAAAAGTAACGATAACACTACTTACCTGCTAAGTGAATTTCCTCCCATAGGATAACATTGGTGATTCTATGTGAAAAAGTTTCTAAGTGTCAACTTTTAAAATACAATAATATTCCTTAAAAATCACTACTGTAACCAAAACGCTTTTACTCAACTGTTTACAGGAGATGTCCCAGGACTGAATCTAGGATCCAGTCCTGTGGTTAGAAAAAGTAATCCATAAAGTAACTAATTGCATTTAGCTAGAAATTCACATTGAGCTCAATGTTGCATTGTGTTTGAAATTGTGTTGCCCATTGCAACAACTGTAACTACCCTACTTAAAAGTCTATTGCCTATTTGCAAAGTATTTAAACTAAAGTAATTCATTCTGAGAAAGTATATTTTGTAATGTAATGTATAATGTAATTACAATGTAATTTAAAAAATAAAACATCTAAAAATAAATAGTTTAAAAAAATGTAGTAAATCAGTATCAAAAAAATAAATATAACAATTAATACATTTAAAAATTGTCATTTACAAAACTTTTGAAATTCACTGAAAAAAACTATAGGTTTCAGACATGTTATAGTTAGGAATTAGCATTTAAAAAACCTTTGAAATTCACTGAAAAAACCATAGGTTTCAGGCTTGTTATAGTTAGGAATTAGCATTTTAAAAACCTTTGAAATTCACTGAAAAAACCATAGGTTTCAGGCCTGTTATAGTTAGGGTTTAGCATTTAAAAAACCTTTGAAATTCACTGAAAAAACCATAGGTTTTAGGGAAAGTTATAGTTAGTTGGACATTGCACTCGTTCAAAACCCGTGAAATTCCCCGTTATAGTTAGTTCAGCTAACTATAACTCGCGCCCGCAATGCACTGCTGATGACGTCACATATTACATCACTCATGACATGGTCAGTGACATCACTGATGACATCACTGATGACATCTCAAATGACATCACTGATGACATCATCCATGTGAGAATTTAATGCATCTTCTCACACCCTAATATAACTTTTGATACACCCACTCTAAATTACAGACTGCCATTCTCAAAACCATACACACTCCAATACCAATAAGTACATACCCACTCACTGATTCTTAGGTCTACACACACACATCTACTCACTCACCCGTACAGTCACTCATACTTACAGTCACTCAGTACAAGACTATCATATGCACTCATACACCTATATAAACACTCACACAACGCAACTCATCCATAGAGGTACTCACACACCTAGTCAGTCATGCTAATAATTAATCACACTCCCATTTACTCACCTATACAGTTATACACACTAGCTCACTTACTCATAAAAATACTAGCACATTCTTACGCTCCTATGCAATCACTGATGCAAGCACACACTCATCCATATAGCCACTCTCACAATCACACACTCTCACTTATAGCCATTTATATACTCCAACACACATATATACTGCCTTTCACATATGTAGTTACTCACACATGTACCACTGAGATATACATTCAATCACTAACACACCCATACACACACTCACCCACCCATACAGTCCATCACAGACGCACTCTTGAAACCATGCACCCAGTGAATCACCCACTCACACATCTATGCACAGAGTCACACACACCCCACCCACACAAACACTGAGGCACCCATACAGATACTCAGAGAACCAATCCATAACCCATATAGACACTCATTTAGCTAGTCAGAAACCCATGCAGCTGCTTACACAACAACAGACAGACGGATACAGACATTCACACAGTTTAGTCACTCACCCATGCATCCAGTAAGATACGTTTAATCACTCACTTATAGACTCAGTCACGCACCTACTAAATCATCCATTCAGACGCTTATACACCCACTCATTCTTCAATACGCCTTTCCCTATATATATTAAACATATTTAAACTTTACAGAAACACACAATCACTGGATGATGTCATCAGTGATGTCATCAGAGATGTCACTGACCATGTCATGAGTGATGTAATATGTGACGTCATCAGCAGTGCATTGCGGGCGCGAGTTATAGTTAGCTGAACTAACTATAACGGGGGAATTTCACGGGTTTTGTACGAGTGCAATGTCCAACTAACTATAACTTTCCCTAAAACCTATGGTTTTTCAGTGAATTTCAAAGGTTTTTAAATGCTAAACCCTAACTATAACAGGCCTGAAACCTATGGTTTTTCAGTGAATTTCAAAGGTTTTTAAAATGCTAATTCCTAACTATAACAAGCCTGAAACCTATGGTTTTTTCAGTGAATATATATATATATATATATATATATATATATATATATATATATATATATGTCTGAAGTATGTCATACTAGAATACTAAAGTATACTTACTGGACAGTACTGCCAGTAAGTCATTAATATAACTTTAGGTACTGAAATAATCCTATTAGTAAACTAACCTACAATGTTTTCCTCCTGTATATTTATAAATATTAAGTTATTATATAGAAACTACCATAATTTCTATTTTAGAAAAACCACAAGATCATTAGAAGATGGTATTTTAAGAGGGTAAACATATAGCAATCACAAAATAAACAAACGAATAAAGACAAAGAAAAAACATCTGAACCTGTAAATTGAAAATAGTAAAGCAAATGGGAAACAAAAACATGCTAGAAAAATCAGAATTCAGGTTTTCCCAAGGTCCATTTCTTCTCCTTTGTGACGAGAAATGAATTGTCTTAAATCCTCAGGGCGGTCAAAAGAGTGAGACCGTTCCTTATAAGTGACTTTAAAAAAACAAGGATGAACAAGACCATATCTAGCGTTCATGGAACGTAGAGCAGGGCGAAAGGAAAGGAATACCTTACGACGAGCGGCAGTGGCACGGGACACATCCTGTGAGAGAAAAACTCTGTGACCAGACCATAACATCTGCTTCCTTTGTTTTGCTGCACACAAAACCATCAACATTTCAGTATACTCCAAGAAAAGAACAATTATCCCTCTGGGGCAGTTGACTGACGAAGTGGAGGGGAGCCCCCAGGTTTAGGGCCAATACGATGCGCACGTTGCAAGTTGAGAGTAATACCTTCCTTAAGGCCAACTAGCTTAGGAATATGAAGTTTAAGAAAGGCGATCATGTCAGAGTCCTCCTCCCCCTCAGGAATACCATAAAGTCTAACTGGCACATGCATCAAGGTAGGCTTTTGCGATTCCTTAATTGCGATTATTAAGGAATCGCAATTAAGGAATCGCAAAAGCCTATGCATGTAGGAATCGCTATAAAAATAGCGATTCCTAAACATTCCTTAATTGCGACTCGCAAATTGCGAGTCGCAATTAAGGAATGCCGTCCCATTCATTCCTAGGGGCCTACAGGCCCCTAGGAATGAATTGAAGATTGCATGCGCAATTTGCGAGTACCAGTAGGTACTGCTAAATTGCTCATGCAATTTCAGAGATGCAAGGGTGTCAAAATGACACCCTGTTGCACCCTGAAATTGTGATGTGCACCCATGTTGTGCACACACATGCCCCAAGGGCATGTGTGTGTGTAACCTAAAACTTTAAAAATGCATTTTAGTGCATTTTTCAAAGTTTTGCAAATTACAGACAAGTTTGATTTGTCTGTAATTTGCGGTCCCAAATAGCGAAATCGCTATTTGAAAGTGCTTCTAGCATTGCATTTAAGGAATCGCAAATTGCGATTCCTTAAATGCTATCATAATTAGGAATTGCAAATAATTGCAAATTCTTAAATTGCGCATAGAAACTACTTTCATGCATCTCCAAAGGCCAATTTGCGATCGCAAACGGCCGATTTTTGCGAATCGCACCGTTTGCGATCGCAAAAACCTTTGATGCATGTGCCCCTAAGATTGTTGCGCCTATTGCGATTTTCCAAGTCCTCCGTTTGCTGTTTAAGAAGAGCTATTTCTCTAGACATAGCTTCCACCTTAGGGATCACATCCTGAATGTCACTAATCTTCTGCTCCACCACCGTAACCCTTGACTCTAAATTGGACCATTTCTCCTCAAGTCTCTGAAGGGTAGCGTTGGTATCAATTATAAATGGTTTTAAATGCTTTATCTCCTCCATGAGATCGTCCAGTGTTATGCGTAATGGAGATTTCTTGGGAGAACCTGGCTCTTTCTTTTGGCGTTTTGACGGAGCCGCAGTGGAGTCTTTACGTATGGAAGACATAGTGGCGGAGGCAACCTTTTGACTGAGGGAAGAAGGAGGATCCATATACATATGAAGGGAAAGATGACACCAATGTTGGTAAAGTTAGCAGAGCTAATGACACGCAGCAAAAGAACCCAACTTGGAAGGAAACATATACAGTTCCCTACTTAGTCTCTTTTTCACCCTCCTTTGCTGGTAACTAATGTAGAACAGAGAAGAATGGAGAAAGTCTGCAGATATGCCACTGATAACTGCTTTAATATCAGCAAAATGAGGGACAAAATAACCAGAACAGCATCTCCAAAAAGTATATATTCACCATTCCATTGTCTGTTGCAGAAATATTGCCAGGGCACTTGGAAATGGCAGCCAGTCACCGCCGCGACCCGCGGCAGACAAAATAGCGGCCGCAATGGCTTCTCCTGAGGGGAATGCGACGCGGGAGAAGCAGGGGCGAAAAACGGCACATAGAGAGGAAAAAACGATAGCTACCTGCTCTCCCGCGTCAATACTGTTAAATGCGCCTGTCCATGAAGTCGGAGGAGAGACGCTGCCGCTCAGTAACGAAAAAGGTCTCGGCCGTTGCGAGGAGCCTCAAGGAATCGGGCCATTTTGCGGTGGCACAAGCCCCGCCCCAAGTATGATCATTTTAACCAATCAATCACATTATTACCTTTAAAATTTCTAATATATTTAAATTAATTTTTTTTTATCGACACTCTATTCCGTAAAACCCTTCCTTAGTCAAATGTTATATTCCATATAGGTACCATAATATAGGCCCAGGTAACTTTGTTACTCTTCACCTATATTCTTCCCTACATTACACTTATAACGGTTTACAGGGACTGACCTTTTACCTAGATACGACACTGCATTCAGAACGCGGGTTTTCCCTTATTCGAAATCTTAAACATTATACATGAGGGTTCTTGGAAGCACAGCGGGACTACCATCTCCTGTATAATATCTATGTATAAAGTTCATGCCCGACGTCATCCTTAGACCGACACAGTAATACAGCGAGGTAGGACCCCTGGGGAGACATATGGGTATATATACATCATAACTTGCTAAGCTAGACAGAGGAGACCAAGACTTCCCGGCAGACACACTGACCAGAGACGCTGAGGTTCCTGCATGCAGACACTCCAGCTCGCAGTGGTCTAACATCCCTCGCGAGGTGTCCAACTCGAGACCAGGACGGGGTCCCACAGTCTCTTGCTTCAGGTAATGGGGTTGACTTTATCCTAGAGGGATTCTTGGCTTAACAATGTCAAAAAAGAGAGGGGGGGGGACCAGGAGCCAATTAAAGGTCCAGTGCCCGTGCTCCAAGCGCTAAACGTGAAGTCAAAGAAGGGGGACACTGTTCCTGGGGAGTGGTGCATGTGTCACTCACTAAAGGAGGGAAAGAAAGGGGGAAGGATAGGGATCCTAGGTCTAGAACCCACTGCTGCGAGGGAAGAGCGAGTCTTGCCTCTTGTAGCCCTCACATACCCCGAAGGATGTCATGCTTCATCATCGGGCAGTTGCTCCTCATCGGGCCGGCGCTGCAATGCCCTACGGGTTCCCCGAAGGGTCGCTTTATCGGAGATCTTTTGAGAACTGCCGTATGGTGCATGCGGGTGTGTGGGGGGAGTCCTATGTGGAGGGTAGAAAAGTGCGTGCAAAGATTTTAAAACTGACTAAGGGTTACCAGAAGATGTGTGTTTTAATATGATGGTACCCATGTCAGAATAAAAAACCCGTAGGTTAGATATTACCACTGAAGGCGCAATGTGCCCAGGTAACTAGAAGGTCAGGTCGACATGTTTCGCGCCTATGTGGTCACAGGGATCCGTGGCGCTTCATCAGGACCAAATGAACTGTGTGTGGTGTGTTGTGCACGTGAGTAGTGATAAAAGGGGAAAAACCCTCTAAAGGATCAGGGCAGGCCAAAAACTGTGAAACCTGTAGTTTAGGCTACAACTAAATAGTTGAAACCGCTCCTGATCGTAACCTAGGAAAAGAGAAAAGACTACAGAGAGGACATACATCAGGTAGGTATATGAGGCTTCATAGGGTGCCTCAGTAGTGTATATCGCAAAACCGCTGAGTAGCGTGATATGGAACGAGCCCATATGACAGACTGGGTTAAAAAGTACCATGGGCCTCAAAGAACCAGCGTGGTAATTCGCCAGGAGTGCACGGCGGACAAGCCACATGTTAATGCCAGAGTGGCGGCGAACGTGTCAGCTGTCCCGTCGGCAAGCCTAGGAGCCACCCTCGTCGGGGCAGGTGCCATGTATGTAGGAGCCCAATGTGTAAGCCCCAAGACGTGTAGGTCATGCATATAGCCTGGCAAATGCCGGTACTCGCACCAATAACGCGTTGTGGATGGCTGGCGTCTGGGGAATCGCCAACAAGCGTAGTACAAACACATCAGGTATCATGCGACCACGCGCAAACACGGGATAGAGAATTATGTTACCCCGTTGCTAGAAAAAGGCTAATAAGGCAAGGGACCCTTACCTAATGGGGGGGAGAAGTGCTCCCAGGGCTAGAAGCGTAAGGTGCCCACACCTTACCGGGCTGCAGGGAAAAGACAAAATAATAGAGCAACAACATGAGAAAACTGGCATGCCCAACAGTCCATAGTTCAGCAACTTACTGTTTAGGTTCCTTGGTCCGTGTACAAGGTATCTACTTACAGTTTTGCTCGGGTGCCAGCTCATTAGCACCTACCCCATCCTTACGCTTGCCCGATAGTGAAGAGGGCCAAGTGGGGGCGTCCCAGATATAGTAGCCGTGATAGACGCGAGGGAGGTGCTTCCATCCGGTATAGCTCGTCAAGTTGCAGTGTTGTGCGCATGCGTGCGTTCTAGAAATACTATGCGCATGTGTAAAGAAGGGAGCGATAATCCCTCTGACCTGCGCGTGTGTGTGGGCGGATGGTTGTTCGTTGTCAAGGGGATCTGGGCTCCGATAGCGTAAGGCGCGCACGTGAGTGGGAGCACAGAATCCTCCTACTGGTGGACGTGTGAGGAGGCGGTATCTAGGATATAATGACTCCTTTACCGCAGCACAGGTCGAAGTGTATGAATACCATAACTGTAACATCCTCATAAGGGAGAGGAGGGTCAGCCTGGCTATGATAAAGAAACCCCTGTGTAGACCCACAATGTGGCATTATAAACAGGCGGTCTGCTGGGTGTCAAGGGCGTGTGCTAGTGAGAGATCCTAGCGGTGACAATGCCCGGTACCGCTCAATGTAAGGGTGATTGTGGCCTGAAAGTGTAGGAAGCGAGGGAGAGTGCCCCATCCCAGATAAATTGCTACCCCTAAATGGTAATGCGGGGCAGGGAGTGGTGATACATGTGCTCCTACAGAGGTGCTACGTCAATTGTAGAGTAACAGGGGTGGTGCCCTAGGACAGTGAGGGCCGGGAGTCAAAGTTCAGTCCATGGTATCTCATCGTTCAGGCCATGTTCATGGGTGCGGAGGCGGTGGACCCACCGTTGTTCACGTCGTAGAAGCGAAGTGTTGCTCCACCTCTGACCGGCCTCTAGAATTGTCCACTGTATTTCCTCGAAGGAGTGTCCCTTTTCGAGAAAATGATTGGTCATTGTGGTCGCCGTTCTGCCGCGTCTGATGGTGCTCTTATGCTCACTGATCCTCACCTTCACGGGTCGAGTGGTCATCCCCACGTATCTCAGTGGGCAAGGGCAGGTGATTAAGTACGCACAATTAGTGGTATTGCAATTAGTGTGTTTGCGCAGTTCCCACATGAAGTCATCCAGTTGTAGAGTATTGGTGTGTCTGGTCAAGGAGCACGCACCGCAGGTCCCGCAGGGGTAGTGCCCCGATGCAGAAGGTAAATTCCACAGGGTCGTTTTCTGGGGTTTCTTTTGAGGCCGGGGTCGTGTGTTGACCAATTTATCACGGAGATTCGTAGTGCGTTTGAACGCAAAACGAGATTGATCAAGATTCAGGGAGTCAGTATTAAGGATCCTCCAGTTGTGTCTAATTATGTTCCTTATCTTATTAGACAGCGGGGTAAACGTTGTAACACATGTGATCACATCGCTGGTCTGTTGCTCCCTTGTCCCGAGGAATCCTTGTCGGTTGTTGTTCCTGGCACATTTCCTCGCCTTCCGGACAACCTCCCTAGAGTAGTCCCTTTCGTGTAGGCTGTGGGCAAGTGAGTTAGCTTGGACATCAAACTCTTGTATGTTGCTACAATTCCGTCTTATCCTCAGAAACTGGCCATAAGGTAAATTTTCCCTGAGGGCTTTGGGATGATGGCTCTTGAAACTGAGAAGACTGTTGCAGTCAGTGGCCTTCCTGTAGGTGGCTGTGTGAAGGTATCCATCCTCAACGGTGATGAGTAAGTCCAGGAAGGGGATAGCCTTGTCGCTGCATGTCCTCGTGAAACGTAGATGGGGGTCCAGATGGTTGATCCACTCGTGGAACCTGACGGACATCTCCTCAGTGCCTCTCCAGAGGATGAGGACATCATCAATATACCTCTTCCAGGTAATCAGGTTCTCCTGGAACGTGTTGGTATCCATGAAGATGTTGGCGGCTTCAAAATGCGACATGTACAGCCCCGCCAGACTAGGCCAGACTAGGCGCGAAGGTACTACCCATACTGGTGCCCTGCCCTGCACTTGGTGGTAGGTAGTGGTCCTGTACATGAAAAAGTTGTTTTTCAGAGCAATGGTGATGACATCGATAATGAAGTCGGCCGGCGTGTTGGTAGAAAGAGCCGCCTCACGCAGTAGGTTCCTCACTACCTCGATGGTGGCATCCTGAGGGATGTTGGTGTACAATGCCTCTACATCGAGGGTGAGGAGTAGGTTGATTTCCTCTGTGTTGTCATCATTGATCTCCTGAATCAGAATGAGGACATCACGTGTGTCCTTGAGGTATGCCGGTGTAGCTTGAACCAATGGTCGCAGGGAATGGTCACTGAATTGACTGAGAGGTTCGAGAAGGGAGCCTATGCCCGATACAATGGGGCGGCCCGGAGGGGGGACAATGCCCTTGTGAATTTTGGGGAGAAGGTAGAAATACGGCATCTTAGGGTTCACATTTACCAGGAAGGCCGCTTCTTTTGGGGAAATCCAGCCCTCGGTGGCTGCCTCGTTCACCATGATCCGGATCTGAGTGAGGAGACGTTCCGTAGGGTCAGTATCGAGTTTCTTGTAATACTGAGTGTTGCTCAATTGTCGGGAACACTCATTTTCGTAATCCTTGATGTCAAGGATAACTATGGCTCCTCCTTTGTCCGCGGGCTTAATGATGATTGATTCTCCCTTATGAGGATGTTACAGTTATGGTATTCATACACTTCGACCTGTGCTGCGGTAAAGGAGTCATTGTATCCTAGATACCACCTCCTCACACGTCCACCAGTAGGAGGATTCTGTGCTCCCACTCACATGCGCGCCTTATGCTATCGGCGCCCAGATCCCCTTGACAACGAGCAACCATCCACCCACATGCACGCGCAGGTCAGAGGGATTATTGCTCCCTTCTTTACACATGCGCATAGTATTTCTAGAACGCACGCATGCGCACAACACTGTAACTTGACGAGCTATACCGGATGGAAGCACCTCCCTCGCGTCTATCACGGCTACTATATCTGGGACGCCCCCGCTTGGCCCTCTTCACTATCGGGCAAGTGTAAGGACGGGGTAGGTGCTAATGAGCCGGCACCCGAGCAAAACTGTAAGTAGATACCTTGTACACGGACCAAGGAACCTAAACAGTAAGCTGCTGAACTATGGACTGTTGGGCATGCCAGTTTTCTCATGTTGTTGCTCTATTATTTTGTCTTTTCCCTGCAGTGCGGGCACCTTACGCTTCTAGCCCTGGGAGCACTTCTCCCCCACCATTAGGTAAGGGTCCCTTGCCTTATTAGCCTTTTTCTAGCAACGGGGTAACATAATTCTCTATCCTGTGTTGCGTGTGGTCGCATGATACCTGACGTGCTTGTACTACGCTTGTCGGCGATTCCCCAGACGCCAGCCATCCACAACGCGTTATTGGTGCGAGTACCGGCATTTGCCAGGCTATATGCATGAGCTACACGTCTTGGGGCTTACACATTGGGCTCCTACATACATGGCACCTGCCCCGACGAGGGTGGCTCCTAGGCTTGCCGACGGGACAGCTGACATGTTCGCCGCCACTCTGGCATTAACATGTGGCTTGTCTGCCGTGCACTCCTGGCGAATTACCACGCCGGTTCTTTGAGGCCCATGGTACTTTTTAACCCAGTCTGTCATATGGGCTCGTTCCATATCACGCTACTCAGCGGTTTTGCGATATACACTACTGAGGCACCATATGAAGCCTCATATACCTACCTGATGTATGTCCTCTCTGTTGTGTTTTCTCTTTTTCTAGGTTACGATCAGGAGCGGTTTCAACTATTTAGTTGTAGCCTAAACTACAGGTTTTGCAGTTTTTGGCCTGCCCTGATCCTTAAGAGGGTTTCTCCCCTTTTATCACTACTCACGTGCACAACACACCACACACAGTTCATTCGGTCCTGATGAAGCGCCACGGATCCCTGTGATCACATAGGCGTGAAACATGTCGACCTGACCTTCTAGTTACCTGGGCACATTGCGCCTTCAGTGGTAATATCTAACCTACGGGTTTTTTATTCTGACAAGGGTACCATCATATTAAAACACACATCTTCTGGTAACCCTTAGTCAGTTTTAAAATCTTTGCACGCACTTTTCTACCCTCCACATAGGACTCACCTCACACACCCGCATGCACCATACGGCAGTTCTCAAAATATCTCCGATAAAACGACCCTTCGGGGGACCCGTAGGGCATTGCAGCGCCGGCCCGACGAGGAGCAACTGCCCGATGATGAAGCATGACATCCTTCGGGGTGTGTTATGTTAACTGGTGTTTGTATAGCGCATAATCACCGGCAGGTCTCTTAGCACTTGGAGAGAGTGGCCAAGGATCACTAGCAGTTGCATAACAGCGCAAGGAAGGTGTTTAAACTGTGTCCAGAGCCTCCCTAAACAGGAGCGTTTTGAGCCATTTCCTGAAGGGTAGGAGTGCGGATTCCTTGCGAAGGAGATCAGGCAGTTGATTCCAGAGTTGTGGGAGTAGGACAGAGAAAGCTCTGCCACCTTTGGATGCTGTTTTGAACCGTGGATAGGCCAAGCGGCAAGTCTCGGATGACCGCAGTGTACGACCCGTTACGTAGTTCCCAAGGCGTTCTTTAATATAGACTGGGGCCTGGCCATAAATTGCTTTGTGGGCAATGCAGAGACCCTTAAAGATTGCTCTCTGCTTAATGGGGAGCAAGTGCAGCTTGCACAGCAAAGGGGTGGAATGAGTCCTTCTAGGAAGCCTGAAGATCAGCCTGGCTGCATCATTCATGGTAACCTGTAATTTATTGATGAGTTTCTGAGGGAGGCCGATAATAAGGCGTTCCCGTAGTCCAATCTGGAGACAATTGAGCTGACACAATCATCTGTAATGTGGTGGTTGAAAGGAGGGGGGCAAGTTTCCACAACTGTCTCATTAGACCTGTACAGGTTCCAACCACGGTGGCGACTTGGTTGGCCATGGAGAGATCGGTATCAATCTTGATGCCCAGGCTTTTTACGACGGGTACTGGTGTGGGGGTGACACCGAGCTCTTGAGGCCAGAAGAGATCACTCCAGGGATTGTTTTTCGAGGGGATGACAAGGGCCTCTGTTTTATCGGGGTTGATTTTCAGTGAATTAGCTGTCATCCAATTCACTGTAAATCTGAGGATGTTGTGCACCAGAGCATGGGCATGAGGAGAGTTGTCAATCTGGAGGATGAGTTGTGTATCGTCCACATAGTTAAAAACTCGGCAGTCCATGTGAGCTAGAGCAATCACCAGTGGCTGGAGATACATGTTGAAGAGGAGCGGGGACAGTGCGGAGCCCTGGGGGACGCCGCAGGTGAGGGCGGCCCTGTCCGATACCTGCTCACCCAACTGGACCCTCTGGGACTGACCTGACAGGAAGGATTCAAGCCACCGGTGTGCCAACCCGCAGATGCCCAGGTCAGTGATTCGGGCTAGAAGCTGTACATGGTTGACCGTATTGAACGCCGCTGATAGATCTAACAAAATCAGGGCGCTCGGTTTTTTGTTGTCAGCCATGATTCTGAGCTCGTCGAGTACAGACAGCATCACCAGCTCGGTACTGTGGTGGGCTCTAAAACCAGCCTGTCGCACCTGGAGTAGCTGATGTTCCTCCAAGAAGGACGAGAGTGTCTTGAGGATGTGTTGCTCCACAACTTTCACTAAGAAGGGGAGCTGGGCCTATAGTTCTTGAGATTAGCAGCATCTTCACCTGGTTTCTTCAACAGGGGGGTGACTCTAGCCTCCTTCAGATTGGAGGGTTTATAACCAGTCTCCAAGGAGTGGTTCAATAAGGCGAGGATCTGCCTTTCTAGCCCGGGAAGGGCCATTCGGAAAATCCTCGGGTGACAGGGGTCTGCTGGAGAACCCGATTTGACACGATTCATCAACAGTGACAGGGAAGCCAAGTCTAAATTAGGAAGGATGGCGAGTTGCTTGCCGGGGGGGCAGAGGGGCTGGGTTCTGGACCAGGGGGCCCTGGTTGGTAGGGGTATTATCGATCTCAGTTAGGATGTCCCTGACCTTATGGAGAAAGAAGGTCTGAAATATGTTGCAGTCTACTGGCACGGCTCCAGATTGAGGGCTACAAGAGGCAAGACTTGCTCTTCCCTCGCAGCAGTGGGTTCTAGACCTAGGATCCCTATCCTTCCCCCTTTCTTTCCCTCCTTTAGTGAGTGAGTGACACACGCACCACTCCCCAGGAACAGTGTCCCCCTTCTTTGACTTCACATTCTTGGCTTAACACCTACACACATGCTAGGTACACTTAGGTACATCTAGCTAGGGAGACATCGTAGGAGTACGCATCTTTTTATTATCATGTATTTCATGTACTTGTATATATTCATGATTACTGCAAGATGGTAGAGCTATACCATCCATTTACTTTCCTAGTACTGCTAATCATTTATATCTTTTACTGTCTAACGGTTGTTGCAGCTCATCTATTTTACACCAGAATAACAGCTGTTCAATAAATACTTATTGAAAACGCCCAGCCTGTTTATTCTATGTACCTCTCTAAGACAGACTAAGTAAGCACGAGTGATTGAGCGAAAAGTAGTATATTGTTTCCACGGTCCTGAGGTATCAGGGTTGTCATGTTCGATGGTTGCCAAGAACTATTCTCTCCTTGGTAAGAGGAGATTCTAGTGGCACTGTGAGCTAGCTGATACAAAAGGCCAACATACCCGGCAGGGGTGTTCAGAATCAGTCCGACACCAATCCTATAGTGTATTCTGTCCGAACGCACAGATCCTGTATAGGTTTTATAGGAACTACATGACATGGCGCCGCCAACGTTGGTTGGGTACTTATTTAACAGTAAAATCTGAGTAGTTCAGTCATCTTACGTCTCAGAGACCCCCTACTCACAATTCCCCAGAGACGTCTGGAGTGGGTGGGTGCAAACTCCGCCACTGCTGAGTAGGCAAAAATCCTATTTATTGGCTGTCGGTTAATCAAGCTTGAAGGACACATTGTTCCTAAACTGTGCAAAACACCTTATCTTGGTTCCCTTGAAAAGCTCTTCTTCTCTTAAAACTAGACCGAAAATATAGTAAACGCGGATAGAGTTGCGCAAGAACTAAATCTCTCAGCAGATGAAGAAGATGCAGATGCAATTTCCATTGCGGAGAATGTTAGAAATGCTGTTACCATAAAACTAGGTGCACACGGTCTAACATCCAGGGGTGGACCAGTGAATGTATGACAGAATATCGACGGACAGAAAATCGACCTGCAAAAATATCGACACAGAAATATAGAAGTCAAAAATATCGAAGTCCAATCTACATAAAGGTAAGTACAAAAATATCGAAAAAAATATATAGGTGTCAAAAATATCAAAGTTAAAAATATCGTTTTTTTAAATGTTTTAATAATAATGTAAAATTAAGTAAATAATACATATAATTAAAATAAATATAGTTAAAAATATTAAAAGATATTTAAAAATAATAACTAATACATTAAATGTTAAAATAAATTAAACATATACATATAAATTAATATATATACTTACTCCACATACTGCAACAGTAGAGAAAGTGTTGGATAGCGTAGGGGTAAAAATTACTATTCCCATTCCAGAGAGTGCAACAGTAGGGAAAGCGCTGGATAGCCTAGGGGTAAAAATTACTATTCCCACTCCAGAGAGTGCAACAGTAGGGAATGCGCTGGATAGCGTAGGGGTAAAAATTACTATTCCCACTCCAGAGAGTGCAACAGTAGGGAACGGGTTGGATAGCGTAGGGGTAAAAATTACTATTCCCGCTCCAGAGAGTGCAACAGTAGGGAAAGCGCTGGATAGCGTAGGGGTAAAATTACTATTCCCACTCCAGTGAGTGCAACAGTAGGGAAAGCGCTGGATAGCGTAGGGGTAAAATTACTATTCCCACTCCAGAGAGTGCAACAGTAGGGAAGCGCTGGATAGCGTAGGGGTAAAAATTACTATTCCCACTCCAGTAAGTGCAACAGTAGGAAAGCGCTGGATAGCGTAGGGGTAAAATTACTATTCCCACTCCAGAGAGTGCAACAGTAGGGAAAGCGTTCGATAGCGTAGGGGTAAAAATTACTATTCCCACTCCAGAGAGTGTAACAGTAGGGAAAGCGCTGGATAGCGTAGGGGTAAAAATTACTATTCCCACTCCAGTGAGTGCAACAGTAGGGAAAGCGTTGGACAACGTAGATGTTAAAAATAACATACTTATAAATGAAATAAATTTTGTAATTAAATAATGATTGATTAATAAATTTAGAGAAAAAAAAACCTACAAATATATCAAAAATAATAATTACTTTAATAATATTAAATACTTCCCACCATATTCCCCAATAAACACACAACACACTCCACATAAAATTTCACACAATTAAATTAATTTTCAATTAATCAATTAATAAAAATTAATTTGCAATTAATAATTAAATAAAAAAATGTCAATAACAATAAATAATATGTAATAAAAATTAATAACCAATTAATAATTAATTAACAAACTAATTAATTAGCAATACCAATAAATAATATCTAATAAAAAGTAAGAACCAAGTAATAATTAATTAACAAAAAAATAATTATTAATACCAATAAATGACATTTAATAAAAATTAATAACTAATTAATAATTAATTAACAAAAAATATCAATACCAATAAATAATATTGAATAAAAATTAATAACCAATTAAAAATTAATTAACAAAAAAATTAATTATCAATACTCAATTTTTCTTAATTCATTACTTAATTACAAATAATTTACTTACCACCCTATTCCCCTAAAAACACACAACACACTCCAATAATAAATTAATACAAATAAAATAATTATCAATTAATAATAATTAATTACCAATTAATAATTAATTAACAATAAATTAATTATTAATAACAATAATTAAAAATTAATAATTACTTAATAAAAATTAAATTACTTCCCACCCTATTCCCCTATAAACCCACAACCCGCTACAGAAATAAAACACAAAATTTAATTAAAATAAATTAATAATTCTTAAAAATTATTTAATTTACTATAATTAAATTACTTCCCACCCCATTCCCCTATAAACCCACAACCCGCTACGGTACTAAAACGCAAAATTTACTTTAAAAAAAATTACTAATTTCAAAAAAATGTATATATATATATTTAAAAAAACAGTACAATACTTAACAAAAAATATAGAACACATACATATTAAATACATACTAAAATACATAACACTCATATAAATATCAATATTATTAACATCGATAATTTAACTATCGATATTACTAACATCGATATTTCTTACCTTAACTTCGATATTCTGGTTGTAGATATTCTTGACTTCGATATTTTGTCCCTACGATATTTAAAACTCGATATAACTGTGCTTCGATATTTAAAAATCGATATTTTGACTGTCCACCGGACCAGTAGCTTTCGTGATTGAGGCACACAAATCATTTAGGACAGAGGTATTCTATTCATGGGTTACATTCCCAGTTGCAAATGCAAGAACAAAAACATTTCATTTCTACACAGAGAGTGAAATTCCGAACGAATATTGTCCTTATGAAGACATTGAAGTTCCGCTCACTTACCAGGAGCATTTATACTGGCTTAAAGGCGCCCTCCCCCATACAAGAAATAAAGTAAGACTCTGTCCGCTCGGAAGAGAAGGAGCGATGTGGCCAATATTAGCGGCCTACACACCACATCCTGACATTGAAACAATGCCAGGAGGAGACTTACTTATACTTCATAAAGAATTAATAAAAATTTACAGAAACATGACACAGTTTGTCATGAAGACACTTACGGTTCAGTCGGCAACGGTTACAACAAACACAAATACAGGTCAAAATACAGCAACTGAAATCACACCACAAATTTTACATGCAGTAATGGGTAAAATGCCCACAAAACGTGAACAAATGCCATTCTGGGTAGCTCAAAAAATAACACAGCTAGAAGCAGTACTCCCGAATACTAGCCCCTATGAAAAACACAGAATGCTGACAATCTGCTTGCCCATGGGGATAACACCACAGATAGAGGACTGTACCTCCTGGGGTACAGTTTTTGATGCCATATATACCAGAACACATGGTATCCCGTCATTAGCAGTAGTACCAGATGTATTAAGACAAATACAAAATGAGTACGGAGCAGAACCTGCTCTGAACTTAGGGATAAAATTACTAGGTAATTACGCCCAGGTATCAGCTATAATATTAGCAAATATTAAGGGGGAAGCAGAATCAGTGGAAATCCGTCAATGCCTAAGGGAGTTCAGTCCTTTACAACAGGAACATGAATTACCTAAAATAATTGAGACTGTGTATGCAGAGTTAGACAGAGACAGCTTGGGTGGAAGAGCATTAAAACCCCAATTAATGGGTAGTCCCAAAAAGGACACTTTCAAACAGACACCTGCTTCATCAAAGAAGAAGTGGGACAATAACAATAAGAAAAAAGTTAAAGAAAACAGATCTCAATCCAGGGGGTATCTCCACCACAGGAGCCCCCGAAAGAAGGTACAATCTTAAGAATAGGGACAATATTAGGAAACCTGACAGGTATCAGGATACTGATACACGTTCATCTCGCTCCTTTCAGGGTTCAACCAAAAACTCAGAGAGAGAAGGACGGTCAGACAGACAAAAAGAGTGTACAAAGTCCAGAGACAAGCAGCACGCTTAAGAGTATACTTCCAAAAAAGAAGATAAATCTAAACCAAAACCTCAGTTCAAAAAGAAGAAGGTTGCAGGTCTAAAGATCAGACATGCTCATAATTCTGAGGACTCAACTAATGAACGGGGAATGGGCTCTGACGATCCTAGACAGTGCGGCAGAAGTAACAATAGCTCACCAGAACCTGATGGAATTTCTGGTGAGAGCGGACTTGAATGATTATATCATGGTGGAAACACCTGATACTAGGGTCCCACATAAATTGTATGAAATAACACTCCAAATGGAGGGGGACAAGCCCAGGAAAGTTAGAGGGCTCTTTTGGGAGAACGTGACGTTTGGTTATGACATTCTGTTAGCTGAACAGGATTGGCCGCCAGTATTCGTCATGGACTGCCCTAGGGAGAAACAGTCATTTTACCAGCCTTTTCCGACCCTGTTCCAAATTATCTAAAACACACATATGCACGGAAGTGGGTGGTAGCCCTAGCCCCGGCATTATATAAAAACCATGTTGGATGGGATGAGGATTCAACCCAACACATAATTCCATTGAAAAATACTCCGACTCCACAGAGACAGTATCCAATAAAGCAAGAAGCTAAAAAACAGGTCAGGGAGATCTTAGATCAACTTGAATACCAAGGGGTGATTGAAACTTGCACCTCTCAAATGATAATCCTTTGTTTCCCGTAATGAAACCTGACAACTCATATCGTCTAGTTTTAGATTGCAGGCATCTAAACACTTGCACAAAGACATTTGCAGTACAAAATGCACACAGTGCCGCACTAATGAATAACATTGTGCGGAAAAAATACAAAACGACACTAGATATCTCAAATGGATTTTTTTGCCATAATATAGAGCGTGAAAGAAGGTATTTAACCGCATTCTCCGTTTAGGCTCCCAGCGTCAATTTTGTAGACTCCCCCAGGGGTATAAGAACAGCCCGGGGTTATTTTTGGCCAGAGTAACTGACTTACTTCAAAATCTGGATGAAGAGGCATTGTCCTATGTGGATGACATTTATCTAACGGATGATGACCTAGAGGAACACTTGACCAGAGTGAATACCATAATATTGGGATTCGCCTCTGAAGGCTATAAATTTAATTTTAGGAAATCAAAGATAGCCCACCTCAACGTTCTCTTTCCTAGGATATGAGCTCTCAAGTGAAGGGAAAAGCTTAGCAGCCAACTTTTTAGAAAAATGCGCGCTGCTCCAACCTCCGAAATCATTAAAGAACTTACAATCAATACTGGGATTCCTGAACTTTGGCATAACATACATTTTGGATTACGCAGAAAGGGCTAAACCTTTCTACGATTTGATAAGACCTGACTTTTCAGTTAGACAATGGACACAGGAACACACAGATATCCTTCGTTCCCTACAAGCTGATATGATAGCTTCAAAACACTTACAGACACACGTAAATGTACGCAACCTGGTGATCCGTATAATTGCGGGTCAATCAGGATACACATACCTAACATATAATGAAGGTGAAACAGTACCAATAGCATACAAATCACATTTGTACACAAATGCTGAGATGCGTTTTGCTTCAACGGAAAAAATTCTGACGGCAGTACAGACTGCTGTAGTGAGAGAAAGAGCACTGGCTCAGGGAAAACGAATAATTGTTGTAACCCCGGTACAGGTCTTAGAGGCTGCTACAAAGGCTAGCGTTCCTAATGCTAAAGCATTACATCCGAGATGGATACAATGGGCTAATTCTCTTACTGCAACAGATGTAGAATACAGGTACGACCCAAGTCTTAAAACACAAGCATTCCTGCAATACGAACAAGAATATCCTCTCCCTAATGAAATAATGCCTCTAGATCAGTATGAATATATAATTTACACTGACGGGTCTGCTCAGCCGGCCATTGGGAGTAAGCAACAATACAGCGCCGCATGCGCAATCGTTAAAGGTCGCATGCAGGATGGAAAGTTTCATCCGAGTTATACAAAAACCCAGTCTCTAGGAGACTGCATGGCGCAGCTGGCAGAATTAAAAGCCCTGTTACTGGCACTGGTAAATACGGATCGAGAATTCCCCACACTAATCGTGTGTGATTCCTTTTACTGTGTACAGTCATACAATGAATACTTACACCACTGGGGACAAAATGGGTTCAAAGATGCAAAAGGTGGCACAATTAAGCACAAAACACTAAGGGAACAGGTAGTGGAGTTGAAAATGAACTACCAAGGACTCACGTGATACACACACTGAGTCATCAATGTGATGGCGTTCACGTTGAAGGGAATTCATTGGCGGACGAAGCCGCCAAGGGGGCTGTACGAACGGCTTCCGTAGCTGCAATAACCTGTTCAAAAACGAGAATAGACGGTGAGATTATGGTTGCAAGTATTGCTACACGCAATAAATCACCAGTACCGAAAAGATTTCCACTCAAGTACTCCTACAAGTTAGATGTAAACAATGTTCCATTTGCTCAGATTCCAGGAGTGGGGGATAGAGTAATACCAAATATGGATCGCAGGTTAGGTTTAATTCTAGCAGTACACAAGGGAATAGGTTCAGCACACGCTGGAGTTACGGCAACTGTTTCTCTACTGAAACAACGCTACTGGTGGCCAGGATTAACAAAGCAGACTAAGGACTATGTCTTGAAATGCGACATCTGTCAGCAGATGAAAGGCTCCACCATAACACGTCCAGCGCAAACACCATTGCTAATATCAGACAAACCACTCTCGTGTTTATTTGGACCACTGCGGCCCCTTACAAACAGATGGGGCTTACAGGTATATCAGGGTTGCAGTGGATTCCTGCTCTAAATTCCTGTGGGTGTGGCCCCAGCGCTCGGCTGATGCTCGAACTGTTATAAAAGATTTGCGAGTCTTTATAGGGACATACACAATTTGCACATTACATTCTGACCACCGCCCCGCGTTTAGCTCTAGGGCTTACAAGGAAGCCATGGGAAGTTTGGGTATAGCATTGCGGTACTCCTCTCCGTACCATCCCGAGGGAAATTCAGTAGTGGAAAGGAAAAACCGGGACTTAAAGCAGTCTTTAACAGCTAGAGCATTAGGCTTGGGTGAGAGTTGGGTAAAACATTTGTATGGGGTTCAAAGAGCATTGAATAACATGCCAAGAAGTTCTCTAGGGGGTCTCATTCCTTATGAGGTCCTATTTGGGACAAGAATGTGGGTACCTGATCTTGATTGTGAAGGCACAGTGGCGGATGAGAAACTTTTTGACATCCATAAACGTTTGCCTGTTTTACAGGAGCTAAATGAATCCAGGGCACTACAAAGCAATGTCCAGGTAAAGAGGACCGCTACTGGGGAAGTCAAGTCTGTCAGGGCAAGACCTGTCTGGGTCCCTAAAGTCGGGGACTTGGTCAGGGAAAAAATAGAGGACAAAAAAGAATTTGGGCCATCATACAGAAAGCCTGTACCTGTCGTGGCATTTGAAGGAACAAGAACTGTACTTCTGCCGCCTCTTGCTGATAAAAAGGAGAAAAGATTTGTCTCAATTGATCTAATCAAACCACACTATGTGGCCGATACTGAGTAGTAGGCCGCGTGGACTCCAGAGTAACAGACACCCTCCTCTCGCTACTATACAAGAAGTTCAAACAGAAAGACTCATCACGTTTGAGGAGTCACCTACACGGAATGATGGACTATGCAACAATGCCATGGAACTCATTCCTCTCGAACTTGAAGTTCATAATCAGATTGTAAACCAAAATGAAAGACAAATTGCAATTCGACCAAACACAGATATCTACGTCAACGTGCCTCATCAAGAGAAACCTACAGTTTCCACAAAACCTGCGGAACTACCGAAAATTGATCGCACTGCATCTGGCTATTTCATTGACTTTGATACCTTTTCATTGGATCCAAGTGAACCTGAAACGATGCCAGCCCAAAAAACACGAAACCAGCAAATTAAGGACTTTCTTAAATTTCTTAAAAAGACTTACCTTGTGTCACCTTGGGTGGAAATTTGGGTAACTACCGGGATACTTTTCTTTCTTTTCTGGATAGGCTTAGTAACTGTCTTTAGTATGCTTATAAATGGAACTTATCTTCGAGAAAGCGCTGCAGCACAAAAAGTGAATCTGATTCTGAAACCGCATCTATCATCACATCATGAGAAAAGAGACTTGTCATCAGTGAACATTACAGCAGTTCCTATACCTGATGGTATAGTGTGGGACAAGGTTGATTACGATATATTTGGTCTAACCGAACTTTAGAAAATTCCACATTTATTTAAAATATCATTGAGTGATATCATTACCTCCAGTACATTTTCCGATGATTGGGATTATGAAACTGTAAATAATATGTTGTCTGATTTAGAAAACTCTGCTGCCTTTTCTAATAGTGAAATATTGCAAGACACATCAGACTTTGAAACAATGTATTGCTATCAATATTCTGGATATCATTTTCTGCATAAATCTGCTAATCCCAGAAATGTTTTCACATACCACCAATGGGAACATTGCCCAACACCGTCAAGAAGCAGTTCAAAAACATTTGCACAGAAATTTCCATATTTTTCAGGGTTTAACACGTCAGACTCAGTTTCATATTATTATATGGTTGCACCAACACCAGCACAGAAAAATATGTTGACGAACATCAAACAGATTTATTCTGCTTCCTTTATTACCCAGTTGTCTGAACAAGGTTTTGACTTATGGAAGGACACTATAGACTTAAAATCCATCTGGGGTACTAGAGAGTGGCAGGTATAGGGAACTGAAGCACTATTTTGAACATGCCTCATTCCTCAGCAAATCATGTTTTTGAATGAGACTGTACAATAAACTTCCTGTCTTGGAATAGCCAAGAACAAAGACTTAAATACACCTCGGATACCGACACCATCACTCACCGAGGGTAACATAACATCACAAGAAGGGGTTACGCTAGATGGGATCATGCAATACAATAGATCAGACCCTGATTGAAAGGGATGGTTGATTTGGCCCTCAGACACCAATAGATGTCAGGAAAGATTCATGGGTAAAACCAAAGGGTTAAATATCCACAGGCCAGATCCACGCTATGTACAGAGAGAACATCCAGGGGTAGTGACATCATACAGTGTTGGGAAGTTATGCCTTGATTGGCTAAAAACCTCAACACTTACACAGGTAAAACAACACTTATCCTTCCTTGCAGAGGATGTGGACCTACAAGATTTTTTATTAGGTCCTAGGAAACCACATCATAAACGTTTCTATTATGCTGTCTATAATGAGATTTGGAAAATATCCCAACAAGAGGCCGCAGAGAGGTTACGAGAAATTGATTGTGTAAACCTAGAGAAAGCTCTAGCCGTGGTTGACAATGGTTTAACTACACTAACCTCCAGGATATATTCACTGGGCAACATTGTATCTTCTGCAATAGATATATTAGAACAGGATTTTTCCATATTACAGCACGGGCAATAACAATTGCGTTCTATTATTTTGTTAAGCTGGACGCTGCAATCTTTGCACGCAGGCTATGTGCCTTGGCGTTTTATCAACGGCACGTCTCTGTTTTCTGCATACAATCTAACAGAGAAACAGATAGAAATGGCACAAAGGGGAGCAAAGTATTCAATGCTGTGGATTGAAAAACTGGATAGATTAGCTTTTACAGTGGCAGAATCACCATCCACAGAATGGTTAATCCATGGCCACATAACTCTATCGGTCACTACTTTTCAATTTCAATATTGCCTTGAACAAAAGCAGGCAGGCAGATATGAAGAAATGGGTAGGGAATTCATCAAGGAATCTTGGGAATTACCGTACAGATTTGTATGCCGGAGTGGGGATAGAGAAGTGCTTTTAAGCGGTACAAACTGTGAGGACACTTTAAGTGGATCACTCATATGTCAGGATATAACGCTGCATGGTACCTGTAACGGTTCAGTAGCGAACTTATCCTGTCACTTGAGGGGTGCCCCAGCTGCCGTGATCACTCCAGTGTTCAGGCTGCTTTCAAATGGGAGTTACTTGATGCTGAACGATCAAGGTTGCTGTGAGATGCTTCCGGGCATCGCATATCTGGTGACCGTCAGTTCCAGGGTTACTTGCTGTATGCAAGTATTGTTTCCACCGAAACATACAGTCAGGGAGGCGCAGTTATGGCCTTCAATAAATGCTTCATTAATACGGTTTGATACTTTGAGCAGAATGAAAGCCATGCTTTTACAAAAGTCCGTGCCCTTAACCTCCGCTCGAGAAACTTTTGATTTCCAGATCACAAGGTCTTCAGCAGAGATACAGGCGCTAATACATACGAACTGCCCCTTCCATTTTGCAGAGATTGTAAATCGTATCTTTAACATGTCTGATACGACAGGCATCGTCCACCTATTTAAGACCATAGGTTCTGGACTATTAAGCACCTTTCCGACGGTCCTCGGAGTTATACCAAACTTTATACACTCCGTATTTGGAAGCATTTTTGGAGGACTGCCGCTGATCCTGCTTCTAATAGCAGGTATCCTGATTGTTATTTTTCTGCTACACAATGGACGTCCCAGTAAACAAGGAGATGGAAACAGTACTCCTGGAGCGAAAATACTGTGATCGCATGGTACAACATCTAGGCACACCTCGCCTAAGAGAACTAAGTGCGTCTTGGTTCCTCTCATTTAGACCAGTCTGGATGGACTGCATCTTACCTGTCCTCCGATGCCTGTTTTGCGGAGAAGAATGAGTGTTGGATCTCTGTCACTCCCATCATGTGCACACCCGACTTTGATGCTGTACCCGATAACGTACCATGTTCTGCAGTGTCCCCAGCGTATTCCAATGTTGATGGCGGCATTCCTAGAGCCACCACAGGTAGTATTGGCTCCTGTTGGTATGGACATCAGCTCCTCCTCTGACACCCAGGCCTTGGATGGCGCACAGGTTGCTCCACCATCGGTTGTGAACAGTACAAAAGATCATCTGTGCTCAATTGACATAATCTGCGAGGTGTTACAGGGACCGTCGTCTGCGGAGGCAGGCAACGAGAATGTTGCGTCTACCAGCCAGGACACATAAACATTTGACTCACTTTGGCTCGTCGTGTGCTGGGAGAAATTTGATTTTGAAACACAAACAGAAAATTGGAACACCATAACAAAATTGACATTCTTTTTGGGCATGCATGGCCTTCAAATGCTTATAGTAGTTCAAACTATACATACGGACATATTAGAGCTATAGCTTGAGTGACATTTTCCATGTTCACCTTTTAAAAGATTTTTTATTTTTATTAGAAATTTTTAAGCATTGTTTTTAGCGAAAACAGAAAACTAATGTTTTTTAACTAGTTGCGTACCACTATCTAGTCAGCCTAATAGTAAGCTTATAAATTAACTATGTCGTACATTCGGAAGAGGAGTGGGTGTTATATTCCATATAGGTACCATAATACAGGCCCAGGTAACTTCGTTACCCTTCACCTATATTCTTCCCTACATTACACTTATAACGGTTTACAGGGACTGACCTTTTACCTAGATACGACACTGCATTAAGAACGCTGGTTTTCCCTAGTTCGAAATCTCATACATTATGCATGAGGGTTCTTGGAAGCACAGCGGGACTACCATCTCCTGTATAATATCTATGTATAAAGTTCATGCCCGACGTCATTCTTAGACCGACACAGTAATACAGCACAGTAGGACCCCTGGGGAGACCTATGGTTATATATACATCACATCTTGCTAAGATAGACAGAGGAAACCAGGACTTCCCGGCAGACACACTGACCAGAGACACTGTGGTTCCTGCATGCAGACACTCCAGCTCGCAGTGGTCTAACATCCCTCACGGGGTGTCCAACTCAAAACCAGGACCGGGTCCCACAGTCTCTCGCTTCAGGTAATGGGGTTGACTTTATCCTGGAGGGATTCTTGGCTTAACACCTACACAAATGCTAGGTACACTTAGGTACATCTAGTTAGGGAGACATCGTAGGAGTACGCATCTTTTTATTATCATGTATTTTATGTACTTGTATATATTCATGATTACTGCAAGATGGTAGAGCTATACCATCCGTTTACTTTCATAGTACTGCTAATCATTTATATCTTTTACTGTCTAACGGTTGTTGCAGCTCATCTATTTTACACCAGAATAACAGCTGTTCAATAAATACTTATTGAAAACGCCCAGCCTGTTTGTTCTGTGTACCTCTCTAAGACAGACTAAGTAAGCACGAGTGACTGAGCGAAAAGTAGTATATTGTTTCCACGGTCCTGAGGGATCAGGGTTGTCATGTTCGATGGTTGCCAAGAACTATTCTCTCCTTGGTAAGAGGAGATTCTAGTGGCACTGTGAGCTAGCTGATACAAAGGCCAACATACCCGGTGGGGGTGTTCAGAATCAGTCCGACACCAATCCTACACTGTATGCTGTCCGAACGCGCAGATCCTGTACAGGTTTTATAGGAACTACACGATACAAGTACTTGCCACAACTTAAGAAATTTCCTATGTGACCCAGATTTTAATGCATATCTTTTTTCTAACTCCTTAATCCTACTTATTTTAGATCTAAAATGTTGGAATGTAGAAATTTCCTCAGATCGCCATTTTGGAGGATTAAGGATCTGGCTATTACAATCTCAATATACAGTTGTTTTTTCAATAGCAAATCGGCTTTTAACTCGGGTGAATACCCGAAGACAGCTGTCAGAGTATCCAATGGTTGTTGCAGCTGCAATGTGTGGCAGCGAAATTGTCTAATCGCATCCCAGAACTTACTCAGCTTTGGACATGTCCATACTATATGCGTCCAATTGCCCTCTTCCTCAGCCTCACATCTAAAACAATTAACCGAGATCTGTTGGTTAATCTTATGGAGGACAGTGGGAGTTCTGTATAATAACCATTTGGTGTAATATTGCATGTGGCGCATATTTGTACCCTTTAATAATGAGGAATTGAACTTGTTTATCTTTTCCCAAGCGGACGCTGATATCACGAGATTTTCTTTAGCTTGCACTTTCTCATGGAGCTTAGCCGCCCCAAAGTTATGTAAGAGTGAAACGCAGCAACTGATTGACCTATGGGTACGGCGGGATTCTATCAGATCTTCAATAAGTTCTGACGATGCCATAATCTGTATGGGATTTAGATCCAGTAAAAAGTGTCTTATTCTAATAAAGGACCATTGTAATGATGCTATATGATACTGGATACTGGGTTTCTATTTCACCCCACTTTTTCCAGGTCCCATCCAGAAAATCCCGTATCTTTTCATACCCATTACTCGACCAACTTAGCACACCCTTCCTATCTCTATGGGGGCTTCTCCGACATATATAGCCGATAAATGAGTAGTCACATTGAGTATCGGGATTTCATAGTAGCCAAAAAAATGGCTGCCTATGTTTTATATTCCATTGTAAAACCTTATACCTGACTTTTTTTTTTTAGTTAATTGCATAAAATCTGTAATATTATATTCTTGAAAGATTAGATCTAAAAAAAGGTTATCATATCTGCAGATATTTAAAGTTTTATCTGATCTGTAAGCAGTATGTGCAAAAGTCGCAAAGTAATATTCCCTCAAATAAGGGAGGGCCAGTCCGCCTTCATTCAGGGGTCTATATAATGTATCTATAGCTAATCTATGTGCTTTATTTTCCCATAAAAAGGTTGTAAACATACCCTGCACTTACTTAAAAAATTGCATCGTTAGACCTGCCGCCGGCCCGCACACAAATCCATAACTTTTTTAAAGCAATGGGTCTCGTAGACATCTGGAGGGCGCTCCATCCCACAGAGGTGCAATACACATTTTATTCCGGGGCCCACCGTAGTATGTCAAGGATAGACTATGTTATAACACCGGCAGGCCAACTGGGAAACGTGAGAGAGGTGAACCACCTCGCAAGGGGTATATCGGATCACTCGCCTATCGGGGTCCGGATGGAGGTGGGGGAGCGGCAAAGAGGGAGGATAGCCCCTATAAACCCCTGGTATCTTAAGATCCCTCAGATACATGACACGATTGTATGCGACACAGAGCACTACCTTCTCGAAAATGAACACTCGGTTGACTTGGCGCAGGTATTGTGGGAGGCCTATAAGGTCGTAATAAGAGGATCGGCTATCTCCCAGATCGCCGGCACTAAGTGAGAGAAACAGATGGGACTAGTGTGAATAGAAACTGATATTCTGGACTTAGAATGGAAACTTCAGGATGCAAATTCTGAAGAGACACGACATGCTTTGCGACTCAAAACAAAAGAATACTAAGTGTTGGGCACTGACACGGCTAAAGCACAGCATAGGGCAACACTCAGTAAAGTCTACGAAGTGGGCGACAAGGCCGGGAAGCTGCTTGCATGGCTCGATCGTAGAGAACAGGCCAACAGAGTGGTAGTAGAACTTACGACTGAGTCCGGTCACACAATCTCGGACCCGCAAGAAATTGCAAATGCGTTCGGAGATTACTACCGCGGTGTATACACGTCACAGACGTCATAGACAGAAACGGACGCACTCTCCCTACTACGAGACATCTCTTTACCGACACTCTCTGACGACGAACGGCTAGACTTAGAAAAGGACCTAGAAAGTACGGAGGTAGAAAAAGCCATACAGGACCTGTGTGCGGGCAAGGCATCGGGCCCGAATGGCTTGCCCGTTGAACTGTATAAGCTTGCCCCAAGTAAAATCGCACCACACCTGACCAATATGTTCCATGAAAGCTGCGAAGTGGGATCGCTCCCAGCCGACCAGCGATTGGCCACTATAGTGGTCATTCAGAAGAATGGGAAGCCCAAACACCTATGTTCCTCCTACAGACTAATCTCATTGCTCAATGCCGAAGCCAAGATTTTGGCTAAATTACTTGCTACCCGTCTATTAGGCGTCATTACTAAGCTTGTGCATCCTGACCAGTCTGGCTTTATGCCAGCCAGAAATACCTCTCTTAACTTGCGGAGATTACTTGGGGTGCTGGACTGGGCTAATACGATACTGGAGGACGCGGTGGTGGTGTCGCTCAACGCGGCCATGGCGTTCGACACGATCGAATGGCCATATCTATTTGCAGTATTGAGGAAACTGGGGTTTGGTCCGGGCTTCTTGCAATGGATGCACCTCCTATATGCGGAACCCTTGGCTCAAATAGTGGTCAACAACCGAACATCCTCAAAATTCACCCTTGGAAGGGGTACCAGGCAGGGCTGCCCCCTTTCCCCATTACTTTTCGCCCTCGTGTTAGAGCCTTTGGCAATGTGGATACGGAAAGATCTGGTTATCAGAGGGCTCAGGTGGGTGGCAGAATGGGAGGACCGCATTTCGTTGTATGCCGATGACATACTACTATACCTGGCGTCGCCGGCGGCCTCCCTAAACAGAGCTCTACATATTTTTATAGCCTTTGGTAAGTTTTCAGGATATACGATTAACTGGACCAAGTCTGTTCTTTATGTTCTTAGTGGTAAATCACCAATCTTACCTAGGGGGTTCACCATTGCTGAAGTCACAACAGGGTTTAAATACCTGGGGATCCAGGTGTCCAAAAATCCGACTCTCTTTCACGAACGTAACCTCCTCCCCCCGTTGCAAAGACTCAGGAGTGATGTCTTGCACTGGAAGTCACTTCCACTGTCCTTGTCAGGGCGTGCAGCCCTATTTAAAATGATGTCCCTTCCGCGTTTCCTATATGCTTTGCAGAACACGCCACATCCAGTGAGAGCAGACTATTTTAAATCTATTGACAGTGCCCTATGGGAACTCCTGTGGGAGGGGAAACCACCACAGATCTCGATCCAAAAGCTAACGAGAGGTTGGTATGATGGGGGAATAACCCTCCCGGATATAAAAAGATATTACTGGGTGGCACAACTCACTGCTATCAACCACTGTACGTACAGGCCACAGGGAGACCCCGGATTTAATATGGATAGATAGCTACTCCCAGGGGGAGGTTTTATGGGAGCACTCTATGCTAACCCCTCTAAATTGAAATTGTCGGGGCCAACTGGACATGCTGTCCAGGTGTGGCGGACTGCCACGACGAGTTTGGGCTGGAAAGATAGAATCACATTGGCCACCCCACTTTGGGACGCTGCACTATTGGGCAATCTACGATTCACTAAAGACTTCGACCGATGGGACTTGATAGGCATCTCTACGGTTGGGGACCTATGGAAGGCAGGGGAGACAATTTCCTTCACCCAACTGCAGGAAGAATATAACTTAGCTGATACAGAAAGATTCAGGTACCTACAGATTAAACATGCACTATAAGCGGCAATACCAAAGGGGGTGACGCCACCAGAGTCATCCCCACTAGAGGACAGGATACTAGACGGCAACCTCCCTGAAAAGGCAATTTCGTTGATATATAAAAAGCTTGTCAACAATGTGCCTGATCCCGTACTCCGACTCAGAACTAAATGGGATGATGACGTAGCGGGACTAGATGATGAGGAATGGCTTGAGGCTCTCGCCTCTCCCAGGGAAACAGCTATTTCTTCCAGGCTTAGACTCGTACAGCTTAAGATACTTCATAGAATATACCTTTCAGGGCCGACACTGGTGAAGATGGGCTATAGGACTGACGCAGACTGCACAAAGAGGTGTGGGCATGAGGGCACTTTCATACACATGCGCTGGGAATGTCCAGTTGTCCAAGAATACTGGGCAGGGGTGGCGAGTAGCATGGAGGAGGTAATGGGTGTCCAGATTGATTGCAACATAAAAAGTTGTGTCTCTTGAATATTTGGGGTCCCACCGACTTAAATACCAAGGAGGGAATATGGGTGACATTGGGTATGATGATTAACAAAAGGAATATTGCAAGGTTGTGGGGGGCGCAAGAAAAGCCGTCGCTGAGACTATGGGAAAACGATATGGAACATTGTATGTTCACTGAAAAGACAGTGTATGAATCTAGAGGCTGCCCCAACAAATGGACACAAATATGGACTAAATGGAACTGTTATAGGGGAGAGATCTGTGAACCGCCGTTGTCTAGACGAAGGAACAAATCGGGGTAGGATGTCCCATTTTGATTGACTGTGTAATGTTGGTAAATTGACATTTGTTTAATGTATTGGGGGAGATATACCAAGGGATGAGTCATTGGCATACATGCTTGTACTCTGTTTTCACCTGTGTTGCCTTGTCTTTAATAAAAAGAAAAGTAAAAAAAAAAAAAAGAATTCATCTGTATTGCACTTGGAATAGCAGAGTATCAAAATTTACATCGAGGTAAAATGGACATACGAATTAGTGCAGCTCGGCCAATTATTGACAATGGTAGGTTATTCCATTTTAGGAACAAAATTTAAAATATATAGATCATTAATATTCTCTGAAAGATATATTCCCAAATATCTCTTTGGTCTGGTATTAACTCCAGAACGAAATTCTGGCATTAAAGTGTCTGGTGCAGTATTACATAACAGGATCTCTGTTTTCGATTTATTTATTTTATAGCCTCCCAACAGTTGGTATCTGTGAAAAATTTCAGATATGTTTTTTTGGATCTCTAAGGCTCATTAATGCACATTGTATTATATTGAGATTCTGATAAATGTTTTTATAGAGTTATTTAGATAGTGATTTATCTAGTGTGATGGTTAGAATTAATTATATAGTTATAATTTTTGAATGTGGGGGTGGTTATTGAATTCCTGCTTTTGCTTTCCGGTTTTGTGCCATAGCCGCGAGGATCATGA
The DNA here is from genome assembly GCA_963921515.1 of Calotriton arnoldi. Classification (NCBI taxonomy): domain Eukaryota; kingdom Metazoa; phylum Chordata; class Amphibia; order Caudata; family Salamandridae; genus Calotriton; species Calotriton arnoldi. Next base: position 128,940 of record CAWUFW010005332.1, read on the forward strand.
TTAGCGACGTCATCGCAATCTCCAGCATCACCGCGAAAACAGAAAATAGGTTTTAGAAATGGTTGTTCTAGAAATACACTAGAAAAACATGTTTGAAGTGTACAGTAATAAACCCCTAGTGTGTAAAATACTGTAATATGTGTGCATATATGTGTTTTTCACTTTATGGAAAAGGCGCGATCATCACGGTTAACGACGTCGTCGTGACTCTCCAAATAACCGCGAAAATGGAAATTAGGTCTGAAAGATTGATTTAAAAAAACTTAGTACAAAAACATGAGCTTAAACATGTTTTTAAAGAAGCATGTATATAGTATTATGTGCAGCGCATTGTTTAGAATGGATTTTTTTAGTTAATATTTTTGGATGTTCTGGTGGCCATTGAATGTCTGCTTTTATTTTGTGATTTCGTGACTTATTCACAACCATCGTGACGTCATCATGAAGATTCCCAAAAACTAAATAAAAAAAGGATCTTTATAAAGGAAATTAACAATATTTCGGGCACTAGGGTGGCTCTAACAAGAGCCTTTGTGTTGATTGTGTGTATATGACAGCTACACATAAGATCAGATGCAGAGTTTCAGGTTACTTAGAAACACCCTGTTGCCTTCGTCTGTAAAGTGCACTCCATCATTTCTATAAATTTCATGCTTGTCAAAACGCAGATTGTTGTTCTAGATACAGCCCATGCTATAATATATATAAGCAGTTTTATTAACATGTTTCCTAGCTTTGTCAATCTGTGGACAGAATTGATTTGACCACTTCCATTTCTGTCTTTGGCATGTATTAGACTACACCAAGACAGTGTGAGGTAAAAGCGACATAAGTTCTGCAAAGGTATCTTTCATTAGCATTTCAAGCCCTCCCCCAGTCAATGTGCCTAGGTCATTGCCACTACAGTGCACAATCATGAGGTGAGGCGCTCAGCATTCCACAATGGTTTTAACCAAAGCCAGCAACTGATGAAACTTTAACCCTCTCTGGCCAAACCAAGTAATCTCCACATTAGGTAAACCCAAGTCCCTGTCAATACCTCTCTTTTTTTTTAGCCTCTTTAGCCCAATAGATATTGCTGTGGTCAACAATCCACACTCTAAGCATTTTAAAGTGAAGGAGCAATAGCAGTCACGAGAAGGCTGGGGCTGAATGAAGCAGTTTTCCAAATGAAAAGCAGTTAAAATTGAGGTGTTTTCTTTTTAAAAAAAAAATATATATTTAATTGGATGCTGTCAGTAAGTAAGTGAATAAAATTAGGTAGTACGTTGGATGCATTAGTAAGAAGTCCTATTATTGCCTGTTGTTTAAAAAGAAATGTAATACAGACATGGATATACTTCGGAATCTGTGCGGTAAACCACACCTACTGTATCTCATTTGGAAGTAGCATGTTCCTTCTAGAATGTGCTGTGAACTTGTGACCTACTGGTTCCACTGGGTTGCTAGATACACTGAGATAGGAGATAGGAGTGTATTAGGGAAGGGTGCTAAAGAGACAGAACATTTTTTTTAAAGTTGAGGAGATATGACATAATTTAAGTAATGATAAACTTTAATTTCCAGTCTATGTAATAAACTGTTGTGCAGTATCTAAAGTAAAAAAAACGGAAGCTAAATATAGGTTTGGACCCCTGTTTTTTTCGCGATTACTCCTCGATCATCGTGAAAAAATCACGAACACGCGGAGACAGGAACCTCGTTTTGGAAGAGAGGGAAATGGTGAACAGATGCTAACCATTCACAAGTGGAGATAGAATAGTCTAAAATGAAAGACATGATTTCATTTGCTGCCTTTCTCGTGATCATAGAGTGGAAAGTTGAGGAGGTTGCCATTTTATAGTTGCTTTCTATGAGAGTTATGTACCATTCTTGTGCTTAGTTTTTACAAATTTTAACAGTGTCAAAACTATCCAGAAAGAGCTAAAACAACAATATAATCTATGAACTCAATTGAGTGGTATGTATATAACTTTTTAACAATTAAAAGATTTTACATTAGAAATGAAGATGTATATGGGAGTTTGATAAAAAAAAAGATTATCACAGTGATATGAAAAAATATATAAGATGAACTGTATCTATCAGAGGGTTATGTATGGGCCGGGCGGGAAAGACCACCAGGATTCACTCGATTGTGCCTGACCCTAAAATGGCGGCCCCAGGCCACCCGGCCAGATGAGTGCTGCGTGCCGGATCGTAAGAGGGGCACAGCAGCGGCGGCAGGACAAAGAACTGTTCAACGGGGCCCGTGGAAGAGTTATATGCGCTAGCCTGAGGGTCTAAGCCAGGCGGAAGCCTAACCCTAAAATAGCGGTCAAGGGGGTTCAGGCATTGCAGGCACCTACGAGGGATGACACCACCCCTATCCCCACACTGTATTGAGAGGGCCTCTTGGGACAGAACTAGATCTATCCTACATTGAATATTAACGCAGCTGCTGTCTATGCTCTCGTTTCGGTGGTGGCACGTTGCTACACCTGAACCAGTAATGGGGATCCTGAAGGAAAGTGGAGAACCTTTGACCAGCTGAGGAGAGATGAGTACCGGAAAGCTGGAGGTTGAGGCGGGCGGCGTTTCCCAATAACACCGGGACTGGTGCGGCTGATGGAACTATGACGATGCCCTCCGGCGGAAACCTTATATGTTATACTGACCGCGGTGCCCGAGCAACATGGCCGATGCCCGGTGGAGCTGTTTTGGCAGCTATAGAGGAGATTGACTTTGGTTTCACCCCCTTAGCCGTCACCTACCCAGCCGGACATTGGACATTGTTTTACCTCGTCTCTCCGCTGTGTTTCCTTTCCCTCCCCCGCCTCCTCCCTCCTTGATCCCTGTGGCTGACTCCCCTTCCCAGCCCTACCTGACCTTGTTTTTTTTTTTTCCTACCTGTCTAGAACCCTCACCCCCCACCCTCCCTCATGCTCCAGGTAACTCGTATATATTTTTCATTTTATGCTATGGTAACTGATGTAACTTTGTGCAACTTGTTCTTATGTAAAGCGCTCTGATACCTCTGGTCTAGCCAGCGCTATATAAAACTCTTCAAATAAAAAATAAATAAAAAAAATTCAAATAAATATGTGTCTAAGATGTTAGTACCAAATGTTTTGGTAAGTAAGAGGAAAATCAATTAGTGGCTCTTTATTTCATTGTGCAGTTTATAGAAAAATAGCAGTATAGTATTGTTGAAAGTTACAATGAGAAATGTATTTAAAGCTAAGAATGTTTTAAATGCCTAAGCATCATGTAAAGAATAGATAGATCTATGTTATTTCATTCTGGGAGTTGTAGTACTTTTAGTCACATTATTAAACAGGAGTAGTGTAGTCAAAATAAAAGATAAGAAAATGTTCTGCGTCTGTATATGCATTACAAATAGGCTTTCCTGTTTTCAGTTTCAATTTTTTTGTAAATTCTGGCAGGGTTTTGTCAGTGTTTTCAAGTGATTTCAATACCTTAAAAAACAGTGGTTATCAGTGGTTACACATTTTCGCGCCATTAAAACAACAGAGACAGTGTTTTTCCGGTGTTTGTGGAATGTTTTGCTTTTATTATTGCTTGCTTTCTGCACTGATAGTGCATGGTATATAGACAGAGTACATACAGTGTATATGAGGTCCAAATACATTTTGACAAATCAAACTTATTGTAGTACACCATACAATACTTCTTCAGTGAGTCTTTGGTTATGCATGCTCGCTCTTTCCTTCCCATGTAAACTTTTATCTGTGAAAAGGCCCTCTCAACATTGACACTTGAGACGGGCAATGCCAAAACAGCCAGTACACAATTTTCTAACTCTGGCCACTGACCTAGCTTTCCATGCCAATACTGGTACACCTGAAGATTGCGATTCTCTGGGACAGATTCTGCAACAAATGTGTTGAACTGGGCGCATATGCCCTCAGAGTTATTGAAGTGGTCAAAAATGAAGCAGCACTTTTGAAAGTCCGGAGAAAATTCCACTTTACAGAAGGGATCTAGAACCTGTGCAGAGTACCACAGTGAGGCTTCATTGACTTCAAATGCCATGGTTGGTGAAGGGACATTTCTATGCATCATTGCAAGCCATTTCTCATACATTGTAAAATAAAATGTCCTGAATTGCTCCTCAACATTGTTTTGCTTCCCAAGTGGCAAGCACTCTAACATGGAACATGTTGCAGTGCCAAAGTCACTAAAAGTGTTGCCCAGCCTACTCTCAAGGAGATGTATCACATCTACACCAATTATGCTGAACACTTGGTAGCAGTGGTGGCTGGTAGGGAACGGTGGAGTAGGGCGGGGGGAGCTGAGGGGGTGGAAAATAAAAAATAAACAAAAAATTAAAAAAAACGTACCTGCTGGTCGTGCTGCCAGCTGCCGCCTCTCTGCCACCTCTCCTCGTTGCAGGGAAAGCACCTGGGCTCCCAGGCTTCCTAAGCCCATAACAACGCTGCAATGCAGCATTGTGATTGGTTCCCCTAAGCCAATCGCAACGCTGCATTGCAGCGTTGTGATTTTTTCTGAGCGCTGTGGTTCAAACGTTCAGACAGGGACAGGGAGGCTGTGCATGTTCCCCACCAGGATGTGCAATGCAGCCTCGCGGGGAACATGCAAAGTGTGCATGAATGTTTGGCCGGCCCAAGACCGCAGGTCAAACATTCATGCGCAATTTGAGTGGGCAAACCACTCCTCCCCTGGCCCCTGCTCTGGCCAGCCCTGCCCCTCCCCGCACCTAGGAACAGAAAAAGAAAAGGATGATAAAGTTTCATTATTATCATTTTATTTTTCCTCAGCACTGCCTTAAAGCAGTGGGTCGACGCTCCTCCGCATTAGCAGAGGAGCTGCCCCTGCTTGGTAGACAAGGGTGTTTTCAGACTCTAGTTTCTTTATTATGTCCACTACAGCTGCCATGTTTTCCTGTAAAAATCTAAGAATGCAGTAGAGTGTACTTTTTTCGCATCACTATCGATATGCGACCAAAGATCCTCACAATTCTTGCCTTTGGCAACATCACTCAGCAAAAATTCTGTAAACGGTTGCCACATGGACAATATAGCATTCACATTCTCTAGGACTGAGAACCACCAGCTAAATGACACAGTTGGGATGACTCTTTCTTTGATGCCACCCAAAGCACAAAATAAGAAATATTTGCGTTTTAGTTCCTGCGCATAACAAAACAGTGCCCCAGAATGGACTAAAACGTCAAAAGCATTCTTCATTAACTCTGAAGACTGTAAAGATGCTTGCTGCATACCATCTAGCAAGTAGCAAGGATCTCTTACAGGGAAGCACTTCAGCTCAGGTATCGATTTTGACAGGTCATCGTACAACTTTTTCATATATGTAGCTGAATCACTGCAAATACAAACAATATCACTTCAATCTTTGTTGAACCTGGTAAGAACTTTTAGCAGCAGTATTCTAAGTGACACTGCGTGCCATGTTTTCCAAAAGTCTGGTGTCATGTTTTCACCACTTTTCCAGATGCTTGGTGACAGCTCTCTTTTCACATACACCTGTCACTACACCTTGCATTGAATGTTTAAAGCCTGGGGTGTTTGGCAATACACCTACTATCAATACTGACTTGCTAGAAAAGGGGGCTGATGTATCAAGGGGTTTTACCCACTATCTGTGGGTAAATGTGATGGTACATATTGGGAAAGATTCTTATGAAACCAGCCATTTTACCTATCAGTTAAAGAATCAAACGTAGCCAAAATATCAAATATGATTTTGATATTTCTTGAACCTCTACAGTTTATAAAATAATTAAACAAGACATAAAACATGTTTCTAAACCCTGCATCTTTAGACCAAAGACCACAAAACTGAAAAAAAGCAAAAGGAAGAAGAAACAATATTTTAGTGACATCCCTAAACACCAAAACTCAAGCAGAATAATGTTAGCCCAGTCTTTCTTGTTGCTACCTTGTATAACAAAGTTAAATTGTTTTTGCCCCTTTAGGAAGTAATAAAATTGACTCTTTCATTCTCCTTTTCCTTTCTTCGAATGGCATTTAGTTTATGGTTGTGCAGGTGTTTTTCAGTGTTTATATGTTTACACTGGTGAGGGCTATTTTCCCTTTCAGTGGGGTTTTATCAGTTATTGTAGGTTTAAACCTAAAACAGGATAGCCTAATTATAAAGTAGCAATACTTGTTAGGTATGTATTAGGAAGTGTTTGTTAATGTGTTTTTACTTATATGACCAGTTTTCATGTGCTTAAATGGTGAGATATGTTTTTGGTGGTTGCAGATAGTTATATGTACGGTGGGACTCTTGAGTTTATTTAAAGATGCAGAGAACTATATATGTGTGGAAAGATGGCTTGAAGGTGTATATCTGTTTTGGAATCACATATATGTTTACATGGTGATCTCTGCTCTTAAAGGCTAATGAAAATTTCATGTATGCGGTGAGGGTAGTGTATTTCTTTAAACATGCTCTGTTTAAACTTGAGAAGAGTTTATAGTTCAGAATGCCGGTTGAGAGTTTTTGTGCTACCTTCATTTGGCGTGTAACTTTTCTTTGAGAAATGCTGAATATATGTTTTAAACACACAAGAAAAATTTGAGAAATGATGTAGGTATGCCATCAAGAAAAGGTTTTGTGCTTTGAAAAAGTGAGTTTTGTTGTTTTCAATTCTAGAAACTTGCTGATGCATTTGCATGCTGAGCAATAGAGTAATGTATGCTTTTAGAGCGGCATGTATCCAATTATATATGAAGTGTGATATCTAGACTTTTCTGACACATAGGTCATTAGAAAAGGATAGATACACTAAAACAGATAGTTTGATACTGACAGAAGGAGTTAAACAATGAGTTATAGATATAGTCACAACTGTTGTGTATCTAACAGCAATGGAGATACTTTACAGTCACCCAAGCATTACTCAGGCACTCATCCAATCAGTCAGCCACTACTCAGACAGTTATCGAATCACTCATGCACTAAGTACGCAGTTATTCCATCACCCAAGCACTACACATGCACTCTTCCAATCATGGAGGCACTAATTATGTACTCATTGAACTACGCAGGCAACACTCATACATTCGTCCAGTCACCCAGATAGTAGCAATATAGTATGCGAATACACAGGCACTATGCAGATATGGAACCACCAATGTAGTTTCTACATACTCAGGAAATCATGCAGGCACTTCTTATATTCTGAGGGAATTGCCTAGGCACTATCTATGCACTCATCCAATTATCCAGGGAGTATAGTATTGTTGTACTCAACCAGAAACGCATGTATTTACAAGTTTTAGTGAGCAACATGTACTGTTTTAGAACCCTCTGGTGACTTATATATGTAACCTGTCACACATTGTTTGTATGTACTCTGAAGAATTAGTGAGCTGTATTCTGTGATACATATTACTGTGCAGAGTTTTATATGTAGTGTTTCTCAAAATTTAAATCTGACACATCTAAGTAGAAAAGTACTGAAACAAAAGGGGACGCCTTCACTGCTGCTGCGGCTGCCTACTTGTCTGTGCTTGCCTATGCTGAGGTGGGACCCGGTCCCCCAGCTGACCCAACTTCAGGGAGGAGCCTCCCCCTGCTTTAAAACCGCTGCCACTCTCCCGCAGCGCAGGACGCCTTCACTGCTGCTGCTGCAGCCTACTTGCCTGTGCTTGCCTGTGCTGGGGTGGGACTTGGTCCTCCAGCTGACCCAACTTCAGGGAGGAGCCTCCCCCTGCTTTAAAACTGCTAACACTCTCCCGCAGCGCGGGACGCACCCGGGCACGCCCAGAGCAAGGGTGGGCCAGTCTGCACCCATCAGCGCCGGGAAGAGGTGGGGCGGGGCCACCCCTCTTGGCTATCGACACTCACTACATTCCACCTGCTTGCTGTTCCGGAGTGCCTCTTGACAGAAAGGTACTGAACCAGCTATTCGGTGTCCGCCAGGCTGCCTATGCTTTCACCCCTCTTCTCTAACTCCCTCAGCTGTTACAACTACAGGAAATTGACTTTGGTGGAACTTGTGGGGGAGGTTGTGTTTCCCTTAGGGTCAATTACCGAATTGTTTGATCTGTTCCCTTTTGGGCTAGTCTATATCTGAAGAACCCCTTTCGCTTATTTTTGCCCTTGCCCTAGCTGTAATAAGTGGAGTACTTGGAGGGTCCGCTGAGCTATAGGCAAAAGAAAAGGCCAGGACAAAGCCCAGGGCGCGTCTCGCCCCCAAAACAGGCTACGGGTGCAGTCTGCTATGAGGCAATGGATAGGATTGAGTCCCTGCTCACTGAATGCCATGAATTAGCACACTCGGGAACACCCCTGCCCTCCTCCCAACTAGCAAATTCCACCAATCCCAACCCAAATTCCGGAGCCCTGCCGGAACTCTCTCCCGCCCCCCTGCAAAAAAATCTACCCAGCAAATTCCCCTGATGTTTAAAAATCTCCACAAGGGGAGTGGAAAAGATTATGGAAGCAGGCTCATTGGCTCTGAGCCTGAACCACTCCCCACTCACCTTATAGTGAGCTACGGATCACCCCAAAGAGGTGTATGTAACCCAAGTAGAATGCCACAATTGATTTGAGCTTCTCGCAGAAGAGGAAATTGGAGTAATGGGGGGAGGGTCAGCCGGTCATGGTGATAAAATCAAAGCATATGTTGCCTTGTTGCAGGCTCTAAAAGCCACTATTGAGTCTCTGAGAGATGAGGGAGTCTCTCTGAGATTGGAGGTTGCTGAATTAAAGGGGAGGGTAAAGAGTGATAAGGCCATCCCATTAGAGACCAGCCCAGAACTCCCGCCCAGTGCCCTTAAGGGTTAGACTGCTACATGCTTGGGCCATCTAGGATGGACGATGTTGGACCAGCATACCCCCGTTTCCACTTGACCTACTGTGCCCCCCGGTCCATTGCCAAGTTTTTTAACCGCCTGAGAGGTCGCTCCTGTAGTAATGCCTATATTGACAAGTCAGTAGCATCCCGAGGCATTTTCCAGGGAAGGGGGGAAGGTAGGGTGATAGATAGAGGTGAGGTCCCACTAGATGAAGGGCGCCCTCCTATGCCTAGCCTTGGGGCATCAATTGAAAAGGGGGTAGTGAAGGATGTTGTCTACATCAGAACCTATGCTGAGGACAAAAAAAGCAGTAATATACCTAGCAGAGGTACCCAAACTCCCAAGGGATGGATATGAAGACCCTGAGTCACTCAAGAATAAGGTCATCTATTGGCTCAGGGATACCCGGCACTGATATTCAATCATAAGAGATGACATCAAGTATGCCGAAAGATTATCCTTCCCAGGGACGCTAAAGGATGTAGTCAAAGTTGGCTTCTTTTGCATGGCCCCAGTTGATGGATTAATGTCAATCGATTCTCGTACCATCCCTAGTGCTAACACCTCCATTATCATTAGATATAGACCGCTAGTAGGGACGGACATAGAGTCACCCAGGTCTGCCTTGCAAAGAGGGCCCTCAATAAATACAGGTGGTGCAGGAAGACAGGGATGACTACAGACAGGAGGATTGCCGCCTCAAGATGAAAATGTAACGTCCCCTGGGCCAAATGTGACCAAGACCCAGCCGAAAGTTCTCTCTTGGACTGGGCTGGCCGCCAATACTGAGGTTAACTGTGAGCCATCTAACGTGGGTCTAAAGGGGGAGGGGGTTGACAATCCCTCCGTAATTGAGGAAGGTAGAGAAATCATTGAATATAGCCCCTATTATACCTATATTAAAGCTTGCCACCGACACTTAAGGGTCCTGGTTTGGATCGTGGCAGGGATCACTAAACTGTTAGCAGACCCTGAATGGGGTACCTTTGTGGACCTACATGATGTGATCTTATTTCAAGAAACCTGGAGCCTACACACTCCCCACAGATGGGGGTTCTCTGCTTATGGTCTAAACGCCACAGGAAAGAGATGGGGAGACCCTCGGGAGGTTTAGTAATTTGGATTAAAACTGCTCTTGGGTCAAAAGTTAAGTTGGTCCACGTAGATTCCCATGATATTTTAGCTATAGATCTGGCATTTTATAGTGGCTTGAAAATTAGGATTTTTAATGTTTATAATAGAGTTGCTCGGGGTTCTGAGGAAACTAATAAATCCGAATTTTAGATTATGCATTGTCTGAATCCACAGACAATGTCCCTGTACTGGTAGCCGGTGATTTTAATTGTACCTTTGAACCATTCGCCCTCACTCCCTCAGATTTGACTGAGGAGTGGGATAGCGTTTGGCAAATCCCACAGTTAGATCTTCCCACAGTTAGATCTTCCCACAGTTAGATGGTGTGGTGAAGTGCTACCTGCTGACCCTTCCTCCTTCGGCTCCTTGACTGATCAGATGCCACCTTACCTGTCACCCTGTCCCCTCCTCTATTCGCAGACTCCGACTCCTGCTCCTGAGGCGCACTGTCCCTTTAAGGTTCCACTATCCTTGGCTTCTCATGCCGATCACGTGACTTGGTCATCTGACCTGTTCCCCTTCAAAGAGGAAGAGACGGAGGGAATGAGGTGTTCGTCACGGACTCGACTACACGGAATACCGGCATCGCGGGGTGGTGAGCGTGAAGTCCAAACCTTCTTCATGGCGCCAGTACTAGGAGAGCTGCGGACCTATACCGAGGTGGAATCAGAAGCCCAGCAGACCGAAGGAAAGCCGTCGAAGCAGGAGGAAAGGGGGGAGCCGGACCCGTTCCGGCAACACACTGAAGCCCGCCACGGCCCAGGAGGGTCGTGGCTTCAAAAGGTATGGGGCCAACTGCGGGCCGTGTGGGATAAGGGGAAGTCGGGAGGAAAGGACGGGCGGACCGTTATCCAAGTGCAGGCTGGGGCCCGTAATTAGAGGCAAAACCTCACAGCGCGTAAAGAACTCCTAGGAAGGAAGTAGCGCGCGTCACTGGTGTCGGTCGGGCGCTTGGTCCTTCACTCCCTTTCCCTATATTACTTACCATAGAGAAACGTCCCCCTTACAAGGCCTTTTCTTTTCTTTTCCTTAATGAATCATGGAGCGGCGGTGGCTGCCTGACGGAATCACTCCTTCGTTTCATCAAAAGACGGAGAGCCCCTCTGTTGAATCCTACTCTCTGGTGTAAGAGAGTGAAGACTACATCAAGGGACATCTGGTTTTCATGTGTTAAAAGGCCTCCACTTGAGGGATTTACTATTGAAATAAAACTCCTGTTTAGTCCACTATTGCCTGCCTCCCTGTCTCCTTCTCCACTACGCCACAGATGGTCAAAGTGAGGAGGCCAGGTGTTGGCCCTTACACTGCAACACAAGCTGAGAGCCACCAATGGGAGAACAAAATCCAATCCAAATGGCGAACTAACATTCAACAGACCTGGCTATGCCAGCAGAATTGATTATTGCTTGGTTGCTCTTAGACTTCGGCCATTAGTTCACGACATGTCAGTGGCCAAAAGATCTGAAAGCGACCACAATACCCTGATCTTCTTCCTAATAAATCAGGATGAAAATGAACCTGATACCAGGGGCAGGACCGACCTGGGTGAGTTGTCCATCATGAACAACCTGAGGACAATTAGATGGGACTGGGTGGAGGAACATCCAGGGGTTTTGGAAGTAGTCAAAGGCAAAGTCCGTATGGAGGAGGTCCAAATTCCCTAAAGATGAAGCAGCCTAGAAATTGGGCACCCAGCATGAAATTCTCTATAATGAGATTAGGGATCTGTTGGGCAAACAGTGGAAGGAGCAGAAATCTGATATAGAAAAGAAACAGTTAAGGCGAGATCCCCAGGTAGCTTGGTATAAACAGGACTGTAGGAAAGCAAAGGGCGAGCTCGTACGGGCAGTAAAATCTAATGTTCCCCTGACTTGGTGGCATGCAGAGTAAGGTATAGGCAAGCAATAGTGTCAGCCAAGAAGAATTGGGAAAGCTCCCTACAGTCCTCTCTACAAAAGGCACTGACAGCCAAAGATTCTAAGACCTTTTGGAAAAAAACGGCCCACTAGCTTAATGGTAGAAAGATTGCATGGAGTTTACAGTACAGCCAGAAGAGTGGGTGACCCACTTTGGGCGTCTCTATGCACTAGGTAACATGGAGGTATAGGGCTCTATTGAAATGAGGGTGGAAGCCTCGTCTGAAGTTGTCGAAGACTTGGTGTTCTCTCTGGAAGAAACCCAAGTAGCTATTCACTCCTGTATTCCAGCTAGAGCCCCTGGCCATGACCAAATCCCAAATGACCTGTATAGAGAGGACCCAACTGTCTGGGCTCCTTACATCAATATGCTAACCAACACCATCACATCAGGTATGAACATCCCTCCCTCGTGGACTATAGCGGAAATAATCCCTATTTATAAGAAGGATGATAGAGCTAACCCAGCCAGCTGTAGACCCATAAGTCTCATCGACTCCTTGCAGAAAATCTTCTGCAAGCAGGTATTAGCTAGGATCTAGGACTGGATTTCAGAGTCCCACATCCTGAGCGACTATCAAGCAGGCTTTTGTGCTAATATTAGCACACTGGACCAGGTTTTTTGCTTCCTGTGCATCTACTGGATGGAGGTTGCCATTAAAGGGGAAAGCTATATGTCGCCTTTTTGGACATACGTACTGCGTTTGACTTGGTACCTCGAGCCAAACTATGGAGAGTGGTGGCAGAGGTGGGCCTACTTCGTAACATTTTAGAAATATTTATTTGATTGCATTCATCAAACACAGCCCAAGTCTGTTGGGGGGAGAATAATCAACTCACAGCGCAATTTCCAATACAACGTGGAGTGAGACAGGGATGCGTCCTAGCGCCCACCATATTTTCACTCTTCATCAATGGGGTGGTAGACTTCCTAGATAGGAATGGGTGTGATGCCCCTAATGTAGGTCAGAGAAGAGTACCTGCACTACTCTTTGCCGACGATACCCTACTAATTTCCAAATCCCGACAAAGCCTCCAACAACTATTGAATGACTTTATATGGTTCTGCAATGAGCAGGGTCTGGTATTAAATGAGGCCAAAACAAAATACATTATTTTTTCTAAAGGGATTGCTAAACCATCCAAAAGATGTATGTATGCAAGAAGTAGCACCCTAGAGCAAGTATCTGTTTTTGACTATCTGGGCATCCGCCTAACACCCAACTTAAATTGGGCACCCCATATTGAAAAAGTACAACTGTCGCTAATCCAGCAGACCCCCCACATAAGTAACATTCACAAAAGTACGGTGTCCAGGAAAGTGGCCCCAGCATTGAAATTTATAATATCAAAGCCCTAGGGGGGCACTTTATGGGGCAGAACTATGGGGTGGTGGGAACACGAATTGTCTTACCACCATAGAAAATAATTTGTTAAGATCACTTTTAAACCTACCCATTAGCACCCCCTGACTCCAATGTTTCTGGACCTGGCCCAAAGACAACTGGCCTGTAAGTTGGACTACAAGCTATTAATGTTCTGGTATCGTTTGTGGTCCATTGAAGAGCTTGACCCCTACCGAGCAGTGACGATTGGCCTCCTGAAACAGCCTCAGTTAACCTCCATCCCATGGTTTAGCTCCTTGGGAGATCTACTTAGGAGACTAGGGATAGAGGCGTACTGGTTTAACCAAGAAAGGCAGTACCTAATACCAAGGTATCTGCACCCACAGCAACACATTACTAGTTAGAAGAATAGAAAGAAAAGAGGGTTCATGTCGCTCACCTGAGGAGCTTCCACGATTTCCAGGGTTCTTCCCACAGTGACATCTCCACCATTCACGCGGAGACCGCAGACTCGGCCGGATCGTTGGTGGAGAGATGCGGGGGATCGTGGCTCTCATACTCTACAGAATGCAGCGGTGCTGAGGGACGGACCACTTGAGCGATTCCAGGGTCCTCGGAACCGCTCGCGAGGAAGCCGCGACGACCGGGTGAGTGCCTCCTCCCCCCCTCCCCGCCTCATCACGGCATCCTGCACTGACACGCTCTAGGGGCTCGGTGCGGAAGGACACGCACGCGAACAAGTCTCAATGAGGACGAGTGCTTTCTCTTCCCTCTACACGGTGTCCAGTACCGGCATTCATGAAGGGCCCATTGTGGAAGGAGGAGCCTGTGAGCTCCCTTTCTAACTACTGCCATAAGCTCTCCTGAGAAAGGGAACCGGATTAAGGAATTTAACTGTTAACATGGGGCTAACTTTGCCAGCTGCCTGATGTTGTGAATATCGTGAATCGACCCACCATTTTTAATTCGGCATCACCTAGGGAAGTGGAAAATTCACAGAACATGGCGCCCTCCACTGCCCGAATCGAAAAAAACATTCTTCCCTAGAAACAAAAATAGGACCACGACACCCCGTACTATGAAAACCCTGCAAAACTGGCGGCCATCTTTAAATGCTCATCAGACATTGGTATATCCTATTTCATAAACCTCTACGATTGACCTAGGCACCTTTGGAATAAGTTCCTGGTCAAAAAGAATACTCTTTTATTTATTTTTTACAGAGTTTTATATAGCGCAAACTTGACCCGAAGGTATCGGGTATCAGAGCGCTTTACATAGCACCAGTTGCGTTACATGAGGACACATTCATTTTTTTTGTTGCTAGGCACAGGGAGATTAAGTGATTTGCCCAGAATCACAGGATGTTCAGTGTCATTGCCGAGAAGCGAACCCAGTTCCCCAGATTCGAGGTCGACCGCCCTAGCCGTTAGGCCAACTACTCTCCCCAAATTTCTCCTCAATCCAACTTTACTACTAACAAAGGCTCATCACAAATAATCTGGCCTCTACAAATTTCTTCACTACCTTACAATCTTAGAAGATTGCTCAGAATCCACCACCCACGACCTCTCCCACCACCTCGGAGGTTCCTTTCAGCAATAAACAATGGACAAGAAACTAGAACCTTTGGGCCATAATGCCTTCACTATCAAATACCCCCCTAACCTCTCCAAAAATGCATCAAAAAATGTAAACACCAATTACTCAATACACTTCCTGAAACTCTTATCTCAGACCCCTATTTTTGCGCCAACAAGGGAACTCTAACTAATGACCTTATATTTCACACTAAAAGGAGAGCCCAATGGAGAAATATCTTTTTCTTCATGTTACGCATCACACGCACTAGGAAAACACCTCACGGACTCAGACTATCCGTATCTCCCTCTTCCTTCTGCAGGGCGAATGCTACTATATCTATATTCAACAATGGGATCATTCTAATACAGTCCTCGAATGAAAACCTGACCCTAATTGACAAGATCTTCCCTACTCCTAAAATGAGGGTTCACAACAAGCTCAATATCTCCACTCAAAACCACCCTAAAGCTCTTGATGAAACACTTTCACCCCTTTCAATGCATATGGCTACCCCAATTTCAATCAGCCCACTTCCGGTCACAAGCGATTACCTCCCGACTCTCGATACCACCACTCCCACTCCAGAACCATCCTCTCAGTCAGAACTTGAGAATTGTCGATCCTTTTTATCGGCCCCCCTCCTAAAAACCAGGACTAGTACAGACCCTGACTTCATCGAACTTCTCCCTCCCCAAACACCCCTTCTGACCTCCTCGGGGCGCCCAAGCGAGTCCAAGCAATGCCACAACGCTCCCATACACATGGAACAACAATGCCCACAAACCTATACCCTAGCACCATTCCAATCTGAGGTCACCCAGATCTACTGACCATATCACCACCACTCTCTCTACACCTCCACCCCTCATATCGAATTATCCTCATGCATATCCTCAACAAAACTGTCAAGATGCACATGCAAGCCAGGCCCCCATTAAAGATCCCTACCCTCAGTATGGCGCCGCTTATTACTTTCCTCCGTCCCCTGACCTCCATACCCAACCCACTACTACCAGTAAATACGATTATTGGGAAATGCGATTCAATGAGATCAATCGTAGCCTATGCCATCTAAAGGATGATCTCCAGAGACTCATGTCCATTACATCAGATCTACGACTCTCACAGGGCTCAAATTATACCACGGTATCCAGAACTGATTCCCATACAGATATGCCCTCACTCCATGTTCCACACTTATCCAAGCTTGGTTCGGAGTCTATACCATTCCCCAATGACGTTTTTCGTCCTAAGAGATTGAATCATGATCTATCAAACAGTGAGATCCATGAACTCCTCCTCTCTTATTGGACCAAAAATAATATTAACAAGACTGAACAAAATCAAATCCAAACCATCCAAGCGAACCCATTCAGAGAACAGAGCTACAATCACAAAGTAGTAAACAATGGCAACCTCAAGCATGTCAATAGATCACAGATGACCTCTCATCATTCTAATAATCAGCTGAAATGCATGGTCCTTAATTGCAGATCGGCAAACAAACATGCAGCTGATATTTACGACCTTATCCTCTCATGTAAGTTTGATATAGTTATCCTCATGGAAACATGGTTAAACAGAACATCTCATCCCATCATAGACCTACTAGTCCCCCATAGTCACAAAATCATTCGACTAGATAGACCCAAGAAAACAGGTGGGGGAATAGCATGCATCTAATGCAACTCTCTCTCAGTATCTCAATCGGAAACAATCACTCTAATTACAAGCGAATATCTTAGCATCAAAGTAGCTTGCAACAATAAATCCATTTGTAATATTCACGCCTTCTATCACCCTCCGGGCGATAACTCACTGTTCATCGAACAAATCATGGAAATCATTACAATGAATGATAATCTTCAAGGGCCCCAGATCTTCCTGGGAGACTTCAACCTACACTGGAACGATCTGAATGACCAGTCAGTGAATAGCCTAAAGGCCTTCCTTTTAAACCACGAGTTGTCCCAAATTTGTGACAGGCCAACTCACAACAAGGGTGAGATTTTGGACCTTACAATCTCAAAGACGGACAACATCTCCTTGGAGTCCATTAGCCCCTGTGACTGGACAGACCATTATCGCATCACCTTCCTCATCAATTCAAGGATGACCCTGATGCAAAGGCAACCGAAGAAAATAAAACATTGGAAAGGAATCTTCGTAATATAAACCACAATGAACTAACTACCCTTTGCAATAATACCTTGATTCCACAGACTAACATGGAGGATGTCAAGGACCTCACAGATTTCTATAATACTTCCATATTGAAAGCCAGGGACTCTGTCGCTCCCCTCCAACAAAAAAACATATCCAATAAAAAATCAAAGCCCTGGTTCAATGACAACTTGAACACCGAAAGACGCAACCTACGAATAGCAGAAAGAGCCTAGAAACATTCCCCATCCTTGGATCTTCTAAAACGCTTAAGAGCAACCAGGAACACATACAACAGAAGAATAAGACAAATGAAAGCTAATTTCTTCAGAGCACAGCTTGACTAACCCAGAAATAGGCCCAAAAAACTATTCAAAATAGTCAAGCAGCAATCACTTAACGCATCAAACCCATTAGACCCCGAATCCAACACCCTCCCAAACTGTGAAGAACTGACCGCCTTCTTCATGGAAAAAACTACAAAGATAGAGAATGAACTACAACTAGCGAACAAACTACTATCCGCTGCCTCATCTAGCTTCT
This sequence comes from Calotriton arnoldi, assembly GCA_963921515.1. Lineage (NCBI taxonomy): Eukaryota > Metazoa > Chordata > Amphibia > Caudata > Salamandridae > Calotriton > Calotriton arnoldi. Next base: position 146,418 of record CAWUFW010005332.1, read on the forward strand.
CTTACTCCTCCCAGTACAGTGAAGGGAGCGATCCATCCAGGCACCCCTCCAAAAACAATGCCTCCTGGGACACCTTCTCAACAATCAGCGAAAGAGACATCTACAACATTCTTTCATCACTAAGCCCATCTAATCACTTCGCTGACCCGCTACCCCCGGCCATATTCAAAGAGATCAAAACATGCATTCTCCCCCTGTGGACTAAGATTGTGAACGCCTCACTACATCAAGGTATTATCCCTGATTGCCTAAAAGCAGGACAGGTAACCCCCACTTTAAAAAAAAACAACGCACACTGCTCTGATCCTAATAACTTCAGACCCATCTCCAACATCCCTACTCTTGCAAAGTTCTTGGAAAAATGTGTCCAGATCCAACTCTGCGATCACATAGACAACTATCAACTCCTTGACCAACACCAATCAGGTTTCCGTCAAGGTCACAGCACTGATCTGCAGTTACTCATGTCGCCGATGACATACTAAAAATGCTGGATCGAAATGAATCATGCCTTCTGATACTACTTGACCTATCGGCCGCCTTTGACACGGTCAAACATGATGGTCTACTGAAACTACTAGAACAAAGGATGGGCCCATCAGGGGTTGTATTGCAATGGGTTTCCTCATTCCTCCTAAACAGATCCCAGAGAGTCAAAATGTACCTATCTCTGTCTAAGCCCCTCGCGATAACTCTGGGTGTTCCACAGGGATCTTCCCTCTCCCCCATTCTTTTCAATCTATTCCTGGAACCACTAGCAAATTACTTAAAATCCGCTAACATCCATTATCATATGTATGCTGATGACACTCAGATGTATCTCAAAATCGCCTCCCAAGGGTGGGCCAGTCTGCACCCATCCGTGCCGGGAAGATGCGAGGCGAGGCCACCCCTCTTGGCTGTGGACACTCACTACATTCCACCTGCTTGCTGTTCCTCTTGACAGAAAGGTACTGTACCAGCTATGCAGTGTCTGCCAGGCTGCCTATGCTTTCACCCCTCTTCTCTAACTCCCTCAGCTGTTACAACTACAGGAAATTGACTTTGGTGAAACTTGTGGGGGAGGTTGTGTTTCCCTTAGGGTCAATTACTGAATAGTTTGATCTGTTCCCTTTTGGGCTAGTCTATATCTGAAGAACCCCTTTTGCTTATTTTTGCCCTTGCCCTAGCTGTAATAAGTGGACTACTTGGAGGGTCCGCTGAGCTATGGGCAAAAGAAAAGGCCAGGACAAAGCCCAGGGCGCGTCTCGCCCCCCAAAACAGGCTACGGGTGCAGTCTGCTATGAGGCAATGGATAGGATTGAGTCCCTGCTCACTGAATGCCATGAATTAACACACTCGGGAACACCCCTGCCCTCCTCCCAACTAGCAAATTCCATCAGTCCCAAGCCAAATTCCGGAGCCCTGCCGGAACTCTCTCCCGCCCGCCCTGCAAAAAAATCTACCCAGCAAATTCCCCTGATGGTTAAAAATCTCCACAAGGGGAGTGGAAAAGATTCTGGAAGCAGGCTCATTGGCTCTGAGCCTGAACCACTCCCCCCTCACCTTATAGTGAGCTACGGATCACCCCAAAGAGGTGTATGTAACCCAAGTAGAATGCCACAATTGATTTGAGCTTCTCGCAGAAGAGGAAATTGGAGTAACGGGGGAGGGTCAGCCGGTCATGGTGATAAAATCAAAGCATATGTTGCCTTGTTGCAGGCTCTAAAAGCCACTATTGAGTCTCTGAGAGATGAGGGAGTCTCTCTGAGATTGGAGGTTGCTGACTTATAGGGGAGGGTAAAGAGTGATAAGGTCATCCCATTAGAGACCAGCCCAGAACTCCCGCCCAGTGCCCTTAAGGGTTCGACTGCTACATGCTTGGGCCATCTAGGATGGACGATGTTGGACCAGCATACCCCAGTTTCCACTTGACCTACTGTGCCCCCCCCTGTCCATTCCCAAGTTTTTTAACCGCCCGAGAGGTCGCTCCTGTAGTAATGCCTATATTGACAAGTCAGTAGCATCCCGAGGCATTTTCCAGGGAAGGGGGGAAGGTAGGGTGATAGATAGAGGTGAGGTCACACTAGATGAAGGGCGCCCTCCTATGCCTAGCCTTGGGGCATCAATTGAAAAGGGGGTAGTGAAGGATGTTGTCTACATCAGAACCTATGCTGAGGACAAAAAAAGCAGTAATATACCTAGCAGAGGTACCCAAACTCCCAAGGGATGGATATGAAGACCCTGAGTCACTCAAGAATAAGGTCATCTATTGGCTCAGGGATACCCGGCACTGATATTCAATCATAAGAGATGACATCAAGTATGCCGAAAGATTATCCTTCCCAGGGACGCTAAAGGATGTAGTCAAAGTTAGCTTCTTTTGCATGGCCCCAGTTGATGGATCAATGTCAATGGATTCTCGTACTATCCCTAGTGCTAACACCTCCATTATCATTTGATATAGACCGCTGGGAGGGACGGACATAGAGTAACACAGGTCTGCCTTGCAAAGAGGGCCCTCAATAAATACAGGTGGTGCAGGAAGACAGGGATGACTACAGACAGGAGGATTGCCGCCTCAAGATGAAAATGTAACGTCCCCTGGGCCAAATGTGACCAAGACCCAGCCAAAAGTTCTCTCTTGGTCTGGGCTGGCCGCCAATACTGAGGTTAACTGTGAGCCATCTAACGTGGGTCTAAGGGGGGAGGGGGTTGACAATCCCTCGGTAATTGAGGAACGTAGAGAAATCATTGAGTATAGCACCTATTATACCTATATTAAAGCTTGCCACCGACACTTAAGGGTCCTGGTTTGGATCGTGGCAGGGATCACTAAACTGTTAGCAGACCCTGAATGGGGTACCTTTGTGGACCTACATGATGTGATCTTATTTCAAGAAACCTGGAGCCTACACACTCCCCACAGATGTGGGTTCTCTGCTTATGGTCTAAACGCCACAGGAAAGAGATGGGGAGACCCTCGGGAGGTTTAGTAATTTGGGTTAAAACTGCTCTTGGGTCAAAAGTTAAGTTGGTCCACGTAGATTCCCATGATATTTTAGCTATAGATCTGGCATTTTATAGTGGCTTGAAAATTAGGATTTTTAATGTTTATAATCGAGTTGCTCGGGGTTCTGAGGAAACTAATAAATCCAAATTTTAGATTATGCATTGTCTGAATCCACAGACAATGTCCCTGTACTGGTAGCCGGTGATTTTAATTGTACCTTTGAACCATTCGCCCTCACTCCCTCAGATTTGACTTAGGAGTGGGATAGCGTTTGGCAAATCCCACAGTTAGATCTTCGCAGTTAGATGGTCAAAGTGAGGAGGCCAGGTGTTGGCCCATACACTGCAACACAAGCTGAGAGCCACCAATGGGAGAACAAAATCCAATCCAAATGGCGAACTAACATTCAACAGACCTGGCTATGCCAGCAGAATTGATTATTGCTTGGTTGCCCTTAGACTTCGGCCATTAGTTCACGACATGTCAGTGGCCAAAAGATCTGATAGCGACCACAATGCCCTGATCTTCTTCCTAATAAATCAGGATGAAAATGAACCTGATACCAGGGGCAGGACCGACCTGGGTGAGTTGTCCATCATGAACAACCTGAGGACAATTAGATGGGACTGGGTGGAGGAACATCCAGGGGTTTTGGAAGTAGTCAAAGGCAAAGTCCGTATGGAGGAGGTCCAAATTCCCTAAAGATGAAGCAGCCTAGAAATTGGGCACCCAGCACGAAATTCTCTATAATGAGATTAGGGATCTGTTGGGCAAACAGTGGAAGGAGCAGAAATCTGATATAGAAAAGAAACAGTTAAGACGAGATCCCCAGGTAGCTTGGTATAATCAGGACTATAGGAAAGCAAAGGGCGAGCTCGTACGGGCAGTAAAATCTAATGTTCCCCCTGACTTGGTGGCATGCAGAGTAAGGTATAGGCAAGTAATAGTGTCAGCCAAGAAGAATTGGGAAAGCTCCCTACAGTCCTCTCTACAAAGGGCACTGACAGCCAAAGATTCTAAGACCTTTTGAAAAAAAACGGCCCACTGGCTTACTGGTAGAAAGATTGCATTGGATTTTACAGTACAGCCATAAGAGTGGGTGACCCACTTTGGGCGTCTCTATGCACTAGGTAACATGGAGGTATAGGGCTCTATTGAAATGAGGGTGGAAGCCTCGTCTGAAGTTGTCGAAGACTTGGTGTTCTCTCTGGAAGAAACCCAAGTAGCTATTCACTCCTGTATTCCAGCTAGAGCCCCTGGCCATGACCAAATCCCCAATGACCTGTATAGAGAGGACCCAACTGTCTGGGCTCCTTACATAAATTTGCTAACCAACACCATCACATCAGGTATGAACATCCCTCCCTCATGGACTATAGCGGAAATAATCCCTATTTATAAGAAGGATGATAGAGCTAACCCGGCCAGCTGTAGACCCATAAGTCTCATAGACTCCTTGCAGAAAATCTTCTGCAAGAAGGTATTGGCTAGGATCTAGGACTGGATTTCAGAGTCCCACATCCTGAGCGACTATCAAGCAGGCTTTTGTGCTAATATTAGCACACTGGACCAGGTTTTTTGCTTCCTGTGCATCTACTGGAGGGAGGTTGCCATTAAAGGGGGAAAGCTATATGTCGCTTTATGACTTGGTACCTCGAGCCAAACTATGGAGAGTGGTGGCAGAGGTGGGCCTACTCCGTAACCTTTTAGAAATCTTTATTTGATTGCATTCATCAAACACAGCCCAAGTCTGTTGGGGGGAGAATAATCAACTCACAGCGCAATTTCCAATACAACGTGGAGTGAGACAGGGATGCGTCCTAGCGCCCACCATATTTTCACTCTTCATCAATGGGGTGGTAGACTTTCTAGATAGGGATGGGTGTGATGCCCCTAAAGTAGGTGAGAGAAGAGTACCTCCACTACTCTTTGCCGACGATACCCTACTAATTTCCAAATCCCCACAAGGCCTCCAACAACTATTGAATTACTTTATATGGTTCTGCAATGAGCAGGGTCTGGTATTAAATGAGGCCAAAACAAAATACATTATTTTTTCTAAAGGGATTGCTAAACCATCCAAAAGATGTATGTATGCAAGAAGTAGCACCCTAGAGCAAGTATCTGTTTTTGACTATCTGGGCATCCGCCTAACACCTAACTTAAATTGGGCTCCCCATATTGAAAAAGTACAACTGTCGCTCATCCAGCAGACCCCCCACATAAGTAACATTCACAAAAGTACGGTGTCCAGGAAAGTGGCCCCAGCATTGAAATTTATAATATCAAAGCCCTAGGGGGGCACTTTATGGGGCAGAACTATGGGGTAGTGGGAACACAAATTGTCTTACCACCATAGAAAATAATTTTTTAAGATCACTTTTAAACCTACCCATTAGCACCCCCTGACTCCAATGTTTCTGGACCTGGCCCAAAGACAACTGGCCCGTAAGTTGGACTACACGCTATTCATGTTCTGGTATCGTTTGTGGTCCATTGAAGAGCTTGCCCCCTACCGAGCAGTGACGATTGGCCTCCTGAAACAGCCTCAGGTAACCTCCATCCCATGGTTTAGCTCCTTGGGAGATCTACTTAGGAGACTAGGGATGGAGGCGTACTGGTTTAACCAAGAAAGGCTGTCCCTAATACCAAGGTATCTGCACCCACAGCAACACATTACTAGATAGAAGAATAGAAAGAAAAGAGGGTTCATGTCGCTCACCTGAGGAGCTTCCACGATTTCCAGGGTTCTTCCCACAGTGACATCTCCACCATTCACGCGGAGACAGCAGACTCGGCCGGATCGTCGGTGGAGAGATGCGGGGGATCGTGGCTCTCATACTCTACAGAATGCAGCGGTGCTGAGGGACGGACCACATGAGCGATTCCAGGGTCCTCGGAACCGCTCGCGAGGAAGCCGCGACGACCGGGTGATTGCCTCCTCCCCGCCTCATCACGGCGTCCTGCACTAACACGCTCTAGGGGCTTGGTGCGGAAGGACACGCACGCGAACAAGTCTCAATGAGGACGAGTGCTTCCTCTACCCTCTACACGGTGTCCAGTACCGGCATTCATGAAGGGCCCATTGTGGAAGGAGGAGCCTGTGAGCTCCCTTTCTAACTACTGCCATAAGCTCTCCTGAGAAAGGGAACCGGATTAAGGAATTTAACTGTTAACATGGGGCTAACTTTGCCAGCTGCCTGATGTTGTGAATATCGTGAATCGACCCACCATTTTTACTTGGCATCACCTAGGGAAGTGGAAAATTCACAGAACATGGCGCCCTCCACTGCCTGAATCGAAAAAAACATTCTTCCCTAGAAACAAAAATAGGACCACGACACCCCGTACTATGAAAACCCTGCAAAACTGGCGGCCATCTTTAAATGCTCATCAGACATTGGTATATCCTATTTCATAAACCTCTACGATTGACCTAGGCACCTTTGGAATAAGTTCCTGGTCAAAAAGAATACTCTATTTTCTTTACGGATTTTATATAGCGCAAACTTGACCCGAAGGTATCGGAGCGCTTTACATAGCACCAGTTGCGTTACATGAGGACACATTCATTTTTTTTTTTGCTAGGCACAGGTAGATTAAGTGATTTGCCCAGAATCACAGGATGTTCAGTGTCATTGCCGAGAATCGAACCCAGTTCCCCAGATTCGAGGTCGCCCGCCCTAGCCGTTAGGCCAACTACTCTCCCCAAATTTCTCCTCAATCCAACTTTACTACTAACAAAGGCTCATCACAAATAATCTGGCCTCTACAAATTTCTTCTCTACCTTACAATCTTAGAAGATTGCTCAGAATCCACCACCCACGACCTCTCCCACCACCTTGGAGGTTCCTTTCAGCAATAAACAATCGACAAGAAACTAGAACCTTTGGGCCATAATGCCTTCACTATCAAATACCCCCTAACCTCTCCAAAAATGCATAAAAAAATTTAAACACCAATTACTCAAAACACCTCCTGAAACTCTTATCTCAGACCCCTATTTTTGCACCAACAAGGGAACTCTAACTAATGACCTTATATTTCACACTAAAAGGAGAGCCCAATGGAGAAATATCTTTTTCTTCATGTTACGCATCACAGGCACTAGGAAAACACCTCACGGACTCAGACTATCCGTATCTCCCTCTTCCTTCTGCAGGGCGAATGCTACCATATTTATATTCAACAATGGGATCATTCTAATACAGTCCTCGAATGAAAACCTGACCCTAATTGACAAGATCTTCCCTACTCCTAAAATGAGGGTTCACAACAAGCTCAATATCTCCACTCAAAACCACCCTAAAGCTCTTGATGAAACACTTTCACCCCTTTCAACGCATATGGCTACCCCAATTTCAATCAGCCCACTTCCGGTCACAAGCGATTACCTCCGGACTCTCGATACCACCACTCCCACTCCAGAACCATCCTCTCAGTCAGAACTTGAGAATAGTCGATCCTTTTTATCGGCCCCCTTCCTAAAAACCAGGACTAGTACAGACCCTGACTTCATCGAACTTCTCCCTCCCCAAACACCCCTTCTGACCTCCTTGGGGCGCCCAAGTGAGTGCCGTCCAAGCAATACCACAACGCTCCCATACACATGGAACAACAATGCCCACAAACCTATACCCTAGCACCATTCCAATCTTAGGTCACCCAGATCTACTGACCATATCACCACCACTCCCTCTACACCTCCACCACTCATATCGAATTATCCTCATGCATATCCTCAACAAAACTGTCAAGATGCACATGCAAGCCAGGCCCCCATTAAAGATCCCTACCCTCAGTATGGCGCCGCTTATTACTTTCCTCCGTCCCTTGACCTCCATACCCAACCCACTACTACCAGTAAATACGATTATTGGGAAATGCGATTCAACGAGATCGATCGTAGCCTACGCCATCTAAAGGATGATCTCCAGAGACTCACGTCCATTACATCAGATCTACGACTCTCACAGGGCTCAAATTATACCACGGTATCCAGAACTGATTCCCATACAGATATGCCCACACTCCATGTTCCACACTTATCCAAGCTTGGTTCGGAGTCAATACCATTCCCCAATGACGTTTCTCGCCCTAAGAGATTGAATCATGATCTATCAAACAGTGAGATCCATGAACTCTTCCTCTCTTATTGGACCAAAAATAATATTAACAAGACTGAACAAAATCAAATCCAAACCATCCAAGCGAACCCATTCAGAGAACAGAGCTACAATCACAAAGTAGTAAACAATGAGAACCTCAAACATGTCAATAGATCACAGATGACCTCTCATCATTCTAATAATCAGCTGAAATGCATGGTCCTTAACCCCTTCGCTGCTAGGCCTTTTCCCCCCCCGTGCTAAGCCTTTTTTTGGCTATTTGGGGTAGTTCGCGCTTAGGCCCCTATAACTTTTTGACCACATAAGGTATCCACGCCAAATTTGCGTCCTTTTTTTCCAACATCATGGGGATTCTAAAGGTACCCATGGTTTGTGGATTCCCCTGGAGGGGACTCAGAAATTAGCCAAAATACAGCTACATTTTGTTTTTTTGGGGAAAAATGCGAAAAAAGGGCTACAGATGAAAGCGTCTGGTTTTTTCCCTGCAAATGGAATCAAAAAAGGGGTTGTGGTGCTCAAATCACCATCTTCCCAGCTTTCAGGGACAAGCAGACTTTTGTCAGAAAACCAACATTTTTAACACAGTTTTGGCATTTTTCTGGGACATTGCCTATTTTTGCTATTTTTTGTGCTTTCAACCTCCTTCCAGTTAATGGTAGAAATGGGTATGAAAGCAATAATGGATCCAGGAAAGCTATACATTTTGGAAAAGTAGACAAAATTCTGAATTCAGCAAGGGGTCATTTGTGTAGATCCTTCAAGGTTTCTTTATAGAAACTAACAGTTAAATATAGGAAAAATTGAAAATTAGTTGAAAAAAACAGCCTTTTGTGTCAACGTTTTCACATGTAACTTCTTCTAATTATGACACCTCTTTGAAAGCAATATACCGTTACATCCACTGGACCTTCCTGGTTGTGGGGATATATAGGACTTGTAGGTTCACCAAGAGCCCGACGAACCCAGAGCCAAAAACTGAGCAGCGACTTGCAATGGTTTTTTATTATGTTCTGGGTATATAGCAATTATTCTGGGAAAATGTGTACATGGAAAAATCGGTATGAAAGACACCTATGTATTTCTGAAATGGGAACAAAATATAGAGTTTAGAAACAGTAGATATTTGCACATTTCCGAAATTGGGAATACTCATACTAGCATGAGAATTATCGATCATTTTTCAAAATTACTTCTTTTTTACACATTGTCTTTCATTTGGAAGGCAGAAATGCATCGAAAGTCAATAGGTAATAACAGTTGCTTTACAAATCTGAATTACCCTAAGTCTCCCGATAAAAATGGTACCTCACTTGTGTGGGTAGGCCTAGTGCCCGCGACAGGAAACAGCGCAAAACGTAACGTGGACACACCACAATTTCACAGTGAAAAATGACCCTTTTTTGGCAAAGTGCCTAACTGTAGTTTTTGAACCCTAGCTCTGCCAGCACCTAGGGAAACCTAGCAAACCTATACATTTTTCAAAACTAGACACCCAGGGGAATCCAGGATGGGGTGACTTGACTGCCTCTGACCAGGTTCTGTTACCCAGAATCCCTTGCAAACCTAAAAATTTGTCCAAAAAAACACATTTTCCTCACATTTCTGTGGTGGAAAGTTCTGGAATCTGCGTGGATCCACAAATTTCCACCCACCCCGCATTCCCCAAAGTCTTCCGAGAAAAATGGTACCTCACTTGTGTGGGTAGGCCTAGTGCCCGCGACAGGAAACGGCGCAAAACCCAACGTGGACACACCACAATTTCACAGTGAAAATTTACCCTTTTTGGCAAAGTGCCTAGCTGTAGTTTTTTAACCCTAGCTCTGCCGGCACCTAGGGAAACCTAGCAAACCTATACATTTTTGAAAACTAGACACCCAGGGAAATACAGGATGGGGTGACTTGACCGCCTCTCACCAGGTTCTGTTACCCAGAATCCCTTGCAAACCTAAACAATTGTCAAAAAACCCACATTTTCCTCACATTTCTGTGGTGAAAAGTTCTGGAATCTGCGTGGATCCACAAATTTCCACTCACCCCGCGTTCCCCAAAGTCTTCCGAGAAAAATGGTACCTCACTTGCATGGGTGAGTCAAGGACCCGTGACAGGCAAAGGCCCAAAACCTATTGAGGCGACATCAAAATTACCTATCACAAACCAACCTAGTTTTGCAAGGGGGGTCCCATGAGTTTTTGGCCCTGGGCTCGGCGATCATCTAGGGAAACCTACCAAACCCACACATTTCTGGAAACTAGACACCCGGGGGAGTCCAGCGAGGTAGGGCTTGCAAGGGTCCCCTAACGTTTTCCTACCCACAATACCCTGCAACCCTCAAATTTAGCTTAAGAAATCACTTTTTTCTGAAATTTCTGTGTGGGAAAGTTCTGGAATCTACGTGGATCCACAAATTTCCCCCCACCCAGCGTTCCCCAAGGTCTCCCGATAAAAATGATACCTCACTCGCGTGGGTGGGTCAAGTACCCACGACACGCAAGGGCCCGAAACCTATTGAGGCGACATCAAAATTACCTATCACAAAACAACCTGGTTTTGCAAGGGGGGTCCCATGAGTTTTTGGCCCCGGGCTCGGCGGCCATCTAGGGAAACCTACCAAACCCACACATTTCTGAAAACTAAACACCCGGGGGAGTCCAGCGAGGTATGGCTTGCGTGGGTCCCCTAACGTTTTCCTACCCAGAATCCCCTGCAAACCTCAAATTTAGCTGAAAAAATCACTTTTTTCTCAAATTTCTGTGTGGGAAAGTTCTGGAATCTATGTGGATCCACAAATTTCCTCCCACCCAGTGTTTCCCCAGGTCTCCAGATAAAAATTATACCTCACTCGCGTGGGTGGGTCAAGTACCCGCGACAGGCAAGGGCCCAAAACCTATTGAGGCGACATCAAAATTACCTATCACAAAACAACCTGGTTTTGCAAGTGGTGTCCCATGAATTTTTGGCCCCGGGCTCGGCGGCCATCTAGGGAAACCTACCAAACCCACACATTTCTGAAAACTAGACACCCGGGGGAGTCCAGCGAGGTATGGCTTGCGTGGGTCCCCTAACGTTTTCCTACCCAGAATCCCCTGCAAACCTCAAATTTAGCTGAAAAAATCACTTTTTTCTCAAATTTCTGTGTGGGAAAGTTCTGGAATCTACGCGGATCCACAAATTTCCTCCCACCCAGCGTTCCCCCAGGTCTGTTGATAAATTTGATACCTCACTCGCGTGGGTGGGTCAAGTACCCGCGACAGGCAAGGGCCCAAAACCTATTGAGGTGACATCAAAATTACCTATCACAAAACAACCTGGTTTTGCAAGGGGTGTCCCAAGAGTTTTTTGCCCCGGGCTCAGCGGCCATCTAGGGAAACCTACCAAACCCACACATTTCTGAAAACTAGACACCCGGGGGAGTCCAGCGAGGTATGGCTTACGTGGGTCCCCTAACGTTTTCCTACCCAGAATCCCCTGCAAACCTCAAATTTAGCTGAAAAAATCACTTTTTTCTCAAATTTCTGTGTGGGAAAGTTCTGGAATCTACATGGATCCACAAATTTCCTCCCACCCAGCGTTCCCCCAGGTCTCCCGATAAAAATGATACCTCACTCGCGCGGGTGGGTCAAGTACCCGCGACAGGCAAGGGCCCAAAACCTATTGAGGCGACATCAAAATTACCTATCACAAAACAACCTGGTTTTGCAAGGGGGTCCCGTGAGTTTTTGGCCCCGGGCTCGGCGGCCATCTAGGGAAACCTACCAAACCCACACATTTCTGAAAACTAGACACCCGGGGGAGTCCAGCGATGTATGGCTTGTGTGGGTCCCCCAACGTTTTCCTTCCCAGAATCCCCTGCAAACCTCAAATTTAGCTGAATAATTAACTTTTTCCATACATTTTTGCGTGGGATCACCGTACCGGCACAAATGTCCTACCACCCAGCGTTCCCCTTGTTCTCCCGAGTAAAATGATACCTCACTTGTGTGGGTGGGCCAAAGGCTTGTGACTAGGAAGAGCCCAAAACATAGGAATTTAGAGTATAGTACCAAGAATTCTAAGCGCTACATTTTTTTAAAAATACGTTTTTAGCCAGTTCTGCTTTGGACACCCACACAAGTGAGGTATCATTTTACTCGGGAGAACAAGGGGAACGCTGGGTGGTAGGACATTTGTGCCAGCACGGTGATTCCACGCAAAAATATGTGGAAAATATGTTTTTTTCATCTAAATTTGAGGTTTGCAGGGGATTCTGGGTAGGGAAACATTGGCGGATCCACGCAAGCCATACCTCTTTGGACTCCCCAGGGTGTCTAGTTTTCAAAAACATGTGGGTTTAGTAGGTTTCCCTAGATGGCGGCAAGCAGGGGCCAAAAAACCAGGTGCCCCCCCCAAAACCAGGTAGTTTTGTTATAGGTAATTTTGAAGTCTCCACAATACGATTTGGGCCATTTCCTGTTTCAGCCACTTTGCCTAACCACACAAGTGAGGTACCATTTTTATCGGGAGACCTGGGGGAACGCTGGGTGGGAGGAAATTTGTGGATCCACGCAGATTCCAGAACTTTCCCACACAGAAATTTGAGAAAAAAGTGATTTTTTTTCACCTAAATTTGAGGTTTGCAGGGGATTCTGGGTAGGAAAATGTTGGGGGCCCCACGGAAGCCATACCTCGCTGGACTCCCCCGGGTATCTACTTTTCAGAAATGTGTGGGTTTGGAAGTTTCCCAAGATGGCCACCGAGCCTGGGGCCAAAAACCCAGGTGACACCCTTTGCAAATCCAGGTTGTTTTGTGATAGGTAATTTTGATGTCTCCTCAATACATTTTGGGCCCTTGCCTGTCGCGGGTACTTGACCCACCCACGCGAGTGAGGTACCATTTTTATCGGGAGACCTGGGCGAACACTGGGTAGTAGGAAATTTGTGGATCCACTTAGATTCCAGAACTTTCCACACAGAAATTTGAGAAAAAGTGATTTTTTTTCAGCTATATTTGAAATTTGCAGGGGATTCTGGGTAGGAAAACGTGAGGGGACCCTCGCAAGCCATACCTTGCTGGACTCCCCCAAGTGTCTAGTTTTCAGAAATGTGTGGGTTTGGTAGGTTTCCTAAGATGGCCGCCGAGCCCGGGGCCAAAAACCTAGGTGACTCCCCTTGCAAAACCAGGTTGTCTTGTGAGAGGTCATTTTGATGTCTCCTCAATACGTTTTGGGCCCTTACCTGTCACGGGTACTTGAACCACCCATGCGAGTGAGGTTTTTGGCCCCAGGCTCGGCGGCCATCTTAGGAAACCTACCAAACCCACACATGTCTGAAAACTAGACACCCGGGGGAGTCCAGCAAAGTATGGCTTGCGTGGGTCCCCCAACATTTTCCTACCCAGAATCCCCGGCAAACCTCAAATTTAGCTGAAAAAAACCACTTTTTTCTCTAATTTCTGTGTGGGAAAGTTCTGAAAAATACGTGGATCCACAAATTTCCTACCACCCAGTGTTCCCCCAGGTCTCCCGATAAAAATGGTACCTCACTCACGTGGGTGGGTCAAGTACCCGCGACAGGCAAGGGCCCAAAACGTATTGAGGAGACATCGAAATTACCTATCACAAACCAACCTGGATTTGCAAGGGGGTTCACCTGGGTTTTTGGCCCCGGGCTCGGCGGCCATCTAAGGAAACCTACCAAACCCACACATTTCTGAAAACTAGACACCCGGGGGAGTCCAGCGAGGTATGGCTTGCGTGGGTCCCTAACATTTTCCTACCCAGATTCCCCTGCAAACCTCAAATTTAGCTAAAAAAATCATTTTTTTCTCAAATTTCTGTGTGGGAAAGTTCTGGAATCTCCGTGGATCAACAAATTTCCTTCCACCCAGCGTCCCTTCCCGGTCTCCCGATAAAAATGGTACCTCACTTGTGTGGGTAGGCAAAGTGGCTGAAACAGGATATGGCCCAAATCGTATTGTGGAGACTTCAAAATTACCTATAACAAAACTACCTGGTTTTGGGGGGGGCACCTGGTTTTTTGGCCCCGGGCTCGCCGCCATGTAGGAAAACCTACCAAATCCACACGTTTCTGAAAACTAGACACCCTGGGGAGTCCAATGAGGTATGGCTTGCTTGGATCCCCCAACGTTTCCCTACCCAGAATCCCCTGCAAACCTCAAATTTAGCTGGAAAAAACACATTTTCCACATATGTTTGCGTGGAATCACCGTGCTGGCACAAATGTCCCACCACCCAGCAATCCCCTTGTTCTCCCGTGTAAAATGATACCTCACTTGTGTGGGTGTCCAAAGCAGAATTGGCTAAAAACGTATTTTAAAAAAAATATAGCGCTTAGAATTCTCGGTGCTATACTCTAAATCTCTAGGTTTTGGGCTCTTCCTAGCCACAGGCCTTTGGCCCACCCACACAAGTGAGGTATCATTTTACTCGGGAGAACAAGGGGAACGCTGGGTGGTAGGACATTTGTGCCGGCACGGTGATCCCACGCAAAAATGTATGGAAAAAGTGATTTTTTTCAGCTAAATTTGAGGTTTGCAGGGGATTCTGGGAAGGAAAACGTTGGGGGACCCATGCAAGCCATACCTCGCTGGACTCCCCCGGGTGTCTAGTTTTCAGAAATGTTTGGGTTTGGTAGTTTTCCAAGATGGCCGCCGAGCCCGGGGACAAAAACCCAGGTGACCCCCCTTGCAAAACCAGGTTGTTTTGTGATAGGTCATTTTGATGTCACCTCAATAGGTTTTGGACCCTTGCCTGTCACGGGTACTTGACTCACCCACGCGAGTGAGGTATCATTTTTATCGGGAGACCTGGGGGAACGCTGGGTGGGAGGAAATTTGTGGATCCATGTAGATTCCAGAACTTTCCCACACAGAAATTTGAGAAAAAGTGATTTTTTCAGCTAAATTTGAGGTTTGCAGGGGATTCTGGGTAGGAAAACGTTAGGGGACCCACGCAAGCCATACTCGCTGGACTCCCCGGGTGTCTAGTTTTCAGAAATGTGTGGGTTTGGTAGGTTTCCTAGATGGCCGCCGAGCCCGGGGCCAAAAACTCATGGGACCCCCTTGCAAAACCAGCTTGTTTTGTGATAGGTAATTTTGATGTCGCCTCAATAGGTTTTGGGCCCTTGCCTGTCGCGGGTACTTGACCCACCCACGCGGGTGAGGTATCATTTTTATCGGGAGACCTGGGGGAACGCTGGGTGTGAGGAAATTTGTGGATCCACGTAGATTCCAGAACTTTCCCACACAGAAATTTGAGAAAAAAGTGAATTTTTCAGCTAAATTTGAGGTTTGCAGGGGATTGTGGGTAGGAAAACGTTGGGGGACCCACACAAGCCATACCTCTCTGGACTCCCCCAGGTGTCTAGTTTTCAGAAATGTGTGGGTTTGGTGGGTTTCCCTAGATGGCCGCCAAGCCCGGGCCAAAAACTCATGGGACCCCCCTTGCAAAACCAGGTTGTTTTGTGATAGGTAATTTTGATGTCGCCTCAATAGGTTTTGGGCCCTTGCCTGTCGCGGGCACTCGGCCTACCCATGCAAGTGAGGTACCATTTTTCTCAGAAGACTTTGGGGAACGCGGGGTGGGTGGAATTTTTTGGACCCACGCAGATTCCAGAACTTTCCACCACAGAAATGTGAGGAAAATGTGTTTTTTTGGACAAATGTTTAGGTTTGCAAGGGATTCTGGGTAACAGAACCTGGTGAAAGCCAGTCAAGTCACCCCATCCTGGATTCCCCTGGGTGTCTAGTTTTCAAAAATGTATAGGTTTGCTAGGTTTCCCTAGGTGCCGGCAGAGCTAGGGTTCAAAATCTACAGTTAGGCACTTTGCAAAAAAAGGGTCAGTTTTCACTGTGAAAATGTGGTGTGTCCACGTTGCGTTTTGGGCCGTTTCCTGTCGCGGGCACTAGGCCTACCCACGCAAGTGAGGTACCATTTTTCTCAGAAGACTTTGGAGAACGCGGGGTTTGTGGAATTTTGTGGATCCACGCAGATTCCAGAACTTTCCTCTACAGAAATGTGAGGAAAATGTGTTTTGTTTTTTACAAATGTTTAGGTTTGCAAGGGATTGTGGGTAACAGAACCTGGTGAGAGCCAGTCAAGTCACCCCATCCTGGATTCCCCTGGGTGTCTAGTTTTCAAAAATGGACAGGTTTGCTAGGTTTCCCTACGTGCCAGCTGCGCTAGGGCCCAAAATCCACAGGTAGGCACATTGCTAAAAAAAAGTCAGAACCTAGTGGGCTTTCTGCCGCCCTGGGGGGAATCGGGGGAGGGGGGTTCGTCCCAATATGCCCCCAAGGGGGGCAGAAAGACTGTGGCTATTTTTTGTGGGGGTGGGGGCATTGGTATGACCATTTTGGGCAGCCCCCACCCCCACCCCCACGCATATAAAAAGCCTGCCTAATCGCTGGCGCCTAGTGGGCTTTCTGCCCCCCCAGGGGGCAGATCAGGGGCCACTTCCCCTATCTGCCCTCCCGGGGGGCAGAAAGACTGGAATTTCTCTGGGGGTGGGGTGGGGGTATTGTCACGCCCATTTTGGGCAGCCCCTACCCCTACACGAATAAAACAAAAAAATCTGTGGTTTCTAGTGTGCTTTCTGCGCCCCCTGGGGGGGCCAGATTGGGGGCTACAGCTCCCAACTGCCTCCGGGGGGGCAGAAAGACTGTCATTTTTGTGGGGTGGGGATGGGGGCATTGGCGTGCCCCAGGGGGGCAAAAAGGCTAAATTTTGCCAAATTGAATTGGGGGGAGCAAAGGCCCTTGCCCAAGGGGTCGCTCCCCCCTCCCTGGTGTCTAGTGGGTGGATCCCTGCTTGGGGATCGCCCTCCTGTGGCATTCCCCAAGCAGGGATCCACTGGTGAGGGGTACCATTGGAAAGGGGAGATTCTCCCCTTTCCAACGATACCTCTCCCGTCTTTCTACGTGCTCAGGGGGCTGATTTCAGTTTCGGTTTCACTGAAATGACATCAGCGTGACGTGCGCGCCGATCGTCATTTCAGGGAAACCAGGGGGGGCCTCGGGAGCTGGGGAAGCTCTTCCCCAGCTCCTGAGGCTCTTTTGGTGTAAAGGGAATCCCTCTGGTGCCCGCACCAGAGGGATTTCCGGGGCGATGTGTCATGACGGCCTGGAGCCGTCATGAGCACACGCCCACCGTGTATCATGTCGGCTCCAGGCCGTCATGAGCACGGAAAGGGTTAATTGCAGATCGGCAAACAAACATGCAGAGGATATTTACGACCTTATCCTCTCATGTAAGTTTGATATAGTTATCCTCATGGAAACATGGTTAAACATGGTTAAACAGAACATCTCATCCCATCATAGACCTACTAGTCCCCCCTAGTCACAAAATCATTCGACTAGATAGACCCAAGAAAACAGGTGGGGGAATAGCATGCATCTACTGCAACTCTCTCTCAGTATCTCAATCGGAAACAATCACTTTAATTACATGCGAATATCTTAGCATCAAAGTAGCTTGCAACAATAAATCCATTTGTAATATTCACACCTTCTATCACCCTCCGGGCGATAACTCACTGTTCATCGAACAAATCATGGAAATCATTACAATGAATGATAATCTTCAAGGGCCCCAGATCTTCCTGGGAGACTTCAACCTACACTGGAACGATCTGAATGACCAGTCAGTAAATAGCCTAAAGGCCTTCCTTTTAAACCACGAGTTGTCCCAAATTTGTGACAGGCCAACTCACAACAAGGGTGAGATTTTGGACCTTACAATCTCAAAGACGGACAACATCTCCTTGGAGTCCATTAGCTCCTGTGACTGGACAGACCATTATCGCATCACCTTCCTCATCAATTCAAGGATGACCCTGATGCAAGGGCAACCGAAGAAAATAAAACATTGGAAAGGAATCTTCGTAATATAAACCACAATGAACTAACTACCCTTTGCAATAATACCTTGATTTCACAGACTAACATGGATGATGTCAAGGACCTCACAGATTTCTATAATACTTCCATATTGAAAGCCAGGGACTCTGTCGCTCCCCTCCAACAAAAAAACATATCCAATAAAAAATCAAAGCCCTGGTTCAATGACAACTTGAACACCGAAAGACGCAACCTACGAATAGCAGAAAGAGCCTAGAAACATTCCCCATCCTTGGATCTTCTAAAACGCTTAAGAGCAACCAGGAACACATACAACAGAAGAATAAGACAAATGAAAGCTAATTTCTTCAGAGCACAGCTTGACCAAGCCAGAAATAGGCCGAAAAAACTATTCAAAATAGTCAAGCAGCAATCACTTAACGCATCAAACCCATTAGACCCCGATTCCAACACCCTCCCAAACTGTGAAGAACTGGCCGCCTTCTTCATGGAAAAAACTACAAAGATAGAGAATGAACTACAACTAGCGAACAAACTACTATCCGCTGCCTCATCTAGCTTCTCTTACTCCTCCCAGTACAGTGAAGGGAGCGATCCATCCAGGCACCCCTCCAAAAACAATGCCTTCTGGGACACCTTCTCAACAATCAGCGAAAGAGACATCTACAACATTCTTTCATCACTAAACCCATCTAATCACTTTGCTGACCCTCTACCCCCGGCTATATTCAAAGAGATCAAAACATGCATTCTCCCCCTGTGGACTAAGATTGTAAACGCCTCACTACATCAAGGTATTATCCCTGATTGCCTAAAAGCAGGACAAGAACCCCCACTTTAAAAAAAAACAACGCACACTGCTCTGATCCTAATAACTTTAGACCCATCTCCAACATCCCTACTCTTGCAAAGTTCTTGGAAAAATGTGTCCAGATCCAACTCTGCGATCACATAGACAACTATCAACTCCTTGACCAATACCAATCAGGTTTCCGTCAAGGTCACAGCACTAAATCTGCAGTTACTCATGTCGTCGATGACATACTAAAAATGCTGGATCGAAATGAATCATGCCTTCTGATACTACTTGACCTATCGGCCGCCTTTGACACGGTCAAACATGATGGTCTACTGAAACTACTAGAACAAAGGATGGGCCTATCAGGGGTTGTATTGCAATGGATTTCCTCATTCCTCCTAACAGATCCCAGAGAGTCAAAATGTACCTATCTCTGTCTAAGCCCCACGCGATCACTCTGGGTGTTCCACAGGGATCTTCCCTCTCCCCCATTCTTTTCAATCTATTCCTGGAACCACTAGCAAATTACTTAAAATTCGCTAACATCCATTATCATATGTATGCTGTTGACACTCAGATGTATCTCAAAATCGCCTCCCCAGAGGACATCATATCCCTCAATCTCATCCTGCAAAACACATATTTCTGGCTCACGGATAATCATCTCAAACTTAATGCTGCCAAAACAGAATTCCTTCTCATCTCACCGCCGAATAACACCCCTAAGATCGAGCCTTGGCTGAAACATCTTTCAGCCCTTAACTGCTCCCCTCACATCATAGATTCTGCTAGATCCTTGGGTATTACACTAGACAAACATCTGAATATGCAGGAACACATTAATGCTGCCACCAAAGGAGCGAATTACCAACTGAGCATTCTGCGGAAACTTAAACCCTACCTTCCACATGAAGACCTAAAACAAGCGGTCCAAGCTCTTGTATTGTCCAGACTGGACTATGGTAGTGCTACATTATGTGGCCTACCTCGATACAAGTTGGCCCCTCTAAGAGCCTCCCTCAATGAGGCAGCCAGACTTGTCTCTGGAACAAAAAGAAATACACACATCTCCCCGGTCCTAAAATCCCTGAACTGGCTACCATATCAAGCAAGAATCTAATTAAAAATTGCATGCTTGACACATAAAGCACTACATTTCAATACCACCAGATATCTGGCTCAAAAGCTAGAAAAATCAGGGGGCTGCAGACCCTCGCGATGTTCGCACGCCCTGCTTCTAAAACCCCAACGAACCCACAAAAAGAAAACGGGCGACAGAGCTTTCTCGGTTGTCGCTCCAACGATATGGAACTCTCTACCTCTGGATGTTCGCCTAATCTCCTCTACCGCCGCTTTAAAAAAAGAAGCAAAATCTTTTTTGATGACTAAGTTTTTACCCTAAGACAATTGATCTGTGCCTATGGAAATGTAACCATATTAGCTTCTCTATGACGATTGACCATCTTATTACTGACTTTAATTGAGATCAAGCTTTTTATTCTATGTACATTCATATATGTTTGTCATACACACATGTATCTTTTGTTTATCAGTCCAACTGATACCCTTCTCCTCGTCATGTAAAGCGCTCTGATACCCACTAGGGTCTTGTTCGCGCTATACAAAACTTTATATAAATAAAATAAATAAAGGTGCAGGGTCAAAGCGATCTACTGGGAAACAATAGTGGAGAAGGAGATGGCCAAATTGGTGGGTACCTTGACTCAGGATTTTATTAATTTTAAATTAGCTCCATTTTATGAGGAAACTATTGATTAAATTGTTCCCCCTTTGGCACGCAAATTATTTATACAATTTCGATATAAGACTACCCACCAAACTGTTTTGTAACAAGTGGCGCAGTAATGTTTCCCCTGACGACCTTTGTCCATCTTGCAAGGCCAGTTCTGAATTTATAGTTCATTTGCTATTTTTTTGTCCCCACTATAAAATTCTGAGGGGCAAGTGGATTATTCCCCTGTGTAAACTAATTGGTCCTGGCTACTATCTTGAGATACTGAGAATTTTATCTACTGACACAAGCAGGGTAATAGTCTTTGGCTTGGCCAAATACTGGCATGCACTATGGATTAAACATTTTTAATGTATTGTATGAATTGTTTTATGTACCTTTTAAACTGTACTTATGAAAGCCTTGTCCCCTTTTAATAATAGTTTTTATCTCTATATTGTCTTAAACTGTGCTGTGCTGTGTAATTTTTAAGATATTTGTGATTGAAAATAAAGTTATATGATTGATTGAAACACAACATCTACCAGTGACACAGTGGTAGAGAGGCACAGAAATAGCTCTTCGGATTTACAGTTTTGAGACACTATAGGTACTTTTACACTTTGGTTGATGTTTATTTTAAAATTTAGTACAAAAGGGATAAAGTGGTCTTTTAGCGTGTATAAGTGAGAACTGAGTTATGGTGCAGCTGTGTTATAGGAGAGGGTGCTATAATATTAAAAGGTAACTAATAAATTAAGTTTCATGCTTTGGCTTGGGTTTGGTACATTGAAGTAAGTGCTAGTTGTTATGTAGCTGCAACATAACATAAAAACTGTTTTTGTATTATGTGTAAACCAGTAGTAAAGTAGTTGGTACATTGGCTAGAATAAAAATTCAACTATACTTATTGTACAGAACAATATCTGCATAAATACAGACAGAATGCCTACAAAAGCTTGGAGGAAAAAGGAATAGAAGCAAATATAGTATCTATGCAGAACTGATACACAAAAGGGGCAAAATGAAGAAAAGGTGGTGAAAGAAAAAAGAGCTACTGGTAAGAGGACAAGTCATTTCTTAAAAATATGTGTGGACATTTCTAAAGATTAAAAAATAATGAAAATAAAATTCAAACTATGAGAAAGAATAACAGTGGACAAAATATTTATAACAAGAACAGCAAAGAATGTAACAAAGATGGACACACCTTAACCAGGAGACAGAAGCAGTTTTAGGAAATCAGAGCCAGGATGTTTCGTAGTAGAGTAGTTATAAATCTAGTGAGAACTATGAAAAAGTATAAAAGAAGGAGAGAGGCACTGATACAGAAAGAATGAGTTTAGAGAGTAGTTGATAAGGCCTTTGCTTTGAAGATGAAGCTTTTCATTTTGATTATAAACAGATTGAGGACTCCTGACAAAATGCTGTTGTGCATGAGGAGACAAAACAAGAAAAAAAGATTAGTGAATAGAAGTACGTTTTGTACAGTTTTTAGTGCAGAATGCATACATGCTTCTAGTACAGAGACTTTAATGAAGAACGCTATCTCCAGCATAATATATTAGGTCATGCTATTGATTACAGAGGATGATGTTATGAAATGAAGAATGGCACTCCTATAGCGAAAGAGGTGATGGTACCTACAAATGAAGAACAAGTTATTGGAGAAGAGGTACTGGGAAGGTGGAGTCAGGCCCCTGTATACAAATGGAAGTGTAGTAGTGTTTGTAGTATTTAACAGCAATCTATTGATATATTAAAGAAATTCCTACGTATCTTCCAAAGGCGAAGTTTAACGCACAAAATAAGTATTTTTCAAGGATTGGAAAGCATACAAATTTGCAGGGACACTTACTAGCGTGTTTATCAAAGAAAGTGTGCCAAAGCACCTTTCATCATTTCAGGATGTTAGCTGTACATCACTCAACAATGCGAACTTTAGTTAGGAGGCTATACTATGTGAAAACTCCTGTTTTATGTTTAGGAGAAACAAATAGAGCACTTTTGCATGTTACTGTGGCAGACGTAGAAAAGGTTTGTGATGATGTGCAGTTTCATTACTTTGGTCCTGACCAGGATTCTAGGGAAAATGAAGAGTTGTTAAGAGAAGGAGTTGGAGAACAGGACACAGGTATTACAGTTCATAGTTTTGAAGAAGAGATTACACAATTTAACACAGTGTGGTCTGAAAAACAGAGTATGTTTGTCTATGTTGTCGACGCACTCACTACAAGATTCAAACATGGACTGTTGACTTGTATTTAAAAAGTGAAAAAGAAAATAATGATACCTGGCAAAAGTTAGCTGTGTATTTATTTGTAGAGGAACGCTTTGACTTGTCCATACGTCAAGTTATATTTAAGTACTGTTACAATAAATTAGAAGATAATGAAATGCTTGCTAATGTGGAAAAACTATGAAGGGCCAAAAATTAAAAAAATCAACATTTATGATTCTTTGCAGCATTGGGAAGGGCTGTTATGGACTGCTCTCCAGCACTCACAACAATTCCATAATCCATGCAGTATGATGCTGTCCGGGAAAACTCTGGAGCCAAATCTTGAAGTTTTGATTAGACCTCTGAAGGGACTCTCTGCCCCGGTGTTGTTGCGGCTGCAATTGAAGTTGAGGGTCCTGCAGCCTCGCGTTGCCTTCTTGCTGCTTTTAGATGATTGCCATGGTATGTTTTTAGATGGTAAAGCATGGACGTAGTCCCGCAAGAATTTTTTTTATGTGTACCCCTTGACAATGTCTTGTCACATATTGAGCATTGCACAATTTTAGCTGTAAAACTGTGTAAACCAATGAAATTTCTTTGTTTGGTATTTATGTTCTATTTGTGAGTTCCGATGTTGAAAGTTATTTTTCTTAAACGGTTGTTTTTTACAAATGTGTTGTTAAAATAAAGTAAAACCACTATGTTACTAAACAGCTAGACTAAAATTTCTGTAAAATATGTCTATATATCTGTTTTACACTTTGTCATTTGTATTTGTGACTACTGACGTCATTGCGACCTCCAGTGTTGCTGCGAAGAAGGAAAATGCATTTTTGATGTAGTTATTTTCAATCAATCAATCAGGGGCTTATATAGCGTGCAACTCACCCGTGAGGGTCTCAAGGCGCTGGGGGGGGGCGGCGGCTCCGGGTCAGTCAAAGAGCCAGGTCTTGAGGTCCTTCCTGAACGTGTGCAGAGTCGGGGAGCGTCTGATGTTCACAGGGAGCTCGTTCCAGGTTTTCGCTGCGATGTAGGAGAAAGCTCTCCCGTTGGTTCTGTTTCTGCGAATGCGGGGGACCTCTGCCAGGGCGAGGTAGGCGGAGCGGAGGTTCCTCTTGGGTACGTTGAAGGATAATCTCTCGTTGAGGTATTTGGGTCCGATGTTGTTGAGGGATTTGTAGGCGTGGGTGAGGAGTTTGAAAGTGACCCTCTTTTCGACGGGGAGCCAGTGGAGGCCTCGTAGGTGTTGGGTCATGTGCTCGTGGCGCGGTGTCCCGAGGACGAGTCTGGCTGCGGCGTTCTGGATGGTTTGGAGTTTGTGTAGAAGAGTTTTGTTGATTCCGGCGTAGAGGGCATTGCCGTAGTCCAGTCTGCTGGTTATGAGTGCGTGGGTGACGGTCCTTCTGAAGTCAGGGGGGGGTCCATTTGAAGGTCTTACAGAGGATGCAAAGGCAGTTGAAACTGGTGGAGGTGACGGCGTTGATCTGGTGGTTCATGGAGAGGGAGGAGTCAAAGATGATGCCGAGGTTCCGAGCGTGGTCTGTAGGGGTGGGTGCGCTCCCGGGGGCGGAGGGCCAACAGGTGTTGTCCCAGGTGGCGGTGCAGGGTCCAAGGATGAGGACCTCGGTTTTCTCTGAGTTTAGCTTCAGGCAGCTGTCCTTCATCCAGGCTGCCACGTTCTTCATTCCTTCCTGGAAGCAGCGTCTGGCGTCTTTGGGATTCTTCGTGAGCGAGAGGATGAGCTGAGTGTCGTCGGCGTAGGATACGATGCTGAGCCCATGCTGTCTGACGATGGTGATGAGGGGGGCCATGTAGATGTTGAAGAGCGTGGGGCTGAGTGATGATCCCTGGGGGACTCCGCAGCTGATTTCCGTGGGTTTGGAGAGGAAGGGAGGGAGTCGGATCCTCTGGGTTCCGTCGAAGAGGAAAGATTGGATCCAGTTGAGGGCGGCTCCTTGTATTCCCGCGTCGTGTAGTCTGGCTGCGAGCGTGCGATGTGAGATGGTGTCGAAAGCTGCGGAGAGGTCTAGAAGGATGAGGGCCGCGGTGTGTCCTTGATCCAGTAGCATGCGGATGTCGTCGGTGGCGGCGAGGAGGGCGGTCTCGGTGCTGTGGTTGCTGCGGAATCCAGATTGGGAGGCATCCAGGATGAAGTTCTCTTCTATGAAGGCGGTAAGCTGGGTGTTTACGATTCTCTCGGTGACTTTGGGTGCAAAGGGGAGGAGAGAGATGGGCCGGTAGTTTTTCAGGTCCGTAGGGTCGGCCGTTGGTTTCTTGAGGAGGGGTTTTACCTCTGCCCATTTCCAGTCGTCTGGGCAGATGCCTGATCTGAGGGAGGCGTTTATGGTTCGTCCTAGTTCGGGTGCGATGACGGTGGCGGCCCTGTGGAATATGTGCGGTGGGCAGGGGTCCGTTGGGGCTCCTGAGTGGGTTTACTTCATGGTCACGGTGATGAGTTTGACGGTAGCGGGATCCCAGGTCGTGATGGTAGGCTTATCGGCGGCGGTCGGTAGGGGGGTGGTGTTCGTCGTTGGTTCACTGAAGTTGTCGTAGAGGGCCTTGATCTTCATATGGAAGTAGGAGCTGAGCTTGTCGCAGAGTTCTTGGGAGGGTGTGACATCCGTGGCTTCACAGGTGGGTTTGGCGAACTGCTGTATGACGTTGAATAGTTCCTTGGCGTTGGTCACGTTGGTCTGGACTTTGTCTCTTATGAAGGTCCGTTTGGTGTCTCTTATGCGTTGGTGGTATTCCTTCAGGGTGCTCTTGTGGTTGTTCCGTGATTCCGTGGTTTTCAGGTTTCGCCAGGTTTTCTCTAGGCGTCTGCAGGAGAGTCTGGCTTCTTGAAGTTCTGTGGTGAACCAGGGGGGCTTTTAGAAGGCGTTGTTTGGCAGGGGGGCGGAGGGGTGCGAGCTTGTCAGCACAGCAGGAGATCCAGCGGTGAAATTCCCTGGCTGCGGAGTTTGTGTCGTTCGTGGTGATGGGGGGGTTTTGATGGAGGGTGGTGCTGAGGTGTTCCTCTGTGACCTTGCTCCAGTTCTGTCGTGGTGGGCACGGGGCTGGTTTGGGTGCAGTGGTGGTGTTGAAGGTGAAGTGGACACAGTGGTGGTCAGTCCAGGGGGGCTGGGTGGTGTGGCTGAAGCGGATGTTAGTTCCTCCCGCGAAGATGGGGTCGAGGGTGTGACCTGCTCTGTGGGTGGGCGTGTTGACGAGCTGCTTCAGTCCAAGGTTGGCGAGGTTGTCGAGGAGAGTGGTGGAGTCGGGGTCGTTGCCGTTGTCGAGGTGGAAATTCAGGTCCCCGAGTAGAATGTAGTCCGTGGAGGTGATGGCGTGTGGTGCGGCGAGCTCGGCGATGGTGGTTGCGTGGTGAGTGCGAGGTCCTGGCGGTCTGTAGATGAGGGTGCCGCGTAGCATGGTCCTTGGGCTAGTCTGGATCTGGAAGTGGAGATGCTCTGTGTTGGAGAGGGCGTCACTCGTGCTGGATGTGGAGAGTCGGAGGTGGGTCTTGTGTGCGATGGCGAGTCCTCCTCCTGGGCGGTGCGGACGGTCTTTTCTCTGGATCTTGTATCCGTCGGGGATGGCCGTTGCTATGTCGGGGCCGGAGGTGGCATTGGTCTAGGTTTCCGTGAAGAATGCGACATTGGGCGAGAGGGTGTCGATCAGGTCCCAGATCTCTACGGCGTGTCGGTGCAGGGAGCGCACGTTGAGAAGGATGCAAGCTAGGGTTTCGGTGGTGCGTGCATCGGCGTGCCTTCGGTGGTCATGGGAGCTTCGTCGATGGTGAAGGATCTGCGGCAGGGTCTGCACGAGAACTGCCCGTGAGTGGTGTTCGGCGCAGATCTTGCGCAGTTGGCGTGTCTTCCGGGGTTGAGTGCTTGGAGGTTGGTTGAGTCGTAGCGGTGGGGTCTCAGAGAACCAGGGTTCCTGGCGCTGGTCGTGGTCGGTTCGCGGACGGGCTTGCCTTAGGCGCGCCGCGCGAGTCCGCACCGCGACCGTGCAGCGGTCGCCATAATGTAGGGGAGGGGGAGGGACGTGCAGCTGGGAGGTGGGAGCGGATGGTAGGGGGAGGGGTCAGAGGTCAGCGGCGGCGGGAAACGGAGGGGAGACGAAGGGGAGCACCAGCAATGGGCAATGGGCAAAGAGGGAATAGAAAAGAACCAGGCACACTAAAGACAGATAAACAGCAGCAGGCAATTACAATTACACCAGATTAAAAATAAAGTCACAAACGTGCTAAAGATTAACCAGAATCAGGGCGGTCTCGAACCCTGCAACGGAGGGGCTGGCTGCCAGAGGTGACGCAGAGTACCGCGGAGCTGCCGGGGAGAGTGCAATCCCAGGACCGAAGTCTGAGGATTCACACGCGCTCCCCCGCAGCGGTCGCCATAATGTAGGGGAGGGGGAGGGACGTGCAGCTGGGAGGCGGGAGCGGGGCAGTAGGGAGAGGGGTCAGAGGTCAGCGGCGGCGGGAAACGGAGGGGAGACGAAGGGGAGCACCAGCAATTGGCAATGGGCAAAGAGGGAATAGAAAAGAACCAGGCACACTAAAGACAGATAAACAGCAGCAGGCAATTACAATTACACCAGATTAAAAATAATGTCACAAACGCGCTAAAGATTAACTAGAATCAGGGTGGTCTCAAACCATGCAACGGAGGGGCTGGCTGCCAGAGGCGACGCAGAGTACAGCGGAGCTGCCGGGGAGAGTGCGATCCCAGGACCGAAGTCTGAGGATTCAAATGAATACAAAGGGGAAAGTTAAATCAGTATCCTACTAAATAGCTACACTGAAACTTTATGTAAAATATGTCTATATATGTATTTTACACTTTGTCAAAAACACCCGGTATTCACAGTGTGTACTTGGAAATTGCACTCATAGAATCACACAGGCACTACTCATGCACTTACTTAATTACCCAGACATTATACACTCACTCACAGACCCATGAAGCCACTCACACACTCAGTCACTGACCCATACAGCCACTCACGCAGCCACTCTTAAAGTTTACAGGTTACAGTTAGGAAATCAAATTAAAAATACCTTCGAAATTCACTGAAAATACAAAGGTTACAGGGACATTATAGTTAGGAATTAGCATTTAAAAAACCCTAGAAATTCACACAAAAAACAGAGGTTACAGGGACATTATAGTTAGGAATTAGCATTTAAAAAACCTTAGAAATTTACAAAAAAAACAGAGGTTACAGGGACATTATACTTAGGAAATATACTTTAAAAAAAGTAGAAATTAACTGAAAATACCACAGGTTACAGAGACGCTATAGTTAGGCTCAAGTAGTTACACTCGTACAAAACCAGTAAAATTCAGCAGTTATAGTTAGCTGAGCTAACTATAACTCGCGCCCCCGCAATGCACTTCTTATGACCTCACATATTACATTACTCATGACATGGTCAATAACATCACTGATGACATCACTGATGACATCTCAAATGACATCACTGATGACATCACTGATGACATCATTCACAGAATCTCTGATGTACCCACTCACACCCCAATATAACCTTTCATGCACCCACTCCAACTTCCACACTACTTTTCTCAAATCCATTGACACACCCATACCAGTACTTACACACCCACTCACTGATTCATAGATACATACACATCTACTCATACACGCATACAGCTACTCATACATCAACTCACTCACTAATACAGCCACTGATATATCCACTCATACACCCATACAGCCACTCACACACTGTCAGTCACCCATATAGCTACTCATATACCTACTCACTCACCCATAGAGTCAATCACACAGTCACTTACTCACTTATACAGTTATACACACACACACTCACTTATTCATACAGATACTAACACATACTCACTCACTCACCCATACTGTCAGTGGCACAAGCACATCCTCACTCATACAACCACTCTCACAATCACTCACTCACAAATGCAGTCACTCATTTACTCCAACACTCACCTATACTGCCTTTCACATATGCAGTTACTCACCCATATATCACTGACACATCCATTCACTTACCAACACAGCCATACACAGATTCAGTCACCCATACAGCTCCTCACAGACACACTTACTAACCCATACAGCCACTGACTCACCCACTCACCCATTCATGCAGGCAGTCACACACCTCCTCACCCACCCGCACAGACCTTCATAGACCCATACAGGTACTCAGACAACCAATGAGTCACCCATACAGACATTCACGTACCCACTCACCAACCCATACAGTCACTTAGACACCAACTGACAGACTGATACAGACATTCAGACAATCTAGTCACTCACCCATACATTCATTGAGACACCTAATCGCTCACTTATACAATCAGTCACACACCCACTGAATCATTCATACAGGCACTCATACACCTACTGATTCATCAACACACCTTGGTATGTATATATATTTAACACTCATAAAGTTTTTAAAAAACACTCACAGTCCCTGGATGATGTCATCAGTGATGTCATCTGTTATGTCACTGACCATGTCATGAGTGATGTAATGTGTGAGGTCATATGCAGTGCATTGCAGGGGCGTGAGTTATAGTTAGCTAAGCTAACTATTACTGCTGAATTTCTCTGGTTTTGTATGAGTGAAACTTGAGCCTAACTATAACGTCTCTGTAACCTTTGTTTTTTTCAGTGAAAATATATATATGGATAGTTAGGAAATAGACTTAAAAAAACTTTTAAAATTCACCGAAAAAAACAAAGGTTACAGGGATGTTATAGTTAGGTTCAGATTTCACTCAGGTCAAAGGTACTTTATTTGGCCACTGAAAGCCATAAAAGCAAACATTTTAAAAAAGACATTTCATCAAAATACAATCAATTAATAAAAACCAAGATCACACAGATAAATATACTAAAAACAACTATACAAATCAATAAAACGGCCAACGTTGTTGTTTCCAGGGCCGAGTTTGTAAACAACAAGGAATACAGTATATTAGGTGCTGCAGTGCTGAAACATAAAACCAATTACTATGATCGATATAAAATAAAAAGCACGTGATGACACATAATGATCCCTAGGCGCAACCTGCAACAACAGACTAGCTACTGCAAGGACAGCTTCTTCCTGTTTCTAATGGCCCCTATTAAAAAGCTTGCTACCCCAAAACAGACCATAGGAGAAGATAACATTTGAAGATATAATAGTGCATGCCTGATTTGGGCAAATTGACAGTTCCTGAGCAGCGGAAGTATAAACTTTCTACACAGGGGGTCATAGTAGTCATAGAAAAAAATAAAATTTGGGGTGTCCTGCTCTGAGAAGTTGTCACATGGACAAGGTTTTAATGTACCAGGTTTCGCATATCCTTTAGGGAATGCCAATAGCCAGGGGACCAAATTCAAACGAAATCTAGTGAGCACAAAGCGATGATATGCATTGCTAACGAGGAGTAAATACGGTTGTACCTGTTGGCTCAAGCTCAAAGTGGCAAGCCTTTTCACGGAGGGCTTGGCTAACTCCTTCTCCTCCCTGAACCCCTGCCGTTTATCCAGGAACTGCTGTTTGATATCTCTGATGGCTACCTGTCCCAAAGGCCTGGGATTCAGAAACAGGTCAGGGCAGCCAAACCATTTTGTCTGTTCCATTATATATTTTAGCCAAGGGATGTGTAAGGCCCCCTCGAGCGCGGTACAATCCATAATTATAAGTTGATTCAAAGTAGGGGTAGGACAGGCCCAGATTCTCAACCAGCGCAACAATGAGGCTACCGCTATCAAGTCTGAGATATACCCTACCCCCAATTCCTCATGTAAGATGAACGCCGGAGTGGCGGCCGGGACTGCAAGGAGCTTGCGCATAAATTTATTCTCAGCCCCCTGGATGTCCCTCACATCCTTGTAGCCCCAGACATCACACCCATATATAGCCATAGGGATACATTTTTCTTTATAGATCTTCAACAGGACTGGAATAGGTTTTGACCCTAGTCGTTTTGCAAAATCCAGTGTAGCCCCAACCACTCTGGCTAAGACGTTCTTTTTGTGAATTCTTTGTGCACGCCATGACCCTTGTTAATCAAATAGCACCCCTAAATATGGGAAAGGTGGCACTTTAGTTAATTCAGCCCCCTTGCAAAAAACGTAGCCTTGGCAGCCTTTCGGGGGCCTATTGACATGGTGTGTGATTTGGTAAAATTAGTGGTCAAATCGAGTGAATCCAAAAAAGCTATAAAACCATTTAAAAGCTGTTGGAGACCCACAGCGGTTCTGGCAAGTAGGACTGCATCGTCTGCGTACAGGAGTGCGGGGATCATCTTAGACCCAGCTCTAGGGATGTCTTTGCAGCTGGATAATAAAAACTCCCCTAACTTGTTGATATACAGCGTAAACAACAAGGGGGCCAAAATGCACCCCTGTCGAACCCCTCTCTTAACTGCCCAGGAATCCATCAGGCCGCCATCTTCGTTATATCTAACTGCGGCCGTAGTGTTTTCATGGGCAGTATGTAAAAAAGCCACCGATTCTATGTCCAATCCCATGTCACGTAGGATCAACCATAATTTGGTTTACATGGTCAAATGCCAATGTTAGATCCATAAAAGCCATATGTAAAATTCCCTTCTTAGCAATAGTGTACTTCCCAATCACTAGGTGCAGGTTAAGGCATTGATCCAGCGTCCCTTTACCCTGCCTAAAGCCATATTGTAGGTCTGAGATGACATTAAAATGATCAAGCCACACTGTTAAGTGATCCAATATCCCTTTCCCCATTATTTTAGCTGCTGAATCTAAAAGCGAGATCGGTCTATAACAGGCGGGGTCATCCAGCCATTACCCACAAAGGGGAAAGCCACAAGAACAGGCCGGGTTAAAAACATGAGCCAATATCTTTGCCCAGACAACAGGATCGGCCTTGTACAGGTCTGCGGGTACCCCGTCTGGACCCGGTGCTTTCCCTCCAGCTGTCGAATTGATGGCTTTGTGGGCCTCGTCTTCACTAAAGTGAAGGGGAGTGCTGGCTAAGCCAATAACCATTTGTGCCTCAGGCTCTTTTAGATTGACTCCGCTATAAATATTTTCAAAGTGTTGTACTTAATGCTCAGTGGATATTGTACAATCTGTGTTAGAGTTGGGCGTATCAGAGAAAAAAGGGCTATTAACCACGATCCAGAACTTGGAGCTATCAGCCAAGACACTTGCTTGACCGAGGGCCTCCCAGGCCTGTTTTCTAATCAACTTCTTCCTCTTAAAAACTGCAGACTTATAAGCCTTCCTATGGCTCCTGACTACTGCTTGTTTGAGAGCCTGCAATAGCTTCCTATGGCCGCAGAACAGGTACCATCGAACCACCTCTTGGTCTTAGGGCATCTTACCTTACTCTTAATGGTTAAGTTAGATGCTATCTGCATAGTTATTTTATCAAAAGCCTCTAAAATAGCTCTATCATGCGTACTGGGGTCCATACATGCTTCAATCTCTGTGGCACAGACAACATACAGGTTATCCAGGAAACGTTCCGGGGTAATCCTTTCCCACTTCAACCTACGTTCTTGGTCTTTAGTACTGTGTTACAACTGGCCACTGCCCCTTTTAGAATGGTGGTGTAAAACAGCTATAGTTAGGTTCAGATTTCACTCATACAAAACCATACAAATTCAGCAGTTATAGTTACCTGAGCTAACTATAACTTATGCCCCTGCAATGAACTGCTTATGACCTCACATATTACATCACTCATGGCATGGTCAGTGACATCACTGATGACATCTCAAATGACAACACTGATGACATTTTCCTCAGAACCACTCACACACCCACTCACACCCCCATGCAACATCTCATACACCCACTCACACACCCACACAAAAAGGCACATACCCATACAGTATTCATACAACCAGTCACTCACCCATACAGCCTATAGTCAGTCACACAGCCACACACTCATCCATACTGCTACTCACATACCTACTTATTCACCTGTACAGCCACTCACACACTCACTCTCTCACCCACACAACCACTAACATATCCATTCCCACATCCATACAACCACTCACACATCCGCTCAATCACCCATACAGGCATTCACAAAGACACTCACTCTCTAATATATCTACTCACACACCAACTCACTTAACTAACACCCACTCAAACACCCACTCCCTGACCCATACAGCCACTTATACATTCAGTCTCTCACTCATACAGCCATTCACACACCCACTCACTCACCCATACAGTCACTCATCCATTCACTCACCCACCCATACAGCCACTCACTCACCCATACAGCCATTGACACAACCACTCACTCACCAATACAGCCACTCACCTACCCACACAGCTACTCATACACCCATACAGCTACTCACACACCCACGGAAAGTCACACAGCCACTCACATAATATATGTTCGATATAGTATCACTCATGAGTAGTACAGATAGTATACTATTTTAACTTTTGTAGTACCTTCGTATGTATGCTTAATATTCAAACTTTTAAATAACACTCACTGGATGATGTCATCAGTGATATCATCAGTGATGTCATTTGAGATGAAATCAGTGATGTCATTTGGGATCTCACACTCCCACTCAGACACACATACAGCCACTCATACACCAAGTCTGAGACGTAGAAACCACTCATACACCCATTTACAGACTTACACAGCCTCCCACTCACCCAAATACAGACTTAGAGAACCACTGCCAAAACAGCTCTACTGACAAGTTTCCTGGTTATCTCTGTTGACATAATTGGGTTGACCACTGCCACTTTTGTTTTGGCAAATGTTGGAGAACACCAAGGCAGTATGTGTGAAAAGTGACATTAATTCACCAAAGGTTTTCTTCATTAGAATTTCCAGTCCTACCCCAGTAATTGTGCCTAGATCATTGCCCCCACAGTGCACAATCATGAGGTCTGGATGTTGGCAATCCCCATTGCTTTCAACCAAAGGCAGCAATTGATGCCACTTTAACCCTCTCTGGCCAGCCCAAGTAATGTCTCTATTAGATAAAGCTAAGTCCCTGTCAATGCCACTCTTTCTAGCACTCTCTCTAGCCCAGAACCCAAAACTATGGCCCACAATCTAGACTTTGGCTATTTAGGAGAAAAGCAGAAGTAGCACACAGGAAAATGCTGCAGCAGAATGAGTCCATGTGGAAGATGAAAGGCAGTTACAATGGAGGACAGCAAGTAAAATATAAAAGAGCATATTTGATTGGATGGTGGAGATGTGCAGGGAACTAAAATCAGATAATGACTTTAAGAAAAAAGTAGCTAACTCTGTGATTGACTTTGGAAAAATAAAAAAGTTATTTTGTTTGGGGTATGCTTGTCAACCACACCTGCTAAAGATAATGTGACGCTACTTTGCTGTTTAGAGAACATCTTGTGAACTTCTGAACTACTGGTAGGAAGAGGCTATTGTAAACATGGTTACTATATAAACAGAGCTAAAAGAGTATAGGGGCCGGGAGCATAAAAGACTGCAGTGTGAAACTGAAAAGCAGACTAGCGTACAGAAATTGCTCAGTAGGGAAGTAGGGAGTGTACGTCTTGTAATTGATGATATTTTACAAAATAAAATATAAATGAAAAACAGTACAGCAGATTGTTGAATGCTTGTAAGGGCTTTTGTGTGGATCCACCACGGATTTACATGGGGGCTGCACTGAGCGCTGTGGTGGATCTGCGGATCCTAGAAAACCTGGCTTCTTTACACAAAACATGGAAAGTATTTAAAAATAGTGACCATTTAGAAGTGGTGAAACAGAAATAAAAGATGAAATGAAGTCTGTGATTTGCTAAGTACAGGAGTATGAGTGAGAGCACAGTGGAAAGGATAGCCATTTTAGGTACTTTTCTACTGAGAGTGGAGGAGGATTGCCATATTTATGACTTGAGATTTGCTGTGGAAAACAGTTGATAACAGATATTAACATAAAAGCTGGACAACAGCAAAGGGATTTTACAAGTATGTTAATTAGGTTGTCTATAAAAAGTATATTTATAAAGGAACCTATGAGCGTATATAAGCTGAAAGAAAATGTGTAGCTTCAAAACACTACAGTATAAGGCAAAATAGAAGGGAGGTTAGATGAGAACATTAACTAAAAATACAGTGAGCATCAAAGGAGTAAGAGGAATTCTTATACTGATAATATAGTTATTTTATTAAGCCAGTATGAATGAATGTGTTTGAAATTAGATGTGGGTGTTTGCTTATAGTACGTAATTTAATAGTATATCATTTGCACCCACTCACACAGTCAGGCAGGCACTTACACACTCAGTTACACTCCCATAAAGGGACTTATGTACCCACCACTCATATAGCCAGACAGTTACTGACACACTCAGTCACATACCCATAAAACTGTTCACACACCAATTTACTCTCCAATGCATCCACTTACAGTCATTCACACACCCATACAGGCACTGCCACACCCGCTCACACACCTATACAGCCATTAATGTTCCCAGTACTCAGGCAGTCAGTTACACATGCACCTTCTCACCCACACACCCAATTATACTCCCAGTCACCTACCCATACAGCCACTCACATACCTATTTACAAAACCAGTCACTCACACATCCATTCAGACAGTAACAGAGGCACTTACACATACACAGACACACCCATACAGCACTTATGTATCCACGACTAACAGAGCCTCCTGCACACACAGTTACATACCCAAACACCCACTAACACAGCCAGTTACCAATCTTACAGCCACTTACATAACCATTAAGACACCAATACATCTACTAACATACCCAGTCACAAACCCACACAGCTACTTACACATCTAGTGACACACCCACAGAGGCACTGATACACTCACTCACATATCCACTCAACTACTCACACATCCAGTCACCCACCCGCACAGCCACTTATATACCAATTTAAACACCCACACTCAGACACTTACATAGCCTCTTACACACTGATATAACCACTTATGTAGCTGCTCACTTGCTTATAGTATGTAATGTAATAGTATGTAATAGAAAGTTAAATGTATTCAATATTTGCTTTCAGATATCGATTTGGGTTTTAAGAGGAATAGAAGATGGAACAGTGAGGTGAAAATAATTTACAATTATGTTTGTTGACACTTGACAGCATCCTTAAACTTGGCAACAGATTACATTTTTAGTGCAACTGGCATATGGTATTTGCCACAATGAGTGACCATGTCATGCAGTTTTGGTGAACAGTAGGGATGGTGACCATCTGGTCTAGAGGTAAGGGTCCCACAAATGGACCAGCTGATGATGATGATACACCATCTTCCCCCTCTTTTATCATCCTGTGATACGTCATTGCATGTATGGTTTTCAGGTGTTTCCAAATAGAGGATGTGCCATTTGAATACTTCTTCACCATACCTCTTGATAGTTTTTTTCTGTGTAGATTGCATTGGACAAATTTTGGAAGAACTTTTCTCCTGAAGAGATGGAGAAATATTTTCAAACTTTGGAGGATTTCTTTGGAGGTGTTAAGTCTTCTTCTTCTTCCTGCTCTTTCCCTTCTCTAGTGTCTTGAGCAGAGGACACCTTAACTTTGAAACTTTCTTCTTTTGAAGGTAAGCCCAAAAAACGATTAAGTTGTGGTTTTCAGACTGTCTCCAGAGACTTGTAAAACCCAAAATACCAATTTAGGGTATAGTTTCCAATGTGGATGGGTGGAGACTTACTGTATCCAATGAGAAGTTGAGGTTTGGGTGTGTTCCTGGATTTGCGGCAGATTCGTGTTGGCATCCTAGCAGATCCGCTGATCCATAAAAAAAATACAAAACAGAGAAAGACTTTCTGCATTGCATTTATAGAAAGTTTACATAAGCTTACATAATTTATGGTACTTTGATTTGTTAATTGTTATTTTTAAAATGTATAAGAATAAATGTGGGAATAAAATGTATTTATAAACTTGTAAAAATGTATATTACTAAATTGAACTTATAGATGAAACTATAGTACTAGAAATTGCAAAGTAACCCGTCAAACTGTATAGGCTAGTTTATTGCAAACCACAACAACGCCATTCAGGAACCTGAAAAGAGGTTTTAGTGCAAATGTCAGATTTACACAAACCACTACAATATACAACCAGTAGAGAGGTCTTAGTGGCTAGACCACTGTGTGACAAACAACTAGTTGAATTATTCTTCATCCTGGAGAAGTGTGTGAGCAGAGGGGTGGGTCTGTTGTAAATGTCTACTACACTGAGCCATCACACTAGAGAAAGGTCTTAGTGAACAGATTAATTTATTGCAATCTACTACATGTCATTTATCACAAAGGAGAGAGGTCTAAAGAAATTGATCAGTATGTCATAAAACAGAATTGTACTCAACCATCACTGTGGAGTGAGGTTTCAATGAACAGCTTAGACTGTCGCAAAGCACTACCATACACACACATCAGCAGGGGACATGTTTTAGTTTAGATGCTAGTTTACTGATAAATAGTACACCTTCTTTAAAAATGGGATTATAGATCAGATGACATGTTAGAAATAGTATCACTCATTAGTAGTACAGAAAGAATAGTAATTTAACTTATGTAGTAGCTTAGTACATATCTTTAATTCTCAGAAACATTTACAAAACACTTACACTCAACTGATGATGTCATCAGTAATTTCATTTGAGATGTCATCTGTGACGTCATCATTGATGTCACTGACAATTGTAATGAGTGATGTAATATGTGACGTCATAAGGAGTGCATTGCAGGGGCATAAATTATAGTTAGCTCAGGTAACTATAACTGCTGAATTTCTATGGTTTTGTGTGTGTAAAATCTGGGCCTAACTATAACGTCCCTGTAACATTTGTTTTTTTCAGTGAATGTTAATTTTCTTTAAATTCTATTCCTCACAATAACATACCTGTAATCTTTTTGTTTTTCAGTGAATATATGCATATATATATATATTTATTTTTTTCACTGAAGAAACCAAAGGTTACAGGGATGTTAGAGTTAGGCTGACCTTTCACTCGTACAAAACCAGAGAAATTCAGCAGCTATAGTTACCTGAGCTAACTATAAATCACGCCCCCACAATGCACTGCTTATGACTACACATATTACATCACTCATGACATGGTCAGTGACATCAATGATTAAATCACTGATGACATCTCTAATGACATCACTGATGACATCACTGATAACTCATAATTTCTAAGAGTTTTTAAATTCTATTTCCTAACTATAATGTCCCTGTAACCTTTGTTTTTTTTTCAGTGAATTTATACGTTGTTTTAAATTCTATAACTTTTCATTTTTCGCTGAATTTGTAAGGTTTTTTTAAATTTTATTTCCTAACTATAGCGTTTCTGTAACCTTTGGTTTTTTCAATGAATTTCCACAGTTTTTCAAATTCTATTTCCTAACTATAATGTCCTTGTAACCTCTGGTTTTTTAAGTGAATTGCTATGGTTTTTTAACTAGTAGTTGCATTTGCATACTTGTGGAGAAAGGGGGGCGGGCCTCTGACTGAGTTTTTAACTCTCATTCCTAACTATAATGTCTCTGTAACATTTGTTTTTTAAGTGATTTTCTAAGGTTTATAAGATTTTATTAATTAACTTTAATGTCCATATGAACTTTTTTTAAGGTAAACTTTTGTTTTTTTCTATAATTAGTTATTGAATATTACATCTGCATGGTGCACCACTTATTGTTGTATTTGTCATCTATTTATTTAAAAAGTACATTAATCATCTTATTTAAAGATATTTTTGTTTTTTGCGATGACGTTGTAATCGCCATGGACACGTGAATACCACGTGTTTTTGACAAAGTGTAAAACATATATATAGACATATTTTACATAAAGTTTCAGTGTAGCTGTTTAGTAAATTACTAATTTAACTTTCCCCTTTGGATTTATTTGTCAAAGAAACTACATCAAAAATGCATTTTCCTTGTTCACAGGCACACCGGAGGCTGCGAAGACGTCGGTAGTCGCAAATACAAATGACAAAGTGGAAAACACATATATGTACATATTTTACATAAAGTTTGAGTCTAGCTGTTTAGTAACACATTGGTTTAACTTTATTTTCACAACACATTTGTCAAAAACAACAATTTCAAAAAATAACATTCCGCATCGGTACTTTCGAATAGCACATGACTACCAAATAAAGAAATTTCATTGGTTTACACAGTTTCCTTTATGAAAGGAAGTACACACCCATTTCTCCCTTCTTGAACTTTCCAGGTACTGGTTAGTTTATTATAGGAGCTGTCCCAAACTGATTTTGAAAATTGTGCTGGTTTTTAACTTTTTTTGGGCTATTCCTACCCAAAAAAATGTCATCAGAAGAACCAGAGGAAGTCCTCCAACTGGATGAGGTTGTTGAAGACCAGTAGGACTCAGCTGTACATGAACAGTTTTCTAATGAAGAACCACCAATGAAGAAACAAAGCATAGCTTGGGATTCTTTCACTATTCCATCTGGTGAATTTAAGACCACAATTAAATTGGTGAGGTGCAGCATGTGTGAGAAAACATTATCAAGGGGCACAGCCCAAAAGTATTCATGTGGTACAACAAGCATGTTGTACCACTTGAAAACATACCACAAGAAGAAACTTAAAATTACACAGAGGAAAAAAAAGGAGATGGATCATCAGCCTCCAGACCTCTGGCCCCTGCTCCTGGCGACAAAGTTCCAGCTGAAGTGGAAAGAAAAAGCAGTGAAATGTCACCAGAACTAAAGTGTTTTGCCACCTTTTGCATGGACTGTAACACCATCGTAACAGCTGGGGACTAATCTGTGGATGTAATCTTGAAGAATGTGAAAAACCATACTTGTTAATTATTTTTCCTTTTTTATTGCAGCAGTTCAACCACTGTGAAAAAATATAAACAAAGAAAAATGTATTAGGATTTTATTTTGAACACTAGGCAACCAAAACAAGATACACTGGTGAAGAGACTTCTTAGATGCAACTTAAGGCTGCTGGTATTATAGTACCTCCGTTTAGTCCCTTGTTAATCAAATAGCACCCCTAAATATGGGAAAGGTGGCACTTTAGTTAATTCAGCCCCCTTGCAAAAAACGTAGCCTTGGCAGCCTTTCGGGGGCCTATTGACATGGTGTGTGATTTGGTAAAATTAGTGGTCAAATCGAGTGACTCCATAAAAGCTATAAAACCATTTAAAAGCTGTTGGAGACCCACAGCGGTTCTGGCAAGTAGGACTGCATCGTCTGCGTACAGGAGTGCGGGGATCATCTTAGACCCAGCTCTAGGGATGTCTTTGCAGCTGGATAATAAAAAGTCCCCTAACTTGTTGATATACAGCGTAAACAACAAGGGGGCCAAAATGCACCCCTGTCGAACCCCTCTCTTAACTGCCCAGGAATCCGTCAGGCCGCCATCTTCGTTATATCTAACTGCGGCCGTAGTGTTTTCATGGACAGTATGTAAAAAAGCCACCGATTCTATGTCCAATCCCATGTCACGTAGGATCAACCATAATTTGGTTTACATGGTCAAATGCCAATGTTAGATCCATAAAAGCCATATGTAAAATTCCCTTCTTAGCAATAGTGTACTTCCCAATCACTAGGTGCAGGTTAAGGCATTGATCCAGCGTCCCTTTACCCTGCCTAAAGCCATATTGTAGGTCTGAGATGACATTAAAATGATCAAGCCACACTGTTAAGTGATCCAATATCCCTTTCCCCATTATTTTAGCTGCTGAATCTAAAAGCGAGATCGGTCTATAACAGGCGGGGTCATCCAGCCATTACCCACAAAGGGGGAAAGCCACAAGAACAGGCCAGGTTAAAAACATGAGCCAATATCTTTGCCCAGACAACAGGATCGGCCTTGTACAGGTCTGCGGGTACCCCGTCTGGACCCGGTGCTTTCCCTCCAGCTGTCGAATTGATGGCTTTGTGGGCCTCGTCTTCACTAAAGTGAAGGGGAGTGCTGGCTAAGCCAATAACCATTTGTGCATCAGGCTCTTTTAGATTGACTCCGCTATAAATATTTTCAAAGTGTTGTACTTAATGCTCAGTGGATATTGTACAATCTGTGTTAGAGTTGGGCGTATCAGAGAAAAAAGGGCTATTAACTACGATCCAGAACTTGGAGCTATCAGCCAAGACACTTGCTTGACCGAGGGCCTCCCAGGCCTGTTTTCTAATCAACTTCTTCCTCTTAAAAACTGCAGACTTATAAGCCTTCCTATGGCTCCTGACTACTGCTTGTTTGAGAGCCTGCAATAGCTTCCTATGGCCGCAGAACAGGTACCATCGAACCACCTCTTGGTCTTAGGGCATCTTACCTTACTCTTAATGGTTAAGTTAGATGCTATCTGCATAGTTATTTTATCAAAAGCCTCTAAAATAGCTCTATCATGCGTACTGGGGTCCATACATGCTTCAATCTCTGTGGCACAGACAACATACAGGTTATCCAGGAAACGCTCCGGGGTAATCCTTTCCCACTTCAACCTACGTTCTTGGTCTTTAGTACTGAGTTACAACTGGCCACTGCCCCTTTTAGAATGGTGGTGTAAAACAGCTATAGTTAGGTTCAGATTTCACTCATACAAAACCATACAAATTCAGCAGTTATAGTTACCTGAGCTAACTATAACTTATGCCCCTGCAATGAACTGCTTATGACCTCACATATTACATCACTCATGGCATGGTCAGTGACATCACTGATGACATCTCAAATGACAACACTGATGACATTTTCCTCAGAACCACTCACACACCCACTCACACCCCCATGCAACATCTCATACACCCACTCACACACCCACACAAAAAGGCACATACCCATACAGTATTCATACAACCAGTCACTCACCCATACAGCCTATAGTCAGTCACACAGCCACACACTCATCCATACTGCTACTCACATACCTACTTATTCACCTGTACAGCCACTCACACACTCACTCTCTCACTCACACAACCACTAACATATCCATTCCCACATCCATACAACAACTCACACATCCGCTCAATCACCCATACAGGCATTCACACAGACACTCACTCTCTAATATATCTACTCACACACCAACTCACTTAACTAACACCCACTCAAACACCCACTCCCTGACCCATACAGCCACTTATACATTCAGTCTCTCACTCATACAGCCATTCACACACCCACTCACTCACCCATACAGTCACTCATCCATTCACTCACCCACCCATACAGCCACTCACTCACCCAAACAGCCATTGACACAACCACTCACTCACCAATACAGCCACTCACCTACCTACACAGCTACTCATACACCCATACAGCTACTCACACACCCACGGAAAGTCACACAGCCACTCACATAATATATGTTCGATATAGTATCACTCATGAGTAGTACAGATAGTATACTATTTTAACTTTTGTAGTACCTTCGTATGTATGCTTAATATTCAAACTTTTAAATAACACTCACTGGATGATGTCATCAGTGATATCATCAGTGATGTCATTTGAGATGAAATCAGTGATGTCATTTGGGATCTCACACTCCCACTCAGACACACATATTGCCACTCATACACCAAGTCCGAGACGTAGAAACCACTCATACACCCATTTACAGACTTACACAGCCTCTCACTCACCCAAATACAGACTTAGAGAACCACTGCCAAAACAGCTCTACTGACAAGTTTCCTGGTTATCTCTGTTGACATAATTGGGTTGACCACTGCCACTTTTGTTTTGGCAAATGTTGGAGAACACCAAGGCAGTATGTGTGAAAAGTGACATTAATTCACCAAAGGTTTTCTTCATTAGAATTTCCAGTCCTACCCCAGTAATTGTGCCTAGATCATTGCCCCCACAGTGCACAATCATGAGGTCTGGATGTTGGCAATCCCCATTGCTTTCAACCAAAGGCAGCAATTGATGCCACTTTAACCCTCTCTGGCCAGCCCAAGTAATGTCTCTATTAGATAAAGCTAAGTCCCTGTCAATGCCACTCTTTCTAGCACTCTCTCTAGCCCAGAACCCAAAACTATGGCCCACAATCTAGACTTTGGCTATTTAGGAGAAAAGCAGAAGTAGCACACAGGAAAATGCTGCAGCAGAATGAGTCCATGTGGAAGATGAAAGGCAGTTACAATGGAGGACAGCAAGTAAAATATAAAAGAGCATATTTGATTGGATGGTGGAGATGTGCAGGGAACTAAAATCAGATAATGACTTTAAGAAAAAAGTAGCTAACTCTGTGATTGACTTTGGAAAAATAAAAAAAGTTATTTTGTTTGGGG
Organism: Calotriton arnoldi; assembly: GCA_963921515.1. Classification (NCBI taxonomy): domain Eukaryota; kingdom Metazoa; phylum Chordata; class Amphibia; order Caudata; family Salamandridae; genus Calotriton; species Calotriton arnoldi. The sequence continues at coordinate 189,439 of CAWUFW010005332.1, forward strand.
TATGCTTGTCAACCACACCTGCTAAAGATAATGTGATGCTACTTTGCTGTTTAGAGAACATCTTGTGAACTTCTGAACTACTGGTAGGAAGAGGCTATTGTAAACATGGTTATTATGGAAACAGACCTAAAAGAGTATAGGGGCCGGGAGCATAAAAGACTGCAGTGTGAAACTGAAAAGCAGACTAGCGTACAGAAATTGCTCAGTAGGGAAGTAGGGAGTGTACGTCTTGTAATTGATGATATTTTACAAAATAAAATATAAATGAAAAACAGTACAGCAGATTGTTGAATGCTTGTAAGGGCTTTTGTGTGGATCCACCACGGATTTACATGGGGGCTGCACTGAGCGCTGTGGTGGATCTGCGGATCCTAGAAAACCTGGCTTCTTTACACAAAACATGGAAAGTATTTAAAAATAGTGACCATTTAGAAGTGGTGAAACAGAAATAAAAGATGAAATGAAGTCTGTGATTTGCTAAGTACAGGAGTATGAGTGAGAGCACAGTGGAAAGGATAGCCATTTTAGGTACTTTTCTACTGAGAGTGGAGGAGGATTGCCATATTTATGACTTGAGATTTGCTGTGGAAAACAGTTGATAACAGATATTAACATAAAAGCTGGACAACAGCAAAGGGATTTTACAAGTATGTTAATTAGGTTGTCTATAAAAAGTATATTTAAAAAGGAACCTATGAGCGTATATAAGCTGAAAGAAAATGTGTAGCTTCAAAACACTACAGTATAAGGCAAAATAGAAGGGAGGTTAGATGAGAACATTAACTAAAAATACAGTGAGCAGCAAAGGAGTAAGAGGAATTCTTATACTGATAATATCGTTATTTTATTAAGCCAGTATGAATGAATGTGTTTGAAATTAGATGTGGGTGTTTGCTTATAGTACGTAATTTAATAGTATATCATTTGCACCCACTCACACAGTCAGGCAGGCACTTACACACTCAGTTACACTCCCATAAAGGGACTTATGTACCCACCACTCATATAGCCAGACAGTTACTGACACACTCAGTCACATACCCATAAAACTGTTCACACACCAATTTACTCTCCAATGCATCCACTTACAGTCATTCACACACCCATACAGGCACTGCCACACCCGCTCACACACCTATACAGCCATTAATGTTCCCAGTACTCAGGCAGTCAGTTACACATGCACCTTCTCACCCACACACCCAATTATACTCCCAGTCACCTACCCATACAGCCACTCACATACCTATTTACAAAACCAGTCACTCACACATCCATTCAGACAGTAACAGAGGCACTTACACATACACAGACACACCCATACAGCACTTATGTATCCACGACTAACAGAGCCTCCTGCACACACAGTTACATACCCAAACACCCACTAACACAGCCAGTTACCAATCTTACAGCCACTTACATAACCATTAAGACACCAATACATCTACTAACATACCCAGTCACACACCCACACAGCTACTTACACATCTAGTGACACACCCACAGAGGCACTGATACACTCACTCACATATCCACTCAACTACTCACACATCCAGTCACCCACCCGCACAGCCACTTATATACCAATTTAAACACCCACACTCAGACACTTACATAGCCTCTTACACACTGATATAACCACTTATGTAGCTGCTCACTTGCTTATAGTATGTAATGTAATAGTATGTAATAGAAAGTTAAATGTATTCAATATTTGCTTTCAGATATCGATTTGGGTTTTAAGAGGAATAGAAGATGGAACAGTGAGGTGAAAATAATTTACAATTATGTTTGTTGACACTTGACAGCATCCTTAAACTTGGCAACAGATTACATTTTTAGTGCAACTGGCATATGGTATTTGCCACAATGAGTGACCATGTCATGCAGTTTTGGTGAACAGTAGGGATGGTGACCATCTGGTCTAGAGGTAAGGGTCCCACAAATGGACCAGCTGATGATGATGATACACCATCTTCCCCCTCTTTTATCATCTTGTGATACGTCATTGCATGTATGGTTTTCAGGTGTTTCCAAATAGAGGATGTGCCATTTGAATACTTCTTCACCATACCTCTTGATAGTTTTTTTCTGTGTAGATTGCATTGGACAAATTTTGGAAGAACTTTTCTCCTGAAGAGATGGAGAAATATTTTCAAACTTTGGAGGATTTCTTTGGAGGTGTTAAGTCTTCTTCTTCTTCCTGCTCTTTCCCTTCTCTAGTGTCTTGAGCAGAGGACACCTTAACTTTGAAACTTTCTTCTTTTGAAGGTAAGCCAAAAAAACGATTAAGTTGTGGTTTTCAGACTGTCTCCAGAGACTTGTAAAACCCAAAATACCAATTTAGGGTATAGTTTACAATGTGGATGGGTGGAGACTTACTGTATCCAATGAGAAGTTGAGGTTTGGGTGTGTTCCTGGATTTGCGGCAGATTCGTGTTGGCATCCTAGCAGATCCGCTGATCCATAAAAAAAATACAAAACAGAGAAAGACTTTCTGCATTGCATTTATAGAAAGTTTACATAAGCTTACATAATTTATGGTACTTTGATTTGTTAATTGTTATTTTTAAAATGTATAAGAATAAATGTGGGAATAAAATGTATTTATAAACTTGTAAAAATGTATATTACTAAATTCAACTTATAGATGAAACTATAGTACTAGAAATTGCAAAGTAACCCGTCAAACTGTATAGGCTAGTTTATTGCAAACCACAACAACGCCATTCAGGAACCTGAAAAGAGGTTTTAGTGCAAATGTCAGATTTACACAAACCACTACAATATACAACCAGTAGAGAGGTCTTAGTGGCTAGACCACTGTGTGACAAACAACTAGTTGAATTATTCTTCATCCTGGAGAAATGTGTGAGCAGAGGGGTGAGTCTGTTGTAAATGTCTACTACACTGAGCCATCACACTAGAGAAAGGTCTTAGTGAACAGATTAATTTATTGCAATCTACTACATGTCATTTATCACAAAGGAGAGAGGTCTAAAGAAATTGATCAGTATGTCATAAAACAGAATTGTACTCAACCATCACTGTGGAGTGAGGTTTCAATGAACAGCTTAGACTGTCGCAAAGCACTACCATACACACACATCAGCAGGGGACATGTTTTAGTTTAGATGCTAGTTTACTGATAAATAGTACACCTTCTTTAAAAATGGGATTATAGATCAGATGACATGTTAGAAATAGTATCACTCATTAGTAGTACAGAAAGAATAGTAATTTAACTTATGTAGTAGCTTAGTACATATCTTTAATTCTCAGAAACATTTACAAAACACTTACACTCAACTGATGATGTCATCAGTAATTTCATTTGAGATGTCATCTGTGACGTCATCATTGATGTCATTGACAATTGTAATGAGTGATGTAATATGTGACGTCATAAGGAGTGCATTGCAGGGGCATAAATTATAGTTAGCTCAGGTAACTATAACTGCTGAATTTCTATGGTTTTGTGTGTGTAAAATCTGGGCCTAACTATAACGTCCCTGTAACATTTGTTTTTTTCAGTGAATGTTAATTTTCTTTTAAATTCTATTCCTCACAATAACATACCTGTAATCTTTTTGTTTTTCAGTGAATATATGCATATATATATATATTTATTTTTTTCACTGAAGAAACCAAAGGTTACAGGGATGTTAGAGTTAGGCTGACCTTTCACTCGTACAAAACCAGAGAAATTCAGCAGCTATAGTTACCTGAGCTAACTATAAATCACGCCCCCACAATGCACTGCTTATGACTCCACATATTACATCACTCATGACATGGTCAGTGACATCAATGATTAAATCACTGATGACATCTCTAATGACATCACAGATGACATCACTGATAACTCATAATTTCTAAGAGTTTTTAAATTCTATTTCCTAACTATAATGTCCCTGTAACCTTTGTTTTTTTCAGTGAATTTATACGTTGTTTTAAATTCTATAACTTTTCATTTTTTCGCTGAATTTGTAAGTTTTTTTAAATTCTATTTCCTAACTATAGCGTTTCTGTAACCTTTGGTTTTTTCAATGAATTTCCACAGTTTTTCAAATTCTATTTCCTAACTATAATGTCCTTGTAACCTCTGGTTTTTAAGTGAATTGCTATGGTTTTTTAACTAGTAGTTGCATTTGCATACTTGTGGAGAAAGGGGGGCGGGCCTCTGACTGAGTTTTTAACTCTCATTCCTAACTATAACGTCTCTGTAACATTTGTTTTTTAAGTGATTTTCTAAGGTTTATAAGATTTTATTAATTAACTTTAATGTCCATATGAACTTTTTTTAAGGTAAACTTTAGTTTTTTTTCTATAATTAATTATTGAATATTACATCTGCATGGTGCACCACTTATTGTTGTATTTGTCATCTATTTATTTAAAAAGTACATTAATCATCTTATTTAAAGATATTTTTGTTTTTTGCGATGACGTTGTAATCGCCATGGACACGCGAATACCGCGTGTTTTTGACAAAGTGTAAAACATATATATAGACATATTTTACATAAAGTTTCAGTGTAGCTGTTTAGTAAATTACTAATTTAACTTTCCCCTTTGGATTTATTTGTCAAAGAAACTACATCAAAAATGCATTTTCCTTGTTCACAGGCACACCGGAGGTTGCGATGACGTCGGTAGTCGCAAATACAAATGACAAAGTGGAAAACACATATATGGACATATTTTACATAAAGTTTGAGTCTAGCTGTTTAGTAACACATTGGTTTAACTTTATTTTCACAACACATTTGTCAAAAACAACAATTTCAAAAAATAACATTCCGCATCGGTACTTTCGAATAGCACATGACTACCAAATAAAGAAATTTCATTGGTTTACACAGTTTCCTTTATGAAAGGAAGTACACACCCATTTCTCCCTTCTTGAACTTTCCAGGTACTGATTAGTTTATTATACGAGCTGTCCCAAACTGATTTTGAAAATTGTGCTGGTTTTTAATTTTTTGGGCTATTTCAACCCAAAAAATGTCATCAGAAGAACCAGAGGAAGTCCTCCAACTGGATGAGGTTGTTGAAGACCAGTAGGACTCAGCTGTACATGAACAGTTTTCTAATGAAGAACCACCAATGAAGAAACAAAGCATAGCTTGGGATTCTTTCACTATTCCATCTGGTGAATTTAAGACCACAATTAAATTGGTGAGGTGCAGCATGTGTGAGAAAACATTATCAAGGGGCACAGCCAAAAAGTATTCATGTGGTACAACTAGCATGTTGTACCACTTGAAAACATACCACAAGAAGCAACTTAAAATTACACAGAGGAAAAAAAAGGAGATGGATCATCAGCCTCCAGACCTCTGGCCCCTGCTCCTGGCGACAAAGTTCCAGCTGAAGTGGAAAGAAAAAGCAGTGAAATGTCACCAGAACTAAAGTGTTTTGCCACCTTTTGCATGGTCTGTAACACCATCGTAACAGCTGGGGACTAATCTGTGGATGTAATCTTGAAGAATGTGAAAAACCATACTTGTTAATTATTTTTCCTTTTTTATTGCAGCAGTTCAACCACTGTGAAAAAATATAAACAAAGAAAAATGTTTTAGGATTTTATTTTGAACACTAGGCAACCAAAACAAGATACACTGGTGAAGAGACTTCTTAGATGCAACTTAAGGCTGCTGGTATTATAGTACCTCCTTTTAGTTTTTATCTGTAGTGACAGAATGTAGTCCTGTAATGTTTTATAAATTCCTTTCCTACAGTTAGAAAGAGTCTTTCATTTTTAACAACTTTCTGTAAATAAATACCCCTAATAGGCCGAATAATGTCTCAGAAACACATAATTCATATAAATGTCAACACAATACCACATTTTGTAATCCTAAAATTGTCCTTGGAACTTCGGTTCTAGAAAAAGCACATATGAGTTTGATAACTTTTTAGGTATTTAGATTTAAATGTATTTTCTATGTCATTGCACTCTGTCCATCCTCTTTGACATCTTATATATATTGTCTAGTGTGTAGAGGTTATATTAACTCCAAATATAACACAGGAAGGAGTTAGTTCCTCTAATAAGCCAGTGCACTAGTGAGTGCTACCTGGCTGAAAGTTATGTCGCTGGGGGATCTGAATTTCAGATCATAATGCCCTCACACACCTGTTAGGGTGTCATGCTTCATCATAGGGCGCTTCTCGTCAGACCGGCGCTGCAATGTCTGACGGCCCTGGTGGCTTCTTTGGCGGAGATCTTCTGATCTGAGGATGCCGTATGTGAAGTCAGTATGAGGGCAAAATGCAGTGATTGTGAGGATGTGAAAAAGTGATTAAAATAGATATCGGATCCCAAGGAAAAACTAATTTATTAGGGTGTGTGGGACTGGGACTAAGTAAAAACAGTGACGCTCTCTAGTGGTCCTAAGGTACCAATTTAGCATTATTGGTGTGTGGTCAACATGTTTCGTGCCGTAGGTGCCCAACCGTTGGGCGGCACTTCTTCAGGACCAGAGTGAAAAATAAATTGCCCCTATGGGGCGTCGGGTCTCCCCGCTAATTGGGGTATGGCCAAATGAGGTACGTGCCTGGTCCTAAAAGTGAAACCAGACAGAGTTCTCCACCTTGGAGGGTATAGAGCACTACTCCATAGGCATGAGGGGGGTCCCGACTTCTGGAGGGGACACTTCAGGGTTCAGTCGGGCACTGCCGTCTCACCTGCAGGGATCCCTCACGACTGAATATTATATTAACTCCTGCATGAAATATGATTGCTATAGTTGTGACAGTTCTTTTTAAATGGAAATTTGTCCAGCTACAAAATTTGTAATTTCACTTTCTAATTTAGTACCATCCTCTCTGCATCGTTGTAGCATGACTATGATATATTTTTCATACCTTTGTAGTAGCAATGTAGACCTAAGTTCCGAACTGCAGTTTGGACAGGTCATATCTTGATGGGCGTTTTTGGTTACATTTTCAAAGGCCACAGCTTTACAATCTGGTAACGTCAAGTAGAGGAATCATTCCAAATTGATTTCAGTACTAGAGGTGAATTCACAATGTTCACAGTTATGGTTCAGTTTATAAGTTAAACCAAATAATTCATTGATATTCACATCCACTTCCTCTAAGAGTCATAGTATTACCATTAAAAACTCTTGAGCATCCTGCTGAACATTTTGAGAAAACACTACTAATCCAGTACACTACTCTACCTTTTAGACCTTTCTGCAGCTCTATTGGTGGCAACTTGCCTGTCTTCAGCTCCATACGGACTATAACCTGAAATGAATGTACACTTTGGATAAGAATTAACTCATAAACATTTAAACCTTGAAGTGGTTCTGGAAGTGGAACCAGTACTAACTTGTTATGCACAGCTCTAGCTGGCATTTTATTATCCTCTAATTTATTGTAACAGTACTTACATTTAACTTGCTGTGTGGACAAGTCAAAGCATTCCTCTGCAAAAAAGTACACTGCAAACCTTTGCCAGTTATCATTATTTTCTTTTTCACTTTTTAAATACAAGTCAACAGTCCGTGTTCGAATCTTGTAGTGAGTGTGTCGACAACATATACAAACATACTCTTGTTTTTCAGAGCATGCTGTGTTAAATTTTGTAATCTCTTCTTCAAAACTATTAACTATAATCCCTACGTCCTGTTCTGCAACTCCTCTGTTATCAACTCCTCATTTTCAGTACAGTCCTGTTCTGGACAAAAGAAACAAAACTGCACATCATCACAAACCTTTTCAACCACAGCCACAGTACCATGCAAAAGTGCTCTAGTTATATCTCCTAAACATAAAGCAGGAGTTTTCACATAGTACAGCCTCCTAACTAAAGTTTGCATTGTTGGGAGGTGTATAGCTTACATCCTGAAATGATGAAAGGTGCTTTGGCAAGCGTTCTTTGATAAACAAGCTACTGAGTGCCCCTCCAAATTTGTATGCTTTCTAATCTTGCAAGGATCCAATCCTTATAAAGTACTTATTTTGTGTTTTAAACTTTGCCTTGGAAAGATATGCAGACATTTTCTTAGTATATCAATGGATTGATGTTGAATACTACAAACACTACTACAATTCCATTTATATACAGGGCCTGACTATGGCTTCTCTGTACCTCTTCTGCAATAACTTGTTTTACATTTCTAGGTACCATCACCTCTTTCACTTGGAAGTGCCATTTGTCCTCTTTCATCAATAGCATGAACTAATGTGCTATCCTGGAGATAGCTTTCTTCATTAAAAAAAAAAGGCTCTGTAGTATAAGTGTGTATCCATTCTCCACTAAAAATTATACAACAGTTACTTCTATTCACTAATCTTTTCTTCTGGTTTTGTCTCCTCATGTAAAACACCATTTTGTCAAGAGTCTTCATTCTATTTATAATCAAAATGAAAAGCTTCCTCTTCAAAGCAAAGGCCTTATCAACTACTCCTCAACTCATTCTTTCTGTTGTTTCAGTGCCTCTCTTCTTCTTCTTCTATACTGTTTCATATTTCTCAGTAGATTTATAACCACTCTACTATGAAACATCCTGGCTCTGATTTCCTTAAACCGGTCCTGTCTCTTGGTTAAGGTGTGTCCATCTTTGTTACATTCTTTCTTGTTCTTGTATTATAGATTTTGTCCCCTCTTATTCTTTCTCATAGTTAGCTTTTTATTTTCATTATTTTGTAACCTTGCAGGTGTCCACATATATTTTTAAGAAATGACTTTGTCCTCTTACCAGTAGCTCTTTTTCTTCACCACTTTTTCTGCATTTTGCCCCTTTTGTGTCTCAGTTCTGCATTGATACTGTAGTTGCTTCTGTTGCTTTTCCCTCTGAGCTTTTGTAGGCATTCTAACTGTCTGTAGTTATGTAGACACTGTCAGTATATTTAATTTCTTACTCTAGCCAACGTACCAACTACTTTACTACTGACTTACACATAATACAAAAACAGTTTTTATGTTATGTTTCAGTTTTAAATCTACAGATGAACCTAGTTATATAACTACATGCACTTACTTCAATATACATGCATGGATAGTGTGTATGTGATTGTTTAAGTGCATGGATAGCACCTGGCAGATTGGATGATTGCATGAGTAGTGTTTCAGTGATTGGATGAGTACATGGCTGCTGCCCATGTATTTTTGGTTTAGTACACAGGTAGCGCCTGGGGGATTAACTAAGTACATCGGTAGTGCCTGGATAATTGAATGAGTGCATCAGTTGTGCCTGGCTGATTAGATGAGTGCATGACTAGTGTCTGAATGATTGCATGAGTCCAAGCTTGAGTGATTGGATGAAAGCAAGAGTACTGCTGGGGTGATTGTATTAGTGCAAAGGTATTGTCTCAGTAATTGAATGAGTGCATAGGTACTGGATGGATGATAGGTTCACTGCAATGGTACTGCCTGCGTAATTGGATGAGTGCATGAGTTGTGCCTCTGTATTTGGATGAGTGCATGGGTTGTAAGTGGGTTTTTGAATGAGTGCATGGGTTGTGCCTGGGTGTTTGAATGACTGCATAGGTACAGCCTTGGTGATTGTATAAGTGAATTGTTAATGCCTAGGTGATTGGATGAACGCATGGGTAGTACCTGCATAGTTCAATGACTACATAATTAGTGCCTGCGTGATTGGAAGAGTGCATGTGTAATGCATGGGTGATTGTATAAGTGTGTGGATAGTGCGTGAGTGAGTCGATGATTGCCTGAGTAGTGGCTGGGTGATTGGATGAGTGCCTGAGTAGTGCCTGACTTACTGTGAAAGTACCGCCATTGCTGTTAGATACATAACAGTTGTGACTATATCTGTGACTCATTATTTAAGTCCTTCTGTCAGTATCAAACTACCTGTTTTTGTGTATCTATCCTTTTCTACTGAGCTATGTGTGAGTGAAGTCTAGATATCACACTTGATATATAATTGGATACATGGCTCTCTAGGAGCACACATTGCTCTGTTACTAGCGTGCACATGCATCAGTAAGTTTTGAAAACTGAAAACAACAATTCTCACTTTTTCAAAGCACAAAACCTTTTCTTAATGGCAAACCTACATCATTTCTCAAATATTACTTGTATCTTTAACACATATAGTCATCATTTCTCAAAGAAAAGTTACATGCCAAGTGAAGCTAGGACAAGAACTCTCAAGAGACATTCTGCACTATTAACCCTCCTCAATTTTAAACATAGCACCTTTTAAGAAATACACCTCCTCACCATATTCATGAAATTTTCAACAGCCTTAAAGAACATAGATAACCTTGTAAATATATATGTAATTTCATAATAGACATACACCTTCAGGCCATCTTTCTAAAAATATATAGTTCTCTACATCTTTAGGTAAACTCAAGAGCCCCATCATACATATAATTATCTGCAACCAGAAAAACCAAATCTCACCATCTAAACATATACAAACCGGTCATATAAGTTAAAAACCAAATTGACAAACACTTTCTAATACATACCTAACAAGTATTACTACTTTATAATTCATATACAGGCGCTGGACATTCTCTTATCTTTTATTCCTGATTGCACTACTCCTGTTTAATAATGTGACTAAAAGTACTTCAATTCCCAGAATGCAAAAAATAATGCTTTGGCATTTAAAACTTTCTTTGTTTTAAATACGTTCCTCATTGCAACTTTCAACAATACCATACTGTTGTTTTTCTATAAAGTACGCAATGGAATAAAGGGGCACTAATTCATATTCCTATTACTTCCTAAAACATTTGGTAGTAAATTCTTAAACACATACCCTTTGCCAGACACAGTTCATCTGATATATCTTCTTATATCACTGTGATACTCTTTTTCATCAAACTCCCATATACATCTTCATGTCTAATGTAATTTTTTAATATAATTAAAAAGTTATGCACATACGAGTGAATTGAGTTTGTAGAATATATTGTTGTTATAGCTCTTTTTGGAACGTTTTGACACGGTTAGGATTTGTAAAAACTAAGCACTTTCCACTCTATGATCATGAGAAAGGCAGCAAATGAAATTATGTCTTTTATTTTAGACTACTCTATCTCCACTTGTGACTAATCATCGTGCAGTAATCGCGAAACAAAACTGGAGTCCAAACCTATATTAAGCTTCAGTTTTTTTAAATTTAAATGCTGCACAACAGTTTATTACATAGTCCTGAGTTGGAAATTAAAGGTTATCATTACTTAAATGGTGTCATAACTCCTCAACTTTTAAAACAATGTTCTGTCTCTTTAACACCCTTCCCCAATACACTAGCTCAGTGTATCTAGCAACCCAATGGAACATGTAGGTCACAAGTTCACAGCACATTCTAGAAGGACCTTACTACTTCCATATCAGACACAGCAGGTGTGGTTTACTTCACAGATTCAAAAGCATATCCATGTCTGTGTTATACTTCTTTTTTTAAACAACAGCCAATAGTAGGACTTCTTGCTAATGCATCCAACTCGCTACCTAAATTTATTCACTTACATGCTGACAGCATCCAATCAAATATATATATATATATTTTTTTTTTAAAGAAAACATCTCCATTTTAACTGCTTTTCATCTGGGAAACTACCTCATTCAGCTCCATTCTTCTCCTGACTACTATTGCTCCTTCACTTCAAAATACTTAGAGTGTGTATTGTTGGCTACAGCTATGTCTATTGGGCTAAAGAGGCTGTAAAGAGCTATTGACAGGGACTTGGGTTTGCCAAATGCGGAGATTACTTGGTTTGGCCAGAGAGGGTTAAAGTTTCATCAGTTGCTGGCTTTGGTTAAAACCATTGTGGATTGCCGAGCTCCTCACCTCATGATTGTGCACTGTGGTAGAAATGACCTAGGCACACAAACTGGGGTAGGTCTGGAAATCCTTATGTAGGATACCTTTGCAGAACTGATGTCACTTTTCCCTCACACTGTCTTGGTGTACTCTAATATGCGCCAAGACAGAAATGGAAGTGGTCAATCAATTCTGTCCACAGATTGACAAAGCCAGGAAACTTATTAATAAAACTGTTTCTGCATTCCTCAGAGACCATTGCATGGGCTGTATCAATAACAACAATCTGCGTTTTGACATGCATGGAATTTATAGAAAATATTGAGTGCACTTTACAGACGAAGGCAACAGGGTGTTTTTTTTTTTTTAATATTCTTTATTGTTTTTATACCATTCGACAGCCACCCCCTACCCACGCCCCCCCCCCACCCTTCTCAGACAGTTGCGAATAAGCATGATATTGTTACAAACTTCATTGGTATTGTAATAACAAATACTTAATTCATCTGGTGCAACATTATCCATCGTGATCTATACTTTTAAGATCGTAGATATTTTCTGTTTGGGTTTCACCATTATATATACAATAAACAGACGTGGATCTATCCTGTCCCGCTAAAGCTTTGCATCCACTTTATTAGAGGATCCCATATTTTCAACCCCCTTTTGCGTTTATTACGCCCCTTTCTTTTATATATAGCTACTTCTAAGCTACATGTCGCCAATAATCGGGCTCGCCATTGTTGAAACACCGGCGGGGTTGGATCCAACCAAGCTGATGCTATACATATCCTTAGAACAGCCATTGCCACAAAGATCAATCCTTGCATGTTCCTTGATCGACTTACTCCAGCTATACCTAAAATTATTTCTTCAGCTGAAATTTCTATTCTTGTATTTAGAATCTCTGATAAAAAGCCTGATATATCGGTGATTAGCTCCTGTAATACATTACATAATGCAAATATATGCACAATATCGGCCTCATATAAAGCACAGCGTGGGCATACCGTTCCTTTACCAGACCCCCACTTGGCTATCTTGCTTGGCGTGTAATATAACAATAAACAAGTCTTTTAATATTGTGCTTGTAGTCTGGTGGACATTAGAAGAGACTGAGATAATTCATAAGAACAGTAAAATGTTTCAGCTGAAACCCCCAATTTAGCCTGCCATTTTAAAAAGCATTTATCCCTATCATCTGGATAAAAGGCATTCATACATTCGTAAACTTCTCCAATAGCTACTGTTCTATTTTTGATTAGGATTTCTATGGTTTGGACTCTTTGAAATTTAGATCCTCCACCCCCCTTTCTCCAAGGAAAATCCCTAACCTGGAGAAAATTTAAAAAAATCCCTGTTGGTCTAGTGTATAATCATTTTTTAATTCCTCAAAAGACTTCAGCCCTAGAGTTGAATAAAAACAACCAAGCTGCGTTATCCCCGCCCGTATCCATCTACCCATACATGCATCCGTAAAAATCTCTGGTAGATTGTGATTATTAATTAGCGGTGTATAGAAGGATAACCTACCAATTCCCAACAATTTACGTGCATTATTCCAAACTTTATGAATGCCGAAAAGAGTTTTAAAACGGACTTTCTTAAAATAGCTATTGTGTAATTGCTGCCAAAGGCACCCTCTAGTTTCTTCACCCAATATAAGTTCCTGTGGAGTTGGAATACTAACATTTGTCCTGTTGTCTGTATTTATCTATAATAGTTCAATGCTATATCTTAATTTAGTAGCCCAATAGTAAAGTTTAAAATTGAGAAGGGCCAAGCCACCTCTGTCTTTTGGCAAGGTAATGAATCTTGATGCTCTGCGTGGTCTCTTATAGCCCCATATAAACCGGGAAAACATACTTTCTATTGTCTTAAACCATTGAGGAGTAAACTCCAAACAAATTGCCCTAAACAAATATAGAAATTTCGGTAAAAAGAGCATTTTTATCACGTTACACCTGCCCACAATGGACAGATGCAAATTATTTAACCTAACAAGATCTTTTTTCGTGTGTTGTATTAATGGTTCAAGATTGTTATTAACTAGACTATCCAATTTTGACGTTATACTAACACCCAGATAAGTAGCTTTTTCCACTACTCGGTTATTTCTCATCCTGATTTTGTGATTAAGAATTATCTGTGTTTTATCTTGGTTCAGCTTATAACCTGATACTCCTCCAAAGATTTTGGCCTCTTCTTCTATCACCTTTAACGCGGTGACAGGATCGGAGGTGAATAGAGCGATATCATCCGCATATGCCAATGTTTTTGTAAGCCAATTTCATGACCATATAGGCGGTTTTAATGCGTTATTCTCAAGTCTACGGATGAAAGGGTCAATGAACACCGCAAATAGAAGGGGGGAACATGGGCCCCCCTGTCTGGTCCCTCTTGTAATGGCTATCTTCTCTGATACCATCCCATTTACCATAACTACGGCTGATGGTTCAGTGTATACCATTTGAACCGCCCTAATAAAACGCTCCCTAATGCCACTTCTTGACATAGCTGTCCATAGATATTTCCAGGAGACCCTATCGAAGGCTTTTTCAGCGTCCAATAATATGAGTGCCATAGGGTCTCCTGTAACATCAGTAATATCAAACAATGTAATCAATCTTTGGACATGGTCGGTAGTGGACCTCCCTGGAATGAACCCATGCTGGCGATCAGATACGATTTTATGAATAACCAAGGCCAATCGACTAGCTAATAATTTAGAATACATTTTTGAGTCACCATTAATCAGGGTGATAGGGCGAAAAGACCCAAGTTCAGTAGGCTCCTTGTTTGTTTTTTAAAAAATGACAATTTTGGCTAAGGACCATGATCCCGGGGGTCGTCCACCATGAAAGATATGTGTAAATAGATCACAGATTATTCTCTTTAACTGCTGAGAGAATTTAGCATAAAACTCTGCTGGTATCCCATCCGTGCCGGCTGCCTTCCCCTTAGCTAAGCTATTCTTAGAGAGCAAACTTTCCTCCCATTCTGGTATTTAGTCCAAACTGTCCTGATCCTCTACCACTAATCTTAACGATGGACTTTGATCTAGATATTCCTCGATCTTTGCCTGTTCTATACCAGTGTCGTCATATAATTTTTGATAATACCGTTGGAATGCTGCTCTTATTGCTTTGGAATCGGTCTTTTGAGCATACTCTGGATCATTACTTTCCCGTATTAGATTGGCTGTATTTTGTTGTCTAGTATGAACCGCCAATTGATGACCAACCTGCTCGCTTAATTCATAAGCGATTTCTCTATGTGTTGTTGCCTTGGCTATGGCTTTTTCTGTTAAAATATCAATGATAGAACCAACACAACGACTTTTATCAGAGCCACAATAGTAACCAAAAGATTGTTCATTTTTTTTCTAAAGATCCTTTTTTTTAGTTGTAGGGAATCTTCGCGACGATGTCGTGATGGTCGCGAATAAGTCAGGAAATTGCAAAACAAAAGCAGATATTCAATGGCCAGCACATGCAAAAATAATAACCAAAAATATCCATTGCGCTACACATATTAGTATATACATGCTTCTTTAAAAATCATGTTTAAACTCATGTTTTTATACTAAGTTTGTTTAAAAACCATCTTTAAAACCTATTTTCTCGGTTTTTGTGGTTATTCAGGGCATCACAATGACGTCGTTAACCGTGATGATTGCGCATTTTTCATAAAGTTTAAAACACATACATGCACACATATTACAGTATTTTACACACCAGGGTTTTATTACCTATAAAAGCCATCTCTAAAACCAGTTTTCTGTGTTCGCGGTGACGCCGGGGGCCGCGATGATGTCGGTAACTGCGACAATTGCACCTTTTTTACAGACTGAAAAACACGTATATGCACACATATAGTATTTTTAGCACTAGGGGTTTACTACTATACAGTCCAAACTCATGTTTTTCTACTGAGTTTCTATCAAAGAGTACTGCTGGGGTGATTGTATTAGTGCAAAGATATTGTCTCAGTAATTGAATGAGTGCATAGGTACTGGATGGATGATAGGTTCACTGCAATGGTACTGCCTGCGTAATTGGATGAGTGCATGAGTTGTGCCTCTGTATTTGGATGAGTGCATGGGTTGTAAGTGGGTTTTTGAATGAGTGCATGGGTTGTGCCTGGGTGTTTGAATGACTGCATAGGTACAGCCTTGGTGATTGTATAAGTGAATGGTTAATGCCTAGGTGATTGGATGAACGCATGGGTAGTGCCTGCATAGTTCAATGACTACATAATTAGTGCCTGCGTGATTGGAAGAGTGCATGTGTAATGCATGGGTGATTGTATAAGTGTGTGGATAGTGCGTGAGTGAGTCGATGATTGCCAGAGAAGTGGCTGGGTGATTGGATGAGTGCCTGAGTAGTGCCTGGCTTACTGTGAAAGTACCGCCTTTGCTGTTAGATACATAACAGTTGTGACTATATCTGTGACTCATTGTTTAAGTCCTTCTGTCAGTATCAAACTACCTGTTTTTGTGTATCTATCCTTTTCTACTGAGCTATGTGTGAGTGAAGTCTAGATATCACACTTGATATATAATTGGATACATGGCTCTCTAGGAGCACACATTGCTCTGTTACTAGCGTGCACATGCATCAGTAAGTTTTGAAAACTGAAAACAACAATTCTCACTTTTTCAAAGCACAAAACCTTTTCTTAATGGCAAACCTCACATAATTTCTCAAATATTATTTGTATCTTTAACACATATAGTCATCATTTCTCAAAGAAAAGTTACATGCCAAGTGAAGCTAGGACAAGAACTCTCAAGAGACATTCTGCACTATTAACCCTCCTCAATTTTAAACATAGCATCTTTTAAGAAATACACCTCCCTCACCATATTCATGAAATTTTCAACAGCCTTAAAGAACATAGATCACCTTGTAAATATATATGTAACTTCATAATAGACATACACCTTCAGGCCATCTTTCTAAAAATATATAGTTCTCTACATCTTTAGGTAAACTCAAGAGCCCCATCATACATATAATTATCTGCAACCAGAAAAACCAAATCTCACCATCTAAACATATGCAAACCGGTCATATAAGTTAAAAACCAAATTGACAAACACTTTCTAATACATACCTAACAAATATTACTACTTTATAATTCATATACAGGCGCAGGACATTCTCTTATCTTTTATTCCTGACTGCACTACTCCTGTTTAATAATGTGACTAAAAGTACTTCAATTCCCAGAATGCAAATAAAATAATGCTTAGGCATTTAAAACTTTCTTCGTTTTAAATACATTCCTCATTGCAACTTTCAACAATACCATACTGTTGTTTTTCTATAAAGTACGCAATGGAATAAAGGGGCACTAATTCATATTCCTATTACTTCCTAAAACATTTGGTAGTAAATTCTTAAACACATACCCTCTGCCAGACACAGTTCATCTGATATATCTTTTTATATCACTGTGATACTCTTTTTCATCAAACTCCCATATACATCTTCATTTCTAATGTAATTTTTTAATATAAAATTAAAATATTAAAATATAATTAAAAAGTTATGCACATACGAGTGAATTGAGTTTGTAGAATATATTGTTGTTATAGCTCTTTTTGGAACGTTTTGACACGGTTAGGATTTGAAAAAACTAAGCACTTTCCACTCTATGATCATGAGAAAGGCAGCAAATGAAATTATGTCTTTTATTTTAGACTACTCTATCTCCACTTGTGACTAATCATCGTGGAGTAATCGCAAAACAAAGCTGGAGTCCAAACCTATATTAAGCTTCAGTTTTTTTTAATTTAAATGCTGCACAACAGTTTATTACATAGTCCTGAGTTGGAAATTAAAGGTTATCATTACTTAAATGGTGTCATAACTCCTCAACTTTTAAAACAATGTTCTGACTCTTTAACACCCTTCCCCAATACACTAGCTCAGTGTATCTAGCAACCCAATGGAACATGTAGGTCACAAGTTCACAGCACATTCTAGAAGGACCTTACTACTTCCATATCAGACACAGCAGGTGTGGTTTACTTCACAGATTCAAAAGCATATCCATGTCTGTGTTATATTTCTTTTTTTAAACAACAGCCAATAGTAGGACTTCTTGCTAATGCATCCAACTCGCTACCTAATTTTATTCACTTACATGATGACAGCATCCAATTAAATATATATATATATTTTTTTTAAAGAAAACACCTCCATTTTAACTGCTTTTCATCTACGAAACTACCTCATTCAGCTCCATTCTTCTCCTGACTACTAATGCTCCTACACTTCAAAATACTTAGAGTGTGTATTGTTGGCTACAGCTATGTCTATTGGGCTAAAGAGGCTGTAAAGAGCTATTGACAGGGACTTGGGTTTGCCAAATGCGGAGATTACTTGGTTTGGCCAGAGAGGGTTAAAGTTTCATCAGTTGCTGGCTTTGGTTAAAAACATTGTGGATTGCCGAGCTCCTCACCTCATGATTGTGCACTGTGGTAGAAATGACCTAGGCACACAAACTGGGGTAGGTCTGGAAATCCTTATGTAGGATACCTTTGCAGAACTGATGTCACTTTTCCCTCACACTGTCTTGGTGTACTCTAATATGCGCCAAGACAGAAATGGAAGTGGTCAATCAATTCTGTCCACAGATTGACAAAGCCAGGAAACATATTAATAAAACTGTTTCTGCATTCCTCAGAGACCATTGCATGGGCTGTATCTATAACAACAATATGCGTTTTGACATGCATGGAATGTATAGAAAATATTGAGTGCACTTTACAGACGAAGGCAACAGGGTGTTTTTTTTTTTTTAAATATTCTTTATTGTTTTTATACCATTCGACAGCCACCCCCTACCCACGCCCCCACCCTTCTCAGACAGTTGCGAATAAGCATGATATTGTTACAAACTTCATTGGTATTGTAATAACAAATACTTAATTCATCTGGTGAAACATTATCCATCGTGATCTATACTTTTAAGATCGTAGTTATTTTCTGTTTGGGTGTCACCATTATATATACAATAAACAGACGTGGCTCTATCCTGTCCCGCTAAAGCTTTGCATCCACTTTATTAGAGGATCCCATATTTTCAACCCCCTTTTGCGTTTATTACGCCCTTTCTTTTATATATAGCTACTTCTAAGCTACATGTCGCCAATAATCGGGCTCGCCATTGTTGAAACACCTGCGGGGTTGGATCCAACCAAGCTGATGCTATACATATCCTTAGAACAGCCATTGCCACAAAGATCAATCCTTGCATGTTCCTTGGTCAACTGACTCCAGCTATACCTAAAATTATTTCTTAAGTTGAAATTTCTATTCTTGTATTTAGAATCTCTGATAAAAAGCCTGATATATCGGTGATTAGCTCCTGTAATACATTACAAAATGCAAATATATGCACAATATCGGCCTCATATAAAGCACAGCGTGTGCATACCGTTCCTTTACCAGACCCCCACTTGGCTATCTTGCTTGGCGTGTAATATAACGATAAACAAGTCTTTTAATATTGTGCTTGTAGTCTGGTGGACATTAGAAGAGACTGAGATAATTCATAAGAACAGTAAAATGTTTCAGCTGAAACCCCCAATTTAGCCTGCCATTTTAAAAAGCATTTATCCATATCATCTGGATAAAAGGCATTCATACATTCGTAAACTTCTCCAATAGCTACTGTTCTATTTTTGATTAGGATTTCTATAGTTTGGACTCTTTGAAATTTGGATCCTCCACCCCCTTTCTCCACAGAAAATCCCTAACATGGAGAAATTTAAAAAAATCCCTATGGTCTAGTGTATAATCATTTTTTAATTCCTCAAAAGACTTCAGCCCTAGAGTTGAATAAAAACAACCAAGCTGCGTTATCCCCGCCCGTATCCATCTACCCATACATGCATCCGTAAAAATCTCTGGTAGATTGTGATTATTAATTAGCGGTGTATAGAAGGATAACCTACCAATTCCCAACAATTTACGTGCATTATTCCAAACTTTATGAATGCCGAAAAGAGTTTTAAAATGGACTTTCTTAAAATAGCTATTGTGTAATTGCTGCCAAAGGCACCCTCTAGTTTCTTCACCCAATATAAGTTCCTGTGGTGTTGGAATACTAACATTTGTCCTGTTGTCTGTATTTATCTATAATAGTTCAATGCTATATCTTAATGTAGTAGCCCAATAGTAATGTTTAAAATTGGGAAGGGCCAAGCCACCTCTGTCTTTTGGCAAGGTAATGAATCTTGATGCTCTGCGTGGTCTCTTATAGCCCCATATAAACCGGGAAAACATACTTTCTGTTGTCTTAAACCATTGAGGAGTAAACTCCAAACAAATTGCCCTAAAAAAATATAGAAATTTCGGTAAAAAGAGCATTTTTATCACGTTACACGTGCCCACAATGGGCAGATGCAAATTATTTAACCTAACAAGATCTTTTTTCGTGTGTTGTATTAATGGTTCAAGATTGTTATTAACTAGACTATCCAATTTTGACGTTATACTAACACCCAGATAATTAGCTTTTTCCACTACTCGGTTATCTCTCATCCTGATTTTGTGGTTAAGAATTATCTGTGTTTTATCTTGGTTCAGCTTATAACCTGATACTCCTCCAAAGATTTTGGCCTCTTCTTCTATCACCTTTATCGCAGTGACAGGATCGGAGGTGACTAGAGCGATATCATCTGCATATGCCAATGTTTTTGTATGCCAATTTCGTGACCATATAGGCGGTTTTAATGCGTTATTCTCAAGTCTACGGATGAAAGGGTCAATGAACACCGCAAATAGAAGGGGGGAACATGGGCCCCCCTGTCTGGTCCCTCTGGTAATGGCTATCTTCTCTGATACCATCCCATTTACCATAACTACGGCTGATGGTTCAGTGTATACCATTTGAACCGCCCTAATAAAACGCTCCCTAATGCCACTTCTTGACATAGCTGTCCATAGATATTTCCAGGAGACCCTATCGAAGGCTTTTTCAGCGTCCAATAATATGAGTGCCATAGGGTCTCCTGTAACATCAGTAATATCAAACAATGTAATCACTCTTTGGACATGGTCGGTAGTGGGCCTCCCTGGAATGAACCCATGCTGGCGATCAGATACGATTTTATGAATAACCAATGCCAATCGACTAGCTAATAATTTAGAATACATTTTTGAGTCGCCATTAATCAGGGTGATAGGGCGATAAGACCCAAGTTCAGTAGGCTCCTTGCTTTTTTTTTTTAAAAACTACAATTTTGGCTAAGGACCATGATCCCGGGGGTCGCCCACCATGAAAGATATGTGTAAATAGATCACAGATTATTCTCTTTAACTGCTGAGAGAATTTACCATAAAACTCTGCTGGTATCCCATCCGTGACGGCCGCCTTCCCCTTAGCTAAGCTATTCATAGAGAGCAAAATGTCCTCCCATTCTGGTATATAGTCCAAACTGTCCTGATCCTCTACCTCTAATCTTAACGATGGACTTTGATCTAGATATTCCTCAATCTTTGCCTGTTCTATACCAGTGTTGTCATATAATTTTTGATAATACCTTTGGAATGCTGCTCTTATTGCTTTGGAATCGGTCTTTTGAGCATACTCTGGATCATTAATTTCCGTATTAGGTTGGCTGTATTTTGTTGTCTAGTACGAACCGCCAATTGATGACCAACCTGCTCGCTTAATTCATAAGCGATTTCTCTATGTGTTGTTGCCTTGGCTATGGCTTTTTCTGTTAAAATATCAATGATAGAACCAACACAACGACTTTTATCAGAGCCACAATAGTAACCAAAAGATTGT
Organism: Calotriton arnoldi; assembly: GCA_963921515.1. Taxonomy (NCBI): domain Eukaryota; kingdom Metazoa; phylum Chordata; class Amphibia; order Caudata; family Salamandridae; genus Calotriton; species Calotriton arnoldi. The sequence continues at coordinate 211,017 of CAWUFW010005332.1, forward strand.
TCATTTTTTTTCTAAAGATCCTTTTTTTTAGTTGTAGGGAATCTTCGCGACGATGTCGTGATGGTCGCGAATAAGTCAGGAAATTGCAAAACAAAAGCAGATATTCAATGGCCAGCACATGCAAAAATAATAACCAAAAATATCCATTGCGCTACACATATTAGTATATACATGCTTCTTTAAAAATCCTGTTTAAACTCATGTTTTTATACTAAGTTTGTTTAAAAACCATCTTTAAAACCTATTTTCTCGGTTTTTGTGGTTATTCAGGGCATCACAATGACGTCGTTAACCGTAACGATTGCGCATTTTTCATAAAGTTTAAAACACATACATGCACACATATTACAGTATTTTACACACCAGGGTTTTATTACCTATAAAAGCCATCTCTAAAACCAGTTTTCTGTGTTCGCGGTGACGCGGGGGGCCGCGATGATGTCGGTAACTGCGACAATTGCACCTTTTTTACAGACTGAAAAACACGTATACGCACACATATAGTATTTTTGGCACTAGGGGTTTATTACTATACAGTCCAAATTCATGTTTTTCTACTGAGTTTCTATCAAAACCATCTTTAAAACCTATTTTCCATTGCCCGGGGTTGCGATGAGGTCAGCACCCTCAGTCCCCACGACTATGTCGCAAAAACGCAAAGCAAAAGCAGGAATTCAATAGCCACCACCACTTTCAAAAGTTTTAAATATATAATTCATTCTAACCATCACACTAGATAAATACCTATTTAAATAATTCAATAAAAACATTTTTCAGTCTCTCAATATCTCTATAACAGTGTGTATTAATGATTCACTAGGTTCTGTGAGTCAGTGCATAAGTCTCCAAGTGGGTCTGTGACTGGCTGCATGAGTCCTTCAGTAGGTCTATAAGTGGGTGCATAGGTCTCTGAGTGGGTATATGAATGGGCGCATGAGTCTTTGGGTGAGTTTGTGATTATGTGTATAAGTCTCGAACTGGATATGTAAATGGGTGTATGAGTGTGTATGTGAATGGGTACATGAGTCTGTGACTGGATCTATGAGTGGGTGCATAAGTGTCTGAGTGGGTCTGTCTATCAGTGGGTGTGTGAGTGGAGGCATAAGTGTCTGAGTGGGTCTGTGAGTCAGTGCATGAGTGTCTGAGTGGATCTTTGACTGGGTGCATGAGTCTGATTGGGTCTGTGAGTCTGTGTATAAGTCTCTGACTATGTATGTGAATAAGCACATCAATCTCTGAGTGCATCTGTAAGTGGGTGCATGAGCCTCTAAATGCTTATGTGAGTACACACATGGGTCTCTGAGTGAGTCTGTGAGTGGGTGCATTAGTGTCTGAGTGGATATGTGAGTGGGTGTATGACTGTCTGAGTGGATATGTGAGTGAGTACATGAGTGTGTGACTGTGACCGGCGAGGGTGTGTATATTGACATAGATATTTTTTGTTTTATATTTCCACCAATATTCGCGATGCCGCTGCGATAGTCGCGACGTCCCTGCGACAGTACACGGGGGCTGCATTGGCGGTCGTGGCATCATCGCGAATATCACGCGCAATTAAAAAAAAAATTTGGTACACATAACTTGTGTCACTAACACCCCCATTTCTCAAACATTGGGGTGAGAGTGCCTCCACCTTGACCCCTTATTTTACAGAAATTTTCAGTCCCGGGAAACATTCAAGATTGATAAAATGGCGGCCACAACTTTCTGTTCAGATTGCGTCCAGCCAATCAGAGCATTCCCATTGGCGATGCATTCACGATTACTCACAAAATCGTTGCGAAATATCCATGGCCAGAGCTATCACTATAATTTTCAACTTACATTTCTCGAAAACTACTGAACGGATTTGCACCAAATAACAAAAAGCACAATCTGCGTAACAACATCTACCTTTCTGCCAAATTTGGGGTAATTCTGTCCAGCAGTTTGGACTGTAGGTTCGACAACACGTTCCTATGAGAATTAACATTACAAATGCACCCGTTATTTTGCACCCCTATTTCTCAGTCCCCACTGCACAGATCACGCCCTAACTTTCCATGACACACAGAACCTACCTTAACACTTTTGGGAAAATTTCATGAAGATTGGTCAAACGACGCCGAAGTTATAAGCAAGTCAAAATTGCTTCTCTATGAAAACATGATCATAACTATAACTACCTACTGGTGACTGCCAGTAGGTAAAATATATATATATATATATATATTCACTGAAAAAACCATAGGTTTCAGGGACGTTATAGTTAGAAATTATCATTTAAAAAACCTTTGAAATTCACTGAAAAAACCATAGGTTTCAGGGACGTTATAGTTAGCTGGACATTTCACTCATACAAAACCATAGAAATTCCACTGTTATAGTTAGTTCAGCTAACTATAAATCGTGCCCCCGCAATGCACTGCTGATCACATCACATATTACATCATTCATGACATGGTCAGTGACATCACTGATTACATCACTGATCACATCTCAAATGACATCACTGATCACATCACTGATGACATCATCCAGTGAATGTGTTTTTCTTTAAAGTTTAAATATGTATTATATATATACCAAGGTGTATTGAAGAATGAGTGGGTGTATAAGTGTCTGGATGGAGGATTTAGTAGGTGTGTGACTGACTGTTTAACTGAGTTATTACATGTGTCTTACTGAATGCATGGGTTAGTGACTAAACTGTGTGAATGTCTATATCAGTCTGTTTGCTGTTGTATAAGCTGCTGCATGGGTTGGTCAGTAGCTACATGAGTGTGTATATGGGTTATTGATTGGTTGCCAGAGTATTATTTGTATGGGTGCCTCAGTGTGTGTGTGGGTGCGTGGGAGGTGTGTGACTCTGTGCATACATGTTTGAGTGGTTGATTCACAGGGTGTATGGGTTCAAGAGTGCATGTGGAAACAGCTGTATGTGTGGGTGAGTGTGTGTATGGGTGTGTTAGTGAGTGAATGGATGTCTCAGTGGTACATGTCTAACTAACTACATATGTAAAAGACAGTGTATGTGAGAGTTGGAGTATATAAATGACTATACGTGAGAGTTAGTGATTGTGAGAGTGGCTGTATGGATGAGTGTGTACTTGTATCAGTGATTGTATAAGAGACTAATTATGCGTTCCTTTCTGTTTGAATAAGTGATGTGTTGTGTGTATAACTGTATAGGTCAGTAAATGGAAGTGTTATTGATTATTTGCATGACTGACTAGGTGTGTGAGTAACTCTGGATGAGTGCTGCTGTGTGAGTGTCTGTGTAGGTGTATGAGTGCATATGATAGTGTTGTATTGATGAGTGACTGCATGTATGAGTGATTGTATGGGTGAATGAGTGGATAAGTGTATAGACCTAAGAACCAGTGATTAGATATGTAGTAAGTAGTATTGGTGTGTCTATGGTTTTGAAAAATGGTATTCTGTTTTTTGGGTGTATCAAAGGTTATATTAGGGTGTGAGAAGGTGCATCAGATTGTCACATGGATGATGTGATCAGTGATGTCATCAGTGATGTCATTTGAGATGTGATCAGTGATGTCACTGACCATGTCATGAATGATGTAATATGTGATGTGATCAGCAGTGCATTGCGGGGGCGCGAGTTATAGTTAGCTGAACTAACTATAACAGTGGAATTTCTATGGTTTTCTACGAGTGAAATGTCCAGCTAACTATAACGTCCCTGAAACCTATGGTTTTTTCAGTGAATTTCTGAGGTTTTTTAAATGCTAATTTCTAACTATAACGTGCCTGAAACCTATGGTTTTTTCTGTGAATTTCAAACGTTTTTTAAATGATAATTTCTAATTATAATGTTCATTAAACCTATGGTATTTTCAGTGATTTTAAATTATCATTCCATTCTCAACCTAGTGAAAACAGCCAATATCGCCAGTTTTCCAACAATTGCTCCTGCAAAAAAATTCACCACAAATGAGAGCGACAACTAACGCTAATAATATGCAGAGTAGGCGTTCCCGTGCAAAAATAACACGAAAACACCACTTCCCGATATTTTGAACGAGCAGCCAAATCTGGGGTGCGATCCAAAAACAGGCGATAAGCTGCGTTAGCAGTAGGAATTTAACATCTGCCTTTGACTGGTGTAAAGCAGGACGACTACCTACAGTGTGAAAGGGAGCCCAGCCCAGAACCACATCTGAAGAACAACACATGTCATAGAGCTACTGACCATGCAGCTCCGACACCCAAGAAGGCCACAACACCCACTGCCATCACCCTCAGGACCTCCCCCCGGACCACCCCCCTCCCTACTACCACCGAGGCAGCGCAGAACAGGACAGCGGACCTTCCAAAAACGGCATGGTCCCTCAGCCACACAATAGTTGAATCTTGGGAGATGTGGCAACCAAGTATGTGTGAAGGACGCAAGTCACCCATCAATAAAAATGCACACAATACCAAGTGTAGCGGTGATGTAGTGGACAGACCTCACTATGCAGAGCACAAACCTCTCCATGTGGACATATACTGCTGGTGCTTGTAGTGTTGTGGACAATAGACGCAACCATGTTATCTCAGGCGGTGGGGAAGATCTCGGTCATGTAGCTGTGTTGTCCTCCCCTGGAAGCAGAAGCGGAGTGTGCTGGTCCAACGTAAACCACTCCAGTGTAGAAGTATGAATAAATAGGCTGGGGTGGTGGGCGTGGTTCACTTGTGGGAAGGCCAAAGCGTCTGCCAGGGCTGCAGCCCTCACCCTGCCACGAGGCCTCCGCCGTGACCGCCGGCCTCCTCGACACAGGCCCGCTGCGAACCCAGAAGCAGAGCACCACAGACTTATGTCTGTACAGACTACTGCCTTCGATCTACACTGCGGACAGCAGGGCTCACAATTCAGATCGAGTCGCGATTGCAGATGACGCACTCCAGTAGGGAAGAGACATTGATCCCAGTGCGGCCCGCCCGGACCACGCATCATCGCAGACTGCGCACACACTGAGTGCTTCAGGTGCCACTAACTCAGTGCACCACAAGTCAACACCACTTGGACTTATTAAGACAGAATTCATTAGGCAAAAGACATTGCTACCAGTGCGGCCCGCCCGGACCACGCATCATCGCAGGCTCCACATACGCTGGTTGCTTCAGGTGACACTAACTGTACAGCTCAACTCAACGCCACGTGGCTGTGGGCCCTTGCTGACCGCTGCCTCCGGCCTACACTGCGGTCATCAGGGCTCACATTTAAAATTGACTCTTGATTCATTAATTGCAGAGTCCAGTAGGCAACTAAGTATTATGTCCCTAAAACCTACATGATATCCTTTTAGTATCCTTGCTTCAAGAACTTGTTTTATATCAGTTATAGCTTTAGTACAATGACCAAATTCATCTTGCAAGTCCAAAGGAACACTGAATGGCAGTCTACACTGCGGACAGCAGAGCTCACAATTCAAATTGAGTCTTGATTTATTAATTGCAGACAGAATTGTACTCTATGTCCTCGAATTTTGTAAAGAGGAAGTGACAAAAAGCATTCATTGATGTCTGTGCTGACTACTGCCTTCGATCTACACTGCGGTCAGCAGGGCTCACAATTCAGATCGAGTCGCGATTGCAGATGACGCAGTCCAGTAGGCAAGAGACATTGCATCATCGCTGGCTGCGCATATGCTGAGCGCCACACCAACACTAACTCTATGCAGCTCAAGTCAACGCCATGTGGCTGTGGACTCTTCCTGACCACTGCCTCCGGCCTACACTGCGGTCAGCAGGGCTCACAATTCAGATCGAGACGCGATTGCAGATGACGCAGTCCAGTAGGCAACAGACATTGCATGATCGCTGGCTGCGCACACGCTGAGCGCCACACCTACCACTAACTGTATGCAGCTCAAGTCAATGCCACATGGCTCTGGGCTCTTCCTGACCACTGCCTCCGGCCTACACTGTGGTCAGCAGGGCTCACAATTCACACCGAGTCGCGATTGCAGATGACTCAGTCCAGTAGGCAACAGACATTGCTCCCAGTGCGGCTCGCCCGCACCACGCATCATCGCTGGCTGCGCACACGCTGAATGCTTCTGATGCCCCTATCGAAGTGCAGCACAACTCATGAACCCTTTATGATACAATGTTTTGTGTATAATTTCACATCTGCTGCCCCTACCTCAGTGTACCACAAGTCATGGACCCTTTACGATACAATCTTGTGTGTATTATTTCACATCTGTTACCCCTACCTTAGTGCAGCACAAATCATTGACCCTTTATGATTGAATTTGTGTGTCTGATCAAATGATTACTGTTGTACTTGTTGCCAGCACCAGCCATTCCCGGACGGCTGGCTTACACTCACCCCACACGCATCCAGCACAGACGTCACTGGACATGTGACCCTGGTAATAAAAATGAGTCGAGCGCACGTGCCCGGACCCAGTTCCACTATCTATCTGTGTCCGTGTGTTCATTATGTATGCAAGATGCCGCCCCTGGGCCCTACCACATTACATTGTGCTGTGGACAGGGTATGCAACCATGTTACCTCTGGCAGTGGGGAAAACTTTGGTTATGTAACTTTCTCTCGGTCATTGTACAAGTGCGTACGCAGAGACTGGATCATTAGAGTACTGCAAGGAGAGTGTATAGTGAATTTATAAGTGCTTGGAGATTGGCGGAGTAATTGTATAAGTACATATGTTGGCGCAGCCTATCCCCGAACACAAGCTTGGCTCTAATTGGCTGCCCTCCATGTGCCAAAAACCGAAACTTGAACTTTGCATGGCCCTGTATTGCTACAGCTGCAACACTCCACTGAATGTGCAATAAACATTCATATCCACACAGATGTGTCATGTCCACCATCTTTCATGTGTGGAACTATGGATGAATGTAGGGTCAGTGATTCCCCGTACCTTCCATGTTGGCCATGTTGTGGGACTTGGCTCACAGAGTGACACATTGGCGCTTGCGACCCGGGTGACGTCAGCACTATAACAGGGACACCCGCATCAGTTGATTCCTCATACAGCCCAGGACGGAGCCACGCCCATAGCTCCGGAGTCATTCTTCACAGCCTCACGCAGAACTGGCATACACCAGGCCATCCCACTCCGCTTCCGCTTACAGGGAAGGACAACAACGCTACATGGCCCAGATTTTCATTGCAGTGATCTGCTGGTCACACCCTAGTTGTCAGTACGCCACAGCCACTCCCTCACGGCTAGTATACACCCACACCACACCCATCCAGCACAGGCGTCACAGGACACGTGACCCTGCCAATAAAAAAGACCAGGCGCACGTGCTCGACGCCATTTCAGAGTTGCTCGCACCGGATGCACTGCGGCCGGCACAGGCACACCGGCACGGGACGGTGACTTTCGGTCCACTGAGGTACGGGTACCGTAACTGCTGAGCGGGTGTACAGCCTGCGGTGATGGCCCGTCCCGGCGGTCTGGACAGCTCAGGTTTTGTGTGCCCTGCTGGACCGCAGTGTAGGCCTGAGCCATCAGACAGCGCAGGGCTACCGGCACGTGGCGTCGCCTCGCTGGTCACAGAGTTAGTGGCACCGCAAGGGCTGAGCGGGTGTGCAGCCTGCGATGAAAAGCCCGGTGCACTGGTATGTCCTCTGCCATGGCAAAATCAAGACCCAGCACCAAATGTGAGACCTAGTGGCCTGCGGAGCGGGGCTGCATGATATGCAGGGTGCCGTGTCCGCGGGCCCTGGCTTGGGGCTTGCAGCGGCATGTGGTAGGCCCTCTTTTCTACACGCAGGTTGCGAAAGGTGAGCAGAGAGGCTTGTTAGCACAGCGGCGGGCAGTGACCTCTGGGCAGTGGGAGTGGATGGGGTGCAGCAGCCTGGGTGCGCAGCGGCGGACAGTCACCTCCGGGCAGTGGGAGTGGATGGGGTGCAGCAGCCTGGGTGCGTAGCAGCGGGCAGACACCTCTGGGCAGTGGAAGTGGATGGGGTGCAGCAGCCTGGGTGCGCAGCGGCGAGCAGACACCTCTGGGCAGTGGAAGTGGATGCGGTGAAGCAGCCTGGATGCACAAAGGCGGGACAGAGAATTAGGCGTGTGCAGTTGTATGTACTCTGCCATTACTGATTCCATCCTACGTTTCAGATGAGTAAGCTTGAGGGCTTCACTATGTTCCGGCACGTGGTTGGAGACACACCGGTGACGGAAAGGTGAGCTGTGAGGGTTTTGTCCACAGTGTGGGCACTCACTGTCCCTTTCCATCTCTTCCTTTCTCTCCTTCACACTCTTTCTCTCTCTTCCTCTCTCTCTCTCTCACTCTATCTCTTCCTCTCTCTCACACTGTTTTTTTCTTTCTCTCTCTCTACCTCTCTCTCTCTCTTTCTCTCTCTCTCACTCTTCCTCTGTTTCTCTCTTCCTCTTTCTCACACTGTTTCTCTCTTTCTCTCTCTCTTCCTCTCTCTCACTGTTTCTCTCTCTCTTCCTCTCTCTCTCACTCTTTCTCTCTGTCTACCTCTCACTGTTTCTTTCTTTTTCTCTCTCTTCCTCTCTGTCACTCTTTCTCTCTCTCTCTCCTTTGATGGATGCATGACGCACAATGTTATCTTGCTTTTTGTCTAGCAGGCTGTGATTCACATATTGACACCCCCCCGACACGGACCTCCCGTCACGAGGCGATGACTTCAGTTCCACTGAGTTAGTGCCACCAGAGCTGAGCGCGTGTGCAGCCTGTGATGATGCGTCGCCATCCTGCAATCAAAACCCACTTTGAATTGTGAGCTCGGCTTGACCGCGTGTACGCAACGCCTGAGGAGGTTGCTTCGGCACGTGGTGGACCCTCTTAGACACACGCCGGTGGCGGAAGGTGAGCAGAGAGGCTTGTTTCCGCAGCAGCGAGCAGTCACCTCTGGGCGGTGGGAGTGGATAGTGTGCAGCACCCTGCATGCGCAAGAGCGGGCAGAAACCTCCGACCAGTGGGAGTGGATGGGGTGCAGCAGCCTGGGTGCACAGGAGTGGGCAGACACCTCTAGGCAGTGGGAGTGGATGGGATGCAGCAGTCTGGGTGCGCAGGAACGGGCAGTCACCTCCGGGCAGTGGGACTGGATGGGGTGCACCAGCCTGGGTGCACAGCAGCGGGCAGACACCTCTGGGCAGTGGGAGTGGATGGGGTACAGCAGCCTGGGTGCGCAGAGGCGGGCAGACACCTCTGGGCGGCGGGAGTCGATGGGGTGCTGCAGCCTGCGTGCGCAGGGGCAAAACAGAGAATTAGGCGTGTGCAGTTGTATGTACTCTGCCATTACTGATTCTATACTATGTTTCAGATGACTAAACTTCAAGACTGCACTATGTCCCGGCACGTGGTTGGAGACACACCGGTGGCAGAAAGGTGAGCTGTGAGGATTTTCTCCACAGTGTCAACACTCACTCTCCCTCTCCATCTCTTCCTTTCTGTCACTCACACTCTTTTTCTCTCTCTCTCACTCTCTATCTCTTCCTTTCTCTCTCTCACACTCTTTCTCTCTTTCTATGTCTTTTCTTCTCTCTCTCATTCTTTCTTTCTCTCTCTCTCTCTTCCTCTCTGTCTCACTCTTTCTCTCTCTCTCTACCTCTCTCTCACACTGTTTCTCTCTTTCTCTCTCTCTTCCTTGTATCTCACTCTTTCTCTCTTTCTCTCTCTCTTCCTCTCTCTCTCACTCTTTCTCTCTTTCTCTGTCTTCCTCTCTCTCACTCTTTCTTTCTCTGTCTCTTCCTCTCTCTCACTCTTTCTCTCTCTCGCCTTTCATGGACGCATGACGCACAATCTTATCTTTCTTTTTGTCTTGCAGGCTGTGATTCACAAATTGTCGAGGGATGACACGCCATACCTGTACCTACTTTTATTTTGTTGTTTTGTTTATGTTTTATATGTAAATCCATAGATGACTGAGATTCTTATTTGTCCAACCTCACATGCATCTTCTTTACTATAATTGTGCGACATCAGCCAATTTGTTACGTTCCAGATTTCCTAAGGTTGCTGTCACATTTGTTTGTGTGTGGGGGGAGGTGAGGGGTGGATGGCGGACAAGGGGCTGGTGGCGGGGGGTGTCGGAGCAGTGTTGGGTGTCCGAGCTGCATGATCGTTGGCTCCATTGCATCTGTTGTCATTCACTTTGAAAGTTAAAAATATCGTCTCAAATACTTAACCACTACTACAAAACACATAACACACCTTCTTAATTTCTAATTTACCTTCGTAGTTGGTATGCAGATTTCAAATGTCACAAACGCATGTAATTCTTTTCTTGTCACACAGTACATCTAATGCACCGCTTTCATCAAGAATGGAACCAGTAATGGCAGAATTTCCCTGTTGCTCCACACATAAATACATATAAAGAACAAATCAAAATAGTTCCTTATTTTTTTTAGATTGCAAAACCTCTCTTTATTGGTTGTTTTTGAACTTTCCATATAAACAGTTTTTTTAAGGGCACATACAGGTGAAAAGTTCAACGTATTGTATCACCACTTTCTAGAACATTCTACGACACGTGCAGGTTAAAAGTTCATCATTTTTTTAAACCTACCGATATTTCTTTTTGCAACATTTTTTTCAACATTTAACGGCACGTGGAGGTCAAAAGTTCACCATTCTTTCAAGTTTGAACTGCACCTTCCAAATACAATTAGCAGGTGTGGTTGAGCTGAGCAAATTTCATCCTATAATATGTACTCCACGTATAAACTGCTTTTTTATTAACCAATCACAAAGATGCTTTTCATCAAAACTAATATACACCCTACTTTTTAGGACACAATACATTTCATCTCCCAATCGGTTAACGTTTTGTATGTAAAAAAAAAGTAGTTCCCCATGTTTAAACATATCTCTTATTCTAGGAACAGACTGCATGAGCTACAGACATTTATCCATATGTTGTAGCCATACCTTCAAAATGCTAGTGTGGATTGTAGGACATAGCTATGTTTTCTGGTGCAAGAGGTATGCAGAACAGAGACGTATTGACTTAGACCTAGGTTTACAAAATGTGCACATTAAATGGTTTGCACAGAGAGGATTGAAGTGGCATCAATTGCTCCCTTTGGTTAAAACCTGTTTGCATCTCCAACACCCTGATCTCATGATTGTGCACTGTGGTGGTAACGACCTAGGCACATAGACTGGGTTAGGTTTGGAAATGCTTATGAAAGATACCTTTGGACAATTGATGTTACTTTTGCCTCAAACTGTCTTTGTATATTCCAATATATGCCAAAGATAGAAGTGGAAATGGTCAAACCAATTTTGTCATAAGATTGAAAAATCTAGGAAGAATGTCAACAAAGCTGTGTCTGCATACCTCAGAGACCATAGAATGGGGTCGATTTACAACAACAACATACATTTTGATATGGCTGATATCTACAGAAGTGATGGAGTACACTTCACAGATAAGGGAAACAGAGTTTTCCTGATTAACTTGAAGCTGTGCATTCGCACTTACATGTAGCTCCAACTAATAAACACAAGGGCTCTTTTTACAGCCGCCTTATATTCCCAATTTCGGCTCACAGAGTGTCACCTGCGGGCCGTCGGGCAGGCTCGCAGAGGATGAGCTGCGGCTCGTGGGCTCAGCTCGCAGAGGGAGACCTACGAGCCGTTGGCTCGCAAAAACACAGCACCATACTGGCTCGCAGAGGGAGAGCTGTGGCTGGACTCGCAGAGGGAGACCAACGGGCCAACAGGCCTGCTAGCAGACACACAGCTATCAGTTAACGGGCTGGCTCGCAGAGATACAGCTCAGAGCCCTTCGAGCTGCAACCCGATGGGCTAACTCGCAGATGGAGAATAACGGGCCGACGGGCCTCCTAGCACAGACAGAGCTAAGAGCTAACAAGGTGGCTCACAGAGGTAGAGCTGCGGGCCCGACGGACTGCCTTCTAAAGGCATAGCCGCAAGCTGATGATGTGGGGAGAGGGAGCGTAAAAGGAGTATCTCGCACAGACAGACCTGCGGGATATTTTCAGTATTGCCTCGCAGAGGTAGAATTACGGATGCAATGCCTTTTAGAGGGAGAGATGCGAGCTGACGGACTGAGTCACAAAATGGCTCACAGCTCGCAGTCGCAGAGCTGCGAGCCAACGGACTGGCTTCTAAAGGCATAGCCGCGAGCTGGTGATGTGGGGAGAGGGACCGTGAAAGGGGTATCTCGCACAGACAGAGCTGCGGTATATTTTTAGTGTTGCCTCGCAGAGGTAGAACTACGGACCTGATGCCTTGCAGAGGGAGAGTTGTGAGCTGACGGACTGAATCACAAAATGGCTGCCAACACTTCCTAGTTTCAACAGTTCGCAGCCAATGAGCCGCAAGCTCGTGCTCGTAACGCTTCAGCCAATCAGATGTCAGAATTCTTAAATATCGATATCTGGAAAATTTGATATTTCTCTAAAACTACTGAACGGATTTACCCGATTTAATCAAAAGCGTGCTTTCTGGACCAAGACCTTTCTCTGTGCCAAATTTGGCGTAATTCCGTTCAGCAGTTTGACCTGTAGCCTTGTCTAAAGTTTCCTATGGAAATTGCATGGAGAAAACACGTTTTGGGACCCCCTTTTTCTTAGCCCCCCTCGACAAATCCCCCCAAACTTTTAGGATAGGAGCTGACCTGAAAAGAGGAACTTTTTGGAAAATTTCGTAAAGATTCGTCAAACGACGCCAAAGTTATAAGCACATCAAAAAATGCTTTTCCTATGGAAACGTGGTCCTAACTATAACTACCTACTGGTGACCGCCAGTAGGTAATATATATATATATATATATATATATATATATATATATATTCACTGACAAATCAAAGGTTGAAGTAATGTTATAATTAAGTGAATTTGTCTATGAAAACATTAACGTTTTGAACTTAAAAAAACAAAGAAATTCAGAAGTTATAGTTAGCAGCACTAACTATAGCTTGCTCCCCCGCCATGCACTGCTTATGACCTTACATATGACATCACCATCAGCCATGCGCGGCAGGTGGGTTGGTCGCAGGGCCAACGTATTTAAATAAAGGGGAGGGGGCATGTGGCCCTCCTCCCTGAGCCTTGTAAGGCCCTGGGGACTCCATCCCCCAGGCCCACTCTTTTAAATAAAGAAGAGGGGCATGTGACCTCCCTCCCCGGGTCAATTTCAGCCTGGGGACCCCATCCCCTGAGGACCAGAGCAATTTGTATGGGGAGGTGGGTACCCGGACCCCCTACCGGGCAGACTTCAGCCTCAGGACCCCATTCACTGGGGCCAAGTGCAATAAAAGGTGGGTGCCCTGATGCCCACCCAGAAAGTCCACAGACGGGGAGTGATCCAATTAAGGAATCAGGGGGAGGGATCTATACAAAGTAAACAGCAGCCCCCAATATTTATAGATATAACATTCATTTCTATGGGCCTCATAACTACTCCGAGCTCTAATCTTAAAAAAATGCATTCTATATTATTAAAAAAATATTGTACCATTACCTTGCACATGTACAAATACAAACATCCACATGATATTTATTGCAAAAGCTCAGAGAATTTTTAATTCTCAAAACTATTTAACAATTATAAGTATTTGACATCAAAAAAAGTGACAATATACAGCTCAACCACCAAAAGAATAATGGCAGTACATTATCAAAACTATTTTGCAGACATCAAAAATTATTGACAATAGACTAAGCTTACAAATCATAAATACTTGACCGTGTCAAAAAATGACAACGTATGACATCAATACAATGAATTACATAAATGACAAAGATAACTGTCTAAATCACAAATATAAGTGTCCAACATATATTATTCTTTTTATTCTTGTGTAGAAACATCCACTGGCCTAATAAGGCAGGAACAAAAAAGCCTTCCATTTCAGTCACCATAGACAGTCCAAATTGAGTTTATAAAGCAAAGGCTTTCTGTACGAGGAAGATAGGCATTTGAGACGGCGATCATTCACGGTGTTAGGAATAATTACGTCAAGCACAGGCTGTCTACCAGTGAAGGCAGAGTAGTTACCTGTCAATCTATATTGCTATCTTTTGAGATATATCATAATTTCTGCACTATATAATGATTGTGTTGTTCCAAGAATTTATTGAGCCCCGAGGACGACCTTCATATAAATACCAGGCCCCTCACAAGGTCAAAACACGTCAGCGAGAGGTGTCTGAGCTGTCCCCTGGATAGGCTCCCTAGAACCATTAATAGCTCAATGAGGGGAGCCACGCGGCCCCACTTCCTTCAAGTAATCGACCCCAGAGGTGAGCTCTCTCTAGCCTTTTCAGGCTCGGGAAGGGGGGGCTGCACAGCTCCCTCCCCATATTCTTAAATTTTGGCCCTGGGTTGGGCTCCCCAGGGCCTCTCGAGGCTCAGGAGGTGGCCTTGTGGCCTCTCCCCATAAAAAGTGATGTTGGTCCCGGGGGAGGCACGGGGAGGGGGGCGTGTGTGTCCCTCCCCATATAAGCTAATTTTGGCCCAAAGGTGGGCTTCCCACAGCCTATGGCTGCTTGGTAAGGGGGGCGCACGTCCCTCCTCCCCAAATAAACAATTTTCAGCCCTGGAGGTGGGCTCCCTAGAGCCTTTGGAGGCTCAGGGAGTGGGGCCATGCAGCTCCCCTCCTCTTTATGAAATCAGCCTCAGGGTAGGCTCCTCGGGCCATTAGCTATTTAAATGCGGCCCGGCTGCCATTTTGTTTTTCGATCCCACAAGAGACTTGTGGGCTCATTGCATATTTTGCCTTTTTTCATTTTTGGGCCAGGGGGTACCTCCGGGTCTCTCCCATGGGACCTAGGGGGTAAGGGTATCCCTACCCTGCCCGTTATAATAATACTTTTTTAAAATTCCAGGATAGGGGACTAAGTCCCCGAATCCTCTAATGGTCGCCAGCAACATTTGTCTCATGTTGCTGGCAGCCAATCAGAGGGCTTGCTCTTGCAGGAGTTTGACTTCTGCGGGAGTGAGATGGCCCAAGGGAAAAAAAGCTCCCTAGCCAATTAGAATGCTCTATTTTCAAAGTGGCGCACCCACGGCAGTCTCTTGAGACTCTCCCGGATCCAACTGCCAAAATATACCCTAAATTTCTCTAAAACTACTGAATGGATTTGCACCAAATCACCAAAATCACAATCTGCGGAGAGAGATCTACCTTCCAACCAAATTTGGTGTAATTCTGTTCAGTAGTTTTTGCTGTAGCCCTTCCTGAATAAGTCTAAGGAAATGCATGGGTTTTGCGTTTTGAAACCCTCCCTTTTTTTCTCGCCCCCGCTTGATCGATCACTCCAAAACTTCCCATGCACAAACTAGCTAAAAAAGAACAATTTTTGGGAAGGTTTTGCGAAGATTTGTCAAATGGTCTCAACGTTTTTAGCAACACAAAATATGCATTTCCTATGTAAACACTGACCTAACTATAACTGTCCAGTGGCGACTGCCACTGGGTAATATATATAGACATATATATCCCGTGGCCTAAGAAAAAACTCCAAAACAGATGTAGGGGGCAGGGTAGGGAAATCCTGACCCCTTAGGCATGCTAGTGGTGTCCCAGAGTGACCCCACCTGGGGCCAAAAAATTTTTTTATTTTGCCACAAATACGCAGAGGGTCTTTTAAGAAATACCCCCTGGGTGGGCCAGGTCTGGGGGGGTGACATAAACTTGGCCCCTGTCTACAAGCCTCTGAAAGCGCAGAGGACCCCATCCTCTGGGGCCGCCGTAAAATAAAGAAGAGTGGGGGTGCACGGCCCTCCCTCCTGAAGCCTCATTAGGCCCCAGGGACCCCAACTCCTGGGGCTGAAGTTAATAATATAAAGGGAGGGGACATGCAGCCCCCTCCCAAGCCTAATTAGGACCCGGGGACCCCATCTCCCTGGGGCCGAAATGTAAATAAAAGGGGAGGAGGTCACACTCCCTGAGCCTTAAAAAGGCCTGCGGACCCTATCCCCCGGGCTGTCGTGAACTTATTAAAAGGGGGGATCCCCGGTGCTGGCTCAGTGACTGTGTCCCGGGAAGCCCGCCCCCAGGACACAATAGTTTTGCTGCTTGCACTACCGCGGGTGGGGAAGCATATGTGTGCTCCCTGCCTGGCAGGAGCATTTTTATACCTTCGGCCTAACTGGAGCAAACATACAAGTCTGATCCCAGCCGGTGTAAGCTTTAAAAATAGTTCACGCAGGCTGGGAGCAGGCATTTATTCTGTTTCCCTGCCCAGACCCCTGGTGTGCAGTTGGGGGTTGGTTTTACATAGCGTAGTAAAATATTGACTTAAGTAAAAAAAAAACACAAAGAATGAATTCCAAAACCAGGTTAAAGTAACATTAGAGTTAGGTGAAATGTTCAGTAACAATGTAACATTTTGAAGTCGAAAAAACACAGAAATTCACCAGTTATAGTTGCAGTTACCTCAAGTAACTATAACCCGTGCCCTAAGTTAACTATAACTTGCGCGCTCGCTATGCACCACTAATTACCCCACAAATTGCATCACTCATGACATCTACTGTGACATCATTGATAATATCAGTGGAACATTTGCTGTAAAATTATTGCTGCGAAAACTGTGTATGACCGGGACGCGAGTTATAGTTACCTTAGGGCACAAGTTATACTTACTTGAGAGAACTCTAACTGTTGAATTTCTTTGGTTTTGTGTGTGTAAAATCTGAACCTAACTATAATGTCCCAGTAAGCTTTGTTTTTTAGTGAAAATGATTATCATTTAGATATCACAGCCTCAGTTGTTCCACTTGGGATTGCTGTAGTTGGTGTAGCCTGTGCCCCATCTGGGGGCCGATTCACAAAGGGCCACTGCACTCGTGGCGGAGGCCATGCAGTCATGGAGGGGGGCCTGCACTCATGGGAGGGGCTTCGCAATAAGTAACTGCAGTATGGAGGTCCCGCCACAACTACGGGGCCTCGCCCACAAGAGCGGAGGCCCTTTGTGAATTGGGCCATAAGCCTTTTCCCAGAGATGGAGTGTGTTGCCTTTTATTTGCTGTTGGAGTGTCTTCGCTTTGAGTGAATTAAACTCTTTTATCTGAAGAATGATGCAAGTCAATTGTACTGTGTGCATTCTTTAAACACCGGCTGCTGCTTGCAACGTAGTTGATTGTAAGGACTATGACGAGGAAGAGGGAGAAAGAGGCAATGAAGATTGCTGGAAAGTAATTCACATGTGATAATGTTACAAAGTTAAAGCAAATGCACTGAATTAAATCATATTTACAGCTAATCAGCGGATGTAGTTACTTGTGTTGCGCAAACTATTTTCCTGCACAGTGGCTTTCATAGGTCATTCACTGGCACAGGAATAACGTTAGTGATCATATGCCTCACACAGTATTTAAAGGCTATTACTTTTACATGCACTGCAAAAGTCTCCTTGTTTACATTGTTAAAATAGAGGACTAGCTAGAAAGCTTCGTTTCGAGGAGAATCTTTGTTTTTATAACATCCAGACAGTTCAGCCTGGCATTAGATTTGCCTCTACTGATAAAAAACATTTTCAGTAAGGAAGGAGTAAGTAGCTGCCAATTGGCACCAAGACATGTGTGACAGTTTTACCTCGGTTTTTAAGCTAACTACGCATCACATTCTGGGAAGTGCAGTTTTTCTTTCAACATCGCAAGCATGTGCACAAAAATATTAGCATATCAAGTTATGTTGGCCACTATGACAGAAATGGGGCTACACATGAGGTGGGGCAATTTGGCAGCTTTTTACAATGGTTGATTGAGATGCAGTGTTATCCTGAAGCAGCCTTGTGAACACATTGATTGGAGCAGTATATGAACTAGAGTATCAGGTAGAAAGGGTTTGGGCTAAACGTCAAGATTAATATTTGATATTGTTGTGCCCGATTCCTTCAGGCCACCAGCAAAAGGGATACATATATTTTCAAAGATCATCATTTTATAGTATTTTCGCTTCTATATTTCCTCTTGATAGCTAATGATTCTGTGCCCTCAATAGATGTAGCAGTGGTGGTCAAGGCCAGGGCCAGCTGGAGGACCAAGAGAACTCTGCAAGAACTGTGTGGCCTTTGTTCAGCTCTTCCTCAAACGGTCCTTGTTGATGGGAGGTCAGAGGGAAAAGGATGAGGGTAAGCTTAAAACATGACTCCGTGTCATCAGTGATACTATTTTCCAATCTTGAACCTTAATTTGGAGAAGTGAAATATTTATTTCCTAGAGTTCATCTTATAGAAATAATGAATATTTAAGAATCACACATTACACATACAAAGACTTCGAACATTATATTAAAAATCAAGAAGTCCATTCACGAGCTGTATTGCAAACCGTAACATTGAACAATTATCTGGATTACTCCCGATACAACTTTGCAGTCCCAATCATTACAAAAGAAAAGTGCTTTGCATCAGTAGTGGGCTGGAGATGAACTTTTACAACTACTGAGTAATTCCTAATTGCATATAAAACCTTTCATATAAAAGCCCCTTTAAAATAGCAAAAATGCCAAAAAGATTCACTCTGCCTATCATCTAAAAAAGATGTGTTTTCGGAAGTGCATTAATAAACATTGCTACTGTAACCCAACGTCAAAGGTCTTCATTTCAAATAAAGTGCTCAGTGCTTCCATTCTTGTGAGGGCTCGATACCTTTTAAAAATTGGGCGAAGGATCTGTTTTCTGATGTCTGTTAAATATAGATGGGCAAGAAGTAGATGGGTTATACTATGTTTCACATCCAGAGCACATGGGCAGTAGCCTTGACTTTGGGGGATTCTCTTCCAATGGGAGGGTTTATTCCATATAGGATCTACACCACTACGGATCCGTAAAAATGTATTTCTAATTCTCTTATTTAGAATTTTTGAAAGAAATGGAAATACCTCTAGGCCTCCCATAGAATGGGCTACTGAGTTTTTAGACAACAGGTAATTATTATTTGTCGATAAGCTAAATACTCTAGCCATTCCGGCATGTAGGATTTTTACCTTTTGTATTTTCTCAAGATTGTACACCTCAAACTTAAATGGAGAACTTTTAGCAAATTTGGTGATTTGGCCTGTCAGAGGGTCTGAGAGGGATTGAGCATCCCAAACAAATTGAGCTGAATATTTTAAATTAGTCTCATTCTTTAAAAGGTAACATAAAAACCTAAGGGCTAATAAGGTATAGAGCTTAAATCATTTAATTTGGGGGGACAAAGAACAGCTTCTTCAGACACTCCCTTTCCACAGGGTCCTAACTTGCAGCTCGCAACTTCTGTAGAGAATCAACAGCTCTGTCCCATAGAGGGCTTGAAGGACAAGTTTTCCCTGTATCACGTTTTTCAATGGGTCTGCTGATAGCCCACCATATCGGGCATCAAACCTTTTTAATGCATAGTATGCTAAAATGTTTGTCCCATAGCAAATTATCAGAAAAATGTAGCGCCAGGTACTTGTAGTCCCTGACCTGGGAGCGGTGTGGAGAAACCATGCTAACTTCTGCAGTCTTTTTGAAAACACTAGAGTCTTTGTTTTGTCTATGTTATTTGTGAGCCTGCTGCTCTCACAATATGCATAGGGAGTGTTAAGCTTAAGCTGCAAGCTGATTAGAGTATAGTCCATAAGGACAAGATCGTCGCCATACGTAAGCCGCAGGACACAATTACCTCCAATCTATGGGGAAGACTAATTTATTGATGAATGCTTACCTGGGAGATCTGAAATAAAAAAGACTAAAGAGGAGGGGGCTAAAACATATCTCTGACAGTTTGTTTTTGATAGGGATTCTGTCTGAAAGAATACCATTCCCAACTAAGTCAACCTGAACCCAGTTTTGTGAGTGGAGATGTTGAATCAGTGATATTTTCTTTGGGTTTCTTCCACAGTATCTCCCAGTTGGCCAGATCAAATGCAGTTTGAAAGTTGACAAAGCAACAACAAAGTTTGACAACTGAATTTATTGCCTGCCAAGCCACCGCCCAAAGGGCCAAGCAGTGGTCGACAGTTAAATAAGTTTACCTGAAACCTCCCTACTCTCTAGGGATGATACCTACTTCAAAGGCCTCGCTTTCTGGGGTAGCCGACTTTTAGCATAGATTTTAGATGTAGTGTCTAATAGGGAGATAAGCTGATAGTTTATAGGATCAGACCTTTCGTCTTTCTTATAAATTGGCTTAATAAGAGCTCCTTGTCAGGAATTAAGGATTTGTCCTGTGTCTAAAAAAACGGTGTATATTTGCCCACCACTTTCATTTAATAGTCCAGAGTGTTGTGGGAGTCATTGTCCTGGTTCACCTCAACTAAAGCAATTAAGTTCATTTTCTAATTCACAATGGGTCATGGAAGAAAGGTTAGGCTGGGAGAAGGCGTTCCTGATGGCATTGAGTCAACTAGTCTCTAGAGGGGCTGGAGAATCCAGGGAACACTTCTGCCTGAGAGCCACATGCCACAAATATTGCATAATAATAATAATAATCATCATCATCATCATCACGGTAATAGATAATAATACAACTGGGAGACATTAATAACTGTAGTAACTTCCTTTCTTTATCTTGTTATAACTGGCAAATTCTGACCTCAAAACGCACCTGTAAGCAGAAAAGGACATCACCATTTGCTTGTAATAATTTATTACAGGCAAGCATTGATGGTTGCACACCTCCTCTTCCAAACCTCTGCAGTTTTTAGTTTCAAGGCTCCCCTGAAATTCCCTCAGTGATCTTGCATATGAACAGAGGTAGCTCTTGCACATTTTACCATTCAAACTCTGCTTACGTGTGCATGGCCTCCCACCTGCACTGCTTCATGCTGCCTTTCGTGCTGTCTCTCTGCAAACCAATAAGTATGCGCAGGCTGAATGAGCGAAGGTGGTTAATAGGTAGACTGCACATGCACTTTTAACTGTTTCAGGGTGGGGACATTTTTCTGCCATCCCTGATAATCTCATGCAGCCTGAAGCAATTGCCCACTGCAAATGGACAACACAGCACCAAAGATGAAGGCCTCAGGTAAGTGATCATAGTGTACAATTTCAGAATATGGGTAAATCTCTTGTGTTGTCCTCATTCTGGTCCTATTTCTGTTTTCCATTCTGGGACCTCCAGTCTTGCCTTTACATTAGAAGCGGCCCCAGAACTTAAGGAAAAATCAGGATTGGATGAACTACTTGCAACTTAACTACGTAAATTGAGGGGCCCTCTTGGCGTGGCTATACAATTACAAAGACCAAGCTGTTGCATGGAAAAATGCTCTCTCCTTTTATACATCAAAATGATATAGCAAGACACCTCAGAGTTCTGTGACCTCATGGAGACACTCAGCCAACAGCCTTATCCCTCTCTATTTGCATGGAACAGCAAGGTGACTTACCATCAATGTTCCCTCTAATACCTTTCCTCTGTATACAGCACCAAAATGTGCGCATTTTCCTAAGTTGTGAGCAAAATCAAGACTAGCAGTGAGTTACTACTTGAGCGCTCAAAGTGAGCAAGCAGTTATTTCTGTGTGGGATGTATTGGGGGAGTGGATTTATTCTAGGATTCCTGCACCAATTGGGGGATACATATATATTCTCTCCAATGTATAGTTGTAAAAGGTCTGGTTGTACAATTTAGACATTTATTTTGGATGAAATTCCCATAACATGAAGTTCATAATTAATGCTTACCTGCACCTCACTGAGTGTACATTTGCAAAAATGTTCTAAAGGTTCTAAATATAAAATGTGCACTGATCATGGGCAGTAGTTTCAGTACACCTCAAACATGAAAAAATAAATATAAAATTTTCCATAATAATATTTGTGTAGTAGGTGATCAAATGTAATACATTTTTAACCCATTATTAAAAATAGAAAAAATAGAAATACATATGTTTAATTTAATACCTCATACTCAATTTTTCTTGAGTATTTTTTTCTTTTTTTCTATATTTATGACCCAGGTAGGGGTCTTTTGGACTCTAGGACTAATGCCTATCACAAAACATTCCCTGGTGAATATTTGGAGCCTTTCATGTACAAGTCACGTAAAACAGTGAAGTCTGCTAAAGGCAAATCTCATTACTTAAGTAAGATGGCTTTAACTAGGTGCCAATGAATACAATATATTTACTAGAATAGGCTTCTCCAACAAGAAGCTCGTGAGCTACTGGTAGCTCTCCAACTATATGTAAATAGCTCACGTGTGTGCGTCTTAGCCTACTAAATTAGAATATTTTGCTTTGAATTAATATATACATGCAATAATTGTCTATTCAAGGGGAAAATATTTGTATTTTCTGTACTTGTAAGCTGATGTTGGGAGAAAAATGGCAGACATTTTTCATAATATATTTAAACCTGATTTTGAGTGATAAATAATGTGGGAAGGATTATTACTAATAGCATTACTTTTGTATTGGCGTACTGCTCTATGGCTGGCATTTATTACCTATGTAGAGGCATTCTAAACAGACAAAGGGCCTTATTATGAGTTTGGCGATGCAGGATACAGGACCGCTCGCTCCCGCACCACCAAACCGATGTTTGAACACCCTGCCAGATTAAGGGTTTTCTCCTGTCTGGAAAGCTGTTCTTTGGCGTCCCCACAGTGGTACCTATGAAATAGGCACCGTAATGGGAATAGCAAAATCATTACCCGCATGGCTGCAGTCATTGCCGTGCAGGTACTGGGTGCATGCACATAGGGGGGCACAACATGTGATCCCCTGCATGCACCCCATTGCGCAAAAGTACACCTTTGTTTCCTCACCGCCACACCTTTCATGGCGGTCGCACCGCCATGAAAAGTGTGACGATGAGGAAACTCGTAATATGCTTTGCGGGCCGCAGCAGTCCCACCAAGCACATTGTGGCTTCAAGACCGCGGTAATATTAGTAGCTTATGATGATTTTAATTCCACACAAGTAGCTCTTATTACACAAAAAATTGGAAACCCCATAAGCAGAAGTACACAAGAATTTGTTTTTCATTAGAAATAATGCACCATGAAGCGGCACAATAATGAGCTCCTCTGTAGAGTTCGCGCAAATCCATCCGAGTGTTTTTAGGTGTAGTGTGCTGACAAAGCATTACATATGACGTGGCAGCAGCATGCACTGGTGCCTGCTCTGTGTGCCATGCTTCGGGGTATTGGAAGGCTTTTAATTCTGTCATCAAATCAGTGGTGGCTTGCAGAGAGAGTGCTGCGGGCGGCGGGGCAGGAGAGGGGCTGGGTGGGGGGGGTAGTGGAGTCGGACATACGACGGGCAGGAGTAAGGTAAGTAAATAAATAAATAAAACTATTTACCTTGCGCTCGCTGCATTGTCGAGTTGGCGATGCAGCGAGCGCAAGGTAAATTGTTTTATTTATTTATTTACTTACCTCACTCCTGCCCATCGTATGTCCGATTCCACTACCCCCCCACCCAGCCCCTCCCCCGCCCCGCCCCATCGCCCCGCAGCACTGCCGCTGCGAGCCGCCACTGCATCAAATCCTTCAGTCTAAATGTATCCTTTGACACATTTTTTGTTAGATGTCCTGCTAAACCTTGTCTCCAGAATCAGTAGTCTATCTGGGAAGACATTGATTCTCTCTACATTTTGGATGAATACTTTTATTTTCTTATGCTCTTTATGCATGTAAGGTTTGAAGATCTATATGTGTGTATAATTACAATAATAAAATACAAACTGAAGTGTTTGCCCTTAATTATTGGTGTTAATTTCTACACATATGAAGCATACCTATTTTAACAGCGTTAGTAAAATGCTAAATTCAAACCTATCCCATTACAAGTTACATACAGCTGTTTGCAGCTGGCCCATAATCCAATTAACAATTTCACTAGGACTGGAACATTCAATCTGCAGGTTACACAAGAATTTCTGCAAAGAACACATACAGCAGCTAACCTGCCTTACCACCAAATAAACCAATGATTTGCACATTACATGCAGTATTCTCCATCTGGCACAATAGCACTCTGATCTAAGACAGCAAACCTGTGATTACCAAATTACTTTTTGATCCATCTTTTCAGTATTGTAACCTGAGAGTTGAAAAATGCACGGATTTCTTCACCAGGGATCTTTACATTCTAAAGCATCTTAAACTATGGTCAGTTTGTAACAAATACATTAAGTTTGCATAGCTTGCTAAATGTTTGCCAAACAATGTTTGCTGTAAGCACAGGTTGCACATTTGAATAAAGTATGGCATACCCAGCTTTTCATCCTTCCATGTTCAGTGAGCTGGGTACTATGAAGCTGAGTACTACTGCCAGCAGCTATTTGCACAATTTAGGAACAACATCACGGTGCAATGATGAGCTATATTAAAAAAGTCATTATTGTTATTGCATTTTTCTTGGGGGAAGGCAGAGTTTTTGAAATAATGCATATATACAGCTTTTCAAAATAGATAAATAAATACACAAATAAATAAATGAATAAACACACAGATGATCATAGGTATACAGGCAATTACAAGTCTTCAATTAATCGTCGTGGAGCCTGAATCGCGCCCTGATCGGGTCACTGGAACCGGGAACTGGCAGTCAAAGTGTCAGCGATCTGCAAAGGTGAAGTGGAATCATCAGCAGACACACAGTTATCAACAGTCTGTCAGGACCCAGTCTCCACATTGACATCGACGTTTGGTGAGTGATGTGCCACATGTCAAATATGAGAGGAATCTCTTATATTGGACTTCCCAGGACTCTGGGCAGTCACCATGTGGCCTTTGGTGTTAGTGATGGTAAATGGTTCAGCCTCAAAAGGAGCATAATACTTCTTTTTCTGGGTTGTCTGACAAGCACTCAATCTCCTCTTGTAAAGGAGACATCTTTCACATGACGTCATCTGTCAGCATATATTTTCGTTTTCTGTTTAGGACCAAAGTCCGTAATATGAATTTCTTCCTCATTCTTGGATCTGAGGTAGGTCCATTGTGGCAGCTTGTTCGTCATAGCACTTCCAAACATGAGAGTCGCAGGGCTTTCCCCTATCATTGAGTGAGGGGTCGAAGAGTAGTGTTTAAAACAACTTTGAGGTTGAGCTTCTCCAATTCAGCATGCTGAACAGCTTTCTTTAGAGTACTCATGAATCTTTCGACCAGGCCATTGGCCTGGGGCCAAAGAGGAGTGATTTTTGTTATGCTTTATATTGAGGTGATTTAGAAAGTCTTTGAGTTTTTGATTATTAAAGGGTTGGTCGTTGTCAGATTTTAAGATTGCAGGTACACCCCATGTTGCAGAGATGACATCTAATCTTTGAATAACCTTTTCATGAGTAGTGGATGAAAGGTCTTCTACCAATGGAAAAAAGGAGTATTTATCAACAATGACTAGAAGATGATGTCCATTCTCTAGAGGACCAAAGAAATCAACAGCAATTCTTTCCCAAGCATGATGTGGCAATTCCGACGTGTTCATGGTGTGCTGAATATCTTGAAACAAAAGACAGTTGCATACATGACAAGTCTTTAATTCTTTTTCGACCTTTTTGTTGCGATAAAATAAACCAGGCTTGGCAGCAACTATTCCTCGATGTCCCTCATGGGTGACATCGATCACTTGTCGTAGACTCCTGGAAATAATAATTTGTGTACCTTGCAGAATGAGGCCTTCTTGAGTCACTGAAAGTTCATCTCTTACATTTTTTAACTTAAAATACTCACTGTCACTGGTGAGAGGTCTAGAGTGCTGGTTCAATGATTGATGGGTAATAATGTCTTTCAACTTTAACATGTCACAATCTTGGCTCATGGCAGTGACAATTTGTTCTAAAGACATGGCAGCTCGTGTGCTCGATTTCACAATAAAATTGATGTAGGCCTCCACTGTCTTAGATGGGGTACCAGGGCATTGCAATGGCACTCTTGAAAAATAATCAGCTGGATTCCGATCTTTCCCTGGACCACAAAGAATTGCACAGTTGTATTCTTGTAACCTCAAACCCCAACGTTTAATTCGAGGAAGCATTTTGGCTTTGGGATTGCCAAATATTGTCAACAGTGCTTGATGATTAGTCACTACTGCGAATGGCTTTAGTACATGATCGCATGGAAATATTCGCAAGCCCAGACCACTGCCAAACTTTCTTTCTCAGGTATTGAGTAAGCATGTTTAGTTTGTGACAGACTATTACTAGCGTATGCCACGATATGTCTCCAGGCATTTGGCTGTCCGTTGTGCTGTACAAGGATTGCGCTTAACCTGAAAGGGCTAGCATCAACTACAACCTCTGTATGAAGTTTGGGATCAAAGTAGGCCCTTTCAGTGGCACTCAATGACTTGCTTGATTTAATGGAAGCTCTTCTCACATTCATGTGATAAATGAAAAGACTCATTCTTTTTAGTCAGTTCTAGTAACGGTGCTCTAACCTTAGCAAAGTCTTGTATGTATCTAGAACAGTAACTGACCATTCCAAGAAATGATCTTAAATCGAAATATCTTGTGGGGGATTTGTAGTAGACAGCACTTGCACTATAGCTAGACCAGGTCTCATACTCCTACCAGAAAGGACATGGCCAAACAATTTTAAGATTTTCTCGTGGAATTCACATTTGTCAGCATTGATAGTTAAGCCTGCATCATTCAGCAAATAACATACCTGCATGAGAGCTTTGTCATGCTCTTTCTGTGAGGCTCCAAAAACCAATATGTCATCACTGTAGTTAAATACATTTACTACAGGCTGTATGGTACGTTGAATAATGTCTTGGAAAAGTTCTGCAGCAGAGGATACACAAAAACTCAATCACATATAGTGAAACAGATCAATATGCGTAGAAAAGGTTGGAATGTACCTAGATTTTTCTTCAAGTTCCAATTGGTGATATCCTTTATTTAAGTCGAGTTGAAAGAAAACTTTGCATCATCAAATTGAGTTATCATATCAGCAATGTCCGGACCTGGATGTCTCTCTCACTCAATTGCCTTGTTGGCCTGATGCATGTCAATACATATGCATACTGCCACTTCACTGTCTCTTTTAAGCACTACTACAACGGGAGAAACTCATGGTGTTGGACCAGTGGAGCATTCAATGATGTCATGTTTAAGCAACAAATTAAGTTCCTTTTCAACAGCTTCTTGCAAGTGAAACGCAATTCGTCTGTGTCTTTGAGCAACAGAACGAACATCCTCACCTATATGTAACTTTACTTTTATTGTTTTGAGTTTTCCTAACCCATGATATAATGAAGGAAATTGACTTATAATTTCATGTTGAGCATTTATATTGTGGTTCACTGATATCAGTCCCATATCAGCAGCAGTGTTGAAACTTAGCAGACATGCACTTGAAGCTGTTCCTTGAAGTACATGAATGGGCGCTTGTACCACAGTTTTCTTATGTTTCATCATGGCTACAAATTAACCTTGACTTTTTAAGGGTGTTGAGGCAGCCCACGTGTATACTTTAGTCTTTCACTTCATAAGTTGTGGTAACAGAGATAATTCTTGATACTTCTCCTCAGGCATGATATTTATTGATGCACCGCTGTCAATTATGAATGGCACCGAACACCCATTTACCTTTAGAGTGATTTTTGGACAATGTTTGAATGTTTTCGGTGCTTTTTCATGTCGATTCTTTCTTCACTTTTAGTTGTTCCTCACATTTGACTAGTCCTACATGTACATACCTTTCTGAAGTAAACATCAACATTGCACAATTGTGATTGTTACTCTCACTGAAAACTGATACTGAGGAACTCTTTGTCGAAGATTTAGATGACAATCTTCTTCATGTGGTGTTGATTTGCCTCAGTTGATGTGACCGCCTGGCCTTGTGGGAGCAAGTTGAACGTTGCTGAGGTAGCGTTCGGTTGGCCATTTTGTCTTCACGCTGTGACGCACTTACTTTTCTCTTCGCCTTTGTAAGTCATCACAAAATGGTTCGCTTTACCACAGTCAATGCATATCTGTCCAATGGTGGGACATTTACCTTTGTGTGGAAACGACAGTCCACATCTGTAACATATTTTCTTTTTCCTGTGAAGACATCTCCTTGTGTACATTGGCCTTGTACTTTGGCTTACTTTTCATGCTCATGACTGACGCACTTTGGGCACCTCCGGCCTCCATGTCAGTCGCTTGATGATCGGCATGCTCTTCAGCGCAAGCAGCCTTGCTGACTTGTTATAAGCTCAGTTTCTTTCAGCATTCATCATCAAAAGGATTCTGACAGACATCCATCGATTACTCTGAGGCGGGTAGCTTCCTCATCATTAAATAATTGATTTTGCAGTGCTTCCCCTGAACATCCAGTTTCTTTTTTTTTCTTTTTTTTTTTATTTATCTCAAGGAGTAAGCATATACACCACATATCAGTAATGATAATAAGTAGGAAATCAACAAAGAGAAGAGAAAAGAAAAAAAAAAAGCGTACATACAAGTACAATATCACATTAATGCCCAGCATTTTTA
Organism: Calotriton arnoldi; assembly: GCA_963921515.1. Classification (NCBI taxonomy): domain Eukaryota; kingdom Metazoa; phylum Chordata; class Amphibia; order Caudata; family Salamandridae; genus Calotriton; species Calotriton arnoldi. The sequence continues at coordinate 239,338 of CAWUFW010005332.1, forward strand.
CAATCCTATATTTAGCATGGGCCCCCAAATTCGGTGAAACTTCTTCCTGGAGCGGATACCCCTGCTCTTAGCTATAGCCATTTCTCTTTCGAATATATCCCTTAGCATGGCCCACCATTCCAGAGCCCTAGTTGGTATTTTAGATATCCAAGCGCGAGTGATGCATAATCGTGCTGTTACAATGATAATCGATATGAGAGATCTTAATCAAAAGTCAGGATCTGACTTATAGCCAAGCATAAGCTCTTTCTCTGTTAATAATATGTCAATCTTTAAGCAAACAACTATTATATGCAAGACATCCTTCCAAAAAACTGTCAAACCTGCACAAGTAGCGAACATATGTAAGCTGTCTGCAGCGACCAATCCACATTTCGCACACTTGCATTTATCACTCATATTTACAGTATTAGCATCTACCCACCTAGCTATTCGCTCTGGAGTGTAATAAAGCATGCATAACGTTTTAAACTGTTGCAGCTTTAAATTAATGGAATATACCGCAGTGTCTAAAGTTAGCATCTAAATGGAGTGAGCAATTGGGACAAGATATTAGCCCTGGAGATATTGAAGAGGCATTGGAGACCCACAGGTCGACAGACCAGGGATCGCGAAGGGACCTCAAGCTGAATCACAAAATACCAGCCCACGGAACACTCGTGGAGTGTAGGCTGGAAATCTTCAGTGGAATTACTGCTCAGGGTCAGGACTACAAGTAGCCCAAAGCACAGCCTCAGGGGTCGCCAAAAAGCATATGCTGCTGCAAATGTACGCGGTGCACAGGGGTTCGGGTTGCACGGTCCCCACGAGGGATACGGGCCTCAGAATTGCTGAGAGCACAGGATCAACCGCAGAGACCTCGGGAACCCACCTCCTGTGTAGCAGAAATCTTCGGAGTCCTCAGGAGCTCGGGAGATGCAAACCGGTCAGATGTGTTTAGGTGCCTGCCTTGCAGGGGAGTAACTCCTTTACTCCAAGGGAGATTTCTTCAGTCATCCAGCGTCGTGCAGATCGTCGAAGTACTTGGTTTCTGTAGCAGAGTTTAGTCCAGGTAAAATCCAAAGTCCTGTAGTCAGGGTTCCTACTTTATACCCAAGGAAGGGGTGAGACAAACTCTGGGGACCCACCTATGGGAGGGACAGGACAGAGGGGTGGCTACACCCATGTCCTTTGTCCAGTTTCACGCCAGAGCAGGAGCAAATGGCTCCTGCAACCGGTTTGAGCTGGACTATGCACAGGGACACCAAATGTGCCCCCAGTGCAGACATCAAAGCACTCTCAGAGTGCACCCACCCAGCCCCAATACACTAAAGCCTGTCTGGGAGGTGGTCACACCTCTCTGTGACAGCAAACCTATTGTCAAACCTTCCCCTGCCAGAGTTTCGTCCAGCAGCAGGAAGGCAGACTCGTGTCTGTGGCTGGCAGCATCCATTTTGTGATGCCAGGGTCAAGAAAGCTGGTACCGGGTGTACCAGTGTGGCATGTTTCTCCCTCTAGGAGGTATGATTCCAAGGTGTTTGACACCAAACACGACATGTTTCCGTGCAGCCGTTTTAAAGTTAGCATTTACCGCTAGGTTATAATGCACTTAAGTATATATGGTTGGCTGCATCACAGACAACCCCGGAAAAGAGGTTCCGAAGGCTGCAGGGGGGCTCTGCTCATGCATGGGCACCCTCTCACATAAAACCCAGCACCCTGCCTTCAGGATTGATAAGGCCTGCCATAGGGGTGACTGATAGGTTTATATGTGCAGTGATTTAGGATTGATATAGTGAACCTATATCTAAGTAAGGGGTGCATGCACCACCTTACACAGGCTGCTGTAGCAGACCTGTGGTGTTATTTTGAATGGTCTCTCAGGGGTGGCATAATACATGCTGCAGCCCCTGGGAGGCCTCTGGGGAACCTAGGCCCTGGGTACATAGTATACCATATACAAGGGACTTATAAGGGTACCCCTGAATCCAATCTGGAGTGCACCTAAAGTACTTGCAATCAATTTAGAGGAGAAAGCAGATAGACTGGGGTCCTGAATAGCAGGATCCCAGTCAGACTAAGTCGAAAACAGTGAAACATCACCAAAAGGGGGGGGGGGGTAACTATAAGAAGCAGATCCTACTCTCCTACAGGTTGTAGCGGGGGCAGAGACAAGGGGGAAACAGTCAGCATGTCCTTATTGACAATATCATTTTCTATTGAGATAGTGTCCTGATCAGAAGCCCAATAGTCTGATGTCAACACTGTTGTGCCATCATCTTCTCTGCCCTCTACATTCTCAAGGCCCTTTTCCCTTGAATCACTGACTCCTTTAGCTCCATTATATCCCTCAGCTCCATTGACGCCATTTTTCCAATGTAACAATGTGGCCACTGTTTGGTCAGTATCTGCCTTCTTTATAGCAAATTGTTTGTTACTTTGTTCACTAAAGATCGCTCCTGAGCTGCTACTAGTATCACTGCCAGTACTGGGAGCCATAATTGCTATTTCCGATTGGGACATAGTTATATCATGCGCTGCAGAGGAATTATGCGAGTCAGTATCTTTTATGAAATCACTAGCCAAGCTATTAGCTCCTTTTAAACCAACTCCAAATCCTGCCTGCAAGACAAGCAAGTTACCTTGTATTGTTGCAGCGTTTACCACACCGTCGCTCTGGTCTTCAGAGAGGGGAGAAACTGCGACGTTGTCTCGACCTGACTGCACCGCCTCCATCAAAGCCACAGCCATGGTCTGTTCCAGCGGGGGAGCGGCACACGTCTGAATAATTTCTGCCACTTTACCGGTCTGGAAAAGTTTAAGCACAGGTTTTCCCATTTGGGAGTTCCCTCTCTCATCGCCGGTTGTACGACGAACATCCAGTTTCTCAACTATTGGTTTTGCCTGGTCTCTGACGTTCTTAAATATGTATCTTTCATAATCTACATTTGGCACTTTATTAAACTTGACATTCAAGGCTGTTTTGATTTGATCGTATATCACTTCACCTTCTTGTGGTATCTTTTCATAGCTTCTTTCACTCCTTCTCCAGCCATGTTCCTCAGATACTTTATAATCTTTTTATCATCTTTCTAATCTATTGCATCTATGAAATCTTCAAAAGTCTCTGTCCTTGCAGTCCATCTATTGCCAATATTGTGTTTCTGGCAGTATCAAATGCAGATGGCTGTTTTAAGAATGTAGCAGCCATATATACTTTAGTGAACAGTAGTGGTCTCTCACGTGCTTCGTGTGGAACTTGATCAGACATAGATTCTCTAGCGCCTTGGTTCGTGCTGGCTTCATAGTCAGCCTTAATGACTTTTGGAACTTGGATCTCGCCATGGCTCTCCATCGGAGCTCTCTACTTGATGGTGGTCTGTGGATTTGTTCAGGGCCCATTTACAGCAGCTTTGGTGGGGGCCACGCAGCTGTCAAGCACAACCCTGACCTTCCTTCTGGGGCTGCTTCGCAGCGCAGCATTGCACGATGAGTCGTTAGTGGTTTCTGTAAGTAGATAAATCTTTCTCCATGGAAGCAAATAACATTGATCGGCTTTGTGCTTAAATGTCTCTTCACAAACACCTGGTTAATCTGTTTCATAGCACATGAATTTCAGTTTGACTTGTACTGAACTATTGCTGTGCACTGCTTTCCTAACCTGGTTGCATCTGCCTTTAGAGTACTTACTCCGTATAGTGTATGGCATTAGTTTGCGTAATGGCACAGTACCTTTTATTTGCGTCCCTTTCATTCAGCTCCTGGCAACCGACATGTACACTTTTAATGTCACTTTCTTTATCTTCAGGCATTTTACACAGGCTGGCATTGCGCTGAGACTCCACTGGTGTCAGCAGCGATCCAGCGATGCCGCACACGTGGCATGCATGAGCAATTTGCTGGACCACGGTAAACTCTCTGGAGGAGAGCTTTAAATATACGGGCTTCATATCCCCTATCTCGTCGCCAGTTGTAGCGTCCTACCAGCCCAGGTACCCGCCAATAACCACACCATACATGGAGAGTAGTTTTACATGTCTTTATTCCACTGCGTGTCAGTCAGAACTCAACATTCTAAGTCTGCCGTCAACTCATCCCTCTAATGCTTACGTTGCAGGCCTACGGTGTACAGTGGGAACCAAAAGAGTTCCAGCGTTCTTTTATTTATAAAACCCTACCCTGACTCCACCATTTATGACTTCACCCTTTCAAACTTTATGCTTCTAGTGCAATTTGTGGATTCCCGAAGCACCATTTTGTACATTTTGCAGCACTGATTAGGCTTTCATTAAAATGTAGAAAATGTCCGCTATGGTAGCTCCTCTGTACATGGCTCCATGACAGACAGAGAGCAGTGAAATAGGGAGAAGCTCTGTTCTTCCCAATGGAAGAGTGACACTCCTACTATGACCTCATTTTATACAAGGCTTGTAATTTCAGCTCAAGCACACATTTCCAATTTCTTAGCTGAAAACGCAAATGTACTTTTAAGCATTTAACTGTCAAATCTCACTTATGAGTGTATGACAGGACACCAGTGTGCAGCATTTGATGTAAGGGTTTTGTGCTTTAAGTTTCATTTGAAAGAGTTAAAGTAAGGAGTATCGAGCAGTGTGTTAAGTGCTCGCTGCTGGGACATGCAGTGATCTCTGGGCCATGAGTTTAAATCTCAGGAAGTGAGTTTTGGCCTTCCGTACTTCTGAGGCTGGTAATTAATTTTTTTTACCATAACAGTAACACCTTTACAAACAGAAGTACAGAATGAAGCACTATAAGTAACAAGCTATTTGACAGGCTGCTGTTTTACAGTAAACATTTTTAAAGAGGCCTTTTGCAGTGATGCATGAGCCAATTGTCCAGCACTGAGACAGCCCTGATCGCAGCCACCGACGACATCAGAGCACTCCTTGACCGCAGAGAAATGGCAGAACTCATCCTCTTGGACCTGTCTGCTGCGTTCAACGCAGTCTCCTATCACATTCTGATAAACAGACAACACCACCTTGGGATCCAGGGAGACACCCTCAAATGGATTGCTTCTTCCCTCACCAAAAGAAACCAAAGGATCCATCTCCCTCCTTTTACCTCGAAGCCCAGAAAGATCATCCCACAAGGATCATCCCTAAGTCCCACCCTGTTCAATACCTACATGACCCCCCTGTCTGAAATGCCAGAGCACACAGACTTAACATCATCTCCTATGCCGGCGACACACAGCACATCCTCTCTCCATTCCAAAGACCCCTCCACCACCAGATCCAACATTCACAGATGCATGGTCAATGTTGCGGACTGGATGAATGAAGGTCAACTGCTTAAACTTAACAAGGACAAGACAGAAGTCCTCATCTTTGGTAACAACTGCTTGCCATAGACATGGTGGCCTGTGGAACTCAGCAGTCATCACGTCCCACAGATCATGCCCGCAACCTCAGCATCTTACTGGATCGCAAGCTATCCAGGAAGAAATAAGTTACTGCGGTCTCATCCGCCTGCTTTTTCACTCTCTACATGCTCTGCAAGATTTTCAGGTGGATCACAGTTAAAACCAGAAGGACCGTCATGCAGGCACTCATCACCAGTCGATTAGACTACGGGAAAGCGCTCTCTGTAGGAATCATCACATGCCTCTTGAAGAGACTCCAGACTATATCAGCTGCAAGTCTCATCCTTGACCTCCCCAGAAGGACCCACATCACATGCCATCTCAAGAAACTACGCTGGCTCCCGATTCAGAAGAGATGCCAGTTCAAGATGCTAACCCATGCCTACAAAGCACTTCACAACGAAGGACCAGCATACATCAATAAAAGCCTAACCTTCCACCAACCGACCAGACACCTTAGCTTCTCAACCCTTTTCCTCGCAGACACCCACTGATCCACTAAACCAACAGTGGAGGACACTCCTTCTCATGCCTGGCAGACAAGCATGAAACTACCTCCCCCTGCACCACAGGACTGCACCGTCGCTCCAGCAATTCAGGAAAAAACTCAAGTTTGAGTGTTAACTCCTCCACGCAGCAGATACTTCTCCAGCACTTTGAGACCCTCACGGGTGATTTGCCTTTCTCTACAAATGCTTCATTGACCCTTGCAGAGCCAACAGGTTGCACCAAAGACTTTAGGGGCACACCCTCCATGCCACTTTTCTCCCTATTAGTATCAGAAAAGCCTGGTAAACAATGTAAACAAATGTTTTTCCTTACAGGCATTCAACACAGGTCATTTTCACAGTATGGGGCCCGCTCCATATATATGCATCACATAGGATCATAGAAACCTGTGTTCTCTCTGAAGGAGTTTCAAGGGTATCTGCAGATGTAGTTCTGTGGTGTGTGTGTGCACTCCCAGCTTTTCTCTGCATGCTGTTAAGAGAGAAGCTGGGTGGCCACCTGAGTGCACACCCAGAGGGAACATAGCTTATAATATTGTTGAAATGTATTATTGGGGTGCATTTACCTTACAAATTATATTGTAAAAATAGCTTCTTTATTATATAGCACTTTAGAGTTAATTTCTACCCCATCTAAGCACTGTAAGTAATGTCTACCCAAATTAACGGTACATAATTTAATTAGTTTATCGGTGTAGCAACTTCATCTTTTCTACATGGTCACCCTAGAATTTACACATGTTTTCTGGCTATAGGACTCCATGCATTTTATCACTGCTAAACAGTAGTAAAGCACTTGTGCTCCCCTTCTAAATCATGTGCTGTATATTGGAATCAATTGTTTGGCGTATTTAACTTCCAATTTTTTACAATAGTCTGTGGTAAATGGTGCCTTATGTGTGCCTGCATGGAAAGGCTGCAGTGTGTACTTACATTACCCACATATATGACACAAATATGTTTCTGACAGGAGCCCTCCGGTGTTCTGGCTAGGCAGAGTTTAAATGCTCTGCAGTGACCCATGGCACGAAAAACTGCCCTTGCCACGTGGAAAAAGACTATTTTTATATAATCATATGTCACTGTTAAAGTGTGCAGTGTATGTCCACATGGCTGGATGCTGATGTATAAGAATAGGGCACACTACATATTTCAGTTAGTGTACCTTCACAGTGAAATAAAAGCCAAAAGCTATGTCACTTGGTAGGCCTGGTAAACCTTTCTCTGATACGACTAGGCGGGGTTCAAATCTTTTTTGCCCACCTCCGCATAGGAAAGTGGCAGAAAAATGCCTCAAAGTGATTTCCTGCTTAGTTTTTTAAAATCTTGCCTAATGGTGAAATCAGATTTTTGATAACGTAAGTAGAAAAGTACCTTAGTAAAATGAACTTTAGGCTGCTTGAGCCGGAATTGGCTTAAAACCAGTTTGGCCACTAATCACATCTCCACAGCTGAAATACACATCCTTGGTTGGGACAGTTGATGATTCTGACTCAGAAGATAATGGTTTGCCTCTGGGCTTAGGAAAGTCAATGGCTGTTAACTGCTGACCACTTAGCATGGATTAGCTATCTGGGAGTGGACAAGAAGAGTTGTCAGAACAAAGACCAGCCTTACCACAACCTCTTTTGACTTAGAGATGCCTGGGAGGTCTTCTATTTATTTCCAGGACCCTCCTAGACAGCCCATCCCCAGTCACAGTTGGAGGGAAAACCAGTTCTTCCCCCTCACACTTCTAGAACTGAAATACTCTTTGTTGGCCGGGAGAGGTAATGACTCTGGGTCAGAGGACAATGGCTTGCCTCTGGGCCAGGAAAGGCCAAACAGTGTTAATTGCTGACCACTTGGCAGGGATTAGCTCTATGGAAGTGGACAGGAACAGTAGGAAGAACAAAGGGCATTTTAGCACAACGCCATTTGGCTTGGAGATGCCAGGGAGGGCCTATTCTATTTATCCCTAGCACCTCCTAGATAGTTAGGATGAAGCCACAGTAGAAGGTAAAACTTTTTTGACCCTGTCAGGTCAAGGAGTGGCCAAGAAGCTGAAGACGGGCATGCCTGGTGGCAGCTGAGTCCCACCATATTGAAGCAGGAGCTCCTGAGTAATTTTACAATAAGACAAAAAGAAAGTGCCCCACAAGGAGGTAGGGGACCTTAAGAAAATTATTTTGATTGGGCTGATAGACATCCTCCAGTCACTAAATAGTGCACAGGATAAATCTGGCACCTCCACCCCCACCTCCTCAGAACATTCCTGGACCTAGGAAGACTCTACCTGAAGAAGAAGGCCTTGCAGAAAAGATCTTGACTTCTGAATCCTGACACCTGCTTGAAGCAGAGGACTCACACAAGAACTCAAGGTCCACTGAATTGTGCTGGCCCTCATGGACTAGAACTGCTCTCAAAGGGTAAAGTGGTTGGCCTCCTGTTTACCTGTTTCACGGGCCACAAAAAGCAGAAAGGCTTCTGACTCCAGGAGCGCCCAGCTATATAACAAGGACTAGACCCGTCAGGAAACCTGGCTGGAGAGAGAGCTGGTGCCCAGGTACTGTTCTGAGGAGCTTGGGGCTGCAAGACTGAAAAGAAGAATCTTTTTCCAGCAGTTGGAGACTCAGTCTGAAGGTAAGACCTGTGATTAAGCATCAGAATCCTATTCGGAGGATTACAGGGCGAGCAGGGGTTACCAGGCCCAACCGTGGGGGTTAAGGACTTTTACTCCTGATGTCCAGGGACTTTCCTTACTATGGATTCTGTGCAATGGATTAAGTACCCCTTCAGCACTTAACTCTCATTAATAGCATTGTCTGAACAGTCAAAGGGACCCTCAGGGGATACAGTTGGTGAACACAGGATCACAACTCAAAATACACACAGCAGCAGCAAGAAATTGTCCAGCTAAATACTCACTTTTATGAAAAAAGAAAAGTATTTTATTTTACTGCTATGACCTAAAAGGGAAATACCATATTCCCAAACAACTTTCACAGTCCCCATGAGGTCGGGGCTCTAGTGTGTCTTCAGCAGCTCCCTGTGTCCCATTCCCCCCTCACTCTAGCGATAGTGGTTATTCCCCATTCACTATAGGCAACATCCAGGATAAGCCCCAATAGTAGCCGAGTCTCAGGAGTTCCACTTAGAAGTGCTATCTATCAAGTAAGTATGGCTGACTGGCCCAAAATCAGTCTTACATGCACCTGCAGGATGGGAGCGACCGGAGTTCTTGAGCACGCCCCCCTTCCTGCAGGCACTGGAGCTGCAGCGTCTGGTTCAGGTGAGATCACTGCACGCCTCCCAGGTGGGCTGTATTCGTCGGTCCTCGAATTCCTCACATGTGGTTTTGCTTGGTCCCGGTGGCACCCTCTGGCATATGGGGTCACTGTCTCTACAATGCACACGGGCTCTGACCCGATCGGCACTGCAGATTCCTTCCCAGTGGCCCCTCCTGGCATAAGGGGTTGCAGGCTCACCACTGCACTTGTGCTACAGCCCATTCAGCATGGAAATTGTCTACAGTGGGCCCTCCTGACATACAGGGTCGCCGGTCCCTCACTGCATCCAGGCAATGACCTGCTATGATCACAGCTCACTTCATGGCAGCCCCTCCTGGCATATGAGGGTCGCCAAATTTTTCATGCATGCAGGCTATGACCCGATCGGTGCAACAGCCTTCTCCTCACACCTTGCTAAGGGAGCCCACTTGACAGGATTCCCCACGGGACCCCACTCCCTCAAATGCTCTGATCTTCCTCACTGGGCTCACTAGTCATGGTAGGCGCTGGCAGGCGCTGGCGCTCTAGGCTCCAGGGCAGATGGTCTTGGATTCCCTGGGTGATGTCCCCTCACTCACCTGGGAGACTAGCAGGCCTTGGTTCACAGTCCTGGCCACAGGCAAAACCTTTGCAAAGCCCGACTGGTTACGTGACAGTTGACAATTTTTGGGGTCTCAAGCTCACCTTCTTTTTTTATTTTTTTATATTTTATTGGCATTTTCGCATAATAACAATACACATTTACAGTTATCATATCTACTGACATATATCTCTTCTCTCCGTGTCCTTGTATTTGTATATCTATATCTTGACATTTTAAATCCTAAAATGTTCATTCTTATACATATAAATTTCAGGTTATTATGCCAGTTTAACAATAAACAAACAATATTCCCCCACCCCCCCATTGTCGTGTCAGATCTCTGAAAGAATAACAAAACAATCTTCCCAGGTCATATCTTGCATCTAGCACATTGTCTCTTGTTTCCTCATCTGGTCACTCCAAGCTCACCTTCTTATAGTCCATTTCAGGATACCTAATGTGATTTAGAGTCTGAGTTGTTGAAGTTTATGTTGGGGACTGCTTTCTTTTGAAGTGCCCATTCCTCTGTTCTTTCTTCCTCCAGAAAGCAGTCAGTCACAGCAGGAACAACTCCATAGCTGACAGCACCACAACACTGTCAATGGGAGTGAGTAGAGTTCACACCCATATGTCAGCCACAGTGATATGTGTTTCAAACGTTTAGCCCAGGGCATCAGCACTACTGTTTATGTTGGCCCAGGGCCTCAGTCCTACTCTTTATGATTCTCTTATGAGCCCTATCTCCTTCTTGAGATATGCCCATGCCCCTTCCTTTTGACCTGTCCTTAAACCAAAGAACAGCCTTTGAAGTGTACTGGGGGATCTTGGCTCACCCTTCTCCAGTGTGTCCCATCCAGCTTACAGGAATACAGCAATACACAAATCTGACTGGGGGGATTCCTCTACCTCCTCTCCTTATGCTTCGCCATGCAGTCTTATGTCTCCAAAAATGGAACTCAGAATTTGCAGGCACACATGCAACCAGCTCATGTACACAACGTACAAGCACTGCACAGCATTACATCCTTATTGTACTGTACCACTCACAGGCACGCACACACCCAGCACATGCACTGCATCAAACTGATGTCAGCCAAGGGTCAGTTTTGCACACTGCAGCAGAACTTTAAATGAGTGAACCTGTAGGCCTCACTCCAGTGACACAGGTGAAAAAGACCTGTTAACTTCGACTAATCACTACATAACATGCTGCCACCACCACATTCGCGCTGCTTAAATCTTGGTAAAATCAGTGGCCTTTCACTACTATGAGAGTAGCGCTTTGGGCATCCCTCCCTGTCTAACAAAACCACAATCCATGAGACAGCCTATGTCATGGCACACATGCATGAACTGTGTTTGCCTATGACAACAAAAATCAGTATTAGGGATCCAGACATCACCACAGCTGGGGCAAGGGTGCACATCCATTACCATGCTGAGGACTTTTCCATCCCAACACTGGGACAATCCACTTGGTGTATTCGACCTCCATGCCATTGCAGTGGGCCTGAAATTGCGCTAAGGTCCCGCTCCACCATGAACTGTTGTTTTTCCATAGTGCTTGACTTTTTCTAGGTGCTTTTCACCTCAAAACTTTAAAAATCCATATCTCTATTTTTCCTTGAGCTATTTTGATGATCTTGCTGTATTTTTTGCTCATTACATTTTCTCTATATTGCTAAAATAGTTTGGGAATTTTGTTGTGTTATGTTCTTTACTTTAAAATTGTTGGTACTTCTTGCACTTAGCACACACTTCTTCTGCCGTAGATAACAGGCGTTGAGCAGAGATTCTCTTAGAACTTTGTCTTGACCTAACCTGAGTGTGTTTATTGAGCTGGCAGTGCTGCCATCCACATTAATAACCCTATTTCGACAGTTGGGCCAGGAGGGTGAGATGGTTTTGTTGGGATTGGAATTTGTGAACTCTAGATCAGAGCAGATGTCAGCAGCAAGTGTTTAACTCAAAGTTCTAGTATGCAGCATTTCAAATTGTACATTCGCAGGGGGTTGTAAAACAACAGGCCGAATGAATATTAATTAGGTAGGTCACAATTTGCGGCACCCTGTGATTTGATGAAAATACAGGGATGAAGGCTAGCAAGGAACAGCAAACCACTGTCACTGCATTTGCATTCCCAAAGGGTAAACATTCTTTTATATTGAAAGCAGCCTGTGCCCATTAAAAGGATCTGTACTGCTTAAGGAAAAAATGTCCTGTTTGGGAGGACATTGGGAACAGCAGGCAGAGGTCCACTGGACCACTGCCATCTTCCCTCCACCATGAGGATACCACCCCGATTCTCAATTGAACAGCTTCCCCTTTGCAAATCAGATAAGACCCCCCTTTGAGATGTCAGCATTTGATCAATGGTATACCACCGTAATTGGGGTATCAGACCTTTGATACATTCCTCTAAGAGTTGCAGATGGGAGGCGCGCCCCTTTGACACCCCTCCTATTTGCCATTCTGACCCATAAATGTGCTTTTGTAAATAATAAAAGGTGTAAGGTTGCAGCTTCTGTGATTTTACCCATCACAGGCTTTGCTACTGCAAAATAACTTTGTATGTCAGGATCAGGCTGTTAGGCCGAGATTTACCAATCTGTCACACAAAACAGCATAGCAACCAAAGTTGCTGCCATGAATGGGACAGAGCAGGAAAGTGCCAACTCTACAGAAATGTGAAACTATCCTGTTCTTTCTCTAGCGCTAGTGTGCAATTAGGCTGCGCCATAGTACAAGGGTGTCTGCGTGAGTCTAGCATAGGTTTTGCACTGGAAGGGTACTGTGCAGCACACATGCAAAGTGAAAAAGATGGGAGAAATGAAGGCATTTCTCCTTTATAATGCATGCTTCAAAGTGGCGTTACTTATTGGTGCAAAGCCCTGCCTAATATTATTAGTAGATAGGGTTTTGCATCACAAACCATGTGTGGCTGCATGGGAACGCTGATGTACCACCCATGGAACACCCCCCCCCTGACAAAGAGAAACACAAAACAGCGATTTGCGCTGCTTTGGATTGCTTTCAGACAACTTTCTAGTGCAAAACAAGTTTTGAGTTGGAAAGTAAATCCAACAAAAAAACATTTTTTGCAGGTTTGCATACATTTTGTGATGCAAACCTAGCACAAAATGTTTGTAAATGTGGCCCAATTATTCCTACGTCACTGCATTTTTTTGATACATTGAAAAGTTCTTGCCTCATTCCTATAACCCCTACACAAATAGCACTGGAGAGGTTCAAGGTAAATCTCTGCATCATTCAGTATTGGAATACTTAGGAGCTCCCTTGAGAGCTATCTGTAAAACGATGTGTTTTTCAGCCAATTATTTTGAAAAAGTGTGTTATACGATACACTATCTTTTATTTTCACAATAGTATCCGGGGAGGGCTATCTGTGTGGGTGTTACAAAGAACAATACAGCTTTACATATTGAAGAACTGAACACTTTGTTCCTTACTTACCCACCAGAGGTCAGTGCTGCCCCATTTTACGCAGATTTTTGTAGCAAACACCAAACCAGAAATTTTTAATATACCACAATACACTGCGATTCCGTTGTTTTGACACTTGTGGCCAGAGACTACGTGTGTCTGCTCAATGTGTCGATTGAATTGGGTTCCAGTGACAGTAATAACTAAAGAAAACCGTCCATCATGCCAGCATAGCTCAGAAATCAATATCTGACAATATATACAACATAGCTGCCAAGGTTTCAGATTACTTATGTGTGACATTTTCATAATTTCAGTGTAATTATGAGTGACATTTCAACGTCTGTGAGTGACACTTTCACACGAGTAAACTCAAGTAAGGAAGATGAGGGAAACATATCAGTATCAGAAGTTACACCCATTTGAGCAACAAGAAACTCTAATTAATATCTTAAAACTGCTGAAAAGCACCAGAAATAGAAGGGCAGTAACAGGACACAGAATGTGTGACTGCAGTCCTCATTAACAGATGGCAGCCAGGCACTACTGCAGCTGCTCAGAAATGCCAAGCCTTTTGTGTGTTAAATAAAAAGGATGCCACCTTGGTTTGGGCCATACAAACATACCTCTGTGCTGGACGTTTGAGCTCTCCCACATCTGCTTCTGGTGATCTGCCCGCAGCCTTATAAATTCACCATGTGGCCCAAGACACTGTGCCTGCAGAGGTGCCACCCCTACCTTAAATGCAGAGAATCGAGAATCATGGCCATACTAGCTTGGGACCTACAGCTGTTTTGACCATGGCAAGGGGCTAGAGACACTGTGAGGTGCAGAGGTTTAGTATTGCGGGCATGGGAACCATGAGCCTGCAGTGGACTCAGGGAGGCAGGTTCAGGCCCGGACTCACCGCAGAGCCCACCTCCCTAGTCCAGGGCTGTCTTCTGTGAGTCTGCTGTCCAGTGAGTGTTCCTCCTGACTCTCCCTCATGCATGGCACCACGAACAACCCGCAAAAGCAGACACAGTTGTTGGACAGGCCATAACGCCTCTGCCTATTTCTGGCATCCCCAAGACCCTCACACTGGCTATTGCTTCATACCCTCACCCCATAGTTGAACCAACAATATGTTTTTCATGTGCAAAGCCATCTTTCTGGCATCCTGACGCCCTCAGACATCCCGAAGACTCTGCCCGCTGAACCCCCACAATGGAGCAGTACCAACAAAGGCAGCAGTTAGGGCTTTCAGAAGCAACAACGTTTAAGTTAGGGGCACAGTTTACAAGTAATCCATAGGTGACTATAAGACACCATTACCTCTTTCTTTGTTTGCTTTGTGTTCCTGTGTGGCCGCTGCAATCGCCGGTCACTGCTCAGTGACGTGAGGCTCGGTTGTAATTGAATTAGGCTCGGCGCCAGTCATATTAGATTTTTGACTGCACGTGGCAGCCCTGGCCGGTGCGAGAAGCAGGCGGAGGCAGTGCTGCGGGCGCCATGATTAATGCACCACCCGCTAACCAGTAACCACCCGCTTTCTCCCATAACAAACTCTCCGCCTTTGGCAGTAGGCCGTGACATCTCCCCTGCGGCGCCAGACCTTTTAAGGTAAATCAGCTTAATCTGACCGGTTCCGCCCCGGCTGTGACGGTAGTAGCCATTGGGCCTGACAATGAAGTCAGGCTGTCTGAGAGGGGTGCCACAGGAAATAATCAGATACAATGTAGCAGTGAGATGCCTGCCAGCAGCAGCCTTAGCTCAGCTGCAAGCACCAAACCGGCAGGAGCAGCGTGCGCAAGGCATTGGCGGTGCGCAACCAGCTACCACACCACAATATTACAGTTTTAGGCAGTGCTTCATAAGGCTTAGACACTATGCAAATGCGTGACAATGAATTACAGTGCGGTGATGCGGAGCACCACACTGAAATGCGTTAGTCTAATGCCTGATGCGTGGTACTTGGCAGGACTGATACAAGGGACCCGGGTACTCTGATGGGAAAATATAGGGTAAAATGTAGGAAAATAGAATCTGTGTTTTTTGTGGGGACATCTTAAAGAAATGTGCATTCCTTCAAGTCTGGCCTTCCTTGCCATATTCCTAAAATCTAAGGTAATTTTTAGGTTTTGCCTGCACAGCGCTTCCCAATAAATAAAAAGAAAATCTTAAAAGGGGCTTATAGCCCAACCATTATTTACCTTTTGCTGTCTTGCTTGTCACTTGAATTTTGTTGCGTTTTATTGGTTATTGTATGCCATTTCCTGTAGGACTCTGGTTTCTCTTCGTCTCTCCTTCTATGTTTGTCTTTTCTGTGGAGTGTGGACCAAGTACATCTTCCTTTTGAATTCTTCATCCGCTTCCTTTGTTGCTGGAGCTCCTTTTTATTTTATAAACAAAGGGCCAGATGTACAACCTGCTAAATAGCGACTCGCAAATTGCGTCGCTTTTGCGACTCGCAATTTGCGACTGGCAATTTGCGACTCGCTATTTGGCATGTACAACAGTGTCTTGGACACTGTTTGCGATTCCCAATGGGGTCGCAAAATGCAAGGCACATGAATATTAATGAGCCACTCGCATTTTGCGACCCCATTTGGAATGGCTGGCCCTCCCAGAGATGGTGGCCTGCTGGGCTCAGCAGACCACCATGTCTGGGACTGCTTTTAAATAAAAAAAAATGTTTAAACTTTATTTATGACTTTTATCAATTACAGACAGAGACACTTTGCCTCAAAGTAGAGCGAGGGCAGAAATGTGTTACAGAATATGCATTTGCATGCCAATTTTCACATAGCCCCCTATCCTTTCAGGGAAGACAAAAGAGTCCAGCTGGTCATGCAGTGTCCTTGAAACCAAATGTTCCCACACCATCCTCTTAATCAGCCCGAGTGATTGCAGTCGCCATCTAACAATAGGGAGACAACTGGATATTTAGGAAAAAGGAAAGACAGGGGGGGAGAGAGGGGGGAAGCGGGGGAAACCTCTTAGGCTGAACCAAGATTGGTGGGGCGCAGATGCAGGTGATCACCCTCCCCCCTGGGCATGCACTTCTTTACTCTCGCCTACCCATTCACGGCAGGGGCCTGTGCCTGACTATCTTGATTTGTGTGTAGAAAGCTGCGCAGTGGTTCCCATATGTTCAGGGGGCGTGCTTGCGCGGGCATCAAATCCCAGTACTCAGAAAGTTGGGTGTGACAAAATGCTGCATCTTTAAGCCATTCATCCCTACACGGCTTGCGCCTGCGACCCCAACAGATCGCCACACGTCTCTTCGCCAGCAGCAACATCATGGCAGCAAGTCTTCTAATGCCTTTAGGTAAATTTTTGACATAGCTTAGCAGAGCTATCAACGGAGTGCGCTCTATCCTAAATTCCAGCATTTCGTCCAGGGCGTCAAACACACTTCCCCAGTATCCTGCCACCTCCCGACACTCCCATGCCAGGTGCATGAAGGAGGCCTCATGTGCCCCACAACGCAGACAGCGCGCCTCCACACTCAACACCGCCCTGCACAGCCACACCAGAGTTCTGTATAGTCTGTGGAGGAATTTCAAATGGATAAGTCTGAGCCTATAATTGGGCGACAGGTCCTTGGACTGCGTGCAGCTGTAAGTCCATACACCCTCCTCAAAAGGGGCTCCCAAGCTCTCCTCCCAAGCGCTCTGGGCAGGGGGCACACATACCGGGTGGTCTCGCTGCATACCGGAGTACAGGCAGGTTATAAACTTGTGGGTGAGGGAGTAGATAAAAATGCTTCCAAGACATGGAACGTTGGCGGCGCCACCGGGAATGAGGCGAATCTCGCCCGCATGGCCGCCCGCAGCTGGTAATATGTCATCCTATCCAGGAGTCCCGTGTGTTCATCTCCCAAAGCGGCATCCAGGCTTATAAATACACCATCTGGAAATGCCCGTCCCAGCGTGTGCAACTGTAGCTTGCGCAAACGCTGACAGACTCCTGCCTCCGTCACGAAGGGGAGCCCCGGGTGTCCGGTCCGGGGCACCAAGGGTGCAAACAGGGAGTCCAGACCTGCCCGTCGGTGGAGCATCTGCCATGCCCAAACCGTGCCACCAACCGTATCTATCCCAGCCCGTGGGCGACTCTGTGGACGGAACAGCACCATATGCAGCGGGATGGGTCCACCAGGTCAGTCTCAGGGGCCGTGTGCGCCATGAACGGTGTCGGGAATACCCAATGAAACGCAAATTGAGCCTCAGCACAGGAATGATACAATTCCATATCTGGCGCCCCCAGGCGTTCCTGGTCAAACGGGAGCGTAAGAGTTTCCCAGGCTACCCGTGGCTGTCCACCCACCCACGCCAGGGAAATCAGATTAGAACAGAGTCGTTTCTTAAACTCCACCGTTAGAGGGAGTGGGAGATTAACAAAGGTGTATAGGAACTTGGGCAGTATCACCATCTTAGCGATGGCGAGATGCCCAGTTAACGAGAGAGGAAGCGCCCTCCAGCGGGGTAGCCGACTTTCCAGCTACTCCATGAGCCTGCCGTAATTGTATCGCCACAGTTCCTCATGATCCCTGCTGACCCAGATTCCCAAGTATTTCACTGGGGAGTCTGCCCATTTTAATGGAAACTCTGACCTGAATGTATCCATGGCAGCTGTAAGCGGGAAAATTGTAGACTTCCCCCAATTTATGGTGATGCCCGAGAGGCCACCAAACCTAATGATCTCTCGTATAAGGGGGATCAAGATTGGCCGCAGGGTGCTGGACGTAGAGAGTCACATCGTCCGCATACATGGATTCAATAACCACCCGGGGCGTAAAATCGAGTCCTCTCTGCGCATGAAACTGTCGCAGCCTGGCCGCAAGCAGCTCCATTGCGATAGCGAAGAGGAGGGGTGATAACGGACACCCCTGTCTAGTGCCTCGGGCCACTCTGACCAGGGGGGAGACAACTCCATTTATCCGCAGCCTGGCAGAGGGGGTGGTATAGAGTAAGGCTATCTTTTTAAAGAACGCGGGACTTATACCAATACGAGTGAGCAGCGAGAATAGATAAGGCCACACCAGCGTGTCGAACGCTTTAGTTGCGTCGAGAAACACAGCAGCCGCAGGGAGGGCGGGATCAAACTCCTGCATCGCAGCGAAGAGGGTGCGGAGGTTATGAGCGGTGCTTCTACCCGGGACGAAGCCGCATTGGTCAGGCCTGAGTATCGTGGGGAGCAATGGGAACAGGCGCGAGGCAAGGAGTTTAGCGAGAATTTTGTTATCGATATTAATCATTGATAGAGGCCTATATGAGTCGCACAGTAGCAGGTCTTTGTCCGGTTTTAGTATGGTCACTATGAGCGCCTCGAGGAGAGAAGGGGGGAGTGCGCCCTGCTCCAATGAATCCTCATACATGTTAAGGAGATGAGGCGCGAGCAGCGGCGCAAACTCCTTATAAAAGGCGGAGGTGAGTTCGTCCAAACCTGGAGCCTTGTCCCCGGGCATAGCCCGAATTACACCAATCACCTCCTCTACGGAGAACGGTTCGTCCAGGTACCTGCGGTGGGCGTCACTAAGCCAGACCAGCTCAATTGAATCAAAGAAGGGAAGCAGATCAGGAGGCACGCCCGGCTGGCATGCGGCATATAACGAGGAATAAAATGTCAGCATTTCGGCCTGGACCGCTTCCTGCCCAACCAGGAGCTCGTCCTCTCCTGTCCGCAGCTCACTAATGTATTCATTTGCCCACGGCTTTCTTAACAGGCCAGCAAGAGTCTTGCCGGCTCTATCTCCCTCACCATATTGACGAGCGCGCGCCTCCCTCCCCAGAAAGTGTGTTTCCCTCAGTGCTGCCTCCTCAAATTCTGCCATCTTTGCCTTAATCTGCGCGAGGATTGAAAGTCGGTTGGATTCAAAATATTCATACTCAAGCATGCGTATCTCGCTTTTGAGTCGCCTCAGATCATCTCTAAGGGTGAGCAGGACACCGGCTTGTTTAGCGATGCATCTGCCCCTAATGACTGTTTTAAATGCCCCCCATATCGTGGATGGGGAGTCCACAAAGCCGACATTTATCTCAAAATATTCCGTTATGGCGGCTTCAATGTCCTCCCGAAACACCTGGTCGCGGAGTGTGCCAGCAGGGAGTCTCCAGCTGAAGATCCTACTCGGCGCATCTGGCATTGCAAATTCCAGTAGCACTGGGGCATGGTCCAAGAGGGTACGGGCAAGATGAGCGCAGTGTCTGACCCAGGTGTCCACGTCGTGGGAAATGAGCCAATAGTCTATTCTGGACCACGTAGGGCCCGCAGTAGAAACACAGGTTCCCTCACGGCTATTCGGGTAGAGACGATGCCAAACATTGATCACGCTGTAATCCTCCATCAGCACCTGGAGCTGCGCCGCCGCCCGCGGGTGGTGCCGGCGCGAACCCCCCAATCTATCATTATCAGGATTGAGAACCACATTAAAATCCCCTCCCCACAGCAGTGCACCCAGGCCCAGAGATTCCACAAGTCTCCATACTTGACTAAAAAACAGGGGGTCATCAGTGTTAGGCCCATATATCGAGATCAACCTGACGGGGCGTCCGCCGAGCACCCCGGCAGCCATTACATAACAACCCTGAGGGTCATGGATTACTGCGCGTGTGTGCCATGGTAGCCCCTTTCTGAGGATAATGGCTGTACCCCTTGCATAACTAGAGTACCCTGCAATACATTTTTCGCCCATCCAGCCTGCACGCGAGCGCAAATAAGTGACCCGCGTCAGATGTAACTCTTGTAGAAAACAGATATCCGCCCCATGTCGATTAAGCTGTGCTGCCACGAGACGCACATTTCTACAATCATTCAGGCCCCGCACATTCCAGGTGATTGCTTTTAGAGTGCGCTTGTTATTTGAGTTTTCAGCCATCTCTGCATCTCCTCAATCCATGCGCGGCAAGGGAGGGGTCAAAAGACCCGCAGCTGAAGTGTTGGAGCCAGAGAGGGGGAAAAGAAGGGAGGGGAAAGAAGATAGAAGGGAGATAAGCAAAGAACATCGCAAACAGTGCACCCACCACCCAACCAACCCACCTCCCACCTCCCACCCACTACAGCCACCCAACTAGGCTGAAGAGCATCCACCCACACCCAACCAGGCCGCCAGGGGCCAACAGCAAATTGCAACAGGGGACTCATCCCAGGGGGCAGCGCCAGAGAACTCAGTGTTTCCCAGCCCAAGGAGCTGGGTGGCTGGACAAGGGCCCCAATAAGGCCCGCAGAGTCAATCAGGCAGGCAACCAACGCAGTACCCGTCCGGCTCAAATGACCAGTGAGAGCAAACGCCTGGGGAGCAAACATCAAATGTCGGACCATTCAGTCGCCAGGGTCCATATTAGTTCGTCAAGCACAATGAGGCTACAGCCTATTGGTCAGTCATTCTCATTAAGCTGGTCTTCTGCCATCTGGTCTCTGTCCATGGAGGCAGCCGGCTTCGGATGCTTGAGGCTGCGGGCAGATTTAGTGGCCAGCTTGGGGTCCGTAAAGTAAGATGTCTTTCCAGAATGGAAAACTCATAGTTTAGCCAGGTAGAGGAGAGAGTATTTAATATCCTGTTGCTGCAACAATCGCTTAACCGGCACAAATTCTTGACGGGCAGCCTGGACGGATAATGTAAAGTCCGGGAAGAAGGAGACAACATTGCCCTGATATCTGGTGTCCTACAGGTCACGGGCCCACTGCAGCACCGTGTCCCGATCCCTGTAGTTTAGCAACCTCGCGATGATGGGACCGGCCGAGGCACCCGGGGGAGGTCGCGGGCCCAGGGATCTGTGTGCACGTTCCACAATGCACACGGACGATAGGGCATCCCCAAAGAGGGACCGAAGCATTTCTTCAATGTAGTCCTCCACCCGGGTCATCGCGGTGGATTCAGGGATACCAATAATGCGCAGATTGTTGCGCCGGGACCTGGCTTCAAGATCTTCATTTTTGTTTCGGATGACCTCAAGCACCTTTTCCATACTGAGCAATTTTTCGCGTTTCGACGTGCCTTCATCTTCCAACGCGGAGGTCCGCTGTTCGACCTCTGTGATGCGCTCGTCTTGTTTCGCCACTTTATCCTTCAGCCGATCTAGGCGGTCAGACATCGAGTCAATTTTTAAGTCTATTGCTGCCAGGGATTGCTTCAGCTCAACAAACATGGCACGGATGCTTGGCTCGGTGTCCGGCGCAGCCGCCATGTTCTCACCTTCCTGCTCCTCTACCGGGGGGGTATTCCCCTTAGGGGCTTTACGTTGTTCAAATGAAATTTTTGGTTGCTTGGCATCCGCTTTGCCCATGGTGCATAGACTGCCCACGCAGCTTAGGGTAGGTCCCTCCGAGGCGACACCAACCAGGACCAGCCGGCTCAGGTCTGACCGGGATCGCTGCAAGGGTGTAATCTGGGCCTACGTCACCTTCCCGGCCCCACTACTTCTGTGCAATAGTGGCCACACGTTCTGTGGGCCGCCGGCTATCACCAGGTACCACCGTTCCTCAGGGTCGTCACAAAGCCCGTTGAGGGGGACAAGGGCTCTCTCCACCTCCAGAGCCGATAGAACCCAGCATCAGTGTCAACAGGCTGTCCTGGGGCCGAACCCCCTAGGCAGATGCACCAGGGCCGCCCAGGCTCGGGGCCAATCAATCCGGGACAGAGCAGGGGCCTATTGTAACCTCCAGACCCGCCTCTCCAGTCCACGGGACAGTGTCTATCTCCCTGTCCGTGAGGGCCCAAATCCGCTCACTGCGGGGTCTTGATCTTGGCCCTGTCCCACCAAGCCGGTGTGCCTTCACTGACGGCGAGAGGTCCCTACGCCACAGAATCCGCCAGGTTGCCGGGCCGTGCAGCAGCAGTCCCTCACAACTCACCGCACTCTCAGTTCAGTCCGATCCAGGTGCGTCTCCCTAATCTGTGGGAGGGTCTGCCCCGGTGCGCTGGTGTTCGGTGGACTGCGGCTCCATCCGCCCTGGCCTGCACAATCTGGTTTCCCCGCGCCCGGAGCCGGCGGGGGCGCGCAGCGCCTGTAGTCCTCTAACCCGCCTGTCTGCTGCACTTCGACGGGGGAATCTGCTTTTCCGCACCCAGGCCAAGGGAGCACGCTCAAGCCCAGGAGGGCCCAGCCGGGGGCGATCTCCCTCAGCAGAGGCCGCTGTCTCGCGGGCGACCTGCCATCCGCCGCACACCTCCTGGCTGCCACTCGCACATCCCGCCGGGAGACCTCCCAGCCGACGACCCCCTACCTGGGCGCAGCTCAGCCCGCTTCACTCCTCAGGGTCCAGGCGCCGCGGGGGGGCTCACAGCGTACGAAGCCAAGTCCCGAGAGGCAGGACCACGGGCAACCTGCTCCTCTCCGGCCCGCAGCACCCGCCGGGCACAAGTCTTCCTCTCCGCAATGCCAGTCACCTCCGCAGCCGCTGAGTGGGAGTCAAGTCACGGCACTTCCTCCGGCGGGGTCAGAGTGGATTTCGCCCAGCCTCCGCTGCATTCAGGTCGAGACCGCCATTTTCCCTCCGCGGGTGCGCCCACTTCTGATCTCCGGGGTCATCGCTCTTTCCTCTCTGATTTTACCACCAGCCGCTGCAGCAATCACTCAAGTGCGTCTACAAGTCGTTTCAGGTCACGATGGGTGAGCCGCCCGCAGGATAAATAATGGATTGACTGCCCAGCCTGCAGAGCCTCACTACGTGGCGGCCATCTTGCAGCCGGCTCGCTAGCATCCCCCAGTTTTGTTTTTTTAAATGCAGCCCGTTTTCCTTAAAGGAAAACGGGATGCATTTAAAAAAAAAAAAAAGAAACTTTTTTGTTTCGTTTTTTAAGGGCCCAGGGACCACTGCCTGCCCTTATAAAAGAATTTTGCATGCATTTGCAAAGGGGAAGGGGTCCCCTGGGGACCCCTTCCCATTTGCGAATGCATTACCACCTACTTGAAGTAGGTGGCAATTTGTGAGTGTTTTGAGACCGCAATTGCGGTCTCAAAACATTAGTACATGGCTATGGAGTCGCTATTTGGAAGGGAACGCCCCTTCCTAATACCGAGTCGCAAAACAGTTTTTTGCGAGTCGCAATTTATTTGCGACTCTCAAAATACTGTTTGTACATGGGCCCATGGTTTTTAGCGTGCGCAAACGGGTCTAAGACCCGTTTGCGCAGGCTAAAAACCGTCGTACATCTGGCCCAAAGTCTTTTGGCGACTGTATGTTTATTTTATAATTGTGCTCTTCCATTGGTTTTGACAGACACCCGCCTTCCTTTAGCTTACCACGCCTCCCAGTCTCTATTGTGTTAACAACCGCTCCCTCTCCTCCCGCTCTTTGTTGTTTAACCCATCCCCGTTTCAGCCACCTCCCCTGATCCGCTGTTTTTAACACCCCCTCCCACTCTTCATTATTTTTAAACCCATCCTTTTGTTGTTTTTAAACTTAACCACCCACCCTCCTCACGTCCGCTTTCTGCTGTTATTTCGCTCCCTATCATGCTGGATGGGAAGGACACAGGAATCTCGGCTGCTTTTGTGGGCCTGTTCGAGATTTACTTTGACAAACACTGTTCGCTGGTGTTTTTTTTTATGTTTGGGTATAATGAACAGAATATCCAGTTGCTCTTTCCCTGACAGTTGTCTCAAGAATGCTGCTGTAAAACTTTGTATTTCTTTGTAAAGCCGCATCTGTGTGCTATGCTTACACCACAAAAATAGGACTATCTTCTAGTCAATAGTAGACCATCTATTTACACTGCACTAAGAAACAAAAAAAATGGCAATGATCAGGAGATCCTGAAGAAAATAAAGTCCTGCAAGAAAAGAAACTGATTTTTTATCCGGGCTACGCTTTGGTAGGTAGCCTATTAGAGCAATCTTACCCAATATCTCTTCCCATAATGAGGGTTTTCAAAATTCATTCACTGACTTAACAATTTCTTCTTAATGACCACATGCTGAAGTAACATATTCTAACAACGGCCTAAAACTAAGTGAAACAGTAAGGTGAAAAGAGTGCTTTTATTTGATCAATTATTCAATAAATGACTTCAATCACAGAAATAGAAAATGGACCACATGATTAATTCGCCCCACAGTAACAGAAACGAGGGGGGCTACAGGATAATAACCCACCTCCGCAGTAACCAAAACTAAAGGACTATATGTTAAAGCCTCCTCATCAATACAGAAATAAAACAAAGGACAAAATTTCATCAGGGCACTAGTGCTGCCACTTTTCCCCTAGAAAAATACCAGCATTCTGTTCTCATCTCAACACTCTGCACAGGCTTGGGCACTGTTCTTGTAGAAACGTGCACCTTTTTAACATGGTCATCCCCACTTATTGCCTGGTATTTGAAGCAATGTTGACTGAAGTACACTGGGTTCCTGCTAACCAGGTCCCCAATGCCAGTGTTCTTTCCCTAAAATAAGGTAACTGTGCAATCATTCCCCAATTGGCAAGGTTTTTCAGCACCTCTAAGTCCCTAGTAAATGCTACCCTTGGTACCTAGGCCATAGGTCTTAAAGAGGGTCCATAACGGCTGCAGCATGGATTGTGTCACCCTAAGGGACCCACCAGCAAACTCATGCAGACTGCTAATGCAGGGTGTGTGAAATGGTGCAGACAAAAGTGAAAACACAACATGGCACACAGCCTGCGTGCCATGCCCACAGACACTGCATGCAATATATGTAAGTCACCCCTACAGCAGGCCTATCAGTCCTAAGGCTCGGTGCATTATATTACATGTGAGGACATATCTGCATGAACAGATATGCCCCTGTGCTGTCTAGTTCAATTGCTATATAGTACAGGTGAACAGGGAAGCCATCTTACGTATATGTACTGGGCAGTGGTCATTACGAGTTCCCCAGCTACATGATGGCTTCACTGAAACTTATGGTGTTTGGTATCAAACACCTGGTCTTAATAAAACCATATTGATTCCAGTAATGGATTTATTAAAGCATGCACCCAGAGGGCACCTTAAAGGTGCCCCCTGAAAACTACCAGCCTCTTAGTGTGCTGGCAGAACTGGTGTTGTCCAGCCTGCCACCACCGACATGTTTCTGACCCCCTGCAGGTGAGAGCCCGTACTTTCTGAGGCCAGAAACAATGCCTCAGATTTATCTGACTGAAGAAAGAAGAGGACAACGACGATCCGAAGAAGCTAGAACTGCGGCCTACTGGTGGACTTTAGCACCAAACTCTGCCTGCCTACCTGCTCCTGTCCCAACAATTGCGAAACCCGATTCATCCTGCAGCTGTGCATCCTCCAGCAGCCTTGGAGGGCCTCCAGCACTTTGCCAAGCTGTCAGCATTTCCCTTGAAGTGGAGGAGCCACTTCCCTGCAGCTTGCAGGCACCGATCCCAACATCCGGTTCACCATTCCGTTGTTCACCATGTCCACCGAAGCAGCAGCCACACAGGAAAAGGCCACTGTACTCCAAGAGGACAGATTCATCGCCTCACCAAGTAAGAATGCACCAGGACCAACCGGAGCTGGCCTGTACCTATACCTGGGGTACCGGACCCCTTGCAGCAACCAAAGCTTGTTTGAGTCCAATCCGGACTCCAACGCCGCAAAGACTGAGCAGCCGTCAAGGGGCATCAGCACCACAGAGGCCAGCACAGAGAATGGCTCAGCTGTCCGGTTTAATCCTCCTTTGCAGGTCTTACCGAGAACCGTGGATGCCTTGGATCAGCCGACCAAAACCCTCTGCACCCGAGCTCCTTGGCTGGGTCCAAGACAACTGAATGTGCTCCCTTGCTCCCAGGACCCCATGAACTGAGCTCCCCATTGGGAGCTGCCGGACTAGTTAGTCCCCAAGTCCCCCTTTGCAGCCTATTTCTAGGTGGCCCCCTCTTTTCCTACGGTGTAGCGCGCAAGGCTTCCAACCCGTCCAGCACCTCTGCACCCGGAAACTCCAAGGCAGGTAAACTCGAACTGCTGGTGGTACTTTGGACCTTTGCCCTCTAGCACCTTAAGTCCTAAAGGGGACCCCTGAGAACTGTTTGAAAATAACTGTATGCAGTATATGCCCTTTTCTCCATAGGAAAGCATTATCACGTAAAAACGCATTTAACTTACCTGCCAAAATTGCTATTACGAAATGTACTTACCCATTTACAAAGTTCTCTGTGTGTTAAAATAAATGTAACAATTCTTTTTATTGCTCTTGATTGGTCTCATGTTTCTTGTTGGGTGTGTGTATCGTTCATTGACTCTGTGCGTGTACCAAAGCCCCAGAGAATAGAGGCAGCAACATCAGTCAATCCTTCTGTGAGGAAATAGCCTCTCACTTCTGTGACAAAGTTGATCAAATTTATAACCAGTTCACTTCCTCTAGAACCATCGATCTCAGCGTTAGCCCCACTACAGCTCAAGCTTCCACTAACATAAGCCTTCCATTTAAGTTCAGCCAATTCTCATTTATCACTACTACAGATGTTCTCAACTTGCTCAACTCCACAAAATTGGGGTCACCTTATGATCCCTGCCCCCCTTCTATACTCAAACAGATTCCGGTTCCGATTGCCTCATATCTAACTAACATCTTTAATGGGATGTTTAGCTCCGGGACCTTTCCCAATTTGTGGAAAAAGGCTTCTATTTTGCCACTCCTTAAGAAACCTAACCTAGAACCTGATAATCCAGCTGATTATCGTCCTATCTCTAGGTTACCATTTCCAGCAAAAATAGTGGGAAAATGTATTAATACACACCTGACACAGTTCATTCAGGAAAATAAGTTGCTGGATCCTTCCCAATTCGGCTTTATGGGCAAACACAGCACAGAGACGGCCTTAATAAGGACCACGGATGAATTAAGAACCATCTTGGATAAAAGAGGCTCTGCAGCACTTATTCCTCTTGACCTGTCGGCGGTTTTTGACACAGTTGATCATGCCACTCTCGCTGGTCGCCTCAAAAAACTGGGCATTACTGATAAAGCTCTTGCCCTACTTCAATCGTTCCTAATGGGCAGAAAGCACTCAGTCATGTTGGAGAATTTTTCATCCAAGTCCTTCTTTCTTCCATGAGGGGTCCCTCAGGGATCTTTTCTGAGTCCCGTGCTCTTCAATATATATGTTATCGAACTGGCTTCCCTGATCAGATCCTTTGGGTTCTCCCCCACGTCATACGTGGGCGATACTCAGATTTTGATGTTGGTCTCTAACAATGCGGAAGTCACCATTTCTCAGTTTCACAACTGCATGAGAGCCGTCAGCAACTGGATGGTTATGCATTGCCTCAAATTGAACTCAGAGAAAACCGAGATTATACTCTTGGGTAATAATCCACACTTCTGGAGCCCAGCATGTTGGCCAACAGAGTTAGGAACTCTCCCCATCCCGTTCCAAAAAACGAAAATCTAGGCACACACTATTGATGACAAACTGAACTTTAATAAGCATATCAGCTCAGTCGTCTCCTCCAGTTTCAACACTTTGAGAATTATCAGGAAGATCCTTTCTTTCATTCCTCTTACTTCTAGAAAAAGAGTCATCTCTTTACAAATTCTCACGAAACTGGACAATTGTAATGGACTCTTTGTTAAGCTCCAAAAACAATACGTTAAGAAACTTCAAAGTGTGCAGAATGCGGCGGCTAGACTTATTCTTGATCTTCCCAAGTTCCATCCTGTCTCAGCTTCTATTAAAGGACTCCACTGGCTTTCAGTGAGTAACCGTATTAAATTCAAGGCGCTATGCCTCACCTTTAAGGCCTTGCATGATTTAGGTCCTGGTTACCTCAAACAGCCCCTTTCCTGGTACATACCCAGCAGAGACCTACAATCTAAAAACACTCTGATGGTCTCCCGCCCCAGCTTTAAGAGACTCAAATGGGGGGGTAATTGCTTCTCATCCGAAGCAACGGCTCTCTGGAACAGTCTGCCTATAAATATCAAAGCAGCTCCCACATTACTGAGTTTTAAGGAAACTGCTAAAAACTTGGCTTTTTTAATTTCTAGTCCTCTCTTGCTCTTGCCTGTACTGCCATTCCCCATCAGCGCCAAGACACCCATGGGTATTCGAGCGCTTAAGAAATGTATTAACATAACACATAACATAACATTAACATTACCCTCTGATAAGCCTAAACTGCTTGCCCACACTACCACAAACAAGAGCATTTGTGATTATTAATTTAAGCCCTGTAAGCCAATAAGGGTCATTTGGACTTTCTACATTTTATACCGCGTTTTGGTATACTACATAAAAAGCCAACTTCCTGCAATTCTTAAACAGAACTTTATATGAAATTGTTTGTATTGATTTGAACATGGCCTCTCAGTTTTTGTTTTCTTTAACTATCACTCAGAGCTCATTAAAGCAGCTGTAAATCACATTTTTGTGTTCTCCTGATTTGATCCTTTTCTCTTCCCTTCCGATCCACACTTCACATAATCATAGTAATTATCACCCACCCTCACCACCTACCCAACACCACATCACCCTTGAGCCATTTTTCCAAATCAGGTATCACTGCTTTCAAGATTACATACCCTCCAAACCACTCTAAATACTCGAAGAAAAATTTGAAACACAAAATCTTGAGAGGTTTCCCTGAATCCCTTTTTTCAGACCAATACCACTGCATGCGGAGAAGAGCCCTTAAAACAGACCTCCCCTTTACACACACCACCGACCTATGGTTCATCTCCTTACAGAATAAGTTTTGAGGTGCCTCTCTATTAAACATCCCCATTGAAGGAAAAATAAAAATGTCCTCCCCACTTGGCCTACCCGGTAACCTTGCAATATCCTTCTTTAATAATGAGAAAATCATGTTCCAAGTAAATGACAAGATCTTGGCCTTGGTTGACAATATCTTTCCCTGTTTCAAACCCCTCCCATGTAACTCACAAACCATCTGGCCCCTCACCCTCTTAACCTACTCCCCCTTCCTTACCTACCCCCAACGTTCATCGCTCTGCACCTGTGATTTCTACTCCACTCATCACACCTTAATCCAAATCCAACACCTCCCACAAATCATCTTACCCTCATACTGCTCCCCAACTTTACTCATCCACCTGCCATAAACACCAGTAGGACTCAGACACCTACCCCTGCACGCAGTACCATATACACGAGTCCACACACACTCCCACCCGTACCGCAAAATCCAACCTCCTTACTTTAACTCTCTCTCTACTTCTCCTACAATTCACTCGCCGACAACTACCCCGGCCATCAACTCGCCCCCCTTACCATCACATCCAGCAGGAGCAATCTTCTTTTGAAACCTTCTCACCTTAACTCTCCACTTCTACTTACCCCACCCCACCCCTCGGAACCAAAAGCCCATCCGAACGCCGACCGTGAAAGGACAACTTAAGCCTCAACCCTCCCCTGTACACCAGTGGCTCCCTTTCTCAGCTCTCCTGTCCTCTATATCCTATCTCACAATAAAAATAGATATCCTTGCCTTGGATATCCTCCCAGTTTGGTAACTTGCTTTCCTCTCACAAAATGCTACTGACCACATTTGGCATAGTTCAAGAGCCCATTTCCAAACACAATTCCCTGGGACAATCACTGCCCCAGACCCAAACGGGCATATTCCCCACTTAAAGAGAACAAAATACTCAACTTTGTAAAAAGCTATGAAAACAATAATGCCTCTGACACTCAGATCATAAACCAAACTCATAAGGGCCTTCCTATCCCTACCATTATCTTGAACCGTATGTGAGATCCACTCCTCATGCCCACCCAAAATCACAACATATCCTCTAACCTGATCCACATTACCACTCTTAGTTAAACTTAGCACAAACTTGCCACTCCTTCTCTTACTTGCATGCTGAACAACTGCCTCTCTGCAGTCAACCTCTGCTTTGAGATCTCAGACACGATTGTGAACCACAACATCAACATCTTGGTCCTCAACGAAATCTGGTTGAACCAAGCTACAAACAGTTTCCTTCCTCTCCTGCTGCCACTTGCCTTCTGCTCCATCTTGAGAAGTGACTGGGAAGGCAAACCAGATGGACTCTGAGCTCAGTACTCTGAGCTGCATGCTACTCCTCAATTCCTGCTTTCAATCCTTCGAGTGTCTATCACTGGAAATCATCTCACAAGCCAACACCTTCATCAAAGAGTGCATGGAATTCTTCACAGCACAGTTAATCAGCTCTGACAACATTATCTTTCTTGGTGACTTCAACCTTCACTAGTACGCCGAAGGATATAAACCACTCGACAACTTTGCTGCTTTTTTAGAAGACAATGACCTCCAACAACACTGCAAGAAACCCACACTCTGCAAAGGACCACTCTAAACCTGTCATTTCCAGAACACATCACCTACCAACCAGTAACCCCATTCCAGTTGACTGGTCTGATCTGTTGTGATGCATCTATTACAATGAGATGTGCCACTAATATTGTCCCTTATGGGATACCATAGGGTTGTGCACTTGGTTGTTGTGAAATGTATTATGAACTATGATAGAATGTTGGTGGCGAGGATCAGTTAGAAATTGAGAGGATTGAAGGGAGCAGTCTTGGCCGGGGTCTGTATTGGACAATAAAGATATAAAACATAATTTAAGACCTACAATGTCCATTTCTACAATTTGGTGACGATATGGACCATCGCGTTTCTGGAACTACAAGGGGCGCATTCAGGACCGCGTTATCCTATTCTACAAGGCAAGATGCCCTAAGGTTACATATTTCATATGGAGAACTGAATCTTGACCTGAACTGCTATGGTGAGCTGTTTATACTATTTGTGCATTGTTCTATAGACCTGCTTATCTACGCCACTCTTAACGGCTTAACTCACCACGAGTTATCCCGCGAGCTGCTGCACAAGTGTCTCTGCCATTCTCCGCATCCGAGACTGTGATACATTGCCGCGCCGAGAATATAAGCCCAACTTCTCACTGAAAGCCATGAAGTCATGTATGGTGGCCATCTGAAGTCTGAGGAAGACTATTCATACCTACGGCGACAGGCACTCCTCTGTCTATTGCCACAGCAAGTATTTTTCACAGTGCAGGCGAGAGTCACGCTTTCTCTTTGAGGACACCTATGTGTAACTACGGCGATAGGCACGCCTCTCTCTCTTGCCACACTCAAGTTTATTCTCAGCGCCTGTACGGCACTATGGCGATAGGCACGTGTTGGACTTGGCCCTTTTTGCAGGGTCATCCCTGAACTTTTTGCCTTCCTCCTAGCCTTTTTCTGACATGGTGTTGGTGGTTTTAGGACTCTGGGCACTTTAGCACTGCTGTCCAGTGTAAAGTGCGTGTGCTATCTGTGGTAAATATGGTAAAGATTGGTCTACACCTGTTTGGCATATTTAATTTACCTGTCAGTCCCTTGTAAAGTGGTATCTCATATACCCGGGGCTGGTAAATTAAATGCTACTGGTGGACTTGCAGCGCAGATTGCGCCACCCACCCAAGTAGCCTTTCAAACCTGTCTCAGGCCTCTGCCATTGCAGGGCCTGTGCGCGCAGTGTTACTGCCGCTGTGACGTGGCACCTAAAGTGTGTGCCATGTCTGTGACCCCCCTTTTACTGCATGTCAGTCACCCCTAAGGTAGGCCCTAGCTAGCCCTATGGGCAGGGTGCATTGTAGGTAAAAGGGAGGACATGTACCTTAAGATTGTGACATGTCCTGGTAGTGACAAACAGCCATTTTAGTTTCTCACTGCTGTGAGGCTGCCCTCCCATAGGAATGCATTGGGGATTCCCTGATAAGTGTTTCAGTGGTAATTCCTGATATGAGAGGAGCAGCGTGGTCAAGTTTGGTATGGTTGGAATAGTAATAATAAATGCTGCGCAATGGTGTGCGCAGATTTATTATCACTATTTTAGGAATGCCACTTTTAGAAGTTGGTATTTCTGTGTGCTATGGGTCTGCCTGCCTGATGTGGATTGCATGTCTGGCTTTGGAGTGACAGGGGCTGGTGAGGTGTGTGTGGCTCCAGGGAGGGCAGGTTGAGTCAGCGCTAGGCTGAATGGGAGATCTGCATTTGGAGTAGTGGGAGGAGTAGTCCCCTGACCCTGAATAGGTCTGTGCCTGCCTAGGTGAATGCTGGCTCCGCCCCCCTGTGGTGTGTCTGATGACGAGCCCCCACCTGACAATAGGGAAGAGGAGCCCTGTAAACAGAGTGCTCCAAAACCTCCCAGAACCAGTTCAGGCTGGTTCCCCTAAGCCCTGTGCCAGGGCAGACAAAGAAAATGGTGTATAAATATTGGGGCTGTGACCCCATGAAGTTGTTGTGCTTTGTGCTTCCTTGTGCTGAGGGGACCTGCTGCTGCTGGGCTCCAGGAGGAACCACCACAAGGGACTGCCTCCCTGCTGGAGGGGCCTGTGAGCTGGCCTGCTTGGGCCCAGCCTTGTGCCCCTAGAACTTTGCTTGCTGGAGCTGTGGCTCTTAGTGCCTCGTGAGCGCTATCTTTTTATTGCCAGCTAAAGAGGAGTGCTGGGCCTTTCAGCGTGTTGCTGCAGTGTCTACAGAGGGAATCCCAGCGAAGGGATTCCCTCCGTGCTGCTGGTGGAGGAGCGGGAGCCCACCCCGCATTGCCGTGGTTCAGAGGTGCAGCGGGGACCTGCCCCGTCTTGTGGGTATTTTTGGCAACAGAGCGCGAGCCCACCCTGCCCTGCCGGTACCTGGTGAAGCGGGAGCCCACCCCGCACTTCGGTGCGCTTTTGCGGGAGCCTACTCCGCATTTGATGTCTATTTTTCGGCGGGAGCCCACCCCGCACTTTGTCCCGCAGAGAAGAAGCAGCCACTCCGAGAGCGACCCGGAAGCCAGGCGGCCGTGCCTGGTTGTGGGCGGGGCGAAGCTAACGCGGCCACCAATTGCAGTGCGGCTACAGAGGAAGAGGCAGCGCGACGCACGCAGGGCTCCCGTGTTGGTGAGCAGAGCCCCGCGTGCAGCTTAGATCGTCCGGAGCCACGCGGGCTCCGGCAGAGAGACCGAAGAAGTCAGCAGTGGTCCCGGGGCAGGAGGATCTCCCGAGGCACATTGCCGGTGCCTTTCCCCTGCTGCATTGAGACCGCCGGAGTCCCCGAAGGAGTTCCAGTGAGTGGGAGCTGAGTCTGGAGGATCGTTGGTGCCCCGTGAAGGCACACGGAGGAGCCCAGTAAAGTGCTGTTCTTCCCAGCTGCGCCGCAGTTGCATCCAGCTGCAACGTTTGGGCCATTTGATATTTAGGAGTCCCGGAGTGGGGCTTCGAGGGCACCGTGGTGCCCGGGCTCATTTTTCCCACAGCTGCCCTGCCGGACAGTGGGCAGCTGCAACTCTTGGGGCCATTTCATTTTTAGAAGTCCCGGAGTGGGACTTGGGGGTCAATTGTTGATAGAGTCCTCGTGGGGCTCTCAGGGCACAGTGAGTGCCAGTGCTGATCCCAGCTGCGCCGCGAGAGCGCAGCCAGCTGCAACGTTTGGGGGCATTTGGGAGGGGGTGAGACGCTCCCCTGTGCCCCAGCGCATTGCGAAGCATCTTCGCTGCATTGGCAGCTAGGGGGCCATTTGAGAGGCCCCAATTCAAACCCTGACATTTATGGACAGAGGGCATTTGGAGCCCCAGTGAAAGGCCAGTGGGCCTGGGGTCAGTTTTAGGTTGGTAGGGCACAAGGCCCTAACGTGATTTATGTGATGCCTATGACATAAGGTGTTTACGCTGCTGATTATGCCTGATCTAATGTGATTTATGCATCATGTGTTTATGTTACCCATGCTAATGTTGAGGTCATTATTGTACCAGTAGTTACTGGTTGTGTTTCATGTTTACTACTTGTGCTTGTGATGGTTCTGACAGTGGCCCGATTGGCCCTGTCATGTATATAATCCCCTGTGAATATTGCCCAGTGCCAGTTGGCACAGTGTATATTTCATGATTATGATTCTAATGTGTTTTGGATAATACAAAGGCTATTTTTTATATAACCTTATGTGGAGTTTCTGTTGTGGTGTGCCCAGTGTGTTGCTGCAGTGTGTGTGTGTTGCGCAAACGCTTTACACATTGCCTCTGGGATAAGCCTGACTGCTCGTGCCAAGCTACCAAGGGGGTGAGCAGGGGTTATCTTCGGTGTGCAACTCCCTTACCCTGACTTGAGTGGTGGCTTCTGCCTGGCTTAGGCGCAAGCCCTAGCCAACCAGAAATCCCATTTCTAACAGCACGCCTAAGTGATTATCAGCGATTGTGTGGCGATAGGCATGTTTTTTATTCTTATCTTCATATCTCACAGGTGTTCCTCATGCATGTCGATTGCCCTGTAAATGCTGTTTCCAGGGGAATTAAATAAGCGTGCATTTTCCAGAAGAAGCACTGTTTAGAAAGTGATACATTTTATTTTCACCCTATCATTTTCACTGGAATATTGCCATCTTTCTCAAGATTTTGTGTTTCTGCATATTTTGAGAGAATCTACTCCAAATTTCATAGCAAGGCTGTGGAATACACACCATTTAGTTATTTAAAAAGCATGGTATCAGCAAATGTCCTGAATCTGACGCCACCTCAATCATTTGTACCTTCATCTAAAGAGAATTATTTAAAATGGCAAGAATGGAGGGAATATTGTATCAATTATATTTCCACGTTAGATGAGGATGATGACTTCACTCCAGAAGAAAAGAAAAACATGTTTTACATTCTTTGGGTCCAGTAGGATTACGGGTGTTAAACCGGATTGGTAAAAAACCAAGACCAGATGACCAGGGTGATGTGTTTATTCATGCGTTAGAGGACTTGGATGTGTATTATGCACCTACTGTTTGTGTGGGAATAGACAGATAGAAATTTTACCAAAGAAAACAATCTAAAGACAAAACTATTGAAAAGTTTGTTTCTGCATTAAAAAACTTAGCTTTGACTTGCCGTTTTGATGAACTTATCATAGATCAAATTGTCATGCATGCAGCTAACAGTTCCATACAGGATAACTTGTGGGCCAAGGGAGAATCACCCTTGCAGGAAGTTATTGATATAGTGAAACGAGCAGAATTAACTGGAAGATTATCGAAAGCAGTTTTGGGGGATCATAAAAAAGAACCAGAAGATGATGCTATACAAGGAACCAAAGATATCATCAACAAAATTCAGGCAGGAAAATAGACCTTTCCTCCGTGAGACAAGAAACCGACTCACATTAAATCTGACTTTAAGAAGAAACAATTAGAGCCTAATACTGTTTTTAAATGTTATAAATGTGGATTTGCAGGGCATTTTGCCAATGACATAAAATGCCCAGCTCGTAACCAAAGATGCTCAGGGTGTGGCCTACTGGGGTATTTTCAGAAAGGTAGTAGGAAAGTACAGTGAAGGTGTTAGAAGAAGATTCCTATTCTGACTATCTAGATACTGATGGTGATGATACTAATATGTGTGTTCTATATACAGATCCAGAATCAGAGGTGCTTGACGTTCGCAAGGACAGGAAAAAACCTAAATGGGAAATAACTATGGGTGGGGTGACCATTATGGTTACTGCTGACTCAGGGTCACCCTACACTATAGTAAATGGAAAAAATTGGAATTAAAGATTCATACCGGTTTTAGGTGACAAGTTACTACCACCTGATATATCTCCTAAACCTTTCACAGGAGAATCCATTATTCTCTAAGGATATAGGAAGTTGATATTTGCATTTAAAGATCATGAAGCTGAGTGTAAGCTATATGTTTCTAAAGCTGGTCCATCGGTTTTGGGATGATGGGATCAGGGTGATTTGGATATTATTCTTCATCCCAACAGCTCAGAACCTGTGTTAGTGGTTCTGAATGTAGTAGAAGATGAAAAGAAAATAATGGGAGAGTTCCATGGGGTATTCTCTGGCAGTATAAGGGAACTCCAGGGCCTTAAACATAAGATTATTTTAAGGATAATGCTGTCCCCTGTATTCAAAAAGCCAGAAACATTCCCATGACTATCAGAGAGGAGGTGTCAACTGAGTTGGATAAGTTACTGAAAGCAGGTATATTAGAATCGGTTGAATCCTCATACTGGATTTCTCCATTAGTCGTGGCACGATGTGCCCAAGGGAAACTTAGATTATGTGTGAATCTTAGGGATCTTAACAAAAATATACTAGTAGATCAATCTCCCCTACCAAAAGTTAATGAAATGTTGTCAGCTACAAAAGATGTAAAGTGGTTCACAACCATAGACTTGACCTCTGCCCTCGAGCAGGTGCCTTTGCATCCTGAGAGTCACCATATACCAGCATTTATTACACCGTTTGGATGCTATCAGTTTGTTAGGGTACCATTTGGGTTGG
The DNA here is from genome assembly GCA_963921515.1 of Calotriton arnoldi. NCBI lineage: Eukaryota > Metazoa > Chordata > Amphibia > Caudata > Salamandridae > Calotriton > Calotriton arnoldi. Next base: position 275,710 of record CAWUFW010005332.1, read on the forward strand.
CATCGGCAGCTGCAATGTTCTAACGACTCATGTTCAGATTATTTAGAAATTAATAAAAAACATAATGTTCTTTCAAGATGACATCTTGGTGAGGAGTAAGACAAGGAAAGAACACTATGTTTCATTTAAGGTGGTTTTGGAGATATTGCAAGGAAAAAGTCGAACTGCAGAGTATGCTAAGTGCAAATTTGCACACAAAAAACAATTACATATCTCAGGCACAAGATACGTGGGAAGGGAGTGGAACCTAAAACTGCCCTGGTTGATGCAATAATGAATGTTCCTACACCATGCAACAAAGATGAGGTAAGAGCGTTTTAAGGACTAGCAGAATTTTATTCCAAGTTCAAATTAATTTTTCTAGTAAAACATTCCCTATCAGGCAGCTATTGAAAAATGGATGTGAATTTGTATGGTCCAAGGAGTGCCAAGATGCATTTCAGGAGATTAAACATGAAATTTGTTCAGCAGCAGCCTCGCAAGGATTTGACCCAAAGTTAAAATCTGTAGCTACAACTGATGCAAGTTGCAAGGAATTGGATGCCGTTCCTACACAATTTGATGGAGCAAACAATGAACATAATTTTGCATTTGCTTCGGGCTCCCTAACCCTAATCGAAGAGAACTATTCTGTGATTGAAAGGGAAGCCATTGTGTGTGTGTGGGGGGGGGGGTTGGAGCATTTTAGAGCTTATATAAGGGGGACACATGTTGCCCTTCGTAGTGATCATAAACTCCTAACCAAGATTCTGACTATGAAAGGATTGTGTAATGCATCTCCACACCTTGCCTGCTTATCTTTCTGCTTGTTGGATTATAATTACACTGTGTGCTATGTGCCAGGGGTTAAAAATAGGATTGCTGATTTTTAAGCAAAATGCCTTTACCTTTAAAGATGGTACCAGATGAGGATTTGGAAAAAATGGTATGTGGCTGAAATTCAGAATAGTACAGATGGTTTGAAGGAGGAAGAGTGGAAGAAAGCAATGGATGCTGATGTGAAGTTACAGAAAATAATGACATTGATTCAGGAAGGATGGCCTGCAAAAAGGAGGTGGAAGAAGAGTTCAAGGTTTATTGGGAGTTAAAACAGGAGCTTTCATTAGAGAATCACAGAGTACTGCATTGTGGAAGGATAATTCCCCTGATTGCCTCAAAGAAAAGATACTCAATTTGTGTCATGAAGGACATTTGGGCATCACTAAAATGAAGAGTATATTTACTGGTGGCCAGGCCTGGATGTAGCTATAGAAAGGAAACTGAGGGAGTGTGTGTTGCGTACCAACTCTGAAAAGTAACTTGTTAGACTTAAACACCCCTTGTGTCCTTTAAAATGTCCAGACATGCCATGGTAAAGAGTTAGGCTGGATATTGTGGGTCCATGTCCATGTGCGGAAAGTTGCTGTGACCCCGTGTGTCAGGAGGGACCATGGAGGAGGCAGCCTGAGGCCAGTGTGACCAGACAGTGAGGTTCGTGGGAGAGACCCTGTATGCCAGGAGGGGCCACTCAAAGCGCTGAGTCATGATGTCTAGGTCGTTGCCCGTGACCCAAATTTCTGCTACAACCAAGGCACAGGAGGTTTTGTATCAGAACTGGCCTGAGGACAGAGGAGACACCTTCGGAGCCTTGCCAGAGCAAGGAGTCAGTCCCCATCCCCAAGCAGGGAAGAACAAGACAGTGAAATTCCTTGATACAATGTTTCTAAAGGAAGGATTACCTAAAATAAGTCTAACGGATTTCGGCCCCCCAATTCATTTCTGAAGCATTCAAGGCTTATTTAGATAGAAATGGCGCAATACATAAGACTACCTCCATTTAGCATCCCGCTGGTAATGGTGCTGTGGAACGCTTTAATAGAGTCTTGAAAAATACCATACAATTGGCTAAGGAGGCGAATCTGTGTTGGGTTAAGGAAGTTGGAGAACGATTTAGGCATATCGGGTTACACCTTGCAAATCCACTGGGTTCAGTCCATTTGAGATTATGAGGGGTAGGACACCTTTCATGACGGACAATATAGGATGGATGTCCAAGTCTAGGAGGAGTAGTTGGACGCCCTAGTTTGTGAAAGAGTATGTAACCAAAGCACAGAAAGATTATAAAAAATATTGTGACGAAAAGTTCAGGTGCAAACAAGTAGACATACATGTAGGTGACTGGGTCAGAGTTAAAAAACCTGGGGTATACACGAAAAAAACTAATGACAGTTTTCCCAGCCTATGCAGGTTGTAAAAGTGTTGTGCGACTCTGTCCAATTGAGTGATGGCAAGATGTGGCACGTAAGTCGCATTTCTATGAACACAGGGTAGAAAACTAGGATGTAAGTATTTGGCAGAGTTCAGATTCCAAAAATATACAATGAATGGTTGAATGGTAATCTCGAACCTAAGAATAAGGTGTGTGATGGAAACACAGAAGGGAATGCTGAAGGGGACTCCACGTCACATTGTGTGCATTTGTTACCCACACCACATGGTGTTTACCGTCTTCCCACATCACATGGTGAGAACCAAACTCATATGTGTGAGGGTAATGGGAAATGGGTAAGATTAGGTAGGAGAATTATTAAACTTGTCAAATACAAGGATTAGGTGTGCAATTAAATTGTGATAGTACATGGTTTGTATTACACAGACATTCACATTGCATCGCATGCATGTGGAATATATCTAATTTACATTGTTTATCAGTGGGTGTATTAGTGTTTGTATGGTAAATTCCTACCTGCAGATGCACAGACTAATACACTTCATTCTTATACTCCGGATAAAATACCAGAAGAATACTGTCCATACGAGTACATAGAAGTTCCGCTCACATACCAAGAGCATATAAATTGGTTTAAAGGCGCTCTCCCACACACTACAGAGAAAGTGAGACTCGGTCTGCTCAGCAGAGACTGAGCGACTTGGCCGGTCCTAGTTGCTTACACACCGCATCCAGAAATAGACACATTGCCAATAGCAGACTTACGTCCATTTCACAAAGAAATAATAAAACTTTACAGAAATCTTACACAGTTCGTTATGAGAACACTCACACTTCAACCTACAAGGGTTACTCCAGCAGGTCAACTACAAGGGACCGCAACTAAAATCACCCCACAAACACTGAAAGAAGTTATGGGAAGAAGGCCCACTAAACGTGAGCAAATGCCATTCTCAATAGCACAGAAAATAGCACAGCTGGAGGCTGTGTTTCCACACACAGGCCCACAAGAGAAACACAGAATATTAACAATCTGCTTGCTTATGGGAATAGCTCCCCAAATAGAGGACTGCACATCTTGGGGCACAGTTTTCGCTGCCATTTATACCAGGACTCATGGCACCCCTTCAATAGCAGTGATACCAGAGGTATTAAGACAAATACAGAATGAGTACGGGGCATAACCTGCTCTGAACTTAGGGATGAAATTAATAGGTAATTTTTCCCAGGTATCTACGATTATGTTGGTAAACATAAAAGGGGAGGCAGCATCGGTGGCTATACGCCAACACCTTGGGGAATGCACTCCTGCACAACAGGAGCAAGAATTACCTAAAATTATCAAAGATACCTATGCTTCATTGGGTAGAGATAATTTGGGAGCTAGACCTGCGAAACCGCAAGTAATGGGTAGTCCTGAAAAGGAAAATTCCAAGCAAGCACCTGAGTCTTCTAAAAAGAAATGGGATAATAAATAACAGAAAAATAGAGAGAATAGATCACAATCACGGGGTGGGTCTCCTCAACAGGAGCCCTCTGACAGTAGGTATAACCTTAGAAATTGTGACAATATTAAGAAACCTGACAGGTATAAGGATACTGATACACGTTCCTCTCGTTCCTTTCAGGGTTCATCAAAACACTCCGAGAGGGAAGGACGGTCAGAATACAGATCAGAAGAGCGAGCAAAATCCAAGAGATACATATCGCACTTCAGACTATAATATCAAAAAAGAAGATAAACCAAAATCCAAACCTCAATTTAAAAAGAAGAAAGTAGCTGGTCTTAAAATAAGAAATGCCCAGGCTACTGAGGACTCAACTTCTGAATAGGGAATGGGCTCTGACGATGCTAGACAGCGCAGCAGAAGTAACAATAGCTTGCCAGAACCTGATGGAATTTCTGGTGACAGCAGCGTTGTATGAGCATATCACGGTAGAAACACCTGATACTAGGGTAAGTGTCCTACACCAGTTATATGAAATAGCACTCCATATGGAGGAGGACATACCCAGGAAAGTGAAGGGTCTCTTTTGGGAGAACCAGACTTTTGTATACGATATCCTTTTGGCTGAAAAAGCTTGGCCTCCTGAGTTCGTTATAGACTGCCCAAAGGGAGAAACAGTAATTTTACCAGCTTTCTCCGACCTTATTTCAGAATCTTAAAAACATTCATATGTGCGGGAGTGGGCGGAAGCACTAGCTCTTGCATTATACAGCAATCATGTAGGATGGGATGCTGAGGCCCCTCACCATGTAATCCCAGTAAAAATGACTCCAGCTCCACGGAGACAGTGCCCAATAAAACATGACGCTAACAAACAAGTCAGGGAGATCTTAGATCAACTTGAATATCAAGGTGTTATTGAGAATTGCACCTCTTCCATGAATAATCCTTTGTTTCCTGTAATGAAACCCAACAATTCATACCGTCTAGTTTTAGACTACAGGCATTTGAATACATGCACTAAAACATTTGCAGTACAAAATGCACACAGTGCCGCATTAATGAATAACATTGTGCGGAAGAAATACAAAACAACACTAGCTATCTCAAATGGATTCTTCTGCCAAAATATAGCGCCTGAAAGCAGATATTTGACAGCATTTTCAGCCCTAGGCTCGTACGCCAATTCTGTAGCCTACCACAAGGGTATAAGAATAGCCCCGGGTTGTTCTCAGAAAGAGTATCAGAGTTACTTCAAAATTTTGATGAGGAGGCAGTGTCCTATGTAGACGATATTTATCTGACGGATGATGAATTATTGGATCATTTGAACAGGATGAACAATATTATTTTGTGATTCGCCTCTGAGGGCTACAACTTTAACTTTAAAAATCAAAAATTGCCCACCTCAATGTCCTATTTTTGGGATATGAGCTTTCAAGTGAAGGGAAAAGCCTAGCAGCTATTTTGTTTAGAAAAATGTGTGCTGCTCCAACCTCCAAAAACTCTGAAAAACTTACAATCCATTTTAGGATTCCTAAATTTTGGTAGAACATACATTTTGGATTACACAGAAAAATTGAAACCTTTCTACGATTTAATCACACCTGATTTTTCAGTCCGACATTGGACACAGAAACACACAGAAATACTATGTTTTCTACAAGCTGACATGATAGCTTCAAAACACTTCCACACACATGTAAACACAACAAAGTTGGTGATCTGTGTAATCGCGGGTCAATCCGGATACACCTACCTCACCTTCAATGAAGGCGAAACTGTACCCATTGCATACAAATCACATTTGTACACAAACGCTGAAATACGCTTTGCATGAACTGAAAAAATACTGACAGTAGTACAGACTGCTGTAGAGAGAGAAAGAGCACTAGCTCAGGGGAAACAAATAATTGTCGTGACTCCAGTATCAACCTTAGAGGCTGTTACAAAAGCAAGAGTTACAAATGCAAAAGCACTGCATCCAAGATGGATACAGTGGGCTAATTCTATCGGTGGACAGTCAAAATATCGATTTTTAAATATCGAAGCACAGTTATATCGAGTTTTAAATATCGTAGGGACAAAATATCGAAGTCAAGAATATCTACAACCAGAATATCGAAGTTAAGGTAAGAAATATCGATGTTGCAAATATCGATGTTAGTAATATCGATAGTTAAATTATCGATGTTAATAATATCGATATTTATATGAGTGTTATGTATTTTAGTATGTATTTAATATGTATGTGTTCTATATTTTTTGTTAAGTATTGTACTGTTTTTTTAAATATATGTATACATTTTTTAGAAATTAGTAATTTTTTTAAAAGTAAATTTTGCGTTTTAGTACCGTAGCGGGTTGTGGGATTATAGGGGAATAGGGTGGGAAGTAATTTAATTATAGTAAATTAAATAATAATTTTTAGGAATTATTAATTGATTTTAATTAAATTTTGTGTTTTATTTCTGTAGCGGGTTGTGGGTTTATAGGGGAATAGGGTGGGAAGTAATTTAATTTTAATTAAGTAATTATTAATTTTTAATTATTGTTATTAATAATTAATTTATTGTTAATTAGTTATTAATTGGTAATTATTATTAATTGATAATTATTTTATTTGCATTAATTTATTATTGGAGTGGGTTGTGTGTTTTTAGGGGAATAGGGTGGTAAGTAATGTATTTGTAATTAAGTAATTAATTAAGAAAAATTGAGTATTGATAATTAATTTTTTGTTAATTAATTTTTAATTGGTTAATATTTCTTATTAAATATTATTTATTGGTATTGATATTTTTGTGTTAATTAATTATTAATTGGGTATTAATTTTTATTAAATATTATTTATTGGTATTGAAAATTAATGTTTTTGTTAATTAATTATTAATTGGCTCTTAATTTTTATTAAATATTATTTATTGGTATTGATAATTAATTTTTTTGTTAATTAATTATTAATTGGTTATTAATTTTTATTACATATTATTTATTGTTATTGACATTTTTTTAAATTTAATTATTAATTGCAAATTAATTTGTATTAATTGATTAATTGAAAATTAATTTAATTGTGTGAAATTTTATGTGGAGTGTGTTGTGTGTTTATTGGGGAATAGGGTGGGAAGTATTTAATATTATTAAAGTAATTATTATTTTTGATATATTTGTAGTTTTTTTTTTCTAAATTTATTAATAAATCATTATTTAATTACAATATTTATTTCATTTATATGTATGTTATTTTTAACATCTACGTTGTCCAACGCTTTCCCTACTGTTGCACTCACTGGAGTGGGAATAGTAATTTTTACCCCTACGCTATCCAGCGCTTTCCCTACTGTTGCACTCTCTGGAGTGGGAATAGTAATTTTTACCCCTACGCTATCCAACGCTTTCCCTACTGTTGCACTCTCTGGAGTGGGAATAGTAATTTTTAACCCTACGCTATCCAGCGCTTTCCCTACTGTTGCACTTACTGAAGTGGGAATAGTAATTTTACCCCTACGCTATCCAGCGCTTTCCCTACTATTGCACACTCTGGAGTGGGAATAGTAATTTTACCCCTACGCTATCCAGCGCTTTCCCTACTGTTGCACTCACTGGAGTGGGAATAGTAATTTTTACCCCTATGCTATCCAGCGCTTTCCCTACTGTTGCACTCTCTGGAGTGGGAATAGTAATTTTTACCCCTACGCTATCCAACCCTTTCCCTATTGTTGCACTCACTGGAGTGGTAATAGTAATTTTTACCCCTACGCTATCCAGCGCTTTCCCTACTGTTGCACTCTCTGTAGTGGGAATAGTAATTTTTACCCCTACGCTATCCAGCGCTTTCCCTACTGTTGCACTCTGTGGAGTGGGAATAGTAATTTTTACCCCTACGCTATCCAACCCTTTCCCTACTGTTGCACTCACTGGAGTGGGAATAGTAATTTTTATCCCTACGCTATCCAGCGCTTTCCCTACTGTTGCACTCTCTGGAGTGGGAATAGTAATTTTTACCCCTCACGCTTTCTCTACTGTTGCACTATGTGGAGTAAGTATATATATATTAATTTATATGTATATGTTTAATTTATTTTAACATTTAATGTATTAGTTATTATTTTTAAATATCTTTTAATATTTTTAACTATATTTCTTTTAATTATATGTATTATTTACTTAATTTTACATTATTATTAAAACATTTAAAAAAACGATATTTTTAACTTTGATATTTTTGTACTTACCTTTATGTAGATTGGACTTCGATATTTTTGACTTCTATATTTCTGTGTCGATATTTTTGCAGGTCGATTTTCTGTCCGTCGATATTCTGTCATACATTCAATTCTATCACTGAAACAGATGTAGACTACAAGTTTGACTCTACATTAAAAATACAAGCATTCTTGCAGTACGGACAAGAATATCCTCTTCCGAATGAAATAATGCCTCTAGATCAGTATGAATACAACATTTAAACTGATGGTTCTGCTCAGCCTGCTGTAGGAAGGAAACAGCAATAGAGCGCCGCATATGCGACTGTAAAAGGACTTATATAGGACGGCAAATTCCGTCCTAGCAATACGCAGATACAGTCTCTTGGAGATTGCACAGCACAGCTGGCAGAACTAAAAGCCCTGATACTGGCACTAAAAAACACAGATCAAGAATTCCCCACACTAATTGTGTGTGATTAATTTTATTGTGCCCAGTCTTACAATGAATATCTTCACTACTGGGGCCAGAATGCATTTAAAGACTGAAAAGGTTGCACAGCAAAGCACAAGCTGCTTTGGGAAAAAGTGGCAGAGCTAAAAAAAAGGCTTGCCACGGGCTCACGTGATCCATACGCTGAGTCATCGATGTGTTGGCATGCACGTTGATGGGATTTCATTGGCTGATGAAGCCACCAAGGCGACAGTTCGAACTGCTGCCGTTGCTGCAATCACTCGTTCTAGCACAAGGATAGACGGACAGATAATGGTTGCTGTCATCGCTTCGCGTAACGGCAGCTCAGCCTTGCCAAAAGGTTTTCCACTCAAGTACTCCTACAAGTTAGATGCACAAAATATTCCATATGCTCGAATTCCAGGAGTGGGGGATAGAGTAATACCAAACATGGATCGCAGATTAGGTTTAATACTAGCTGCACACGAGGGTCTGGGTTCAGCACATGCAGGTATTACTGCAACGGTTTCACTACTGAAACAACATTATTGGTGGCCAGGTCTTACTAAACAGACCAAGGGCTTTGTCCTTAAGTGCGACATATGTCAACAGATGAAGGGTTCCACCGTAGCACGTCTGCCACAGACACCACTACTGATATCAGACAGACCTCTCGCATGTGTCTATTTGGACCACTGTGGCCCCTTACAATCTGACGGGGCTTACAAGTACATCTTGGTGGCAGTGGATTTATGCTCTAGATTCCTGTGTGTTTTGGCCCAGCGCTCGGCTGACGCTCAAACTGTTATAAAGGATTTGCGAGTCTACATAGGGACATACGCAATTGGCACATTACATTCTGACCGTGGCCCTGCGTTAAGCTCTCGGGCTTACAAAGAAGCCATGGAAAGTTTGGGTGTGGTCTTGCGGTACTCCTCTCTGTATCATCCTGAGGGAAATTCGATTGTGGAAAGGAAAAACCGGGACTTAAAGCAATCGTTAACAGCGAGGGAATTAGGTTGGGGTGGCAGTTGGGTCAATCACCTATATGGGGTCCAGAGTGCACTTAACAACATGCCAAGAAGTTCCCTAGGCGGCCGTACTCCATATGAGGTCCTGTTTGGGACAAGAATGTGGGTACCCGACCTCGATAGTGGCAGCACAGTGGCGGATGAAAAAGCATTTGACAGCAATGATCATTTGACCTTTTTACAGGAACTCAGTGAATTCCAGGCACTACAAAGCAACGTCCAAGTAAACCGCACAACCACTGGGGAAGTGAAAGCTGTATCAGCAAGACCTGCCTGGGTCCCAAAGATCGGGGACCTGGTCAGGGAAAAAATTGTGGACAAGAAAGAATTTGGGCCGTCTTACAGAGCACCTGTACCTGTCCTGGCTGTCGAAGGAACAAGAACAGTACTCCTTCCGCCTCTTGCTGTAAAGAAAGAAAAGAGATTTGTCTCCATTGATTTGATCAAACCACATTATGTGGCAGGTACTAAATAGCAGGCCGCGTGGGCTCCTGGGTAGCTGCCGATCTCCTCTCGCTACCATAAAGAAAGTTCAAACAGAATGATTAATAACATTTGAAGATTCTACTGTACAAAGTAACAGAGTTGCCAACAATGAAATGGAACTCATGCCTATTGAAATTGAACAACAACAGAATACATTTGAAATGCAAATCTCAATTTGGCCTAATACCCACATCTATGTGAATATGTCTCACAACGAGTCACCTGCCAGTTCAACAAAACCTGCTGAGCTACCAAAGATAGATCAAACAGCATCTGGCTACTTCATCAATTTTGATACCTTCTCACTGGATCCGAGTGAACCTGAGTCACCACCAGCTTCTGTTTCACGCGAAGAAAAAATATATAATATCTACCTTTGGCTGAAAAAGACTTAATTTGTTTCTCCCTGCCTACAGATCTGGATTGCAATTGATCTACTGTTCCTAGTCCTCTGGATTGGTGAAGTGACTGTCTTTTTCCTGCTCATGAATGGACATTATCTCCCAGAACGCTCCACAGTACATGTGAACTTGATCCAGAAACCACATACATCATCTCATTGTGAACGAAGAGACATGTCCCTTGTGAACATTACAGCAGTTCCGATTCCTGAAGGAATAGTTTGGGATAGGGTTTCATATGATGTGTTTGGTCCCACTGAACTTTTGAAAATACCACATGTATTTAAAATTTCTTTGAATGATATCATCACCTCCAGTACATTCTCTGATGATTGGGACATTGAAACTGTGAATAGTATGCTGTCTGATTTAGGACAATCTGCTGTATTCTCTAAAAATTAATTGTATGATGATATATCGGATTTTGATACCGTGTATTATCAACATTATGGTCATTGTTTCTTACACAAAATGAGTATCCCACCTAATATTTTTACTTACCACCAATGGGAACATTGCCCAACACCACCGAAAGGTAGTTCACAAACGTTTGCACACGTTTGCTTATTTTTCTGGTTTAATACTTCAGACCCGACCTCATATTATTATAAGGTTGCACCTGCACCTGCAAAGAAAAATATGCTTACCAACACAAAACAGATATACTCTGCTTTCTTTATTTCCCAGCTGTCTTTACAGGGTTTTGACTTTTGGAGGGACACCATAGACACAAAATCGGTCTGGGGGACTAAAGATTGGCAAGTTCAGGGAACAGAGGCATTATTTAGAGCGTGCCTCATACCACAGCAGATTATCTTCCTGAAAAACACGGTGCAACACACTTCTTGTCTTGAACTAGCCAAGATCAAGGACTTGAACACACCTCGGATTCCCTCACTTACACACTTTGAGGGATGGCAAAACTATACACAGCATAGGGAGGATACGCTGGATGACATTATACACGAGGGTTCATACAATTCTTCAGACCCCAGTTGGAAGGGATGGTTAGTTTGGCATATCGACACAAATGGGTGTCAGTCAAGATTCAAGGGTACCACCGAAGGGTTTAGTATCCATAGGCCGGACCAGCGCTGTGTACAACGAAAACATCCGGGGGTGTTGACATCCTACAGTTTTGGGAATTTTTGCCTAGATTGGTTGAGAACCTCAACACTGTCCCAGGTGAAACAACACTTGTCCTTACTTTCAGATGACATGGATCTAAGGGATTTTTTGCTAGGTGCCAGGAAACCGCATCGTAAACGCTTCTTATACGCTATTTACAACAAAGTATGGAAGAGCTCTCAACAAGACGCTGCGGAGATATTGCGTGAAATTGATAGAGTTAACCTAGAAAAGGGTTTGGCTGTGGTCGACAATGGCATGACCAGACTAACATCCAGGATTTATTCACTGAGCAACATTGTGTCCTCCGCAATAGATATAATAGAACAGGACCTGTCTATTCTTCAACATGGGCAATCACAGTTACGATCCATTCTATTATTAAGCTGGACGCTACAATCATTGCGCTCTGTTCATGTGCCCTGGCAATATATCAACAGTACGTCTCTGTTTTCTGCTTAGAATCTAACAGAAAGGCAGACAACTATGGCAAAAAAGGATGCAAAGTATACAATGCTGCACATTGAAAAAATGGAACAATTACCTTTCACCGTGGCTGATTCACCTTCCACAGAATGGTAAATCCATGGCCATATAACATTGCCCGTAACTACATTCCAATTTCAATATTGTCTACAGTACCACCAAGTAGGCAGGTCTGCAGTGTTGGGTAGGGAATACATCCATGAATCTTGGGAATTACCTTACAGATTTAGATGCCGAAATGGGGACACTGAAGTCTTTCTCAGTGGTTCAGACTGTGAGAATTCGTTAAGTGGGTCTCTAATTTGTCATGGAGCTTGCAACGCTTCAGTTGCAAATCTATCTTGTCACTTGAAAGGATCCCTAGCTGCCGTGATTCATCCGGTGTTCAAACTACTCTTGAATGGGAGTTATTTGATGTTGAATGATCAAGGTTGTTGTTGGATGCTGCCAGGCATCGCATATCTGGTCACAGTAAGTTCCAGGGTTACTTGTTGCATGCAAGTATTGTTTCCACTGACCCACACAGTCAGGGAGGTGCTGCTATGGCCTTCATTGAATGTTTCCCTTATACGGTTTGATACTCTGAGTAGACTGAAAGCCATACTTTTACAGAAGGAGGTGGCCTTAACCTCAGCTCGAGAGACTTTTGATCTCCAGGTTGCAAGGTCTTCGGCTGAGATACAAGCACTAGTCCGAACTAACTTCCCGCTCCATTTCGGGGAAATGGTACACCGTATCTTTAACGTGTCTGATAGGAGAGGGATAGTACACCTATTTAAGAACATAGGTTTTGGACTATTAAACGCCTTTCAGACGATCTTTGGAGTTATTCCATCTTTGATACACTCCGTATTGGGAAGCATTTTTAGAGGGATTCCGCTGGTCCTACTGCTTGTAGTGGGTATCCTGGTTGTAATTTACCTGCTACGCAATGGATGTCCCAGTTTCCAAAGAGAAGAAAAAAGCACTCCTTGTGCGACAATGCCGTGAACACATGGAACTCCATCTGGGCACACCTTGGCTTCGGGAACTAAGCAAGCATTGGTTCCTATCGTTCAGATCAGTCTGGGTTGACTGCATCTTGCCTGTGCTCCGCTGCCTATTCTGCAGATACGAATGCGTGTTGGATATATGTCTAACACTTCCATTGGTTGTGCCACCGGACGTGGATGTACTACTGGACCCATTAACGGCCCACGTATTGCAGTGTCCTCAGCGAATTCCAATGTTGATGTCAGCATTCTTATAGCCCCCACGGGATGCTTCAACTCCTGTCAAAATGGACACCGGCTCTATCACAGGCTCACAGGCAACAAGTACTTCCTCAGCAATGACTGTGGGAACTGGAGAAGATCATCTTTGCTCTATTGACCTGACCCAGGAGGTGTTACAGGGATCGTCGTCTGCGAAAGCAAGCAACAGTGATGTTGCGTCTCCCACACAGGACGCATAAACATTCGGCTCTCCGTGTGATGGGAACAATGCGTCCTTTTTCCAAAACAACCCAAATTGGAATTCGACAACATCATTTTTGTTTTTTGTTTCTCTCTTGCTCTCACTGAGCACTATGGCTTTCAGCGTGCTCAGTTGGTCTAACAGTATATTGATTATTTAGAGGACTTATAGAACTTTTTTACTTTCACATTGTTTTTAACACATACCATGTTTTTAGATGTTTTTATACTGATATTTTAACAAAGTCTTTTATGATTTTAAACAGGCATATGTTAGCATTTGTTAAAGTGTCGTCCAGTCTGATAACGAGTGGGTGTTATGAGCCCCAATGTACCCCAATATAGGCCTAGGTAGTTGCACAACCTTTTACCTACATTTTTCCTACCTTGCTCTACATAACGGTTCTGGCGCTGACCTTTTATCTAGTCAAGTGCCGAATAGATCTTGTGTGGTTGTCTCCGAAAAACTAGCCTCATTTATTATGCACGAGGATTCTTAGTATCACAGCAGGATTACCATCTTCTGCATAATAGCTCTGTATAAGGGTCATCACTATCGTCATCCTTGGCCGACATGCCCACGGTACAATGACACATCTATGGAAAGCCACAGAGGGTACCTTTTGTGTATATAAACATCACCTATTCGCGGGGCAAACCAGAGGAGAAGCTTCCATGCTGACACGCTGACACAAGACGCTGAGGTCCCTGCACGCAGACACTCCAGCACGCAGGGGTCTGACATCCCTTGCGAGGTGTCCAACTCGAGACCAACACGGGGTCCTTCGTTCTCTCATCTCAGGTAATGGGGTTGGCTCTTTCCTAGGGGGATTCTTGGCTCTACACATATATACATGCTAGGTACATCTAGTTAGGGTTGCATCGTAGGAGTACGCATTTATCTATATGCCTGCATATGATCACTGTTTTAGCACTATGGTAGAATTCTACCTTTTATTTACTCTGTTGGCGCTTATAACCGTATATATATATGTTTCTGTCCAATGATTGTTGCAGCACACGTATTTTATACTAGAACGACGCTGGTTCAATAAGTGCTTATTGAAAACGTCCCCATCGTTTATTCTGTATATCTCTCTGAGAGCAAATGAGCATGAGTGACTGAGCAAAAAGTGCTGTACGGTTTCCACGATCCCTGAGGGGTCAGGGTTGTCATGTTCGATAGTTGCCAGAAACTATTCGCTCCTTGGTAAGAAAGGCTCATAGTGGCACTGTGAGCTAGTTGGTCTACACACTAACATATCCTTCGGGGGTGTCTGGAATCAGTTGAGACACCAATCCCTTAGTTTATGTTCTCTAAACGCACAGATCCTATATAGATTTGTAGGAACTACACGACAATCCTTTGGTATGTTAAACTATTTCAGCCTGCGGTTCTAATGTTCCAAGAAACTCATCTACTGGGTGAGCAGTGCCCCTTCCTTAGGAGATATGGTTATGACAGAATCTATCACTAGGGTTCACCTGGGTATCACGTGGGGCAGCCATTTTGTTATACAGAGGATTACCTCTAGCAGTGACCAATACTTACGCAGACCCTCAGGGAAGATACATCGAGGTGGAGGGATAGTGGAAGGTAAATTCTATACTTTCTTATTGGTGTACACTTCACAACAGCTGCTTACCAGAACACTGAACACAATGACGTCGCTCCTATTGACACTTCCACAGGGCACCACCATCATAGGAAGGACTTCAACGCAGAGCTGTGCTCCAGGCTAGATTCCACGGGCCCCCCCGAGACCGGTGCATCAGGCATGTTCCCGCCAGCTTGTGGCTTGGGCTGACTCCCTAGGGCTCTGCGATGCATGGAGAACATGGCACCCACGTGACTATGCTTACTTACACCCACACCTCAGTGGCCCACAAGACCATGTCGCATATTGACCTCCTCTGGGTCCCGGCTGCGGGGGTCCCTATGACCTACCCTATGACCTATGTGGCAACGCAACGCCTAGTATTTAACAGATCCAGGAAGCTCTAATTACATAGAGTCTGAAATCAACCAGGGAACAATGACATCTGCTGGCACCCTGTGGGCAGCTAGCAAACCTGCACTGTGAGGCTTACTAAAGGGGTATATCTGAGATGCAGAGAAACAGAGGCTTGCACAGATCATATCCTTAGAGGCCCAGATCCTCACCCTGGAGCGACGGGTCCTGCTGCAGCCCTCCGCAGAGCTCGACCGGCGGCCTGCAATGTCGATAACACAGATGAGACAAGTCTCACTGGAAGAGGTGCGCTAGCTAGTGCTGGAGAGCGCCTGCCCAGCAGGTCTATGAACAAGGGGACAAGTCTGGGAAGCTGCTCTACTGGTTGACCACAAGGGAGTTTGCTTCCAGGGAGGTCCCTCAAATCACAGATGCTGAGGCACGAGCAAAGACACGCACCTTGGACATCGTACAAGTACTTGTGGATTACTATCGAACACTATACATGCATAATCCAAGGCCTCCTTGTGAAGTAACCCGCCCAATATTGAGGGAGATACCGTTGCCATCAATCACCACTTCACTTGCCAGAGACCTAGATTATTCAATCACAATTGGTGAAATTTAAGAAACGCCATTAGACTTATCCCCAGGGAAAATGCCAGGCCCAGATATGTTTCCTATTGAATACTATTGGAAATTCTGCACATTTCTGCTCCCACACCTACTGGCCTTGTACATTGCAGTAGCAGCAACGGGAGCCTTCCCCCCAGAACTCGGCATCGCCACTATTGTAGTGATCCCTAAACTGGGCCACTCACCAGACAAATTTACCTCATATAGGCCATATTTCCCTTATCAACTCTGAGATTAAGGTTTTCACCAACATCCTAGCTAATTGGCTGCGACAGACCCTACCCTACCCTGCCCAATTCATCTGGACCAGTGTGGCTTTATGCCAGCCCGGGGCTCCCTACACTGCATCCGGAGAGGTCAAGTATCCCTCTCCCAAGCACATCATCTTCGGCACCCCACAGCCCTGCTCTTAATTGACGTTGAGAAGGCCTTCAGCATAGAAAGCAAACTGCCTGTGATCTGTGACATCACAATGGCCCTGGAGAACAAAATATAGTCAGTGGCCTAGATGTGGGATTACTCCTGACTACAAAAAGGTGTCTTAAAGATTCAGAACCCTGATCACACATCAGTGCTTTGAGTACTCTGTACATCACTCATTTCCTTGGTCAAGAAAAACTTGGGACTGAAACAAACTGGGGTGGTTGTATCCCACTTATATAAATATTTTGAAAATGGGGGTGTGCACCCATTGTCTAATGTTTCAGAATCGATTTATATTGGTTCTTTATCAAATGTAATTTTCTGGCTGCCTTGCAGGCACACAAACCTTGTGGAAGGTGATGGCTCTCGCAGTATATAGCAATGCTCTATTACTTACCGGTAATCTCCATTACTCCGGGTCCCGTTGTCCTCGTCCCATTCATTATCATATTGGAGATAACCATCTCCCGACAGAAAAAAGAGCAGAGGCATGCTGGGACTCTAATACTGCCCTCCCACCGGGAGTACATAAGCAGTACTTACCCAGCATCCCGTCTGTACAACCAAGCCCAGACAGGAAGGCCGGCTGCCCGGGAGGGAGGGAGGGGCGTATGAATGGGACGAGGACAACGGGACCCGGAGTAATGGAGATTACCGGTAAGTAATAGAGCATTACCCCCAGGTCCCTTATGTCCTCGTCCCATTCATTAACATATTGGAGAATACCAAAGCAGAAAACCGGCCTTCCGAACCCACAAGCGCACCCAGGAAATCACACCAACGCAGCAACCCAAGAGAGCACCGAGAAGGAGGGAAGGGGGGACTGCAGGAAGCAACCGGCCAGCAACCCAGAAGAGGACAGCAGGGTCAAACAAGGACCGGAGACAACCAAGAAAAAAACAGAAGGCCAGAGCCACAAAAAGGAGGTAGCCAACCAGAGAAACAGGGCAACCAGGCCAAAAGGACATGGCCAAGGGACCCACCGGACAAGCCCGCACAGCCCAGAACCCCCAGGAAGGCACCCAGGACCCGGCAGCCACACAGACACCGAGCAAACCTCGACCGCCCCGGAGAAGGACAAAGAAAGAAGCCCAGCCCAGGCAACAGGGCGCAGGCTCAAGCACCCAGACCAACAAGGAAGGAGGAAGGCACAGGCCAGAAAACCGGCCCACCCCACCAAACCGAAAGACCCGGCCCCCAGAGAGCACAGAGGGGAAAGCCAACGAAACCCCGCAGAGGAGGCCAGGACCGGGAAGGAAAACCAGCACCACCAGGGCCACCAAACGACAACCACCAAGCACCCAGCCCAGAGGGAGGAGCCGCAGCAAGAGCCCGGGAGCAGAACAGGAGCCAGACCCCAACCAAAACGAAAAGGACAGGGAAGGAGACAAAGACCCGAAACTCCAGGAAGCCAAAAGCCCCACAGGGAAGAAGACCGCCAACCGAACAGGGCACCAAAAAACCCAGAACAGGCAGACCAGAGGAGGAAACCCGGAACCGAACAGGCACCGCAACACAGAGGGGAGACAACAACAGAAGCCAACAAGGCGGAGGACCGCACAGGCACCCAACACCCAGGCCAAGCACACAGCAAGGGCCGGAGCAACGGAAAAGGCCCCAGGGCGCACAGCACCCAGACCAGAAACCCACCAGGCCCGACCCCAGCCAACGCCGAAGAGGAGCCAAGAGACAGCAAAAACCAGGGCAACAAACGCCCAAGGAACCAGAAAGCCAGGACCGGAGCCAAGCAACCCACCGAGGCTGGAGGACCCACAGGCCCAACCAGCCCCGGAAGGAGCCCACGCAGAGCCCAGGGCAAAGGAAAGGGCAGGGAGGCCGACAGAGACCCCCAGCACACCACCGCCGGACCAAACAGAAGGCCGGAAGAAAAACAAACACAGGAAACCGCCAAACGGAAACCGGAGGAAGCAAAGAAGGCAGAGGGCCAAGCAGCAGCAGAACCCAGACAACCTGTAGCCAGGAGGGAGGACCCCACAGGGAAGAGGAGCCCCACAGAACCGCACCCCAACCAAAGAGGGGGCACCAAAACAGACACACCGGGAACAGAGCCCGGGAAGCAAGGAAAAACAGGAGCGAGCCAGGACACCGGAACCAGGAAGACCCAGGAATGCCCAGCAAAACACACCCCGGAGCCCAGCAAGACAAGGAGGCCCAGCCAGAGGCCACGCCGAACCAGCAGGAAGCCGGCAGACCAGGAGCACAGGAGGCAACCCAGGACACGTCAACCCAGAAGCACCCAACACCAGGACCCCACACAGGACCAGACAAGGGAACCAGAGGCGAACCAAGCCCGTGAAGAGAACCGCCAGCAGGAGAAGGCCCAGAAGGACCCACCAGGACACGGCCTGAAACCAAGAGAGCGCCCCGCCAGGACCCACAGAGAGAGCCCAGGCAAGGACGCAAGTCCGAAAAAAAGGGCGACCAACAGACGCCCAAAACCAGCAGAAGCCGGAAAACCCCAGCAGACCAAAGGAGGGGAAAAAAACAGGCGCCAAGCCGCGGACACAGCAGCAGCGAAAGAGAGCCAGGCCCAACCAGCAGAGGCACGAACCCCAGGGACCCAGAACGCGAACCACCACCGGAAACACACCCGGGGGGACACAAAGGAAAGGGAGAGCAGGGCCCAACCCCACCAGTCCGAGAAGCCGACAGCCACAGGCACCCCCAACCAGGAACAAACCAGGCCCGACCAAGCGGAACCATAGAGACCAGGCGAGAGCAGGCTCGCCGGCAGAATCAGGAGGGGCGACCAGGACCCACCGAAAGAAGCCAAAGGCAAGCCCAGGAAACAGAGCAGGGGTGCCGCAGAAGCAGTGGAACACAAGGCCACACCAAGGAAACCCCAGAAGCCAGGAACAGACAGCGCCATAGCCAGGAGCAACCAAAGACAACAGCCCCCAGCGTGGAAGAGGTAAGAAGCAGAAGACAGCACACAGCCATCTCCCCACAAAGTAACCCAAGCACACAGGAGGGCCCGGAACACACACCGGAAGCTCCAGACAGGTGCAAGGAGAACATCACAGCCGCAAAGGAGGCAGCAACAGGGAAATAAGCCCCCCAGCAAATGCCAACCCCTGAACCCCAGGGAGGCCAGACCCCAGAAAGGAAGGGGACACCGCACTCCAACGGACAGAAGGAGCAACCCCGAAGAGAGGCCGCAGAAGCCAGGAAGCGGAGCACCCAAAAGAGAGCCGAACCGCCCAACGGGGACCGGAAGAAAGAGAACCCAAGGCACAGCCAAGCAGGGCACACAACCCAGCCGAACCGGACGCCAGCAGAGGAACAGAGCCTGCAGCACAGGCAAGGACCCCCGGGAAGGGAGAGCCGACCCAGGGACCCAGCTCACTCAAGGCCAGACCACAGCACCTGCACCAACAACACCCCGAGGAGCAGGACTGTGCAGGAACATCAGAAAAGCAGGCAGACCCCAGCAGGACCAGGAACCCAAGAGAGGGCAAGCACAAGCGAGCCCACGGCCAAGAGAGGACCACGAACCCCAGCCACACCACCCAGGGAGGCCACGCACCACAGAGGCAATGCGGCGATGAGCCACAAAGCCCACAGGCACCCAGCGGAGCACAACACAGGAGCCCAGGAGGGGAAAAAAGTGCTGAGCGGACAAGCCGGCACAGTCCCGCTGCAAGCGGCAGCGGAAGTGCGGCGCCAGCCCCGGCCGCCCGAAAGCAGCCCGGGAGCAGGAGGCCGCTGAAGCAGAGAGCCAGGCCGCGACCAGACCCCCGCAGGGGAGACGATCCCAAAAATACAGCACACACGGTGAACCAAAACACCGGCAGCACTGCACACCCCAGCACGCCAGCCCAGCCACCCGGAACACCCAGGAGGGCAGGACCCAAGGACGAGGAACAGCCCAAACAGGCAAGAACCCCAGCCCCGCAGACCAACATACGAGGGCAGAAGCGGGGATGCAGCGCAGCGGCAGAATGCATGCAGCGCAAGCAGGAGGCCCCAGGTACAATCCCCGGCAACCCCATGAGTCACCGCCGCCCAACATGGCCACGGCCAACCCGCCAAAAATGCCAGGAACCAGGACCGAGCCACACACCACCGGGCACCCCCCCCAGCCCAGCAGGCGAGAGGGGGCCGGGAAGCAAGCGAGAGGAGCATAGGGGAGAAAGGATCAGCCAGCAGCGTGGGACGAGCAGGAAGCGACCAAAAAGACAGGCAGCAGCCAACAACCAAGAGGCAGAGGCAGAACGCACGCCCCACACGCAGGAGGCACAAAAAACCACCACCAGGAGGCACAGGAGCCCCGCAGCTTAAGGCCAGCAACAGCAAACAAGGACCGCTGGTGGCAGGCATGGGGAGAATAAGTGAAGCGTCCAGAATCACCGGAGGTAGAGCGCCGTAGCTGAGACTCGAACCACGTACCCCAGCCGCGCGGGCGACCGCACTAGCCGGCAGGCTACACCCTCTCCCAGGAAAGACAGAAACACAAGAAGAACCGCCGTATATCAGCAATCACAGAGGAAGACAGCCTCACACCCCAAGAACGAGAAAGTGAAGCAGCCCTGTCGCCCTACAAAAGAACGGGACCTCACAGCATACCCAGTGCACACACGAACAGAGACCTTCACGTGCACCCCGGGAACGGAACTCCACCACACACCGGGGCCAGCACAGAGCGTGGCGGACACGGTGAAAGGCAGGAAGTAACCAACCCCCGCAGCACCCAGAGGCAGCAGCCAGAAGTAGCGTTCCACCGCCGGAGGCGTGACACCCAGCAGCTGCGGTGGGACTCGGACACCCCACATCCAACATTGGGCCGAAGGAGGAGCCAGGAGCCGCGCTCCGCCAAAATCAACTTGCGGGCATCCTGAAACAGCCCCCAACAATGAGCACACCTGCAGGAGAAAAGGCAGGAAGAAAAAAACCGCTACGCGGGACTCACCCGGGGCAGGGGCCGGACACCACTAGCAGCAAGTCCCCCGCCCCAACAGCGGGAAGGCACGGCACACAGCAAACGCTGCACGTCTCCCAACCAGCCCAGCCTCAGGAAGACGTGCACGCGACCCGGAAGCACCCGGGAGGTGCACCAGCCGCAGCAGGGCCCGCAGGCCAGGCAGCTCACCGGCCATCACCGTCATGACCCCAGCAAGCCCGGCAGGCCAGGGGACAGACCAGGAAACCCCCCGCCCGCACAGCCAGGCAGCCGGGCGGGAGGAGGAAGAAAAGAACGCCACACCAGCCCAGCAGGAGCAGCGAAACAGCACACCACGTCCATTCTGTCGACAGACAGAAAAAAGAACAGACGGGATGCTGGGTAAGCACTGCTTATGTACTCCCGGTGGGAGGGGCAGTATTAGGGTCCCAGCATGCCTCTGCTCTTTTTTCTGTCGGGAGATGGTTATCTCCAATATGTTAATGAATGGGACGAGGACATAAGGGACCTGGGGGTAATGATGGTAGCTCCAAGCAGGAGTATCCAAAGTTAGGACACAATGAAGTGCAAGACTTCTGCACCTGGCTGTGTTCAGCCTTCTTGAAGCAGTAATATGGGACAGACAAAAGGGCAGGCCCTGTCTAGAAAGTTTCTAACCTTGAACAACAGAGACTGCAGTCCTGCTCCTCACCCTTACCATCGACCAAATGACAGTGCTCAGGTAGAACTGATCAGCTGCCCTTTACTAACAAGGTCCTCATTGAATTTCTAAGGGATGCCCTATCTGCATCCTG
Source organism: Calotriton arnoldi (assembly GCA_963921515.1). Lineage (NCBI taxonomy): Eukaryota > Metazoa > Chordata > Amphibia > Caudata > Salamandridae > Calotriton > Calotriton arnoldi. Next base: position 297,741 of record CAWUFW010005332.1, read on the forward strand.
CCTCACTTTGGTGTCTGAGCCTCCACTCTTCAGTCACAGGAATGCAGTCAATACACTTAAAATGACTGGGGAAGCTGAATCCAACTTCCATCATGTGCCATGCAAAACACAGGCCATCCAAAATGGATCCCACTGGTCCCAGTACTCAGACTCTCACCACACACAGAGTCCTACTACCAGACATTGGCTAAACATTCAGGATCTGATTCACAAAGGGCCTTCACACTCGTGGCAGAGGCCCTGTCCTTGTAGGGGAGTCTCCGCAGTCGGGCTGAATCGCCACAATCAGAATTCTCATTAGAGAGACTCTGCCCCGAGTGCGGAGACTTCCCTACGACTGCGGGCCACTGCTATGAGTGCGGAGGCTCTTCGTGAATCAGGCCTTCGGTATATATACACGCGCTCGACACAAACTCGAGATGTCTGTGCAGGGCCTGGAGTTCACGCTAAACGGAGGTTTATAGTATACAAGAGCAGTCAATAGGTCGGGATTTCTCATGAGACAGGGAATAATGTTTGAGCATAGTAAAGATTCACCAAACCTTGGTAAACTACCACACCTGCTTTATATAACGTACCCATGGCATGGGCGGTAGTCCTATGCCCACTATGAAAGCACCATTGGTGCACCCCTCCTGCTCACAACACAGGTTCTGGACAGCGTGTTACAATGGACTGGCCTGTGCCTCCTGCTCGCATGCTAAATTAGTGTGAAGGGAGGGCCAAACAAAAATCAAGATACCAGTTTTGCACGTGATTGGGCACTCAGACCAGGGGTACCCAGCTGTTTACTATGCAGGGGAGATTCCCAACCGAACAACTACTCTTTAGGATTCCATTACGGGAAAACCCTTATTTAAAACGTATACATTCTGATTTAAATTTAACTCGTCCACCTAGAAAGGACGTGGCCTGGCAGTTCGGCCTGGACTGATCCTTTTGGAGCAGGACCAAGCTTGATTTGCATATGGCTGGTTTCGGTCTAGAGTGGCACAGTGGACGAGAATCAGTGGACAGGAACGTGGCCCACAGTGATCGCAAGTGACTTACATTAATTCTGGTATTTTTTCCATCACTATGTTGTTTGTTACACTATAAAGAAAGCATGGATGGAATGAAATGCTTGTGGCAAAGAAGCACCAGTTTGTCCTGAGATACTTAGAGCACAGAATTATGGTTCTGCCTTGAGATACATCTTGCACATGAATACAGTTCTTTGATGTACAGGAATGCCATTTACAAGAAATAAGTGTATTTTCTGAGATGCATATTGTGCTAAATGTAGTTTTGTGCCGAGATGCTTCCTAACTCAAAATAGCAGGTTTGTTACCGCGCAGGTATGTAGTTTGTCTTGTAAGGCTTGCAGCATGTAATTACTGGTAAATAGTGAGATCAGTGCGCAGAGATGGAGGTCTTCGGTGCGATAGTTACTGCACTGAAGCACATGCATTTCCTGAGATGCTTACTTCTCAGAAAAAAAGTCTGTCGTGAGATGTTTACTGTATAGAAATGCTAGTATGTACTAAGATGCTTTCTTTATGTATGCAAATGTGTCTGCCCCAGGTGTATTTTGTGCGCTATAGATGACAAGCCTTGTATGTTTTGCGAATAAATGTTAGCCTTTTAGATGCATATTACGCATAAATATGTATATTTGTCAAGATGCTTACTGTGCAGAAGTGCAGCCTGTCCGCATTCCACCGGGATCAGCTTTGGGACAAATCAACCGATTTCTGTTCTTCTCCTCTGTGAGTGGTGGAAGCGAGGGCAGGACCTGCCCTGTAAGGTCATAGTTTGCGACCTTTCCTTCCAGGAACTCCATAAGCATCGGGACAGGAAGAGTGTGCAGGGTGTGGGCCAGGCTGATAACAAGATAAGCTCCCTCTTCTATTAACCGCGGGTTTTCAATGTCTTGTAAGATCTGCATACCTTGGAATTTTCGGGTTTGCCCTACTCTGAGGGTAGTCTGAAACTCACATATCTAGTTTTATTCTTTATCTTTAATTCGAGCGCTTTATTTCGGTCAAAGAACTTAAAAGCAACATAATCAATTACAATCAAATTAATCATATAAATACAATCTTCTCTTGAAGTTAAAATTCCATAAAAAGTTAAAATATCATACATTGGAATAAAGTGCATAGTTGGAGTACAGTTTTAAAATAATACATCATGCCACATATGCACAGTTTAGCTGCTCTCTCTTCTGGTCTCATCTATATATCCCATAGGACCCAGCCATCAGGGTAGTACCACAAAGGTGCTACGACGTGGCCAAATCAGAGATGATTTTAGACCGAACAGGCCAAATACATATTAAGTATTTTGCAACTGAGAAAACAATAAACAAAGCTGTGTCTGACTGTAGGAAAGTAGGATCTGCTTCTTATGGTTACCCCCACTTTTTTGCTAAATGTGATACTGTTTTTGACTAGTCTGACTAGGATCCTGCTAATCAGGACCCCAGTCTATCTGCTTTCTCCCTAAACTGTTATGTTATGTACTTTTGTACACTCCAGAATGGATACTGGGGTACCCTTGTCAGTCCCTACTATATGGTACCCATGTACCCAGGGCATAGGTACCCCAGAGGCCTCCCATGGGCTGAAGCCAGTAGCGGCCGCTCCATTAGGGCATTGGAGCGCCGCCCCACTGCTTTCTCGCAGTGCGAGAAGCAGAAAATAAAATGGTATTTTAAATACCATTTTATTTTCTGCTTCTCGCGCTGCGAGAAGGCAGGGTTATGCCTGGTTGGGGGCGGGCGGGAGGGTATGCCTGGTTGGGGCTGGGAGGGTGGGCGGGTCGGGGAGGAGTGGCTTGCACCACTCTGAGTGCCCAGGCTGTTTGGTCGGCCCTGGGGCCGACCAAAGCAGTCATGCGCACTCTACATTTTCTCTATGTAGGCTGCATGCAGCCTACATAGAGAAAATGGCCTCCCTACAGGCGCCCGGCTGGGCGCCGTCCGGGACTCCGCACCAATCACAACTCTGCCATTGCAGTGTTGTGATTGGCTTACAGAAGGGGAGGGAGCATGCCTGTTCCTTTTCCAGGAGCAGAGGCGGCGCGCGCGGGACCCGGTCACCGCCGGTCAGGTAAGTTTTGTTTATTTTTTGTTTTTTGTTTTACCCCCCACCGTGTATTGCGAGCCGCTACTGGCTGTGTAAATCCTTCGAGGTATAGAACACTTACTTCTCCATGCGTTTGCTCCTGCGCTCTGCCTTTTTCGCGCCGTAATCCCTTTTGAGTTTTGAGATCAGCGATCTTCGCCAACAGGGCACCTGGTGATGCGCAATACGAAACTTTAGTCCACCTAAGCTGCAGCCTGACAGGCATTTTGATGTAAATTGAAGGTGGTAGAAAAGACAAGTCTGGTGCATGCCGGGCAGCATTCGTTGACAATCTGTTGCTAACTGGGCATTTACAGAATGATTATTCTCTCGTGAAACTGATTTTACAGTTTAGTAAGAAAGCATTTGCATTAAATGTGCGACTGAAACTTTACTCAAGAAAGGTGTTCGCACACCCACAAATGTCGGTCGTTCCTCTACCTCTATAGGGACCTCTGTACACGGATGATGTAAACAAAACAAACAGTTCAAATCAACCCAATACAGTGTGTACCAAAATGTCGTTGACCATATCCTGAGTTGCTGCGCTGTCTCCGCGGCGTACCCGAGCGCATGTTTTATGCGCTTCCACTGTCTAAAGTGCGTCCATTAACTTTATAGTTCTCCGAGTTGGAGTGTGATGTGCAAACAGCACAACTCGGACATAATGACCTGTCTTCAAGTTCTGCACTTGGTCGGGAAAATGTCGATTTTAAGTGCAAGCGCGTAAAAAAGGCACTCGGCTCTGAGAAGCACATCGCCTTGCCAGCTTAGTGGCTTATGACTTTCACCAATTCTGCATTTTGGTCAGCAGTGCGCATCGTGCGTTTATATTCAAACGCAGGCGTGTTTTTTCGAAAGTAAAACTACAAGACCCAGAATGCAAAGTGCTCATGGGAAACGCGCCAAAGACCGACCGTATATTTCACACTTAATATATAACCACTTGGCAACTGTGCAAGAAGCGTGTTACTTACAGACCTCATTCACAGTGCACGCCCCGATTAAACCGAAACATGCCACTCACAAGAAATTGCCCATGTTCAAAGTAATTGGGGCGCAAGTGGCGGAGCAACTGTACTTCGAGAATTGCAATTTTCTAGTAATTCTCGAAATTTCTCGTTGTGTATTTCCAAGCCAATTAAGAAGTGCGGTAACTTTTCATTTGCTTAAAGTTGTTAGCCTTTTCCTTGCTGGGACAGGTTTATACTGACTTAACTCGACCTCCGCCCTCATACTTAGGAGAAAGACACCCAGTTCTTAATTGGAGGGTGGTGTAACCGCCGCGCCCTCGGTAATTAAGAACTACTGGTAATGAATGCTACGTTTTGTTAGGGCGCCGCTCTTTACTTGTAACAGCTTCCAACGAAAGTTCAAGTCGTGGCTACATGCGCAACACTTCCATTGGACGGCGGAGAGCGCTCAAGCTAGCGAGGCGGTCAGGCGGAGTAGCTCGCGCACCGAAGATGGAGAGCTCTCAGGTGTGAGGAGTCAGTGAGTAGCTCACTCAGGACTAGCCGAGTTCCCTCCTTGTAGGTATATTTTATTTGTAAATGTGCTGAATGCTAAATATGGCTGTGGTAACTTAGGGCACATCGGCCATTTAAAAAATATATATATTTGTGCTAGGGGGAAGGCGTGAACAAAGGCATACAGCAATAATCTTTTTTTGGCTACGGGTTTCACATTTTTTTATTGTAATCTTCATGCACACTTTGTAAAATGGTAACACTAGATAATTCCGGAGCGACGTATCTCCATCACCTCTATAGCTCATAAAAATTTGCAATTTCTTAAATGATAAATAATTCAATTGTATTGCTTTATTAACCTTCCTGCTTCCTCAAATTTGCTTGAAAATGCACCATTTGTCCACTTTTTTGCCAAAATTTTCACGGGGGAGAACCCCCCGTAGATTGTTCGGGCTCACTCGCTACGCTCGCTCGCCGCAGTGCCGTATGACAATAATTTTACGCCTCACCACTTTCAAATGTCACCAGCAGCCACTGGCTGAAGCATGTATTATGCCACTGAGAGGCCATGCAAAATGGAACCTACAGGCCTGCCATTGCAGCCTGTGTAAGTTGGTGCATGCACCACTTACTTAAGATATAGGTTCACTATATCTAATGGTCACTGCACTTAAAACCTATAAGTCACCCCTATAGCAGGTCTTAACAATCCTGAAGGCAGGGTGCTTGTTTCTAAGTGAGAGGGTGCCCCTGCATGAGCAGGACACCCCTGCAGCCTACGGAGTCCATTCTCCCGGGTTGTCAGTGTATCAACCATTTACGACATATAGAGTGGCATTATGAGACCGCGTGATGACCAAATCTAAAATGGCTGAAAGTAACCCTATCATGTTTGGTGTCAAACATTGTGGAATCATACCCCCACACCGGTAACTGGTGTGGGAGGTATTATTCCACCCCTCAGAAACGAGCTTCGTGAGGTCCCTGGTGTTCCTGGTACCAGCCTTCTAGTCCCGGCCAGCACAAAATGCTTGCTGCCGACCGGAGACACATTTCTGCCCTCCTGCTGCTGAGCCAAGCTCGAACAGGGGAAGACAGAACAATAGGCATCCTGTCACAGGGAGGTGTGACCACCTCCCAGTCAGGATTTAGTGTATTAGGCCTGGGTGGGTGCGCTTACCAGCGACTGAAAGTCTGCATGAGGGGCACATTTGGTGTCCCTTTGCATAGTCCAGTTCAAACCAGTCCTGGGAGCCGTTGGCTCCTGCTGTGGCGTGAAACTGGACAAAGGACATGGGAGTAACCTCCCCACTGTCCAGACCCTCCCATTGGATGGTCCCCTGAATCTGTCCAACCCTCTCCCGTGGGTACAAAAGGGCTTACCTGGCTGTAGGACCCTAGATTCGACGTGGACAAGATTCTGAACCAAAAACCACTGAACTTCGACCGTCTGGACACGCTGGACTTCGCTGGACTTCGTTTGGGCCCGACTTCATCTCCCTCTCAGTCTGAAGCATCGTCTGTGCCCGTGCACCATACAGGCTCTGTGCAGGACCTGTGGAGCATCAAGGACAACTGAGGAAATCTCCCTTGGATTGAAGGAGTCACTCCCCTGCAACTGCAGGCACCACATCACAACTGACTGGTCTGCTGATCCTGAGCTCCTACGGACTCTGAAGGCTCCAGCAACACAGGAGGTGGGTACCTATATCCCTCGAGGTCTGAGCTGCCCTCTCACCAAGTTTGAGGCCAGAATCCCTCATGGGGGCTGCAATACCCGTACCTCTGTGCAGCGCGATCATTTGCAAGTGCATATGCTTGTTGGCGTTTTTCGAGCAAGTGCATTGGGCTTCAAGTAGCCCCAACCTCTAGCACCATTTTCTATAAAGAGCTCCAGCCTCCTCGCACCGAGTGCTCCGTGGGCTGCTGCTTTTCTTGGGCTCCCCTGGTTGCTCCAGGCCTGCCCTGACTCCCCTGTGTTTGGTGAGTCCCCTGAACTTTGCTGGTCCGAACCGCAACCTTCTTTGACCTCCTGCATGGGTTGCCGTTGCCAAGGCTTGTTGGTGCTACAGCCGGACACGACCCCTCAGTACTTGACATCCTTCATGGGACAGCTCGTATCCGGCTCCTGGTCATCCTCGACGTCTCTTGGTCCCGTGGCTGCAGAGTTAAGAACCTCCTCAATGCACCTGAAGCACCTGACATCGGTGAGCATTCGTCTACCGAGCCCCTGGTCACTCTTGAGTGACCCAGACTCTGTTCCCTCTGCTTTCAGGTACTCTTCAACAAGAATCCACCTTTGGATTCCATTGGACACTTTTCTTCCTTCCAGCAGCGGCTCTTCTTCGAAGTCCTCCATTGGGTTCGACAGCGGTTTCCGACGCCACTTCAGACCTATGCACCCGGCTTCCCTGGGATAGGTAACTCTGGTAGTTCAGTATCCACCGGTGAGGTGGCTCTCCAACCTCCTAACTTCCACGAGGTTTCTGCGAAGTCCACTGGGAAAGGTCCTTAAACTCTAAAACTCCAACCGTGACTCTCCCATAGAGTTGTACGGAGCACGCGGTCGTGTTTCCACACTGCATTCATCCTCCGTGGGGTCCCTACTTACTCACCTTGGGTGGTTCCTTGGGGTCCCAGCGATTCTACATCCTCTAGACACTGTCTTGACCCGAGTCGTGGTTCTTATATCACTATTTTAGTATATGGTTTGGTCTCCCCCCGGAGCCCACTGTGTACTAGTGCTATTTACTATTGTTTCTGTGCTACCGTATTGTGTGCTTTGTGATTATCTTCATGTAGAAGATACTTTGTCATACTAGAGAGTGTTATATTAATAAATACATATTTGTATAACTACGGTGTGGTTCTCTTTTCATTTAACCAATAATATATGGTTGCATTCTGGTAAAACAAGCTGCTTAACATTCCTTCAAGACTAAGCCTGAAGGCTGCTCTCCACAGCTACCACTTGGATAGCTTCCTAAGGTTATCTTTGACCTCTTAAATCACCATAAGGGTTGCTTGGACTGGTATAAGGTGCCCACTTTAATTAGTGGACAGCATATACCAGGCCAACTTCTCACATTGGTGTGCAGCGGTCGGGATTCAAGCCTGCATTGTTTTACCAGATAAATCTTTGTAATGATTAACTGAAAACCACTAAGTACTAGGTACATATAATACTAACTTAGAATAAGTAAGTTCTACTGAACGTAGGGTTGGATAAGTCAAGGGTCTAGCACACCCTTTCTCCAACCTCAGAGAGTTTAGTTCCCACTAGGTTAGGTAGATGCAACACCTCACCACACTTAGTATGTCTACTAAAGGAGATGCCAGTGGCTCTCTGCCTTCTAGATACAGTGAGCTTTAATTCCAGGAATTGAAAGCCCTGTGTGCCTCTAGGAAGCTGAAGACAGGGAGAAGTGCCAACACTCAACGTCTAATAGAGATGTTACTATTAGATGACCTAAGGAAGACTCCTGGGTCAGATGAGCAGGACAGAGTGGGTGGGACAGGAATGAAGACAGGTCAGGAGGTGACACCTTTTATGACCTAGACTCTAACCCTGACCAGGGGGACCAAGATGGTTCCCCCAGATAACTCAGATCTCCCAGGAGTCAGTGGAGAAGGCCGTGATGGCCCCCTCTTCACCCAACCTGGAAGAATGCAGAGTTTACTATGGAGATCTAGATCTCCATCTGCAGAGTCGAATCACTCAGGACAGTCTGTAGGGACCTCTGTATCTAGCAAGAGGGACCACTCTTATGAGAGGGAATACCAATTGCTTGAACTTGAGAATGCTAGGCTTAGGCTCAGGCAAGAGCAATTGGCCCTTGATGAAGAGTCCCTAGAAGTCCAGAGAGCTAGAAAAAAGTTTGGACTAGAGTCCTATGGTGGCAGCAACAGTGTCCCTAGAGTTAAGGAACATTCCTTTGATAATAGGAACCTGAGCAAGATTGTTCCTCCCTACCATGTCGGGGATGACATCCATAAATGGATAACTGCTTTAGAGAGGGCCTGTAAAGTTCAGAGGGTCCCTCAAGAGCAATGGGCAGCTATCTTGTGGCTCTCCTTTGCTGACAAAGGTAGAGATAAGCTCTTCACTGTTAGAGAAGAGGGTGCTGACAACTACTCAATCTTGAAGAGTGCTCTCATTGATGGATTTGGCTTATTTAACCACTGAACAGTACAGGATTAAGTTCAGAGACACTCAGAAGGCACAGAATCAAGATTGGGCAGACTTTGTGGATAGTGCCATTAAGGCTCTGGAAGGCTGGTTGCTTGGCAGCAAAGTGAATGATTTCAAGGGATTGTACAATTTGATTATGAGGGAGCAGATCCTTAATAATTGCCAAAATCAGTTGCTGCATCAGTACCTGGTTGACTCTGATCTGACTTCTCCCCAAGAATTGGGAAAGAAGGCAGATAAGTGGGTCAGAACCAGGGTGAAACAGAAAAACCAGAACAATGGTGGTGACCAAACGAAGCAAGATTCTAAAACTCCAGATAAGGGTGGGGACAAGAGTAAAGAGCAAAAACAGTCTTCATCAGGCCCCAAAAACCTGCCTCTGCGGGGGAGTCACAATCCAACAAAGGTAAAGGCAAAAAGAAACCTTGGTGTTATCTCTGTAAACAGAAAACACATTGGACAAGAGATGCTGATTGTCCAAAAGCCAAGGAAAATTCTCCTACCACCACTGCCCCTAAGGCAACTGCGCCCCCTTGCACAAGTACAAGTGGTGGTACAGGGAACAAGGGATTAGTAGGGTTAACCTTGGGCTCTGAGATGGGTTATGGCCTAGTCAGAACTCCAGCTCAGGCTGTGCTTGTCTGTGATGGTAGCATGGATCTTGCCACCTTATTTGTCAGCCCCAGTAACCTGGGCAAATAAAGACAGCAGTCTTTGATCAATGGTGAGGAGGCCATGGCATACAGGAACACAGGTGCAAGTGTCACTATGGTGACAAAAGATCTTGTGACCCCATACCAAATCATACTTGGAGAAATGTACCAAGTGACCAATGCAAACAATGTCAGGACTGACCATTCCTTGGCAGTTGTTAATTTCAGCTGGGGAGGGGTAACTGGCCCTAAGAAAGTTGTGGTTAGCTGAGACCTACCAGTAGAGTGTTTGCTGGGCAATGATTTGGAAACTTCAGCTTGGGCTGAAGTGGAACTAAGGACTCATTCAGCAATGCTGGGCATCACTGCAGATGTGTTTGCTTTGACCAGGTCACAGGCCAAAATGCCTAACACTGAACAGGCCCTGGATCCTGAAATAATGGACCAAGGGCCTTCCAAGAGAAAGAGCAGGAGGGGTAAGGCTGTATTTTCCCCCCAGACTCAGAGTGAGGATCAGTCTCTTGAGGGAGATGATCTTAGTCCCTGTGAAGGAACTGTCCCAGATGAACTTGAGCCTGATCAGGTTGAGTTCTTGGGGACAGGGGGCCCTTCCAGGGCAGACTTGAGTATGGAACAGCAAACCTGCCCCTTTCTTGAACCCCTCAGACAGCAAGCTGCTGCTGAGGCTGCTGGGAGTGTCAATGGGTCCCACAGGATCTATTGGGATGAGGGACTTCTATACTCAGAGGGTAGAGACCCCAAGCCTGGTGCCACCAGGAGGTTGGTCATACCTCTGACGTTTAGGGGCAGCCTACTCACCTTGGCACATGGCATTCCCTTAGCAGGACACCTAGGCCAAAGTAAGACTTGGGACAGGCTTGTCCCTCACTTTCACTGGCCTCACATGTCAGATGACACCCAGGAGTTTTGTCGCTCCTGTACCACCTGTCAAGCCAGTGGTAAGTCAGGTGGTACCACAAAGGCCCCCCTCATACCACTACCTGTGGTGGGGGTTCCCTTTGAGAGGGTTGGGATTGATATCATTGGTCCCATGAACCCTCCAACAGCATCTGGACATAGTTATATTCTAGTGGTGGTGGACCATGCCACTAGGTATCCAGAAGCAATACCCCTTAGAACCACCACAGCTCCTGTGGTGGCCAGGGCCCTCCTGGGAATCTTTCCAGAGTGGGTTTCCCTAAGGAGGTCTTAACTGACAGAGGTACCAACTTCATGTCAAGTTACATATCTGCTATGTGGAAGGAGTGTGGAGTGAACTAAAAGTTCACCACACCCTATCACCCACAATGCAAAGGGTTAGTTGAAATGTTCAACAAATCCCTCAAGGGCATGATCATGGGCCTCCCAGAAAAGCTTAGGCGGAAATGGGATGTCCTGTTGCCCTGCCTTCTCTTTGCCTACAGAGAGGTCCCACAGAAGGGGGTTGGCTACAGCCCTTTTGAACTTCTGTTTGGGCATCCAGTTAGGGGTCCCTTGTGTTTGGTGAAGGAGGGATGGGAGTTACCTCTCAAACCTCCTAAGCAAGACATAGTGGACTATGTACTTAGTCTCCACTCCAGGATGGCTGAATACATGAAGAAAGCCAGTAAAAACCTTGAGGCAAGTCAAGAATTGCAAAAAGCTTGGTATGACCAAAAGGCTGTCTTGACTGTTTATCAGCCAGGGCAGAAGGTTTGGATGTTGGAGCCTGTGGCCCCAGCAGCTCACCAGGACAAGTGGAGTGGACCCCATACCATTCTTGAGCAGAAGGGAGAGGTCACCTACCTGGTGGACCTTGGTACTCCCAGGGTGCTCCATTTGAACAGACTCAAGCCATACATAGACAGGGCTGACATGGGCTTGCTCATGGCAACTGATGAGGGACAGGAGGAAGAGAGTGACCATCTCCCTGATCTCCTCTCTCAGAACCCTGATGATGGGTCAGTTGATGGTGTAGCTTTGGTAGGCAGCCTCATTGACCAACAGCAGATTGATTGCAGGAAGGTCCTCAATCAATACAGACACATGTTCTCTCTGACTCCTAGTCAGACCACCTGGTGTACCCATGAAGTGGTGAAGTGGACACAGGTGAGAATCTACCTGTTAAAAATAAGATTTACAGGCAGCCTGACCATGTCAGAGACTGCATCAGGACTGAGGTCCAAAAGATGCTAGAATGGGGAGTTATTGAGCACTCAGATAGCCCTTGGGCTAGTCCAGTGGTCTTGGTACCAAAACCTTACACCCAGGGTGGAAAAAGAGAGATGAGGTTTTGTGTTGACTACAGGGGACTCAATGCAGTCACTAGGACTGATGCTCACCCAATTCCAATGGCAGATGAGCTCATAGACATTTTGGCCTCAGCCAAGTTCTTGAGTACATTTGACCTTACTGCTGGCTATTGGCAAATCAGACTAGCTGAGGATGCCAAACCAAAAACAGCATTTTCAACCCCTAGTGGGCATTATCAATTTATTGTAACGCCCTTTGGTTTGAAGAATGCACCTGCCACATTCCAAAGGCTGGTGAATAAAGTCCTTACAGGTCTGAAGGCCTATAGTGCAGCATATCTTGATGATATAGCTGTCTTTAGCTCCACCTGATAGGATCACCTGTTCCACCTGAAGAATGTTTTGGAGGCCCTGCAGAAAGCAGGCCTCACTATCAAGGCTACTAAGTGCCAGATAGGGCAGCGAAGGTTGTGTACCTGGGCCACCTTGTGGGTGGAGGCCAGGTTCAACCATTACAGAGCAAAATCCAGACCATCATGGACTGGGTTGCTCCAACTACCCAGACTCAGGTCAGAGCTTTCTTGGGCCTGACTGGGTACTACAGAAGATTTGTGAAGGGATATGGGTCTATAGTGATTCCCTTGAATGATCTTACATCAAAAAGAATGCCCAAGAAGGTTCAGTGGGCAGTTAGCTGTCAGAAGGCATTTGATGATCTCAAGCAGGCTATGTGCACTGCTCCCATTCTGCAGAGTCCTGACTACTCCAAGCAATTTATTGTCCAAACAGATGCATCTGAGTTGGGGGTAGGGGCTGTGTTGTCACAACTTAATGCAGAGGGTCAGGATCAACCAGTAGCTTTTCTCAGCAGAAGGTTGACCCCCAGAGACAAACGTTGGTCAGCTATAGAGAGGGAAGCCTTTGCTGTGGTCTGGGCCCTGAAGAAGTTGAGGCCATACCTGTTTGGCACTCACTTCATTGTTCAGGCAGACCATAACCCCCTCCTATGGCTAAAACAGATGAAGGGTGAAAACCCCAAACTTTTGAGGTGGCCGATTTCCCTACAGGGGATGGACTATACAGTGGAACATAGACCTGGGAGTAACCATGCCAATGCAGATGGACTCTCCAGATATTTCCAATTAGAAAATGAAGACTCAACTGGGCAAGGTTAGTCTCATCTCCTTATGTTTGGGGGTTGTGTAGGAAAGTAGGATCTGCTTCTTGTGGTTACCCCCACTTTTTTGCTCAATGTGATACTGTTTTTGACTAGTCTGACTGGGATCCTGCTAATCAGGACCCCCAGTCTATCTGCTTTCTCCCTAAACTGTTATGTTATGTACTTTTGTACACTCCAGATTGGATACTGGGGTACCCTTGTCAGTCCCTAGTATATGGTACCCATGTACCCAGGGCATAGATACCCCAGAGGCCTCCCATGGGCTGAAGCATGTATTATGCCACCCATGAGAGGCCATGCAAAATGGAACCTACAGGCCTGCCATTGCAGCCTGTGTAAGTTGACGCATGCACCACTTACTTAAGATATAGGTTCACTATATCTAAGGGTCACTGCACTTAAAACCTATAAGTCACCCCTATAGCAGGCTTTAACAATCCTGAAGGCAGGGTGCTTGGTTCTAAGTGAGAGGGTGCCCCTGCATGAGCAGGACACCGCTGCAGCCTACAGAGTCCATTCTCCTGGGTTGTCAGTGTATCAGCCATTTACGACATATAGAGTGGCATTATGCGACCGTGTGATGACTAAGCCTGGGCGTAGTTCGCGAAGTAGCGCTACGCAAAGCTACGCAAAGTGCAGTTCGCACTACGCGAGCTACGCGTAGCACTACGTGAACTGCGTAGTGCACTGTTCGCAATGATTGCACAGTGCCGGATGCTTGTCCGCACTGTGCAATCATTGAAAACGGCATCTTGCACAGTGCGAGCTAGTCGTTACTGCCGCTCGAGTAGATTTTTACTCGAGCGGCAGCTTTCTCAACGCGGACTGGTAGTTTCTCATCGCGAGCGGTCGCGAGCATACGCGACCACTCGCAATGAGAAACCTGACCTCCCCGCGTTGAGAATCTCGCCGGGAGGTTTATTTTCCATGCTCGCGATCGGCAACTTGATGTTGCTGATCGCGAACGAGGAAAAAGTCTCGCCGGGATGTCATTTTGCTTGCTCGCGGTCGCCAACTTGACGTTGAGGACCGCGAGCAAGCAAAAACTGACCACTGCGCTACGCTACGCGTGTTTGCACTGTGCTACGTGCAATTCGCGTTGTGCGAAGTAGCGCAAACTTCGCAAACTACGCGAGCGTAGCGTAGTGCTTTGCCCAGGGTTAGTGATGACCAACTCTAAAACGGCTGAAAGTAACCCTATCGTGTTTGGTGTCAAACATTGTGGAATCATACCCTCACACGGGTAACCGGTGTGGGAGGTATGATTCCACCCCTCAGAAACGAGCTTTGCGAGGTCCCTGGTGTTCCCGGTACCAGCCTTCTAGTCCCGGCCAGTACAAAATGGTTGCTGCTGACCAGAGACACATTTCTGCCCTCCTGCTGCTAAGCCAAGCTTGAGCAGGGGAAGGCAGAACAATAGGCATCCTGTCACATGGAGGTGTGACCACCTCCCAGACATGATTTAGTGTATTAGGCCTGGGTGGGTGGGCTTGCCAGCCATCGAAAGTCTGCATAAGGGGCATATTTGGTGTCCTTGTGCATAGTCCAGTTCAAACCGGTCCTGGGAGCTGTTGGCTCCTGATCTGGCGCGAAACTGGACAAAGCAGGGGTGTAACACTGGCCCCCGCAGGGCCCCCGCTCCAGGGGCCCCCCACAGCACAATAGTCCGACCGGAGAGCTCCTGATTGTGCCTGGAGGGGGCCCCTCCACGTACCTTGCAGGGGGGGCCCCCTCCAGTTTTGTTACGCCACTGGGAGAAAGGACATGGGAGTAACCTCCCCACTGTCCAGACCCTCCCATGGGAGGGTCCCCTGAGTCTGTCTAACCCTCTCCCGTGGGTACAAAAGGGCTAACCTGACTGTAGGACCCTATATTCGACATGGACAAGATTCTGAACCAGAAACCACTGAACTTCGACCGTCTGGACACGCTGGACTTCGCTGGACTTCTTTTGGGCCCAACTTCGTCTCTCTCTCAGTCTTAAGCATCGTCTGTGCCCGTGCACCATACAGGCTCCTTGCAGGACCTGTGGAGCATCAAGGACAACTGAAGAAGTCTCCCTTGGAGTGAACGATTCACTCCCTTGCAACTGCAGGCACCACATCACAACTGACCAGTCTGCTGATCCTGAGCTCCTACCGACTTCGAAGGCTCCAGCAACACAGGAGGTGGGTTCCTATGTCCCTCGAGGTCTGAGCTGCCCTCTCACCAAGTTTGAGGCCAGAATCCCTCGTGGGGGCTGCAATACTCGTACCCCTGTGCACTGCAATCATTTGAAAGTGCATATGCTTGTTGCCATTTCCCAAGCAAGTGCATTGGGCTCCGAGTAGCCCCAGTCTCTGGCACCATTTTCTACAAAGAACTCCAGCCTCCTTGCACCGAGTGCTCTGTGGGCTGCTGCTTTGTGAAATCGCTTGAGATCCTCTCACGACTCCTGTGCCTCCCACCAGTGGGTCCATTTGAGGGTCAACTTTGCTTTTTTTGGGCTGCCCTGGTTTCTTCAGGTCTGCCCTGACTCCCCTGTGTTTGGTGAGTTCCCTGGACCTTGCTGGTCCGAACCGTAACCTTCTTTGACCTCCTGCATGGGTTGCCATTGCCAAGGCTTGTTGGTGCTCCAGCCGGACACCGACCCCTCAGTACTCAACATCCTTTGTGGGGCAGCTCTTATCCGGTTCCTGGTTGTCCTCGACGTCTCCTGGTCCCGGTGGCTGCAGAGTCAAGAATCTCCTCAACGCACCTGAAGCACCCGACATCGGTGGGGATTCATCTACCAAGCCCCTGGTCACTCTTGAGTGACCCAGACTGTGTCCCCTCTACGTTCAGGTACTCTTCAACAAGAATCCACCTTTGGATTCCATCGGACACTTTTCTTCCTTCCAGCAGCGGCTCTTCTTCAAAGTCCTCCATCGGGTTCGACAGCGGTTTCCAACGCCACTTCAGACCTATGCACCTGGCTTCCCTGGGATAGGTAACTCTGGTACTTCTGTATCCATGGGTGGGGTGGGTCTCCAACCTCCTAACTTCCACGGGGTTTCTGCGAAGTCCACTGGGAAGGGTCCTTAAACTCTAAAACTCCAACCGAGACTCTCCCATAGAATTGTACGGAGCACGCGGTCGTGTTCCCACACTGCACCCGTCCTCCGTGGGGTCCCTACTTACTCACCTTGGGTGGTTCCTCGGGGTCCCAGCGATTCTGCATCCTCTAGAAAGTGTCTTGACCCGAGTCGTGGTTCTTATACCACTATTTTAGTATATGGTTTGGTCTTCCCCTGGAGCCCACTGTGTAATAGTGTTATTTACTATTGTTTCTGTGCTACAGTATTGTGTGCTTTGTGATTATCTTCATGTAGATGATAATTTGTCGTACTAGAGAGTGTTATATTAATAAATACATATTTTTATAACTACTGTGTGGTTCTCTTTTCATTTAACCAATACTATAAGGTTGCATTCTGGTAAAACAAGCTGCTTAACATTCCTTCAAGACTAAGCCTGAAGGCTGCTCTCCACAGCTACTACTTGGATAGCTTTCTAAGGTTATCTTTGACCTCTTAAATCACCATAAGGGTTATTTGGACTGGTACAAGGTGCCCACTTTAATTAGTGGACAGAATATACCAGGCCAACTTCTCACACTGACCTACATATTCTAAGTGCTACCTTATATTGCCGGATACCCAGATTTCGACAAAGGGGCACTTTTCATTGTTTACGTTGCCTGGAGTAACAAGCATTGGTAAATGCATTAGGTTTGACCTATGTGATTAATGATAAATCTGTTTTTTGCTGTAAGTTGTAGCTTGCTGAGTAGTTGTGCAATATAAGTTACAGAAAGTCTGTTAATGTGTTATGACTTGTTTATATACAAAAAGGCAATATATTGTGCTGTTACTAGTGGTATAATGTGGGTAAGTATTAGCAACAATTTGAAAAATGAAATGAAAGAGAGAAATACTAGAATTAATTGATATATTAGCAATATTTGGTGTTTAGAGGAGTTCTGACAACTTTTTGTCCCGGTGCCACTGCACCTGCTGCACAATTCAAATCATGACCCTATTGCCTGTAAGGTAACTGCACTCTTGACTGCCTGTTTAGTAGTAAAATATTGCAATATTTGGTGTTTAGAGTGGTTCCTAGAGCTTTGGGTCCCAGTTTCACTGCACCTGCTGCACCATTGATATCATGACCCTAGGGCCTGCAAGGTAACTGATCTTGTGACTGCTTATTTAGTAGTTAAATATAGCAATATTTGGTGCTTAGAGGAGTTCTGCCAACCTTTGGCCATGGTGCCACAGCACCTGAAGCACTATTGAAATCATGGCCCTAGTGGCAGCTAGATAACTCAGTAATATTCTGCATTTAGTAGGGTCCCTAGAGCTTTTGGCCCCAGTGTCACTGCACCTGCTGCACCATTCAAATCATGACCCTGTTGTCTGCAAGGTAACTGCACTTGTGACTGCCTGTTTAATAGTAAAATATAGAAACATAAGGTGTTTAGTGGGGTGCTTGGAGCTTTAGGTCCCGGTGCCAATGCACCTGCTGCACTATTGA
Organism: Calotriton arnoldi; assembly: GCA_963921515.1. Lineage (NCBI taxonomy): Eukaryota > Metazoa > Chordata > Amphibia > Caudata > Salamandridae > Calotriton > Calotriton arnoldi. The sequence continues at coordinate 315,130 of CAWUFW010005332.1, forward strand.
ATTCATGACCCTAGTGCTTGCTAGATAACTGCACTTATGACTGCCTGTTTAGTTGTAAAATATAGCAGTATTAGGTGTTTAGAGGAGTTCTGACAACTTTTGGGCCCGGTGCCGCGGCACCTGCTGCACCATTCAAATCATGACCCTGTTGTCTGCAAGGTAACTGCACTTGTGACTGCTGGTTTAGTAGTAAAATATAGAAACATTAGGGGCCTGATTACGATGTTGGGTGGACTTGCATCCCGTGCTCACTACACCACTGGATTCAAGCTAGCCTGGCTGATGAAGGGTGATGCCCTGAAACCGGTCCCAGGATGCTTGTTTCCGGTCCAGGGAGGACCTGGCTTGGCAGTTCGGGCTGGACTGTTCCCACAAGGAACAGGGTCAAGACTGATTTGCATATGGCTGTGTCCAAACTGGGGTGGTGTGGTGAGCAAAAGAATGATGGATTTAACCCAGATCCTTTTGACTGGGGGTGAATGTTTGCATTGTCCAGCGTTCCGTCCATCAATTGTTTCTTTTGCATATGTCGCCCTAAGGGGGAAGGGTATGCCCAGACGTGGGTCCCGTGCTCATTACACCACTGGATTCAAGCTAGCCTGGCTGATGAAGGGTGATGCCCTGAAACCGGTCCCAGAATGCTTGTTTCCGGTCCAGGGAGGACCTGGCTTGGCAGTTCGGGCTGGACTGTTCCCACAAGGAACAGGGTTAAGACTGATTTGCATATGGCTGGGTCCAAACTGGGGTGGTGTGGTGAGCAAAAGAATGATGGATTTAACCCAGATCCTTGTGACTGGGGGTGAATGTTTGCATTGTCCAGCATTCCGTCCATCAATTGTTTCTTCTGCATCAGCCCGACATAGTCTCGGTCCTGGGACTGACCGACCTCTGGTCGGCGGGCCCGACTGGCTTATTACAATGTGAACGAACACTGTTCGGTCTCATACTCCCATTTCTCAATGGGAGCTCATGTTATGGCCGTAAACCGGTAGTAACACAAGCTCCCATTGAGAAATGGAAGGTGTTGTTCATTCCTGCACCCCGTGGCAGGCACCTCAAGGTGCCTGCCATGGAATGCAGGGCTCAACTGGGGGGGCACCATAGGTGCCCCTTCAGCCCCCAACCCAGAGGCCGCAGGCACAAGGGGGCCCTGCTGGGGGCCCCCATGCACGGTTTCCGACATGGTTTCCATGTCAGACAGGCCGGCATGAAAACCATGTCAGAAACCGTGCATCGCAATCCCAAGGGCGGAAAGGCCCACTGTTTGGGATTACGAGCCGGCTCCAACTGGCTGGCGGAGTCCCTGAGCCCGTCGTAAGCCAGCCGGTTTACTTTCCGACCGCCAGCATTATGATGCGGCGGTCGGAAAGTAAACCGAGCGGCCCATTACGATGCAGCCAGTAAGGCTCCCACCATTGGTCGTAGCCTTTACGGACCGCATCGTAATCCGCCCCTAGGTATTTAGTGGGGTGCCTGGAGCTTTTGGTCCCATTGCCATCACATCTGCTGCACTATCGAAATCATGACCCTGTTGCCTGCAGATAACTGCACTTGTGACTGCCTGTTTAGTAGTAAAATATAGCAATATTTGGTGTTTAGTAGAGTTATGACAATGTTTGGCCCCGGTGCCACTGCACCTGCTGCACCATTTAAACCATGCCCCTTTCAACTGCAAGGTAACTGCAATTGTGACTGCCTGTTTAGTAGTAACATATAGCAATATTAGGTGTTTAGAGGAGTTCTGACAACTTTTTGTCCCGGTGCTACTGCACCTGCTGCATCATTCAAATCATGACCCTGTTGTCTGCAAGATAACTGCACTTGTGGCTGCCTGTTTAGTAGTAAAATATAACATGTCTCTTGTATATTAACTTTATTTTTAATGTGCAATGTTTATTACAACATTTAGAATTTGATCATAATGACCAAATAGATCAAGTTGAAAAAAATCAATTTGATAATGCCCACAAAGTGCAAAGAAAGGTACTGAGGCATGAATAGAAAATGTCACAAACATTCTAAGGCTAAAGCATCAGCTTTACACAACTAGGTGATAAAAAGCAAGCATTCCAGCATATTGTTAGAACCTGTCTGCCTTTTGCGTGGGAAGAGATCTTATCTTGACAGTGAATGGGGCATTTATCAGTGTGAACAGCTTTAGTAGAAGTATCGTAATGCGTGCAGCCAGGGGAAGTTGACAAAAAATAGTTCCACACAAAAGTGAATGAACACAGCTTTTTGGCACTGGGAACTGATAAGAGCCCCCCCTTTAAGACATATTAAATACAAGAGATTTCACAAGCAGGCAAAACTTAAAAAGGGCAGAAGAACAGAAGGTGAGCATCAGTCTCCTCTGAACTCCTACAGACTTCACAGACTTGACTGCCTGCGTTGGAGCCCCTCCAGTTGCAGGTGACCGAGTCAAGTGGTAAAGTTCCCAGCTTAAACCTTATGTATAAGGACTTTGTGAAGGGAGGATCTATTTCGTCAAGGAAAGTCTCCAACCATGGGTCTGGCTTGAACTCTTGGAATCTATTTGATAATGTGCCCAAGTTTGATGATTGGGTAAATGTATTTTCTTCTTCCGACCAGAAAGTGGTTTTAACTAACTTGATGGAGGAAGAAGTGATAAGAGATGGCTGGCTCCAAAGATTAATCAAGCCCAATCCAGTTAATGTCTCCTTGATGTATTTTAGCCATGGGCACAAGGTCCCTGCTTTTGATATGCTCAAAATATCCCCTAGTCCAGCCCTATACGGTTCCAGTTCTTCTGTCGACCAAATCCTTACCCAATACAGGATTGGTTTAAGTTTAGCTATGGCTACGATCGATTGCATGTCCAAATCCATCTTGAAATTGAGTGGGGTACTTTGGGGGAGTTTAAGTATTGCCCTCAAAAATGTGTTTTCTGCAACCCCCAGTGGATTGACATTGCTGTGGCCCCATAGGTTAGGGCCATAGATTGCAGCAGCTACTGCTTGGGCTCTCCATATCTCGAATAATGGGGTTATCAGGTGAAAAGATGCCTTTTTTGCAAAACCCAAGATTGCAGCCACCCTGTGGTTGAGGGTAAGAGAACTTGTCGCTATCTGGCTGGTCCATGAATTCGTACTAGATAGATGAATCCCCAGATAGTCAAATTATACAACTCTTTCAAGATTTACTCCCTGAAGGCTAACAGCCCCTCTAAAATACCTATGCGGATGGATGCCCATATATTTGGTCTTACTAGTGTTGATTACCAGGCCATTATTGGTGCAAAAAAGATGAAACCTAGTAAGTAGGGTAGCAATACCCTTAGGCGTTTTGGATACTAACAAAGTATTATTGGCAAATAGTAAAAACTGTATTTTTGTAGCCCCAACACTGGGGAATCGTTCTCGCAGTCCAAAAGAAAATCCACACAGCATTTGATGTACAGCAGGAATAATGTTGGGCAAGGACACAGCCTTGCCTCTCCCCTTTGTCTACCCTTAGGTCTGTGACTTTTCCATTTGCTCCCCATCTATTCTGCGCGTAATTGTCAGTATGAAGACGCACAATTATGTCTAATAGAGGAAATGATATCCCCATGCTTTTCAAAGAACCTCACATCTTATTTGGAGGACCATGTAAAAGGCTCACTTCAGGTCAACAAATGCGACATAGAGACTTCCTTGATTATCTGCTGTTTACCACCTCAGCAACTGAAATCTAAAAACCTGGTCCACAGTACTTGTCTTCAATCGAAACCCTGCTTGAAACTCGGAAAGTATCTTGTTATCCTCAATCCATGTCATTAGTTGGTTCAATATTTGCCTACAGAATATTTCTTGATCTATGTCAGTCAAACTGATAGGACGATAGTTGGCTGGGTCGGATTTGGAACCCTTTTTGAAGATTGGTACTACCCCTGCTCCTCTCCAAGTAGCAGGTATTTGGGCACACGCCATTATGGTATTAAAAATACAATTTATGTATGGTGTCCAGATATCAAGTTCATACTTCATCTCATTTCCACAACTTCTCTTCTGAAAAGAAGGAAATGTACACCATTTTGGATGTGGAGGAAACATGGGTGGCCCCAAGAAAATAGTCTCCATAACCCTGAGCCTTGATCTAAATCAGTGCCTGGCCCCTAGAGTTCCAAAGCAAAAAAAACATGTTCTGTTGCTGAGAAGGTGTATTATGCGATGTGTTCCAGAGATTTTGATAAAGTAGTCAACAGAGTGAACAAAGACCTTTCTCTGCCAGGCATGTAGACTGTACTCGAAAGTTAGAGGCACTATTCAAGTGAATGGGTCATTAGAACCGATCTGTAGTGAGACTACACTATAACACAATAAAGGTTGTTTGGGCCATTGAGGCTGCCAGACACTATGCTTAGTGGTCTTCACTTTTTGTCAGTGCACTAAGCATACATCATTGCCTTTTTCAATGCACATGTAGGTCTCACAACCTCCTGAGGCAGTGCTTCCCAACTGTTTTATAACTACATCCCAATTTTTAGAATGCCAAACTTGCACGACCTTCAATGGACATAAGGCAGGCACTTTTTTAATGTAACTAAAGCATTGTGTGTTAGTGCACTGCCAGTTACAGAGCACATTTTCCACTGAAATGACCCCTAAATTTGCACAGACTTACAGTTTTATTGATATAACTAAGTAGCACACAAATGACAATGTGTGGAAATTGGGTTTCTGTGAATATTTATCATTTGTGCATCACCAAGTGTCTTGATTTGCTTTGCTCCTATTAAAATCTCTCTTTCTAGCACACTTCAGAATAACAAAAACAAATATGCTTCATTTTTGCCTTCCTGCAGTGCATTTCCATGTACATTTTGTTGTGTGTTGCAAAAAACGACATCCTACAGCCTTTCAATTCACACTTCCTGTACTGCAGCAAGATCGTCACATAATTCAGTTTAAAAACTCCTTTCACTTTGTAGTCAGGGCAAGAAAATCCCCACCAATCCCTTTGTTAAAAGAATAAGCAGCAAGTTATCAGAAGACATAGCCTGACATTTGACCTCTTTCTTTGAAGCACTGGCAAATGCAACAAGATAAGCACAGAATTTAAAGGCATCTTTATTTATTGCCCAGACTTTCCCAACCCACCAAAAATGGGTTTGTCACCCACCAGTGAGTAGTGAACCACAGTCTGAGAAACACTGTCCTATAGTATACACAGCAGGCTGCATGCCAATCTTAAAGCATTCACAGCAGAATGAACTTCCTTTTGGCTATATAGCATTAAGTACCCCTCATCTTTAGGTCTGGCATTAGCCAAGACCTTTAAATTGTATTAAAATGGTATATAATCTAATTAGTCGTAGGGGCTTTCAGCCAGTTCTCTTCATCCAAATGTCTGTCAGGGCGTCAATCACATTATTGTTCCACCCACCACAGAATGTAGCTTGGTGCACAGGGTCAGCCCACTTTAGCCATTGGCTTACCACTCTGTGAGCGATGGAATTCTGCTCTTGTGCAATGTGCGCTTCCACACAAAAAATAACCCCCTTGAATATTTTTACAAAAAACATTCACAATTGTTGGCAAACCAAAAGTTGGCAGCCAACGCCAGACCTTTTAGATTTGCCAATGCTTATTTTAACTTTTTTGCTTTAAGATGGCTATTTGTTACCTTTTGATTACTTCATTGCTTCAAGTGTACAAGTTGTCACTCTTTCCTTCAGCAAATATTCTGCCTCTCTCCTTTATTTGCCACACACTTCATCTTCCCTCGTGTAGTGCACACAGTATGCATTATCTTCACATGTATTACACAGAACATGCAGCACTCCTAACAGAGCAAAGCAGGGCTCCCTCCCTCCTATGGAACAAATAGCAGATATATTAGTTACAACACAACTTTTATAGTACTCACAGCAGGTCTCAATCTCTTTATGGGGCTTACAACAGGACTCAACTTTATCCATAGTACAAGTCACTAGTTGCGCTGAGTGATATAGTATACATATTGGTTCAAGTTCACTTCTATAGAAAATGAAGCAGGGTGTTCTCTAGCCTATGGTGCGTGCACACAGTAGGTCTTAATCAGTTCTATGTTGCACATTACAAAACTTGTGACCCCTTCTAGTATAAAAAGCAGGGCAAACACTATCCTCTCTTTAGGACAGAAATGTCCCCTACATGGCAAAGCGGCGTGTACCTCTGCTCCGAGTTCCCCAAGCAATTGAAACATGTATACTTACTTTTTTGTGTCCAGTGTGTGCAGAGGCCTAGGCCTGAACAATGTGAGCTTCAGAACCTGTACTGTGATCTGGTGGGGTGCACTGCCGAGATGCACCACTTGAACCAACCCAACCTGAAAGCATCAGACAGTGAATCTCATCCCATGTCTGGAAAATGTGCGTAAAAGATGGATCAACCCCCCCCCCCCACTTTGTTCCAATCCTAAGTTCATCTTGACCAAGGAAGGAGGTGCTCCACAGAATATATTCATACAATACTGTGGTTCTAACACACGTCTTCGTCCTTCACACAGTAAAAAACACACACAACAGGCCTGCCTTCTTCCTATTTAAACATAGAATTTCCTATTCTGTCTCTTTACACCCAGTATTTCCTATCCTGTTACAGCATCTAGAGCAAATTCCACGCCCTGCTATAAAACACTCAGCAAGCTTTGCTGCTATGCTGATTACAAGCAGAATCACTTCCTCCGATTGGGCCTCATTTCCTTCTCTTGTACACACAAAACAGAACTCACCTTCACTTCCGTCCTCTCTTCCGTAATATTTCCACTCTCTCCTATCATGCAGCAGCCTCTGCCCAATTATACACACAGCACGACCACTTAAGTACGCCAGATAGGTGTCACTGTTCACATGGCCTGTAATGCAGGGTACAAAATGTGCTATTGCAGCGCAAACAACATTTTGCTGTCCCTGCTACAGTATACAGAGCAAATGTCACTCTCTTGTACCGCACACAAGCAGGTCTAACTACTTCTGTAGTACACACAACAGGTCACTCTCCTTCCTTATGAGAATGTTCCACTTCGTCCTACAGCACAAATACTGTCATTAAGTTGCACTGTTTCATATTTAGTAGACCCAAGCGGCCACTCTATCTACCTCTTTAAACAACTGAGGATCTCATTCATCAGTACATAAGGAAGGACTCATCAATACTTAAAATATGCAGGTGGCTTTGGCACGTACCAACACCTGTCCATCTCAATTGAATTGTTATCTTATTATCCTTGTGATCTAATGGTTTTATCTAAGGCACTGATTGGTTATCAGCTCCTTGAAATTAATTGGGCTATTTATTCCAATAAGATTGACTTAAAGACCAAGATAGCAAAGACCAAGGCTTTGGATGAAAAAAAACTGAACTGAACTCAAATCCTCTCAGGAATTACAGGCTGACTTTCAGCTTAACTGTAGTCAGTTTTATAGATACTTATAGTTCTGGCATACCATAGCACCCTATTTATGCAACCTTTGGGAACTACCTGATTTTAATCCATTGGAGGGCAAACTGTTACTGGGTGCCCTGGGCACTCACAAGATTACACAAATCTACCAGTCGTTGATCACAAATAGTTCCACCACATTGCCTGCTCTTCGGATGGCATGGCGGGGCGACATAGATGACATTGACGAAGAGGACTGGATGGAAGCTCTAGAGGCACCTTGCGATTCAGCTATCTTCTCCCGCCTTCACTTGATACAATTCAGGTATTTGCATAGAGCTTATTATACCAGGTACTGCTTGTGGTGGATGAGTGTCATTGGCTCTCCCATTTGTCTTCAATGTAGAATGGAGGAGGGCACTTTCCTGCACACAGTATGGGGTTGTTTAACCTTGAAGCACTTTTGGAGGGGGGTGTCGTCTTGCCTTGCTGAGGTCCTTTACTGGGAGATCCCACTTCATTCAAAACTTATCCTTCTTCACAGTATGGAGGGACTTGGGGGAAATCAATATAAAAGACATCTGTTGTTTTTGGGGCTCACTTTAGCAAAACAGGACATTGCCAAACTGTGCCCAACATCATTAGAGAGAGAGAGATTGGTCATTGTATGGGACTAGAAATTGCTGTGTTCCAGGCAAGGGCCTGCCCACAGAAATATCAGAAGATATGGTGGTGCTGGGCTGATTACAGAGGCATTGTTCTGGCCCCGGTACACACTACTGAGGCTCAATGGGACATTGAAATAGAAACATTTGGCAATACTACGTGAGAGATCCAGAGAGAATTCCAGAACATCTTTGTGTGGTAATTTTCTGGGGGGCAAGATGGGCTTGGGAGTGGTCAACTACGATGAATGTTTAATCGTAGTTCATGGGCATTTACCCTGTAAATGCTTGTGGGACGTCTTGGCCTTGTCATGTTGTCAAAACCCAATAAAATTTGTTTATAGAAAATAAATAATGTCTCCTTGAGGATGGCATTAAAAAGTAGAAATGTTTTAATTTCTCCAAACGTTCATGACTTTGCATATGGGTTTCACTGTACAGTGCACTTCTATAGTGGGAAACGTTTTAAAGTTTGTCTAGGCACAGTTTTGTGTAGTAGACGGCTACCCTTCCAGTGCAAAACCTATGCTAGACACCACAGAGACATCTGTGCACTATGGTACAATGGTATATATGTGTTTTAGGCAACCTGATTGTACTCAAACACTAGGGAAGAAAGCAGGAGCACAATATCTTAGTAGATATGACGCTATTCTGGCATAAGCCCATCTCCATTTACTGGTGGGTGTCATTAGTCGTTCCACTGTGGACAGTAGTGGCCGTAATAAGTAGGTTATAATTGGATGTAGTAATGGGGTAGGCAATGCAGGTGCCAGGGGCTTTAAATGTGGGCTGATGCCTGGTGGCCATCTCTTTGTCTCCTGAGGTGCTGTGACATGGATGTCACCAATGGATTTTCCCATTCACCCAGCTCTTCTTTGTTCCTTTAGAGGGCCCATTGTAAGCTGAATAACAGCACTGTGATGCTTGAGTGCTCTACATTGCCCGGATGGTCTCCTCCTTCAGGAAGAAGCTTTCCAGGGGTGAGGCTCGTTGGAAGGGGGCTGACCTGCTGGTGGCCATACACTTCTTGCTGTACCTCAGGTACCCCGGAGAATATGCAGGAGTGACTAACAGTCACTGAGATGTACCTGGCAGAGGTATTCAGACAAAATATCGAAATTAAAATATCGTCCTACCAAAATATCATGTCCAAAATATCGTGATATGGAAATATCATCTGCAAGAATATCGTTGTCAAGAATATCGATTGGAAGGTAAGTAATATTGATTTTTAAAATATCTAAGGGGCCCATTACGATACCCGGCGTAAATAAATCCGCCAGGCATGGAAGCGGCAAAAATCCGCCCGCACACACCGCCTGAACACCGACCACGCCATTACAATTACACAAACCGAAAACCGCCACCGGCGGAAAAATCACACAAAATACCGCCCGCCAACGTCCGAGTCGGAGTCAAACCGCCCGCCACGGACGGAAACACGCACGACAACACAAAACCGCCCGCCCTCACGGCCGACACACCGCATGTGAAATTACGATCGCACCGACATGAGCGCGGAAAACCCACAAATATACCGCCCGCCAGCGCAAACAACGCCGATGAGAATCGACACGGCAGAAGCCATGGCGCCAACGTACCTGCACAGAAACCATCCGCACACAAAACCAATAGCACACAACATGGCCAACAAGTCCACACAGCAAGGCACGCACAAATACACAAGCACAGTACACATCCCGAAAACACCCCCCCGGACAAACAAAAAATACAAAGGCCAGAACCCCAGACACAACACACCTGAAAACAACAGACCATGAGGACACACCCACATAGGTGAGTACAAAAGCAGCACTCCCACAGACCACAACCCCTTGCTACATTGCAAACTAGAGAGGAGAGGAGAGGACACAGTGACACAGCAAGGACAGCAGCACACCACAGAAACGCACACATCACAACCACCACCACCACCACCACCACCAAACACCGGCACCACAAACCCCCTGCACATTACACAACACACACCGCACCAGCACCACAAACACCATGGCACCACAAAGAATGCCCAAGTACACGCCCATTGAGCTGACGGTCATGGTCGACGAGATCATCAAGGTGTACCCACAAATCTATGGGAACATGGTCCAGCACACACCACTAGCCACCAGAAACAGAATGTGGAACCGGATCGTAGACCAGGTCAATGCAGTCGGGACCCTGCCCAGGAACAGAGGTGAAATAAACAAACGTTGGAATGATGTAAAGAGCCTGGTCAAGAAGAAGGAGGGCAAAAACAGAGAGCTGGCTGCCGTCACTGGCGGAGGGAATCCCGCGCTCTTTAAGACCTTCAAAGCGTGGGAGGAGAGGTGCGAGTCGTAATACATCCGGAGATCCTCGCCGGATTAGCAGGGGGAGTGGAGGCTGGTAAGTACAAACTAATGTATACCAGCACACCGCTATGTACTCACATGCGCAACTACCATGCCACAGCTCCCAGGGACAAACACCCCCATGTCCAGCACACAATACACAACACATCACACACACATGCAACAGACACCACCACACACAGCCCAAACCGAACAACTGTAAGATGCGTGGGGACATGTGTACACTCAGCCAGCCACGTAACCACCAACAGGTCCCCAAATATGCCAGAAGCGCCACAACGAGCACCCACCACACCCATGTGTCCGCCACAGCTGCACTAACCGACAAGTAACAGGTAAGTGGCAGGAACACAAAGTGCAGTGGGTGGGAGGGTGGACAGCCCAAGTACAACACACACCAGGCCCCAGTCCCACAGCACAGCAAGGAGGAGCATCCCCCACACCCCACAGCCACGTGTCAGCCACCGCAGTGCACAACGACAGCCGAAAGGCAGACATCACGGTCCACAGCAATCGGTGTCAGTGGGTGTCCAGCCACCCCCACGACCCACAACACCCCCCCACCCCCACAGACCTGCAACATGGAGCACCCCCGCTTAGAGCCATGTGGCATCCAGTACAGTGCACGCACGACCAACTTGCAGGTGGGAAACTGGACAGGGCTGGATTACTTGAGGCATGAGGACCATAACACGACCAACACATGGGACATGTCACGTAGCAGACCAACACGCAGCACCGCCCACCGTCACGAACAAGTGAACAATGTGCACACGGACATGAACAACAGACTCACACCCCACATGACCCATCACAGACATAGCAACACCCAAGGAGCCACGTCTGCATGCACAAGCCACACTGAATATAGTCCCACACGGCAGCCACTGTGCAACTCATCACACACAACCGAAACACCATTGAAGTCCTGTCCATGTAGCCCCTACTGCCTGTCAACCACACACCCCACAACTACGCCTATGTAAGACAAACAACACTAGACGCAACAGAGCGGAACAACATAAATGCACACGAACACCACTGAACCCATCAAACTCACTGACACACCATGCACATACAACATACCATCCATCCCATCCGTCAGCCCCAGTCTCATGAAAGGCATGTCATCCGCACAGCTGCCACACATACAGCAGTCACGCTAAGATACATGCCCATGACCAACCATGTGCCAGAAGTCAATGAAGCGCACGACACACTGTGAGCAACAACACACAACATGGGCCACACCCCCCCGAGCACTGCAGTGATGCACATGGCACAGGGCAGCACGCACACCAAGGAGATGGGACAACTGCAATACGTTGGCTGGCACACAACCATCACTCACTCATAACGATGCGTCCAATGCCATGTCCAGTAATCACAACAGACAGCAAATATGCAGGCCATGTCAAGCATGCACACACCTCAAACCATGCACTGTCATGCTGCCACAACACATGTCACGTTCGGCACCCATGGCTCACAGCATGTACCCCAAAAGCATATCCCCTCCCAAATGCGAATCTGGGGCATGGCCCCCATGTTGCCATATGCGTTCCTAAGCGTTCCATTTGAACCCCAAAAGCATATCCCCTCCCAAATGCGAATCTGGGGCATGGCCCCCATGTTGCCATATGCGTTCCTAAGCGTTCCATTTGAACCCCAAAAGCATATTCCCTCCCAAATGCGAATCTGGGGCATGGCCCCCATGTTGCCATATGCGTTCCTAAGCGTTCCATTTGAACCCCAAAAGCATATCCCCTCCCAAATGCGAATCTGGGGCATGGCCCCCATGTTGCCATATGCGTTCCTAAGCGTCCCATCTGAACACCAAAAGCAAAGTACAAACCAGACCCAGGATGGGCCAGGAGCCCGCATACACCAGAGTCACAATAAGTAGGGGCACAGCAACACACCCATCGGCATGGCCAATCCGTCCCATGCCACATGTGCACAGCACACAGTCCCATTGCCAAGCACACACAACTACAGATGCTACAGCCACACACACGCCTCCGGGAAACCCATGTACGAGATTGCACGAACTGTTAATGTCAGACGACAAATACATACTTCGCCAGGTGCAACACAATAACAAATCTCATTCTCTCCACAGGTGATGAACTGCTGGATGCTGGGGATGGAGCCAGCAGCCAGCACAGCCAGCCTACAAGCCCCCAACGAGGACACACGGATCTGGAGGATCTGTCCTCCTCTTCGGACACGGACCACCAAGCAGGCCCATCTGGTGTGGCAGGGCCCAGCCGCTCCCCAGGACCCCTCCTACCCACCAACCCATCATCCAGGGCTGCTGAACATTCCCAGCCCCCTGCTGCCACTGTCGTTGCGGCCACACCCACGGTCATTGTGGCCACTACCACTGCCGCAACCGCCACCATCGCCGCACCGACCACCACCGCCGCCACCACCGCCACGTCTTCGCTGGCACCAGCCCCAGCGCAGGTGGTGGCCCGGCCGACTGGATCCACCCTGGGAGCCACAGCGAGGACCGTGGTGAGCAATGTGGCTAGTGGGCAGGGCCGGTGGCAGCAGGACTGGTAGGAGGAGCAGGGTCAGGGAAACGCCAGCCTCCCCTGGGAGCCATGCCCTGCCTCAAATGGCCAGAGTCCTTGGGGCCTATGAAGAGGCCCAAGGACAATGGCTCCGGTCTGCTTCAGACACGCGTGAGGTGCTGGGGGTGCTGAGGTCCATGGACGCCCGTATGGGCCAAATCGTGGACCTCATGGGACAGCTGGTGGTGGCGGTGAGGTCACAGCCAGGGACAGCAGCTCCCCTCCGCCACCACCTGCCGGGGCGCAGGGTGGAGCAGCAGTGTCCAGTTCCCCTGCGTCCACAGCCAGTGAGCACACCTCAACCACCAGCATGTCGCAAGCAGGCACCCCCCTCGCAAACGTGGAAGGGGCCGTCCGAAGTGGAAACAGATCTCCCGGGAGGACTTCGCACGCTCCAAACGCAAGTGAGGCAGCCAGCCAGCCTTCCGCCAGCCTTCCTTGACCAGCCACTGCATTGACTTGGACTACGATCCCACTCCACACAGCCATCTGGATGGCATGTGTGTGTTGGACTATGGACATAGAACCAGTGGGTACACCCTGATCATCACGCAGCCATGACCGACAGCTCATTGTCACTGCACGCACCACTTTTGTCATCACCTTACACACAATCACATGTCACAGTTTGTAATAAATGCACCTTTTTCACTAACTGCTGTTTGTGCCCTGTGTTTTATTTGTACGGAATACAACGGCCACCTTGGGCGGAAAGGCACCTGATGCGTGGCATGGCAATTGAATCCGGAGGGCCTGTAGGGACCTAGGGGTGGGAGACAGAACAGGAGCACATTCAATGAGTGTGTCACACACCCATCACACAGTACATGTCAACAACTACAAGCAATGTACACACATCGCACAGAGCAATAGGGCACAATGCCACAGCCACCAACAGTGGCATACTACCCTGGCCATGGAGCGTTGACACACAGCACGCAGTGAACAAACGGCCACCCTGACACAGCACACACACACCTGCACAGATACAGCCACATCAGCCGTCGTACATGGACACTCACCGTCAAGTGAAGTAGCGGGCGATGAGCTGCTGCCGCACATTACCAGCTTCCTCCTCTCCGCTGTCCTCCTCACTCGAGCTGTCCTGGTCTGCGGGCTGGGGCCCTGGTTGATCTCCGTCATCCACAATGAGGGGGATCTGCTTCCGAATGGCCAGATTGTGCAGCATGCAGCACGCCACCACTATCTGGCACACCTTCTGTGGGGAGTACGCCAGCGCACCCTCGGTGCGGTCCAGGCACCTGAACCTGGACTTGAGGAGGCCAAAGGTACGCTCGACCACACGTCTGGTCCTCCCATGTGCCTCATTGTAGCGATCGTCTGCTGGGGTGCGAGGATTCCTCAATGGACTGAGCAGCCATGCCCCATTCGGGTACGCAGAGTCACCTGGGTGTGAGGGACACAGAGAACCGTTGCTATTCCAACTGGACAGGGGACAGCATCGCACAACCAGCACGCTACACCACTCCACATACTCACCGACAATACAGGCACGATCCTGTTGCATATTGGACATCAGTCGTGGCAAGATGCTGTTGCGCATTATGTGTGCGTCATGGGCCGAGCCTGGGAACTTTGCACACACGTGGGTGATCACCATGTCCGCAAGGCACACCACTTGCACATTCAGGGAGTGCGTGTGCTTCCTGTTGCGGTACAGGTGCTCAGTGGCCTGTGGTGGAACAAGGCCGACATGTGTGCAGTCAATGGCTCCAACGACGTGTGGGATTCTGCCAAGGGCATAGAATGTACCCTTCACTGCCGCCAATTCACGAGCCCTGGGGAAGCGGATGTACCTGTTTCGGCACAGCATCATGGCTGCCAGTACATCCCTCAGCACCTTGCTGAACATGGGCTGGGACATCCCTCCTCCAATGCCCACTGTGTGCTGGAATGACCCAGTGGCGAAGAAATGCATGGCGGCCATCACCTTAGCCGTGGGGGTGACAGCAGTCGGATACACCCTGCGGGGACGGAGATGGGGTTCTAACATGGCACACAGTCGATGCAGGGTTGGCCTGTCCAGCCGAAACTTCCTAATAACCTCTGTATCGTCCATGTCCGCCAGCAATTGGTATGGGCGGTCAATGTTCGGTCTCCGCCTAGGGACAATGGCAGAGGACACATGTCAAAGCAACACGACACATAGCAATTTCGCATACACATCACTGACATGACTGAGCAAGCACATGAGCCACAGCCCAGCTGTCAAGCTGGGACGGCACGGCCACAATACACTTACACAGGTCTCCCAACAATGGCAATGGCTAGTGATACGAACCACTGCTATGTGCATGCACATGGGGATCTAGGCCCCAATGACTTGCGGGGCGTGCTGATGGGGACTGACTGCATATCCGTCAAGCGGCAACGCCACGGCAACATGAATGTCTGCTGAGCATGGAACTGCTTCCGCGGCTGGATGAGTATGGCACACGACGACGACGATGTGGGCACAGGCTGAGCGGCCAAAACAAGTGGGACCTGTGGCACGAGGGGATATGAGACAGTAGTAGGTGTCAGCACTGCACCCTATGTACAGCACTGTACGGATCACACCTCCCGAAACATTGACAGGTGTCCACATTGACAGCCCCATGCCAAGACGGCTGTGTGCTTGCAGTCACACGTCACAGGTGAGAGGTTACATTGCACGTGCCAGGTGGCAGACGTACATAGTGGGAGCTGGCATGTGTGTGCATGTGTCTCCTGTTCAGGATCCACCAGATGGGCGCTGACTCTGTACTGACCATTGGACACAGCATGTTCCGTGGAAGGCTTGTGTGTGTGGGATGGTGGCACTGGATGTGCCTCCGTTGGGTGGGGGGCCATGCACAGGGCGGGTACGTCGATGATTGCGCATTGTTGGTCACGGTGGGTGCACCAACTGAAGATGTGTTGCCCTGTGTTCAATTCCTATGTCCGCATGATGATGGACTGTAGATGTGGGCAGACTACACATTGGTCGATGTGCTGTCTATATGCATGTGCCTTCACACCAGGCACAGCTGCCCCTGCACATGTGACCCCTGCTGGACTCGCTGCTGGGTCTGTGGAGCTGATGCACCTTCTGCGCGTGGGGCGGACAGCTCTCCTCACTTCCCTCATTGCGCATGTCATGACTTTGCCGCAGGTGACATGGATCATGGAGGGCCCACATGTACGCGTGGGTAGGCTACACATGATTGTACACTGGTCGCCACCCCCAGTCAGTGTTTCGAATGGGAAGGTTGTCGTGCTGGTGGTATGTTCGATGTGGCGGATGGGCGGGCCTAGGTGCGGGCTTACATTCCGGACATGGGGGTAGTTGGATTGGCGACTAGTTGCAGTACACACGGGACACGTCTCTTCCTTTCCACATCTGGGTCATCCCTTGTACTTACTGACAGTGATACAGTCATCTTCGCCCCAGCCCTCATGTCCTCCCCTCGCTCCCCCAATATGCATGCTCACCTGCGAGGCTAGCGCCTGCACAGGCAGCCCCAAGCTCGCACCAGAGAGGGCAAGGAGTGTATGTGTGGGTCCAGTTGCACGAGTGGGCTGTCTCAGGGTATGATGTGTGGCGGGACGCCGTCCACCTGCGTGGTGCCCCAAATGGAGACCCGGCCTGCATGGACTATGCATCACAGTCTTCGCCTTCCGGATCCGCCACCTGCGACACCCAGTGGCTGTGGCTGCCCTTGCGGCCAGGCCGCGTCCGTCTGCGGCTGATGGCCCACACATTCACTCTTTGGCCTCTCTGGGGAGGGCTCGGGGGTGGTGGCGCACGCGCTTGCACTTAGTCGCAATGGCATGTGGCGTGGTTGGTATGATGGGCAATGGATGGGATGGTGCGAGCCACCTCCCGTGACGTCAGTGCTGCTCGTGCTGTGGTGCGTCCCCCTACACTTCCATTTGACTTGTGCCATGCTAGACGTTGAGGTTCTATTGCCTGCGTGATATGACCAGGAGGAGCGCGAGGAGACCTCTCACACACCATGCTCCACTGCCATCCCGTGCCCTGTATCGCCTGTGCGGATTGACTATGTTGGGGTTACACCTGGTCGACTGGGGCTGTGTGTGCCTTGTCAAGGGGCATGGCGGGCGCACAACAGGATCCAGCTTGTCCACAGAGGGTGGGCTGAGGTGCGCCTGGTACCGCTTTGTACGTGTGCCCGGCTGCTGTGCACACACGTGTTCACTCCCCCGACAGGTGTCCTCTCACGATGCCCAGGGAAGCGGTGGTGTACTGTTCATGACCCCTCCCAACACGGCGTGCTCCAACTTGGCATGTGCGCATCTACCCGTCGCACCCACCCACCTGAGCACTGCGTCCATATGACTTCACACGACATATGTGTGTCTTCCACAGTAGTGCTACTCATTTGCGTTGACATCCAATACCAGTGGACTACATGGTCATGTCACGACTGCCGTGTACTTCACATACTCTCATCCTCTCTCATTCGTACTTGTGAAATGAGTCAGCGGAGACAGTTTTGGTTTCAAACATTATATTGAGTCTTCTGTCCTCTGTGATGCAGTATAGTGGACACTACTGGCAGCGGAATACATGTTGA
This sequence comes from Calotriton arnoldi, assembly GCA_963921515.1. Classification (NCBI taxonomy): domain Eukaryota; kingdom Metazoa; phylum Chordata; class Amphibia; order Caudata; family Salamandridae; genus Calotriton; species Calotriton arnoldi. Next base: position 332,679 of record CAWUFW010005332.1, read on the forward strand.
GGATATACTGAGCATGATTGCAAATGGGATAGGGTGTGGGGTTACATGTGATTGGCTGTTGCATGTGGGATGTGGGCTTCAGAGTGACATCTGCTTGGCCAAGGCTGTGCTAATGTACATTTACGTATAGCTGCGGAGCTGCGGACTTTGACACAGACGGTATACATGTAGCCTACCAAACCGCTTGGCATCATGGGCACAGTCCATCTCAGTTCCATGTGACAGGTTTGCTGCGGTTGTTCCTCATGCACGCGTGCATGTGAGATGACATCAGGGCATGTGCTTGCGTGCATGCAGCGGCGTGCCACTTGTTGTTGCACTGTGGTGGTTACTGGACATGTCACAGTCACTGGGGTCGTGTTGTTGTTGTATGCACTTGTCGTCCATGCAAAGGTCCTGGTATGGGATTCCCGGGGCGGGGTTGGGAGGGGTGCAGCACCCACAGACTCCAGGCGACCTATTCATGTCCACTGAGCGGTGTGTGTGTCCATGGGCGCTGGATCCATGTCGTGTCCTGGTTGTTCGTGCAGTTCCGTCCATGTGGGTGCGATACACAGAGCCCATGCCACTGCCTCCCACGATGCATGCGGTGTTCCTGGATGTGATGGGGAACAGTGTGCATGTCCCGGTCATATCCGATGTCATGGCGATGTCGTTGATGGTGTGGTTACAGTTGCCGGTCGTTTGGTATGGCTGTTGTGGTGGTGACTGGCCAGTCCGTGCGGAAGCTAAGCATGGGTGCGGTTGGACATCATAGGTCACTCGGGGAACCTGCGTTGTGGTCCGACGAATTGACAGGTTGTCAGGTATGCGATGCCGTCCAGCAGGGCTTCCATGTCATTGGTGGTGTACATGTTTGCCAGCCAATGTAGCGGATGGTGGCTGTCAAGGTGTTGTTCGTAAGTTGTCCCTTGGAGGACCATGATGGGGCATGCTGGGTGACATTCGATGTAGCTGTTCTCGATGATCCGTCGTGTGGAGGCACAGTGGTCCCATTTCAGTGCGGGTGCGATGTTGGCCACATACGCCATGCCCCCATAGGCAGAGCAGGCCCTGTCGTGTGCGTCCAGAGGGAGGAGTAGTGGTAGCAGGTCCGCCTTCAGACATGCCGGGTTGGAGAGGCATATCTCGACGGGATGCTGGTAGGGACACCTCCGACAGTAGAAGACGGGCATGACGCAGCTGAACAATGTGATGCGGTAAGTCAGTCGGTAACTTACGTTCAGCAGGGACAGGAGATCGCATCCCAATGTATGGAACAGGTTGGTTTTGTACAGCTTGAGCTGTTCGGCGTAGTTGGGTAGGTGTGTTGCGGTTGCCATTTCGCAGCGGTTCGTTGAGGTGGCGTGCTCCGGCTGTGTGTGCAGTCTGCAATGTGCACGCTCCGAGGTTGCTGTGAGCTCTGTGTAGTCGTAGGGAGACAGGACTTGTGTTCTGTTTGCTTGTTTGGAGGACACGGGCCCTCTTCCCACATGCTTCTCAGACAGTTCAAGGTCAGTGATGTGTGACTCCTTCCAATTAACTTGCATGTGGCCGACATGGGGGAGTGTTTTCTTCTTTCTTCCCCGTCCGTTGTGTGCTTCTGTGATATGCGCTATCTGCCCTGTGGTCGGTCTCCTCGGCATGCCTGTGTTGGTCTATTCTTGGACAATGGCTGTATTCACCGGCTTCTGTCGTAGGGCTGTGGTTTCGGAGTTGGAATGGAAGGTCATTCAGTGCTGTCTGTTCTCCCTTGTGTGGGCGGCAGGCTGCCTTTCCGCTCTGCGTTGGGCCTTGTGTGTGAATGTTATTCTTGGGCCACCTGTTGTCGGTCCCCGGGCTCTTTGGTGTTCTGTTTTATATGTCTTGTTCATATGTGCAGGGTGGTATGGGTGTTTCAGTGTGGTACTGGCGTTCCTCTTCCCGAAGGGGCCCTGCTTCTCCTAGTTGGTGTTGCCGCCGCTGTGTGCTACGCCATGTTTGTTACACTGGGGTGTGTCCTGCTGTTGCGTGACTTCACTGACATGTGTGCGTCGGTTGTGTGGCGTTGGGTGTTGTCCGTGAATTGGGCGTTGGGGACATGTCTGTGGCAGGCCTGTCACGTGTCATGTGCGTTCGGGGTGGGGCTGATGTGTGTGCTGCTTGGTTGTGTCCCTGTGTCTGTGTGCGACGCATGCATGGCGCTGCGGTTGGCCTCTGCGTTGTGCGCATGTGTGGCGGCGTCATCGGCGCTTTGGGGCCGTGACGGGGTGGTTGGTTCCTAGTCCCAGGTTGTGTGTACACATGTGTTCCGCGATGTTACGATTTGGCCTGTGTGTCATATGTGGATGCAATGGTGGATGTGTAGTGTACACGCGCTGGTGGGGGTTGTCCGCTTTTCCGCCCTTGCACTGTGTGCGCTGTTTGCGTGCACTTGTTGTGTGTGTGCCTACCTGCGTCTCCGCGGTACGTTGCGTCCTTGGTGGTGCATCAGCAGAAGCATGGGGAGGGCCTGCAGTGCTGGATTCATGCTCGGGGAGCCGCTTCTTCGTTGTCCGTGCTCGGCATCCGTGTTACCGCTTCGGTTTGTCGTACGGTATCTCTTGGCCGTGGGAGCCGTTTGTTTGCGGCATCGTAATTTATGCGCCGGGCGGGACGTGTTTCGTCGGACGGTGTGTGTCAGTTGGGCTGCGCTGCTACGTGTACGGGCGCACTTTGATGGCGGACGGTGTTGCTGGCTTGCCGGCGGTGTTTGGCCTACTTTTCGCATCGTAATTGGACGGGCGTGTGGACTGCTGCGTGCCGGCGGTAACTGGTGCTTTTTGCATCCGCCAGCACGGCGGTGGTGCTTCCGCCCGCCATCGTAATGTGCCCCTAAGTCATTAATATCATTTACAATAATATATAGTTGTTTATCATATCGTTTTTTAATTATTGTTATGTATTTTAGCATATATTTTAAAAGTATAAGAAGTAAATTTTGTGTATAATTATTGTTTATGTTTTTATAATATAGTTGTTAAGTTTTTAGAAGTTATTACATTTAATTTATTAATTTTTGTGATTTTTAGTACCATAGCAGGTTGTGGGTTTATAGGGGTACAGGGCGGGAAGTAATTTATTTATAATAAATTAATAACTAGTTTTTAATTAATATTATTTATTTAATTGATAATTAATTATGTTAATTGTGTAATTATCTTTTTATATTTTATTTTAAGTAGGGGTTGTGGGGTTTGTAGGGGTACAGTGTGGGAATTAAATTAATTCTAATTAATTACTAATTAGTTGTTAGTTAATATTCATTATTAAATTGATAATTAATTATGTTAATTGTGCAATATATTTTTAATTTTAGGTGCGGGTTGTGGGGTTTATAGGGGTACAGGGTGGGAAGCAAATTAATTATAAGCAATTATTATTTGGTTTTAATTAATAATAATTTTTAATTGATAATTAATCATGTTAATTGTGGAATTACATTTTTTTAACTCAAATTTTCGGTGTGGGTTCTGGGTTTTTGTAGCAGTATAGGGTGGGAAGTAAATTGATTTTAATTAAGTAATAATTCTTTTTAATTTATAATAATTATTAAATTGCTAATTCATTATGTTAATTGAGTAATGAATTTTTTGTTAAGTAAAATTTTAGGACCATGTTGTGTGTTTTGTGGAAGTATATTGTGGGAAGTAAATTATTTATAATTAAGTACTAATACATTTTTAATTAATGATAAGTAGTTTATCAATAAATATTTATTTCAATAGTGTCAATTTGTTTTTTAAAGTTAAGTTTTAGATGCGGGTTGTGAGTTTTGTAGGGGTATAGGGTGGGAAGTAACTAAAACAAAAATTACTTAATGAATATTTTTTGTTAAATAATTTTTACATTCAATTATTTATTTATATGAAAACTATTTTTGTATTTTAATTATAACCCCTTCGCTGCTAGGCCTCCCCCCCAAGCCTTTTTTAGGCTATTTGGGGTAGTTCGCGCTTCAGCCCCTGTAACTTTTTGTCCACATAAGGTATCCACGCCAACTGTACATCCTTTTCTTCCAACATCTTGAGGATTCTAAAGGTACCCAGGGTTTGTGGATTCCCCTGGAGGGAACCAAGAAATTGGGCAAAATACAGCGAATTTGTATTTTTTTGGGGGGGGGGGGGGGGGAGTGCTGCAGAAGAAAGCGTCTGGTTTTTTTTCCTGCAAAAGGTATCACCAAAGGGTTTGTGGTGCTAAAATCACCATCTTCTCAGCTTTCAGGAAACCACAATTATTTACACAGTTTTGCCATTTTACTAGGACATAGCCTATTTTGTCAGTAAACCAAAATTTTCTACACAGTTGTGCCATTTTACTGGGACATAGCCTATTTTTCCTAATTTTGTGCTTTCAACCTCCTTCCAGTTAGTGGTAGTAATGGGTGTGAAAGCAATAATGGATCCTGGAAAACTATACATTTCTGAAAAGTAGACTAAATTCAAAATTCAGCAAGGGGTCATTTGTATAGATCCTTCAAGGCTTTTCTATAGAAACTAGCAATTGAAATAAAAAAATATTGAAATTGAGTTGAAAAAACAGCCATCTGTAACTTCTCCTAACTATGGCAGATTTTTAAATGCAATATGCCATTATGTCTGCTGGACCCGTCTGGTTGCGGGGATATATAGGACTTGTAGGTTCACTAAGAACCCGAATTACTCAGAGCCAATAACTGAGCTGCATCTTGCAATGGTTTTTCACAGTGTACCTGGTACATAGCAATTCATTTGGTAAAATATAAAGAGTGAAAAATAGGTACCAAGGAAACCTATATATTTCTGAAATGGGAACAAAATATAGAGTTTAGAAGCAGTGGTTATTTACACATCTGCAAAATTGTGGGTACCCATACAAGCATGTGAATTAGAGAATATTTTTCAAAATGACTTATTTTTTACACATTGTCTTACATTTGGAAGGCAGAAATGCAAAGTAAGTCAATGGGTAATAACACTTGTTCTACTCTTCTGTGTTCCCCTCAGTCTCCCGATAAAAACAGTACCTCATTTGTGTGGGTAGGCCTAGTGCCTATGACAGGAAACGGCCCTACACTCAACGTGAACACATCACATTTTTCCAGTGAAAACTGACCCTTTTTTTGCAATGTGCCTAGCTGTGGATTTTGGACCCTAGCTCAGCCGGCACCTAGGGAAACGTAGCAAATCTATACATTTTTGAAAACTAGAAACCCAGGGAAATCCAGGATGGGGTGACTTGTGTGACTCTCACTAGGTTCTGTTACCCAGAATCTCTTGCAAACCTCAAACTTTGTTAAAAAACACACATTTTCCTCACATTTCTGTGATAAAAAGTTCTGGAATCTGCGGGGAGCCACACACTTCCACCCACCCAGCATTCCCCAAAGTCTCTAGATAAAAGTGGTACCTCACTTGTTTGGGTAGGCCTAGTACCCGCAACAGGAAAGAGCCCAAAATGCAACGTGGACACCACATTTTTCCAGTGTAAACCGACCCTTTTCTTGCAATGTGCCTAGCTGTGGGTTTCGGGCCGTAGCTCAGCCGGCACTTAGGGAAACCTAGTGAACCTATACATTTTTAAAACTAGACACCCAGGGGTATCCAAGATGAGGTGACTTGTGTGGCTCTCACTAGGTTCTGTTACCCAGAATCCCTTGCAAACCTCAAAATTTGTCCCCCAAAAAATGTTCCTCACATTTCTGTGATGGAAATTTCTGGAATCTGTGGGCAGCCACACACTTCCACCCACCCAGCATTTCCCAAAGTCCCCCAATAAAAATGGTAACTCACTTGTGTGGGTAGGCCTAGTGCCCGTGACTGAAAAATGGCCCTAAATGCAACATGGACACATCACATTTTTTCCACAGAAAACTGACCCTTTCTTTGCAATGTGCCTAGCTGTGGATTTAGGGCTCTAGCTCAGCACCTAGAAAAACCTAGCAAACCTGTACATTTTTTGCAACTAGACATCCAGGGTAATCCAACATGGGGTGACTTGTATGGCTCTCACCAGTTTCTGTTATCCAGAATCCCTTGCAAACCTCTAACTTTGTCAAATAAAAAAACATTTTCATCAAATTTCTGTGATGGAAAGCTCAGGAATCTGCAGGGAGCCACAAACTTCCACCCACCCAGCATCCCCCAAGTCTCCCGATAAAAAAGGTACCTCACTTGTGTGGGTAGGGCTAGTACCCGCGACAGGAAACGGTCCAACACGCAACGTGGACACATCACATTTTTCCAGTGAAAACTGACCCTTTCTTCGCAATGTGTCTAGCTGTGGATTTTGGACCCTAGCTCTGCCGGCACCTAAGGAAACCTTGCAAACCCATACATTTTTAAAAACTAGACATCCAGGGAATACCAGGATGGGGTGACTTGTGTGGCTCCCACCAGGTTCTGTTACCCAGAATCCCTTGCAAACCTCAAACTTTGTGAGAGAAAAAAACAATTTTCCTTACGTTTCTGTGATGGAAAGTTCTGGAATCTAAGGGGAGCAACAAACATCCATGAACCCAGCATTCCCCCAAGTCTCCCGATAAAAATGGTACCTCACTTGAGTGGGTAGGCCAAGTGCCTGCGACAGGAAACAGCCCAAAATGTACTGTGGAGACTTCAAAATTATCGATTACAAAAAGACCTTGTTTTACAAGGGAGTCACCTGCGTTTTTGATCCTGAACTCGGCGGCCATCTTGGGAAACCTACCAATCCCAGACATTTCTGGAAACTAGACACCTGGGGGACTCCAGGTAGGTGTGACTTGCATGAATCCCCGAAGTTTTCCTCTGCAGAATCCCCTGCAAACCTCAAATTTAGCAGAAAAATCACATTTTTCTCAAATTTTTGTGTGGGAAAGATGTGGGATCACCCGGCTGACACAAATTTCCTACCACCCAGCGTTCCCCCAGGTATCCCGATAAAAATGGCACCTCACTTGTGTGAGTGGGCTAAGTGCTCGCGACAGAGAAGGGTCCAAAACATATTGCGCAAGCTAGGCACATTGCAAAAAAAAAGGTCAGTGCCTAGTGGACTTTCTGCCACCCTTGGGGGGTCAGATCGGGGGCTATTGCCCAGATATGCCCCCAAGGGGGACAGAAAGACTGTGTCATTTTTTTGGGGGGTGGGGGCATTGGCATGCCCATTCTGGGCAGCCTCCACCCCTATGTATAAAAAAAAAGCATAATCCCTGGTGCCTAGTGGACTCTCTGCCCCCCCCCTTCTGGGGTGTGGGCAGATCAGTGGCTATTGCCACCATCTGCCTCCCGGGAGAGGCAGAAAGACTTTGGCTACTTTTTTTTGGGGGGGGGGGTGGCATAAGCATTCCCATTCTGGGCAGCTCCCACCCCTACCAATAATAAAAAGAATCCCTGGTGCTATTGCCCCCATCTGCCTCCCGGGGGGGCCTGAAAGACTGTGGCAATTTTTGTTTGGGGTGGGGGCATTGGCATGCCCATTCTGGGCAGCCCCCACCTCTGAACTATAAAAAAGAATCCCTGGTTTCTAGCGTGCTTCCTGCCCCCTGTGAGTGGCAGATTGGGGGATACTGCCAACATCTTCCCTCCCCCCAGGTGGGGCAGAAAGACTGAATATGGCCATTTCCAAACGGGGGGAACAAAGGCCCCTGCCCAAGGGGCAGCAACCCCCTGCCTGGTGTCCAATGGGTGGATCCTTGCTTGGGGATCACCGTCCTGCGGCAATCCCCAAGCAGGGATCCACTAGAGAGGGGTACCATTTCCAATGATACCTCTCCCGTGTGTTTTGGTGCTTGGAGAGGCCACGCGCGATCGTCATTACGTTGGAAATAAAAAAAATGCCTCTGGAGTTTGGGGAAGCTCTTCCCCACCTCCCGAGGCAAATAAAAGGAAATCCCTCTGCTGTTTGCAACAGAGGGATTTCGTGCTAGTGTGCACATGATGGAATGGTTCCGTCATGAGCACATGAGCACTAGTGCTCATGACGGACCATTCCATCATGAGCACCAAAGGGGATAATAATATTTGTAGTTCTTTATGATATATATTTAACATTGTAATATGTATTTATTTTATATAATTTTTAATATAAAATATATTTGTATTTCTTTTTTTACATATTTATATTTGTTTACTGTTTTTGAAATTATTTTATTGTGTTGAAGAGAATTTGTTTGTTTCTAATGTTGCACTGACAATGGGAATAGTAAATGTTACCCCTCCGCAATCTAACACCTTCCCTACTGTTGCACTCATTGGAGTGGGAATAGTAGATTATACCCCTCCACAATCCAACACTTTTCCTACTGTTCCACTTATTGGAGTTGGAATAGTACATTTTACCCCTCAGCAATCCAACACTTTCCTTACTGCTGCACAGACTGGAGTGGGAATAGTAAATTTTACCCCTCCGCAATCCAACACTTTCCCTACTGTTGCACTGACTGGAGTGGGAATAGCAAATTTTACCCCTCCGCAATCCAACACTTTCTCTACTGTTGCACTCATTGGAGTGGGAATAGTAAATTTTACCCTCTGAAATCCAACACTTTCCCTACTGTTGCACTGAGTGGAGTGGGAATAGTAAATTTTACCCCTCCGAAATCAAACACTTTCTCAACTGTTGCACAGACTGGAGTTGGAATAGTAAATTGTACCCCTCCACAATCTGACACTTTCCCTACTGCTGCTCAGACTGGAGTGGAAATAGTAAATTTTACTCCTCCGCAATCCAACACTTTCCCTACTGTTACACTGACTGGAGTGGGATTAGTACATTTTACTTCCCCACAATCCAACACTTTCCCAACTGTTCCACTGACTGGAATGGAAATAGTAAAGTAATCCAACACTTTCCCTACTGTTGAAGTTATTGGAGTTGGAATAGTAAATGTTGCCCCTAGGCAATCCAACACTTTCCCTACTGTTGCACTAACTGGAGTGGCAAGCGTAAATTTTACCCCTCCGCAATTCAACACTTTCCCTACTGTTGCAATGACTGGAGTGCAACTAGTAACTTTTACCCCTGTGTGATGTAACAGTTTTCCTACTGTTGCATTGCCTGAAGTGGGAGTTGTACATTTTATACATCCTTAGTACAACACTTTGCCTACTTTTGTATGAATTGTAGTGGTAATAGTGTATGTATTAAATGTAAAATTTTATAATTTATTTTATATTGCTACAATTTATGTTATTATGTTTTTGCTTATTCAAAATTATAATATTTATAATTATGAATGTTTTTATTGTGTAAAATATTTATATTAGATTGTAAGAAATTTATGTTGTTTTCTTTTTATTTGAATTAAAAATGTCAGTTTTTAAAAATATTTTATATATTTATATTTATTTATGTTATTACATTATTTAAAAAAATCTGAAATTATATTATAAATTAGAATTATTCGTTTAATAATAGTTTTTAACTAGATTATGTAAATATATATTAATATATATGTGTTTTTAACTTTTAAAAATAAGTTTGTTATATTTGTTGAAATATATATTAAATCTATTTTATTTTTATTAAATTAATTTTACTAGTCAATATTTTTAATATTTAATATTTACATTTATATATATTTAAAAAAATGATATTTAATACTACAATATCAATGACAACGACATTATTTTTTCGATTTTTTTCTACTTTCCATTATAAGTATAGGATGACGATATTTTTTACAATGATATTTTGGACACAATATTTTGGTATGGTGATATTTTCATAGGTGATATTTTGTCAGTGAACCCCTGGCAGGGACCAATGAGCATTTTGGTCTCTGGAGGTATCAGGAATGTTTGATGTTCAACTTTATGTCCTCTGGTGTCTCTGAACTATGTTGCCCCAAAGGGGGATGTAAATAGAATATGTGCAATTTTGATTTATAGTATTCATGTTTGCTGTGTATTTTGCTATATTGTGCATGGTGTCATGTTAATGTTCTGCAATAGTTGTTCAGCCACCTTGTTGGAAGGGAAGAACATTTGCTACGTCCTAAACCAAGAAGCGGTTTGTTGCTTTTGTGGGGAAGGAGGGGCAAAGCAGTTTGAGCATTTTGTAAAGGTGGGCCCCATCACTATTGCATGAGTGAGCACACTATGGTCTCTTTCTCTAAAGCAGCGCAGTGCAGCAACCTTGATTTAGTATTATTTTCTTTCCCAGCACAATTATGAGACAAACCAAACGTTTCTGTTAAAGCCTGCCACTCTTTCTTCAGTTGTCTTTGATGGGACAAACATAATTTCTGATGTTGCAGGCACTGCCCCATGGCAATCCCCAGGGAGCTGGAGGAGGCTCAGCCACTGAAACATCTGTGATTCACCACTCTCTCAACAGCACCCTGGGACAATAAGAGGAACAGACACATATTTTACCTCTGTTTGGTAGCATTCTTGTCACAGGCCTCCATTAAAGTTTGCCTTTAGTCACCTGGATACAGCCTACCTGTCATGTCTTAAAATTTTTATTCCCCCTGAGATGTCGTAGGCATCGTTGTGTATTAAACTTTAAGTCCCTCTTCATTTAGCGTCCATCGTCATATTTTAAACTTTTAATTCCCATCGAGATATCAAAGGCATTACTGTTTCTTAATCTTTTAGGGGCTTATTTATGAGAGGTTTACGCCACCGGAGCGTCACTTTTTTTGACGCTCGGGCGGCGCAAGCCACTTAATCATATCTATGAGGCGACACAAAGCCACCCTGCATAGCTTTGCATGGCCTCATAAACTACGGAGTAAGGCACGGCAGCGCAAAGTGCTGTGTTGCCTTTCTCTGCATCATGGAGGCGTTCCAGGGGCATTGTGGTGGGTGTTCCCACGGAACAGCCATCGATTATGACGCTGCCCCAGATTTACAAAATCACCTAAACTGGGGCAGCGCCAAAACCTTACGCCTCCTCAAGGGAGGCGCACCCAGGAGAAATATTTTGATTTCTCCTTGTTTTTGCCTGCTTCCATGTGTGCTGGATGGAAAACGCCTCTCTGGAATGTTTTTGTGCAGGAAGGGGCCCCTTCCTGCACAAAAACAATCCTGGCTGCTATGTTGGCGCTAGGCAGCAAATTGTGCACCAGCGCAGAAGGAAAGGACAGGAATGCACGGTATTTCATGAATACGGTGCATTCCTGCCCTTTCACGTTGGTGTAGGACAGCTCAGAAAGAAGACTTGTGGAGCTGCCCTACCCCAATTACTCATAAATTAGGCCCCATGTCCCTTATGAGATATAGAGTCTATTATCATAACTTGTTATTCCCCCATGTATCATTTTCCTTTGTAATGCTACTTTGTATAACTTTTATAATAAATCTACCTCTCAATCAGTCACACCGTCCATAAGAAAAGAAGGAAGGTTTTTACTTGTTCTCACACTCCAGGAAGTTGTATCTTACATACAACATGTCTCAGGGCTTCATGCAGTACTCAATCATGGGCTTGTAAAGCGCAGACTACTCACCCGGAGACGGGTCTCAAGGCGCTGAGGGAAAGGGAGAAGGGGGGGGGTTTGCTGAAATCTAGAGGGTCACTGAGCTCCATCGAAGAGCCAGGTCTTGAGGTCCCTTGAGAACTTAGGGAGCGATGTAGTCTGTCGGAGGTGGAGAGGGAGGGAGTTCCATGCCTTGGCCGCAAGGAGGGAGAAGGAGCGACCTCCTGCTCTGGTTTTCTTGATCCAAGGGACCCTCGCGAGGGAGAGCTGGGCCGAGCGGAGGGAGCGCTGGGGAGCGTGGAACGTGAGGCGGTGGTTCAGGTTGGCAGGTCTGGTGTTGTGGAGGGCCTTGTGTGCGTGGGTGAGAAGCTTGAAGGTGATTCTCTTCTCGACGGGGAGCCAGTGTAGGGTCCGTACGTGCTGGCTGATGTGGCAGTGGCGCGGTAGGTTGAGGACTAGTCTGGCGGCAGCATTCTGGACGTTCCGGAGTTTGCGGGTGAGGTTCTTGTTGATCCTGGCATAGAGTGTGTTGCCATAGTCCAGTCTGCTACTGATGAGGGCGTGTGTGCCAGTTTTCCTGTGTTTGGTGGGGATCCAGTTGAAGGTCTTTCGGAGTAGGCGGAGGGTGTGGTAGCAGGAGGAGGTGATGGCGTTTACCTGGCGGTCCATTTTGAGTTCGGAGTCCAGGATGATTCCGAGGTTGCGTGCGTGGTCCGTAGGGGCGGAGTAGTCCCCGAGGGTGGGGGGCCACCAGGTGTCATTCCAGGCGTCGGGGTGTGGGCCTATGATGAGCACTTCAGTTTTGTCCGTGTTGAGTTGTAGGCAGCTGCTCTTCATCCATCTGGCGACGGCTTCCATTCTATCTTGAAAGTTGCGTCTGGCGATGTTGGGTTTGTTGGAGAGGGAGAGAATGAGTTGGGTGTCATCTGCGTACGAGGTGATGTTGAGTCTGTGTGCTCTGACGATGGACGCGAGCGGGGCCATGTAGATGTTGAACAGGGTCAGGCTGATGGAGGATCGTTGTGGGACTCCGCAGATGGAGTGGGTTCTGAGAGAAATGGGGGGAGTCTGACTCGAGTTCTGCCGGAGAGGAAAGAGAGGATCCAGTCGAGGGCCTTGTTCCGGATACCCGCTTCATGGAGTCTGCGGGCTAGGGTGCGGTGAGAGACAGTGTCGAAGGCCGCAGAGAGGTCCAGGAGGATGAGGGCCACAGTCTCTCCTCTTTCAAGTAGGGAGCGGATGTCATCCGTTGCCGCGAGGAGTGTGGTTTCGGTGCTGTGGTTCTTTCTGAAGCCTGATTGGGGGGAGTCGGGATGTTGTTTTCTTCTATGAAGGCGGCTAGTTGGCTATTGATGGCTTTGGCCGGAAAAGGGAGCAGGGAGATTGGTCTGAAATTCTTGAGGTCGGTGGGTCCGCTGAAGGTTTTTTCAGGAGAGGGTTGATCTCAGCGTGTTTCCAGTCGTCGGGGAAGGAGGCGGTCTCGAAGGATCAGTTAATGATTCGTTGAAGCTCGGGGGCGATGATGTCTGTGGCTTTGCGGTAGATGTGGTGGGGGCAGGGGTCCGTGGGGGCCCCGGAGTGGGTGGTCTTCATCATCTTCAGAGTGTCGTCGAGGCTGAGAGCAGTCCAGCTGTCTAGAGTAGGCTGCATGGTGCTGGGGGTTCCTCGTGGGGGTTGTTGTCGTCGAAGTTGTCATAGATGGTCTTGATTTTGTGATGGAAGAAGGCGCTGAGTCTCTCGCAGAGGTCCTGGGAGGGAGTGATGTCTGTAGACTCGCTGTTGGGTTGGGCAAACTCTTTGATGATGCCGAAGAGTTCCTTGCTGTTGTGTGCGGTGGTGGAGATTCTGTCCTGAAGTGCTTTCTTCCTGGAGAGTCTGGAGAGTTTGTGGTGGGCGGCGGTAGCTGTTTTAAAGTTGTTGAGGTCTGTCGGGGTTTTGGAGTTCCTCCATTGTTTTTCGAGTCGTCTGCAGGTCCGTCTGGAGTCTCAGAGTTCGGAGGAGAACCAGCAGGCTTTCTTGGCGTGAGGTTCAGAGGCTTTCTTGAGGGGGGCAATGGTGTTGGCGCAGTTGATGATCCAGTTGTGTAGAGTGCGGGCGGTGGTGGTGGGGTCGTCGTCTGAGGTGGTGGGAGTAGATTTTCTGAGGGCGGCGGCGAGCTGGTCGTTGGAGATCTTGTTCCAATTCCTGCGCTGGAGCTGGTGCGGACATCTGCGGGGAGTGTTGGATTTGAAGGTGAAGTGAAAACAGCGGTGGTCCGTCCATGGGAGTTCAGAGGTGTGGCTGAAGGTGATGGAATTCCCTGCTGTGAAAACGGGGTTGAGGATGTGCCCAGCTGAGTGCGTAGGTTCTGCTATGATCTGCTTGAGTCCTATGATGTGGAGGCTGTCCAGGAGGGAGGCGGAGTTGGGGTCCTGGCGGTTGTCGAGGTGGAAGTTGAGGTCTCCTAGCAGCGTGAAGTCGGTGGAGGTGATGGTATGCGGCATGATGACGTCGGTGATGGAGTCGGCGAACGGAGCGTGGGGTCCGGGGGGTCTGTAGATGAAGGTGCCTCGGAGGGTGGAGGACGGGTTGGTCTGTATCTTGAAGTGGAGGTGTTCCATCAGGTCTGTGGGTCCGTCGGTGTAAGTGCTCAGACGAAGGTTGGCCTTGTCGGCGATGGCGATGCCTCCTCCGGGGCGGTTGGGGTGATCCCTATGGGTGAACTTGTATCCTTCGGAGATGGCGATCGCGATGTCTGGTCCGAAGGTGGCGTTCGTCCAGGTTTCGGTGAGGAAGGCGATGTCCGGGGAGTTGCTGTCGAGGAGGTCCCATATTTCTGTGGCGTGTCTGTGGAGGGAGCGGACGTTGAGGAGGATACATCGCAGGGTTTGGGGTGTGGTGGAGTTGTTGCTGGAGGGGGTGGTGAGTCCTGGGTCTCGGCGAAGGTGAAGGAATGGCGGCAGTGACGGCAGGTGAAGGGTCTGTGTGTGTCGAGAGGTGAGGCGAGCTTGCAGTTGATGTTCTTGCTGATGTTGAGTTTGTGGAGAGCAGAGGGGCTGTAGCGCTGGCGGGCCTGAGGGCCAGGGGTCCTGGCGCTGTTCGAGGTCAGGTCACGGATGGGCACGGGTGGGCTTGCCTTTGGTGCGCCCTTGGCACGCCAGCGGCGTGCCCGCTGCGCGGCTGCACAGCCACACAGTGGCCGCCATTTAATAGGGGAGGGGGAAGGAAGAGCGCAGCTGTGAGGCGGGAGCGGGAAGCGGAAGGGGGGAGGGGCCGCGGGGGCAGCAGCAGTGGCGGGACAAAAAGAGGGAGAAAATGCCAGAAAACAAATACCAGAGTCAAAAAGCCAGAAAACAAATACAAAAACCGAAGCAGAAAGGCAGATGATATTTAAAATAAAACAGAAACAAGCAAGACAAATAGGGCAACAATACTGGCAGCAGGAGAGAACCAGGGGCAGGCAGAGAGCAGGCCGAGAGGGGACTCAAACCCTGCTCACACTAGGCAGCGGCACACCGGCGGAGCTGCGGGGGGAGAGAGCAGGTCTCTGGCCAGAAGGTCAGAGGTCTTACTTCACGTTCTGTTGTAAAAGTGGCTGGTTTCCCTTGACAGTGCACATAGCAGAGCTTGACTCCCATCCCGTACAGTACACATCAGTGCTTAGTTTGAGCCGGTGGAATCCGGTGCTCTGCACTGGCACTTAATTGCCAGCACCTGTGCTTATGACAGTGTGCCACATGGTGGCGCTGTCTGCCTAGTTAGGAATGATCACAACAACAGTTGTTTAATAATTCAATATACATTAACAATGACTAATACCTGCCACCCAAGCCATTCTTATAGCTTTGGGGGCCTCAAACAGTATGAATTGTCACACTTGTAAGAGTGTGAAAGTTAGTAGTTGTGTTGGTTCTGTAATTGGCAACGCTGGCAGGGGCAATAGATGGTGCAAGCTGCAGTATCCCCCTGACGAGAACCCTGGCACTTTTACAAATGAAGCACTGGTACACACACCAGGTCCCTCTCCCTCCCTGGTATGCACAGCAGTCCCAATGTCTCCTGTTGTATACCCAGAAGGCCTCACTTAATCTTGAAGTCAATAAATCAATATTAACTTTATTCGATTCTAAGTCATAAAATCATAAAATTGCATCATTACAAATGACAATTCATATCAAAACCGATACACATTAGATAAAATCACAATAATATATAAAAAGAATTAACGTTGCCATGCTACAATAAATGCATTATTAGTATTATTGTATTTAATTCATCTCAATTGAATTTAAAGCACAAAACTCAAGCATACAGTACAGATGGATGTCAATCGGATGTGATCGCACAAGAGAGAGTAGTTCTCCCTCCCTCCTGACTGTTCCCGGGCGCTATCCATGTCACACCAGCCCCGTGGAGATTGTGCATTCTTCCCTATTTCCCCATCCTCCTGTAGTCCAGAATGCAATCTCAGTCCAAGGTATCTCCATTCCCGGCATCCCCTCTCAGCCCATGGTATGCTCTCCACTTCCCCCACACCTTTTCAAATTTCCTAGGGTACCCCCTGCTTTTGAAAACTACCCTTTCTACTTCCATATTCATATTCATACTGTCCCTCCATTGTACTACGCTCGGTGCTTGTGCTTGCCACCACAACTCAGCCAGTTCCTGTTTCGTCACTATGAACCCCAATTGCAGAATCCCAACGGGCGTCGCAGAATATCAACGTCTTTTTATGCACAAAGAAAGAGAGGCAACAAACACAATTGAGTATAGGAAAACAGTTAGCCTAAATCAAAACTTGTAGGTCCTCCTCACTGTGGTAGATTTTTCATCTTTATTCAAATTTCTTCAACCACATTATAAACACGCAGCCAACACATTTCGCCTTACAAAGGCTTCATCAGGGCTGCAACCATAAAAGACAATAATGAGACACAACACAACGTAAAACATCTATATAGAATCAAAGGTCTACAACACAGACCCATATACTCATAGTCAAAATATTAAGAAACTCATTCCAAGCCACAAACAAAAATACAAAAAATCTAGAACATTATAAAAACATTGAAATACATCGAAAAGAATGAAAACGACATTGAAAAGAGCACTGTGACGTTGGCTTGGAAACACACATTTTTAAATAAACCACTCATCAGACCATTAATTCAAGACAGCTATATGAGAGCCATGTTGCAAGTAATGTTAAAGCAAGCCTGACATTTAAGAAGCGAGGCATTTAAATTAAGCCTGGGTGGAGTTCATGTAGCTGCGCTATGCAGAACTCCGCGAAGCGGTAAAAAAACTCCACCGCGCGTGAACGCGGATTGCGTGTGCCGGCGGAAATATCGAGTGAACTGCAACACAATGTCGTGCATGAGCACGGGCATCTTGTTTCTTACTCTGTTTTTGGTGCTGGGGCCTACTTTTTGATCCTTCTTTAATCTTTTCCATCCTTGATTTCTAAAACTCTTTTCCTGCTCTTTTTTATTTATTATCTTACCCTTTTTCTTCCTAAGAGTGCATTTTGCATTTTTTCAATTTTTTGTGTGTGTTTTTGCATTAGTGTTGTACTTTTTTATTTTTTAGCTTTACTACTTCCTTATTACCCTCCTTTTTTCTGTTTTCCGTTTCCTTTTTTTCTCTCTTTCCCCCCAGCGCCATTGCAGATAAGGGTGCACCAAGGCGCGCAAGTAGCAGACGCCTTCCTTACGGAAGGCGGCGCCAGGCAGGGGTGCAGCCATGTGCCTTGTTTTCCGAGGTGGAGGTTGCAGCACTGGTTTTTTATAACCAGCACCACTTCCCCTCCACCCTGGCAGCAGGCGGCAGGCCTGGGTCCAGGTATGGGATGTGGGAGCACCAGCAGCGCTGTGCGAGGGTGCACCGGGCAGTGCGCCGCTGCTCTGGGATCCGGCGCACCCATCATCAGCTGACGCACCACTGGACCAACATCCTGGACCGAAAGCAGGACCTGCTGGACCTGCTAGGGGTTGAGGTCGCGGGGCTAGGTGAGTAGCAAATTATTAATTTATTATTACTTGTGTGTTCTATGCTATTGCTAATATTTTTTCCCAAATAGCAAGCATGCTGCTCACATGCAGGTAAGTTAAGTTTTCAAATATTATGTGATCGTCGTTATTATAGACAGGTGCTCGGCGCTACCTAACCTAGTAATCATACTTGTTGGCACTTGCTTGGGCTGATTAGTAATTATGTAAGAACTGTAATTAGTTATTTGTAATTGTAACCGCATGGTGCATGCCACAAGGACAGTGCAGGGATGTTTGTGAACAACATCCATTTTTCAATGGAAACTTGTGCTGCGGGCCTTTTCCGCCCGCTGCACAAGCTTCCATTGACAAATGGTGGTTTGCGACCGCCCTATGGCCTATGAGCGGTCGCAGCATAAAAGTGTGCGCTTGGGACCGCTGACCTAACGTCGGGCAGTTCCAGAACCGCAATGGCGTCCGCCCATCATCAAAGTAATAATAAGGTCCTTAGTGAATTGGCCAGTCAAAGGGAGTTGAGAGATTGCAAATAAGATGAGAAGAAGCAAACATAATTCATTGCAATTTATTAGTAGTAATTCCAAAATGTAGTTTACTGAATTTGGAATAGGGCTAGGTAGTTAGGTTTATGAAATTTGGAATAGGATAGGATGGTCCGCAATACTATTACTAGTCAATCTGATTTAGAAAAGTTCAATGTTATTGGGATTGCCTTTTCCTGTCAAAAAATATTTTGGGGAGATTATTTATTTACCACCAATCTTTTTTTGTCTTTATGTCTTAAATCAGCATTCAGGGGCAAGAGGCGGGCTGAGGCAGGTGAGGGAGCCAGAGGTGCTTCCCAGAGTTCCTCGGCCGATGGCTCTGCTGGCCCCAGTAAGTCCTCCTGGTGTTAACATTAATATACTTACTCCCCTAATTTTTACCGCTCCTTTTTGAATTATGTCTACCCGTTTTATATTTTGTTTTCCAAATCCTCTTCGATCTATCCATTTCTAAATTCTTGTTATCCCTGCATTATCCTATTTACTTATTTTCTCCATTTCAAGTTTCTGTACTTTACTTCAAACTGTCTCTAGTCTGTACTCTGTACTAGTCTGTCTGTAACTTCCTTTTTATCTGCTTTGTCAGTCAGCTTTCCCTCTCCCCTTATATGTTGTGGACTGCCTAGTGGTGGGACTCTAAGACTCAGAGAACCCATTGGTCACATACTAGGATCAATCACTAAAGCAAGAGAGTGGCCATGGTCACGTTTGACACCCCAAAGTTGTGTCTTCTTAGTTAGGTCTAGTATTATTAGCAGCAGTTGGTGACCTGATGACCGTGCACCATGGCTGGGAGGAAGTACGAGGAGGACGGCCCCATTGCATTTGCCAACCAAGACCATATGTCCAGTTGTCCATTCTTGTACCACTTAAAAAAAAAAATCAGATTCATCAATAGCTCTAGCCACTCCTTAACAGTTTGTCTTGAGGCTTTTTGAAAATTACCACCAACAAAATGCCCAATCTGATATTTTTGATAGAAGATATTGTCTGTAATGTATCCAAATTGTAGTAATGTGTGTGGTGTATCTTGCTATAAAAAATTAATAGGGGGAGGCGTATCTGGCATCTAAGAAATGTGTAATGTTTTTTCTAGCAGCATCGACCACCAGGCCCAGCAGTGACGGCGCCAGCCAGTCTGCAGATGTGGGAGCAGTAGGGGGTGAGCCAGCGGAAGTGATGGGCAGTGGTAAGTCATATTGCTTGCTTATTGACAATTAATTATATACTCACTGTAAGGGTGTAGTGTTGACTTGTGAACAACAGGTGAACACAGCAGGAGTTGAACTGAGGAACTAATGGCCGGCTCTATCTTCAACTCAGCAGAGAAAGTTTCATGAAAAAGACCTTTAACTATGGGTTGATGGAAAAGGGAAAGAAGGATGGAAGGAGAAAGGACTGGTGAAATGTAATATATATGACTGGAAGAGAAGGATGTGTGGGTCAAAGCTGATGCATATACTATAGGTGGCTGATAGGAGGATGCATGGGTGGGTGAAGGATGGATGAAAGGTATACGGGTGAGAAGTGTATGTGTAAAAGGATGCCTGCCTGGGTGGGTGATTGGAATCCTGTGGTGGTTTTGATTTAAAGGATGCATGGGTGTGTAAATGACAAATGTATGTTGCTGAAAGGTTTGTTTAGAGTGAAACAGAGAGCCATGTTTGAATGGATGGCTATATGGATGGATGGTTTCAATGCTGAAGACTGGATTAAGAGAATGTAAAACCTAAGTGGTGGTGAGTAGCAAAGCCAATGTTGAAGAATAAAAAATAAAATACTAGAAGAACAATGCAATGATGAATGGATAAATTCTTGCGAAGGAGAAAAAACAAGGGACTAGGGTGCTACTCTGTAATGGAGTTCTTCTCACCTTTACTTGCTTGGATTGGTTTTATCGAGGTTTTTTTTATTCAAAGGGTTGAGGTGGTATTTCAGAGTCCTCCCTAGATTCACAGAAGTTTTCATGCACAACATATTATGTATCCTTCCTACCCACCCATCATCATTCATCTCCCTCCCTCCCTCCCTACCCATGGCATAAGGTTATGTGTTTTGTTAAGAGCATTGTTTACCATTTGTCTTTTTTCTTTCTTGATAAATAGCTTCTCCTGCTGATCCGAACCCACCTAACAGGCAGGAGATTGCAGCCTGGACCCGGCAGCGGAAACTGGAGGCCATCAGGGCCAAGCACCAGCGGCTGGTGGCCATGGAGGATGAGGAGGCAGAAGCTGCTGCAGATGCCCCGGGCCCCAGCCAGGCCCTGGATTCACAGTAGTTTTCATGCACAACATATTATGTATCCTTCCTACCCACCCATCATCATTCACCTCCCTCCCTACCCATGGCATAAGGTTATGCGTTTTGTTAAGAGCATTGTTTACAATTTGTCTTTTTTCTTTCTTGATAAATAGCTTCTCCTGCTGATCTGAACCCACCTAACAGGCAGGAGATTGCAGCCTGGACCCGGCAGCGAAAACTGGAGGCCATCAGGGCCGAGCACTGGTGGCCATGGAGGATAAGGAGGCAGAAGCTGCTGCAGATTCCCCGGGCCCCAGCCAGGCCACAACAACACACCGTCGCCGTGGTCCAATGCTAGGCGCCTGCTGCCATTCCACCATCACTGCTGCTCCCCCTTATTTCCGCAGAGTTGAGCTCGCATCATGCTGAGGCTGGCCAATATTGAAGTCAGGCAGGAACGGATGGACAGGCACCTTAAGAAACTCCCAGCCCGCCATTAGTGGCCTCTTCAGCCCCTTTTTTAATCCCATTTTGGATGGGTGGGACTTGTTGTGGGGAGAGGGTGGGAATGTGGGAGTTGGGGCATTGTTGGGTATTTTCTTTACTTATGGACAATTTCGTTTTTGGACTCTTGGACACCACTTGGACATTGGTTGGGGTTAGGGAGAGGGGTGGGCCAGTTGTGGGTTTGGTAGTTAATATTGTTAAGGGAATACATTTTTTATAGTTTTACATTATGAATGATTTTTTGTGGGGTTATTGTTTTACTTTGCACTGCTGCCTTTGCCGCAGCCAGTTTATAAAATCTGCTGATAGTGTAAACAACAAAATAGTTATGCGGTACCCTCCCTTGTCCTACTACTCTCTCCTAGTCTCTGTAGTCTGCTACTATATATTATTAAGACCCTAAGGACTCGGAGGGGGTGGGGGGTGAATTTCCATTGTGTTGAATGATTGCCGTTCAACAATAAATGAATCAACCACAGTTCACTTCTCTTGCCTGATTAGATGAAGCAAGGACTGTGTGGTTTCCCAAGGTACCATGATGATGGTAGTAGTGTCAGCATGCATTGCTAGCATTTTAAAATTGAAGGCAAAGTCATCAGAACTGATGCGAGGTCCCACTCCCTCCTAGGCAAACTCAAACTGTAGGAAAAGGAGACTAGTCATTGCAGGGAACTTAACAAATTGAAATGAAAAGGTTAATGCCATTATTATATGCAAGCTTTGAAAAAAATGACAGTCACCAGAGACTAGACTACTAGAACAGACTCAGACACAAGAGAGACAATAGAAATATGATAAGCAATAAAAAATTTAATTTATCAGAGCAATGGTGAGCTAGTAAAAATTACAAAATGAAGTCGACTCGAGCAACGAAGTGGACAAGCTTAACCTTAGACGCAAATTAATACAGTGTCTGAATGATGATGTTGGCAATGAGATGTTACTCTCAAGAAACAAAAATAATGTACACTGTGCAGGGGTGGCTAATATAATATATTGACAGTGTGGGCTATATGAACTGAAGAATAAGATCCTCACCCTGCACTGAGTTGGTGTTGCTTTCACCACATCCGCCCCACCAAGTGTGTGATCAATTAATGGTGTAAATTGTTAAGTCACACCTCAATAAATCACACAGCCTGGGGGAAGAGGGTTAGGGGTTTGATGAATGGATGGGAAGGGGGATTTGGGGAAAGGTTAGACAAACACAAACACTACACAAGGACAACATTCATCTTGGCAATGAGCAGCCGACCATCATAAATCTGTAATTGAAGGAAAAGGAAACAAATGAACGAATGAGTACAGGTAACCCAAACCAAATTGTCCGTCTGCCCCCAGAGAGACCAAGTTACATTATTATGATCTGTCTTACCGAGCTTTGAAAGATATAGAACATATTACAAATTAAAGTTTCTGTAGGATTCAAGTAAACAACACAAACACACGCAGTTCAAATGATTCCTAAAAGAAAAAAGGATACTGTATTGCCAAATTGGGACTGGGAGTTGCATCTGCATTGATTCCTCTTGTACAGTCCGTCAATCTTGAGTGCCTGGCAGATGCGGTCCAGTAAGGTATGCGTTGGTTTTCCAGTTTGGCGCCGGATAAGAGGGTCTGTAGATTGGAAAACAAAAAGTATATTAAAGAATCACGGAGAAAGAAAGAAGTTAAACTACGGACTAGGAGTGCACCGTGAAGACTCAGAGGAGCGCAATAGGAGAAAAGAATAGTCCTTTTTGCATTAATTCATTTTAAGCCTGGTGTGTGAACACATTGGTGAGGCCAGTTTTACAATAACCAAAAATTCCACAAAAAATGCATGTAAAGTAACTATCGGTATCAGGCTGATCAAACTGTCTTGATCATCATTTCATCATCACATAATATATAACGAAATATGTAGCCTAACAGCAGCACAAGCATAATGTGACTATTTATCACTCATGACTAAATGTCTGTCTCCAGTTACCTTCAACAACAGGCCCCCCATCCAACCACCACTTTGCTTCAAATTTGAGCCACACAGCACTGAGCAGCACACACCCTCCCGGCAACATAGCATTGTCCCAATCAAGTTAAAAATCAACGCACCGCTGTCAGTCATACCACTCACCACAACCCCTACACAGACTTGTGTAAGTCTGGTGTTGTTTACCTTTAGGCCACTTCAAAGTAATCATCATCCAAGTCGGTTGGTTTCAGTGATTTTGAAAACCTCCATCTTCTTCTGGTGGCAGTTCTAGAAGTAGTCACGCCCTGACTCATTCCATCATCGCTGATCCTCCTGCGTCAGACTCCGAGTATGGTGTCTAACTCCGTACCGACAGTGTCACGACTCAAAAATGCAATAGATCGGCCTGTAGTAGTCCAATTTTGTTATTGAACAACAAGAAGGGAAAGATTGAGCCACTTTTTGTGTAGACTAGATTTGTGTTTGCAAGCATTGCGTTATCTAAGGGACTGGTCGGGTCAGAGTCTTTGAGGAGTATAAAGCATAAAAAAATAATAAACAAAGCAGTGTGGAATATGTGGAGTGGACCCGGTGAAGGAATCTCACTATCGTATCTCTCAAAGGGGAAGGAAAAAAAATAACCTTCAGGGGAAAATTATTGATCAGCCGTCGGTTCTTAGGCCACCAACATTGTGAATCTCAAATCTCAATCATCACTAACACATTAAGCGTAACAAACAAACACCCAGTCTCACACTGCCTGCACCACATGAATCATCTCTTCTCAATCTCAACACACTTGATGATGACATATCACAACAAGTACACATCACAACAAACATCAATCACTCAGAGTGCAATGGATGCCAGCATTTACCTGTTCTTTCGGTGTGCTCACCGTTACCGATTGGTGGTACATTGCAGAATGCAGATCCTCCATTTGTTACCGAAGCAGAGAATTGCCAGAGTAAATCAAATTATAATAATAATGTCACATGTGGAGCAGCCCCTCTAGGGTTGGAAAGGATAGATAGTCATGGCCCAGGGTTGGAGGCAGGCACACATTGTTTGTATTCTCCGTACAATATCTGGCTTGAGCGAAATGGCTTTGGAGGACGAGTCGGCTGAGACTTCTTCACTGCACACAGTTTCAACTCCAATCCGGCAATAAATTGTGTCTAAGAGTAAGACGGTGGGGGTGAATTGGTCAACCAGACACACACAAATTATAAAGTAAATAATGTTCCCTAGCTATATCATTTTTTTCAAAGAAAGAAAGAATGCCTAGTAGTCAGGGAAGTAGAGCTCGTCCTCAAACTCTGGTGGTTCGCCCAGAAGTAGGTAATCTAACACATTACTTCCATGACCTGAGTCTCCCTCATCTTCCTCCTGTCGTACTTCAGGTATGTTGTAATCCGGTGGCATAAAGTGCTGATTCATTTTGATCATGGTTAATTTCTCCACGTTTTGGGGCGAGAGACTGGTCCTTCTCACTCTGACAACGGCACCAGCGGCAGTGAAAACACGGTCAGCGGAGACACTGGTTACCGGGCAAATCAGATAGTTTATTGCCAGACTGCTGAGCACTGGCCATTGGTGCCTCTTCCCATACTAATACACCAATGGATTTTGATCAAGGTAAACCTCTGTTGCATCATCCAGATAGGCCTGGACCATTCACTCAATGTTCATTGCTGGTGCTCCAGTTTGCTTGACCTCTTTTGCCTTTGTCTCTGCACTGGACTTAAGCCCTGCCAGTACAAACTACTCAGTTGCAGATTTGGGGGCTAATGCTCCTGGTCTTGTTGTTGTTGATGATGTTCTTGTTGATGGTTTTGGGTGCTGTGAGCCAACTGCACTTCCCTTACGCTCTGAACTTGAAGGCTGCCCCACAGGACTTATGCCCTGGAGCAATGGGCCTCGAATTCACTGCCGTTCTTTTTCTAGCTCAATGCCTTGCTCAGCTATCCATGCTTTGTATTTTCTAACATCCCCATCTGAAAAAGGAATGAAAGTGGACAGTATGGTTTGTACGGTGGATCAAGAATTGTGGCACAGATGTAATGTTTGGAGGACACAATGTCTCTTTGCACCCTTGTATTAGCAGACAAGTGAAGGATTAAGCTCTCCACTAAGTCATACGCATTTTTTTTCCCTCTATACCTGTGCACATTGCAGACACCTCCTTTAGCTGTTCCTGTAGCATGTGCAACAATGGGATAGCTAGGCCCATGTTACTGTCCTCTTTGCTGACTTCCCGTGTGAACACTTAAAAAGGAACCAGCATCTCTGTCAGGCATGTGACTAGGCCCCATTGGTCCATCTCAATAGTAATGCCTTTCACAGTTGCATCCCCTCTTTGCATGACATGTTCATTGATAGGTCTGTACTGCTCAAACAGGCATTCAAGAATGTAATAAGTGGAGTTCCAGCGTGTTGGCACCTCCTGTATGAATGCTTTAACAGGCATTCTATTATCGCACTGAATGACCCACAACTGTTTCCGGGCTTAAAATGAACGGCTGAAATGAGTACAGATTCTTCTACAGGTGGACAGTAAGTTGCTAACTTGGTCTTCTTTTTTGAGAAAGTCCTGTACAATGATGTTGATGCAGTGTGCCAAACACAGGACCCTGAAATAACCACCATCGGTCATGGCCTTAACTATATTACTGCCATTGTCTGTGGCAACAAATTCAATCTTAAGCCCTCTTGGTCGGAGCCATTCAAAGACCTTGTTGTTAAAGTCTTCCAAAATGTTTGCAACTGTATGGGATTTCTCCATTGCGAACAATGCTACTGATGCATGTATCCAAGCAGCATTGAAAATCTCAGCAGTGTCAACACTTGCAGAGATTTTTGTCTCTAGCCCCCACAAAAGAGATCTAGTGTGCAGTGATGCACATGTAATCAGTCGCTTAGCAACTGGTCCACATGTCTGTTGTCAGGTGGATACTGCGGACAGCACTCTGCTGCAAAGCTTGTCCAAGCAGTTCAAGCACATCGTGATGTAGCGCTGGAACAGCAACTCTGGCAAAATAGGGCCGGCTGGGAACCTTCCATTTCGAGCAGATGGCTGCCACAAATTCAAGAAAACCCACCCCTTCAACAAAAGAAAATAGAAGGAGGTCCAGTGTTAACATTTTAGCAGCTTCGTGTTGTACAAACGTGCCGTTGGGTGGCTGCATTCATACTGCCCTTCTGGCCTAAACATGGCAGGAATAATAGCCTGAATTTTTTTCTTTCCTGATGCCACTGATGCAGGTGACTTCTTGAGAGCAGGCGGTGGTAGGCTCAATGTGCTTTTCAGCGGGCAGTCACTGTCCTATGTTGCCTTGGTGTCTCGACCTGAGTCTTGTGCCATTGCGATGTTGCTGATGTGGGCGATACTACTGCACTGCTGGGGAGAGGGCTGCTTTGCGAAATGAAGATGTCTTCCTCTTCTTCACCTTCCACCGTGATCGGATTCGGATTCCCTGCTCAGCCGGCTTTCATCCCCTTCACCAACAACTCTTGCAGTTTTTTCAACGCTAAGGTGCGCCTCCCAACGGATTGTATGGTGCTTTCTCAAATGGGTTGTTTGGCCCCCAGTACCATAGTTTGTACCAAGCTTACCATGACTAATACTTGTTCCGCAAAGGGAGCATATGGCAATGCTTGCCTCCTTCTGGCTAACCGAAAAGAAGTCCCAAACTGGGGAGCTCAAATTTCTGACTCTGGTGTCACTGCCAATGTCGGATGAACTGGCAGTAGGTGGGCGTTTTGAGGTTTGACTCTCGGCAGTACCTAGTTCTACTGAGGTGGTTGTGGATGTAGGCCGCTGGCTGGACTTTGCAAATATGGCAGCTGGCGGTGGTTGGATCTTGTGTGCCACTGCCACATCCCCCCCTGGAAGTTGGGATGGGGTAACGTCAGTCTCCACTGGGGCTGGGCTAACATCCATGATGACTGGCTTGTCGTCATCCTCCTCTTCTACATCTGCCTCCATAACTCTGAGGCTTTCTGAAACCTTCTTTTTCCCTAGCGTTGTCTCATGGTGTGTCTCACTCTCAGACTGAATTAACAGAAACAGTGGTTCCTGTGAAACAATATGACTAATAATAATACTAAAATGCGCAATCGCAGTATAGTTACGGGTTAGGTCGATATTCAAAGGAGATAAACCATACACAACTCATGTTTTAGTGCGAACAATAGTTGTTTATGTAAATATAAATGCAATTATTCAAAAAAACAGTGCAATGTGTCCCCAGTACACATGGAACCTAGAAAGTAGTGACTTTTGTGTGACATATAGTTTTGGTTTCCAACATTTTTTACAAGTCGACCATCACAGGTAATGCATAGTACAGACAGCGTCCTTATATGATAATAGGCGCTGATGGATGGTTCGCTCAGATTCTTGTCGACGGAGTTTCAACCCCTATAAGAATGAGGGGTCTCTTCAGGACCTATCGGTATAGGGACATCTAGAATAAAGGAAAGGGGTATGGTCAGGGTGAGCCGTGAAAGCAACAGGTTGGCTGTGATGGAATGTATTGGAACGGCCTGTACCTGAAATGAAGGAGGATATGCCAGCGTGGCTGAAGTGCACCACAGGGAAATGGAAGGTAAAAAAACAGTACTCACATGGGTCCCAGCCGGGCACTGCACATGTGGTAAAAGGATGGAAAATAAAGTAACAGTCAGTGTGGAACTCGCAGTAGGTATACTGAATTGCATGGTGGAAAAAACACATGAACTTACCCCATGGAGGGGAGGCTGACAAGGAATGTGGATGCGCCGAATGGCGACGATGTAAAACAGAAAGCTGGAGACACGTCAATCCGTGTTGTCCAGGCAGGCATCTGTAGAGGACAAATGTGAAGGTTACTACCCTTTTCATCATGCCAGTTGTGGGGCATACTGTGTAGAAAAATAAAGCATATTTACCCGGAAACAATGTCCACGGGAATATAATTTGTAGGTAATTGTTAAAAGCTCCAAATGTGGGATCAATACTCAGTTAGACAACAACGACAATCCGTGTGCCTAGGGAGAATGAGATAGAGAAGGTCGGGGCTAAAATAGAATGACCCATGATGTGCACGACCTGTTTGAGAAAGAAGAGGCAGAGGATCTGTTACCTTCGTCCCGTGTCAAAATCGAGAGGCTGGTACGCGTGCAGCCGCTACGCGTCCTAATGGAGCCGCTTCCGTCAGCTTCCACTATTGAAATGACAGTGCGAGGGTGCGCTGGTTACTGTTCAAATAGAGGGGCAGATTTACAAGCCCCTTGCGCCACTTTTGCGTCACTTTTCCCATGTTAAAAGTGACGCAAAAGTGGCGCAAGGGGCTTGTAAATCTGCCCCAGAAGGTCTCTGGACCAAGCTCCCGCCAAAACCGGACATCACGGCAGGCATCTTAATGGATGGCCGCCCGACGTGTTGCTCCGGTTCTCGGAGCTCCCGTCAAAAGAAAAGAAAGGGAGAACAGACCCCAATATTGGTGTGTCATTAGGGACTGCGTGAATGGCTATTGCTAAGAATAGAGTTATTGAAAGATGCATACGTATGTCAATGTAGCAGTTAACATGTACTGGCAAAAAGGCCAACTGACATGAGATAAGCTTGGACCAAATGAACAGAGAGGGTGTAATAAATCTAAACGGATCGCTGATCGTTTTTCTTGTAATTGTCTCAGTGCTTGAAACATATAACTCAAACAATAATTAATGGCATACGAACGCAATAGTAGGCACAAGTATTACAGCATTGTAAGTAGTACAGAGCAACGAGTAAACATCCACCTACACAATTACCCTAGTAAACATAATACCTCGCATGTTGCTGAGAAGGTGCGAGCACAGTGTATACAATTGAAATGAATAGTATGGACCTGTTACTATGCTGTAAAGGCCAACGACCCCGCATTGAGTCAGATTTGTACACCCATATGACTCATTAAGCCGGGGGCAGTGTATGAACCATTATATATGGGGAGTACATTGGTATGATTTGCCGTGAGGCCACATATGGAGGCCCAAAGTGTTATATATATATATTGTGTAATACATACATGGGAACAATGTGAATCATAGTGTAAATACATAGAATCATTGCGTTCCATATATATAATTGATAGCGCAATTTTAACAGCAATTTAACCCTTAATACAGACACAGTGTTTATGCATTAGGATGAGGAGTGGGACTGTTAGGTCACTAGTGAGGCCACAAAACCTCGCCATGCTTCAGCGGAATTTAAACCATGGACTATAGAGTCGGTCCTCTCTATCCAGCGGCATTCTAATCTTTGCAGAATTTGCGACTGATTACCCCTTCTTTCTGGAACATACGCATTGTCTATTACCTGCCATCTTATTTCGTCTGCTGTGTGATTGTTTTCAGCAAAATGTGTCACCAAAGGGGCATTAGGTACTGAGCATTTAATGCGGCTACGATGTTGTTCAATCCGTGCTTTTATGGGTTGCTGTGTCTGGCCAATATATGGTAAATTGCATGGACACCAGATGCAGTACACCACGTTGCGTGTGTTGCAGTTCGAGAAGAAGTCAAGAGTCTTTGTAACATTTGCATGACTGAGGCGGGATACAAGTGGTGTCTAGATCATCAGAAGGAGGGCTTGAAGATGAAGATGATGCACCACTAAGCCTGCTTTTTCTAGCTGGAGATCTTGAAGACAATGGATCTTCTGGAGCAGATTGCTCTACTTCCTCAGCATGAAGCTCAATCTCTTGAACTGCTCCTACTTCGGGAGGAACTGTTATTGGTGGTTGTGCTGTTGTACTTGTTGTTGTCCACTTCTCTGAGTTTCCTGCAACGATTGGGTACTACTTTGCGATTGAGATAAGTCAATGTCAACATCACTGCTCCTCTACGCTGCCATGATTAGACTGGCTGCCTCTCTGACAGACATGGGCTTGGGCCTAGATTGAGGTGGGTCCACTGATTTCGGGGTGCAACTCCCAGCTTGCTCTCCAGAGGCCGGTGCGGCAGGCACAGTTTTTTGTTTTCCAAAAAACATCTGGGGTGACATACCAATGGTGGTGGTGGTGGTAAGCTCCTTCTTCTTGTCACTGGCCACTTTCTTGGTAGCAGTTTTAGCACCTTTCTTTGGGGTCATCTTGAAGCTGTCAGTTAGCAGGGGCACTTAGCTTTACAAGTTGAAGAGATGTCTGATGTGTGGGTCACTCATGCGTCACACCGTGCACAGGCCTTCTTTCTGGCAGTACTGTGGGTGATGTGTTTTCTCTTGTTTTGTTGTGCACCTAAAAGAAAAGAAGCAAGAAGGACATCAGTGAAGCATGTCATTGTTGCTGTTCAATTAGTAGTACAAACAGAAACAATATCATTTAGTGTGATCACTGCTGCTATTCCCTTAATTAACAATACAGTGTATATCTATTCGTAAAATGGAAAACCACACCAACATAAACTTTCATGGTGACTGACTGACCACTCAGGAAGAATAAGAGAGAGCAAAAACAACAACAACATACAGATGAAACTGTCTGCTTGTGTGATGTGGCACTCAGGGAGGTCTAGCTGGCAAATGACAATGGAAGAAATAATCCCTAGACAATGAATGTTGTTGTGCACCTACAGCAGAATTGGCGTTGATGCCAGATGTAGTGGAAAATGGTATGTGCAACAAAAAAAATTTGATTATATAAATGAAATTGGAAAAACATAATTGACCAATTAATTAAAAAAAATAGAAAAAGTTAAATTACAAAAGTTAAACATAAGTGAAGTTATCCTCAAAAAGATATAATAATCAGTTATTATTAAACTGATATCTCATTGCTCAACCATCCATGCAGCCTATGCCAAAGGGCCTATTTTGGTTGGATGCACAAAATGGCTGCCAGCCAGTGCCACATTGTCATCAGCAACAACACTGAGCAGGAAGGCATTTATTGGGAACAAAGAGAAGACATGCAGGCCAATAGGGAAAGCTAAGCACACTGGATACCTACACAAAATGCCGGCCAGCCACATGGTCACAACAAGAACCTGGAGGCCTAGAACAAAGAACACATGCAGGCCTATAGGAAAAGCAAAGCACACTGGCTGCCTACACAAAATGGCCGCCAGCCAGATGGTCACAACAAGAAACTGGAGGCCTAGAACAAAGAAAGCATGCAGGCCCATAGGGAAAGCACACTGGCTGCCTACACAAAATGCCCACCAGCCACATGGTCACAACAGGAAGCTGGAGGCCTAGAACAAAGAACGCATGCAGGCCTATGGCAAAAGCAAAGCACACTGGCTGCCTACACAAAATGCCCACCAGCCACATGGTCACAACAAGAAGCTGGAGGCCTAAAACAAAGAACGCATGCAGGTCTATAGGGAAAGCACACTGGCTGCCTACACAAAATGGCCACCAGCCACATGGTCACTCACAAGTCACAACAACAAGAGGCAGGAAGCCCTAAAACAAACATCACATGCAGGCCTAGGGACAGTCCACTGACTATACAAAATGGCCCCTGGCCAGTGGCCACATGGCATCTGGAACAAAGGCAAATGGTGGCCTATGGCAAACACACAAACACACACTGGCCAGATAAAGAAGGCTTGGTAAAATAGAGAAAACATCATTAATTCAGCAATGCCAAAAATGAAAATTATTGGGCTAAAAAAAATGTTTACAACAACACACACCCTTCAAAGGCATTACCCTTACCCCACCTAGTCCTATACAGTGTTTGCATGAAAACAAACAATAACATAACACAAAAAAAGCACATTTTGTATTTCAATCCAAATCTACCCGTGGCTTAAATGCTGTAAACACCACAGAAACAGTTGTTTCATGCACCCATAACTAGCACTGTGCCTGCTGTCTTGAAGGCCAATTGGCAGACTAGGCCACATAGTGAATTCAATCAATATTGCAAATGTATTAAAAACATGGAGAAAATGTAGTAAACTGTGAAACATTTTTCCTTTACAAAAGAAGAAAAATAAAATTCAAAGAAATCAGTGATCACTAGGCCCCTTCTGAAACAACAGCCCACCCATCATAATATAGTTTTAAAATCCATTAACAGTACAAATAATAAATCCAGGTGCATGGCCCCAATCAAACAAACAACACCAGTTTTTCAACTTACTTGTGAAATCTGAAATACAAACGTTCTTAAATCCAATGGAATATGCAGCAGCAGACACAAAGAGTGATCCTTTCAGCTCCAAATCCAAATGGAAAGTGACCAGGAGATGGACAAAGCACTGGGAGGAGCCTGCTGGACAGGAAAATGAAGTTGGAGACTCTGGGGCACTTCCTTCCAGGTTTAAAAAATATAACAAAACTAAAAAGACTCCTTGCACAAAAAAAACACCGCCAAATGTCAATTTGAGGAAGTTTTTAACTCCAAATTGTCAGTTCGGGAAGATGTTGATGCTTCTTGTGGAGAGAATCTTCCCCAGATTGCAGCCACGGTAGATCCTGCGCGTTCGAGATCATGTACAGCAGAAAACATCCGCCAGAAGTCACTGGTGTGCCCTAATGACGTGTTGGTGACCGCAAAATCTCGCGGGAGCATGCGGCCAGCTAGCAAACCTCGTGGCGCCCGCGAACGGCCCTAAAAATCTCGTGTGCGACCGGGAGAGCCCGGCAAGTTGCTCCCGCGCACGCAAAATGACATTTCAAGCACGCGACCCAAAACAAACTCTGCTCCGTTACGGAGTGCGGAGTTTAAAGGTAACTCCATGTTCTCTGCGGAACGCAGAGTTGCCGAATTCTGCATACTCTGCGAACGGAGCAGAGTTTTACGCCCGGGCTTAATTTAAATTAAACAGCTACCATATAAAACTAGCAACAAGTGTCCACATCAAAGAAATAAGAAAAGGGGATAAGTGAAAAATCTGTGAAGCACTTTATTAGTGATCCAAAACGGGGTAGTTAACCAGACACCCTACATGTGTATACATTCAGTTTAGACGGTACGTATCCAGCCTAGTTATGTTATGTTATGTTATGTTATAATAACTTAGTATAGCGCAACGACTCGTCCTCGAAAGGGCATCTCGGCGCTTGGATAGCAGAGTGTCTAGCCATGTGACATTAAAAGAGCCAGGTCTTCAAATGTCTTTTAAAACTTGAAAAATCAGGACATGCCCTAATGTGGAAGGGGAGCTGGTTCCAATGGTGGGGGGCAAGTTAGGAGAATGAGCGACCACTGTATTTTAGAGTTTGAATACATCGAGACTGGAGAAGGATCTGATTGCCTGATCTGAGGTTTCTTTGCGGAAGATAGGGGAATAGTTTATCCTGTAGATATCTTGGTCCTGTGCCTGACCTCGCTTTGAAGGTCAGACAAAGTAGTTTAAATATTGCTCTTTTTCTTACAGGTAACCAGTGAAGGGTCCTGAGCAGAGGATCAGACGGGGTGCCCGGAAGCAATTTACTTTCCAATCGGGCAGCTGTATTTTGAACGACCTGAAGTTTTGATAGAAGGGATTCATTGAATGCTGCGAGTAATGCATTTCCATAGTCCTGGCGACTGCTTATAAATCCTGAACTGGGGTCTTCCGGTAAGATGCCGGTAGCCATTGGAATACTTTTCTGAGAAGGTGCATTCCATCAAAACACGCGCCACAAGTGGCTATAACTTGCTCTTTCATCAATAGTTTATTATCTATCAAAATGTCTAAATTTCATGCT
The DNA here is from genome assembly GCA_963921515.1 of Calotriton arnoldi. Taxonomy (NCBI): domain Eukaryota; kingdom Metazoa; phylum Chordata; class Amphibia; order Caudata; family Salamandridae; genus Calotriton; species Calotriton arnoldi. The sequence goes on from CAWUFW010005332.1 coordinate 365,968, forward strand.
GTGTTTTTGGGGAGGGGGTCTGCACCAAGCTCCGTTGGCCACCAGTCTGTTGTCCAGAGGGACTGCGCCTTTCCGAACATTAAGATCTCAGTCTTCTCCCCATTCAACTGAAGGCAATTTTGGGACATCCATGTGGCAATGTTTCTCAAGCAAGTAGTGAAACAAGTTTTAACATTCACTAACTCTTTTCCGAGGCAATGACCAGTTGAGTATCGTCTGCATACGATAGTATTTCAAAGCCGAAGGGCTTGACTAACTGAGCCATGGGAGAGACATAGATATTAAAAGTGTGTGGCTCAGAGCCGATCTCTAAGGCACTCCCCTTCCTAATGCCTGAATCTTGGATTGAAAAGGCCTAAGCGTAATATTTTGGGTCCTGTCCTTAAGAAAGTCTATTAGCCAGTTAAGTGCTGTAAGGTGTATATCCATTTCGAACAGACGTTGGATCAGGATGGGATGGGATACAGTATCAAATGCTGCCGTCAGGTCACAGAGAACCAGCATCGCTGGTATGCCTGCATCCAACGAAAGGCTAAGCGAGTCGACTACAGCTACAAGGGTGGTTTCTGTGCTATGAGCCGGACGGAAACCTGATTGAGAGGAATCGAGTAATTTATGTGTTTCTAGATATGAAGAAAGTTGTCTGTTGATGTGAGATTCTAAAAGCTTGCTAATCGAGGGCAACAGGGAAATAGGACGTTAATTTGACACGTCAATATGATTGGCTGATGGTTTTTTTTTTTAAATCGGTGTAACCGAAGCGGTTTTCCATTCCTTAGGCAGCGTTGCTGTGCAAGGATAAGTTGCATAGAGAGGTAACTGTTGGTGCAAGAGAATTAGATAGCATGGCTGTGATGTAGGGGGGACATAAATCTGCTGGAGAGCCAGATTTTGTTTTAACCAAGAGATCCCATACTTGAATGTGTGTGATTAGTTCAAATCTTTCTAAAGTAGCCTGGGTACTGCTTCCTGGAGTATTGTTGAATTCTATATGTCTAGGCGTCAACACGTCATTGTGAAAATTGCTATAGATGTTATCAATTTGTGTTTCAAGGTGGGAAGCTAGGGAGTCGCAGAGTGTTTGAGAGGCTATGTTAACTGAGCTACATGCAAGGGGGTTGGAATGTTCCTTTAGAACTTTAAACAGCTCTTTTGCAGAGTTTCCTGCCAGATCAATTCTGTCTATAGTGTAGAGTTTCCTGGTAGATTTAATTTTTGCGTGGTAGTCCCCTAAAGCTTTTTAGGTTGAGCCAAGAGCCAGCGCGCATGCACTGCTCTGCGAGACTTGCTGTGGTGGAGTAACGAATAGAAGCCCTGCCTACTCTCCGCCCATATTTGCCATTGGCTTGTGTCATTGTCTGTCCTAAATGCTGGCTTCTGATTCGTAAATGGGCTTGTTAGTCCCTCCTTAGTACCGCCCCCTCTTCATTTGTCACCTCTCATGGCGACTGGCCCCTTTACTTTCGTTGTTACACGGTAGGTGTTATTTAGACTTTGAGCACTATTTTAATTAATGAGGTTCTCCTACTGCAGGCACGACGTGCTTTGGTGCCTTCTTTACCCCCTCCCTCATGTTGTCCGTGCCTTCTTCCCCCGCCCGACCTCACTCCTGATGTCCCTGCCTTCTCCCCCTCCCCCCGCCCTCCCTCCTGTTGTCCGTGCCTTCTCCCCACCCACCAACCTCCCCCCGCCCTCCCTCCTGTTGTCCCTGCCTTCTCCCCCGACCGACCGCCCACCCTCCCTTCCATTGTCCCTGATGCCAACCATTTGCAATGCAATCCGTCTCACATAAATGCGTGACCGATTGTTTTGCAAATGCTTGTATACCGATTGAACTGGTTTAAAACCTCCACATGACATCAGTGGGGTAAGGAAATTACTGATGCGGGAGACAATAACTCTGCGCTGGGCCCACAGTACTCAGATTTTTTTCCGTCTGTAACAAATCTTCGCACAAGTGTTCGGTGGAGCACCACCTCCGAGGTGCTTCACTCGATGCTGAAACAGCTGTGGTTAGAAACACAATGCTTTTCCAAGCATTTAAAACACTCCAGATCATTGCTGTAAAAATGAACAACAAGAAAGAGCGATTATCCGTTCTTACAGATGTGGCTCAACGTTTGCATACAGCAGTGCTTTTATTTAAGGGATGACATATTTATACATTTAAAGTAATTTACGCATCAAAGTTCATCTTGAGTGTGTGGCTTTATGACTCGTGTTGGCAATGGGTATGATTACATTGTGAAACTCTCTCACCGGTAGCAGTTTGACCCGCCTAACACAGCCCACAAAGATAAAAACATAGGGGCATATTCTCAAGGAGCTATCACCGAGTTAACGGCACGTTAACGCAGTCAAAGTCGCGATAAATTTATCGCCCCATTCACAAGCTGGTGCTAACAGCCGATATCACCACTTTACCCGCGATAGCACCCGCAAAAAACATCGCCACAGATGATCCCGGCAACTAATGCTAATGATATGCAGAGTAGATGTACCCGTGCAAAAAGCCGCGACAACACCACTCCACAACATTCTCAACGACCAGCCAGATCTGCGATAAGATCACAAAACATGCGATAAGGCGCGTTAGCAGCAGGAAATTAACACCTGCTCTTACCTGGTGTAAAGTCGGACGACAACCGGCACCAGACAAGGGAGCACAGCCCATAGCCACACATGAAGAACAACAGATGCCATGGAGCCACCCACCATGCATCCCGGAGCCCCAAGTGGGCAACAAAACCCACCGCCACCATACCAGGACCCCCCCCCGGGCCCCACACCAGGCACCCCCCACCCACCCCCGGACAAAGAGATGGCACAGCAACGTTACGAAACCATAAACAAAACAATGTGCCAGATGTCGCACAATCACAACACCCAACATACATGTGCCGTCAGACAAATGAGAATCAGACATCCATCTTGGATCTAGCAAATAATTCGCCCAATACAGAATAAACACAAAACAACTATTATGAACAGTCATGGCGGGTCCCCCAGGACAGTCTGTAAGTCACAGCCTGCAAAACGAAATGACAGATGAGAAGGTGTGTCATGCGCTCACCAAAGGACAGAGAGAGTGAGCGAAAGAGAGAGACAGAGAGACAGAGATAGAGAGAGTGAGAGAAAGAGAAAGAGAGGGGGAGTGAGAGGGAGAGGGAGTGAGAGAGAAAGAGAAAGAGAGAGAATGTACAAGGAGCGCAAGGCCAATCGGACTCCTGGCCCATACATGCCAAATGTTGTGTGTGTATCGCCATTGGTGCACACCAAGTCAAAGGCCCAGCATCAATAGCAACGCAAAGGCAACATCACATCTAAAAACATGCAAGCAGTAGTCAGACCAACATTAGGAATGAAAGATCCTTTGTCTCAACGCACAAGGCCGAAGGACATCTGGACCCCCGACCTTGGTCATGAATGCGGCTGGCACTCCCTGCGAGAGATACCATACCAGATCCTGACGAATCCCACACCACGAACTGCACGAATGAAGGACAAACGTGTCCACACCCCACACACACTTGTCCCTTCTTGGGGTACACCTGCCTTGGATGCCCCTGACACATAAGTAAGAAAAAACCCATACGCACAAACGTTGCACACAAATACGACTCATTGCTCTGAGCAGTGGCAGACCATCCACATAACTGCAGCCTGTCAGAAGAGTGGCGGTGCTACGAGACCAACAAAGGCAATGGCTGGCAATCCCGGGCACATGCACAACCCCTGTCACGTGGAACTGTACCGTGCATGAATGCTGCATCTGTTGCGCATCAGTTACCGTCTGAGTTTCCGGCTTGCGTACGTCACCTGTGTCCAGCCCTGGTTCCACTGTCGAACATGCACATTCGAGTGGCCCATGGATGTCTGCCTATCCAACACAACGGTAGCTGAACTGGATTATGACTTATGTGTGCGCCCCCTATTGGCCCATGAACAGGAGTGTAACCGTGATACCCGTGCATGGGATGCCTTGACATTGGGCGTATGTGCAGGCAGTTGGGCATGGGAGATTGCACAACTCCTCGTGTGCAGTGACCACATCGAGGCGCTCCCCAATTGGGCTGTGTTGCGGATTGCTGAAACGGCGTGGACGGAGCACAGCTGCCCGGACCAGGAAATGGATTGGCTCGCCCTCTTGTACCATGACCCCGACAACGAGGAACTCTTGGAACAGATTGCCCATGAAGCAGCGCTCGCATACATGGACGAGTAACTACGTTCCTGCACCCACAACTGATTGTCACCCACAGCACAGGTCGCCACACCTTGTAGCACCTTGGAGGAATGGCCACACATCCCACCACAACAGTGGACATGTCTGCCTTCGCCAGGACTCAGAATGCATGTGCGTGGACCTACACGTGTGTACACACACATGTGCAAGGTGATGCAGTCCCATGGGCGGGGCTGCACAGCCTCGTTTGGCTATGTCACAAAATCGGAGACACTGCTGGGGGGAGAGTACACACATGGCAACGTAGCACGACATGTGACCTTGTAGGATCCTTTCACCTGCTCACTGTCAGCAGAGCACACAGTCACCACAGTACGGCGCGACAGCACCATGCAGATCCAATGGGCTGTGAGTCATGCCCCCTGACACGGGCCAATGAGCAGACGCAAAACATCACGACTCGTCCAGCACGGCAAGGTGGGTCGGGACCGTTGACATCCGTGATGAGTGATGTTTATTCCTGCCACCCCATTACTTGCACCTCGACATGTCCCTAAGCTGCCTGTAAGTGTCTTAAACATTGCTCTGCATGTTGTGGCCCTTCCCTTGCCGGTACTGACACACACATGCCAATAAAGCCCACGCCACTGCACCTGTGTACAACTGTGATGAGTGTTCATTACAATGACAAATCGTGTGCCCACATGTGCATTGTCCGTATACAGGGAGGGATTGACTGACGCTTGTGGACTGTGTGTGGGTCCCCATTGACAGCTCCACCTCTGTGGGCCAGACATTGTGGCTGGGATAGTTGCTGGCAGACCTGTGCTCTTACGTGTCACCAGCAATGTGAGTATGGTGTCCAACTACTTGCCATGTAGATCAAGGTCATCCATCAAAACAGACTGTGTCCACACAGATGTGTGTGAGTAGGAATGCGAAGAGACGTTCTTTTGTCACATGTGATGGGGGCATCACTTCGGGACTGCTATCGATCATGCGATTTCTACACAGAGCCCGATTTGACACATGGACGTGGCGCTACGTTGGGGGGTAACGAGATTGTCGTTAATGTGCAATGAGGCCACAGCTAGTTCATACCTTCACAGTCATCCAACTGGCCATGTGGGTCAGGCTCAAACATGCGCATTGAGGACATTTCCCAGGGTGTACCTTTTGGTGCAATCAATGTCCCTGCATTCATCCATCATTAATACGTGAGTGAACATGGACATGACACATCTGTGTGATTTGGAATGTTTTATTCACATTCTGGGGGGTGTCAGAGCAGGAGCAGTACATGGCCACTTCAAGCCCACATAACATGGTTGACCAGTGGTGGGCCAACCAGAGTCCTAGGGGGAATGCAAGGTGAATCTGAAGAGGTGGAGTTCAGTCCGCCGCAGGATTGCTATGTCATTGGTACCAGAGCAGATATGGCAGTCCATGTCGGGGTCCAGGTGTATGTCGCAGAGTGTTTCGGGGGACATTGGGAGGTGTTGTTCCAGGGCATGATGCAGAGAGCACAACCAGGCAGGGACAGGCCATATGGCGGGGACGGATGCTACTGCCTCCTTCCTCACACAGTCATTACCCTCGACATCTCACTCCTCTGAGACGTCTTCTGTGTCCGGCGAGTCAGGTGTGTGTGGTGGTGTTATGGCTGCGTCACTGTGTGCCACTGACACATCAGGGTGTGAAGGTGATAGGGCTGCATCAACGTGTGCCACTGACACATCAAGGTGCGAAGGTGATAGGGCTGCATCACCGTGTGCCACTGACACATCAGGGGGCGGAGATGTGTGTGTCGAGCTTCCTGCAGCAGTTATCTGGTACAGGCTCAATGGCAGCAATGGCAAGATGAGGATCCGCAAGGCATGGAAGATCGCAGCTACATCTCGCTGGTGTTCAGCAGTGGCAGCCATACTTCCAGCCTGCATCTGCTCCATGGTCTCCATTGTCCGCCGCATCTGTGCCAACTCTGTGCTGTCATCGCTGGAGCCTGGCTGCCTAGACAGTTCTCGTATCGGGTAATGGACCCAGCGAAGTCAGCCAAGATTTGTTGTTGAGCATGGTGCGGACAGTGGGTGTCCGTTCGGGACTGTAGGTGCTCCCTGATGGAACTCAGGCACCCACGTATGGCATCTAGTTTGGCTGCCATGAGGTCAAAACCCATCCGCAGCTGATCTGCCACCTTCTCCTGGCACCCTAACACACGGTGTTGGAATTCCATGTGTTGGTCGTGGGGGTCCTGGAAGCCAGCCATGGTGGTGTGTGCTTCCTGCTGTGTGGGCTGTGCAGGTGGTGGGGTGGCCGCGATGCAGCTGGGCTGCACTGCTCCTGGAGGTGGGAGTGCGGAGGCTGTCCACGAGCCGTTGGAGGGTGTCTGTGCAAATGTGCAGGGTGTCCTCTTCATCATCACTGAAGAGCTGTGTGGTCTGCTCTGCAGGAGGTGTTGATTGTCCTTCTGCAATGTAAAGGGGAGATGCAGGTTAACAGTGTGTTCCATGTATGTTGACGCATTGTAGATGTTTACATTCAGACTGCATGACGATGTACATTGTGACTGTTTTGGTGCAGCTGGCTATTTGATGGGAGACAGTGTACATTTCGACTACATGACGGATGTGTGATTGTACTCGTACATTACCATCTCACAGTGTCATGCATTGCCGGATGTGATTGGCCAGTTTCTACGGACGGGCGGCACCATTTGTGTCCTCTGTCCTGTGGTGTAGTGGTTGCACTCTGTGCCACATTGTCGTCAGTGTTGAGGTACTGCGATTGCCATGTGTGTGTGCTGCATTGTTGCCTAATCGCCCCTGCAGCTCTGCTTTGGTGGACCCTTATCCCTTACAGTCGGTGTGCATGTGACTTGTATGCTTTTCGGGTGATGGGATGTTTGCGACTTGGGTCATTTGTGCGACTGGAGAAATGTTGTACTCTTGTGCATTGTGTGTCTGCTGATGTGTTTTTGACGTCATGGGTCGTAGGTACACGTGGATGTGTCAGGGTGTGACCTGCTCCTTTACGGATGTGGTCCACACTCAGCCACCTCAATGTCGTGTCGTGCGCCATGTCATGTCTTGTGACTTCAGCCATGCTATTGGTCATGCAGTGATATGGAGGGTGGCCCATTTGTGCACATTGTGGACGGGGACCTACTTGGTGTTTCTATGTGTGCTGCGGTGTGCCAAGGGTGTCAGGGACATGTTCCGCACTCATTGTGGGTGTGCAGTGTGCTGCACATGTTTGTGCATGTGTGCCATTGTGCCCATCTGCCCCCGTCCCCCCAGTCCCTGGTCGTTACTCACCCTGTTGCTGTTGGGTCCGGCCATATCACGCTGTGTCCAGACCCCCGACTCCTTGCACCGTCTCCACACTGATGACTGTGGCCACCATTTCCTCCAGCTCATCCAGCTCCTCCTGTGGCGCCGGACTCCCACCTCCAGTCGCCTTTGCTGCCTTCATGTTGGCAGCGAGTTTCTGTTTGGTTTGGCTGTGCACTTCATGCCAGCGCCTCTTGACCTCCTCCATTGACCTCCTCAACACTCCGACTGCATTCACGTTGGTGACGATGGACTGCCATATTTCCGTTTGTGTTGCCAATGACGCAGGGGAGGTGACGAACAGTTGTTGGTAGTGTTCTATCACCTCCATGACGGTGATCCGGTCTTCCTGCGGACTGAACCCCGTCTTCCTCTTCCTCTTCTCCTTGCCCTTCCCCTGGCACGGGGTTGCTGGCTGGTCCTCCGTGGGGCTTGTGGGGTTCGGGTTGTCCTCAGCACTCGGTCCGGGTGCATCCATGGTGCTACGCAGTTTGATTTGGTTTTGTCTTTTTTTTTTTGGTTTGCTTTTATAGTGCTTTTTCACGCATGACGCGTGGGAATTTCAGACCTGTAGCTGGTTGTCGCTGATTTTTGTAGCGCGTTTGGGGCATCGCAGGTTTTTTCGCGTTCGTGTTTCGCATTTTTTCTGCGTCGCGTTAATTTTTGGGCAGTCATTTGGCGCGTTATCCTGCTACTATCGCATGGTGCCGCAGGGTTGGGAATACCACGTTAACACGGTGTTAGTTTCACGCGATGGACTGCGATGTGAAGGGTTGCGTTAAGCAACTTTTGCGGAAGTTATCACACGTTCTTGTGAATATGCCCCATAGATTTCATTCAACAACTACACCGTGGTTACGGACAACTGTATTTTAACACTTGTGACAATCGAACCATTCTGGGTGTTACCATATATTGTAAGGTACTGCTGCAGAATCTGCACCAAACTAATGTTTTAGCGACAGCAGCTAATTAGAAGTAGGCTATTTACCTTCAAAACTAATTTTACAAGGATAAAGGGAAAGAAAGAACTGTAATTGCAATCTTGTTTCCCACACACAGCATCCTGAACTATGTCAAATATAGTTGACCCTCCAAATGATGCAAATTAAAGCTGCACCAGGTATAATGTGCACTACAACATCTGAGAAAAATAAATAGTATAAGAAATAACTGAGGCGTTAAATGGCTTAAGGAGGCAATTTTCTGAGAGCACCTCGAGCCACATGATTTAGATATTTTACATTTCAAAGGAAGAGTTTAAATTGCATGTTGATTTTCAGTGCCACTGCTATGCTAAGCCAATTAAATGCTGTTTATTTCTTAGGATGCTGCTTGGATAAATGTAACACATCTAGCAGCGCAGCAAGTGAATAAAGAGAGTGGTACAGTGACTGACGACTGCTAATGTGGACGTTAAGGTGGATGGAAACAGTGACTGTGGAAAAAGACGACACTAAAATAGAAGTGTGGTATTGTGAACGTAAACATCATAGTTTAACACTACTGTTTTTGGCGATGCTTACAAACCACAATGGATCATTACCATTAAGAACTATAGAAATAAACGCAACAGGTCCTTCAACATTTCTACTGCTTACGAGAACTGAAGGAATTTTTTTTTGCAACCCTATGATGGCCATTTTTAGGAGGCAGTAGATTCTCCTTTTTAGGTCGAGCCTGGGCAGCGCATGCGCTGCGAGGCATGCTGTATTGAGGTTAGGTATAGAAGCTCCGCCCATTTCCTGCCCATCTTTTCAATTGGCTTCTGTTACTGTCCTTGCAAAATCGTTGCTTTTCATTTGTGAATAGGCTTAATAGTCCCTCCTTGGTACTGCCTTGTCTGCATTTGTAACCTCCCATAACGACTGGACTTTTTACTTGTGTTGTTACATGGTCTGCGTTATATGTAGTCGGTGAGCACTATTTACTTTTTTTCACTTTGGGTGAAAGCTCCCCATACACGCTTTCACTTTAATGTTGGCCGCGCCCCTTTCTTTAGACGCTGCTCACTGTAACCTTAATATGGCGAGCATTGTCTAAAGAAAGGGACGCGGCTACCATTAAAATGGTCTCGCATTTGCGAGAGATAGAGCTATTGGCATTAGAAATAACAATGCCTTTTATATATGTGTTGCTTTTAAAAACACAAATAAAAGGCATTGTCATTTACAATACCAATAGCTTAAACGCTCGCAAATGCGAGACCTATTGCATTGAAAATGCTTGTTTGTATTGGTGTCGATGGAGGGTATCTTTCGAAGACCTCCAAATACGTTCTAATTCCTTACAGTTTGATTTGATCATTTTCAATTCTGTCGTATACCAAGTGGCGTTAGGTCTAGATGATTTGGATGTGTAGGTTTTATAGGGAGCAACTATATCAAGAGCTGCCGCAAGGGATTCTGAGTACTTATTCCAGGCCGCACTTATGTTTGATGTGTTATCTATGTCTGGATTTTTAAACACTGCTTGAAAGCTAGCTTCAGTTAATTGCTTCCAACATCTTGTTTTAACCTTTTTTTCCTATTTCAGCTGTTAACGGTGCATGTTTAATGAGAAGGTTACATTTAATTAAAAAGTGATCTGTCCAGGTGAGAGGTTCAGGTTCGTCAATATGTATACACTGAGAGGTGGAAAATAGGAGGTCCAGTGTGTGACCAGCAATGTGCATAGGGCCTGTTTTTCTCAAATGGAGATCGAGCATGTGAAGGTTAGACAGCAGATTAGCGACATCAGGGTCAGATGTTAGTTCTGCATGGTAGTTGAAGTCTCCAATTAGCCTAGTGCATCCCATAGACCATTGAGGGTCTTACCGGGGTGTAAGTCCACCAGTTCTCCACACACACATAAGGCCCAGAAACAATTTTTAACCCCTTCGATGCGCGTGACGAGCTCAGCTCGTCATGCTGCGCGGTAGCGCTGTGCGCATGACGAGCTGAGCTCGTCACGACCACACCCGCGATCGGAATGTCCAGCACACGAGCGGAATTCCGATCGCGGTCAAGGGGTTAAACCACTACAACACAAAAGCAATACATAATTCTCTCAGTAACCAAACAACAATAATTAAAAAACTACACCCAAATAAGAGTGAATCACCCAACACGGTACCCAATCGAGTGTAAAATGTGAAGATATACACTGCAACCCTCCATAAACTGTAACTTACATCAAAGTAACAGTAAATCACCACTGTCATATAATTCAGTCAGAACATACCATGATGGCATTCTTAGACATCTCAGAGTCCAACATCACACCGCACTGCGATCCCACAGTCAATCCTCGCCAGCACTAAGAGCATAATAAGAAGAGAGGAACAGCAAAAAGAGAAGCATTACATATAATGCAGGAATACCTAAATATATGATTCAGCATATCAACACTACTTCCCTCCACATGGCTACATTATAATTAGGGCTCCCGGTTTTCCATTTAAACGGATTTTTACATATAAATACAGACAGAAAACAATTTTTCCTTTGTCTGTATTTATATATAAAAACGGCAAAATACTAGCAAATTTTGCCGCGCTGCCGTGTTCAAATCCAGAGTTATCTCGCCACGCCCCCTTCCTGATGCTGGGAATTCCTTCTAATCCTTCCAACCATGGTCTTTTAGTGACCTACTGCCGTGCCCCTGAACCAGCCCTCCGCAATTTCAACTCGGAAGGTACGTGTAGACTCGAAAAGAACCAGGGCACATGGGAGGTCGAAGGGGGAGGGCGGAGCAAACAAACACCACACACCAGACATGCACTCCAGCGTCCTCTGTGCCACCTCTGCCATAACGCCTGCACCACTACTGCAGCCGAGCAACCCCCGTGCCACCGCTACACTAACAACGTCCCCACCCGCTGTACCAACTCCACCGTCGGTGCTGTCTGGAAGGAGGCCGCGAACATGAACTTCTTAGTGTAGCGGAGGCCGGCTCGTCGTCTCACCTTCTGCGTGGCGGGCCCCGTGGCCCGATCTGGTCAGAGCTTTCTACCTCTCGGGCCCTCCTTGGTGCACATGTCTATCCTCCGGCGCTGAGGGCGGCCCCGGCCTGTTCCTCATCTCTCGGGCCTGCCCAGCTCCTGCGATGTCTCGCTACTGGGCTGCCTGCATACCTGACTCTTCCTCTGGGCCTCCACTAGGCAAGTTGCCGACCACGGATTCGGGGGGGGGGGGCGTCCAGCGGGTTTCTCTCAGGCCCCATTCGGCCGGCTTCCTCCATCACTAGCGGCCATAATCGATGTTAGAGGAAGCGTAGGCCGGCCAGGATCAGTCGGACAACCGCTGGTGGTGCAGGCGCAGAGTCTGGTCTGTTCCGGCCTCTCGGTTGCATTGTGTGGGAATGCCACCCTCATGAAGTGGGTCGAAATGGAAAGAGCGAGAAGGGTCCCCAGTTCGTCAGAGCATGTCTATTTGATTTAAAAGGTAGTGTGCTATACATCGTATGGAGAACCTAGCTGAGGGGAAAAGGTGTTTGCATACGTTTAGAAATGTTGGAATTTCGCCTTTTTACTGTACTCCCCAGGCGCGCAATAACCATTGGGCTCAAAGGACTTCAGCCCCCCCCCCTTCGTGTGTGTCAGCCCGGCGGAGACAGCTTACCGGGCTCACACACAGCCGCACCTGAGTACTTCACAGGTCTTTAAAAGACCATTTACTTGTTAACGAGGCTTTGTTGTTCTTTCACCCTTTCTTAGAGCCCCTGCATCTTCACCAATTGCTGGAAGAATCAGCCCCCCCCCCCGAAATTTTGATTAGCCCGTCCCGACATTTCACTCTAGTTGCATCTCTGGTACTCCCCACGGGATACATTAATGTTTTGACTGCTGAGTTGATTTTAGAGGCATTGTGTATATTGTTGTGGAAAGAAATTGGAAAATAAAGATGTTAGTAAAAGAGAACACTGGTACCATTATACATCAACATTATACTAATTTTCTTGGGCCCAGTATTTCCTCATTCTATCATTTTCATTGGCCTCGGTTGCTCGTGGTCAGCACCCTAGTTCCAGGCCACCCGACATCTTGCGCATGCCCATTCACCCCTGTGGCCTCTTACTTACCCTGCAGTCAAACAGCAATTTGAAATGTTGCCTTACTTTAATCTTTCATGGGCCCCCTGATAGAGCCAGCTCTGTTCTGCAGTCTTGCCCTAATGACCTTGAATATGTCTTTAAAAGAGTGCTTAACTACAGTTTTCATGTAATTTCTTTTTAATATGGAACCAGCATGTGTTTCAGCTTTTCGTGCCCTCTTTGGCCAGGTCATTAGAGCGCACAGGAACACTCCTTGAAATTCTAAATGTGTTTACATCGATTATTCTGGGATAGTGAGGTGTGCTTTCAATATTGTTGTAACACAGCAGCAGCTTATTTATATATATTACTGAAAATAATCATGCATTGTCAATTTAAATAAATGTGGAAAAATACTAGCTGTAGCGTCGTCTTTTGCTTGTGGCAAAAATAAATGTGGATAAATACAGAAAAAATGCCCCAAAAATAAATATGGATAAATACAGACGGAAATGGCAAAAAAATAAATACCATAAAACCGGGATCCCTAATTATAATGCACAACGGGCCTGAGCCACGGTTACTCACAAGTCTTAAAAGAACTCCCATAAATATATCACAGTGTACCCACATAGTGCAACCAAACATTTCGTTCATGACCTAGGTTTTCTTATAGTCCCATGCAAATACACGTGTCTCCAAATGATACAAAAAAACCTGAAAGAGTAGTGTGTTTACCTTATAAATGTAGTGGAAAAAACAGGGTAATTTCCACAGTTGTCAACAGTTGAATGCAACCAGCAGCGCCTCGAATCAAGGCACCCTGGGTCATTAAATGGCTGACAATACATTAGGAAAACAAAAAGAAGAAATGGAAGAGTCAAATTAAAATCCGTAATAGCTGAAGATATACCACACGTATATTAAGACAAACGACAAGCGAAGATCGGGTACTCGGCGTCCCACCCGGAGAATACTTCCAACCACACAACATGTGGTTGAAATCCTCCTGAAGCAAAACAAGCCAAACTTCCATACGATTTTACCCTTTATCACTTAACCTTATCAAAGTAGAGAAATACCAATGGGACCCACTCATCAGGCCACAACGCATGTTAAGTGGAGCAAAACTCACCTGTGTCTGGCTTCAACACACTTGTGTCCCACAGTCTTCTACCGTGGTATGAAAGAGAGAACCGCACTCTCTCCAGTGTCTTTTAACCTCGGTGCTAAGCCCCTCTGGCAACTAGACCATTGGGGCAGAACATTCGTATGGTCCGGAAATGCTTCTCGGACACAACCAAACACTTAAGTGTGAGGGTGCCCAATAAGCAACTCAGCATATTTGTACAGATCCAGAAATTATTTTTTAGACATCAACAAAACACTCACTTGTGTTGTCACTAACCAGGCCCCTAATAAAGGCAAAAAACTAGCTGAGACGGAAAATTGGGTTGCACCAGCATATATATGGGTGTGCTGAAAAAACACTAGCTGGCACGTCCATTCTGTTCTCGAACCACACCCAAAATCATAATTAAGGAAGACGCAAGTCCGTCTCCAATGTGAGGAAAGGATCACAATAGTTCTATTTGGTTAAAAATTACTGTACCCTAAATATAAAAAATTGCAGTCATTCTAGGGGGTAGGCTCACCTCAGACTCGGGGGGTTTAGTCAAACTGTTCCACCCATATATGTTCTTCTTCAATTAACCATCAAAACAAAAGGTAGAGTCACAGAAAGTCTTATAAAGTAAGGTACAATCAAACTCTTTCGCCGCATATTCACGCAGATGGTTTTACAACAAACAAGTGTTGGTGAGAAAGACAAGGCAGAGAATGAGTAAAAAGGATGAAAGAGTAAAATAAGAAGATGAAAATTCTCAAATGTGGTATCAGCTTACATGAAATCTGTTGTATGTACAAGATGTCGTAATGCATTGTCATACAACATATAATATCCATACATCTCATCAGTAGACAAAACATATCAGCTACCAGATAACAAGAGAAACAAGCATTTACAATGCAATAGGTCTCGCAACTGCGAGTTTTGGAGCTATTGGCATTGTAAATGGCAATGCCTTTTAAAACAAGTTTAAGCTATTGGCATTGTAAATGAGAATGCCTTTCATTTATGTTTTAAAAATGAAAACAAAAATAAAAGGCATTGTTATTTGCAATGTCAATAGCTCAAACTCGCGTAAATGCGAGACCTATTGCATTGGAAATGCTTGTTAAAGTTTAGCAGTCATCATTAGAATTCCGCTTCCGATTGGTTCTTCCAGCAGGTTGGTTCAACCTACACCAGTGCTTTAAATGGGCCGGTACTCACCGGTACTGAGTACCGGCACTTCTTAAATTTACCGAGTCGAGTACCGGCACTTCTCCACTGTCAAGGAGAGTACCGGTACTCAGGGTCAGATTAGAAGGTGGGCAGCTGCGTGCCGTTTGTTTGGCAGCATGTTGGCCGTTGCCTTATTTATTCAGGTTTGGCAAGCTGCCCGATGCGGCCTCTGCTCCCTTCCTACCCAGATGGAGGCTCTCCTTGTCCTCATCACCCACTGCTAGGCATCGATGCTGGGTCCGTGGAACGCAGACACAAAGGGTCATTTTCAACCCTTGGCCTCCCACTGGGGTGTGACTTTCTTTGCCCGGACTCATTTGCCCTTGCGATTCCACCCACCCCGCGCACTGGGACATTAAGTCCATGATGGGCGGTGATGATCGAGGTGGCGAAGAAGGCTTAAGCAGCCTCCCTGGTGCCCAGGTGAGGGGGGGGAGTTCAACTGACCTTCCCATCGGAGGCCAGTACTGTCAATTATCTGAAACTGTTAAAGGTTACCTTCGAAAGGAAGCAACGTTGCTTTTCCATTTCCCGCATGAGGCCCGTACACTTCTCTTTATTTTAGCCTCTGACAGATTTTGACACTAACAAAAGGGACAGTTCTACCCATGTCTGTACGCAGGGCCTGCTCTGCATGGCGTTCCTGATTGCTAGTTTATATTGTTTTTAAAAGCACCCGCTGCAGTGTTCCTGACCTGCAGCAATTTTTAGCCAACAATAAAAATGTCAAGTTAACTCCGGTGATTGACGCTGTTCCTGGAGAGAGAACGAAGTTTTTGTCTAGTGGAAGTTTTGACTGGGGGATGTTTTGATTCATCTTAAGGTAGTGCAGAGGGTTAATGTGCCTGGGCAAAGAATGTGTACCATGCAAAGCACGAAGTGAACATAACATAAATCTTTCGTCAGAGACTTCCTTTTGTTACTTGCAGCTTATAAGTTAAAATGCTAAAAAAAACGGAGCTATTAATGTCATCAAAGAACTGAAATGCAGACTTCAAGTATAGATTAAAGCGTTTGATTTTTTCCCCCAGACTTTCAATATCCTAATGTTGTACAAAGTGTTGATTTGGGTGTAAATCAATTCCAATTATTAAAGATAATCGCCAACCATGGTCTTACATTTTAAATTCTGAGTTTGTGCTTCTCCAGACCAAGCACCCATAACTATACTACCTACCAGTATGGATGACATATAAATCCTACCACTCTGTCATATGGAACTTTTCCTATACATTGATTTACACACATATGATTGAGTAATGTGTGTGCAATGTAAAGTGCTCGGACACCCTTCACTTTTCTGAGTGACACTATAAAACTAACTCGATGCATCTGAGAGAGAGTGGTTATGGAGACTATTAAGGGGTGGTGGTAGTGCGGGAATCCGTTGCGCAGGAGGTCATTGGGGGAGCGCCAAAACCATTGTCGCACTGGGCGCAACCAGTGCTAAAGCCGTCCCTGCCAGTATTGTTCTTCCCCTGCTGGACTCTGCACATACTCGGGACCCTCCAGTGCTCACTGCATGCCACTGCAAGCTCTACGGCCGTGGGGCCTCCTGCCGAGGGGAGAGGAGGGAAAATGGGGGTGAGTGAAGGTGAAGAGTTAGGGGAAGGAGCAGAGTTTAAAGTAGGAAACGGTAGAGAGGCAGAAGGGGTAAGTGCAGACAGAGATATGGAAGGGATCCAGGCGGCTGTGGAAAGAGGTAGAGAGGCGCGGAGAGGGCAGATTAGAAATAGAGTGATGAGACAGAGTGATAAGATGCAATAGGGGTAAAGAGAGTGGGACAGAATTAGCTACAAACGGGAGAGAGGTGAGTGTGAGAGGGATCTCGAGGTTAGAGATGTGAAAACAGAGAGTGTGTGTTTGAGAGGAACAGAATCAGGAGGTATTTGAAAAGAAATGCATGGAATGCTTGTTTGTATGTGTGCAATCTTAAATATTTAAGGATTGCGCCAAATGCAACCAAGTAGGAATATTAGAAATATTATGATATTAAGAAGCTGCAAATATTAGAAAACAAGGAAACATGAACATTTGGTGTTTCACCTTCATTTTGTATAACGAGTTAACACATTTTGTTTGGATTGATACATTTCTCACATGTTTTGTTCTGTCCCGCAACCGGTGTAAGTGCCAGAGTCTCTATCGTCCTAGAGCGCCTTGATTATTAGCCTGAAAGAGCTAAAGTACTGTTGATGGCTTGGCTCATTCAGGGTTTTAGTTGTTAATCTGCACATATGGAAAGTTTGAGACCACTATCCAGGACAAAGCAAGGACAACATGAATACTCAATAGAAGTGTTTTTGTATCATGTCTAACTCCGCCTCTAACCCCGCCCACTAGCCACGCCCCTCGCTCAATTTAACGAGTACCTGCACTTATTTTTCCCATTTAAAGCACTGACCTACACAATGGTATGTGTCTCACATTGATTGAGCGAGGTTTGAAGCGCGGCAATCCGGACCTGCAAAGCCTGCTATTCTGTTGTTAAAGTTTGACAAAGTAAAGCTGTAATGCTCCTCAGTCCCGAAGTGTGTGCCTCCTGCTCTTCCAGTACAGAGACCCCCAAACAGCTCTGCCATGGAGCCTCAGAAGTGCTCAGAAGCAGCTTCCCATGTTCCAGTACTGAGACCACACTGAGCGCTGCCCTCGCGCCCAACGTTGTTCATTACACTATGGCTTCACGGGCACCAGATCTCTCTCAATGCACCTCTATCCTAAACTTCAATCTTCAGCCCTTGGCCGCCTCTCCTCTGTAGCTTCTGAGACACGATTGATTTACTGTGTACACTAAACAAATGCGCAGTCGTCACTTCTTTCCTATCCCTTTAGCTCCAGACTTCAAATCCCCGCGTCCCCTGCCGCGAGCCACCATGCCTCCACCTCGCCCCGGCTGGCACCAGACCCTTTCTTTTACAGCTGCTGAATGCATTTGCTCAGCGAGGTGTGGTCACTGCCCATTGTTGTGGCATTTTAATTTTAAATAGGCAGTTTGGGAGGGAGCAGTGGGGGTAGATAAACCCACAATGCACTGCAGCCCGAGGCAGGGTGGAACAAGAGATTAGGAGCAGGGGCCTATGGTGGGGGAGAAGAGACACCCCGGCCTGTCAAAGATAAAGTATATGGTAGCGCCTAGAAGCAGCACTTACTGGCCGTACATGGAAAAAGCGAACTTTCATAAGAGTGAAGAGATTTGTACATAGTAAATGATAACGCCTCAGAATTAGGGCTTTTACTATAAAGGTATAAAAACACGCCATTCAGGACCACAGGATGTTGAGGGTTTCTACCGAGACTAGAACCCGATCCCCCAACTTCAAGGTCCACCGCTTTAGCCGTTAGGCCATATCCTATTGCTGTGGGTAGGCCCAGCAGGACACGTTAATCACAAGAGCTCATGCTGTATATATCCATCCTAAACCACAACAAGGTCTTTGTAATGTATAAACTATAGCGCTACGAAGCTGTGCTGGGCATCTGGTGTTTTTACAAGATCTCATTAAAACATTTTCCAGTGGAATCCGCAGTAAGAAGCACCGTGTTAAAAACCTGCCCCATTGTTCCCCGCTTGGTGTGTAGTCAGCAAAGCGCCCAAAGGCTGCTCTCTTGGTGATTCTCACAGTTGCACGAGCTTCGCTCTCCGAGTTCCCAATGCAGAGGGAGGGTGCGGAGAGGGTGTGCTTGATTCCGTGTGACTTTACCAGTGAATTCTACATTGAAATTTCCAAATGAGACTGGGGACGATGCAAATAAGTAATAATGTCACTGGTGTTTATTAATTTTTTTTTCTGAGTTTTTTATATAGCGCGGATTTGACCAAAAGTATCTGAGCGCTTTACATGAGCACCAGTGGCGTTACAGACGGAACATTGATTTTGTTAGGCACGGGGAGATTAACTATTTTGCCCAGGACCACAGGATGTTGAGGGTTTCTACAGGGTGCGGAGAGCGTGTGCTTCACGTGCACCCCGAGAACAAATAACACCCGGACACAAATCAGGGGAGCATCGTTGTGCACAGTACTTTATATTGAGAGGCTGTAGTGAAAAAACTGGCGCTGGCAGCCTGCAATTGAAAAACAAGTAAACGCCGGGACAGGGGCTTTAAAAATGGTGGCGCGTGCTGGCGCCCAAAGGCTGCCCTCTTGGCGATTCTCACAGTTGCACGAGCTTCGCTCTCCGAGCTCCCAATGCAGAGGGAGGGTGCGGAGAGCGTGTGCTTGATTCCGTGTGACTTTACCAGTGAATTCTACATTCAAATTTCCAAATGAGACTGGGGACGATGCAAATAAGTAATAATGTCACTGGTGTTTATGACATTTTTTTTCGGAGTTTTTTATATAGCGCGGACTCGACCGAAAGTATCTGAGCGCTTTACATGAGCACCAGTGGCGTTACAGACGGAACATTGATTTTGTTAGGCATGGGGAGATTAACTAGATCAATAACACATGCTCAAAGGTAAAGACATTCCTGTATTCAGAGATACTAGCCCCACAATATGCCGGAATACCTCTGTCCTCCCGGTGACCCCTTGCACCTCTGAGCTCTGTGCCTGCCTGCCGCCAACCAATCACAGAGCCGACTGGTGCATGCTCCAGGCGTGAAGGCAGCGTGGTTGCAGGAAGCCCGGAGCACTGGCTCGCGTGCTTCACAGCTGTCGTGAAGACTTTTCTTATCTGCTTGTTAAATAAACAAGCAGATAAGAAAAGTCTTCACAACAGCCCAGAAGCAGGCGAGCCAGTCCGGGTGGGCCGGCCCAAAAAGCGAAAGGGAGGCAACCCAGAAAGCTCATTTCCAATGGCAGGCCACCGTTTAGCATAAACGGTGACGCCAGCCAATGGAAATGAGGGGCGGGGCTTAAAGCCCTCTTCTGAAAGTCCTCATTAGCAATAAATCTCGCCGAGCGAGCTGCGCATGTGCGAAGCAACACTAGGCAAGACCTAAAAAGAGGCGGACAAATCA
This sequence comes from Calotriton arnoldi, assembly GCA_963921515.1. Classification (NCBI taxonomy): domain Eukaryota; kingdom Metazoa; phylum Chordata; class Amphibia; order Caudata; family Salamandridae; genus Calotriton; species Calotriton arnoldi. The sequence goes on from CAWUFW010005332.1 coordinate 385,807, forward strand.
AGAAAAAGTGGAAAAGAGTGGAAAATGTAACATTTCAGTCCTGACCATGACGTACTCATACCACCACATACTACATATCATGATGCCTTACATAAAGTGGTGTAGGTCATTGTCTGAATTCAGTCCTTTCTGGACTGCCCTGAGTCTACATATCTATCTAGCTTCTAATTTCCGAAAGTCATAAAGTAAGACTTTCGGTATTCACAAAGGGCATTTACTACTCATAAATGCCTTTTGTGAATACTGAAGTTGTAAAGTTAGACTTTCATCTAACTTTACCTTTGTGAATCGGGCCCCATGGGTTTTTATACCTGTGGTGAATGCAATGTATGTCTTTTGGGCATGAACAGGACGAAAAGCTTTTAATATAATACTGATAAGAGTTACGACATTGGTCAATTTATTAATTGCCAATCGACCCATGTGGTCTAGATAATTATTTGTGTCTGCAGTAAACGTTATGTGGGCAGCACCATACGACAACTTCGAGCATGCATTCAAGAACACCGTAGGGCATGCAGTGTTCTAGATGTTTCCTACTCACTGGTATCCCACAGCTGCACCAGTGAAGTGAGTAGAGTGAACTTCAGATTTCATGGCATTGACCTAGTACGATCAGATCTAAGAGGGAGTCACAGGGAATCAAATCTGCGGAAATTAGAAGCTAGATGGATATATAAACTCAGGGCAGTCCAGAAAGGACTGAATTCAAACAATGAGCTACACCCCTTTCTGCAAATCTTAACAACATCGTGATATGTAGTATGTGGTGGGATGAATACATCATTGTCAGGACTGAAATGTTACATTTTCCACTTTTTCAGCATTTGTCCCCTTCTTTTTCTCTTGTTATCTGGTAGCTGTTATGTTTTGTCTACTGAGGCGATGTTTGGATATTATATGCTGTATTACAATGCATTACGATGTCTTGTACATAGAAAAGATTTAATGTAAGCTGATACCACATTTGAGAATTTTCATCTTCTTTTTTACTCTTTCATCCTGTTTACCCGTTCTCTGCCTTGTCTTTCTCACCAGCTCTTGTTTGTTATAAAACCATCGGTTTGCATGAATATGCGGTGAAAGAGTTTGATAGTACCTTACTTTATAAGAATTTTTGTGGTTCTACCTTTTGTTTAGATGGTTAATTGAAGAAGACTATGTATGGGGTAGAACAGTTTGACTAAATCCTCGAGTTGAAGGTGAGCCTACCCCCTAGTATGGCTGCAATTTTTACTATTCCGGGTACTGTAATTTTTAACAAAATAGAACTATTGTGGTCCTTTCCTCACATTGGAGGTGGACTTGTGTCTTCCATAATTATGTTTTTGGGTGTGGCTTGAGAACAGAATGGACGCGCCAGGTAGTGTTTTTTTATGACAACCATATATCTGCTGGTGCAACCCAATTTTCCATCTTAGGCAGTTTTTTGCCGTTATGAGGGGCCTGGTTAGTGACAACACAAGTGAGTGTTTTGTTGATGTCTAAAAAATCATTTCCGGGTCCATGCGAACATGCCGTTCCCATGGTCTGGTTGCCTGGAGGGACGGAGCACTTAGTTCCATCTTAGTTCTTTTTTTGCCTCTTCGAGTAGCGTATTGAGCACCCTCACACGTAAGTGTTTGGTCGGTGTCCAAGAAGCATTTTCAGGTCCATACGGACATGCTGCCCCAACGGTCTAGTTGCCGGGGGGGGGCGGGGCACTGAGGTTAAAAGACACCAGAGAGAGTGCGGTTCTCTCTTTCATACCACAGTAGAAGACTGTGGGACATGACCCTGTTGAAGCTGTACACGAGTGAGTTTTGCTCCACTTAACATGCACTGTGGGCCCAATGAGTGGGTCCTATGGGTATTTCTCAACTTTGATAAGGTTAAGTGATGAAGGGTAAAATCGTATGGCAGTTTGGGTTGTTTTGCTACTGGAGGATTTCAACCACATGTTGTGTGCTTGGAAGTTCATCGGGTGGGATGCTGCGTACCCATTCTTCGCTTTTCATTTGTCTTAATATACGGGTGGTAATTATTCAGCTATTAGGGATTTTAATTTGACTTTTCCATTCCTTTTTTTTGTTTTCTTTTTGTTTCACTAATGTATTAGCAGACATTTGATGACCCAGGGTGCCTTGATTTGAGGCGCTGCTCGTTATATTCAACTGTTGATAACTGTGGAAATTACCCTGTTTTTTTTACTACATTTAATGACGTAGATACACTCTTCTTTCAGGTTATTTTTGTATCGTTTGGAGACACATGTAGTTACATGGGACTATAAGAAAACCTAGGTCATGAACAAAATGTTTGGTTGCACCATGTGGGTACACTGTGATATATTTGTGGGAGTTCTTTTAATACTTGTGAGTAACCCTGGCTCAGGCGCCTTGTGCATGAAGGGAATTAGTGTTGATATGCCGAATCATATGTTTAGGTATTCCTGCATTATATGTAATGCCTCCCTTTTTGCTTTTCCTCTCTTCTTATTATGCTCTTAGTGCTGGCGAGGATTGACCGTGGGATCACGGTGCGGTATGGTGTTGGACACTGAGATGTCTAAGAATGCCATAATGGGATGTTCTGACTGAATTATATCTACAATTGACAGTGGTGATTTACTGTTACTTTGATGTAAGTCGCGGTTTATGGAGGATGGCAGTGTATACCATCACATTTTTCACTCTGTTGGGTACCGTGATGAGTGATTCACTCTAATTTGGGTGCAGTTTTTTAACTATTGTGGTTTGGTTACTAAGAGAATTATGTATTGCTTTTGTGTTGTAGTGGTTTAAAAATTGTTTCTGGACCCTATGAATGTGTGGAGAACCGGTGGACTTACAATCATGGTAAGACCCTCAATGGTCTATAGGACGCGCTAGACTGGATATGTACCTTCTAAAGTGAATGTATACACATGGAGGGTGTCTGGTTAATTAACCCATTTATGGATCACTAATATGGTGCTTCACAGTTTTTTCTCTCATCTCCTTTTTATGTGTGCATGTTCTTTTCCTTTTATCTTCTCTCTCTTTCTTTTCTTATTTCTTTGATGTGGACACTTGATACTATTTTTAGATGGGAGCTTTTGTATGTAAATGCTTCTCTTCTTAAATGTCAGGCTTGCTTTAACATTATTTGCAACATGGTTCTCATATAGCTGTCTTGAATTAATGGTCTGATGAGTGGTATATTTAAAAATGTGTGTCTCTAAGCCAATGTCACAGTGCTGTTTTCAATGTCCTTTTCATTGTTTTTGATGTCTTTCAATGTTTTTACAATGTTCTAGATTGTTTATGTTTAGGTTTGTGGCTTGGTATGAGTTTGTGAATATTTTGACTATGTGTATATGGGTCTGTTTTATAGACCTTTGATTCTATGTGGATGTTTTACGTTGTGTTGTGTCTCATTGTTGTATTTTATGGTTGCAGCCCCGATGAAGCCTTTGTAAGGTGAAACACGCTGGCTGCATGTTTATAATGCGGTTGAAGAAATTCAAATAAAGAAAAAAATCTACCACAGTGACGAGGACCTGGGAGTTTTTCTACATTCAATTATGTTTGTTACCTCTCTTTCTTGTGTAAAACATTGTTGAGTGTATGGTCAATAAGCAGCTGGCGATTAGAGGCGGGCAACTTGGGAGCAGTATTAAAGTGATTACTTTTGGTGGTGAGGCTTTGGGTCCCTGGCTGCCTTTGTTTGTTCAGAATATCAACATTGTTTGGGAGTCCCAAGAGTAGTAATTGGGGTGTTCCCGGTATCTCCAGGCCCATAACCTCATCTAGCTCTTGTTTGACATCTTTCCAGAACACCTGAATTTTGGAGCATCATCATACAGTATGTAGAAATGTTCCAGTGTACACCAGAAGCAAACAGGGCTAGCAGCCTACCCATTCTGAATAGCTTACCCCAGTTATAATAGATACAGTGCAAAATCTGTAATTGTATTAACCGTAATCAGGATTTAATAGCTACTTCTCTTGGGTGCAGAAGGGCCTCCTCCCAGTCTATGCCTTCCATTTCCCCAATATCTGCCTCCCATCTGGCCCATAGGTGTGGCAGGGTTGTCTGGGGCATGAATACTCAACATATGATAAAGCTGTGATACTACTTGCACCCTGCAGGACCCAGTTCTCCAAGGGTGAGTATTCCAGAATGTCTGTCCTGAGCACCTGCTCTCTTCGGAGTGCATGTGTTAGTTGCAAATATTTGTAATGTTGGCTGGGGGCCAGCTAATATTCATTTTGCATGCTTCCTAATGGTTTCAGCTCCCCTCCCTCAAAGACATCCCCCAGGGCTTCTATTCCAACCAAATCCCACTTCCTGAAACCCGTCAGCTTATGGAACTCTATAAGGGTCATACCCTTGCACAATAGTGTGGCCAGCGTGTCCTTTCCCTTCCAACCAATGGCTCTATATGCCTCATCCCACATTTATTTTCAGGGTTGCTTTTGTTTGAGCTGGTAAGTGCTTACTCTTTTTTTTTCCCCAACAGGTAATGAGCATACGTAGCTGGCACAATTTGTGACCTCTCAATTCATGTTTCCAGCAAGGTGTGAGATGTAAACCCCCACTCATTGATAACCTTTAACTGTGTGGCCCTATAATATGTACTGAGATCTGGCAGGGTGATCCCCCGTTGTAGCAGGACCTGTACAAGGTTTTTAAGGCTACCCTCGGGGTCCCATCGTTCCAGAGGAAACTTCTCAGGGTGTCATCAAGCTTAACACAATAAGATTTGGATATCTCGAAACGGGTATTTGCATCACATATAGTAGCTTTGGCAAGGTGATCATCTTATAGAGGGAGAGTCTTCTCATAATCGTTAACGGCAGTGTACCCCACCTATGCGCATCCACTCTAAATTCCTCTAGGACTCTTTCCAGATTTCAGTCCAGGAATCTATCCTTGTCAGTGGTAATCACGCTGCCCAGATATCTCAACCCCTCTTGGACAACTTGCAGCTCCCCGGTCCCTACTCTGCAGTCCCCTAGTCCCAGTAGACTATTCTCAGTTGACGCGATAGTCAGAATACCTCCAGAAATTTCTAAAAAGCGAGTGAACCGCCGGAATCGCCAGTGCTGGATCAGTAAGATACAGCAGAATATCATCTGCGTAGAGAGATATTTTCTCTTGTGTCCCTGTAACCTCTGGGAACCATGTCACGTCAGCCCTACACCTTATCCAGCTCACCAGGGGCTCCAGTCATAGTGCGAACAACAGTGTGGAGAGTGGGCACCCCTGCTTTGTGGCTTTTTCTAATGGAAATGCCTCTGGTGTCACCCTGTTCACTCTTAAAACTTTAGTAGGATTTTTATAGAGCAAAGCCACCCACTCCTTGAACTTAGGGCCAAACCCGAATTGTCTTAATGTTCCATGGAGATAAGTCCAGTCTATAGAATCAAACACTTTTCAGCGTCTAAGGAAATGATGCCCTGGGAAGTCGGGTGCCCTTCATTACGTCCAGCCATACCTGCAGCCTTCTAAGGTTAAAGCGGGTAGCCCTCACTTTACTCTCTGTGTTCAACAGTCTTCTCGGACTATAGTAGGCACATCGATCCCTGAGTTAATCTGGTTTAGGAATCACCACAATAATGACATGGTGACATGGTTTAGGTCAGGCGGGAGTTGCCTCTCTCTCTTGCTGATTCATACATATTCAGGAGATGTAGTTTATGGAGGGGAGTCAGTTGTTTTAATAATTCTATGGGTTGTCCATATGCTCCCAGACCTTCCCTAAGTTCATTGCCCCTAGAGCATCCCCTATATCTTCAACAGTGAGGTTGTCATCTAGTGCCTCCCGGACCTCAGCCCCTAAGACTGACAACGGGACCTCGCTCAGGAAAACCTCAATATCTGCTTCAGCTCTGCTTCACCTCAATGTGTACAACCGCCTATAGTATTGAGCAAATGCGTCTGCAATGGCTGTCTGTCTCGGTTAAATCCCATGTTTCGGACCTCACCTCTGCGACCCACATTGCCCCACCTTCTCTCCTGCCCATCTATGCTAGGAGGTGGCCTGCCTTCTCCCCTGTATCATATAATCACCTTTATGTGGCAAGGTAGTGATTAGGTGCCGCATTAAGGGTAAGGTTGCGGTAGTGTTCCTGTGTCGTCTCCAGCTGCATGTAGGACTTGGTGTCCCACCCCCTTAATCCCCTCCTCCAACTGGAGGAGCTTCTCCTCCAACCCTTTCACCTGGCTTTCCTTCCCCTTCTTCCTGAGGGCTTTCGGCAGTCGGGGCTCTATCTCTTAGGACTGTCTTGAATGCCTCCCAAAGAGTAACTGGGGAGGCCACTGTACCCTCATTTTCTTCAAAGTACCTCTGGAACCCATCCCACAGTGCACAAGCGATCTCCCTATCGCACAGGGTCCACACGTTTTATTTCCAAGCCCTGGGCTCTAAGTGGCCTCGTGTTGCCAATACGACCTGTAGGGCTGAGAAATGCCTCTCGCCAAGAAGACTGCCTCCAGCTCCCGGAAACTTGCTCTGCCAGGAGAAACATATAATCTAATCTCGAGAGAGACCCATGCACCCCTGATAGGAATGAGTATTGTCACTCCAAGGGATGTTTAGTCCTCCTTGCATCCACCAGGCCTAAGTTCCTTGCGAACAATGTCAGGTGCATTGGCTCTCTTCACGGCCAATCCTGCCTCCCTTTTCTATCCATGGTCCAGCACATATAACTAAGCCCGGCCTGTGAACTACGCTCCGTTCGTGGAGTTTGTGGAGTCTTCCGCACTCCGCGGAGCGCGCGTAGTTCGGAAAAACTCCACTCCGACAACCAGAGTTTTTTTCCTCACTTGTGCTCCCCAACATCAAGTTGGCGAGCGAGGAAAATCCACCTCGCGGTGAGATATTTCCTCGCTCGTGCTCCCCAACTTCAAGTTGCCGAGCGCGATCGAGAAAAATCCACCTCCCAGCGAGATTTCTCAACACAGAGGGTCAGATTTCTCAATGCGGGCGGTCGTGGGTGGTCGCAACCGCTTGCATTGAGAAACCTTTGGTTCACGTTGAGAAAGTTGCTGCTCGAGTAGAAAATCTACTCGAGCCGCAGAAAAGAAGCAGCGCCCTCTTGCACTGCGCATGGTGCTGTTCGCGTTGATTTTCTTGTGCAGGACAATCACCTGGCGCTGAAAATCAATGCAAACAGGAGTGACCAAGCGCACTCTGCCGCTTGCGGAAATCCACGTAGGGTGGCAGAGTTTTTGGTCACTTTGCAGAGTTCTGCATAGCGGAATTCTGCAAACTCCACCCAGGCTTACACATAACCTCATTAAAGTCCCCCCTAAGATATGCAGGAGAGGCCCCAACTTATCAAGTAAGCCCAGCTGTAATCTAGGGTGCGCATAAACATTGGGCAAAAGGATCATCTGTCTATTCTGTGAACCCAGGATCACAACATACTGACCATCCGGGTCCACCGACTGCTTTTCATTTTGAAACAGTGGATATTTATTAACAAGGATCGCCACTCCCCTGGATCCAATAGGGGAATATTTGCCCTTCTGAAGACACCTACAATTATTCCCAAGGAGATGAGTCTCTTGCAAGAAAAATATGTCAGGGGAGTCTCGTCAGAGCTATTGAGTCACTGTCCCTCTTTTTATCCTACATCATTCCCAACCCATTTACGTTCCATGATATTATCTTCAGTTGATCCTCCATTTGTACACCATCATGGGGTGTGCAATATATGTGGTGTGGGGTGTGCCTCCATCACCTCTGAGCCCGTCCTGCATCTTTCTCGTATCGTCTGCTATCTGTATGTAGTGCCTAGAACTGTGTTGTGCAATCCAATTCCCTTGAGTCACTCCCCACACCCCGCTTTTCCTGTGCGTTGGATCAAAATTACCCACTTCCCCAACTGCGGAAAGGTCTGGTGCCCCTCCTCTCCATGTGGAGAACTTCAACTGTTAATACGGAACCCCAGCTCCCTTACCCAAACCATTTTTCCTTGCTGATAGAACCCCTCCTTCTGCAGCACCCACCCTACCCCTATTCCACCATGGCAGACAGTCACTAGAGTCTGATCTTACTCTCAGGGGACTTCCTCCCAGGTACTATGACTCTTCCCCTCTCAAGTCCATTTCAGAGTTCCTCTCCTCGTGGAATCTTGCATTTGGCACTGAAGCCGATTGTCTTCTTCTCCCCCTTGATTTGGCTGTACGAGTCCTGTGAGTGGACCGGGGCTTCTCCGTCATTCCCTCTACACGTCGCCTTGGTTGGGGTATCCTGTGGAGAGGGTCCTCTTGCGGCCTTTTGGGGTCGTTCCTCAATCCACTCACATGCCCTATTTGGGTGGTCAAACAAGAGCAACTTCTCTTGGAACACGACCTGGAGCTTGGCCAGGGAGAGCAACCTGTGCGAAATCCCCATAGCCCTCATCTGTTTCACTTGTCCAAATGGCCTCCTCTGTTTTTGCACAGGTCTAGTATAATGTGGGAATAATAGGATCCAATGCGACTGGTGCAGTAGGGTTCCCTGTTGTCGGGCCACCCGTAAGACTAGGTCTCTGTCTCTGTAGTTCAACAGAGGAGCAATCACTGTACAAGCCGGTGCTCTGGGGGAGGGGACTTCTCTACCAATGCACGGAGTGTTCTTTCTACAATGGAACAGGGAGATATTTGATCCTCCGGTAGGAAAGTGTGGAGTCAGTCCTCCAGGAAATGCTTTGGGCTGTCACACTCTATCCCCTAAGGGAATCCCACAAACTCTGAGATTGTTCCTCCTGGATCATTCTTCAGCATCTTCCATTCTGTTAGACACTCCAAGAGTGTGCCCTGCAGCTGTTGAATGAGCTGGCGGCGGTCTTTGACGGTCCTCTCAAGGGCCCGATGCGGGTCTCTGCCTCCATTATTTGACCTACAGTCTTCCTCAGATCCTGGCAGAGCAGGGCTAAGTCAGCTCCCCCCTAACCTATTTTGGTCAGCAAGGTGCAGCGGGAGGCGTCAATGGCGTGAAGAATGACTGATGTTTCAGAGGAGTGCAACGCCCCAACTCCCTCCTCTCTCATCTCCAGGGGCACGGAGGCAGCAGCGGGTTTGTGAATTTATCCATTTTCCCAGGTTGGAGGGGTGCCTTTTCCTATGCCATTGACATGCCACCGGGGCAGCACCAGCCCACCAGGCCTTCGCTTGTGAAACCAAGGAACGGCACAAGCAGCTGAGCTGGACTGTACTGTCACCAGCGAAGGCCTAACCTCAGCTGGATCTCGTAGGCTCCCGAACTGCAGGGGGCTCCAATGCCTGCCTCCTCACGGGCCCACACCAGCAGCCTTAGCACTGTCATTCTCACTTCAGTGCTCCCTAGCTGACCACGCCTGCATCACCCCTTCTAGTGGTCCCCGGGGGATGCCCCCCAGTTGGACCACTGCTGTGGGCGCTCACCGCTTCCTCAGGTGGTCGAAGGCTCACGGTCTTGCCCCCCCCCAGGGACTTGCCAGTCACATTCATTGAGGTAGGGGTATCTCCTTTCTCCGATGGTCAGAGGGCCCAATTCACGCCCCGCTTATACTCCTTCAGCTTCGTTGCAGTGCTGAAATCTGCTTCCCCCTGCACTGTCCTTCCCTAGAGCACAGCCACAGGCCTGCCGCTTGTGCTGGAGGTGAGAGCCACCCCTACGCTCTGCCAGTCAAGCGCTCACCGCCCCTTTCCTCGCTCCTCACTAGCACACCCAGGTGCATTCTGGTCCTCCTGGAGCTGCTGCAGGACGCACACAGGCCCGATGTGCTCCCCAGGCTGGGCATTTCAGCTCATGACAGGGTGGGAAGGGGCCTACGCATCCCAGGGCCTCTGACATGTGCAAGCCATGGCCAACTCCTGCGCCCCATTCTCCTTCCCGGCCCGCTCCGGTCAATCACCAGGCACAGTCCCTGTCCCCCACCACAGGGCGACAGTCGATCTCAATTTTCTGTCCCCTGGACCTCCGGCGTACACAGGATTCTATCGGATTAACGAGACCCGGCGCGGGAGCTCTAAAGATCGGTGCCTGCCATTTTCCACGTCGTAACCACGTCTGGATACAATGAAATTATTAAAACTCAGTAGAATCTCAACTTTAAGCATTAAAAGTATTCCATATATGTATAGAATACCTAATGTAAGTCACAACACTAACACACACCTACATTGAGTATAGATTTTGTAAGGAGATCAGTACCGTCTAAAGTGGTATTTCAGTAATAAGGCTTTAATAAAGATTCTCTGGACCGTATAAAATCGACAGAGGAACATATAATGTAACATCCCTTGAGGCGAGCTTCTGACTCATGGGCATTTGTCTAGGGCTTTTGATCAGCCATTTTGAGGTGGAAATGTGACTATTCAATACACCATGTTTCATTTGAAGCGTGTAAGCACATTTTGTTGCTGATTGTCGGTTATACATTCCAAATAAAATTGTTAACCAGCATGCACTAAAAGGGTGAAGTGTATCATGTAGCTGAATTTGTATCAGTCTAATATAAATCTTTCTTCTTCAAAATGCTTTAGGCATAACATCTTAAGGTCTGCCCACTCCACCTCCTCAAAGGTTGACAGATCATCAAAATATTTCAGCTGCATCAGCTTATCGCATAAACTTTTTATGTGCCAAAGCCACAATATATGATTAGCTTAATTAAGTCCTAGGCAGTCCTGTACAATCAATCTATTTAGATGGGCCTCTGGCTCAGTCCAAACCTTGTTTTATAAGAAGAGAGGCTGCATCCTCACAAGATCTTCGATAAATGCCACACCCAATTTGCTGTGGCACCATGTTGACCTGCAGCTAGTCAGGACAAAACATAGTCTCTTCAGGCATGCATTTTCTGACTGCTGTAACCTATGGACATTTACATGCCCCTAAACAACCCCCCCATTGGTCGCAAACCAAAATGCATTTTGCTCTGTAGATGGTAGAGAGCTCCATCATTTGCTCCATCCCCATTGCTCCACAGAACCTATACCCCTCCGAAGCCCATACTGAACATCTGACATAATATGTTCCTCCACCCACTCTTCAAGCCTGCTCAATAAAATTCTCCCTAGCACCTTGACCAGAGCATCCAAAAGAGAGATCGGGCGATAACAGCTCGGATCACACCAATCACTTGTTTTGTAAATGGGGATAATAATGGATTCTGACCAGGTGTGCAGTTTCCCGATTTATATGCAGAATTAAGGGCATTTGTTATCAAGGGTCCCCATAATTCGATGTTGGTCTTATAGAGATCAGATGGTACATCATTTAGTCCCGGGGCTTTAGCATTCAGGCATTTTGTTCATTGCTAGTTTCACCTTGTCAAGTGTTGAGGCAAATGGATGATCACCTTTAATCGTAAAAATATCAGGGGTGGTATTATTTTCTGCCTCTGTAGTATCTCCAGATCCCCAATAGCTTTAGAATACTTACAACTGAAGAGGGTGACCCATTCATGGGCTGGAATGGCCAATTCCATGGCCTAAGTTCCACCATCTCTAAAGTGTGGGTGACGTATGACTTGCCTCAAATGCTGTATTATCTTTTTCCTTACTTACTGTCACCAGGCCTCCTCTTTGATCTGTTTTTTTCCTCTGTTTAACACCAATTTATATTACTTTCTATATACTCCTATCTCGGCCTGAGATTTCTAATCTCTTTTCAAGGTCACCCATAGTGCGGCATGGGCCTTTGTACAATTGTGGTCAAACCAGTCCTGCTGTTTTTGAGCCCACTGAAGGGGTAGTCTCATCAATTCCTTCTTCACATATTTTTAAATTTCAATAAATGCCATCTTGATGTCTTTATCATTGGCATTCTCATCCAAACAGGTGCCTATAAGAGATATATTTTCCTTTATTAACTTCTTAAGAAACCCCTTGGCCTTATTCTTGTTCGACCTATACGCAGTCTATTATTACTAGCCACAGGGATGTCATTTACTGCTCTCAGCGGTTGGGTTGGACTTCCCACATGGCAGTCCTGAGTTTGACACTCTAGGGATAGTGGGCACTATAATATATTTCATGAGTTTTAAAGTTCTGAACAAAAGGGCTCACATTATCAGATACTAAAATAAAATCTATTGTGCTCCCTCCACTTCTTCCTAAAAAGGTGTGATCAAAAGACACAGGTGGCCTACAAAAGACACAGGTGGGCTACATGTTTCATTAGAAAATACACAATATAATTTAGCCAGGAGATGGTTGATCCGCCTGCCATAATTATCATGTTTAAAATGTGTTGTCCCATTGCTATTTATGTTACCAAACCCACAAATTTCCTTAGCTGAAAATTGGCAAAGGTAGGTATTAAAATCCCCTTCCTACACCAGATATATCTCATCACCCTCCTTTTTTTCATTAAACTTAAATCTTTATCAAGACTATAAAAAACCTCTATCTGAGGTGAAGATGTTATCATAAACATTTATGAGCAACATACGGTCGCCCCTTGAACTTTCAAAAGCTAAAATTTGGTAGAAATGGTTACCAGCTATGTATTTAAATTTCTTTCCTTGTAACAATGTGGAAACATAAATTGGAGGACCTCCTATAACCCTGCCAAATTTTTATTTTATTGTGGGTAGATGACATTTTAGATATTCATTAATGTGGAGTGGATCACTAGCCCATATCTCCTGGAGACAGGGAAAGGGTAACCTCCTGACAAACTCACCCCATTCTTTAACACTCATTTTATTTTTTAAATCTGCCACATTCCAGTAAAGTAAAGCAAACTCATTATTTGAGGGTGTCAATCATTGTGTGCGTTTGCAAGCTAAGCGGATGCACACAGTGCCTGAAAAGATGTAGGCACTGTGACGTCTACACCCCCTGGTGACTTATGGACTATTGGCGCCATATATAATGGTGTTATATTAACGGGGTCTATTCCTACTGGTGGAAGTCACCCTTATGTAAGTCCCCTTCCATATAGCAAGATGATACAGCGATAACTAATTTCTTTGCTAACGTGATATCACTGGGCGCTATTTCCAGTCGGGGAAAGGCAGCGTGATCTATTGTTCCCTACTACTCCCGACTCCTTTCAGAGTCCCCTTTATTATTATTTTGGACGGCATAGGCATACAGTGATTTTGGACAAACATACACATTGCAGGAAAAACAATTTTCGATGTGGTAATTATATTCAAACTGGGTTGGTTTGTGCGATGATGTTGTGTTATAGTGTATAACATTGGGACATAAAACTCGGGTTTATAAAAACATTTTTTTTAAACAAAGGGACTACTATAAAAGGGTCAGGCCCATAAGTACTAGGCCGTTCTAGAGTCTCACTCCGATGGCTCTTTTGAGCAACATGGAAGTGTAGAGGGGAGAGAAATCATTAGAGAAACAATCAATTAGCCAATAACTCTCTTGGATACATAATAACCCATGGACAACTACTTAAGGTTAGTTAATTTATTGCAAAGCCAAGAATAACTAAACATAGAGACACCTCAACACAAGAGCACAGAAGTACATAGGAATTAGCATGAAGCCAAATCTGCACATCTAGTTTAGACGATGCAGCATAAACAGCACAATTAATTCAAGAAGTAGAATACAGAAAATCAGAAAATATGAGTCCAAATGTCCCTGCATCGAGGGTTGGTGAGTGAAAAGCATAAATCTATCCCTACTGCAGCACTAACGTGACATCCCTACAATGGCATTTTTAGAAAGAAGGGTAAAAGGTGTCAGTACATGCAGCCTCACAAAGGAAACTCTCTCCACAATCAATTGGTCAAGTAGCCTACAGCTACAAAGGACATAGCTCGTTCTAGGATGGTCTCTCTCTGAAGGCAAGAAAAGAGTGGCACACTATTCCTAATTCCAACAACCAGTTATTCAGGGGTAACCTTCCCATGGTGCAGTTCGTGTCACGCCATCCATCCTGGGTACAGTCCTGAAGGTATTTTTCCACGATGTCGACGGTGTACCTTCCTCGATACAATTTGTCTTTGGTTCCCATGTCTTCTCCTATGTGAAGCATAACGACCTTCTTTTATCGACTCGAGCCACGCGATTGTAACTTCTTCTCTCCTTGCCTAGCTTATTAAAACAAAGACATTACTTTTCCTAAAGAATGCATTCTCCAACTGCAATGGAAACGTAAGAAAGCACAGATTCTGCAATGCACATGAAATTCGACTTTTAATTATTAAAGCGAGAGTTTCCAGGGACTTGCAATTCAAGCCTAGGATTTCAGTTAACATAAGACATGTCTCTTTTCAACAATACGATTTGCATAACCATTATTGCATTTCAATTAATTCATTTGCGTACATGTGAAATGACATTATTAATAAGCACATTCAATATAAGTATCAGTGTCAGTTTCACAATACGAGTTCTCCGTGTTAACGTTTCCTGCTACTTACATTCGTTTTCTACATTAATTCTCCATGACATTTATCCATAAATGAAAGCACGTCACATAATTGCAGTAATACATTTCACAATTCTAACACACCATGTTAACTATAATTGCATAATTATATGTGGATGCGACCTACACGTGATTATGACGCACTCCTACAATTTTAATGATTTTTCCCGCTACATCAACTAAACACTCAATGAACAGAGTGCAATAGGGGCTCTCCACCTCTAAAGAACTGCTGCAACCAGGTTTCAAGAACTAAAATTCAAAACCACACCATCTCCTGTGCAAGTTTTTCACGTTTCCCAACCCAATTTACTCTGCGCTGTATTATGATATCATTGAATAAAACACTTGCATGTCCTATTTTCCCAACCAACCTTGCTCTTAAGTTCCTCCAGCTTTCACTTTGGCCATGTCCAGGGGTGGGATCATTTATCACAATGAATACATAAGGGATGGCTCCAATGGAAGATACAACGAAGTCAGAGGACCAGAGTCTTATGTCCTTTAACCTCCCCACCGCTATTACACCTTGGATGTTGGGAGCCAACATTTTCAGCTCTTATACTCTCAGGTTGAGCTTGGAGAACCTGGGGCAACCTTATTCAATTGGGGCTATTTTTGCAGGCCCATCTAGTGGCATGGTGTGCTCTTTGGGTCTATTCCTGTTTTTTTTTACTTGCAGCATAATTGGCGCAGCTGTAATTTTTTGACAACATCATACAGATTTCAACAGTTTCTTCAACCTTCACCAGACGATCGCCTGAATTGTCTATTAAGGCTTTTAACTGTATATCCAGAGACAAACACAATGTTTGGATTTGGTCATTGACCCACTTTTGTAAAGCAAGTATATTTGTGCCTCTACTGTTGCCAATTTCATCCCCCTCCATTGTTAAATTCAGCCGTATTAGAGAGGAATGTTGGGTAATTACACTGCACCTTAGGAGCCATCACTCTCTTTAGGTTGGAGCATACTTGACAGCACAGCTGTCTGGTTTGCAAAGACATCTTGGAGACATTCGGAAACCTTCCCTGGGAATGCATTCCCCCATTGCTTACCATTGGCTTTGTGGTTTGCAGCTCACATTTGTTTGCTTTCTGTTTGCTGGCCTTATTTTGTTTTAGGCTGTCCAGCATGTCTTTGTCTCTCCCGTGGAGCATAGCCTGTTTACTGTATTCCTCCATAAATGCTCACTTTCTGCAAACAGAGTGTTGGACCTTGTCCTTTTTGCAGATTAATGCCCAAACTTTTTGCCTTTTGCCTCCGATTTTTCTGACCTGACCTGTTTTGTTGGCTTTAGGACTCTGGGCACTTTACCACTGCTGATCAGTGCTAAAGTGCATATGCTCTCTGTGTAAATTGCAATTCTGATTGGTTATCCATGATTGCCATATTTGATTTACTGGTAAGTCCCTAGTAAAGTGCACTTGGTGTGCCCAGGGCCTGTAAATCAAATGCTACTAGTGCGCCTGCAGCACTAGTTGGGCTACCCACATGAGTAGCCCTGTATACTGGTCTCAGGCCTGCCATTGCAGTGTCTGTGAGTGCAGGTTTGAACTGCTATGTCGACCTGCAAGTGCACCCACTTGCCAGGCCCTAACCTTCCCTTTTACTACATGTAAGGCACCCCTAAGGTAGACCAAAGGTACCCAATGGGCAGGGGGCAGTGTATGTGAAAGGTAGGACATGTACTGGTGTGTTTTATATGTCCTGATAGTGTAATACTGCCACTTTCGTTTTTCACTATTGTAAGGACTAGCTCTCCCATAGGTTATCATTGGAGTTGCCTTTTAACATTTTACAAGAATAACTTTCAGTTGGGTAAAGCTAGAGATTTGGAGTTTGGGGTTTCTGAACTCAGAATTTAAAAACACACCTTTTAGTAAAGATGATTTTTAAATTGTGTGTTTGAAAATGCCACTTTTAGAAAGTTGGCATTTTGTTGCTTAACCATCCTGTTCCTTTGCCTGCTTGTGGAATCAACGTCTGTTTAGACTAACAGGGGTCTGTTTGTGCATGCACTCTAGACAGTCACACAAAGGGAGTTGAGGTGTGTCCTGCATATCCTGATTGCCTATCACCAGGCTGATGGACATTCCTGGTCTAGAGTGGTGGGAGGAGTTGGCACATACACCTGAATAGGGCTGTGCCTGGCCTCTCACAATGCTGTCTCCACCCCCCTGGAGTCTGTCTAGAGCCAAGACCAGACAGGACAAGAACTTGTGCACTACAAAGAAAACTATTTGAAGAATGCCTGCTTCAAAGGCCAAAAGGGGTATACATATTGGACCTAAAACCCCAGACTTTAAGAACACTTCTTGATTGAGGATTCTGCCAAGAAGAGAAGCTGAAGAGCTGTTAGGAGGAGTACTGCCCCTTTGCTGCATGTTGCTTAAATGGGTTGGCCTGCAGTTGCTGCCTCTGTCTGTGGGGAGTGAACAAACTAGACTTTGCTGTTTTGATCCTGCTTTTCAAGTTTCTCCAAGGGCTTGGATGTGCTTGCCTCCTGCTGGAAGTTTCACGGTCATCAAAGACTTCATCTACAGCACCTGGACTCCACTGCTGGGAGTCCTGAACCTACCAAGTGGTGCCAATCCCAGTTCTGGGCCATTGGAGGTATTTGCTGGGCTGTAACTTCAAGAAATGGATTCCCGATGCATCACAGAGGCCTCTGCCTCCCCCGAAGCCGTGGTCACCACTTGCTCGGTGAGCGCAGCACCAACCTCGACGGCACCCCAGCCATGGTCTCACCAATGCCGCCGCTTCTCGCTGACATCAATGCCGATGCCTGCACCGTGGCCGTGGACACTGACTTCGACAACACCGCAGCCCTGGTCTCACCGACAATGATTCTTCGCGCCGCTACCGACTCTACTGCCTGCACAATAGCCATAGTCACCACCCTCGACGACACTGCAGCCCCTGGTCTGCCGACCACAGCGCCATTGACTTCCCTGCCAGCGCTCCCCACCGATGCCACGCTGCTACCTGCACCGGAGCCGTGGACACTGCATTGTGAAGTGCATGATGCACTGCCCATGATGACATCGCAGCCCCGGCACTGCTGACATCGGCGGTCTGACTTCGACCTCAGAGAGTTCGATCTGAAATGCGTGTGACTTCAAGGACTCACCAACTTCTACACCGACTTGCAGCACCGACGCCTCAAGACTCCAGCGATGCCTCACTACTACACTTCACCACCAGGTCCTCGAGGCCTCTTCAACTCCAAGGTACTGTTTGCGGGACTTCCCCGATGCCGTAGCCAGCCATCAAATCCATTGAGGTCAGACTGAACTGTTGGATTTGTTGGTCACGATGCCGTGATAGCGCCGGTGGGAGCTATTGACATCAAGGAACTGCATTTCTGCTTTATTCTTTGAAAATTCATGGCTTTGCTTGTGCATGTTGGATTTTTATTGTTTTGGTCTTGTTTTAATTAGATAAATATTGGCAATTTTTTCCAAACTGATGTGGTGTCCATTTTATAGTGTTTTCATTGTGTTACTGTGTGTGTTTTGTACAAATACTTTAAACATTGCCTCTAAGATAAGCCTGACTGCTCGTGTCAAGCTACCAAGGTGGTGAGCAGGGGTTATCTTAGCTGTGTAATCCCCTTACCCTGACTAGAAGGAAGTGTCCATACTTGGACAGGGTGCAAGCCACTGCCAACTAGAGATCCCCCTTTCTAACATTGGTGATCAGCGGTGAGGATAGGACTTGTGTTTGTACTTGACATACAGTGATTGATGTGCACTACTACTAGACCACAGACAATTGTGTACCACATACTAGTTTTCCTTTTTGCTTTTTTCTATTTTTGAGTTCTTTTTTCCTGCAACTTCATCATGTCTAGAGCCACTTCATTGGCATCTGTGGATGTGGCCTTTGAGGAGGGAAGGTTGGACACCTACACTGTACAGGAATTGAAATCCATCTGCAAGAATTTTAAGATCACAGTTAGAGGCCTCACCAAGAAAGAGGAGCTACAAAAGGCACTGATGGTCTGGGTAGCAGCTAGGAATACAAGCGGGTATTGAGAGGATCCTAGGGTGGAGTCTGGGGAGATATATCTGCAGCAGGGTGTATTGCTGGATCTGGACCTGCCTGGTGGGGAGATGCCCCCCACGGTAGGCAGTAGTGTCTCTTCAAGGGTTTTGTCTCCAGAGGAGCTGAAGACAGACGAAGGGGCACAGTACATGAGTTGGAGCTGGAGAAGCTCAGATTGGACAATGAACGGCAAGACAATGAAAGGAGACTAGCCATGGAGTAGAAAAAGATGCTTTTGGACTAGGAGCTAAGTCTGAAGGAACTGGACATAAAGGCCAAGAGGACTGGGTCCAGCAAGTATGGTGGCAGCAAAAGTGTTATGTCCAGTATTGAGGAAGAAGTGCAAATACCCAGAGACTTGGTGCCCAACTTGAAGTAGGGGGATGACATACACCAGGGGCTTCAGGTTTATGAGTTGGCTCCAGAGGAACGCCGGGTCCCTGGGGTGGATTGGGCACGGAGAGTCATTTTCCTAGTGGTGGGAGGGACATCTACTGGCTCTGGGTGTGTGTGACATGGAGGGGTGTTCTCCCATTGTAGAAGCCCTTGTGAGAAGTATGGAGATAGCCCAGAAATGTGAGGATTGAGTTTCAAGGACGGTCAGATACTGTCTCACTAGTCTCAGTAGGGTGATGTGGGGTACTTTTTCAAGGCACTGAATGGTGAGGTGGGGGTAGTTTGGTTAACATGTGAGGGGATGGACAAATGGATTGCTGGACAACAGTAGAGGCAAAAATCTACTTGCTTTATAAAAGTGGGTAAAGGCCAAATCCAAACATTGTTTTTGTCTCTGGATATAAAGTTAAAAGCCTTAATAGACAATTCAGGTGATCGTCTGGTGAAGGTTGAAGAAACTGTTGAAATCTGTATGGATGTTGTGAAAAATTTACAGCTGACGCCAATTATGCCACAAGTAGAAAAAAACAGTAATAGACCCAAAGAGCACACCATGCCACTAGACGATCCTGCAAAACAGCCCCAATTGAATGATGCTTCTAGAGTTTCCCAGGTTCTCCAACCTCAACCCAAGAGTAGAAGAAGCAAAATGTTGGCTTCCAACATCCAAGGTGTAATAGCGGTGGGGGGGCAAAGGACTTTAGACTCTGGTCCTCTGACCTCGTTGTATCTTCCATTGGAGGCCATCCCTTATGCATTCATTGTGATAAATGCTCCCTCCCTTGGACATGGCGAAAGTGAAAGCTGGTGGAAATTAAAAACAAGGCCGTACATTCGTTGGTTGGGAAAATAGTGCATGCAATTGATTTATTCAATGATATCATAATAGAGCACAGAGTAAATTGAGTTGGGAAGTGCGTTCCACTTCACTCTATGCCACCCCATTCTACGACACTCTATGCCTCTCCAATCTATGCCCGTCCAATCCACTACACTCTTCACCACTCTTACTGCACTCCACTGTGAGAAGGTGGCCTGGTATATGCTGTCCACTAGTTAAAGTGGGCACCTTGCACCAGTCCACACGACCCTTATGATGTATGAGGTCAAAGATAACCTTTAGAAAGCTATCCTAGTGGTAGCTGTGGAGAGCAGCCTTCAGGCTTAATCTTGAAGGAATGTAAAGCAGCTTGTTTTACCAGAATATCACCTCCTGAATGACCAAGTGAAAGGAGAACCACACAGTAGTTATATAAAAATATGTATTTATTAATATAACACTCTCTACTAGTCTCTACACGAGATTAGTGCACAAAGCACACAATACTGAATCAATAGAACATTCGTAAGTAGCACAATACACAGCGGGCTCCAGTGGGAGACCGAACCATATACTAAAAAAATGGTATAACAATCACGACTTGACTAGACACAGTGCCTAGAGCACGTAGAATCGCTGGGACCCCAAGAAACCACCCAAGGCAGTGACACAGGGAGCCCACGGAGGACGGGTGCAGTGAGGAAACACGACCGCGTGCTCCGTACAACTCTATGGGAAAGTCGCGGTTGTAAAGTTACAGTTTAAGGACACTTCTACGAGGACTTCGAGTAAACCCTTTGGAACATAGGAGGTTCTAAGGCCAACCCACCAGTGAGTACCGAGGTACCCGTGTTACCTATCCCAGAGGAGCCGGGTGCATAGGGGTCAAGTGGTGTCGGAAACCTTCGTCGTTTTCAATGGAGAGTTGCAAAGAAGTACTGCTGCCGGGAAGGCGAAGAGTGTCCGGCGGAATCCAAGCCTGGATTCTAGGTGAGAGGAACCTGAAAGCAGAGGGGACAGAGTCTGGTTCACTTCAGGTGACCAGGGGCTCGGTAGTCGAATGCCCACCGATGTCGGGTGCTTCAGGTGCGAAGAAGGGATGCTTGACTCTGCAGCCACGGGGACCAGGAGATGTCGAGGACAACCAGAGTCCGGAGGTGAGCTGTCCCACGAAGGATGACGAGTGCTGAGGGGTCAATGTCTGGCTGGAGCACCAACAAGCCTTGGCAACTGCAACCCACGCGGGCAGAGCAAACAGGTTACGATGTGGACCAGCAAGATCCAAGGGACTCTCCAAGCAATGGGGAGTCAGGGCACATCTGGAGCAACCAGGGAAGCCCAAGAACAAACAGGATGACCCTCGCCAGGACCCACAGATCAACGGACCAGGGAGCGCGAGGAGACCTCAAGCGAAATTACAAAGCACCAGCCCACAGAGCACTCGGTGAGTGGAGGCCGGATATCTTCGGTGCAAATGTTGCTCGGGGTCAGGACTGCACGGAGTCCAATGCACAAGCTCAGGGTTTGCCAACAAGGATATGCAACTGCAAATGTACGCTGTGCACAGGGTTTCGGGTTATACAGCCCCCACAAGGTACACTGGTCTCAGAATTGCTGAGAGGTCAGATCAACCTCAGGGACCTTTGGAAAGCTACCTCCTGTGTTGCTGAAATCTTCTGAGTCCTCAGGAGCTTGGGAGATGCAAGCCGGTCAGATGCGCTTAGGTGCCTGCTTCTGCAGGGGAGTAACTCCTTTACTCCAAGGGAGATTCTTGAGTCGTCCAGCGGTGTCCAGACAGTCGAAGTACTTGGTTTCTTCTTAGCAGAATCTTGTCCAGGTAAAATCTAGAGTCCTGTAGCCAGGTAGCCCGCTTTATACCCATGGGAAGGGGTTGGAAAGCTTCTAGGGACCCTCCTAGGGGAGGGGCAGGACAGAGGAGTGGCTACACCCATGTCCTTTGTCCAGTTTCACACCAGAGCAGGAGCCAATGGCTCTCAGAACTGGTTTGAGCTGGACTATGCACAGGGACACCAAATGTGCCCCCAGTGCAGACTTTCTGGCACTCTCAGAGTACACCCACCCAGCCCCAATACACTAAACCCTGTCTGGGAGGTGGTCACACCTCCCTGTGACAGGATGCCTATTGTCATGCTTTCCTCTGCTCGAGCTTGGCTGTCTGTGTCTGTGGCTGGCATCGTCCATTTTGTGCTGCCCAGGTCATGAAAGCTGGTACCGAGTAGACCTGTGACCCACAGTAGTGGTTCTAGAAGGGTGGAATCATACCTCCCACACCAGTTACTGGTGTGGAGGTATGATTCCAAGGTGTTTGACACCAAACACGACATGTTTCTAAGCAGCCGTTTTAAAGTTAGCATTTACGGCAATGTTATAATGCACTTAAACATATATGTCTGGCTGCATCACAGACAACCCCGGAGAATGGTCTCCGAGGGCTGCAGAGGGGCTCTGCTCATGCAGGGGCACCCTCTCACGTAAAACCCAGCACCCTGCCTTCAGGATTGATAAGGCCTGCCATAGGGGTGACTGATAGGTTTTTAAGTGTAGTGATTTAGATAGATATAGTGAACCTATATCTTAAGTAAGTGGTGCAAGCACCTGCTTACACAGTCTGCGGTAGCAGGCTTGTCGTGTCAATTTGAATGGCCTCTCGGGGGTGGCATAATACATGCTTCAGCCCATGGGAGGCCTCTGGGGTACCTATGCCCTGGGTACATGGTGTACCATATACTAGGGACTGACAAGGGTACCCCAGTATCCAATCTGGAGTGTACCTAAAGTACATACATAGCAATGTAAGGGAGAAAGCAGATAGACTGGGGTCCTGGATAGCAGGATCCCAGTCAGACTAGTCAAAAACCAGCAAAACACCAGGAAAAAAGTGGGGGTAACCATGCAGTCAGATCCTACCTTCCTACATAACCCCCCCAAATGAAAGGAGATAAGACTAACCTTGCCCAGTTGAGACTTTATTGACTAAGTGGCCATATAAGGAAGATCCTGCACTAGCATGGATACCCCCTGTCTTATGATCCACTAAGGAGTCTCTACCCCTAAGGGTATTGGTTTTTCTCCAAAATTGGGGATTACTGCCTGTAGTGTGTTTTTGCAAAGAAAAAGGCTGATGGGGTGCCTGAGTGGAGAAGTGAGGCCCTAAATAAGTTGGTCTCAGCTTCCTCAGAGCACTGGTCACCATGGAGGCCTTTCTTTCCCTGACTGAGTTATATCTGGCCCTAGGGGTCAAGCTCTAGCTGCCTACAGCTGGGGGTTGAGTCCCTTTGGTTGGAACACTGGGGGGACAGGCTAGGGTTGGAACAATCTGGTCCCAGGTTTGCCTTTGCCCAACAGAGTCCATCTGGGGGAGGTCACTACCCAAGGGTAAGAGGGATCCCTCAGTGGGTTGAGGAATTTTCACCTGGCTAGTGCTACTAGACTGGGTGTCCCTAATCTGTTGACGAGGGGGTTCCTCTGGATAGTGGGCCCTTAGGGGTCCACTGACCTCCCTGACCTCTGCAGCCCTAGGCTGACTGAGGTAGGGTAGAGAGGGGCAGGATACCTGCTCCAGACTGGGTACCACCTTGGAAGGGTCCCCTGCCATCAGGGGTGTTGCGGGAAAGGCCTGACCACCTCTGGGGCAGTTCCTCCACAAGGGGCAGGATCAGTTCCCTGAGGAAGCTGACCCTTACCTATATTCTGGGGGGAAGAAGACTTTTCTTCAATCCCTTTGCTCTCTGGTGGAGTTGAGTGGGCCATTCTTTCAGGCTCCACTCCTCCAAAATTTCCCTGGGGTTGGACTGAGGCCCTAAGGTTCCCACCAACTTTATCAGGGAGGCCTAACATCCTTAAATGGGCCTGGTGTTCTACTTAAGCCCAGGCTGAAGTTTCTAAATCATTGCCCAAGAGGCAATCTACAGGCAAGTTTGGGGACACTGCAACTCTTTTAGGGCCAGTGACCCCTCCCCAGCTGAGATTGACTATTGCCATGGGATGATTTGTCTTGATACCATCAATGTTGGTCACCTGGTACTTAAACTCAGGTAAAAGCTGCTGAGAGGGTACTAGGTTTCCTGTCACCATGGTGACACTAGCCCCTGTGTCCCTAAAGGCCACTGCTTTCTGACCATTGATCAGTGGCTCCTGTCTGTACTTGCCCAAAGAATTAGGACTGACAGTAAAAGTGGCAAATCCCATGCCACCATCACCGACTGAGGAGGCCTGTGAGGGGGACCTTGCTAAGCCAGGGTCCACCTTAGTTCCCCACGAGAACCCACCTAACTTTTTGGGTGCACTACTACCACCTGGGGGATTACTACTTGTAGTACCAGGAGGAGTGGTGGGGGTGCTTGGAGGAACATTCTCCTTATTGCTGACCCTTGGACAATAGGGATCATTTTTCCAGTGGCCTTGCTTTTTACAAAGCAAAAAGGTTTCTTTTCAGGGGAGGAAGGAGTTTGGGACCCACCCCCAGAAGAGGACTTTTGGGGCCCTGTAGTGGATTTATCTTTTGATTTATCCCCACCTTTCTCTTGGTTCTTGGAAGAATCTTTCTTCTGGTCACCACCCTGATTCTTTGGTTTCACCCTGGTCCTGACCCATTTATCTGCCTTCTTTCCCAATTCTTGGGGAGAAGTCAAATCTGAGTTCACCAGGTACTGGTGTAAAAGCTGGTTTTGACAATTATTAAGGATCTGCTCCCTCATAATCAAATTGTACAATCCTAAATAGTCATGCACCTTGCTGCCATGTATCCAACCTTCCAGAGTCTTAGTAGCACAATCTACAAAGTCAACCCAGTCCTGAGTCTGTGTCTTCTGGGTGTCTCTGAACTTAATCCTGTACTGTTCAGTGGTTAAGCCAAACCCATCAATGAGACCATTCTTCAGGACTGAATAATTGCCAGCATCCTCTTCTCTAACAGTGAGGAGCTTATCTCTACCCTTGTCAGCAAAGGAGAGCCACAAGATAGCTGCCCACTGCTCCTGAGGGACCCTCTGTACCTTACAGGCCCTCCCTAGTGCAGTTATCCATTTGTTGATGTCATCCCCACTCTGGTAGGGAGGGACTATCTTGTTCAGGTTCCTATGATCATGAGAATATTCTCTAGTTCCAGGGACACTGTTGCTGCCACCATGGGACTCTAGTCCCAATCTTCTTGTTGCTCTTCGGAGCTCTAGGGATTCCCTGTCTAGGGCCAATTGCTCTTCCTTGAGCCTGAGCTTGACTCTCTCAAGCTCCAGAAATTGGCACTGCTTATCATAAGAGGATTCCCTCTTGTTTGATATAGAAGTCCCTACAGAAGTTCCTGAGTGATTAGACTCCACTGAGGGAGTTCTGGATCCCCTAGGTAAACTCTGTACTCTTCCTGGTGGAGTAAAGAGAGGGCCACTGGGGCCTTCTCCCCCACCTGAAGGAAGATCTTGGTTGTCCAGGATAGAATCATCTTGATTCTCCTGGTCAGGGTTTGATTCCAGGTCACAGAAGGTTTTACTTCCTGCCCTTTCCTCATTCCCTGCCCCACCCACTCTATCTACCTCATCAGACCCTGGGGTCTTTCTAAGGTCATCTAAGAGCAAAATCTCAATGAGACGTTGGGTGTTTGCTGTTCTCCCTGTCTTCAGCTTCCTAGATGCACACATGGCTCTCAATTCTGGAAATGAGATGCCATTGTATCTAGTTGGCAGAGAGCCACTGGCTTCTTCTCTAGAAGACATACTAGTGTTGTGGGGTGTAGGCACCTACCTAACCTAGTGGAGACTAAACTCTCTTGAGTTGGAGAAAGGGTGTGTTAGACCCTTGGCTTACCCAACTCCAAGTTCAGTAGAACTTACTTATTCTAATCTTGATGTATTATATGTGCCTAATACTTAGTGGTTTTCAGTTAATCACTCAATGAGATTTATCTGGCAAAACAATAGCAAGCTTGAATCCCAACCGCTGCACACCAATGTGAGAAGGTGGCCTGGTATATGATGTCCACTAGTTAAAGTGGGCACCTTGCACCAGTCCACATGACCCTTATGATGTATGAGGTCAAAGATAACCTTCAGAAAGCTATCCTAGTGGTAGCTGTGGAGGGCAGCCTTCAGGCTTAATCTTGAAGGAATGTAAAGCAGCTTGTTTTACCAGAATATCACCTCCTGAATGACCAAATGAAAGGAGAACCACACAGTAGTTATATAAAAATATGTATTTATTAATATAACACTCTCTACTAGTCTCTACACGAGATTAGTGCACAAAGCACACAATACTGAATCAATAGAACATTCGTAAGAAGCACAATACACAGCGGGCTCCAGGGGGAGACCGAACCATATACTAAAAAAATGGTATAACAACAATCACGACTTGACTAGACACAGTGCCTAGAGCACGTAGAATCGCTGGTACCCCAAGAAACCACCCAAGGCAGTGACACAGGGAGCCCACGGAGGACCGGTGCAGTGAGGAAACACGACCGCGTGCTCCGTATAACTCTATGGGGAAGTCGCGGTTGTAAAGTTACAGTTTAAGGACACTTCTACGAGGACTTCGAGTAAACCCTTTGGAACATAGGAGGTTCTAAGGCCAACCCACCAGTGAGTACTGAGGTACCCGTGTTACCTATCCCAGAGGAGCAGGGTGCATAGGGGTCAATTGTGTCGGAAACCTTCGTCGTTCTCAATGGAGAGTTGCAAAGAAGTACTGCTGCCGGGAAGGCGAAGAGTGTCCGGCAGAATCCAAGCCTGGATTCTAGGTGAGAGGAACCTGAAAGCAGAGGGGACAGAGTCTGGGTCACTTCAGGTGACCAGGGGCTCGGTAGTCGAATGCCCACCGATGTCAGATCCTTCAGGTGCGAAGAAGGGATGCTTGACTCTGCAGCCACAGGGACCAGGAGACGTCGAGGATGACCAGAGTCCGGAGGTGATCTGTCCCACGAAGGGTGATGAGTGCTGAGGGGTCGATGTCCGGCTGGAGCACCAACAAGCTTTGGCAACTGCAACCCACGCGGGCAGAGCAAACAGGTTACGATGTAGACCAGCAAGGTCCAGGGGACTCTCCAAGCAATGGGGAGTCAGGGCACATCTGGAGCAACCAGGGAAGCCCAAGAACAAACAAGGTGACCCTCGCCAGGACCCACAGATCAACAGACCAGGGATCACGAGGAGACCTCAAGCAAAATTACAAAGCACCAGCCCACAGAGCACTCGGTGAGTGGAGGCCGTATATCTTCAGTGCAAATGTTGCTCAGGGTCAGGACTGCCCGGAATCCAATGCACAAGCTCAGGGATTGCCAACAAGCATATGCAACTGCAAATGTATGCGGTGCACAGGGGTTCAGGTTATACGGCCCCCACGAGGGATACTGGTCTCAAAATTGCTGAGAGGTCAGATAAACCTCCGGGACCTTCGGAAACCTACCTCCTGTGTTGCTGAAATCTTTGAAGTCCTCAGGAGCTTGGGAGATGCAAGCAGGTCAGATGCACTTAGGTGCCTGCTTCTGCAGGGGAGTAACTCCTTTACTCCAAGGGAGATTCTTGGGTCGTCCAGCGGTGTCCAGACAGTCGAAATACTTGGTTTCTTCTTAGCAGAATCTTGTCCGTGTAAAATCTAGAGTCCTGTAGCCAGGTAGCCCACTTTATACCCATGGGAAGGGGTTGGAAAGATTCTAGGGACCCCCCTAGGAGAAGGGCAGGACAGAGGGTGGCTACACCCATGTCCTTTGTCCAGTTTCGCGCCAGAGCAGGTGCCAATGGCTCCCAGAACTGGTTTGAGCTGGACTATGCACAGGGACACCAAATGTGCCCCCAGTGCAGACTTTCTGGCACTCTCAGAGTGCACCCACCCAGCCCCAATACACTAAACCCTGTCTGGGAGGTGGTCACACCTCCCTGTGACAGGATGCCTATTGTCATGCTTTCCTCTGCTCGAGCTCGGCTCAGCAGCAGGAGAGCAGAATCGTGTCTGTGGCTGGCAGTGTCCATTTTGTGCTGCCCAGGTCGAGAAAGCTGGTACCGGGTAGACCGGTGACCCACAGTAGTGGTTCTTGAAGGGTGGAATCATACCTCCCACACCAGTTACTGGTGTGGAGGTATGATTCCAAGGTGTTTGACACCAAACACAACATGTTTCTAAGCAGCCGTTTTAAAGTTTGCATTTACCGCAAGGTTATAATGCACTTAAACATATATGTCTGGCTGCATCACAGACAACACCGGAGAATGGTCTCCGAAGGCTGCAGAGGGGCTCTACTCATGCAGGGGCACCCTCTCACGTAAAACCCAGCAACCTGCCTTCAGGATTGATAAGGCCTGCCATAGGGGTGACTGATAGGTTTTAAAGTGTAGTGATTTAGATAGATATAGTGAACCTATATCTTAAGTAAGTGGTGCAAGCACCTTACACAGTCTGCGGTAGCAGGCTTGTTGTGTCAATTTGAATGGCCTCTCAGGGGTGGCATAATACATGCTTCAGCCCATGGGAGGCCTCTGGGGTACCTATGCCCTGGGTACATGGTATACCATATACTAGGGACTGATAAGGGTACCCCAGTATCCAATCTGGAGTGTACCTAAAGTACATACATAGCAATTTAAGAGAGAAAGCAGATAGACTGGGGTCCTGGATAGCAGGATCCCAGTCAGACTAGTCAAAAACCAGCAAAACACCAGGAAAAAAGTGGGGGTAACCATGCAGTCAGATCCTACCTTCCTACATACTATTTGAGACTACTCTACTCCATGACACTCCAATCTACTCCACGACACTCCATTCTTCTGCATAATACTCCACTCTACGACACTCCACTCCACTTCACTCCACTACACTCCACTCTAAACCACGACCCTCCACTCTACGTCACTCCACACTCCTCAACTCCACTCTACGACTTTATATGCCACTCCACTCTACGCCACTCCACTCTACTCCATTTTACAATACTCCATTCTATGCCACTCCACTCTAAGACACTCCATTTAACGCCACTTTCCTTACGCCACTAACTTTTACCCATGCTGAACAGCAGACATGCTGGTGTACAGCATGACTAAAACACATTGGCAAAGTCAATAGCTCTTGCCTAGGCGAGACTTATTGGCTTCGCAAATGCTTGTTTTCCTTTTGAGGAGTAGAGGGTTATCAGGAGATATACGTGAGATGGATGTAATATGAGAGGAATCACTAAACACACACGGATTTCCCAATTCACCTCTAGAAACTGTGGGGCTTATTTACAAGCCCCTTGCGCTGCCCGTATGTCACTTTTTCCCATATTAAAAGTTACGCACCGGTGGCCCAAGGGGCTTGTAAATAAGCCCCTGTGACTCCACTTTGCTCCCTATCTGGCCCTACGCCCATAAGTAATGCATCTTAAACATCAAAAACAGGGACTGCGCCCTGGTCGCTTTTAGTTTGATTAGTAGCCAAAATTCTCGCCCAAGTGGTAATGATCTCCTTGTTTGTGGCTCCAATGGCTCCAGATAAGAAACTGGCGAAGGGATTTCCCTGGGTGCCTGGTTTTCCAGATGCTGGAGCTTGAAATCAACATACAGCGCCCCGGGCCCCGACAGAACGGCGTCCGCAGCCGGAGATAGAAGTGCTTTGATGCGCGTTGGAAGCCAGCTTTCTCCTCTCTGCAAACTGGATGGTGGGGCACACAGGTCTCAGTCACTCCATCAAGTACAGTACACTTCTGGACACAATCGTTCCTACAGTCGTCATAACAGGATTATTACACTTACAATTGTGCACACAGGAGCTTTTACCCTTCTGTAGTGCATATGACGCTTCTAATTCCCTTATATAATGCAGACGTCAGGCATCTTTCCCAGCTTATAACATGCACAGTAGGTTTCTCCTCCTCTTATAGTGGACACAAGGCATCTCATTCCTTTCGGCAGTACAGCAGATATTTATGTCCTATAGTACATGCTGAAGCTCTTGCCTCATAGTTAGGGCGACCACCTGTCGGTAATTTACAAGGACTGTTTGTAAATGAACCCTAATATCCCTCTGTCCGTGACTGAAGTTTAAACTGTTTTGTCCGTAATTTTAGCCTTTCGACTAAAATATAAAGGTTAATTCCGCTGGCTGAGATGTCTCAGCTGTAGTGGATGGGAGGGAGTCTCCTGGGCCTTGAAGTTGAGGAAGGGGCAGAGATCGGAACAAAATTCGAGCCTTGCCAGGGTGTCTGCTGCTTGAAAGAAATGTAAATGTCTGCAATAGATTAAGTTGCAAATTTAACGGTGGCTTGGAAGCCCATACAGACGTTAATTTAAGCTTCCTGATGACAAAGATTTCTAGTTTCTGAGAGTTGTTGTAAGGGTGTTCCAAGCTCAGCTGTGGAGTGTGTGCTTTAATGGACAGTTATAAAAAAAAATTGCAATAGGTACAATCTGCACATTTCTAAAATCTATACTTTGGAAGTTATTCATCTTTAAACTAAATTTATTTGCTGCTTTTGTGGCAGCCATTCTTATACTGTGTCTAATGCAAGTTTAAAATAATGACTTACACATTCACAGTGCTTTCTGTGACAGGCAGGGACATCATACCGCAAAAAATATACAAGTCACTATTCCATGCTGCACCAGACAGGATTCAATTCTATGGGCCTGTAGTGACCTAGGGCGGGGCACTAGGACCCTGCAGTGGACCACAACACGAAGAGCGAACCGGACACCACATCCGGTCAAGGGGTGGGGAACACACACACTACAGGAAGAGGGGATCGTGGGCGGACGGACGAGGGCCATGCTACACACCACATTTGTATACAGATAATAAAGACGTTGAGAATCCCTACCTGTGTCCTGCGTGGTGGTGTGCTAGGGCAGGACACGACAACTGGCGACGAGAGGTGGGATCCTGGACACCGCGACGACATCCAGAAGCCACCAGGAGTCCACCCCGGTCCGCTGGCCAGCGCAACAACGATTGCAGCAGCGGGAGAAGTGAAGCGGAGCCAGGAGCCCACCCTGGTCCGAGTGATGAAGCAGCAGAGAGCAGCGACGACGCGGGAGCCCACCCCGGCCGCCAAACGAGCGGTAAGGAGCGCGAAGGAAACCACACTTAACTAAAAAGGAAAGAGACGCGAGTGCAATCAAACGCGAACTCTCGCGAGAGCGGCCATTGGAAGGCCAGGCAAAACGGGCCAATCGGTGGCCGAATAGAAGCGGCGGC
The DNA here is from genome assembly GCA_963921515.1 of Calotriton arnoldi. Taxonomy (NCBI): domain Eukaryota; kingdom Metazoa; phylum Chordata; class Amphibia; order Caudata; family Salamandridae; genus Calotriton; species Calotriton arnoldi. The sequence continues at coordinate 416,602 of CAWUFW010005332.1, forward strand.
CATTTTGAAGTCAGGCGGCCATTGGGCATAAGAAAAGAAGTCTCGCGAGAGCGGCGGCCATTACAAGGTCAGGCAAAACGGGCCAATCGGTGGCCGAATAGAAGCGGCGGCCATTTTGGAGTCAGGCAAAAAAAACACGCAGAATAAAGAGGAAAAGAAGCAACAGGACAGAAAATAAAGCGAAAGGAAGCAAATAAAGGACTAAATAGAAGAAATAAAGGAGGGAGAGTGACCTGTTAGCGACACAAAAGCAATAGAAAAAGAAGACGTGGTGAGAAGCGCCAGAAAGAAAATGAGTGACAGCACGCAAGCAATCTTCCGCAGGCCTCTACCATTCAGCCTGTCGGAACCACAAGCTGGCATTCGGTGGGAAAGATGGATCAGAAAATTTGAGCGCTACATGAGCGCCACAGACGTCCCCGAGAGCAAGCAACTGCACCTGCTTTTGAATTTAGCAGGGGATGAGATAGAAGACCTATTGCTAACGTTTCCCGCTGGACAAACAGAGAACTACAAGGGAGTGATAAAGTGTCTCACACAAAAGTTCGACCCCCAACGCAATGTTGATTTTGAAAGATACACGTTCAACACGGCGTGCCAGCATGTCGAGGAAAGCCTAGATGACTTTGCAACGAGACTGAGAAAACTGGTCACGTACTGCGAATTCGACAAATTTGACAATGAGCAAGCAATAAGACTGCGAATCATTGAGGGCTGTAAATCAGTGGAGTTCCGAGCACGAGTACTGAAGGAACCAACAACGCTAGAAAAGATATTAACAATGGCTCGCACAGAAGCACGAGCAACGGAACAGGCAAAACAGATGGAAGTTGGGAAGGAGAAGAGAGTGGCGCTAGCACATCGCGTCATGGGGAACGCAAACAAGAAGGAATTCCAGGCGCCAATCACGCCACGAAAGGGCGAACAGACATGTTACAGATGTGGCCTCGAGTTTCCCCACACTGGCGCCTGCCCAGCAATGGGCCAGAAGTGCAGAAAATGCAACAGGGACAACCACTTCTCAAGCGTGTGCATGACCAGGCAATTCAGAGGTGAGAGAGGCCGGGCGACAAGACAGCGGATAACAAGCAACAGGTACGCCCGACACATGGAGACGGCAAATCGCAGCTCGTCTGACGAGTCAGATGAAACGGCAGCACCCGCGAATGCGGCGCGACTCTACTTAATGTCGGACACGCCCAGAGAAAGCGATGGGGCAGAGCATGTTCATCTGGTAGACAAGAGAGAAATAAAGAAGACAGCCACTGTGGACATCAGTGTAGGAGAACACCAGACAAGTTTCGTACTTGACAGCGGAGCAACATGTAACATCATGTGCATGTCCGAATACAAAAAGATGAGAGTAAAACCACAACTACTGCCATCGACCGTAGATGTATTCACCTGGGGCTCAAAGAGCCCGGTAGAAAACATGGGAAAATTCACAGAGACACTAACGTACAAAGGTAGATCGTATCATGAAGAAATACATGTACTCAAGGGTGACATCCCAGCACCATGCCTACTAAGCAATGTGACGGCACAATTGATGGGACTACTGGCAATGACCTATCACATGTCGGAAACGGAGAACATCCTGCAAGAATACCCAGCCATACTGAAAGGGCTTGGCAAGCTAAAAGGGAAACAAATAACACTGCACATAAATGAAGCAATCAAGCCAGTAGCACAACACCACAGACGGGTGCCAATTCACCTACAACCGCAGGTGGCAGAGGAGATCAATAGCTTACTGGCACAGGATATAATAGAAGCGGCAGACGGCCCAACACCGTGGGTGTCTCCGATCGTGGCGGTGCCGAAGAAGAACACCTCCAAAATCCGCATATGCGTGGACATGAGGATCCCAAACACCGCAATCACAAGGGAACGTCACCCGGGACCGCACCTGAACGACATGATCAGTTGCCTCACTGGAGCGTGCCGATTCTCAAAGCTCGACTTATGCAAAGGGTATCACCAGTTAGAGTTGGACCATCAATCTAGGTACATCACGACATTCTCCACTCATCTGGGCCTGTTCAGATATAAGAGACTGAGTTTCGGAATATCATCGGCCGCGGAAATATTTCAGGAGACCATACGACAAGTGATCATGCCGGTCCCGAACAGCTTAAACTACAGTGATGACATTTTAGTGTTTGGAAAAACAGACAAGGAGCATAACACGGCGCTACATCAAGTATGCACACAACTGGAGAAAGCTGGCCTCACATTAAATGGAGACAAATGCGAGCTAGGAAGAAAGGAACTAGTGTTTTTGGACACATCTTCTCGAAACAAGGGATGAGGCCAGACCCCAGCAAGGCTGAAACCCTACAAAATGCAAAGCCACCGGCAGATGTTGCGGAAGTACGATCATTTCTAGGACTCACCAGCTACTGTGCGAGATACATACAGGATTTCGCTACAGTAAGCACACCACTGAGGGAACTGACCAAACAGGGTCAGAAGTTCATCTGGTCTCAGGAATGCAACAAGGCATTTGAGGACATAAGAGAAGCGGTGGTGAAGGCGGGACATCTGGCCTACTTTGACCCTCTGCTCTGCACTGAATTGACCGTGGATGCCAGCCCAGTGGGACTGGGTGCAATACTAGCACAGCATCTGCCAGGAAGAGAGTCGCAAAGGAAGATTGTTGCATACGCAAGCAAAAGCTTGACAGACATTGAAAAGGCATACTCGCAACCAGAAAAGGAGAGCCTGGCCGTGGTGTGGGCGTGCGAGCATTTCCACATGTTTATCTATGGGAAGCCGTTCACCATCATAACAGACCACCAAGCGCTGGTGACAATCTACGGCAGCCCATCGGCCAAAATGCCGCCCAGGATTGAACGCTGGGGCATCAGACTGATGGACTATGACTTCACAATCGTGCACAAACCAGGGAAAGAACATAATCCTGCAGACTACATGTCAAGACACCCGTCACCACAGGCTCACGAGACGACATCGATAGCAGAGGAATACCTGAACTTTGTGCTCAAGCAAAGCACCCCAGCACCAATAACACTAGCGGAGTTAGAAAGGGAGACCAGAGAAGTTGGCACGCTACAACTGGCAATGGAAATAACAAGGAAACAAAGATGGAGGCACATCAACAACAACTGCACCTGGGAAGCAGGAATATGCAAAGAAGAAGTACTAGCTCTGCAAAAGATAAATGAAGAACTGTCAGAGACAGAAAGCGGAATACTAATGAGAGGGACGAGAATTGTGATACCAAGATCACTCAGAAGACAAGTAGTAGACCTAGCTCACGAGTCACACCGAGGCGTCGTATCAACAAAGAAGCTACTAAGAGAGAAAGTGTGGTTTCCTAGACTGGATCGCATGGTCGAAGATACAATATCGACGTGCCACCTATGCCAAGTGACCGGAGCACCAGCCAGACAGACACCACTACAAATGTCAGAGCTTCCAAGAGCAGTATGGACAACACTGGCAGCTGACTTCTTTGGCCCACTAGACACAGGAAACTACTTGCTGGTGGTCATTGATGAGTACTCAAGATTTCCAATAGTGCGACACGTCCCATCGACATCAGCATCAGCAACACTACCAATTTTAGATGACATCTTCGCTGCATGGGGCTCACCAGAAACACTAAAGACGGACAATGGTCCCCCATTTTCAGGGGAAGAATTCCGGAGATTCATGACTTATCTAGGGATAAATCACAGGAAGATAACTCCACTGTGGCCTCAAGCTAATGGAATGGTGGAGAGATTCATGGGGAACATCAAAAAAGCAGTTCAAAGGGCGAGGCTGGCGCAGATATCATTAGGACAAGCTCTATGCCAGGTATTGCGGGACTACAGGAACACACCGCACAACTCCACAGGAAGATGCCCAGCGGAGCTTGTGCTGGGGAGGACAAGCAGAACAAGGCTGCCGCAAATAGAGGCAATGACAGCGTCAGATCGCAGCAGTGTCGCAGAAAAAGACAGAGAGGAGAAAGAAAAATGAAAAGATATGCAGATGCAAGACGACATGCCAGCACGTCAGATCTGAAGGAAGGAGATATGGTAATAGTGCGTCAACGACAGCAAAGAAAGTCGGACAGCACGTTCTCCAAAGACCCGTTAGTAGTAACAAAAGTGAAGGGCTCAATGGTTACGGCCGAGTCAGATCATCAGAGGATAACAAGAAACAGCTCACACTTCAGAGAGCTGAAAGGAATGAAAGAAGAAGATCAAGGCACTGAAACAGCAGGACAAGAAGAGCAGGAGCACGGCAGCAACGAAAGAGAAAATGGAGAGGGAGCAGCAGAAGACCAACAAACGGAGGCCCGCCACAGAAGAACATGCCGACGGCCAAAGAGACTGATAGAAGAAATGTAACTCAATCATTCATTCAATTCATTCGTAACAGAGGGGGAGATGTAGTGACCTAGGGCGGGGCACTAGGACCCTGCAGTGGACCACAACACGAAGAGCGAACCGGACACCACATCCGGTCAAGGGGTGGGGAACACACACACTACAGGAAGAGGGGATCGTGGGCGGACGGACGAGGGCCATGCTACACACCACATTTGTATACAGATAATAAAGACGTTGAGAATCCCTACCTGTGTCCTGCGTGGTGGTGTGCTAGGGCAGGACACGACAGGGCCGAGGTTTCACAACATAAAATAGTGCATTTCACATTGATTAGTTTAACTCAGATTTTTTCATTTAAGGTGTACATTATTTATATACAGTTGCCTGATGGTGAAAGAGCACCAAAATAGTTACAAACTATTTGTTCTTTTTAGCCATGCTTTTGACTCTGCCTCCATGCTCACTGACCCTGTTCCCATTTCACTCAGGATTACAGTATCCATACTTTTTTAATGCACTTCGACCACTGCATTGGATAGCTATGCAAAGTCTGAGAAAACCAGTAATATTAGCATAAGGTATTCTATCTTCCTTTCCTTTCACTAGATCCCTTTTTATGTTTTGCTTGCACAGCGCTCGTGCAGTGCTTGTGAAATCTCTTGTATTTAATATATCTTAAAGGGGGATCTTATCAGTCCCCATAGCCAAATTACTGTGTTCATTCACTTTTGTGTGGAACTTTTTTTTTTGTTAATTTACCCTGGCTGCACGCATTTATTATACTTCTACTGAAGCTGTTCACGTTGTTTAAGCCCCATTCACTGTCAAGATAAGATCCCTTCCCGCGGAAAAGGCAGACAGCTTCTAACAGCATGCTGGAATGCTTACTTTTTATTACTTAGTTGTGTAAAGCAGATGCTTTAGCCTTAGAATGTTTGTGGCATTGCCTATTCACCCCTGAGTACCTTTCTTTGCACTTGTAGGCATTATCGGATTGATTTTTTCAACTTAAATCTATTTTTATCATTATGATCAAATTCTAAATGTTGTTATAAACATTGTGCATTAAAATTAAAGTTAATATTAAGCCTGGGCGGAGTTCCGCTATGCGGAACTCCGTGAAGTGCAAAAAAACCTCTGCCGCGCTACGGGAGCTCCGCAAGCGGCGGAGTGCATTAGATAAATGCCGTTTGCGATGATTTTCAGTGCCAGATGCTTGTCTGCACTGTGCAATCATCGCGAACGGCACCATGCACAGCGCTAGTGGGCGCTGCTTCCTTTCTGCCGCTCGAGTAGATTTTTACTCGAGCGGCAGGTTTCTCAATGCGAACGGACAGTTTCTCAACGCGAGCAGTCGCGAGCATACGCGACCACTCGCAATGAGAAATCTGACCACCCACATTGAGAAATCTCGCCGAGAGGTTGATTTTCCACGCTTGCCAACTTGATGTTGACGATCGCGAACGAGGAAAAATCTCGCTGGGAGGTGGATTTTCCTCACTCGGGCTCGCCAACTTGACGTTGACGAACGCGAGCGAGGAAAAAAACTCCATTTCGCTACGTGGAGCGGAGTTTTTCAGAACTCCGCGAGCTCCGCGTATCGCGGAGTGCGAAAAAAATCCCAAAACTCTGTGAGTGGAGCAGAGTTCACCGCCCAGACTTAGTTAATTTACTAGATCTATGCTATATTTTACTACTAAACAGGCAGCCACAAGTGCAGTTTCTTTGCAGACAACAGGGTCATGATTTGAATGGTGCAGCAGATGCAGTAGCGCCGGCCCCAAAAGTTGTCAGAACTCCTCTAAACACATAATATTGATATATTTGGCTAATAAACAGGCAGTCACAATTGCAGTTACCTTTCAGTTAAAAGGGACTTGATTTGAATGGTGCAGCAGGTGCAGTGGCACCGGGGCCAAAAGCTCTAGGGACTCCACTAAGCCCAGATTATTGCTTAAATTTAAAACTAAACAGGCAGTCACAAGTGCAGTTACCTTGCAGACAATGGGGTCATGATTTCAATGGTGCAGCAGGTGCATTGACACCTGGACCAAAAGATCTAGGCACCCCATTAAACACCAAATACTACTATATTTTACAACTAAACAGGCAGTCGCAAGTGCAGTTACCTTGCAGACATCAGGGTCATGATTTGAATGGTGCAGCAGGTGCAGAGGCACTGGGCCAAAAAGTTGTCAGAACTCCTCTAAACACCTAATATTGCTATATTTTACTACTAAACAGGCAGTCACAATTGCCGTTACCTTGTAGTTGACAGGGGATTGATTTAAATTGTGCAGCAGGTGGCGTGGCACTGAGGCCAAAAGTTGTCATAACTCCACCAAACACCAAATATTTTTTATATTTTGCTACTAAACAGGCAGTCACAAGTGCAGTTATCTTTCAGGCACTAGTGTCATGATTTGAATAGTGCAGCAGGTGCAGTGGCACCGGGTCAAACAGTTAAAATCAATTTACTTCATGTGTTTAATTTACTTGATAGTGACATTTGAGAGCATTTTAAGTAATTCAGTTCAAGATGGATCCTTTACAAAAACCTCACATGTATATGCTTGAGTGGCCTTGTGATGTTCCACCATTCATAACAATAACATTGACCATGATGTAAGGGACGCCAGACCATTGGTTCACTTTTTTAAAGTCTTTATCATGTTCTTACATTTTGTTTGTTGTGTAATTTACATTTCAAATATTTTGAAGATTTTCCATGTTTTTGGCACTTAGGGATGAGCTGGACCACAGCAGAGCCATTTTAAGACATGGAGAAAGTGGTCAATTGCCCAGGACCCAACCTTCCAAGGGGCCCAGCCCCTGCCTGCGCTCCACAAGCATGATAAACGGACCATTGCACCAGTAGAGTCTTCTCTGTTGGGGGGTGCTGATTGTTCAACCACTTGACAGTGATGCTTCTGTGTCTGGCCTCTCTGCTGAGACTACTGTCCAGATTCGCAATACTTTACATACTCATGATGGGGCCCATCTTGTCTGATTTTAGAATTGTCCCACCTTTTTCTTCTCTTCCTTATTTATCTGGTTCTTAGCAACAACCCTTTGAATCAGTTGCTGCAGATCTCCTATCTGATCTCGACTTCATCCCACTCTTGAATTCTTTTTGTCTGGTGGTTCGGGCTCCCATTTCTGAGATAAACGTCAAGTCCCTGACGCCCACTCTAATGTAGTAGTCAGGTCTTGTTTGTGCTGTGAGACTGCACACAAGTTCTAGGTACCTCAGATCCTGATATTAAGTGTGAGACTGACAATGAAACTTGTTGCTGTGTAAGCCTGTTTCTTCAGGCAGCTGTACGCTCAAGAAGCACCATGCATTTTGTTAGACTAGGCTTTTTCAGCGGGGTTACCCCCAGACGTTTTGCTTTTTTGACCTCCTGTTTTTGACCTATTTTTCTTTGGTTTTAGAACTCTGGGCACATTACCACTGCTATTCAGTGCTAAAGTGCATATGCTCTCCATGTAAATTGTATATGATTGGCTTACCATGATTGGGATATTTGATTTACTAGTAAGTCCCTAGTACAGTGCACTGTGTGTGCCCAGGGCCTGTAAATCAAATGCTAATAGTGGGCTTGCAGCACTGGTTGTGCCACCCACACAAGTACCCTTTCAGAGGTATCTCAATGTGCCACTGCAGTGTCTGCGCGCACAGTTTTAAACTAACATGTTGACCTGGCCAGTACGCCCACTTGTCGGGCCCTAACCTTCCCTTTTCTTACATGTAAGGCATCCCAATGGTAGGCCCAAGGTACCCACATGGGCAGGGTGCAGTGTATGTGAAAGGTAGGACATGTACTGGTGGGTTTTACATGTCCTAATAGTGAAATATGGCATATTTCGTTTTTCAATTTTGAAAGGCTATCTGTCCCATAGGCTAACTTGGGAGTTGCTTTGTAACATCTTAATGGTATAACTTCCCATTGGGACAAGAGGGAGAAATAAAGTTTAGGCTCTCTGAACTCAGAATGTAATTACACATCTTTTTAGGAAGATGGGGGCACATGCATCAAGGTAATCATTTGCGATTACCAAATAGCAAATTTTAAGGATTCAGCTATTTGGTAATCGCAAATGCCTATGCATAAAGGATTCACAAATATTTTAGCAAATCCTTAACATTCTCTAATAGCGAATCGCAAATTGCGATTCGCTATTAGGGAATGCATTCCCATTCATTCCTATGGGCCTATAGGCCCATAGGAAGGAATGGAAATGCATTCGCAATTTGTGATTACCAAATTGGTAATCGAAAATTGCAAATGCAATTGCAAGGGTGCTAGGGGGCCTAAGGCCCCCCTGATGCACCCCAAAAAAAGGTAAGTGTGCACATGTGGCGCACACACATGCCCAAAGGGCATGTGTGTACGCCACATGGCACTTTGAAAAATGCGCTTTTGTGCATTTTTCAAAGTATTCGCAAATTACCATCAACTTGAAGTTGATGGTAATTTGCGATTCCTAAATGCAAAGTCGCATTTTGGTAATGCTACATGCATCGCATTTAGGGAATAGCAAATTGCGATTCCCTAAATGCACTCGCAAATTAGGTAATCGCAAAAATTGCGATTACCTGTTTGTGAATGCAATGCCTTTGATGCATCGGAAAAGGCATTTTACCGGTCGCAAACGGGCCGATTCTGCGAATCGGCCCGTTTGCGACCGGTAAAATGCCTGATGATGGTTTTTAAATTATGTGTTTGAAAATGTCACTTTTAGAAAGAAGGCATTTTCTTGTTTAACCATTGTGTGTGCCTCTGCTGTTTGTGTATTGACAGTCTGGTTTTGGAGTGACAGGAGCTGGGGATGTGCATTCACTGAAGACAGTCACAAGGGGGGTTTGAGGTGTGTCCTGACTTTCCTGAGTGACTCATAGCTGTGCTGAATAGACATTGGCTGCATTTAGAGTGGTGGGTGGAGTTTCACTAGCACATGAATAGGCTGTGTCTCCTTTGCACAATGCTGTCTCCACCTCCTGTGGTCATGCTGCACCATAGAGGACATAACTGGTTTGTACTGGACTCAGAGACCCTTGCCATAAAGAGAACAAAGAGAAAATGGGGTATAAGTATTGGACCTTAAACTATTAGATTAGATTACTGCCGGACTAAGGAACCTGCCAGGAAGAAGAGCTGGAAGAGCTGCCAGGATGTTGTTGCTTTGTTGGGTTCTGTCTTGGGAAGGGAAAGAACTGGACTGTTTTTTCCGCATACCAAGTATCTCCAAGGACTTGATGTAGAGCTTGTCTCCTGTTGGAAGTCTCAGGGAAATCAAAGACTTCAACATCTTTTGGTACCGGCTTCTGGAACTGAAGGTTTCAGCTGCCACAGAGGAGAAAAGTAACCTGACACCATCAATAAGGCTGCTGCCGGCTCCGTGACCTGAAGGCACCGCAGAGGGCACCGCCGCACATCGCACTGCTACCCTGGTCTCACCAATGATGTAATTTGACGCTGCCACCGAGCCGCTGCTTGCGCCCTGACCTGTGGGCACCGCACTCTGCACCGCCTCACTTCACACTGCCACCCTGGTATCCCCGGCGATGCAGCGACACCATCACCAACCCTGCTGCCTGCACCGTGATCTGTGGACACCACTCATGGAGAACACGGAGCACTGTACTGCTTCGCATTGAAGCCATTGTCTCATCGACGATGACGCTCCAAGTTAACATCGACGAATGTGTGACGTTTCAACGCATGGTGTTTCCACGCGGTAGGTAACAACACGGTCGTTACAACGACCGCGTTGTTACCACGCGTGGCTTTACATCGCAAGTCGTTTCTACGACTTGCGCTAGATGGCGCACTGGACTTAGGAATAGTATAAATTACTATTCCGACTCCAGTTAGCGCAACAGCAGGGAATGTGTTGGATTTAAAATCCAACACATTCCCTGGTGTTGCACGCCACCTAGCGCAAGTCGTAGAAACGACTTGCGATGTAAAGCCACGGCGTGGTAACAACGCGGTCGTTGTGATGACTGCGTTGTTACCTACCTGCGTGGTAACCGCTGTTTCCCAACATCGACGCCGCTGCCTGCACTGTGGTTTGGGGGCACTGCTCGCAAGTTACAAGATGCACCACCCTGTCCCACACCACAGTCTTGACCCACCGACGCCAGCACCATCAACTCCAGATCGTCAACCGATGCCGCTGCTTGCACTGCAATCTGTGGACCCCGCACACTGCATTGCTACATCTCGCAATACAGCCTTGGGTCTACCGATGACACCGATTCAGTAACGATGCCGCCGCTGCTTGCACCATGACCTGCCAGCACCACGGCGAGCACCGCCGCTCTTTGCACCATAGCCCTGGTCTCACCGATGCTGCTGGATGCCGTCACTGAGCCACTGCCTGCACCGTGACCTGAGGGCACCGCACGCCACACCACTGCACTTCGCACCACAGTCCCGATGCCTGCTGGCGCTCCTGACTTCAAACTCACAAAGTTCGACCTGCAACGCATGTGACTTCAAGGGCCCGACGACTCTTGCACCGACTTCCAAAACCAACACATGCCGACACCACTCCTCTGGAGCTCACTACAAGGTCCAACGCCCTGCATCTCCACAGGTACTGTTTTACGGGTCTCACCGACACTGCGACCAGCCGGAACTGTTGGATTTGTTTGTTCACAATGCCGTGATAGCCCCGGATGGAGCTATTGACTTCAAGGAACCGTATATAAAGCCTATTTTTGCATTATTTTTATTTTGATAACAGTATGTTGGATTTTTACCGTTTTGGTCTTGTTTTACACAGATGAATATTGGATATTTTTCTAAAACTGGTGTGGTGTCTTTTTGTAGTGTTTTCACTGTATTACTGTTTGTTATTTGCAAATGCTTTACACATTGCCTCTGAGATAAGCCTGACTGCTTGTGCCAAGCTACCAAGGGGGTGAGCAGGGGTTATTTTAGACGTGTAATTCCCTTATCCTGACTAGAGTGGTGGATTCTGCCTGGCTTAGCTGCATACCCTAGCCACACAGAAAACCCAATTCTAACAAACTTTGATTAACCCCATGTACTTTTTAGACTATTTATTATGTATGCCGTGCTTTTACTCATATCTTATACCATATATATTGACCATTGTTGGGGCTCATTTTTATCTTTACTGTATATATTTTAAATTGCTGTTATGGCGGGTTTTCCAATAGATGAAGATGTTTTGACTTGAAGTGTGAGACTGTCTCCCACACCACCTATTCTGCTTCATTAATGTTTTTCGGTTTGACATCTAGTGGAGGGTGAAGCGAGCCAGATTTTTTTGTTCAACTTGCCTAAATTTGCAGAAGGTGAAAAAAGTCATGTACCTTAATGTTTCCAAAATTGTTTGCAGTGGCTTTTAAAATGTTTAGAAACATAATCAAAATGTTGCTAATGCTTTCTCTCATAGAAAGATTTGGTACATTTGGGTAGGGGTGATACCCTTCATATCGTGTTCAAGTGCATCAATTTACTTTTGAACAAGAACATAATGCACCACCTGAATGTAGCATACCTAGAGGCAATCATATACAAAGCATAGTGAATAAATAGTTCAATATAAAAAATGGTAAACAAATGTGCTGATCAGTAAACAAGAAGGCCTTAAATATGTACCCTGGGTCCTTAAAAATAGGAGACTTAAATGTTGCCTGTAAAAATCATACATTAATACATATATAACATTTCCTTGAATAACTGTCAATTAAATATTATAGAAAGATATGCTCAAACAACTGCTGAAATAATGAAGGTATAGAAGACACCTAAGGAAAGGTTTAAACAAGCACTATTGATCCCCTCTTTTTTTTCCTTACCTGCAGTGAAGAAACATCAGGCTTTTCACAAAGTGCATGGAATCCTCAAATTGGCTAAGCTAATTCTGCTGCTGAAAAACATTCAGCTGTTAAATCTATCCTGGCCAATTACAGGCCCATATTACTACTGCTGGCCTTCTCAAGGATTCTTGAGAAACTGATCAATGCCCAATTGTCCAAGTATTTGGACTCCAACCAGTTGCTGCATCCATTTTGTTAGAAATGGGGTTTCTGGTTGGCTAGGGTATGCACCTAAGCCAGGCAGAACCCACCACTCTAGTCAGGGCAAGGGGGTTACACACCTAAGATAACCCCTGCTCACCCCCTTGGTAGCTTGGCAGAGCAGTCAGGCTTATCCCAGAGGCAATGTGTAAAGCGTTTGCGCCACACTCACACAGCAGTGACACACTAGGCACACCACAAAAGAAACTCCACACAAGGTTATATAAAAATATCATTTGTATTATCCATAAAAACACATTAAAACGCAATCACATATATACACTGTCCCACCAGGCACTCGTCATGACTTCACAGGGATTACATAAATTGCTGGCCAATCTGGCCACGGTCATAAACATCACAGTTGTCACCACCCAGTAACTACTGGTAGGAACTGTACTTAGCATAACACATTAGGCATACATATAATCAGCAGTGCACCTTAGTAAACACTTGCAGCAGGGCACACATCATAAATACATCATGCCCACCTTAGGCATATGCAGATCACTATTATGGTGCATAGGGTGCCAACCTTGGCAATGTAATACCACACGCATGTAAGCAGCAGGCATTAGTCAGAAACCTCATCACTGTACCTGTGGAGCAAACCCTTGACAACACTAAGAGCGGCACCTTGGCTCTTACGACAGGTTATGCGGGGTTCTATTCTTTACCGGTAGGCATCGCGGCCTCCTGCCCACCTACACCAGAAAATGTGGTAATCCCGGAGGGTTCCTTCCCTCCTACTTCTCTGTCCCAATGAGGGGTGGGGGCCTCCATCGAGGTTTCCCCTAATGCCTCCTAGAGGTGAGGGGCAACTGCCCGACACGGGGCACAGCTACCAGTAAAACGGGGGAAGGGCCCAGCCACTACTGCAGGCCACCGGGGCCAGCCGTGCCCCTTCTCCCCGTATTCAGCAACCTCCAGGCTCCCCCTCCCCCCACAGTCTGGCTGGCAACGGTGGGCCCAAGTGGCTCACCACACTGGAGACCCTCACCTGTCTCCATTCACTGCTGACCTGGTGACTGCCACACACTTCGGGGCTCGTCTGCTCAAATCCGGAGGGCCCAGCTGACACGGAGTGAAGTTTCTGTCGGCTCCACTTCTTCCTCTGGCGGTTCGGGAATGCGGTCCTGCCTGGCCCTGGCTACAACCAGGCTCGGCCACATGGCCCGTCCTCTCTGCCTGGCTTCCTCTTCCGGATGGGAGCACACGGGGCTCCGACTTCTTTTCACGGCAACTACCAGCAGGGAGAGGGAGAGCGCTTCTTTCCCTCAGCTCTCCCCTCCCATTCCTCCAGGACCTTATAGAGAGGGTGCAGTGCTGCCCGCACCTGCGGGACGCAAAAAGTGCTCCTCTGACACTTTCTCTGGGACAAAGGGAAAAGTCACTGCGCTCGCCACGTGCCTCCTGTGGGCCACAAAAGGGCGTTCTTCACACTCTTTCAAGTAAAAATGCGAGTAAAACTACCCTGTTTTACACCACGCCAGTCCATACCAACAGTGGGGAGAGGCAGCGCCCCACCCTCACTTATCAGAGAGTAGAGCAACAAAACCGCTCCTCCCATCTGGGAAGTAAAAGCGCCCAACGCCAACTTTGATCTCAGGTGAAAGAGAGTGAACGGCGCAGTGCTCGCCACGCACTATTGTTTCCCATCCACAGGGCAGGCCACAAGAGCCCTTGAAGATCACTTGGCCAAAGAACAGGGTACAGGCAGGCCAGCACACAGGGTCCCTTAGCACGGTAGCAGTCCTTTCAGCTACTCAGCAGGCGGCAGGCTTAGTCCCACACGCAGGTAGTCCTAGGTGGCGGTTCGTCCTGGCACACCGCAGTCCTCTAGCCGTCCACGCAGTGTCTTCTTCTTGAAGTTCAGCAAGGTCACAGCCCCAGCACTTATAGTCCAAATGTCTTTGTTCTCCCCTGGCACAGGGCTCTGAAACCAGTCCAAACCAGTTTTGGGGGCACTTTAAAATACATTTACAAGTGCACAACACCCCCATTCACAGTGTAAGCCTTGGCTCCAGACACACCGTAGGGGGGTGAAGCCAACATTGTGGAAGGCAGGCACAGCCCTATTCAGGTGCAGGTGCTACTCCTCCCACCACTCCAAATGCAGCCCAGGCCTATTCAGGTGCAAGGGACAACTCCTCCTGCTACTCTAAATTCAGCCAAGGTCTATTCAGCCTAGCGTTGAGTCACCCAGGCAGGGCAGGACACACCTCAACCCCCCTCAGGGACTGGCTGGAGTGAATACACATCCCCTCTCCCCAGTCAGTCAGAACCAGACGGGCAATACACATCAGGCAGGGCACAAAGACACATAAGCACACAGAAATGCCTACTTCTAAAAGTGGCATTTCTAAATAGTAATAATTAATCCGCTTTCACCAATAAGCAGGATTTATCACTACTATTCCAAACATACCAAACATGGTTGCCCTACCCCTCTCATGTCAGGAATTACCACTGAGGCACATATCAGGGAATCCCCAATGCAAACCTATGAGAGGGCAGCCTCACAGCAGTGAGAAACCAAATAGGCTGTTTGTCACTACCAGAACATGTCACACAGTTAAGCCACATGTCCTACTTTTTACCTACACCGCACCCTGTCCATAGGGCTAGCTAGGGCCTACCTTAGGGGTGACTGATATGTAGTAAAAGGGGAGTTGCAAACGTGGCAACTACTTTATATGCTGCGTCACGGCAGCAGTAAACTGCGCGCGCAGGCCCTGCAGTGACAGAGGCCTGAGACAGATTTGAAAGACTATTTCGGTGGGTGGCGCAAGCAGCGCTGCAAGCCCACCAGTAGCCTTTAATTTACTGGCCATGGGTATATGTGATATCACTGTACAAGGGACTGATAGGCAAATTGAATATGCCAAACAGGTGTAGACCAATCTTACCAAGTTTACCATAGAGAGCACATGCACTTTAGCACTGATCAGCAGTGATAAAGTGCCCAGAGTCATAAAACCACCAACATCAGGTCAGAAAAAATACAGGAGGAAGGCAAAAGGTTCTGGGACGACCCTGCAAAAAGGGCCAAATCCAACACATCTCAATTGGGCATCTGTCCAGGGTACATCACTGAATCTTCTTTGGTAGAGGTCTCCGACATCATCAAACTGGCAGTGAACAAAGGGAAGCACATTGCCCTACTTCTTCTAGATTTATCAGCGGCATTCGATACAGTTTCCCACCCTATCCTCATGCACTGACTGAGGCACATTGGAAGAGGTGGGGCCGCCTTGGCCTGGTTTGGCTCTTTTCTTTCGAACAGATGTCAATCAGTGTGGATGCTGCTTTTTGCATCTGACTCCAAACCTCTAAAATTTGATGTTCCTCAGGGCTCTGCCCTAAGTCCAATGCTATCTAAAGTCTATTGGACTCCTTTGGCAGTCCAGGTAAAATCCTTTGGCGTGCAGGTGGTATCCTATGCTGACAACACGTAGATCCTCCTTACTTGGGACAGCAATATTTCCAAGGCTCAGGACAGATTTGAGGTGTGTCTATCTGCAGTATTTCAGTGGCTGGGCCTAAGCAATCTCCAGCGCAATACCAGAAAAACCTAAATCCTAGTTTTCTGCATCCCTCCCACTTCTTGGGGCAGTGAATTTTGACCCAGCTCTGCTCCTCCTCCTCCTACCCCTGCCACAGCTGTGCGTAACCTTGGGGTGAAGTTCGACAATAAATTGTCCAGGTGAACAGAGTGGTAGGAACGTGCTTTGGCTTTCTTAGATTCTTAACAAAGTTTTTGTTCTTGCTTCCTTCACACTTCCAGAAGACGGTAATCCATGCCCTCATAACCTCTCGACTGGACTATCCCAATGCTCTGTACTGGGGTCTCCCATTGTACCAACTTAAGAGACTTCAGCTGGTGCAGAACGCCGCCGTCTGGCTCCTCCTAAAGCTCCGGAAAAACAACCCAATCCATGCACACCTTAAGGAACTGCATTGGTTTCCAGTTTGGTAGAGAGTTCACTTCAAGGGGGTTGTGTCGGCCCATAGAGCCTTTTACAAGTCAGGTCCTGGCTACCTGGCCAATAGACTCATACATTACCATCCAGCAAGAACTCTGCGCTCCTCTAATGCTCTGCGCTCCTCTAATGCTCTGCTGTCTGTTGTGCCAAAATTCAAGAGGAAGAAATGGGGAGGCATCGCTTTCTCTGCTCTTGCCACCTCTGGCTGGAATGCCCTTCCTCTCTACCTCCGTGCGATTAAAGATGAAGGCACCTTTAGATGGAGCCTAAAAACCTGGTTGCTCAATCTAGCCTTCTAATTTATGCCTTTGCATTAGTGGTCCACGAACCTTTAGCGGGACACTCTGCAGAGTAGCTGTGAGCTCTTTAAATACCACTTGATTGATTGAAAAAAAATGTAAGTAAACACAATATTTGTAGGCATATTGAACCAGCACTGCAGGTGGGGCCCTGCACTGCTGGAAGCACCAAAAGTTAGGGGAGAATGCGTCTGTAATAACACGTCCTGTAGGCGAAAAGAGGGGCCCCTGCAAAAACACTTTCCACCTGCACTGGGAAGGTTCACGGGGGCCTCACTGCACCACTATGCCTGGGGAGACGTGAGGAACAGCTACTTATTTCCTTGTATTGTTTAACTAACCATGCTTTCCAGAAGAGCATTGGATTATGAAAACTCCTCCTGTAAGGAAAGGTCTTACATACACAGGCATTTAGGAACTGCAAGCCCTAGGGAGACCCGAATAACGTTACAAATGCACAACGGCGCAAACCTTATAGGACGAGCCCCAACATCTCCATATAATGGCAAGCATAGGCAAAGCCAATAGGTCTCCCCTATGGGGCCGATTCACAGAACTAATCTGAGACAAAATCCTAAACTTACTACTTTTGGTATTCACAGAAGGCACTTACAATTTTGGGTATTCACAGAATGCACTTGCGACTCCTAACTTTACATCCGCACTCGGGACGGAATTTCCGCTCCCGGGCCGGAATTTCCGCTCCCGGGCCGGAATCTCCGTATCCGGGCCGGAATACCCGCATTTGGGTCTGATGATCATTTCAAGTGCCTACCATCCCCAACCATGCTCCAGCTGACGTCAATTAACACTAACTGCAAGACCAGCACCACAAACCACATAAAAGCAGCACACATTCAAGGAACAGGTTTGGCCACAGAGAGTTCCTGTTTTAATTTGCTGTTCATCGCTACTGGAACATGTACAAAATGAGGAGGAAGAAGAACTTCACAACTGAGGAGACCACCATGATTGTGGAGTTCATTGTGAGGCACCACAAATGCCTATATGGTCTCCCACCTTACTGCACCACTGGCGCACAGAAGGCAGCTCTATGGCAGTATTTAGCCACTGCTGTCACAGCATTGGGGGAGGATGTGCGCACAGTCCAGGACATCAAGAAGAAGTGGCAGGACGAAAAGACGAGGGTGAAGGAGATGTACTCCAGGATCGAGTTGAACAGGATTCTCCCTGCCCCACAATCTGGAAACCACCTACGTCTCACCCCAATTGAGGAGGATGTCCTCACTACAATCCACCCTCACATGTTCCATGGGCTGCCTGTGAGTGATGTCCGCAATGTGGTACCAGGTAAATGGGATGACAAGAACAAGTATACAAAATGAATGTCTGTGTTGCACTGCCATTGTGAGTAAGGAAGTTGTCCAAAGTTCATATAAAAATATAGTCAGTCAGAGGCTCATGTGTTTCCCTCTGTATGTTGCACCACAAGTCCCAGTATCCTTTGTATTAGAAATGGCAAATCCCTTCCCCACTATTTAAAACATGGGCCCAGTACTGCTGCCTTATATACCTAACACTGTTAAGTAGCAATTGTAGAAGTGCCCCTTCCACTTATTCAGACGTGGCTGGGTCAGTCAAGAACATAAGGGGGTGGGGGGTGCGGTGCAGAGGAAAATCAACAGACAAAAGAATAGGGAAAATAAATACAAATTATCCTAAAAGTAACTCACCTTGTGCCTGCCAAAATCACAAAGCAGAAGGTGAGAGAATCCTGATTTTAAAACATTTCATTCCCATATTCCGTTGTCTATTTCCCACCCTGCCACGCCATTACATCCCCAACGTCCCACTGCTCCTACCTGCACCGGCCGTGGCAGTAGTTCATAATACTGTTAACATGCAGAAGATATGAGGAAATGTCTGACAAATTCCACATGTACATTTTCCATTTAGTGACTTTTCTCTCTTCTCACCTATTGACACTGTAGGAGAGTAGGATCTGCTTCACATGGGTACCACCACTTTTTGCTGATGCTTCACTGTTTTTCGACATTAGTCTGGCTGGGGCCCTGCTAATCAGAACCCCAGCCTAGCTGCTTCCTCTCTAAAATGGTTTCCATGTGCCTTAAGCACATCACTGATTGGGATCTGGAGTGCCCTTATAAGTCCCTAGTATATGGTATACTATGTACCAAGGGCATAGGTACCTCAGAGGCCTGCCAGGGGCTGCAGCATGTATTATGCCACCCCTGGAAGGCCATCCAAACTGACACCACAGGTCTGCTACTGCAGCCTGGGTAAGGTGGTGCAAGCACCCCTTACTGTGATATAGGTTACCTATTTCACTAAATGCATACACACATATGAACCTATAAGTCACTCCTAAGGCAGGCCTTATCAATCCTAAAGGCAGAGTGCATGGTTCCTATGTGAGAGGGTGCCCCTGCATGAGCAGGGCCCCTCTGCAGCGTTCGGAGACCATCTCTGATGCTGTTTGTAGTGCAGCCTGACCATATACTCTTAAGCGCATTATATCCTCGCGGTAAAATGCTAACTTTGGAATGGCTGCACCTAAACATGTCGTGTTTGGTGTCAAACATCTTGGAATACTACCCCCCCGCCAATCCTGGCAGCGGGGGTAGCATTCCACCCTTCTAGAGGGAAAGACATGTTAACTCTGACTAGTCCGGTAACTTCTTTCCAGAGCCCTGGCATCACAAAATGGATGCTGCTGCCACAGACACGAGTCTGGCCTCCTGCTGCTGGACGAAACTCCGGCAGGGGAGGCCTGGACAATAGGTTTCCTGTCCCAGGGAGGTGTGACCACCTCCCCAGACAGGATAATGTGTATTGGGGCTGGGCGGGAGCACTTTCGGGTGCTTTGAAGTCCTGCACTGGGGGCACATTTGGTGTCCCTGTGCATACCCCAGTTCAAACCGGATCAGGGGCTTGCAGCCCCTGCTTTGTTGCGAACTGGACAAAGGGAAAGGGGTGTAGCCACCCCTCTGCCCTGACCCACCCATAGGTGGGGCCACAGAGTAGTCCAACCCCTATCTTTAGTATAAAGGTAGGAACCCAGTCCTTAGGACTTTAGATTATCCCTGGACGAAACTCTGAAACTGAATCCTGGACCTTCGACGCTCTACTCACGATTAGAGGACAGAAGAATCTCCCTTGGGGTCAAGGAGTGACTCCCCTGCTTGGCAGGCGCCAAAGAAGCATCTGTCTGGTTCGCATTTCTGAAGCTCCCGTCGGACACCGAAGTCATCGCATCACCAGAGGTGGATTCTCAGACTTCCCCGAGGCTACCCTGAGTCCCCAGCAAAGCTGAGGCCCGTGGCTATCGTGGGTGACTTGAGACCGTGACCCCTGTACACTGAGCACATTTGCAAGTGCATCCTCTTCTGGGTCTCCCAAGAAGTCGTGCTTTCGGCTCCGAGTAGCCCTAGCCTCCAGCACCACCTGCACCGAAGATCACTGGCCCCCACTCCACAAGTGTCCTGTAAGCCAGATTCACGTGCGGCGTCACGAGGCTCCTTTGCGGTCGCTAGCCCGTTGGCTAGTAGCCCTTAACGAAGACCAATCCT
The DNA here is from genome assembly GCA_963921515.1 of Calotriton arnoldi. Lineage (NCBI taxonomy): Eukaryota > Metazoa > Chordata > Amphibia > Caudata > Salamandridae > Calotriton > Calotriton arnoldi. The sequence continues at coordinate 436,846 of CAWUFW010005332.1, forward strand.
TTTCTTACTTGGCATCCTGGTTGCTCCAGGCCTGCCCTCACTTACCCTCGCTGGGTGAGTTCCACAGACCTTGCTGGTCTGCACCATCGACGATCTACATCTTCACCGAGACTTGCCGTTGCCAAGGCTTGTTGGGTCCAATCCGGTCGCCGACACCTCAGCACTCGACAAACATTGTGTACCAGCCCGAATCCTGCTCCTGGTCGCCGACAACGCCTCCTGGACCTCGTGGCTGAAGAGTCAAGATGACCGTCAACGCACCTGAAGCACTCGACATCGGTGGGCATCTGTCCATCGCCTTCCTGGTCACTGGCTAGTGACCCAGACTCTGTCCCCTCTGCTTTCAGGTTCTTCAGAACTCCGATCCACTCTTGGATCCACCCGGACACTTTTCTCTTGGCCGCCAGCAGCACTTTGCAGCAGATCGCCATTCGAATCGACGACGAAACCCGACCCCGAAAGGCACCTATGCACCCGGCTTCCTGGGTGAGGTAACACGAGTACTCCGGTGCTCCCGTGGGTAGAGACTCTTCAAAGTCCTAGATCTCAAAGGGTTTTGTCCTAGTCCTCTTTAAGTGTCCCTTTTCTCTAATTTCCCGATCCCGACTTTCTCCATAGAAGTCAACGGCGTATCGCGGTTGTGTATTTACACTGCACGCGTCTCCCGTGGGTCCCCTGTGTCACTACCTTGGGTGGTTCCTTGTGGTCCAAGCACTTCTAGAGGCTCTAGGCCTAGTGTCTAGTTCAGTCGTGGTTCGCATACCACTTTATTGGTATATGATTTGGTACGCCCCTAGGGCCCAAACGTGTATTTGTGCTATTACTGTGATTTAATAACTTCTAACGTATGTACTTCGAACTCTAGCCTCATAAAGAGACTAGAGGGTGTGTTTAGCAATAAATACATATATTTTGAATATATACCTGGTGTGGTGCTCTTTCATTTGATCACTCAAGAGATTATAGACTGGTAAAACAAGCTGCTTTACATTCCTTCAAGACTTAGCCTGAAGGCTGCTCTCCATAGCTACCACTAGGATAGCTTTCAATAAGGTTGTCTTTAACCTATCTCCAATAAGGGGTTGTTTGGACTGGTGCAAGGTGCCCACTATAATTAGTGGACAGCATATGCCAGGCCAACTTCTCACATTGGTGTGCAGCGTGTGGGATTCCAGCTTGCTATTGTTTTACCAGATAATCTCAATTGAATTTATCAACTGAAAACCACTAAAGGTACCTAAGGTACATATAATTTAAGCTTAGAATACAGTAAGTTCTACTGAACTTAGAGTTGTGTGTTAAGGGATAGCACAACCCTTTCTACAACTCAAGAGAGTTTAGTAGGCCACACTAGAGTAGGTAGTGCATACACCACACCACACTAGTAATGTCTTTAAGGGCAGGATCCAAAGAATCCTTGCAGGAAGCCATTGAGCTTCCACCCTCCAAGTATGATACACTCCCATTCTTGGAATTGAGAGCTTTATGCAACTTGAGAAAAATAAGGACAGGCCAAAGCCCCACCACCCAACACCTCAAGGAGTTGTTGGTGGCTTTTGACCTTAGTAAGCCCTTGGGGACTGAAGGGGTAGGAGCTGAGGGTGGGGCAGGGGAAGAGGAGGAGGCCAGGGGTACCAATACCCCAGCCCCCCTCTGAGACTGGCCAGGAGGGTGACAATGACCCTGACCTGGATAACCCAATCCCTCCTGTGGAAGATGATGAGGATGATCAGGATGATGCCCTCTTTGTCCCCCAGGAAGGATTAAGAGTATGCCCAGGAAGTCTAGATCTCCTTCTCAGGAGTCTAACCACTCTGGCACCTCCATAGGGAGCTCTATCTCCTCTCACAGGAGGGAATCCTCTCATGAGAGAAGAGACAGACTGGTCCAGTATGAGGAAACTCAGCTGGAAATCAGTAAAAAGCAATTGGCTTTAAATAGGGAATCCCTAGATCTCCTTAGAGAGAGAAGAAAGTTGGGACTAGAATCCCATGGTGGCAGCCATGTCCCTAGAGACAGGGAAAGGTCCTATGACCATAGGAACCTGAGCAAGATTGTCCCTCCCTACCAGAGTGGGGATGATATCCACAAATGGATAACTGCATTAGAAAGGGCCTGTAAGGTAAAGAAGGTCCCTCAAGAGCAGTGGGCAGCAATCTTGTGGCTCTCCTTTGCTGACAAAGGTAGAGATAAGCTCCTCACTGTTAGAGAGGAGGATGCTGATAATTACAAGGTCTTGAAGAGTGCTCTTATTGATGGGTTTGGCCTAACCACTGAACAGTACAGGTTGAAGTTCAGAGACACCCAAAAGCACAGACTCAAGACTGGGTAGACTATGTGGATTGTTCTGCCAAGGCTCTGGAAGGCTGGTTGATGGGCAGTAAGGTGTGTGACTTCTCAGGATTGTACAATCTGATAATGAGGGAGCAGATTCTTAATAACTGTCAAAATCAGCTGTTGCATCAATACCTGGTAGACTCTGATCTGACCTCTCCCCAAGAATTGGGAAAGAAGGCAGACAAATGGGTCAGAACCAGGGTGAAGCAGAAGGTACAGAACCAAGGTGGGGAAACCAAGAAGCAAGATGCTAAGAACTCTGACAAGGGTGGGGAGAAGGGTAAAGATCAAAAGTCTTCATCAGGCCCCCAAAAATCTTCTTCTGGTGGGGATTCACAGTCTACCAAAGGGAAAGGCCAAAGAAAACCATGGTGCAAGGTCTGTAAGCAAAGACCCACTGGACCAGTGATTGCACCAAGTCCAAAGACTCCAGTCCAGCACCCACCAATGCCCCTAAGGCACCTGTTCCCCCTAGTACAGTTGGTGGAAGTGCTCCAGCAAAGGGTTTAGTAGGGTTCACCCTGGGAACTGAGTTGGGCTCTGACCTAGTCAGAGAACTGACTCAGGCTGTGTTAGTCTGTGATGGAGGCATGGATGTGACCTCCACTGTGAGTCCCAGTAATCTGGGCAAGTACAGACAACAGCCTTTAATTAATGGACGTGAGGCTTTGGCATTTAGGGACACAGGGGCAAGTGTCACAATGGTGACACAAGACCTTGTGCTTCCTGGGCAAGTTATGCTTGGTGAGATGTACCAAGTGACCAATGCTAGCAATGTCAGAACAGACCATACTCTGGCAGTTGTTAACTTCTCCTGGGGAGGGGTAACTGGCCTTAAGAAGGTTGTGGTAAGTGCAAACCTACCAGTCGAATGCTTGCTTGGCAATGACTTAGAGACTTCTGCTTGGGCAGAAGTGGAGCTCAGGACCCATGCAGAAATGCTGGGGATCCCTGCAGATGTGTTTGCTGTGACCAGGTCACAAGCCAAAATGTCTAGCACTGAACAGGCCTTGGATTCTGGAAGAATGGACCAAGTGCCTTCCAAGAGGAGGAGTAGTAGGGTTAAGGCAGTGCCTTCCCCTTGGCTCAGGAGGAAGATCAGTCCCTTGAGGGGGATGATCTCAGCCCTGAAGAAGGAACTGTCCCAGAGGAACTTGAACCTGACCAGGTTGAGTTCTTGGGGACAGGGGGACCTTCTAGGGCAGATCTGAGCCAGGAGCAGCAGAGCTGCCCCTCCTTGAACCCCTCAGACAGCAAGCTGCTGCTGAGGCTGCTGGGAAAGCTAGTGGTCCCCATACAGTGTATTGGGATGATGGACTCCTGTACTCCGACAGTAGAGACCCCAAGCCTGGTGCTACCAGGAGGTTGGTAATACCTTTGAAGTTCAGGGGCTTCCTATTGACCCTAGCCCATGATATTCCCTTAGCAGGTCACCTGGGCCAGAACAAGACTTGGGACAGAATTGTCCCTCACTTTCACTGGCCCCACATGTCTGAAGACAGTAAGGAGTTTTGTCGCTCCTGTGTAACCTGCCAAGCCAGTGGCAAGGCAGGTGGCACTACAAAGGCCCCCTGATACCACTACCTGTGGTGGGGGTGCCCTTTGAAAGGGTAGGGATTGACATTGTTGGTCCCATGGATCCCCAAACAGCCTCTGGGCACAGGTTTATCCTGGTGGTAGTGGATCATGCCACCAGGTACCCAGAAGCTATTCCCCTCAGGACCACTACAGCACCTGTGGTGGCAAGGGCCCTCCTGGGAATCTTCTCAAGAGTGGGCTTTCCTAAGGAGGTAGTATCAGACAGGGGTGCTAACTTCATGTCTGGGTACTTAAAAGCAATGTGGAAGGAGTGTGGAGTGACTTATAAGTTCACCACACCCTATCACCCACAATGCAATGGTTTAGTTGAGAGATTCAACACAACCTTGAAGGGCATGATTAAAGGGCTCCCAGAAAAGCTTAGGCGTAGATGGGACATACTCTTGCCCTGCCTTTTATTCGCATATAGGGAGGTGCCTCAGAAGGGGTTTGGTTACAGCCCTTTTGAACTTCTGTTTGGCCACCCTGTGAGGGGTCCACTGTGCTTGGTGAAGGAAGGATGGGAGTTACCTCTCAAGCCCCCAAAGCAAGATATAGTGGACTATGTACTTGGTCTCCGCTCCAGGATGGCTGAGTACATGAAAAAGGCAACCAAAAACCTTGAGGCTAGCCAGGAACTTCAAAAGGCCTGGCATGACCAAAAGGCTGTTCTGACTGTTTACCAGCCAGGACAGAAGGTGTGGGTGTTGGAGCCAGTGGCCCCAGCAGCTCTCCAAGATAAATGGAGTGGACCCCACACTATTGTTGAGCAGAAGGGTGAGGTCACTTATTTAGTAGACCTAGGAACACCCAGGAGTCCCCACAGGGTTCTCCATGTCAACAGGTTAAAACCATATGTGGACAGGGCAGACATGGGCTTGCTCATGGCTACTGATGAAGGGCAGGAGGAAGAGAGTGACCCACTCCCTGACCTGCTCTCACAGAACCCGGACGATGGGTCAGTTGATGGTGTAGCCTTGGCAGGCAGCCTCACTACCCAGCAACAAACTGATTGCAGGCAAGTCCTCAATCAGTTTAGACATATGTTTTCACTGACACCCAGTCAGAGCACCTGGTGCACTCATGAAGTGGACACTGGGGACAGTCTGCCTATTAAAAACAAGATTTATAGGCAACCTGACCATGTCAGGGACTGTATCAGGACTGAAGTCCAGAAAATGTTGGAATTGGGAGTTATTGAACCCTCAGATAGCCCTTGGGCTAGTCCAGTGGTCCTTGTACCGAAACCTCACACCAGTGGTGGAAAAAGAGAGATGAGGTTTTGTGTGGACTACAGGGGTCTCAATGCAGTCACTAGGACTGATGCCCATCCAATACCCAGGGCAGATGAGCTCATAGATACTTTGGCCTCTGCCAAATATCTCAGCACATTTGACCTAACAGCTGGCTACTGGCAGATCAGACTAGCTGATACTGCAAAGCCCAAAACAGCATTCTCAACCCCTAGTGGGCATTATCAATTTGTGGTAATGCCCTTTGGTCTGAATAATGCACCTGCCACTTTCCAGAGGTTGGTGAATACAGTTCTCACAGGACTGGAAGCCTATAGTGCAGCATATCTAGATGATATTGCTGTCTTTAGCTCCACCTGGGAGGATCACCTGGTCCACCTCAGGAATGTTTTACAGGCCCTGCAAAAGGCAGGCCTGACTATCAAGGCCACTAAGTGCCAGATAGGGCAGAGTCAGGTTGTGTACCTGGGCCACCTTGTGGGTGGTGCCAGGTTCAACCTTTGCAGAGCAAGATCCAGACCATCATGGACTGGACTGCTCCCACTACCCAGACTCAGGTGAGAGCCTTCTTAGGCCTGACTGGGTACTATAGGAGATTTGTCAAGGGGTATGGATCAATAGTGACACCCCTGAATGACTTAACTTCTAAGAAAATGCCCAAAAAGGTTCAGTGGACAGTTAGCTGTCAAAAGGCATTTGATGACCTCAAGCAGGCCATGTGCACTGCTCCAATTCTGCAGAGTCCTGATTACTCCAAAAAGTTCATTGTTCAAACTGATGCATCTGAATTGGGGGTAGGGGCTGTACTGTCACAATTGAATGAAGAAGGTCAGGATCAGCCAGTAGCTTTTATTAGCAGAAGGCTGACCCCTAGAGAGAAACGTTGGTCAGCCATAGAGAGGGAGGCCTTTGCTGTGGTCTGGGCTCTGAAGAAGTTGAGGCCATACTTGTTTGGTACACACTTCCTGGTTCAGACAGACCATAAGCCCCTCTTATGGCTAAAACAAATGAAGGGTGAAAACCCCAAACTGCTTAGGTGGTCCATTTCCCTACAGGGGATGGACTTTACAGTGGAACATAGGCCTGGGAGTAACCATGCGAATGCAGATGGACTCTCTAGGTATTTCCACTTAGAACATGAAGACTTAACTGGGCAAGGTTAGTTTAATGTCCCTACATTTGGGGGGTTGTGTAGGAGAGTAGGATCTGCTTCACATGGGTACCCCCACTTTTTGCTGATGCTTCACTGTTTTTCGACATTAGTCTGGCTGGGGCCCTGCTAATCAGAACCCCAGCCTAGCTGCTTCCTCTCTAAAATGGTTTCCATGTGCCTTAGGCACATCACTGATTGGGATCTGGAGTGCCCTTATAAGTCCCTAGTATATGGTATACTATGTACCAAGGGCATAGGTACCTCAGAGGCCTGCCAGGGGCTGCAGCATGTATTATGCCACCCCTGGAAGGCCATCCAAACTGACACCACAGGTCTGCTACTGCAGCCTGGGTAAGGTGGTGCAAGCACCCCTTACTGTGATATAGGTTACCTATATCACTAAATGAATACACACATATGAACCTATAAGTCACTCCTAAGGCAGGCCTTATCAATCCTAAAGGCAGAGTGCATGGTTCCTATGTGAGAGGGTGCCCCTGCATGAGCAGGGCCCCTCTGCAGCGTTCGGAGACCATCTCTGATGCTGTTTGTAGTGCAGCCTGACCATATACTCTTAAGCGCATTATATCCTCGCGGTAAAATGCTAACTTTGGAATGGCTGCACCTAAACATGTCGTGTTTGGTGTCAAACATCTTGGAATACTACCCCCCGCCAATCCTGGCGGCGGGGGTAGCATTCCACCCTTCTAGAGGGAAAGACATGTTAACTCTGACTAGTCCGGTAACTTCTTTCCAGAGCCCTGGCATCACAAAATGGATGCTGCTGCCACAGACACGAGTCTGGCCTCCTGCTGCTGGATGAAACTCCGGCAGGGGAGGCCTGGACAATAGGTTTCCTGTCCCAGGGAGGTGTGACCACCTCCCCAGACAGGATAATGTGTATTGGGGCTGGGCGGGAGCACTTTCGGGTGCTTTGAAGTCCTGCACTGGGGGCACATTTGGTGTCCCTGTGCATACCCCAGTTCAAACCGGATCAGGGGCTTGCAGCCCCTGCTTTGGCGCGAACTGGACAAAGGGAAAGGGTGTAGCCACCCCTCTGCCCTGACCCACCCATAGGTGGGGCCACAGAGTAGTCCAACCCCTATCTTTAGTATAAAGGTAGGAACCCAGTCCTTAGGACTTTAGATTATCCCTGGACGAAACTCTGAAACTGAATCCTGGACCTTCGACGCTCTACTCACGATTAGAGGACAGAAGAATCTCCCTTGGGGTCAAGGAGTGACTCCCCTGCTTGGCAGGCACCAAAGAAGCATCTGTCCGGTTCGCATTTCTGAAGCTCCCGTCGGACGCCGAAGTCATCGCATCACCAGAGGTGGATTCTCAGACTTCCCCGAGGCTACCCTGAGTCCCCAGCAAAGCTGAGGCCCGTGGCTATCATGGGTGACTGGAGACTGTGACCCCTGGACACGGAGCACATTTGCAAGTGCATCCTCTTCTGGGTCTCCCAAGAAGTCGTGCTTTCGGCTCCGAGTAGCCCTAGCCTCCAGCACCACCTGCACCGAAGATCACTGGCCCCCACTCCACGAGTGTCCTGTAAGCCAGATTCATGTGCGGCGTCACGAGGCTCCTTCACGGTCGCTAGCCCGTTGGCTAGTAGCCCTTAACGAAGGCCAATCCTTTTCTTACTTGGCATCCTGGTTGCTCCAGGCCTGCCCTCACTTACCCTCGCTGGGTGAGTTCCACAGACCTTGCTGGTCTGCACCATCGACGATCTACATCTTCACCAAGACTTGCCGTTGCCAAGGCTTGTTGGGTCCAATCCGGTCGCCGACACCTCAGCACTCGACAAACATCGTGTACCAGCCCGAATCCTGCTCCTGGTCGCCGACAACTCTTCCTGGACCTCGTGGCTGAAGAGTCAAGACGACTGTCAACGCACCTGAAGCACTCGACATCGGTGGGCATCTGTCCATCGCCTTCCTGGTCACTGGCTAGTGACCCAGACTCTGTCCCCTCTGCTTTCAGGTTCTTCAGAACTCCGATCCACTCTTGGATCCACCCGGACACTTTTCTCTTGGCCGCCAGCAGCACTTTGCAGCAGATCGCCATTCGAATCGACGACGAAACCCGACCCCGAAAGGCACCTATGCACCCGGCTTCCCTGGGTGAGGTAACACGAGTACTCCGGTGCTCCCGTGGGTAGAGACTCTTCAAAGTCCTAGATCTCAAAGGGTTTTGTCCTAGTCCTCTTTTAAGTGTCCCTTTTCTCTAATTTCCCGATCCCGACTTTCTCCATAGAAGTCAACGGCGTATCGCGGTTGTGTATTTACACTGCACGCGTCTCCAGTGGGTCCCCTGTGTTACTACCTTGGGTGGTTCCTTGTGGTCCAAGCACTTCTAGAGGCTCTAGGCCTAGTGTGTAGTTCAGTCGTGGTTCGCATACCACTTTATTGGTATATGGTTTGGTACGCCCCTAGGGCCCAAACGTGTATTTGTGCTATTACTGTGATTTAATAACTTCTAACTTATGTACTTGAACTCTAGCCTCATAAAGAGACTAGAGGGGTGTGTTTAGCAATAAATACATATATTTTGAATATATACCTGGTGTGGTGCTCTTTCATTTGATCACTCAAGAGATTATAGACTGGTAAAACAAGCTGCTTTACATTCCTTCAAGACTTAGCCTGAAGGCTGCTCTCCATAGCTACCACTAGGATAGCTTTCAATAAGGTTGTCTTTAACCTATCTCCAATAAGGGGTTGTTTGGACTGGTGCAAGGTGCCCACTATAATTAGTGGACAGCATATGCCAGGCCAACTTCTCACAGACACATTCAGCCAGAGTACAGACAACCACAGTAGCGGAGATCCCTGCATCTTCTGGGAGGAAACAACATTAATCCAGTGCAACGCATACCACCCTCACTAACTGGTAAGTCAAACTGGTCAGGAGATGGTCAAAATGCATACATTGTCAGCAGACAACAGAGGGACAAATAGTGTCCGAATCTCAAAGGTAACCGGAGAGGAAAAACTAGCTTTACAACTATTGGAACTCTTAAAGGACATTTACCTTTAGCAAATGATATTTGTCAATAGCGAAAGGCAAAATATAACATTTCTAGGCTCATCATACCTTTGCGATTTCTGAACATTACATGTATTCCACTAACAGTTCCAGAACTGTGAACTCAATCCTGGAATCGAGTGCCACAACAAGTCAAAAAGGAGCCTCCACTAGATTGAAATTGTTTTGTAGACTAAATCAAGAAATTCAATGTTAACAAATATAACAATGATGAACAAGAAGTGAGATACAATTGTCAGGAGGATTGAGAATGCGTCCACTGTCCAACTTAGAATGTTTTTTCCATACATGAAATTGTCCAGTCCACCCAGCTGGTCATAGATGTCATCATTGGATGGCATGTGTTTTGGCCATTAACAAAACACGATACTTCAGGAATTGTTGTTGTGTCAATTTGATAGACGTTGCTTGTAGGCAGTGGGGCCATTATAAGTTGAATGTGTGATCACTCATGATAATTAGTGCTACACACTTCTGCAACGGTAGGGCCCACACTGCTTGTGCTCTTCCTTTGTGCCTGAAATTGAGTGCAACACATGTGGCAGCAGAAATGTAAAGTTGCCAACTCACTTATCATTGTAGGTCCTCCCAGATTCCAAGACCCACATTGACTTCTGATACAAGGTTGGCTGTGACATCTGGTCAGGGACCATACACTGGGGAGGTGCGGGGCCATGGTAAGTAAACCCAAGAATAATGTACCTGAATGCTCATGCCCATGAAATGTGCCTTTAATCTCCTATGTATGTTGTATGTGTTTTACATCACTGTTGTCGTGCATCACAATATGCCTACACATGGCAATTAACCACATACCAGATCACACCATGGTGGCTAGTGAAAGGACGACACAAAATGTATGACAAGTGAGTGCAGAATGGACATAAAAATAGTATATAGTGTCATATGAAGTGTACTAGACACAACTGGATTGTAATTCAATGATATGAAAACTCCCTAGCAAAATTCCAATGGACAAATCATATTGAAATTGGTGTGGATGAGGCTCGCACTGATGCCAGTTGTGTACTTTTGTGATGGATGTATGGGCTGCTAAGGTGAATCTTCAGGAAGTTAAATTTTAAAATCTCTTGGCTGAAAGGCACAACGCAAATTTACTGTAGGCGGCAACCATCAAAGCTTCGCAACTTACCCACAGTGTGGGATCCAAGTCAAATGTTGCATTCTGCTTGCCTCCTCTTCTACTGTATCTACCTATATAAGTGAGTGTATAATATATGAGGTTAGGATGTCTGCTGTACAAGACATCATCCGTTGTCAGCTTAGTTCTACCATGATGTAGGAAATGGATTATGGGAACAGAGGACACTCAAAGGATGGACATAACAAATGTGTGATCTCTCATTCCAAATGAGCTTTGTGACTTCATGGGTAGGGAAGCACAAATGACATACAAAATGTACCTGACTATTGCACATCTCACATATGAACTCAGCAATGCAATGTTTGAACTGATGTGCAAATGTGAAACTGGTCAGCCTGTGGATGTACACTCCTTTCAACTTGTCAACAGACAACATCATACTCATGAGACATGTTAGTCCTAACGGTGAAGGTGTAATCAATGTAATGCAGTGGCGTCCTGATTATTTCTCCCCTTCCTTCAAATATCAGTAACCTTCTCATACACGTTTGTCTGTTGATGTGTCATCTCATTGATGTCAGTGCTGTGTGGAGGTAACAGCTGGCAATTGCTGCATGTGAGCAGGGGCCCACATGTAAAGTCCATGAGGTAAACATGCTGCACGTTGTCCAGGAATATCCTATCAATGGACATTGAGAATGACATATACATGTTAGCTCATAGCTACCATCTGGTGTACTGAAATATGGACATGTATGTCTCATCACAGCTGCTGACAGGATGACACCAGTGCAGCGTACAACACCATCCCGGGGAATGCAAGACATCCTGGCTGCAGCAGTGAAACCCTCTCCCACATTTCCATCAGGTAAATGTGGCATGAAGTGTTTCCCTATCAAAACCATGACAAAGATCAAAATCCCCTTCTGCATAGAACCTGCAGTTGGTGTTTACAAAGTTACATACATATCAAAAGTGTTACATGTGCCTGTTTGTAAATTAGTAATGCAGATGATTGAGAATGGTGTCACTTCCCTCTACAGCTGCTGGATCGGGGACTGCTTTGTCAACAAAACCTATGAGGAGCATGGTTCAGCAGTTGACATCAGGGGGATCGCAAAGGCACATAAAGCTGTGGCTGGAGCTGGTGAGTTTGCTTGTGCAATGTACATCTCCATTTCACCCCTCAGCGCTATGGTGTGAGCTGTCACTTGTAGGGGTACCCAAACCAGGTCACATGTGCGTCATCTGTTGATGCAAAGTACAGCTGCACCACATCTTATACTAGGTCAATTACTTATCTTGTTGCAAACTCTGTGTTCCAGGTGATGATGACGATGAGGAGGATGGACCTTCCACCAGTGTTGGGCAACGGGCAATCAAAGGGGAAAATCCACTGCTCCTCCAGGCAGCAATGTCGGCTGTAAGTACTGTGCAAGAGGAGGAGGAGGAAGTACCTGAGGAGGATGAAGGATTGGACGATGATGGTGACTATCTGTTCATCCTCTGAGAGGATGAAGATTCTGATGCCATGGACAGAAATTTTCCCACATCGCCCACATTTTGCAAGGCCTCACACCCTCCGCCCAGCAAAGTGCCTCAGCCTCCTCCAAAACAAAAGATTGCCTGTCCCCAGCATAGAGCTAACCAGCCACAGCTCACACACACCCCAACACAGACATCACTCCCTCACAGCCCTCACATCCGGGACAGACGTGGTGGTTCCCCTACACACTCCTCCCTATACAGTGTATCCCAGGTATTCTCTCCACCATCTGAGGGAAATACCAACCCTGTTGTGGTGCAGGTATCCCCTGGGCACCATTCTCCTGTCCACAGGCTTCCACATGCCACCCTCCCCCCTGCTGTTGGACCTGGCAGTCTCATCCATGGCCGACCCCTGCAGAGAGGGCCTGCACATGGCCATGGTGGCCAGTCGGAGCAGGACTTCTTTAAACAGCAGGCAGATGTGAGGCAGGACATTCGTGCCATAGGGGCTACCCTATCAGACATGTCTGAGGCCCTGCAGGACATGCGACAAATCCCTCAGGTGGTGGACAGACTGACCCATGTTTTGGATAGGATGGATAGATCTTGGCAAGACATGTCCAAGAATATCAGAGACATGATATCTATCCAAAGGGAAGAGAGTTTAAGACACCATGCCTTGGCCATGAAGATGATGGAGGGCATGATGAAAGTGATCCAAAGTCTCCCTTCACGGTCAACGCAGGGAGGGGAGCCATCACATCTGCCTGCAGCACATCACACCCACACACCTGTACCACAAACTGCACAGGACCACAGCAAGGGTACACACCCACCACAGTGCCCTGAACAGGCACTCACACCACCTGTACATCCACTACCACCCCCTGAACAGGCACTACCAACACCTGCACAAACAGCCCCTGTCCACGCACAAACACCAACTGTACATACACCATCCGCTCCTGTACATTAACTTCACCCTGTACAGGCACATGCACAACACCCACCTGCACCTCGGCGACAACCCAGACATGATCACTCACAGCCATCCTCACCTCCGAAATTGCGAAGTCGCAAGCACGATCCCCATTGTTCACATCCCAATTTATTTTTGTTTTTGACCAGTTTGAATATGTGTAAATAAAAAGTAATTCTCTTCACAAGTCAAGACTCTGTTGCGTATCATGTCCTGATAGGCAAATGTATACCAAGTTTGGTGGCCTAGAGATGTGAGGATGTATGTGTTTGTGTGACACATGTACAAGGTAACCCCATCATTGCAACAAGCCATAATGTGCAGAGCAGATGACTCCCAAAATACATGTCCATATTTTGTACAAGACATTCACAATGAAGTTAAACAAGATAGAGAAAGTATGATTCAAAATATGATTTTATGTAAAAAAAAAAGTGTGGGATTTGAAAAACAACAGCAGTCCGTTTGGAAGAGAGAAAGGAAAACAAATGATGTTCTTACTACAGAAGGAGAAGGGAACTTGGATTGGGGTGGGGCAACATAAATATAACACGTCAGGGAGCGCCAGGGGAACCAGTCTATTTACAAGGGGAAAAGTAAATAATTGTCCACAAAGAAAATTCTGTCCAACAGGTCAAGTGTCCTTCTGGTCATCCTCTAGTACCACAATGTCCAGATCCTCTGAGTCCGATGCGGGCTCCTGGCTGGCCAGTGCAGGAACAGGCACCACACGGGGTCGGGACACACAAGGAGTACGGGGGGAAACAGTGTGGCGCAACGTACAGGGGGAGACATTGACGGTGGTGTGGGAAGGAGGTTGGGATACAAAAGACGACATGGCTGCAGACAGGGAATTGACTCTGGCAGTGAGGGTGGCCAGAGCTCGGGCAGTTTCCTCTCGCATCATGCGCATCTCTAGATACATCTGCAGCATGATGTGAGAGGACATGTCTGGCTGACCCTCACATGCCCACATCAAGTCCTCTGGTACAGCCATAGAAGGAACAACACAGGGAGGGGTTTGGGTTGAACATGAGGGGTGTGGTGCCTCAGGTTCGGAGCCAATGTTGGTGTCAACCTGGCAGCTACGATGAGGGCGACAGGTTGCAGGGGATGCAGCTGGAGGCCCCGATGGAATGGGGGCCTCTAGAGTTAGGGAGGGGCTGATGGCAGGCCCAGGTTGGGTAGTGGCCTGCCCCGGGGACACCTCGCCAAAACTAACTGGTGAATGGTCCGGGGGAGAGTAGCTCTCCAACCCCCTTGCCAGAGGTGCCCAGTTCTACCCCCCCACTTCAATGTCCACAGCCTCCACCCAGTCCGTATCACCAGAGGTGTCTTCCTGGTCAGTCCGGGTGAGTGCAATCCCCCTGCCTCCTGATGTTGAGGGTCCCGCCTCATCCTCTTCTTCCTCACTTGTTAAAAGAGGTAGTAGCCGCCGGCGCACCAAAGATCCCCTGCTCTGAACCGTGTCCTGCTGTTGTTCCTTTTGGCCAGCTGAGCCCACTGAAATGTAAGACAAATCATTATGTAGTGGTTGTACACGTCAGGACAAGACACATACCTAGATGAGCCAAAGTCAGACTTTGTTCTCCTCTGATCACACTTTACAGTTGTCAGTGTTTATGAGCTTAAATTATGTGTATGTTCACTGTCATCTCCTGGTTTGAGTCTGACATGGATATCTCACGAGATTTTTGGTGGCTTACACATCTGTACTGGCCAACCCTCAACTTTGGCATTCTTGTGATCTGTGTGTCCTGTCACTGCTACATGGGCAGGTTCTAAACCCAGTCTACAAAAGGAGATCAGAGACAGTCCAGATGGTATTGAAAAGGGCCTGTGATATGGAGTCTCAGCACTTTTACATCTGGACAAATGTTATCTGCTGTGTAGCATTGTATGAGACAAGACAAATGCAGATTGGGGGACACATATCCATATAGGGTCTGGGCTATTCGGTTTGCTAAGTTGTGAGTCTAACCTTTTGATATTCCCTCACAAAAGCTGACAATCCAGTGCCACCTATTGGCTTCGGAGGCTGATCAGGTAGTGCTGTGCACTGGTGAACAGTAGTGGCTCGTTGTTACAGCTACCTGTACATGAAAAATGGCATACAGGCCACTGAGGGTAAGACATGTGTCTGTGGACACACTTGGCAAAATTGGAAACACTTAAGAGTGATGCAAGGATCTCAAAGTCTGTCTTGACTCCATGGCACATGATGATCTGCCTCAATCAGAACCCAAACTCACCGAATGCAATGCAAGTCACAGCATCCAATAGCCATTGGCCTCTCATACACACACTGGGCAGTGTCTGTACCATTCTTCATACAATGCACACATCAGTTATGATTCCCTTGGTTCACTGTTAGTGGTGCTGGCAGTGCAAATTTCTGTACAAATGCACGTGTGTGGTTCAATTCCCCAGTTGTCATGAAGAAACTACAACTCCCAGAATGCACTCTGCCCTGTACAGTCAATGTGCTACAGTGAGCCTTTTGCTTCATGATGACTGCTGCATAGACACGGAATAGGTGAATGGAGGCATGGGACACACAATGGTACAGCTCTGTCTTCACTCACATCATACTTCCAGACACATATTGCATAGAATGCACTTACCAGGTCTCTGCTGCTCATGCTCCTCCAGCTGAGCATGGAGGGTTGGCCAAGCTGCACGCAGGACCCACCTGTACAGTGGCGAGAGGCGGGGACGATGCACATGGTGCTGGGAAGACTGGCCCAGTAGCTCCTCGGTCTTGTGCCGGGTCCAGCGTTTAGGTCCTCCCAGCGCTTGCAGCATGCCTTCGCCTTCCTGGTGTAAACGCCCACTGCACTGCAGTGCTCACCAATCTCGGCCCGTAGTCTGCCCCGCGCTGCATTACTCAGCTGGTCCTCTTGCCCCCCATATAGCTCAGGATATTTGGTCAGCACCCCCTCAGCTAAAATGTCTAATTCCCTTTCAGTGAAAGGGGGTGCTTTCTCCTCATAACCCTCAGCCATTTTGGGGGAAATAAGGTTGAAAAGAGCAACAGGATGGCAGAGGATCTGATCTGTGAGAGAGGATGACTCAGAATGAACACAAAATGGCTGTCAACAACTTCCTGTGATGTATTTCCTGTCTCCCACTTCCTGTATATCATTTCCTGTATGAAATAATGGGTTCCGGTTCAATTTCGGAGATTACGGCCCAAAAACGTAATTTCCGGTTCCGGAGCGTGCGCCTCACATGCGGACCCGACGCTCTTTTCACAGGAAGTAGTTGACAGCCATTTTGTATTCATTCTGATTTATCCACAATCACAGATCAAATCCACTGCCATCTGTTCTGTAGTGGAGAAACCTGAAATGACAGTGCAAGAGAAAATCATAGACATGTAACAAAAGGGGTAACATACCATTTAATGACATTTGGGCTAGGACAAGGGGGGGCTGACACAACATCAAACCCCAGTTTAGTTTTCTCCTCCTTTGCATTATGGTACATGTAGTCCATATTTAGTGCTCAACACAAGAGTTGTCTGTTGTGTTACAGAAAATTGGGGGGAAGCAGTGCTGTGTATCCCAGACACATACTGCCAGATTCACCCATACCATCGTCACTCACATTGTGGGCCCATCATTTGTGGGGGAGACAAATCTGTTGGGGGCAAAAACTCTGAGAATGCAATTGTTAGGCCCTTTTGAGATTAAGAAACCCATCCTCATAAGGTCTGGGAAGGTCTCTCAGAACATGTACATCTTTTCCTCTGAGTCAATAGATTCCTTCGGGACATCCACTACACTGATTGCTGACATAGGCACATGACCTGATGCACAGTCAATCTTTTGACTCATGTCAACAGCTGTGGTTTACATGCAGTTAGTGTGGCTTGCAAAGTAGTCTCAGGATGGAATTTTTAGACAAAGTAGTAATTATCCAACTTTCATCATTGACAACAGACTGCAAACCACATTTTGTCCATGACACAACAGGTTGCTCATGTGAAAAACGTGGCAACCAGCTGATCACGGACTTGCATACCCTGACCTCTGTTATGTGCAATGGCCCGGTTTCCCGGATTCAGAGCTATCTGAGGTAGAAGAGGTATGTGTAAGCCATGCGTTAAAGCTAAACACAACAGGCTAATATGATCTTGCACACGACTTCAGGTGAGTACATCAGCATACCCCCTGTACGGTCAAGACATCTGAATCGCGACTTCAACAGACCAAAAGTGCGCTCTATGTTGGCTCAAGTTTGTATATGTGCCCTATTGTACCTACGCTGCGGTACAGTGGTTGGATGTCTGTAAGGGGTGAGGAGTTGTGGGGAGAGTGCATACCCAGCATCGCCTAAGGAGGGAAGAAAGGGCAATTGGTTACATTTCCCTCTTTAATTTACACGTTGGACCCCCCACTTTCTACCCTAACTCCTAATAACAACTCCCTTGCAATGCCCGCACTGTACGAGCTGCGCCAGTACAGCCATCTCGTGAACCCTCCCGCTCCTCCCCGTATGGTTAGCTAGTCCAAACCCACCTAGCCCCATTGCGTACAACACCGCCCGATTCTTCCCAAGTCGCCTTCCTCCAGCCCAATTCACACTCCCACCAGGCTCCCATCGGCCTCCACTGATCTTTATCCATCATTCCCCTCCTCTCCTATCCTACCCATCCTCCAGAGCTTGCAGTGCCACTTCCCTGAATCCCTCCCCTCGGGGCACATTCAGGCGCCCACTGCCCTACCTTCCCCCGACCTCACTAGCTCCTCCCCTTCCATACCCAATCCGAGCGTGCTGCCCCACTGCCCAGAAACTTTTCCCGCTGGGCGCATCCAGTTTCCTACCGCCCTTCTTTCCCCTGACCTCACTAGCTCTTCCCTTAGCCTATCCATTCCGAGTGGGCAGCTCCAGTGTCCATAATCTCTTCCCGCTGGACACATGCAGTCCCCACCTGCCCTACCTTCCCCCGACTTCACTAGCTCTCTCCCGCTCCAGGATCCCGGGGACTGTGGCTCCCAATCCCTTCCGCACACCTCACTGGAAGGCCGCCTTAACGAGATAGTACTCTGCCTACAACAACTTAAGACAGAGGTCCGCAGTATATTACATATCACTAAGGCCTTGTTTGCAAACCCCAGTCCTAGCGGCCCCACCACGAAAAATCAGCATCGCTGCTCGCTCCCTGATCACGGGCGTTCTGGGCTCCCCTCCCCCCTTGATGCACAGAGGTCACCGTCTCATGTCTCCCACATACCTCATAGGTGGGCCTCCGCTCCGCTCCCTAATGACCCGGCGCGCCCCTCCAGATGCAAAGGCCCCCTGTCCGATACAGATATTCTCTCTCTCCTACATTCCTATGTTCCAGCTCACCCACCCTCCATAGCAAACTTGCAACAAATTGAATCCATCACCACGGATCCCTTCAGGGAACCTAGGCCTAACACCAGAGCCCTAAATGAGAACAACCTCACGCGTGTCACCACCACGCTTCCCGCTCCAACAGATGCCATCACTAGTCTCAAATGTGTGCTCCTAAATTGTAGATCGGCAGCGAAACATGCTGCGGACATTGCAGATCTCACCCTGGCGCAGGATCTTGACCTTGTAATGCTGACGGAAACCTGGCTTAATGACTCAGCTGCCCCCATCCAGGACCTCTTAATACCTCCCAACTATGACATCATTAGGTTGGACAGATCCTTAGGGCAAGGTGGAGGCATTGCATGCTTACATCGGAGCAATCTTACAGTGAAGGTACTTCAGACTGACCTTCTGCCGTCTTGTGAATACCTATGCATTGAAGTGTCTGGGGGCAACAATCACTCCTGCAAACTGCACACATTTTACCACCCCCCTCGCGACAACCTTCCCTTCACAGAACAGATCATGGACATTATTTCAGCTAACGTAGACTTCCACGGCTCCCAAATCTTCCTGGGAGACTTCAACTTCCATTGAAATGATGTAAATGATGGGGTGGACAATAGCCTTAAATCCTTCCTTCTTGACCTTAACCTAATTCAAATCTGTGACAGCCCCACGCATATCAAAGGAGCTACCTTAGATCTCGTCATTGGTAAGCCCAACTCCCTCCTCCTCGATTCTATCCTCCCGTGTGATTGGACAGATCACTATTGCATCACCTTCCATATCTTGGATTTGGTAAGAACAAGTAAAGCCCAGCCCAAGAACCTAAAACAGTTGAAAAGATGCCTACGGAATGTCAACCCGCATGATCTGACTGCTCTCTGTGATAACATCCTGCCCTCACCACCGAACATGTCGGATGTCCACGGCCCATTATAACCACGCAATGCTGAATGTACTAGACTCGGTCGCCCCACTACAGCTCAAAAGAATCCCCTCCAAACCATGGTTTACCGATAGTCTTAATTCAGAAAGAAGAAACCTAAGACTTGCTGAAAGGCTGTGGCGGTCCAATCCATCCCTTGAGCATCTGTACCGCCTAAGATCCCTGAGAAGCTCCTATAATAAACGCATCAGATGCTCGAAGGCCACCTTTTTCAGAACTCAGTTAGACCAAGCAAAAAACCGTCCTAAAAAACTGTTCGAACTCATCAAGCGGGACTCTATGTGTACCATTTCGAATCAAGATATCTATTAGACAACCATACGCCATGCATCCCTCAGATCAAATTTTACAAACGGTATATTGACGACATCTTAATGATCTGGGAAGGAGACACCGAATCATTGTTACTCTTCTGCACATGGCTGAACACTTGCGATCCCAACCTAAAATTCACATACAGTTTCGATCACAATAAGGCGACGTTCCTTGATCTGGATATTGAAGCAGACGGAGGTCTTTTGAAAAGCAAAACCCATTTCAAACCAACGGCTCGCAACTCACTTCTCCATTTCTCTAGCTTCCACCCCAGACCCCTGCGGGAGAATCTTCCCTATGGTCAATATCTTCGCCTCCGTAGGAACTGCAGTGACATAAGAGATTATAAACAACAAGCATCCGATCTTAGCACTAGATTACGGCAGCGAGGTTACCCTCAGCGGATCACCGATAAAGCAAACAAGCGTGCTCGCAATCAAAATCGTGAGGGTCTCATTGAAGCACAGAAGTGTGCATCTACCTCCATCCCACTCACGTGCGTCACTACTTATAACGCTGTCTCTCACGCGGTGTCTGATATTATAAAACGACACTGGCAGATTCTTAATACAGGCAACCTGAACTGGGAACCTCCACTGATGTCACACAGAAAAGCTAGATCTATCAAGGACGCTTTGGTTTCCACACGACCTGCTCCCCAAAGGAAACCCACTAACACTATTCTCAACGCATGGGGGCTCCCTAACATTGTGGGCCACTACCCGTGTGGAGATTGTAGTGTATGCCATTTAACAGTGACCACCAAAAGTCTGAACCTAGAACCAGGCAAGACCTGGCATTTAAGGACACACACGAACTGCAACACAGCTCACGTCGTATATCGTATCACCTGTCCTTGCAATCTCTCGTACATTGGGATGACTAATCGGAAAGTGAAGACTAGGATTTGCGAGCATCGTAGCACAATCAGATGCAAAAAGTCAACAACAAGACTGACAAGCCATTTCCTTGAAGTTGGACATACCACTAACGACATCAGCTGGGTAGTCATTGAGGTCCTAGATCCTAACCTACCTAACATACAAAATCGTCTACTGGAGAAAGAACAAAGATGGGTTTATCGCCTATCTAGTCATCTGACGGGACTTAACGATAATATTCCTTGGCAAAGTCTCAGGAGACAGTAGTCCTTTCTCCACACTCTTATCAGCATAGGAGATTCACTTAATAGCCTTCTTTTCTGACAGAATTTAGATCAACTGCTATCTGTCTTTGAAATTATTAGCTATTCATTTAACAGAATCCATATCTATCTTCTATCTGTCTTGGAAATCATGCCCAATTGTGCATACTGTGCTTTATATGTGGTCTTTTCCCACACTATTTTGGTTGAAACACGGAGCGCATTCTATGCTCAGCGCTATCCGTCTGTCTGTCCTTTATCTTTATTTTTATTTATATTGCTTGGTGCACCACCCTCTAAACACATCATCGTGGGCATCATTTACCCCCATTTTTTCCCCCTTTTTTCATTTGATATAGAGCACACACTATGGCTCTCCTGCATCTATATCCTGATCTTTTAACACTTAAGTATGGCCGCCACTGTCTATCTCGCTTACTTGCGAGTTTTCCAACATGGCCGCCGCACTTTTGCTGTGTTTTGTCTGCAATACACAGACCAGTTGTTCCCTGCTAATGCCATCTCCTTACGTAGTGTCGTCATTTCCTTGTATGACGCCTGTAGTTTGGATTTAACTTCGTTCTCCCACCGCGTCCCTCACCAGCCGGGACTTCGGGAGACCGCAGTAGGTAGTCTCATGGGAATCCTCACGGAACCAAGTAAGGTTTTGTAGTTGTGGACGACGGGCATTCTGCCCCATGACTCTTTGGCTTTTTCACTAAAAGCCGCTTTGCACTAAAAATCGATCTTCTGTTTCTCTCCATGTTATCCCACAGATCGGTTGATCGTTTGAAACCCCTCTCATGCCCCGATTAGCTGCTTTCTTTTTCTACTAATTGTAATTATGACCCTTTTCATTTACGCTGCCACCTGTTTTTCTACCATTTTAACACTTGCTTTTTTGCATAATTTGTAATACATGCATTTACAGGCGCTCGATCGGCCGCACATGCAACTCGCCACTGTCGTGCCACGCCGCATTATTTTACCATCACTCGGCATGCAGCGCGTATTTCTCACTCGCTGCTTGGATACATACAAGCACATGGCTTCTATCATGCCTTGATGTGATTATTCAATTCACGCTTTAGCATGGACACATGGTTTATATAATACACGTCTTAGCACATGACGTCCCTATGTGTTCATTCAGCTTTATCTAATTTCCTAGCATGCCTTAGAAACGTGCATGCTATATCATCATTACACTATCACTGTCACGATGGTGGCTAGGTCATTCTTGACGGCTTGTTGGAGATTGCAATTTTGAGTTGCTTTAAAAGATTGCATTTTATGTTGCTAAACGTTATATGTCTTGTGCTGTCTATTTCTTTCTCCCTAACAGGTTTTTTGAGTGGTGTCTGTAAGTATATCGACACCGGGTCCACACACCTTAGTGCGTGTGTTGGTACTTTACTTTTTCACGTGGCCTTCACTTTGCCACTCACTTGAATTCTAGGTCCTGACGAAAGCCCATTTGAATTTTTGACGGGCTGAAACATGTAGACCGCATCACCTAAACCACTACAGATGAATATTTCTTGTTAGTCGGTTTCACATAGTTTTTAACCATACCCTGAGCCGCCACTAATAAATTTACTGGGCAAGGATTCTCAGAGGTATTTTTAATTTTTACATCACATCTTCACACTACACCTGCTCCGCTGCAATCAGGCGTCGTAGCACAACCGGGCGGCATTAGGCCTCCCGGTTGGGACCCCAATGATGAAGCATGACACCAACTAGGTTGGTGTGTGAGGGGTCTTTTAAATATACCTAATGGTCCTTGGACTTACCACACATAGTGATTGATAGATCTCCACTATTTCAGGGTCCGTCCATATTGTTTCTTTATAACTTTACCCAGGGGATTAGGACGTACCCCAAAATCCTCGCTCTCTTTTTGTTTTTCGAACTCATCAAGTCCCAAGCCAATAGTCATCCGAACTCTGCATCACTGGGTCAAGGGACATGCCCAATTGCGAAGAATTTGCAAATTTCTTCATAGATAAGACCAGTAAGATTGAAACAGAACTACGATCGGCCTGTAACCACCTGTCGATCAGCCCACCAACCCCCCTATGCCCACCTAGTAGCGAGTGCATGGTCCCGGCGTTACCACACCTCCCCAAAAATAACGCCTCCTGGAGTCTCTTCCAAACCTTGGATGAATGCACTATACGCAAAACGCTGTTGACTCTGAAACCTTCCAACCACTACAATAACCCGTTGCCATCGATCCTTTTCCCGGATGTTAGATCCTCCCTACTAACATTGTGGACTACGATAGTCAGTGCATCACTGCGGCAAGGTGTTATTCCAGATTGCCTAAAAATGGGTCAAGTCACTCCGATTTTAAAGAAACCTACTGCGGATCCCTCGGACCTTCATAACTTCCGCCCAATATCCAACATCCCCACCTTAGCAAAGCTCCTGGAGAAATGTGTGCTTGCCCAACTCTGCAACCATATCGACCATTTCCAACTCCTGGACCATTGCCAATCTGGTTTCCGCTCGGGCCATAGCACAGAGTCGGCCCTAACGCACATTGTCGATGACGCGTTAAGAATGTTGGACCACAATGAGTCGTGCCTACTGATCCTTCTTGACCTTTCATCAGCATTTGACACTGTCAAACATGATACTCTAACTGACCTCCTGGAACACAGGATGGGGTTGGCAGGGCCTGTGCTTAATTGGTTCTCCTCATTCCTCCTGAAAAGATCCCAACGCTTCAAGGTGAACCAATCCCTGTCCCATCCTGCACCGGTTTCGCTGGGGGTTCCCCAAGGTTCAGCACGTTCTCCCACGCTCTTTAACCTGTTCATGGAGCCTCTAACAGAAATGCTCAAATCATCCAGCATTCACTATCACATGTATGCGGATGATACTCAACTATACCTGAAGAACGCCTCCCCTGAGGACATTCAGTCCCTCAACTCAGTCCTACTGGAAACACAAAGCTGGCTGACACGTAACCACCTGAAACTAAATGCTCTAAAAACAGAATTCCTCCTTATTTCACCCCATAAGCAATCACCGGACATTGAACAATGGTTGAATCAGCTTACGGTTCTTAACTGCAGACCTCAACTCGTTGACTCGGCATCCTCGCTTGGTATCATACTAGACAAGAGTTTGAACATGCAAAAACACATCAGTTCCCTCACCAAAGGAGCAAACTTCTAACTCAGCATCCTTAGGAAGCTCAAACCTTATCTCCCTGCTCATGACTTAAAGGTTGCAGTGCAAGCATTGGTGATCGCAAAGCTGGACTATGGCAGTGCTACGCTGTGTGGCCTGCCCAGAGTGATAACGGCTCCCCTTAGGGTAACCTTCAATGCTGCGGCCAGGCTCATTACGGGCACAAAAAATTCAACCACATCTCTCCGGACCTGCTAGCTCTGAAATGGCTCCCCTATGAAGCTCGGATACAGCTGAAAATTGCATGCATGACACACAAAGCCATCCACCTCAAGACCCCGATGTACCTCGCTCAGAAACTGGAGCTCTCATGTGGTTCAAGAGCCTCTAGAAGTGCCAGCACCCTATTACTCAAACCACAAAAATTCAAGAAAAAAAGACCTATAATCAATCATTTTCAGGTTTGGCGCCAAGGATCTGGAACTCTCTTCCCCCCGAAGTCAGGGTGATCCCTTCCTCTGCCCTGTTCAAATCAGAAGTTAAAGAGCTCTTGATGAAGAAATATCTGCCTCAGTCTTCCTTCCCCACTTGACTCCTGGACCATTTGACGCTACTCTGTGCCCTAGATGCTAAGTTCTTAAGAATGTTGGACATTCTAAATATATGTACCTGTCGATATGTTGATTATTTGTGTTTCCATGTACTCGTCCTACTGCATAATCTGTAAAGCGCTCTGATACCCTCTGTGGTCATGTTCGCGCTATATAAAACTTTCAAAATAAATAAAAATAGATACACAGAGCATGATCTATACTTTGGTACATGCAGTGTCTGTTGAGACCGTGTATGTTGCTTTATGATTCTTATTGTACAATGGATGTTAATTTAGGGTGGCATTCATACATTTCATTTACACATATCACGCATTTTTAGTGCTTGGTACTTACCCAGTAGCCATTTGTTGCCAAATTCTCCCGCAGCCATCCGCCGGGCAAGAGGTGACATGCGGAATACAAAGCTGTCATGGGTACTGCCTGGAAACACTGCATGCACATCAATTAATCTTCCACTGGCATCACAGACAGCCTGCACATTGATGGAATGCCATCGGTGTCTGTTGCAGAAGATGTGTGCAATGCGGCGGGGTGGCTGAAGGGCCACATGGGTACAATCAATTGCACCCAGCACACGTGGGAAGCGAGCAATGAGATAGAAATCTCTAGCTGCCCTTTGTCCCATGGCCAGTGTATGGGGCATTTGTATGTGGTGGTGGGCTCTTGCAGTGATGCAGCTCAGTACCTGAGGCAAGCACCGCGACTGACTTGCTTGAGAGATGCCCAAAAGGTCACTGGAAACCCTTTGGAATGACCCCGTCGCAAAGAAATGGAAAGCAGAAAGGATCTTGAGATAGGCTGGAATGGCATGGGAGCTACAGGTCACAGAGTCAAGTTCCTGCTCCCACTCACATACCATCTCCAAGATGACTTCTGGAGGGAATCGGTATCTGGCCCGGACATCTTGGCTGGACATCCCAAATAGGTTGATCATTTGTCTGATGATCCTCTCTACTCCTTCTCCTCCACCTCCTCAAGTCTTCTTGCCGCATGGCAAGGGGCAGAGCAATAAACACATTCACCGACATGTTGAAAGAGTTTGTGTGTGTCTGCTCTGCTTTCATACATGCTGCAGGGCTGGTATTGGCTGTTGGGCTGCAGTGTGTCAGCTGATGCTTGGTGGGGGATAGTAGGCACTTGGAAACGTGTTTACCCTTGAGGAAAATGATCAACGGCCAGAGTGTGGGTATTCCGGCCCGGATACTGAGATTATGGCCCGGGTGTGGAAATTCCGGCCCGGGAGCAGAAATTCCGGCACAAGTGAGGGATTTCCACTCCGGGTGTGGAAATTCCGGCCCGAGTGCGGAAATTCCGGCCCGAGTGCGGATGTAAAGTTAGGAGTCGTAAGTGCATTCTGTGAATACCAAAAATCGTAAGTGACTTCTGTGAATACCAAAAGTAGTAAGGGGCTTATTTACAAGCCCCTTGCGCCACTTTTGCGTCATTTTTAACATGGGAAAAGTGGCGTACGGGTGGCGCAAGGGGCTTGAAAATAAGCCCCTAAGTTTAGGAATTTGTCTCAGATTAGTTCTGTGAATCGGCCCCATTGTCTTTGACAATGTGTTTTAGCCATTATGTAGACCATTGTGGCTGCTGTTCAGCATGGCTAAAAGTCAGTGGCGTGGAGTGGGTTGGGGTAGATTGGAGTAAGGCAAATTGGGGTAGATTGGTGTAGAGTTGAGTGGGGTATAGTGGGGTAGAATAGAGTGGGGTGGAGTGGGGCAGATTGAGGTCGATTGGAGTGGGGGAGTTGGGTAGATTAGCGTGGTAGATTGGAGTTAGGTAGATTGCACTGGGGTTGATTGGGGTGGAGTGGTGTAGATTGGAGTGGAGTACATTGGGGTAGATTACAGTGGGGTAGATAGGAGTAGGGTAGAGTGGTGTGGGATATAATGGGGTAGATTGTGGAAGAGTGGGGTGGATTTGAGTGGAGTGGAACGGAGTGGGGTAGACTGGAGTGGAGTGGGGTAGATTGAAGGAGACTGGAGTGGGGTAGATTGGAGTGTGGTGAGTTCAATGGGGTAAACTAGAGTAGAGTGGGGTAGGAAAGATTGGATTGGGGTGGAGTGCAGTGGGTTAGATTGGACTGGAGTGGGGTAGATTTGGGTGGCATATGGCAAATTGGTGTGAAGTGAAGTCTGGTAGATTGAGTAGAGTAGAGTGGGGTAGATTGGACTGGAGTGGGGTAGATTGGAGTGAAGTGGGGTAGATTGGAGTGAGATCGTTTGGGGTAGATTGGGGTAGAGTAAATTGGAGTGAAGTTGGGTAGATTGTTGTCGGGTAGATTGGAGTGAAATGGAGTGGAGTAGATTTGGGTAGAGTGGAGTGGGTTAGATTACAGTCGAGTGGAGTGGGGTAGTTTGGAGTGTGGTAGATTGGAGTGGGGTAGATTGTGGAAGATTGGAGAGGGGTAGATTGTGGTGGAGTAAAGTAAATTGGAGGGGAATAGGGTAGGTTAGAGTTAAGAGGAGTTGGATAGATTGTAGTGGATTTAGAGTGGAGTGGAGCAAATTGGAATGGAGTGGGATAAAATGGACTGGGTAGATTGGAGTGGAGTAGAGTGGAGTTGGGTCAATTGGAGTGGAGTGGAGTGAATTGGGGTACATAGGACTGGGGTGGATTTGGTTAGATTGGAGTGGGGTAGATTGAAGTGGAGTGGGGTACACTTGAACAGAGTGGGTTATATTTGAATGGAGTGCAGTAGATTGGAGTGGAGTGGGGCAGATTGGGATGGGGTTGATTGGGTGGAGTGGGTTAGAGTGGAGTAGATTGGAGAGGGGTATATTGGAGTGGGACAGATTGGAGTGGGTAGATTGTAGTGGTGTGGGGTAGATTTGATCGTAGTGGAGTGGATTGGGGTAGATTGGAGTGGAGTGGGTTAGTCTGGGTGGAGTGTGGTAGGTTGGAGTGGAGTAGATTGGGCTAGATTGTAGCGAAGTGGAGTCGGTTGGGGTAGATTGGGGTAGATTGGAGTGGAGTGGAGTAGATTGGAGTGGGGTAAGTGGTGTGGAGGGGCATAGTGTGGAGCAGCATGTTGTGTCGTGGAGTGAGTGGCGTAGATTTGAGTGGCTTGGAGTTGGGTGGCATGTCGTAAAGTGTCTTAGAGTGGAGGGGCGTAGAGTGGCATGCAAAGGAATGGAGTGTCTTAGAATGGAGTGGCTAGGCATAGAGTGGAGTGGTGTAGTGTGGAATATGCATGGTGTGTTAGCGCACTGCCATTACAAACAACTCATTTTCAATTGAACTGGCCATTACATTTGCACTTAAATAGGGTTTTACTGCACACAAACTATAATGTATGCAAATGTCATCACTAGTGTATTGATGTGTTTTGATCATATTCATATTTTTGTTTCCACCACACTTTAGAATTACAAAACAAATGTGAGTTACAAACTACACTGCCAATGGTAAGCACCAGGCGGAATTAATTCCTAGGTCAGCTTTCTGAATGCCCCCAAGATGTCTTTAGCAAACCACACAGCTGAACTGTCTGGCAGCGACCTAAACAAGCATTGGCAATGCCAATCGGTCTCGCCATTAGGATCTTATATGTATTGCCTGCCGATCACATAATCTCCCCGTGCCTGAACGTGCCCTTGTTTAACGTAACCGGAGCTCATGTAAAGCGCTCCAATACCTTCAGGTAGAGTTTGCGCTATAGAAATCTGCATTAAAAAAACCACTGTGCCAACCTGCCTCAAGCGCTCCTCCCGAGCAGCCCTGCCTGCCGATCACATAATCTCCCTGTGCCTGAATGTGCCCTTGTGTAACGTAACCGGAGCTCATGTAAAGCGCTCCAATACCTTCAGGTAGAGTTCGCGCTATAGAAATCTGCATAAAAAAAATAAAACACTGTGCCAGCCTGCCTCAAGCGCTCCTCCCGAGCAGCCCTGCCTGCCGATCACATAATCTCCCTGTGCCTGAATGTGCCCTTGTGTAACGTAACCGGAGCTCATGTAAAGCGCTCCAATACCTTCAGGTAGAGTTCGCGCTATAGAAATTTGCATTAAAAAAACACCGTGCCAGCCTGCCTCAAGCGCTCCTCCCGAGCAGCCCTGCCTGCCGATCACATAATCTCCCCGTGCCTGAATGTGCCCTTGTGTAACGTAACCGGAGCTCATGTAAAGCGCTCCAATACCTTCAGGTAGAGTTCGCGCTATAGAAATCTGCATTAAAAAAAAACACAGTGCCAGCCTGCCTCAAGCGCTCCTCCCGAGCAGCCCTGCCTGCCGCGTCACCTGACCTCAGAGAGGGGCGCTGGCTGCGTGTCTGCTGCTGCAGACGAGGATCACGCGCCGACAACCACCCTATGGGGGGGGGGGGGAAATCGGCACTCATAAACATCAGTGCAGGTGAAAAAATATGTGTGTCTGTACACGATCGCCAGAAGTTTGCACTCGAACACACGCACCTCCTACTTCCCCAGCTCCTTCTTACACAATATACTGCCTTCGCCCATCCCACCCCTCCTCCACAGTCCTTCATTCACCTACTCATCCTACTAAGAAATATACATGTAACACCACTGCCTCTACCACCCGCTGCCATTTCACATGAAGCCCTGAGCCCCGAGTTTTACCCCCCTCTGCACCTCTGCAAACACTGATGCAGCATGATCGGAGCCAAACCTCTGACTGCAACTTCCACCTCTACTGTCCGGGCTCGGGCCCATGCCAGGTCCAGCGCCTCGCCATGCATGGAGGAAAGCTCCTCTGCCCAGGACCACTCAATGTGCTCCGGTGAGCACAGTCCTGCACAAGTACACTGCACCTCCAGCCGGTCGTGGGCAGGCAGACAGGCTCCGCTCACACACACGGTTCGCCTACCTCATAAGAACAAGTGTGCGTACATATCACCAAGTTATAACAATAACCAGCACGCACTTTTTTTCTAACTTTAACACTGAGCGTGGTGTCCTTTATGTGGGCGCTGCGCTCAGTGTTAAAGTGAAAAAAAAAACAAAAAAAACAGAGCGCGGTGTCCCTGAAGTGGACGCTGCGAAAACACAAATAAATAAGCTAGATGCAGACTTTTGGCGCGCATGCGTACGATGTATAGCATCGCGGGCATGCAAGAGTCTAGGTCAGGCAAAATAGAGTGCGAATGCAGCCAGCCAATCAGAGGGACAAAAAAGCATTTACAAATGTAATAGGACTCGTATTTATGCGAGTCCTATTGCATTGTAAATAAAACTGCGGTCGTCGAAGAAGGCAGGAACAGGAGTGGGTGGGGGGTTGTGGTTGGTAGAGAAGTGACGGACTGCGGGAGGGAACGGGGGAGGCAGGGGAACAAAACAGTTTTAAAAGTAAAGGGGCCGATAGCTATGGAAGGAGAAAAATGACGACATGGCCGTCAGGAGGCGGGATTAAGTTGAGGAAAACGAATCAGATTGCAGCATTTAGGAATTCGGCCAATCAAAAAGATAGGCGGAAAGTGGGCGGAGCTTCCCCCACTATATACAGCATCTCTCGACGAGACAGCGCATGCGCTGCCTAGGCGAGACCTAAAAAGGATCACTCTTCCAAAAAGAAGAAGAATAAATGAGGAGTGCACTTGCAGCTCCTGAATGCCTGGAAGAAATTAAAACAGCAGGAGTCTGTTGGGGGAGGTGATTTTTTATAGGAGGTTAGTCTAGGGTTAACGTAATGGAGATAGATGAAAGCATGGAGGTTGTGTCCAACAGGGATACATGAGGCTAACCTCATTATTTAAATTTAAAAAAACGAGATGAGGAAGAAGAAGAGGAGGTAATTAGGGTATACATTACAACCGACAGGCCTCTGAAATCACTATCGTGAGAGTGGCGTGGCAAGAATGGTTCTAAGTTTATGTTTAAAAAACGAACCCTTTTAATATATTCCTTTCAAAGTGGTGATATAATCTGATGTAACAAGGTAAAACGCTTCCCACAAATCTACTTTTTTAGAGTTTTAAAGAGACACATTTTTACATGATGTTTGTGTCCTGATTTACATGTCCAATATTTTCAAGGCTTGGCTCGTGCCCGTGGCTGGGCTCTGGCTTGACTCTCCATGTTTATTTGTTTGCTCGCCCACCTCTAGTCTTCTTCCACAGGGCACAGAGCGTTCGTCAGTGCACATGCAGTTTTACCCTGAAATGCGGACAACGCATGCATCACCTCCTCACAAACAGGAACTCCCGAGTTATGGTATGACCTCAGCGCCCAATAACCACTAGGCATCCCCTTGATAGGGCTGCCTAGGGCACATCAGCAAGCACTTTAACACATGACACCAAATGGAATGTGCTTGGCAGATTTCCAAAACGTAGGGAGGGCCTGTGGTGACGAGAGGACTGCGAATCCTTCCTCTTGTCCTGGGACAGGCAGGCAATGATAGAGGCCCCACCAGCCCCCACCTTTTGGCCAAAGTGTCACGACCAGATTTCAAGAAGGATTTCGCACATCAAAGATGCACGGCAATGAACTAAGTTTACAGAAAAAGGTCAGAGGGGTTGGGCGTTGGTATCAGGCGCTTTAGAAAGTCAGATACAGCTTACATAAAGCATGCAATGATGCAAAACATGTAGCAAGTGCTTTGCCAAGGCTGCCCAGGGGGGCCACGTAGGGGACCCTCCAAAAGGGCGGCCGCCTTAGTGCCATAGGAAGGCACAGAAGTCTGCGCACTAGGCTCCCTGGGCTAGGGACCAGGGGGTCTGCTGGCCGCGTCACTTCCGGCCGTGGGAGGGGACAGGGGTATATTAGCCTTTCCCCGCCCTCTGCACGGTCTCTTGACCGCTACCCGTCTCGCGTTTGGTTGCCGTTGTGTCGTCGCACTCCTTGCCCTGTGATCCCTCGGACCTTATAGGCGGTGAGTGCACGCCCCCGCCCCCATTATTGTCAGTGGCGGCGGAGGCTTCTCCAAAGCTCGGCCACTGCCGAGGGCTGCTGCTATGGAAGGGGCTGGTCCGCTCAAGGGATTCAGGGCGGTCGCGTTGCCCCCCCCGCCGTGGTCGGCTTCCGCTGGGCATGTCATGGGGGATGCCCGGCGGGGGAGCGATGGGGCCGTTTTCAGGGTTTGGGCCGTGGTTTCCGAGCACCCGACCGGGGGGAGTCGTGGCTCACCAGGTCGGGCAGCGGGGAACTGTGGCCGCCTGTTCGTGCCCACCTGTGGCTGGTTGGCCGCTAGCAAGCGCTGTGCATTAATCGCAGATTGGATATGGGACCTCGGCTTCCTGTGTTACGGGGCGGGTCTCTGTCTCCTCTTGCCAGCCAGGATGTGGCGTGGTAGTTGCCCAGCCAGCGCTCGTTGTCTAGAACCGCGCTGAGCCGCTGACGCCAGGTTCAGCACTGGGGGTTCGAGCCTGGCCGATGGCTCTGTGTGCGAGGGGTAGAGGGTGAGTGGCTACGGGCCAGTCGGCAGTTCGGTGGTCGCGGGTCGCCAGCATCTCTGGGGCCCTGTGGTCGAGGGGCAGTTGTTCCTAGTGCGCCGCACGGTTCCGGCCCGATGATCTCGGATGGGGGATCGCGCGCGGTTCGCACCCAGGGCTGCTTGCGGGTGCGGCCGTGTGGGCACGGTGCGTGCCCGAGTCAGGGCTGTGGAGTTCGGGGTGCGCCCCCTGCCGGTCTGCCGTTTCGGGTCCCGGGCCTCCAGACAGCCTGTGGCACTGCTGGCGGTACACGCGCTTGTGGAGGCACGGGTGGTATGTGTATCATCGATACATACGTGCGCTGTTGTTTGTGGGGACGTTTGCTGACTGCTTTCGTCTGCAGACTTTGTGTTTGGGATTGCGCTGGCGGCGGGCCGCCCCCCCACCCCTGCTGTTGGCCGCGATTGTTGGTGCGGTGTCGGTGGCCCCCGGCCCGGCGGGCTTCCGGTTGCAGGAGAGGAGGGGGGCAGCGAGCGGGGTAACAACCTATGTGTTGATTTGCCGGTCCTGTGCTCAACGGTGAGGTGGGATTCCGAGTTGACGGCGGCCATTAATGTTTAAATGCCTGGGTGCAATGTTTGGCTCGGTCGAGGTTGTCGGGAGGCTCAGCACGTTGTCGACCTTCTTGGGGTGTAGGCGCCTTGCTGGGGCGGAGATAGTTGGTTTTGCCATTAGGGAAGCGACACTTTGCACCAGGCCACTTTCGGGTTTGGGAGATGAAGGTGGCTCGCGGGCGGGACACCGCACCTTCAGCCTGCCCTTTCCAGCGAGAATTCGTTTGGCCTCTCGTTTTCTTGGTGGGAGTCAGGTTTCGGTATCCCTGCCGGGGAAGTATGCCTGTGTTTGAATATGTGGATTAATTTTCTCGGATCCTCTGTTGGGGCAGAACCAGCCTGGTGGAGGGACTCGAGGTGGCATTGTAGGTCTAGCTGACAATGACCTATTGAATTTTCTTTCTGCTGTTTAAGTGCAATTTACTGCAGACCACCGACCACCAATCGGGCTTGCTTTGACGGCGCTGGGAGGAGTGTGTTTGTGGGCTAGAGAGGCCGGGTCAGGGGCTGGGTGGCTTTGGCTGGTACGTCTGTTGAAGGAACTTTTCCCCTGTTATCTTGTGTGTGGGATGCAGCAAAGGGGGCTCCCTGGGGACCAGTCATCTGCAGCCCCGACTCATGGTGTCTCCGTGACTCATTGTCGAGAGGTCGATTGGTTGTATTTTGTGGCGCAGCAAGGGATGGGAGCCGGCTTTGGGGGCCTTAGTAGCAAGATTTCTCCCATTGGCAACTGAGGCGGAATGGGCATGGCTCGTCCTTATATATGTTATGAGCACCAGTCATGGTGGCTCGGTATTTGTGTCACGGGTCAGTGTACACGGCCTGCAGGAATTTACGGGCAGCAAGAAATCCAACAATACGCGCCTAGGTTGAACTGTAGAGGGCCGAAAGGCGAGTTTGCTTCCGGTTGCATCGGAAGCAGTGAAGGAGGCAGAGCTGGATCGTCCACCGCTGATCAGCCGGGGAATCCATGGGAGAGAAGAGTCCCTCTGTGGCCATTGCGAGGGTAGGATGGCTTTTTGCAAATTGTCACGTTGAGAGGTTGTTTAGTGGGAACTGGATTAGGCGTGCCCGGTGGTCTGTCGGTAGTGCCTGCATTCTGCAGTGCTCTTCCACGGTGGTGCTGGGACCAACACCGGATTTTCCGCTTGGGACCTGTGTTACCAGTCCTTCCATCTCAGTTGACCTTTTGGGGGATTGTCCAAGACATCGCGGTGTCTATGGTTTGAACAATATACTTTCTCTGACGTCTGGGTGCCTCGTGTGCACTGCCTTCCTGTTTTTTCTAAGACGTCTCCGTGCTGCTAGCATTCTGCTGCGTCCATTGTGAGTCTCATGGTGGAGAGCCCAGCGGGAGTGTCTGCATGTGACTTCTTTGTCCCTCCCTGGAGCGGCTGCTCTCAGTGTTTTGCGCTTTAGGAAGGGCAAGAGAGCTAGGCGTGCTTAGGGCCAGCTACTCGGTGTAGGTTAACGTCGACAAACGTTTGTAGAAAGGGATGTATGGAATAATCCTTGGAATTGATCTGAATTTCCAGCTGAAGACTATAATCACCACTAAACCCCCTTTTGTGGCCTCTGTTGGGATGCACCTCAAGCAGCGGGGGAGGTGGCAAGTGCGGGAGTGGTCCCAATCGGGACGGGCTCCCTGGTGGGACAGGTTCGCGGACCAGTTGCCTGGCAGTCTTGCTGCCCCAGAGGGGCTACCTCGTCCTTGAGAGGCGTTCGAGTGCCGGCGGAGGTAGGGGGCTTTCGGCGTCGCACGCAGGGCGGGGTTTTGCGCTTCGGCCGCGTGGTGCTGTATTTGAGGTTGGAGTGGGTACCAGCGGAGGAACAGGGGTGAGGCCCAACATCTTGTGACCATGTACTCTCTTTGGGGGGGACCCACCGAAGGAGGCTTGGTGCATTGGCCCATCGACTTGCAGAGCAAGCATCCGGTGTGGGGTGAGAGGGCAACGCCATGGGGGCCTGGCGGTGCCCCGTCGCGCTGAGGCTTCAGTGTGTGAAGTTCACAACGAAGCAATGGTTTTACGTGCCGGACGGGCGTATTAGGCCGCCGGGTTGTCTGCCGCCTACCAAATCGGGGAGCGGCATGGGTTTAAGGCCCGCGGCCGTTTCTTAGTCAGGTGAAGTTGTTGGATGCCATGGGCGCCCAACCAATTCGGTGCTACTGGCTACTCTTCTGCAGTTCCTTCGCGGGCCCGGCACCGGGAGGTAAATGCTATGGGCATTGCTGCCCCAGGTCAGGCGGTTTTACAAATAGGCATAATTTTGCTTTTTCACTGGAGCGCTTAGGTTCTTGCCGTGGTCCGGTGGGTCAGGCCAGGCAGCGCATACTGTACACTTGGGGTACGCCCGGTAAGGGGTCATGGTTTAGGAGGGACAAGGTCTCGTCGTATCGGTTATGGAGTCTCTGGAGAGTCTTGGACTCCCCCCCGACTGCGGTCATGGCTCTTGCACCTCGGGTGGCCTGCCATGCTGTCTGGCATTCCCCTAGTCGAGGGTGGTGCAACCACTGGCAGTGGTCAGCTTACCCTGTACAGTTTGTCCGAGGGTGGGGGTAACAAAGAGCAACCAATTCGCTCATTCTGTCACGTAGTCATTGAATGTGACTTTCTTAGCGCAGACTTTACCCGCAGATGAAGGAGCGCTTTTCAATTGGACCAGTTCTTTACTTAGATGCTTCAGAGTACAGGCTAGAAGTGTTAGTAGGGTACACTGCTGATTGAGTTGATGCATACTGTGTCATGTTAAGTACAGTTCCACCAGTAGCTACGGGGTTGCGCAAACTGACCTGGACAGTGACCCAATTGAGCTAGTGAACTATGTATTCCCTATGAAGTCAGGACGAGATTTGGTAGCACAGTGCAATACAGGCAGTGGGAACTAAGTTTTTCTTTTATGGAGTATACGAAGGATAATTTATAACCTTGTATGGAGTCTCTGCTGTGCCTAGTTGGCTACTGTGGGTGTGCGATTGGCACATAAAATTTTACACTGCCTCTGGGATAAGCCCGAAGGCTCTATCTAGCTACTTGGGGGCGAGCAGGCGTTAGCCTAAGTGTGTACTCCCTTCTCATGACTAATGGTGGGCTCAGCCACGCGGAGGGGCACACCGTTCCCAACCTTAAACGCCATATAACATTGGTAGAGAAGGGATAGGGGTTGATTGCAGTCCTTTGGCAACCGCCCCACAGGACGAATGTTTTAGGCCACATGGTTGTGAAGGGCTCTTGCGGGGAGCCTGGTTGAAGAGCTAACGTCGGGCAAGTATGTCTTGTGCTTTAATCACACTGGTATGCCCCAGTCACGAGCTGAATTTTTCAGGGTGAGCTGGCAGGGGTCAGGGAGCGCCGATGCATCAGAAGCACTGAGCAGCTTTCAGCCAGATGTGGTATGGTTGATATCTGATGCAAGGGGCATCTGTGGACTAGAGCTGTACTCGGATGTACAGCTTTCGGTGCTTGGAGGTCTGTTGGCTCCGCCTTTTCAAGGGAAGCCATTCTAGCGGGGTGCTCTGAGCGGAGTATTGGCAGGCTTAATTAATTTATCAGCTACCAGTTCATATGTGCATCTTTCACTAATTTACAATGCAGATCACAGGAACAAATTCATGGCTCCTGGAGTAGGTGCGCATTAAGGGGAGTAACCTGGCAAGGGATCTGTGTCACGTGTGGGGTAGCTTGTGTCGCTCGGTTTGGGCATGAGCACGGCTGTCCTGTCGCCGGTGGTCAGCGAAGCTGGGGCCTGTGCTCCCAGCAGTCCGGTTCGGGGAAGGCGGGGTGACCATAATGGCAATTTCAGAGTTGTTGGTGGTAGGTTACCTGGTTTGGGGTTGGAGGTCTGTTGGTCCAAGGACGGGCCAGTGCGTCTTCCCGCGTTCAGGTCAGTGAGCAATAGCTGGGCATGGTGTCAGTGGTATGTTCTGGGCAGGGAGACTCGGGCCAGTCCCCACCCTTTGGTCGACCAGGACATCCCGCGCAAACCCCTTCAGCGGGGATCAGCGCGGCAGGCATGCGCTAAGAGATGGGTCTTTGGATCCATCTATACCTGGTTTAGTCTCCTGGCTACGGAGTGGCTGCGTGACACTCCGGTGTTGGAGGTGGTCAGCCGGTTGGCAGGCATCCAAGAGGTGGGTTTCTAGCTCGGGCATGTCCTAGTAAGGGTGCAGGTACCAACAGTCGGCCCTGGGATACAATTTCACAGGCCTGGGGAACAGCAGAACTGATGGGGGCTTGCGTTCGACCTCTTGGTCAGAAGGTCAGATCCTGGTAGGTCCACCTAGCATATCATCCTTCTGAGGTCGTTAAATCGAGTGCCATTGAGTTGAGTAACAATAAACAGGTGTTGCAGCGCCAAAGATCCATGGGGTTAACGTACTCCTTTTACAGTCAGAAACGTAAATTGTAAAGTAATTTTGTGAAGGTACCGGGCTCACACAACAGTGTAGAATGCGAGAGACTTTGTGGTAAAACTCGCCCGCCCTATAGCCTTGGCAGCCAGGCAGGTTGTGGAAGTTGCATCCAACAAGTGTGCTAAGGTTCAAAAAATTTGGTGAAACCCGGGGTAAGGCACACATCGGCTACAAAGTATGAAATAACTGTTGGCATTCCCAGTATTCAAGAAAGGGGCAGGTAATTATACATATAGTTCCCGTCCTGTCCCACTGTCTTGTCGGCTCCCTGGTATACTAGTAGAAGTTTGGGAGGGCAAGACGTCACCTGGGGTTGGTGACTGGCTTAACCTGAGGGACAGGCTCCACAAGCGCTATACACGGATAACTGGGTGAGAGGAAACAAGGCGGGCTTGTTACTCTAACTTCTACCTGTTTGGCACCTATTGCCCTGAGTTGCTTGTCAATGGTATTGCACTTCAGCCAGGCAATGTTGACACCCATCCACACCAAACCGTTTGATTTAGGTCATCCTGGGGCGCATATAGACAGCCCAGTATTAGGCCCCTGTGGTTGTCAGCACCAAGAATTACTATCTTCAACTGAACAGGACGCACGATCGCGTGTTACACTATCAGAAGTGTGGGGGTGTAGACTCCACCTGGGGGGGTGGTTGGCTGATTTTGATGGAGCTGATGTTGGGGAGCTAGTGGCGATCCAAGCAGGACACCTCGGGGTGGCATTGAATATCAAGGATGTTACCATTAGCACATCTTGTCTCAGGATAGTGGGGAGACAGTCTAAAACTGATCAGGCAGGCGAAGGGAGAGTAGTCCTGTTACAGGGGCTTGGGGACACTAGGTACTGCCCTCTGCTCTTGGGCAGGGCTTATTGGCCCTCCGCCCGGTGATTGCGGTGTACCTCCTGGTGCAGGAGGACGGGTCTCCGGTTACAAAGTATCAAGTAGACCTCATCATGCAGGCATGCTTGCAATAGTCAGGACATACAGGGGAGTTGAGAGATTCAGCAGCCACTCCTCCAGGGTTGGGGGTGGCAATCACAGCCTCTCTATCAGGGATGCCGCCAGAGCGTATTAAGCAGGTAGGGCGCTGGGACTCGCAATGCTACAAACGATATATAAGGCCTTGTGCGGGACAATAGGGCGAGAGGACTCGTAAAGTCCTATGTTGCAACCGAAAGTAAGGTGTTATAGGTGTACGGTTTTGGCCCGAATTGCCAACTGATGTTGCAGTGATGTGGTTGGTTGTGCAATTGTAGACTATTAGAATATAAACGTTACTATATATATGGTTTTCAAGCACAACATCTCAGTATTTACCAGGAACCAAGGTCTGGGTAATTGGCCATCCATGCATCGTTAGAAGTGGCACGGGGGGCCGAGATAGGAAAATGGCGTCATGGCTCCTCCGCCACAGAGTTAACGTGGCTGGGTTTCCCGGGCATGCGCTGGAACGAGCTGATGAGGAAGCTGCAGCAGAGACTTGGGGGAGGGATCGGTCTACCTCTATTCTGGTCATACATTTGGGAAGGAATGACCAGACGACTCTGGGGAGGAGAGTAATGCCCCAAGACATGAGGGACATCTTGTGTCAGTTGAGTATTCAGCTTGGGGCATGTGAACTGTGGCGGACTTAAACTTTACCTCGCCCAGTTTGACAAGGAGCCCGATCTGGGGACGCCATTGAGATCACGTAGGAGAGTGAACAGCGTCATGCGTAAATGCACGGAACAAAGGGGATTTGGCTTCATCTGGCATTGTTTACTTCAGGCCAAGTCTACTGGATGCTAGGAAGTGGATGAGGTTCACTTCTCAAGGGTAAGCATGGACTTAATTTGCTGGACCTTGGGGAGGCCTTGGAAGCAACAGGATGTAGGTAGGATATCTGCCTTGGTGGGGGGCCCTGGTGGTGACGGTGGCCACCCCCAGAGCTGTGGAGGAGTTACAGGGCGATCCAGAGTCTGCAAGGTACAGAAGGGTACTATATTGCAGCAGCACAACAAGGGTGCTAAGCCAAGGATACCCAGGGATGTTTTAGCGGGTCCCCTGGAAGAACTACGGCGCCCCGTTAGCCCTACGGGCGGTTGTGGGTCTGAGCAACCGGGGGCTGCCTGGAACGCTCCGCCCACCGGTCGGGGGCGTGAGTAAGGGAGTGGACTGGCGGTCCACTGATGGGAGAGGTGGCCTCTCCCAATAATTGGTAACCACCGGTTGGCGACGGCCACGGTGCAAATTGGCTCATCAGACGGGCAGGCGGCATAGGGGCTGGCCTGCCCTGGGATCGCCCGTAAGATAACCCACCATGTTGGCATATTGGTTATGCTAATAAACCTGCAGCAAATTTCTCCACTAAAAGGTGTCGTGTGGTTTATTTATGTATGTTGCTGTATGAGAACTGAGTGTTGCCGATATTGGCACTATGTGCATTAACTGCCTGTGCAATAGTTGATTGAGAAAATAGGGGCCCTCATTTACAAGAGGCCTTCGCCGCAGGAGCGTCACTTTTTATTACGATCCAGTGGCGCAGGCCTCTCAATCATGCCTATGAGGCAACGCAAAGCCACAATGCGTGGCTTTGCATGGCCTCATAGATATAGAGTAAGGCAAGGCAGCGCTGCTTTGCCTTACTCGAGGTCAAGGAGGCGTTCCATAGGTATCACTATGGATATTCCCACTCAACACCCATGGATATTGACCCTGCCCCAGAGGAGAAATATTTATAATTCTCCTCGTTTTTACCTCTTTCCACGTGCTGCATTCTGCAGCACATATAGAACGAGGCAACGCCTCTTGTGGTTGCTTTTGTGCAGGAAGTGTCCCTTCTTGCGCAAAAACAATCATCATCAAAAAGAAGGGGAGCAATAGAGGGAAAATAACCAGGTCACCCTCCACTCACTAAATCATACAAAAAAAGGACCTGATTATGGATGAACACTATACAATTTCAGAATCCCACGGGCAGTCTGAATCTATCTCTGCCAAGGACTGGCTTCGCCAGAATGCCAGTCATGCCCAGTTCCAAGTGTTCTATTTCTAAAAAGTTTGTCAACTCACCGGATATCGTCCCATCTCATAGGCAGAACCAGAAAAAAGGTGTGAAAGGTCAGAAAGTACCTCACGTAAGCATCATCAAAGGGGCTGCTAGTTGGTACTGATGGAGCAGGGGAAACAAAATATTTTTTGTACCCCTTGGAAGTTAATGACCTCATAACGATTAATGATACTAACCGTTTGAAAGCGCATGAACTAATCACCAAATGAACCTTTTTATTAAATATTACACGTGGGCAACTTGCTGGCATCGCAAAATCTAATTTATTTACAAATGTGAAGCAAAATAACATTAGTATTGTGATTTGCGTAGTAAATAGAATAAATTGCATGATTTGTGTTGCGTAGTAGAATTGTACTGTGGCAAAGAATGCAGATGGTAAGTAAAATGGCTTTAAATGTCGCTTTTGCTAGGTAATACCTAACATGGGTCTTTAGAATGGCGGGTGGTAAGCAGAAAGGCTTATTTTAATTTTTGTTGTGTTTGTTCTTATATTAGTTTCGCTCAGGCCTGCTAGGCCATGCTTCGAAAATTGCCGCTGGAAAAGGACGAGGTGCGTGCGCTGAATAAAATGGCCCCCGCGCATGGGTAGAGTGAATGCTCCAGTCACGTGTATGTGGCCTGTGCCCAGAGTGAGAGCTGTGAAGGCCAGTCTGACCTGCAACAAGGATCGTGCCAAGAGTTCAGCATATATGCATGGGAACCGGATGGGAGAATCGAGCGACAAAGGATGAACTAATGTGTGACCATCGGAGTTTGTTACAAAATACATTAACAAATTGAATTACCTTTGGACATTGTGGATCACAAGAGTTATTGTATGCGTTATTGTCCCCAAACCGGTTCGAACAAGGAGGGCGACGAGGTGACCATCACCACCCCTCCAATGGACCAAATAGAGTGATTTCTGCCCCTAAAGATTGCAACTTTAAGTGTAGTGAGCCAGAGCCAGAGAGCCAGAGAATAGGGAATAGGCTCTTCCGTTGTGAAAAAACTTGCTCGCTTTTTCTATCTTGATGCTGCGAGAGACTCTGTCATTTTGGACTTCGGACTTTGACTGGGAAAGGAACGAGATCGTGGCGGGAGTTGCCCGGGAGGAGATTGCGTCCGAGGAGGTTAGCGGGACAGTCAGTCAGTTTTGGGAGTCCTATCCTGTGACCTGCGGTTCATCTTTCTTTCCTTGGTGAACCATTCTTTTCATCGCCCTATGGCCAAGGGTAATGTGCATTTTTCCGTCTCTATTCTTAAAATTTACGTAAATGCTTTTTGATATTTCTAAATGTATGTGCCTAATAAAGAATTTTACTTATTCTGCTCTAAGAATTTAGATAAAATTATATGCTAACTCTAAATGAGTCTGTGGTTCTTTTAATAAAATTATGATTAATAAATGTTAAAGGTTTTAATTGTGATTGAGCTGGACTTAATCGCCATCAACTGATTCTACTAGTTTGGTCCATCGACCGAATAGCGGAGTACCTTGATGTTTATAACTGACAGGATCCTAATTTAATGTATATAAATGTATAGGCTATAATTCTGTCATTTTAACAAGGTATCCCGTCCATCCAGCAGCTCATTTTCCTTAGCGTTTTGATCCAGAAAATTGAGT
Organism: Calotriton arnoldi; assembly: GCA_963921515.1. Lineage (NCBI taxonomy): Eukaryota > Metazoa > Chordata > Amphibia > Caudata > Salamandridae > Calotriton > Calotriton arnoldi. The sequence continues at coordinate 478,324 of CAWUFW010005332.1, forward strand.
GAATGTATGTATGCGGTGTTATGGGCCCCACCGACATAGGTTTTATATGACTAAGGAAGAGTAAGTGTTTCTGGATCAGTGTCATAAGGAAAAACGTATTTTAGCCGCGCTGGATCAGATTTCTTGGTAGCAGAGTTATGGTTTCTATACATTAGTTTGGTGATTATTGATTTTCCATGTTTAACACTCTATGTTGAGTTTGTATTAAGTTATGTGTAGTCAGAATTTTGAAGCATCCGGGAAGTAGGAAGTGGACACGTGTGGCAAGAGAAGTCACATGGAATTGTACATTGTCTGATTTCAAATTTGGTGATAACACAAGACTGTGTTATGTTAGGGAAAATTTCACGTATGAATTGCATTTGAGTGAAATAGCAACAGGTTTTCTTGTGAAACTTTGGCCTTAATTCTCAGGAGCAGTGTAGTCTTCACATGTGTTTTATCCCCAGAGAAACGGGTTTACCTCTTGCTTGAGAGAAGGGTAAGGTAGAGAGAACTGCTACACTTATCGAACGAAACAGTATTCTTATAAGTTAGAATAAACTATCTCTTTTGTTTAGAGAAACAGACAATGGTAATGTGTTTTTCGTTGTAACTAATCGATTTAGTTGAAAAGAAAAAGTTAAGAAAAGTGCCGATAATTTTTGTAAAGGAGGGGTCAGTAGAAGCAGGAGTAGAACTGACGTCAACAAGAATGGGGCTGGTATTGGCCAGTTGTGAAAGAACGAAGAGTTTCCTGATTGGTGCGTTAGTGTGAGACGCGCTAGAATAGGTCAGTGTGAGAGTGACGTAGAGCTTTCTGGTTGGTGCGTTGGTGTGAGACGCGCTGGGATAGGTCAAAATAGCCGAGCATTAGAAAGAACCGATTGGTGAAGAATTGTGTGAATTAGTTTTGGTAAAACAACAGTGAAATATGGCTTATTACAATGAATGTGAGAGAGAGAAACCGTCATGGTTTCCGAAGCTTAAAAATCTTTTTAAGAAAGATAAAAAGGTTGTGACTAGGGAAGGAGAAGTATTTCCTCCGCCGAAAACACCAGCATCTTATATGATGGTGAAATATGGCTATCATACTTGCATTTGGTTGGAAAATTGGGCAAAATATACCAAGGACGATGGAGTATTGGCATTTCCGGAAAATGGTTCGTTTAGCACAGCTGTACTTCGACATTTGAGAGAGAAAATGATGAGACTTGAACCGAGACCTAGACCGACACAGTTCGAAGCCTTAGGTGAATGGGAAGATGAGATGTATGAAAGGGAAAAACACAGAGGTGTAAAGAATTATAATTTTATTCATGGAAGAGAATGGGGTTTGAGTCATGAAGATAGGATGAGATGATGGCGGTATGCTAGCATGACGGATGGTATGTTTCCTGTCAGAACAGTTGAAGAATTTGCAGGGAGGAAGTGTACAGAGAAAAAGAAGCATACAGTATCAGAGAGATATGGGTATGGAGTTAGCGACACAGAGGATGAGTTGCTGGAGGACATTTTAAATAAAAGACCCCCTCCATATCAACAGGATTCTGTGATGGTGACACCAAATGCACCGCCAATGGAAACTGTAAGAAATCAAAGCCCTGAACAATTTTCTGAAATAAATAGTCCATTTAATAAACTAGAAACACCACAGACTGTGAAACATAATGGTAATACAGCTGAACTAGCCAGAACCACAAGAGAGTTGACTGAAAAGATAAGAGAACTGACAAAGAATATGGAAGCTGTGACTGTGCCAGTAACTATAGGTCCAGTAATCCCAGTATTTGAAAATCAAAAGATAGATTAACATTCTTTAGTAATTCCATTAAATTCTATACGCAAAAGGTAAGAGAAGGGATAATACCAGAAAATAGAGAGGCAAGAGATTCTGCTGGTCCATTTAGGTCAAGTCCACCTGTAAATTTGACAATCAATGAGAGTCCGATAAATAAGATTCCAATGGGAACCGAATCAGCAACTGAAACCCCGGAGGAAAGTGTAAACAGGGTAGAATTAACTAAAACCCCTGTGGGTCCGACTGCAGAAGAATTAAATGATTGGGTGAGGAGCTTGCAGAAAAAAGATGCCGAACCACAACCTTTGGATGTGGTCAGATTAAAGAAAGATATGGAGGAATTGATTCTAGGGACTATCAGTACAGATCGATTGAAGTCTTATCAAGATGATGAATTAATGTTTATGTGTAAAAGCATCACTTGGAGAGCTAGGAACTTGCATGAGAAATTGGAAGAAACAGCGAATGAACTAGGAGTAGAGTTTGCAAAAATTAGGGGATTGCAGAAACCGTACAGGGTAGATTTTAGTGAAAAGGACATAGAAAATCTGAACATTTCAGGACGATTAACACAGATAAAAGAACTGATTGTTTTATTGAGAAAATGGGGAGATGTAGACAAGTGGAGAAGTAGATGGATAAGGAGAAAAGAGGGAACAACTGATAAAGCATCATTGGCTTTTCCAGTAAAAGAAAAGGAACCAACGGTAATAGAATGTCCAATGAGAGAAACTCCAGGAGGAAGTTATGTACACGTCCCATGGTCCAGACAAGATATATTGTCATTTACAAATGATTTTCCAAGATTGAGAGTAAAGCCTGTAGAATAGTATAGACAGGTAGAAAGGTTTGTAAAGGTTTCAAAAGTATTGTGGGAAGAGCTGGATGGATTGCTTGAGATTGTTGTACCTGCAGATTTATGGACAGAGTGTAAAATTACAATTGACTGGCCGAAGGAAGAATATCCTAGAGATGCAAAAACAGGAGTCCCAGGTTCAGAAGTAATGAGAAAATATGAACAGGAAATCACATTCCTGAAAAATAAGATTCCCCCAAAAGAAACGAACTGGGTGAAGATTGATAGAACAACTCAGGAGAGTAAGCAATCTGTACATGCTTATTATGAAAGGTTACTCTTGGTTTTTAAACAGTATAGTGGATACGAGAATTTGAGTGAAAAAGATATGAGTCATTTTGTGTATCGATTTGTGTATGGTTTAAGACCTGAGATAAGTGAAATGATTAAGCAGCATATGTTATGTTGGCAGACTAGCACAGTAGATGAGGTACTACGGTATGCAAAATATTGCAGTGATGATATTGAGGCCAGACAGCGTAAACTCAAGGAAAAGGCAATGTGGGCACATGTAAAGGTTGCAGAACAACAGGAAGCTCAGATGAATAATCAGTCTAGTGGCGCAGGACAGACCAAGTTCAGACCAAATATTGGTAAGGGAAAAGGTCAGATAAGTATGGAAGGAGCCAAAAAGAAATGGCCATGTCATAATTGCGGAAAATTAGGGCACTGGAGAAATGAGTGTAAATTACCTCCGAGAGTTAATACAGAGAATTAACCATTAAATCCACAAGTGCAGAATGAGGTGAGTTACCAACAGCCGCAACAGCCGCAGGTAGTTACTCAACAGTGTCAGGTGCCGCAACCACCTCTTCCAAAGAGTGTAAATCCTCAAAGATACAGTACAGAGGCAGGATTCTACAGAGGAGAGCAGGTAACAAAATTGCCACGCGCAGCTGCTGTTTCACAATATTGGTTACGGCAGGATGGAGATGAATCGGATGAAAGCTTATGACGGTGCCTAGGAGAGGAAGAGGAGTGCGTGCTTGGCGCAACTCTAGAGGTAGATCAGTCAGGTCCATTTGTGGATGGAAAAGTGAATGGTGTAAATGTTACATTCCTTGTGGACACTGGTGCTACCCGTTCTACTGTTAGATCAGTGGAAATTCCAAAGCTTCCTCTCTCAGGAGAATATATCCAAGTTGTAGGTGTTTCAAACAGGCAAATTAAAACCCCTCTTACAAAAACCAATAGAGGTGGAAATTGGTCCATTCAAAGATATGCACCGCTTTGTGGTGTGTGATTGTAGTCCTGTAAATTTATTAGGACGCGGTCTGCTTTGCAAAATGAATTGTACCATCTACTGTACTCCAGATGATATTGCTTTCCAGACACCAGATGAGGATGTTCTGTATAAAATGACAATGGCAGAACTAGAACCAGGAATGAATGAGATGTTTCCTGTGTTTGATGCAGAGAAAACCCCTACTGAATTGAAAGGAATAGTCAGGTCTGATGTATGTGATTTCACAGGTGAAGATGTTGGACTAATGAGAGAAGTTGATCCTGTAAAAATTACTGTAAAAGAAGGAACGAATTACCCAAACACCCCGCAGTACAAACTGACGCCAGAAATTATTGAAGGAATAAAGCCTGTAATTAATAAAATGATTGAACAAGGAATTTTGAGAGAAATAATGAGCAGTCCATTTAATTCTCCTATAATGGGATTGAAAAAGCCAAATGGAACATATAGAATAGTGCAAGATTTGAGAAAAGTGAACAAAATTGTTATTCCTTGCTGCCCAATTGTGCCAAACCCTGCTGTAATACTGTATCAAATCCCTCATGATGCAGAATGGTACACAGTTATTGATTTGTGCCATGCATTCTTTTCTATTCCATTACACCCAGACAGCCAGCCATTATTTGCATTTCGGTTTGGAGAGCGTATTTTGGCATGGTGTCGAATTCCTCAAGGGTATACAGAAAGTCCTTCCATATTTAATCAAATTCTGAAGAAACCCTTAGAAAGTTTGAAAATGCCTGAAAAATCTGTGATGGTCCAATATATTGATGACCTATTGGTGGCATCAAAGACCAGAGAAGCATGTGTTACGGACACACTTGCTTTACTGAATCATTTGGCAGAAGGAGGACACAAGGTGTCCCCATCAAAACTGCAATTCTGTCAACAGGAAGTACAATACTTAGGTCATAAGATTGAGAAAGGGATGAGAAAAGTGACAACAGAAAGAATAAGGATTATTAAAGGAATGAGAGCCCCAATGACACAAAGAGAAGTGAGAATGTTACTTGGAATGGTTGGTTATTGTTGACAGTGGATAAGTGGATTTTCATTGATTGCAAAACCTTTACAGCGATTGACAAAGAGTGATGTCAAAGATCCGATTGCGTTGGATGAGGAAGAAATTAAAGCTTTCGAGCAACTGAGAATAAGTTTGTGTGAGGCACCAGCATTGGGAATGCCTGATTATGAGAAAGAATTTGAGCTGTATTGTAGTGAGAGAGATGGATGTGCACTTTCTGTATTAGTGCAGAGGCATGGAAGAATGAAACGATCAATAGCTTATTTTTCAGCTGTTTTAGACCCGGTAGCAAAAGCGTTGCCTGGATGTCTGAAAGCAGTAGCTGCTACTTGTGTGAGTCTGGAACAGAGTGAAGGCATTGTGATGGGATATCCTTTGAGAGTATATGTCCCACATTCTGTTGAAATCCTTCGACCAGAACAAAAACACAATTCATGACACATAGGGGCCGATTCCGATCTCGGTCGGAGGCGCACCCAATACCATTCGGTCGGGAAAAAAGCCATGCGAAAGCCTGTTTCCCGACCGAACCGTACGCGGGTCCGGCCGAGCGAGTACGATGCGAGTCGCCGACCGACTCGTCCGGGCGACCCGACCGCTCCGACCGACTCGTACCCGGACCGTACCGCTCCGACCGACTCGGTCGGACCCGGTTCGCACCGCGCAATGGAGACGTTTTCCGGCCGGGTAAGTACGATGCGCACCTCGACCGCTCCGACCGACTCGCGCCGTCCGACTCGAACTCGCTGTCGGAGCCGTACTTTGGGGGTCCGTGTCGGACCCCCTGTACTGCGTACCCGTGCGAGGCGCACACAGGGGGACCCAAGGGTCCCCCCTACCTGTGCGTGTACGCCGCGGCGCTTCGCGGCGTACTCGCTGTAGGGGCGCCCTTGTCCGCCTCGCACCCATTGAGGCAATGGGAGCCCGCGTACGCGTTGTACGACCGGCTCCCATTGAGTTCAATGGGAGTCCGACCGACTCGTGTCCGATAACATACGGACGCATCGGACTCGTTCGGTCGGACTGCACGGGTCCGATTCGGTCGGAAATCTCTCCGGGTCCGGCTCGGTCGGGGAAATTTCCGGCCCGAATCGGAATCGACCCCATAGTCGGCTGACTAGGTATGAAAAAGTGATCTTGGGTGCAGACAATGTAACCATTGTAAGATGCACGAGTGTGAATCCTTCCACCTCATTGCCAGATGCAGTAAATGCAGAGGTCAAAGATGAGATTGATCATAACTGTTTGGACGTGCTTGAGTTTTGCACGAAGCCCCGACCTGATATCACAGATGAACCTCTAAGAGAGTCAGATTATGTGATGTTTGTGGATGGATCATGCTTGAGGACAGATGAAGGAGTTTTAAGTGCTGCGTATGCTGTATGTACGGTGACAACCATAATGGAAGCATCTTGTTTGAGAGGAATACGTTCAGCCCAAGTTGCTGAGCTGATTGCTCTGATTCGAGCTTGCAAACTGGGAAGGAATTTCCGAATTACTGTGATCACGGATAGCCAGTATGGCTTCGGAGTGGTCCATGATTTTGGACAAATCTGGTCCCAGAGGGGATTCCTGACTTCCTCAGGGTCTCCTATTAGGAATGGTGAGTTTGTGAAGAAGTTGCTTGAGGCGATACAGCTGCCTAGACAGATTGCGGTGGTAAAATGCACTGCTCACAAAAATGGAACTGATTACATTGCAGTAGGTAACAATTTTGCTGATGGATTAGCTCAATATTGTGCCAGAAATATGACCTCTATAAATCGGAGAAGGGAAAAAGAAATTGTTTCATGTCCCTTGCTGTTTACTAATCCAGTTGAAACATGGGAAGAGGTGAAACAATTGCAGGAAGAGGCAAGTGATGAGGAAAAAGACGGTTGGATAAAATCAGGTTGCAGATGGAGAGAGGAAGATGAAGTTTGGGTTTACAGGGATGAAAGACCAGTAATGCCTGATAGAATGATCTCTAACATGGCACGGATGTACCATGGACAGGCACACATAGGTAGGGATGACATGATCAGACTCTTCAAACAGACCTGGTACAACCCAAAGTTTAGGACTATAGCTGAAAGTCTTTGCCAAAGATGTCTTATATGCCAACAGATAAATCCTGGAAGGAAGACAGTAGTGAGTTTGGGAACAATAGGACGTGAAGGAGGTCCTTTTACCAGAATGCAATTAGATTTGATTGAAATGCCCCCGAGTAACAGATTGAGGTATGTCCTGGTGGTCGTTTGTTTGTTCTCTCGTTGGGTGGAAGCCTAGCCGACAAGAAGGAATGATGGAGTTACTGTATCTAAGCTCCTGCTGAGAGAATTAATTCCTAGATATGGCTTTCCAGTAACGATAGAAACAGATAGAGGAACGTATTTCCAGAATGAAATTATCCAACTAATATGTGAAGCACTAGACATTCAACAAAAGCTGCATTGTGCCTACAGACCAGAGGCTTCTGGAGTGGTAGAGCAAGTAAATGGTACAATAAAGAATAGGTTAGGGAAAATGTGTCAAGCCACAGGACTCAAATGGCCCGATGCCTTACCACTGGTGCTGATGAGCATAAGAAGCATACCTGACAGAAAAACAGGTCTGAGTCCTCATGAAATAATAATGGGACGAGCAATGAGACAAGCATACGTACCTGTCAACAAACTGCTGACTATAACTGATGATCTCATACTGGACTATTGCAAAGGATTGGCTGATGTGGTGCATTCTGTGTTTCATCAGGTTGGGCCGGATGCGACCACTCTTGCGAAAAAACCAGCTCATGATCTGAGTCCAGGAGACTGGATCCGCATAAAAGTCCACAGAAGAAGAAACTGCTTAGTTCCACGCTGGGACAAGCCACGTCAAGTGATTCTGGTGACAACAACTGCAGTAAAGTGTGCAGGTGTGAAAAATTGGATTCATGCCAGCCATACAATCAGAGTTCCAGATCCTGAAGCTCGACCTGTAAATCGACATCTGGAAATATCAGATACCAGTTCGGCATCAGAAGCAGAGACCGAAACAATCAGAGCTCCAGATCCTGAAGCACGACCTGTAAGTCGACATCTGGAAATATCAGATACCAGTTCGGCATCTGAAGCAGACCAACCTGAAACCAGTGTCGAAAAACAAAGAACTGATAATGAAACAGGCGAAACTGAACCAATAGACAGTGACGGTGAACAGCCAAGTACAAGCTTTGGGAAAATTCCTCCGGAAATTATAGACATAACTCAAGAAAATTCAGATTCAGACAGAAAGATTGAGGAAAGTGCGGAAGAAACACGAGGAGGATTAGACTCAGAATTACAAGCAGAAGAAACTCAAGGAGATTTGAATTCAGACAAAGAGACTGAGATCATAAAGTTTAAAGTTAAAGAAAGTGAAGTGAGATCTGAGACAGAATCTGAAGAAAGTGAAGAAGAAATAAGGCAAAGAATAGGACCAAGAAAGAGGACTTGGAGAGCGGAACGCAGAGAAAAGGAAAATGAACTGAATAGGCCAAGGAAAGGAGACAATTGGCCCAACGAAATTAAAAGACTGAGATATAAGATAATAAATTTGAACCAAGACAATGCAGAACAAGTAAATGAAATAACAAGTCAGGAAAGACAAAGAAAAACAAATAAAAGACAGTTGCAGAGACCTAAAAGAGTGAAAAGACCTAACCTGAAATACAAGTCACCTGAATGGGTATACATAGCACTGTCTGACATTACAGAAGTGGATAGCAGTCACGAAAACCCAGACAAAGACTGTGAGAGTGAACTGCGCCCATCCTGAAGAGGAAAAAAGAAAACCAGACTAGACACACAAACTGAAAAAGTCAAGGAAAATTTCTGAAAGACCAAAAAGAGCACCAAAAGAAATTGGTTCCAGTCAACAATAAAAGAAAGGGTAAAATGGCAGAAAAGTCATTCTGAGGTGTGGAAACACATTTTTCTGTATATATATTTAGATTATATTTCAAAAACATGGTAGACACTGAGAATAGAAAATCTAGATGTGGGTTTTTCCGTAGATGTTGTAAAATGTGTTTTTATTGTACAGGTTTACTAATGCTTATTTGGTTCATTTTAGCAATAATAATAATTCCACTTAGATTAGTTGAGGAAAATACATTTGCAATCACAAATGACACGAATAGTGACAAGAAATCTAACATAAAGAACACTGCAACACTAATAGATAGTACTGAATTTCATAGGGATAAGTCAATAACTGATTTTTCTAAGAATGTCTTTACAAAACTTTTGTATGAATATGTAGAGACAATGGATGTTAGAGATTGTTATGTATGTATGCAGTTACCTGCGTCTGTAACAGAAGGTGTGACGTATCATCACCTTCCTTTGACGTATTGAATAACTTGTAGTGTTTTAGCTAGCCTATTTTATAAAACAGGTAAATTGGAGTATTATTACACTGACACAGATGCTGTTTTTGCTAAAGTTCCCGTAGTAAGGTGAAATATGCAAAGATTTTTGGAGAATTTTTCTTAGAAACGAAAGAATTAACATTAGAATATGTATTTAGACACAATCTTACTTGTAGGTTAAGAAAGGAAGAAAAGGTTTTTTTTAGACATGGTAGAAGACAGAAGGGTTAAGTTTCAAAGAAAAGCAACAGGAGAAAAGACAAAAACCCCACCTTGGGCGTTTGAAGAGGGAAGTTATGACAGGAGCGAAACGAATGCAGCCATGAGTTTAGATTGGTCCCAACAGGAAAAATTGTGTATTAGTAGAGATAATACTATGTATGATAACTATTTTGTGGGTTCTAGTGAGTGCAGAGATACATACAAAATTTTAGGGGGATGGGGATTCAAAGGAGGAAAAGATCCAGTATTCCCAGGAATCTATTATATTTGCGGAAACCGAGCTTACTATAGGTTGCCGGACCATTGGTATGGAACATGCTATTTAGGCCTGGTCTTTCCAAAGATTTTTCACATGGAAAGAGGAACGAAAGGAATTCACGAGATAGGTAAACCATTAACTCGTAGGAGAAGGGAAAGCTTCTCAGAGATAATAGGTGACATTTTTGGAGCATTGATACCAGCAGTGGGTATATCTTTGAATGCATACAAGATTCGGAAATTGTCTACAGTGGTAGATCGTTTATCAATGAATACTGCTGGAGGGTTCTTGATGATAAATACTGAAATGATTGCCATGAGAGCTATGGTAATGCAAAATCGACTTGCCCTTGACATTCTTTTGGCGAAAGAGGGTGGAGTCTGTGGAATGCTGAAGGTACAACATTGTTGCACTTACATTCTAGACAAAAGTCAGAATATACAGAAGTATATAAAGAACATTACTGATTTGCATAAAGAAATTGCCCCGCTGGAGGTTGAAGGTGCTTGGGAGAAACTTGGTAAGGGTTTTTCCTCAATAAAGAAATGGTTCACCAAAATAGGTAGTTCTCTAATTGGGAAAATACTAATTCCAGTAACCTTAGTAATAGTGATCATATTAATATTGAGATTAGCATATGTGTGTATTAAAAGGAGAAAAAGGCAAAATAAAGCAAAAAGAGAAAATGAGAAAAATAAGGAAAGAGAAACAAGAGAACGGGAGATGGGAGAGATCGAATTGGAAGAGTTTAAAGAGAACATGTACAAAAGGTCTAAAAGACAAGAAGAAAAGAACACAATTGTCTAAAATAACAAATGCAAGTGGACAAGAAACAATTTTTCTGATAAATTTGTAGGAATAGGTTTAGTGGTGATGTTAAAAATCACCAAAGGGGGGAATTGATGGAGCAGGGGAAACAAAATATTTGTTGTACCCCTTGGAAGTTAATGACCTCATAACGATTAATGATACTAACCGTTTGAAAGCGCATGAACTAATCAACAAATGCACCTTTTTATTAAACATTACACGTGGGCAACTTGCTGGCATCGCAAAATCTCATTTATTTACAAATGTGAAGCAAAATAACATTAGTATTGTGATTTGCGTAGTAAATAGAATAAATTGCATGATTTGTGTTGCGTAGTAGAATTGTACTGTGGCAAAGAATGCAGATGGTAAGTAAAATGGCTTTAAATGTCGCTTCTGCTAGGTAATACCTAACATGGGTCTTTAGAATGGCGGGTGGTAAACAGAAAGGCTTATTTTCTTTGTTTTAATTTTTGTTGTGTTTGTTCTTATATTAGTTTCGTTCGGGCCTGCTAGGCCATGCTTCGAAAATGGCCGCTGGAAAAGGACGAGGTGCGTGCGCTGAATAAAATGGCCCCCGCGCACGGGTAGAGTGAATGCTCCAGTCACATGTATGTGGCCTGTGACCAGAGTTAGAGATTTCAAGGCCAGTCTGACCTGCAACAAGGAATGTGCCAAGAGTTCAGCATATATGCATGGGAACCGGATGGGAGAATCAAGCGACAAAGGATGAACTAATGTGTGACCATCGGAGTTTGTTACAAAATACATTAACAAATTGAATTACCTTTGGACATTGTGGATCACAAGAGTTATTGTATGCGTTATTGTCCCCAAACCGGTTCGAACAAGGAGGGCGACGAGGTGACCATCACCACCCCTCCAATGGACCAGTTTCGGAAATCTTTGAAGACTTGGCTCTTCAACCAGTAATTATTTAGCTGCCTTTTGTTCTTCTGTCTCGCTTCGGCGCCAGGAAACCCTTTTTGGGTAGCTGTTGCGCCTTACAAGTTTAATAAATAAAATAAATAAATTAAATAAATTAGAGTGATTTCTGCCCCTAAAGATAGCAACTTTAAGTGTCGTGAGCCAGAGAATAGGGTATAAGAGAGTCTGCTCTTACGTTGTGAAAAAACTTGCTAGTTTTTTCTATCTTGATGCTGCGAGAGACTCTGTCATTTTGGACTTCGGACTTTGACTGGGAAAAGAACGAGATCGTTGCAGGAGTTGCCCGGGAGATTGCGTCAGAGGAGGTTAGCGGGACAGTCAGTCAGTTTTGGGAGTCCTATCCTGTGACCTGCAGTTCATCTTTCTTTCCTTGGTGAACCATTCTTGTCATCGCTCTATGGCCAAGGGTAATGAGTATTTTTCCGTCTCTATTCTTAAAATTTACCTAAATGCTTTTTGATATTTCTAAATGTATGTGCCTAATAAAGAATTTTACTTATTCTGCTCTAAGAATTTAGATAAAATGATATGCTAACTCTAAATGAGTCTGTGGTTCTTTTAATAAAATTATGATTAATAAATGTTAAAGGTTTTAATTGTGATTGAGCTGGACTTAATCGCCATCAACTGATTCTACTAGTTTGGTCCATCGACCGAATAGCGGAGTACCTTGATGTTTAGAACCGACAGGATCCTAATTTAATGTATATAAATATATAGATTATAATTCTGTCATTTTAACAAGGTATCCCGTTCGTCCAGCAGCTCATTTTCCTTAGCGTTTTAATCCAGAAAATTGAGTGAATGTATGTATGCGGTGTTATGGGCCCCACCGACATAGGTTTTATATGACTAAGGAAGAGTAAGTGTTTCTGGATCAGTGTCATAAGGAAAAGCTTATTTTAGCCGCGCTGGATCAGTACTCACCAGTTTGCTCACAATATCATCATTGGTAACTTTCATAACCGCAAAGAAAGACAAAGATTGTGCCCAGGTTTTCGAAGAGGTGAAAAAGGAAGTAGAAAGAATAAACGAAATGCAATGTTGATGCTTGTGTCATTCGTCAACCAATTGGACCCCGTGGTGTGAAAGAAGAAAGTTGCTTCTCCAAGCTAAAATGACTTGTGACTCACTTGCCGTTATACATACTTTATTGGTCGCAGTGATCACACTCAGGTTAAAAGAACGGCATGTTTTAGACCATTTCAGTTAGAAAGGCCGACATGTTTCATTGCCACTCACTTCCTGCAATTTCATCAGGGCTTGGGGACCGATCTCCACCTCACCGATACTTCAAGCATAATCCAGTGGTTGCCAACAGAACTGGTCGTCTCAGCTGTAGAATCGTGGACGATTCTACTGCTGAGACAACCACTAGAGCGGCTGACGGTCGGCGGCTGCGATTTCCTGATGGGGATGCGTTGCTAAAATTTGTGAGTGCTCCCCCAAGAGTGTGTTGCTGGTACGAGTTCTGTTGGCAACCACTGAATTGTGCTTGAAGTATCGGTGAGGTGGAGACTATTATAGATACGATGCTGGAATTACCAAGTATAACCCAAGTAAGATCCAAGACATATAACGGACGTCCCTGATATGTTTTCTAATGATATGCGGCGTGTCAAGTGGTCCAAGGTAGTTGATAGCCTGGATACATTTGTTACCATAAATGAGGATGTATCCTCTACGCTAGTGGCAATGGGCGAACACTTGAATAGTGCAGAGGCACAAGTGACAATGACAGATTTGCATAACAAACTATTTGAGAAAATAAAAACGTATTTTTATGTTTCCTCCAATGCAAAACGTAAACATCCCCTCGTGCAGCAGAACTGGTTCAATAAGGAATGCAGACAGGTACGTAAGTCCCTTATACCCGCCACAAAAGCTAAAGCTCCGCAAGTATTCACCAAGCTAGGAAATCATATAGATCCTCTCAGGCCAGGGCGACAAACATAATAGGATGTTCAAAGATGGTAGAATCTCAAAATGACATGCTCCGCTAAAGATTCAGTAATGTTTTGGCACCTAGTAAAATGGGAAAGAGGGGGGCTCCCCAAAATCACATAGCCCCAGAATCAGGGACTGATCATTTTGTCCGGCTATACTCTGATGAGGATGAGCAACAAGACCAGACAATCACAATTCCAGCCATTTCGACTGAACTGACTTTTGAGTTAACCGATGTAAATGTCACCTTTGATGCGTTGACAAGGGGCAGAGCACGCGGTCCAGATAGTATACCGGCGACTTATTTTTGCACTATAGAATTACGTGGTTGAATTATATATTAGTGTTAGCCAATACCATCGCTCATGGAGCACTGATACTGAACTCCTGGAGGGGTGCTGAGCTAATTCCAATTTTTTAAAAAGGCAACAAATCCTTGCCAGGGATTTACAGGCCAATAAGCCTAATAGATTCAATACAAAAAATCGTGGCACGTTTAGTACTGGCAAAAATACAGAAATGGTCTTCTGAAAACAAAATTCTTTCTCCCCTACAGGCAGAATTCTGAGAACGAGCTAGTACAATCGACCAAGTTTTCCATTTTTTGCTACTTTAGTGGCAGATGGGAGTGATCGGCAAGTGCAGCATGTATGCTACGTTTATCGACCTTAAGCCTGCTTTTGATTTTGTCTCGCACAGGAAATTGTGGTCGGTTCTGTGTGAATTGGGCATGCATTTGGACTTGCTCTCCTGGATTGTCTGTCTCCATAATGAAAACTTCGCACAAGTGTATCTGTATTTTTATTGATCGAATATTTATAATGCTTATATGACATGTACTGTTGAAATAAAGCTTTTGAACTGAGAACTGACAAAGCAGACAACTTACTCTATAATGACAAAGCAAATAATCAGGAAAAAGAATTGAGTATTGAACTGCATCAAATGATTCTTCAAGGTAAGCATGAGCAAGCTATCTCTCCTTACACTGCCTTAAAGGGACAACCCTAAACTAAGAAGCTTTGAATAAAGGTGAAATTAGAAAGGTGTCAGCTTTCAGAGTCTTCAGTAGAAGGCACTCGAACCATGGGTCCCATAGCATAAAGTCTCACGAGCAGACACATAGATATGCTCCCTGTTAAGTCCTAAGATGTCTCTCCTATCCCTCACTAAGTTACAGCATAGAAATTAAGGCTGGGCGGCAAACTCCGCTCCACCCACAGAGCTCTCTGAGTGTTGCCTACTCCGCACTCCGGCGGAGCGCGGAGTTTAGCAAAAAAAATTCACCGGCTGCGAAGTGGTGGAGTTACCTGCCTAAAACTATTTAATGAGCCCCTGTGCTGACTCCCTCCTGGTTGGCCTACCTCCGGTGTGCTCCAGTCTGCTCTCAGGTGGCTTCCCCCGACCCCCTCCTCCCCAATAAGGAAAATGAGAGAGAGCAGGGTAGTGTTATTGCACCTTCACCTCGAAAAGGAGGAGCCCTCTTTGTGTTTTATTATTCCCCCCAGCTCCCCCTCCCAAGAGTAAATTCCTGCATTTCCGGGGCGGCGTGCCAATCTCTTCAGGTGCAGTGTGGAAAGAGGAGTTTTTTTATTATACCTAGGCGGAGACATCACGAGCCGTGCACTACAATGGGCCACATGATTGATATACGAACTGCGAAGAGCGTTTGCACTGCAGCACTGGAGAGCTGAACATGAACAGCAGCCTACAGGTAGGTACACTAAAAAACATTGTTTTGTGCCATGATGATTCTACCTCGTTTTCCAGCGCAAGCACTGCTTGCGCTGGCTGTGTTTAGAGCAGCCATGGCATGCATGCATTTTCAGCTGTTGCATGCTCTGCACTTTTTTGAGGGCACACATCATTGCGTGATTACGAGTGAGCGCCACGGAACTCTGCGGAATTTCACAGAGTTTTTGTACCTCTATGTGGAATTCCGCAGAGTAGAACTCCGTGAACTCTGCCCACCCTTACATAAAATATCAATTGTATTCAAGGTAGACAATCCCACATGACTTTTGCTAGTACTTTTCCATGATTCCGGCACAACGGGGTACTTGCACCACCTTTCCCACATCGATAAGTTGCAACATCATTCGTCCTTGGTCATTCTTCTCCTCCTCCATGTGAACTCGCCTCCTTGTTGTTACTGCATTTCTCATTGCCAATCTTCGTCTTCTCATACCTTGCTATCTAATGAAAACAAAACCCTTCTATGCTAACTAATGAGGCTTTGTCCACAACTGCAGTGGAACCAAAAATACAAGCAAATACATTCTACATTGAAGGTTAAATATGAATTACATGTTAGACTTTAAATGTGAGCTTGAACTGAACGGTTTCTTGAGGCCCACTCTCATGTCAATTTAGCAGTGAATGAATGAATTTTGTACTTGTAAAGCACACTGCTACCCTGAGGCTTCCTGGCGCTGAACGCATACCGCTGTGGAACCCTTCCTGGCTTTTCCCTGTGAAATGTCCACTCCTGGGCACCCCCAAGGTGAAGCCAGGCATCCCAGCGCTGGTGGGGCCGTTGTGGAGATTAAGCAAGCTATTGCCCAGAGTTGCAGAGTGGGACCCATGATTAGAATAGGCACTGAGGCGAGAATTATCAGGTCCGAGGAAGTTGAGCCCAAGACCCGCCGAGGCGGGAATTGAACCCTGGTCTCAGGCCAGATCTCTGCATCAGGGTCTGCCGCTCTAACCATTGAGCCACACTTCTCCACTGAGATACAGAATACGTGCACCTTTCTACGCAAATAATAAATGCAGCTTCTTAATACATGAATAGATTGTAAAGAATTACGAAGATGTCATTCCAACTGTACCTGCATTGCAGTAATTCTTGTTACACGTATAAATGTTTAAACATTAATCTACACATACACATTTTATTTTATTACCCTCACAAGGAAACACATTTAAACGTTAACTTCGCCTGTCACATTAATATGTAAATGTTACATAGACCTTTATTAGTAACATTCTATGCACACAATTATAAGTCTCATTAATCTTCACGTGGAGTACTATAAATATGCAATATTCCATTTTCCTTAGTAACATTAATCACACGGAATATATTAGAGTGCTAACTACGCATGATTATGATGCGCTCCTACAGTATCTCAGAATGGGATCAAAATACACTGCTCCAAGGCCATTCAAAACCATACAAAGTGGCTTTGCGTGCCCTCATAGATATGGTTGAGAGGTTTGTGACACCAGAGCATCAGAAAAAGTGATGCTCCATCAGCACAAGCCTCACATTAATAAGCCCCTTGGTGTTTGCTCAATATCCTGTGATTCTGGGCAATTCACTTAGGGCCTCATTTATAAGGAATTGGTGTAAGGCAGCACTGCAAGTCTTGCTGCGCTCCTCTACGCCAATGTGAAAGGGCAGGAAATGCACCGGATTTACAAAATGCGGTGCATTCCTGTCCTTTCCCCCTGTGCAGGCACGATTTTTTTAGTGCAGGAAGGGTCACCTTCCTGCACAAAAAGAATCCTGAGAGGAGTTTTCCTCTTTCTGTGTGTGCTCTAGAATGCAGCACACATGGAAAGAGAAAAAACTAAGGGAAATAAAAATATTTCTCCTCGTATCACCTGCTCTGGGGAGGTGTAAGGGTTTGGCGCTGCCCCAAGTTTAAGTGATTAAGTAAATCTGGGGCATTGTGAAAATCCATGGGTATTGCATGGGAAAACTCACAGCAGCGCTCATGGATGGCCTCGTTGACACACAGTAATGGAAGGCAGCGACTTGCGCTGCTTTGTTTTACATAATATGTATGAGGCCATGCAAAGGCATACAGAGTGGCTTTGCATTACATCACAAGTATGATTGAGAGGCTTGAACTGCCAGAGCGTCATAAGAAGCGATACTCCGGCGGTGCAAGCATCTCATAATTAAGCCCCTTAATCTCCCCATGCCAAAATGTGGCTTTGTGTAATGTAAATGGTGCTCATCTAAAGTGCTCAAATACCTCTGGGTCGAGTTTGGTCTATATAAAACAGCAAAAAAAATGATGCTGCGAAGTGTTTATAAACTATGTCCTCCACATTTGCCAGTGCTGAAGGATGCCTACATTGATAAAGAGGTAGCACTTTTTTTGTCTTTTGCTGGAGTCGTTGATAATGTTCAGGTAAGTTTTTTTTTTGTTGTTGTTTTGATAATTCCTATACATGGGTGATTTGGTAATCTATCTATTTTCTTTTCCCAAGTTAAAGGTTGATAATTGGCAAAAGCCTCATTCAAAAAGTCCTTAGTGCCCACTAAAAAGATGCAACAGTTGTACTTAAGAATGAAAATAGCAATGGACAGAGCAATGAAGTACTTGGACCACGTGGATCTGAGTCGTCTTGTCAATATCGTTGATTCTTCTGTTGCCCAAGTCTCAGCTCCTGGACAGAGCTGGGTTGAGGTGTTTTTAGCTATTATGGATAGGAGTGAGACAGAGAGACCTGTTCTGAACAACTGGGAGAATTTCCACATGAGTCCTACAGTCACATCGCCCGCAGCTGCAGCTTTTGTGTGATATGCTTTCCTTGGGCTCTTAACTGAGAAAATAATGCCCAAATATGGAGAAGATGTTTATTTCTTTATAAATCCTCCTTCGCGTTAAAATAATGCTTTTCCTCTTTTATTATTTTATCTGATGCCTTCAGGCTATCAACTTTGACTTTGTATGGTAGATTAACAATCCTCCAGTCTTCCAAGGTCGACCTTAACAGTTTTTAATACATTCGGGGGCATATTTACCAGAATGGAGGCGCAGGGCAGTGCAGCAAGTTACCTTGCTACTTTGCCCTGCGTCACAGGGAAAGGGCAGGAATGCACAGCATTTATCCACTACGGTGCATTCCTGTCCTTTCCCCCTGTGCTGGCGCCTTTTCAGCAGCCTAGCACCAATGCAGGCACCCGTGCACCATGGTGCAAGGGTGCCTGTGTTGTTGGCAGGATTGTTTTTGTGCCAGAAGGTGGCCCTTCCTGCACAAAAACAATCCATAGAGGCATTTTGCAGCACACATAGAAAGAGGAAAAATCGAGGACAAATAAAGATATTTCTCCTCGTTAGGCCTCACCTGCGGGGTGGCGTATCTTTTTGGCACGTTCCCAGGTTTACCAGGTTGGATAAATCTGGGAATGTGTCAAAAACAATGGGATTTGCATAGGAACACCCACCGCAGCACCCATGGAACGCCGCTCTTGCTTAGAGTAATGCAACGCAGCGACTTGCGCTGCATTGCATTACTCTATATTTATGAAGCCATTCAAAGCCACACAAAGTGGCTTTGAATGGCTTCATAAATATGACTAGGGGCTTTGCGTCATGCATGTACCACGTTGCGTGGTGCAAGCATGACACAAGGCCCTCATAGATATGCCCCTCAGTGTTTTTGTCACTGCTGCTGAATCGTCTGTGTAGAGTGGAACAAAATAATTCTAGCTATTGTTAAGGAAAGTTTCAATTCTATTAAGGACAAGGAGGCGAGAATATGTTATCTCTTTTAACTTTATTCTCCTACAGCAGTCAATATAAACATCACATAGAAACACTTTTCCCATGAGAACTCAGGAAATTTGCTGTTTAGAAGCAACAACCAATCAGAGTCCAAGTACGCCTAATGTAAGTCTCCTCAACCAGTCCCTCTCTCTCTTTCTTCCTTCTACTAGAGACCAACCACTCCGCTTTATTCCTGTCTTTTATCAGCACCTACAACACAAAAAACTCATTTTAGGATAGTTCACTATGTTTTCGTAACATCCATGTATAACAATAATTAAACACATATAGACAATTAATTAAACAACCACTTTACAGTTTCAAATAACGTTCAAGATATCTTGACTCTATAATCAGTTCTTGTCTAAACTTATGCAAAATGTATTTCTGCCGGGTTAGATAATTCTTGCATCAGTGTCCTTATTGGAATTCCACATTTCCTTGATGCTAGTTAGGACATTTTTTATTGTATGTCAGGACCTGAGACGAGAATTATGCTGCTTTAAAGCTTGCTCTCTTCCAGGGAAGCCACATCCCCAACTGGCTTGAAATAAAAATGCTTGAAAGTAGAGTCAGATGAACAGTCTGCCACCTTCAGTCAACTTCCTCTAGCTGGGTGCCTAGGGTAAAAGCTTTTGAAGCAATAGCTTCCCGAACTGAGTGCATTCTAAACCTGGACACATCAATGCTAGCTTCCTGCATCACCCATCTTGCTAACCTAGCAGTAGTCAGTGAGGATACTGCTTAGCAAGTTTTCTTTGATGCAATAAGGAATTGCTGGACTCCTGGAGGCCTACTATGCTCCGTCATCATATGTAATCTTTTATGCATTATACTATACCCAATTTTGGACAGTCTTTACATTCCGGGTGGGATATTGCCCTTGGTACGCCTAGACACAGTGAAAGTAGGTCCATGTGATGTAAATATTCTACTTGAAATACCTATAGCCCTAACATCAGATATTGTCCTATAGAACACCATACAAATGTTGCTTGAATATGAATTTACCTTGAAAAAAAAGACAAGTGGTGTTTGGCAAAACAGGAACAGTTGGTTTAATCAACCACTACGGCCAGGAATGCAGCATACAGAAACAAGTCTGAGGACTGACTCAAAGTACAATCGTTTTGAATGTCTTTTTATACATTTCTTGAAGCATCATAAAACAATTCATAGATCCTGTTTTTGGAGGGGAATATGGGCTTTGTCATGAGGCCATAAACAACTCCCACCTGATGACAAATGCAGGTGGGAGTCGACCTTGTGTGGACACAATAAGGGCCAGTGGGTAACGTGTCCAGATGTCCAGCATGGGGAGCACGTGATCACTGCATGTGTGCTGTGTCCCGATTGGCTGAGTGTTATTAACTTTATGTGGCTTCTAACGTTATGGTGTTTTGTAAATGCGCTCTCCTCTGGCCATGTGCGGCTTATTGGAGCCAATCTCCCAGGACCATTGTGGAGTCGCTGCCTATCTGTGGGACTATTCTGGATTTTTCCTGTTCGAGTGTTAGTCCTGCTGGTTATGTGCCACCCCACCTGTGATGTGTCAATCAGTAGCCTCAGGCCTAGCATGCAGGGCCTGCCTGACTATGCATTTCTGACTATGGGTTGATGGAGAGGTCATATCGGTGGATTTTGACAACAGTGGTTCGATTTCGTTTTTGTACATACATGTATCATTGAGTACATCAACATCAATAATAACACAAAGGAGCAATGCTAGTTTACCAAAGAGTTCCTTCCTAGACAAAAATGTTTTGTCTTTCCAAGAAAGAAGCAATTTCAACACCTTGTACACATCCCACAATGATTAATATTATGGTTTCAGGGGAACTAAAAGACTGACTCCCCTCAGCAGCCTACACACCAAAAGAGGCTCTTCTGCAGGCACATCATCCATCGGTTCATGCCCTGCTGAAATAGCTGATTTGAATGTGTTAAAAGACGCCTAAACTCTCCCTTCTGCAGCTATTTGTAATAGAAAGTTCAGGATATGGACAAAGATGGACCCCATGGGATCCAGACCAGATTCCAAACACCAACTAGTCCATTGAGGACGAGCTGATTTGTACCTCTTAATGTCACTGCCAGCCCAGGTACCCTGTTGAAATTTTCAGCTTGTCTTCACAGGCCTGGCACAGTCTAACATTCCTGTAACCCCCCATGAAAAGAGGTAGAGAGACCCTTCCTGCACCAGATGAGGTGAGTTCCCTTTTGGATCTGTCAGAATGTTCTGACACTGGAGGAGAAGGATCCCATGAAATGTTCACCAGAAGTAGAAACCATACTTATGATTTCCAGTTTGCCTGATAAGGGTCAGGGATGTGATCTCTCTCAGAACCTGGGCAGCAACCTTCACTATCATCGCAAATGATGGAAAGGTTGTTCTCGGAGCTCCAGTTCTGAATAAAGGAGTCAGTCGCCATTGCTTCTGGATTTGGGCTATAATTGAAGTGTTTTGGAAGTTAATGGTCCAGACATGATGTGAACAGATTGATGCGACAAGGGACCCATCTCCTCATCGAGCTTGAAAGATCTCCAAGTGAATTTTCCACTCTGACTTCTTGGAAATGTCAGGAATGCTGTCATGTTCTGAAGACTTGGCAGGTAGTCTGCTGTCACTGTCACCAGGCTTGCCTTACAGAGGTGCCAGAAATCTTTTGCAAGTCCTGTGAGAGTCTTTAATGCATACCTTCCAGGTGATTTATGAAGCATACTCCTGAGATGTTGTCCATCTTCGGCATCATGCCTTGTCTTTAATCCAACATTTGATGGCAAATGATCTGGCTAGCAGTTTAAAGCAACTATTATGCAGAGCCAGTTCCTCTTCTGAACACATTCTTCTGGTGGACAATTCTCTGAACTTGTTATTCCCTCCCAACCTGCTTTCATTTGACTCTATCACTAGGTCAAGGGTTGATCAGAAGATTGCTCTCACATTCCATGCTTGTATGTGTTCCAGCCACCACTGTATCTCGTCCCTGGCCTCTCAATTCATTTTCACTTGTTCTGACTACATCAGACCTCTCCTTAGATGGAATCCATTCAACCTCTAATGTAGAGGTCCTGGAAATATGGCCTGCTTAGATGATGGGAGCAGTTCTACCATTTATGCCCCTTGTTGAAGTGATTTAGTGATTCTCAATAGCGCTTTCCTCAGCTCCTTCCAGATGTTATGCTCTTTTTTGTTTGTTTGCTTCAAAGTCACATGATTTGAGTCTATGATGAACCCCAGGAACATAATCTCATGACGAGGTGTTATTTCTGGCTTCTGTTCCTTTATTATAAAGCCTACATTCTGTTGGAGTGAGATTGCCATGTTCACTTGTAGACCAAGAGGTTGGGGGCACTGATCCATGATCAATATCTCGTCGAGATAGGCAATGAATCAAGATAGACAATGAAATCTGACTCCCCTTGCTCTGAGGAATTCTATGACCGGTTGTAATACCTTTGTGAAACACCAAGGTGCTGACAATAGGCTGAAAGGTGGGGCTCTGAATTTATACACCTGTCATTTCCAGTAAAACTGTGTGAACCTGAATGTAGAGGAAAAATGGAAGAGATGCTTCTTTCAGGTTTATATGAACCATCCAGTCTGAAGGAAGTCTCTGAGTAGATGGATGCCCTTCACTTTGAAATGTTGGAATACCAACCACTCTTTGAATTCCCTCCGATTTACATCCGGGCTGTGCCCTTTGTCTTTTTTCTCCACTGAGATGTTGATTATTATGACACCCTTTGTATGTTTTACTCAGCAGACTATCATTCCATTCTCTCTACATCCTCACTTCCTGATCTATCAAAGCTTGCATCCTTGCCTGAGAAGGTGATTGGCTTCAGCTTTCATCACTGCCTCAGTGATCTGTAAGAACTCTATATGGAAACCCCTCACTGTTTAAAAGACCCAGGCATCGTTTGTCGAATTCTGTTACAAAGGGCATAAAGAAGACCCTGGAAGGCCAACTGCCTGGAAACTCTGACAAAGCATTTTCTGAAAATTCCAGACTTATACTTAGTCTGTCACTGACCTGGGCAGAGATGAATACCTGGTGGAGTATGATGATGGCTATGATGCGGTGAAGCTGTGGTGCTCGACCCCAAACAATAGAAGACCGAGGCTCAGGAGCAGCAGCACAAAATACCCTCAGGTACGCTGGATGCTGAAAACATTTGTCACCCTTGCCCTGTAGAAGGGACGCCAGCACAAAAGGTAGTCCAATATGTCTGGTTGCTTTGAAAAACCATTGTATAAAGAGGTCAGAGGCCGCCCACGGGAGGAATGCCCCCTACTTACGCTTGAGGGGCAAGTAGCATCTACTCCATAGATAGGATATTCCACATGCGGAGGACTTTGCATGATAGTCAAGCTGAAACCTACACATGGCAAACAATATTATAATTAGATATACCTGAAAATAATTAATTGCTCCTGACATTCATGAACTTCTAACCACATATAAACTGGCCCCAACAAACCTCTTTTTCTTTACTATACAGCTGTTAGACGTCTGTTCCCTTTACATTTTGTTGTGAGCCGGAAGAAATTATGCTTCCTGTGTTGATGAGGAAGAGACAATTTTCAGATGAGGTCACTGAACTTATAGTTAATTTTACAGTGCACTACTATAAAAGGTTGCATGGGTTCCTAACCTACTACAGTGCAACACAGAAGGAAGCCTTACCTCAGGAGCTGACGGATGCAGTCAATGCATTGGGGGAAGAGGTCCAGACCATGGGGGATATAAAGAAAAAATGGCAGGATGAGAGGTGTAGGGTGAAGAAAAAGAACACCAGGATAGAGGTAGCTAGAGGTTTTCCTGGAGAAGGTACTGGGACCTATCTCCGTCCCACCCGTATCAAGAAGGGCGTCCTCTTCTCTATGCACCACATGGGCTGCCTCTTTAAACACCAACCCCCATACTCTATGTAACTGCTATTTTTCTTTGTTTCATGAATGACTATGCAAGCCAGTCCATGTTAGCACTTTGCCATAATGTTATTATTATTATTGTGCGTTGAATTTCGTTCTTTCTAGCACTACAAGTTCCAAACTTCTATGGTAACCTTACAAACGGCCTAGCTAATCATGTTTGAAACTTTAAAATTCCAAGCTTGGACTTCATCTATCAATAATTAAAGGTACAAGCATCTCTCCATGTTTTGTCGTTATCCCTGCATTGATTTTGTACACCTTATTTTCATCCCTCTTTAACTACATCTTTTTTTGTTGTTATTTACATTCCACATACAGCCACAGTGAATACTTCAGCTGGGACAGAAGTCAATGTACCTGCAGCAAGGCAACGTCAAGGGCCAGTTTTCCAAAAACTAGCAACAACTGGTATGTGCATTGCTAACAAGAATTGTTTATCATGTAGTATATACCTATAAATTAACCCTAATAAATATTTTTTCAGGTCTAGTACTTTTTTTAAAAATCTTAACAGTTACATGTATACTGTGTTTTATGTTTTTGGAAAAATAAAAATGATACTGTTATAGGTCCCTGTGAGGTTTCCCATCCACCTTTTCAGACAACAGTGATTTCTGCTCCTCGCAATGAGATCATACTAGGCCAGGCATCACACAGCTGGCGTGTGGCAGTTACTGGTACGTTTTATAAGTTTTTTAAACAAATATCAATAAACTCCTGTTTGTCTTAATGACACGTTAACAATTTGTGTTTTTGCTCACCCGCTGTCCCCAAGCTCAGTATATGAGATAATGGTTTTATATGTATGATTGTTTTGCAGCATTAATACATTTTTATCGTCTTTTATTAACACTTACTTGTTCCAGGTGGCTCTTTCACGTCAGCTTCTGTCAGAAAAAAGTCTTTGGAGGAAAACTCACAAAAATGGTCATCTAGTACAACAGGAGACATACTGGCAGCAGGAATTAGGCCCTCTACCATATGCCTGTCAGGTAAGAGCTAACCTGTGTATTTTACTTATCCATTGTATATTTCACACAGTAACTAACTCTTTTGAAAGATTTTAGTGTAAGGTAATGTTTAAAATCATGTTATGTTGGTGTGTAATCTCCTGCAATTGTGTGTGTAATTTATCTGCTTTTGTCTTCATGGTCACTTACTAACAATTCCTAAAAATATTTCCAGATATTGAACAGGCATCTTTTTTGTTCAAGCTGCTGGATCGAGGCAGTCCTTGTCAAATATAACCTCAAGGACCCAGGTTCAGCTGCTGACCTCACGGGGATCTCCAAACTACACAGATCTGTGGCGGGAGTTGGTACGTTTGAGTTTGAATTTTTCATGTCTATTAATTTCATCCATGATAAACTCTGTCATAACATATGTAAAGTTGGAATTACACCATATTTAATTTAACTAAATATACTGGTAAAGATGTGTTAAATTGATTTTTTGTGTTGTAGCGTTCAAACTTCAATGTGCTGTAGTTCATCCTTTGCAATCTGATTTTCTCAGGTACTGGGGACACTGAGTCGGTCGACTATGCTCAACTATCAACCAGCAAAGGATGGCAGGTGATGCAGGAGAAAATCCGCACCTCCTCCAAGCAATAAGGTCTTTGGCCAGCAGTGCTTAAGAAGGTGAGGTGGAGGAGGAGGATGAAGATGAGCAGGAACTGTTCTAGGAAGAGGACATTAATGAAGAGAAGGGCATTGTTACCCCAACACCTAAAAGACTGAAGGCCACTTCACATCAGGGCAACAGTGTTCCTCACACTTTCCTTTTGAGGACTGGCAGTCCCCAGCATTTATCCAAGCAGCCATGGAGGCTACCTGTGCAACCATCACCTCCACTTAGCCCTCACCTCACAGGTCAACGAGTAGTGACTCCTACACACTCCTTCCATGGAAATTAATCTCAGGCTTACTTTCAATCAATTGAATGAGAGAGCACCCCTGGTGAGTCACAGGTATCCTCTATGCATGAATCTCCTTTCCCAAACCTCTCAGGTGCCACCCCTCCCATGCTGGCTAATTTGCTGGCCGTGTCAGCTGGCAACGCATGCTGGGTTGGTCGGGTGTAGTAGAAATGGGTTGGCATAGGCTCATGTGGGCCACTGGGAGGATGACTTGTTTCAACAACAAAATGATGTGGGTCAGGATAATCGTGCACTAGGTGCTATTTTGTCTGAAATTTTAGACTTACCTAAAGATCTCTCTCAAATGATTGACAGGCAGACCTGTGCCTTTGAAAATGTTGTGACACAACAAAGATGCACCAAGAGCAGTTAAGAATTTATAATGAAGAGAGTGCAAGACACCAAGCCTTGGCCAATCAGATGATGCACACAATTTCTAAAATTTGCCAAAGTCTACATATGCAGAATAATCTACACAGCTACCTGCCCAGCCACCTGCCCCACCTTCACAGCCACCGGCCCCATCTGTACATCCACCATCCCGACCTCCCCAAAAGCCAGCCCTGCTGCTTGCCCAACCTCCCAGAACCCACTCACAGTCTAGAAGAATTTCACCACCACCATTGCATAGGCGAAGTAGTCGGAGAAAACCCTGTAATACCTGTATAATTTTCAAACCTTATCTTGAAATAAATACCCGAACACTTATAAAACCTCAAACTTGTGTTGTCATTTTGATTTTGTAATTGATTTTTCTTGGTGCACAAACTAATTTTCATATGTTTTCATCAAAGTACATTTTGCAGACTAAGACAATTTAAAAAAAAGAAAACATATGGAAAGCAAGTTTAAAATAGCAAAACATTTATTTCAGAGATCATTCTATGCAACAAACATTATCCAAAATAATGGAAAGAGTGCTGTTTGAAGAATTAAAATCTTTATACAGAATTAGATCTTTAGACAAAATGGAAAATTGACTTATTTACAAAATGATAACTGTTCACAGAACTGTGAAAAGTAAACACAAATTAACTCTTCTTATAGAATGGGATTTTAAGCTTGAAGAGGGTTAGGCGAAACACCAAAAAGTCAAAAAGCGTCAAGGGAAGCGGTCTATATATAAAGGGAATAACTAAAAAGTCTAAAGTAAAGACATAGTCCAAAAGTAAGAGTCCATGGTCAAAATAAAAAATAATGTCATGCCCCTCCCCCCAAGTCAGGTTTGATTGTAAACACGGTCTTGGCTTGGAGGAAAAGGTCACTGGTCAT
This sequence comes from Calotriton arnoldi, assembly GCA_963921515.1. Taxonomy (NCBI): domain Eukaryota; kingdom Metazoa; phylum Chordata; class Amphibia; order Caudata; family Salamandridae; genus Calotriton; species Calotriton arnoldi. The sequence continues at coordinate 505,427 of CAWUFW010005332.1, forward strand.
CCTTGCTCTCTTTTTTAATAATAATATTAAAATCCTTCTCTGAGGCACACAATAAATGGCTGGCCTGTGCAGGGCCAGACACCCCACAGGAAGAAGGAACGCATGGGGTAGCAGGGGAAATAGTGATGACAGACGAATTAGGAAACAGGACTACAGGAGGTGAGGTGGTTGTGTGAGAAAATGAAACACTATAGCCGAAGTCAAGGTTTTCATGGCAGCAGTTAAACTTTGCATCTACCCACACACAGAGCATCTCTCTGTACATCCCGAGTTCTCCCATTAAGTGTCGGATGAACCGAGAGATCGCTCTCTGAGCATCAACAAATGACATCATAGCCTCCTTGAGTGCAGCCACAGCAACTAACTCACATTGAAGGGATTGGTCGTCACAAGAGGCGTAGGGGTGTTGAGGGCAGGTTGGTCCCTCAACACATGATCTTCTTGGTGGGCACTGGGAGGGGAAGGAGATGCAGCTGGAGGCCCTGATTATATGGGGGTCTCAGGAGTTACGGATGGGCTGGGAGCAGGCTCAGATGGTGTTGAGGACTGCTTTATGGATACCGCTTCAAGTTCTCCTTCTTGTAGGCGAGGATGAAAACCTATATCTTCCTCCCACTAACTGGTGGTGCCCACTTTCACTACCCCCACCCCCTCCAAGAGCCTGTTCAGCTTCCGCTTGGAGTCTCTTTGCTGTTGATAGGGTCATTCTACAGGTGCATGCACTACCCCTGCTGTTGCTCAGTTCCTCCTCCTCCTCGCTGGTGGTGTCAATGTGACAAGTCCGTTTCTGAGCCGAGGATCTTCGTTGCTGCCACTGGTCCTGCTCTGCTGATGGTTATCCAGTCCAGTCTGTTATTAAGGATTAAAAACACAAATTTATATCTTAAAAAATGATTCACAAAAGAACAGAACATTCTTCAACATATTTCTGGCATTGTAGTTACTTGGCCAACAGACTGCATATTCCGTGCTTCTATATGTCAATGATGTGAATTAGTAGTTATAAAATAAAGAAAAACCGCAACGTTATACAATGTAGCATCGGACAATAGCTTCTACATTTCCCCCTTAAGGAAAACCTATAGAGGCAGCACAAATAGGCACATCCACAACACCCAATGTTTTGATATATATATGACTAATGTACCAAAGCCTGAGAGGCCCCACACCGAAACATATGAGGCCCTAGTGAACAAAGTAACCCATTGGATTCGCCACACAAGGGGGTGTAGATCAATCATAAGGGAGGATATAACAAATGTCAGAAGATTCTCAGCAGGAAACCCTGAGAGTGACTATATAGGCCTGTACTTTAGGGACGCGGCCCTAGCTGAGGACCTAATTGCATTAGAACTACGTTTTAGACCAGAAATAGACCCACAAATAACCCTAAAAATAAGACCACCCTGCTATGCACCAGATCTATCTGCTAAAATTCACCAAAACCACCTTCCTACCACACCGACACCCAATTCCAAAGAATCTGCTAGATCCTTAAACACCTCAGATATAGATTGACTTACTTTTGTCTCCCTTGAACAGTCTCTTATAACCCAACCACTAGGGCTGAAGGGCCTCAAGATTATGCTCCGGCACACATTGTGGACCACTAAGGCGCAGGGCAGTAGCCATAGGTAATCAGAAAGAGGACCCCATAACACCCCAGGGAGATTTTACAAAGCCTGCTATGGGTGACACAGGATTATCGGAGGGCGACCATTTAAAACTACTCTCCTGGAACGTAGCAGGCATTAAGTCCAAACTCTCTGACCCGGAGTGGGGATCATTTATTGAGTCCCACCATATTGTCTTATTGCAAGAAACCTGGGCGATCAAATCTGTGCATCGCCCAGGTTTTGTTGCTTTCAGCGAAAAAGCAGTTTCATCGCTGGCAGGGCGTCCCTCAGGTGGCCTCTTAATGTGGCTAAGACTGGACTTGTTTCCAGTGGTTAAAATGCTCCCAACTAATTCTAAAGATTTACTTGCCCTGCACATTACTATCAAAACTCGGTCGGGCTCTAGATGTATAACCCTAGTGAATGTCTACATTAGGCCTGTACCTCCAAACTTACAATCCCCGATAGTAAGCAGGCTAGATGATTTCTTGGGACAGATCACCCCAAAAAATTGTGGCAGGCGATACTAACACCTGCATTCCTATATCTGTAGAGTCTAGACCCCAGGAAACATCATCCACTCATGAATATAGAAAACAACTAAATTACCAAAGGTGGGCACCCAAATTATTGATCTTATTATCGACCATGGACTAAGAATAGTAAACGGCAACACCAGGTCTGACTATCCCCCTTCTTCCACTTTTAGTAGAGGCCTTAGCAAATCAAAGATCGACTACATACTAGTGGACAATGTTCTCTGGCCAGAGCTGTACGACATGCAAGTTATTCCTAGACCAGATAGCGACCACCAGGCATTAAGCGCATCCTTTTACATGACTGGATTTAAAGATCGACAATTGAAGGCAGTTGCTCAGATTACACCAATCATAACTTCAAATAACCTGAGAAACATTAAGTGGGCAGAAATGGTGGGAGATGAAGAAGCGATGGCACTCATTTATAATCTGTTTGTGACCAAACTGTCCGAGATCGACTTAAACAATATCCACAATACCCACTTTATCTCCCTACACTGCGAAATCATGGACCATGCTTCATGAGGGAACAGAGGAGAGGAGCACTTATAAAGAAAACACCTACTTGGTATAATAAGGCCTGCCGTCTAGGAAAGTCCCACCTCCTTCGTGCTATTAAAAAGTGCCTTAGGCCCGAAATTATAAAGACCAGGTATGAATACAAAAACCTCTTAGTTAAAACCAAAAGAGAATGGGATGAGGTTCAATGGCTAACGCTAGCTGAGGTCCTAGAGAAGGGAGACCAAAAAGAATTCTGGAAATTAATAGCAGGGAATTCTACTCATAACACTCATCTAGACCCTGCTATTACGCCCGATGTCTGGGTTACCCACTTTAGTGCCCTTTATAATTGTCTACTGCAAACTAATGGTCCAGAATCCACCCCCACAGAGGACGTTTGCGGTGCTCATTTATCTAATGTGACTGCTTCACTCTGTACCTCAGCCCCACAGGTGAACCTTACATTTGCATGATCTGAAATATATAAGGCAATAACGGTAACAGAAAAGGGCAAGGCCCCCGGACTGGATGGTATTCCGGGAGACCTTTATCTTTCTGAACCAGACATTTGGGCCCCCTATCTGAATGCCCTATCGAACCGCATAATAATCAGTAATAAGATTCCTCCATCATGGCAAGGTGCGGTTATTATACCGATCTACAAAAAAGGCGAGAGATCAATTGCATCAAATTATAGGCCGATAAGTCTACTCGACAACTCCCAAAAGATCTTTTGTAGACAGGTCTTATTTTGATTAAACGAGTGGATGCAGCAAAATAATATTCTGGAAGATCCCAAGCAGGTTTTAGATCCAAAATTAGCACTTTGGACCAGGTCCTCCGCTTCAAGGTGATAACCTGGAAATATATCACCTTGTTGCGTGACCATCTATACGTCGCTTTTATTGACCTAAGAGCAGCATTTGACCTGGTCCCTAGAAACACAATGTGGGAGGTACTGGAAGGCTATGGTATTCCCTCAGACCTGTAAGGATACTTAGGCTCCTTCATGAAAATACTTATGCAAGGGTGAGATGGAATACAACAGGGGATATGGCTGAGAACATAGAGATCCGGAAAGGGGTCAGACAGGGATGTGTCCTAGCGCCAACATTGTTTAGTTTATTCATTAATGGCGCCGTGAAAAGATTGAAGTCATGCAAACATGATGCCCCCAGAGTAGCAGGTATACCAACCCCAATACTAATGTTCGCAGACGACACCCTGCTAATTTCCCGAGCCCATATGGGCCTCCAATCCCTACTGAACGCTTTCGTCACCTTTTGTGGGGAAAGAGGGTTAGAACTAAACATGTCCAAATCCAAAGTTCATGACGATTAACCCCCACAAAAGGTGCAGAGACATTGTGACGGTAGAGGGTCTCCCCCTAGAGGTAGTCCATCACTTTGACTATCTCGGGGTCAGGTTAAGTGATACCCAAGCATGGACCCCACAGTTGGAAAAAAGCAAAACTATCTTACATCAGAAAGCCTGCGCCATAGCTAGACGCTATAAGGTCGCATCCGGAGGACCCGCAGCACCGGTCATGGCCATATACAAAGCTAAGGCTGTTGCTTCAGCATTATATGGAGCCGAGATCTGGGGGTATGCTGATGCAGAAAGGCTCACCAAAATAGAAAACAGGTTTATAAAACACTATTTAAACTTCCCAAAAGTTTCCCTGTAACTCCAATACGACTAGATCTGGCCCTTAATCCTATCCATCTAATAGCTGTCTTAAAACCCTTGCTGTATTGGGTTAGATTATGGTCCACACAAGAATTGGTATCTTATAGAGAGTGTGTGAAAGACCTTTTGGCCTTTGATACCAAAGTAAGAACACCATGGCTGAAACATATACAAGAACTATCACATAGAATCGGTTTGAGTGGTCTATGGACAGCCCCTGACTCAATAGCAAAAGGAGACACTGCAAGAGTTAAACAGCGTTATTGGGAGGTAGTCATAGCCCAAACGTGGGAAGCACATGAAACCAACACCCTTACAGGCAAGTTTCTCAATCACAAAAGTGCACAAGGGTTTGAACCTTACATGAACAGGATGCACCCACACCAACCAAAATGTCTGTATATTCAATACAGGTGTGGGGTTTTGCCCTTAAGATCTCACATGTCTAAATGGGCAAATGCATCCTCTCAGACCGATTGTTGCCCAAACTGCCCAAATATAGTGGAAACGGAATCCCATTTCTTGCTATTCTGCCCATATTATAGGATTGCGCGCAAAAAATGGTTGTTGTCAGCATGCAATAATATGGACATCAGACATTACTGGGAAGCGGAGAGGCTTTTCAAGAGTGACACAAGAGAACTTCTTGCTCTTGCGGTCTCCCGATATTTATACATTGCTTGGGCATTAAGGAGGAAGGTCATCCTCAATTTGAAAGTATGATAGAGCCTTGCTAAACACTAGCATGTTAACATACCACGCACACCCCCCTCGTTGTAATTATACGTTCCTCTTTGACTGGTGATAACTGCATTTGCCCAATTGTACATTTGGTTGTCTTCCCACTTGGTCTACTTGCTTCCGTAGGTGTAGTTTTTTTTCTTTTTATGGCAAATATATATGAATTTTAATCTGTTTTATAATCTGGTAATTGTATAATGGTGTTTGTTATGATTCTTTTTATACTGTGTAAATTTTAATGTACCCAAGAGTATTTTTATTGTATCAACTTGATGTGTTTTATGGGCTGTGACCGAAATAAACGATTATTATTATTATTACAATAAACTAATTCACTATACAGATAATATCTCTCACATCCAAAGTGTAATCAAATTTGGGTCAGAGGTTTTCATTGTAATTATTTTTTTAAAAATGCAACAGGTCAGAAAATGGGACAGGCACTGTTTAGCTTAAATTAAAACAGTATCTTTGAAGAACACTACCTGTAACAGAATGCGCACTTCAATATTTATGTAGATGCAAAAATTGTATCGCATTATTTGTAAAATGTGTGAAACCACCAGAAAATTACTATGCATGTAGTGTTCGAAGTTATGTAAGGTAACACAATGATAGCCTTTGAAAAAAGCCCCAAATCAGTTAGTAGTCATAACAAACACATCCAAAAACATGCATGTTAGTACATAGGGACATCACAAACTTTCAAATAAACAACAGGTTTAAGTTACAAAATCAGCATAGCTTCAAGATTTATAAGGTCCAAGTGTAACTAGTTTGGCCTGTCCCATTATTATTTTTTTGTAAGAAATAGTAAATGGAATCTTAATTTAAATACTGGATTGCAAGTTCCAGAATTCTTAGTTAAAACCAGTAATGGTCTGAATACTCAAGCCTGGACCTGCAAAACTTGGCAGCTATGAGACAGGCAATGTTAAAGTTGACATATAACACATGACAGGACATGTAAATCAGAACTCTTGACAAACTAAGTGACGGATACTAATGTACATGTACTTACATCTCTAAGCTGCTCGAACTCTTTCAGCTGAACATGGAGGCTTGACCAGGCAACTCTTAGGACCCTCCTGCACAGTGGCTTAATGCAGGGGTGGTTTCAGTGATGGTCGATGTAGGTAGGAGCGGTGGGGGGAGGGGAGTCGACAGACTACGACGAGGGAAAATACAATTTAAAAAAAAGAAAACCACTTACGTTGCGCTCGCCGCTTCGCCAACTCGGCGATGCGACGAGCGCAAGGAAAGTGGCTTTCTTTTTTTAATTTTATTTTCCCTCAATGTCATCTGTCGACTCCCCCCATCCCACCGCTCTTACCTGCACCGGTTGTCACTGGGTGGTGTGTATGTGGCTGGGAAAGCAAACCTATAATGTCCTGAGCTTTTATACAGGCCCAGAGATGCAGATCCTCCCAGCCCTTACCATACAGCTTCTTCAACCTGGTGTGAACAGCCACTGTACTGCAGTGTGTGAAAGTGTCCTTCCATATCCCTGTCCACACTGCATTGCTCAGCTGGTTTGACATTGCTGGCATCTCACAATCCAACCAGTTCTGATGCTTGCATTAGGTCCTGAGATGCATCTACCAAAGAGTGCTGCTCTACATTGCAAAGCCATAGTCACTGGCAGTAAGGTAAATGGTTGCTCTGGATTTTTATTCCCTTTTCCAATTCCATTGTGTGCTTGGTGCCATTAATTGAACCTATGTGGCACTTCAGCCACCTTACCGCATGGCTCACCTTTTTCGCCACAGATATTGCTGGCACTCAGTCAACATGCTCTATATGTATCTTTATTTTTTCAGGTACATCTCAAAAGATTTTTGTGAGAAGAATGAACTTAGTTTTATGTTGATGGGTGATGTTCCTCTCTAAACACCTCCCTGCATACTCAAACTCATTCTTACTCCTCCCTATTCCATTTACATTCATAAAATAATCTGCAACTTAATCCGCTCTCTCCTTTATGTCCCTCCCACCTCTACTACTAAAATCTAGATTTACGTGTGGGGAAACACCGAAGTCAGGGCAGAGAGCTCTGTACATAAAAAGATAGGGCAGGCTGAGGCTTAAAACTCTGCATGTAGTTTGTGAATAGAATTTTATATTACGTTTTGTAGTACTACAAAACATATTACAAAGTGCAGCTTGTGAGTTAGGTTCGTAGTTAGAATGTCCTTAGTGAACACTACTGGTTCCCAGTCAATAAAGCTAATCCGGTGGTAAGATCTTAGATTTATAATGTTCCTTTTTATGTTTGGCTGTAGGCAGCTTTAGCTGTTTGCCAGATCTCAGGCCATACATAAAGAGGGTCCTTAGTTCAGCCCTTTCAGCCATGAGTCAGTCACTGCTTGTTGGAAGGGCCATGCACCTTTTGGATCAGCACACACCACAGCCATTGGGAATAGGGTCTATCAGTTCTTACGTATAGCATTTTGCAAAGTGTTAATTTAGGGTACTGACTGCCAAAGCGTTTTTTCTCCAGGATCACAGCCCCATACCTCCAGTGAGCTTTGCATGGGAGTGCAAGGTGGTGGTTCTTAATGCACTGGCCAGGTGCCACTGAGGTGTGGATGATCATCTGCTCTTTCAGAACCTGCTCTCAGTATGGCAGTCCTCTTGGAAAAGCATACTATTTCAAGATGACCAATATATTTAATATCAGTATGTCCTCTAGTGAGGCGCAAGTCCCAGGCAAGATGCGTGATGTGCCTTAGTAATTATATACCCACTGATGTCGTAAGCAAAATGATGTGCCAGATGACAGATACTAGCATTGTACAGATAATCTTATCAGTCAGTATCATGCATAGTTAGTAACCTGTAAATGTTCAGGCTGCTTTTTAGCAACATTCTTGGTGACCTATACATTTCTGTGCCCCAACGGGGCTGGGACATCTAGACTCTGCCTCAGCAACTTAACCCTGTAGTAGTGCATTGATCTGATTTTGTGGTGCAATATGTGTTCAACCTCGTGGCACAGGTATCGGAGGATTTGTTTTACGTGTGATGTAGCGGAAATCGCATTTTATTTAAGAGAGGTGCATTATAATCACAAGTATAGCGTGCACCCGCATTTAATCCTTTGTTGCGTTGACATGACGTGTTAGAATTGTGAAATGTATTAACCTGAAACACGATGTATTCTTGGCAATTGAAAGGTAAGATGGAGAATTAACGTAGAAGGTGAATGTAACTAGCAGGAAACATTAACGCGAAGAACTCGTGTTGTGAAGCTGACAATTATTCATGTATTAAATGTGTTTATTAATTGTGTCATTTATATGGAGGTGAATGCATTAATTGAAGGTACCTTATTTCCTATGCAATTCGTAAAGCTCATGTGGTGCTTTCTTATGTTAGCTAAACTTTGTACGCCTGAAATGCAGTTCCCTGAAAACTCTCGCTTTAGAATTGACAGTTTGAATTTCATGTGCAGTGTGGAATTTGTTCTTTCTCATGTTTTGTGTTGCAGGTGAAAAAATCATTCTCATTAGCTAGAATAATGTCTTTGTTTTAGTATAATAGTATGGAACCCTACTTTTATCAACATATAATGAGCTGGCGTGTCTACCGGTGGCAATTCCTTGGCAATTCTAGTAGGCACACCTACATCTCCTCATATCATATCTCTTATTGCTCTAAAACATCTAATTTTTCAACTTTTTATTTCAACAGTTTCAATTCAATCCAAATTAAACAATTTTCAAGTTCTGTGGCAATACAATTACTAGTAACAGCTCAGTATCCAAGAGACAATTTCAACCAATCCCAGCGCGACGTTACACCAACCGACCTATTCCAGCACGGCACACTCTGATGTCACTCTCACTCCTCACAGCAGTTCACCCTCCTTTGCAATCTTTCCCACACTTTCTCTCTCTCTCTCTTTCACTTCTGTTTATACTAAATCATTAACTAACAATTGTCTGCTCCACTAGAAGAATTGATAGAATCACTGACCCAAAGAACACACATTCACAAATGAAACCTCGACCAGCGGGGAATCACTTAAATCAGTATAGTTTCCCTTCTGGGCAAAAGTTGACCATACTAATTACAGCTCTATCTTGCATACGAAAGTTCCTTATCTCAATTGGTCCATTGACGACGTCACACAACAAACCCCACAAAACCTTAGCAGACAATTACAACACAGTGTCTTCTGCACCTTTATTATATATCCCGGGATCTTAGGTCACGTTGGACCTGATAACAACTTCAACTTCTAAATCTTAATACCACATTCACAAAACTCTCACAGCATCTCCACCAGACATCACACAATCAATATTGTACCACAAGCTAAGCATAATTTTCACGCATCCATCCCTACTGATACTCACTCCTCCGCCGTCGCTGTTTCAACACAGGTCACTGGAACTCTGTCTATTCTCCACATCTCGATCCTGGATTCTGGACTTGGGCCACTGGGCTTGGGGTCTAGATTATTCTAGGTTAGAGTCTAACTCCCTTTACTTCGAGAGCTAACCATCTGATAATGCTATCAGCTGCTGGAGCTTGGGCCCAGTCAAACATCTATCTCCAGAGGGGCGACCTTTCTAGCAGCACGAGAGGTAAAGGGAGAAACTATCACATGTTAACATCTCATTCCAGTGCAACCAATCTAGCCACACAATAATCCACTCAACAACTTAATCTGAGTTTAGTAGGGTTTCATTATAAATTTTGAAACAAATCAATGTAGACAAATCTCAACATAATCACATAAAAGTACAGAAAGACCAAGATAAGACCAAATCTCCTGCAGAGATTTACCCTATATAATACAAAGCAGACAACTAGCTCTATGATGATGATGTAGACGATCAGAAAAAAGAATTAAGTATTAAATTTCATATGATGATTCTGCTTAATAAGCATGAGCCAGCTATCTTTTCCTAAATTATCTTAAAAGGGCAACCATCAACTAAGAAGCATTTGGTAAGGGTGAAATCAGAAAGGTGTCAGCTATCGGAGTCTTCAGTAGAAGGCACTCCAACCATGGGTCATGTAGCATAAAGCCTATGCCATACAAGCAGATGCATAGGTGTGCTCCCTGTGAAAACCTAAGATGACGCTCTTTTTTCCTCGCTTTGTCCAGCATAAAATATTAATTGCAGTCAGAGTAGACAATCCCATGTGATCTTTGCTGGTGAATTTCCATAGCTCGGATACAACTGGATACTTTCACCACCCTTCCCACGTCGATAAGTTGCAACTTTGCTCGTCCATGGTCATTCCTCTCCTCTCTCCTGAGAACTCGCTTCCTTTCTCGTTACTGTGCTTCTCTTTGACAACTTTGTCTTCTCATACCTTGCTATCTAAAGAAAACAAAACCCTCCTATGCTAACTAATGAGACTTTCTCTCTCCATACCTGCAGTGGAAACAAAATACAAGTACACACATTCTACACTGAAGGTTAAATACGAATTATATGTTAAACTCTAAACGTGAGCATGGACCAAACTGTTTTTCGAGGCCCACTCTAGGCAATTTTAGTAGTGCACAGTGTTTCAGAATATGTGCACATTTCTACACACACAATAAATGCTGCTCTTTAATACATGTATAAATTGTAAAGAATTACAAAGATGTCATTCTAAATGCACCTGCATGAGATAAATTCTTGTTACACATAAATGTTTAAACAATAGTTTACACACATTCAAATTTAATAACCTCGCAATGGGACACATTTATGTTAGCTTATCCTGTTACATTAATATGTAAGTATCACATAAACCTTTATTAATCACGTGCTATACACAAGTATGTCATGTGGAATACTTTAAATATACAATACTCCACTCCCTTTAATAACGTTAATTACACAGACTATATTCTCCTATGATATCTCAGATAGGATCAAGATTACACTTCTCCAGAGGTAGTGTAATTAATATAATGACAAGTAGTGCTGCGATGTTCATGTTTGTGTAGTGAACAATACCTTCAAACTCAAACAACATATCGAGAAATTAGCAAACAAGTAGTGATGTAACATTTTTGACACAAGAATGAAAAAAAAAAATTCTTAATCTTGCTGCTTCCTATTTTAGTAACGATCCTGAAGAGAAAGAGGAACCAATATTAATATTAAGAGGAAGTGACGTTGCTTCGAATTTATGCACATTTAGAGGGATGCGTTTAGAAAAAAGAGTCAACAATTGAGTTCCCTTTTCCGAGGACATGCTTATGTCCATGTTTCTAGAAATAAACACTAGCTGAGGACCTTCCTCATGAATCTGAATGCAGCTCATTTAGCAGAATCCTAGGACGATGCAGAATAGGATTTGGGGGATTACGTGTACTGGTAAGTAATTTGGTTGTAATTTGTATCAGGGTAAATACTTCGGGGCAGATTTACAAGCCCCCTTGCGCCACTTTTGCGTCACTTTTCCCATGTTAAAAGTGACGCAAAAGTGGCGCAAGGGGCTTGTAAATCTGCCCCTTTAGGAGGAAGAACTTTTTATTTTCTATATACGTGCAAGAAATTTCTCTTCGCTCTTCCTCCTAGAAGAGAGCAATAGGCACACATGGTAAAGAGCCCGTGTCTGATAAATCCAGACAAACTGGGCAAGATATGATCGGCAAACTCACTAGGACCTGTGAAGGGAAGTGAAAGAGGAAGTTGGCCAGACGCTGCTGGGGCACTGCAAGCACCGAGCAGACGCCTTCAGCCAGGACGCAGCTTTGGAAGGCATCCCGAAGGCCACGGAAAATGTCGCTCTCAATTTCACTGCTGCCGCTACCATGGGCCCAGGTTCCCCCACCCTCTTCCTCTTGGCTACCTAGCTTCACTCTGCCTGTCTGCTGAACTTCCATCTCTCCATATAGAGGGAATATGTTATCTCTGGCGTCATTGCACAGCCATCCAGTGACCTGAATGATCTGAGCCATAACAATTCAATTCTATTTTTGGCAGGTTCTACTTACGATCATCCATCGTCTCACCCTCTCCATCCTTCTTTGTTTGCTCATGAGGCACACCTATTGAAATTCAAACTCTGCATCACACCGCAAATTAGACACGACGATCTGCCCAGAAGGAACTGTGGCCCTTTCCCCGCCACACATATCAGGAACCTCACTCTCATGTGGTGGCCAGGGTAGTACAACTTAGCTGGCGCCAACCGTATTCCCAAGTGAAGGATGCTATATGAATGAAGTTCCTAATACAGAGCGAAATCCCCCCTACCCCCCCCCCCTCCACAAACCCCTCAATAGACCGTCTTGCATGTTACAGATACATCCAGTGTTTAATTTGAGCACATGTTTGCGGGTGGGACGCACTAGCACTGTTTTTGGGGAACATGCACTTCTTTTTCATGATCAGGCTTTGACGCTGAACAAGAAAGAGAAAGGCAGAAACGAGCGAGAGAAGAAGGAGGACAAAATGAAAAACAGTTACAAAGGCAGAAAACAAAAATGAAAAATAAACTGCAAGGCTGAGAAAATAGGCAGATAGGATGGTGGTGAATGAAAGAGGCAGGAGGGGAAATCCAGGCTAGATAGCCATGGTATTATGCAGCCCTGATATTTGGCGGCGCCAGCCACGGGCTTCTGAGGAGAACTTTGACTGGGCATTTATTCTTTTACAAATTAACCACTGGCTACACGATAGAAAACGTGGACCTTCCAAGACCATCTAGTTAGTATGAGTTCACATACGTGTGTCATTCACTCAGCGTATGGGTCAAAAATAAATCTCCTCAGATGCTAAATTCAGAGTCTGAAAGGGTTCATGAACAAAACAAAATGAATAGTCTGTGAATCCCAGTCAGCCATCTAAGGATCCCCCGAAAATCATCAGTGAAGACAAGCTCAATGACGAAAGAGAAGACACAAATATATACCCTAACATTCGCAGGGTTCTAGTGATATGATGTGCCCCACTCAAGCCCACAAGAGCGAGGGAGTAGGATTCCATGACCCTGGTGCAAGGGCTCAGTCAATGCTCCAATTTAGGAAACCAATTGGACTACATCCCATACACAACCCACTGAGCAATACTGGCAGGAAGTGTTTCTGGCAATGATCAGTCCCACAAGATTAGTTCAGGGACACAGTGAAACATGAAGTCCTCTTTCGTCAAGAAATGACACACTCAAAATAGCACTAAGAAACAGGAAAGGTACTGTAAAATGTTTATTTTTAAAACGTTGTTTGGTACTGAAAATATGAACAGCAACCACATAAAATGCAAAACGAAATGCAGCAACGGGGAGGCGGAGGGGTAGAGGGGAAGGTACATGAAAAGAGGGGTGGATAACCCCACCTAGAAGAGAATCAGGAAAGAGCAGGTCAACAGTGTTGCGCTGAGGTTTAATTTTAGTGTAACCTTCGATGTGCTTTGCCCATGATCTCCACGGGGAGAACAGTCAGGAGGCCTTTGTGAGGTGATTTTGCTGTCCAAGAAGATACCTGCGCTGTGTCTCTTATGTTAGTCAAATAGGTTCAGTGTACGAAGGTATTGTGGAGTGAAGTATTAGTACTCTAGCCGTGACAAGTAGTTTATAAACAAACCTGGATTTTTATAGTATCTGATCGCCAATCTAACCTTATGTATATAAAATAAAACAGCACGTGAGACTCTGAAGCATCAACAAGAATAAACAACATGGAGATAAATGCATCATCTCGATATTGATTATACGCTCCTATAACTATAAACAATAAAAAAAAAAGCCAACCAATATGGTGAGTGTCCATGATGTTATGTTAGGGTCCAGAACTGAAAACAATCCAATATGTCAGACTAGTTAACAAGCAGACATGATGCTAGCATTTCTGTGCATCGCTAAAAACAACACACTTTCTAATAAGAGATAAACAGCTCTGAAAGCAAGCACAGGATGAAAATATAGGAGGCTTAAATGGGAACTCACAGTGTTAACGGTAAGAGTACTGTTCACCTCATAAAATTCTCACCAAGAATCAGTGGCGGCTTGTCTGCTAAGGTGGAGGAGCGTCGCCCCACTGCTTCGCAGCATTGAAGTAAAGGAAACATAAAATGATAATAACTCACATTATTATCATTTTATTTTTCCTTCTGCTGCAGCTTTGAGTTTGGGGTGGGGCTGCTCCGACGACAGAGGAGCAGAGGAGGAGTGGTTTGCCCACTCCTAAGTGCACATGACTGTTTGGCTGGCCCTCTCAGGCTGGCCAAACATTCATGCGCACTTTGCATCTTCTCCATGCATCCTGCATTACAGCCTGCATAGAGAACATACCCAGGCCCCCATTTCCAGGATGAGTGCTGATCCACGGTGCTCAGACCAATCACAACGCTGCATTGCAGCATTGTGATTGGCTATCGGGAGGCTAGGAGCTGGGTGCTTCCTGCTGCTTTTTTCATCCCCCTCCACCTCTCTTCCCCGCCCCATCACCCGGGTCCGGTAGCACCCGCCACTGCCAAGAATACAAGCAGGTGCCTAGCTGAGCTAATGAGAACCTAATGATCTTCATGTGTAAGAAAAATTTGAACAGTTTTTGGCTGAGCAACATACTTTATTTTCACTCCTCAACAGCACAAAGCACGTCAATATCAGAGATGGGCACTTCGTATGGGCAATGTTAGTCTGAGCAATAAAGCATGATTGAAAGAGGTTACAGTTACACTGATATGTATAAACGCATTAAAACTTTTTCCCAGAGGGGTCTGTCATTTATTACTGCGGTCTGTCTGGCACTAGTGGTACTCTAATCCTCTTGAATGAGGTTCTTGGTAATACGATTCCCCTTCTTCGGGAAATAGTTTCTACTTGAGCTCTAGTATATCCTTGATAAGAATTAGGGGGTTCTGTCGCTGTCTGCCAGGCTTAGTGGACTCCTGTACGTTCCCCAGGGTCATCAGTAAATAATGGAAATGCATGTAAGTTAGTGTGAATATCTAATCCTTTTGTGCTCCTTATGGGTCTGTAAAATGGACTGGACAAGACTGTAGTCACTGTGAGCTCAACTGTGACTTGGCTTCTGGCTTTGAACTTGGTGTGATGTGGACCCACCATCTGGAATTCGAAATATTTTCACTGAATAGTTTCCTGTGTTCCTGCTTCAGGTTTGGCATGGCACAGAGAGGCTATGCTAAGGTCTGGTTAATTAATACAGGACTTTATTTCCATAGTCTGTTCCTTTTCACAGAAAAGTGTACATAAAGTTGGATCTGTCTTAAAGCATAAATCTGTAGTCTTACCTCTTGTTTGGGCTCAATCCCAGGACATCACCTGGTTTGGCTGCTCCTTGAGTGAGCCTCTCACACAAAACATAAATCTCAGGTAATTAAGGGCTTAGAGTTTGTTCTTACTTTCTTTTTTGTCAATTTCTATTCCTTTTCTCTTCTAAAAGAAATCCCATGGAACCCTCCTTTTGAGTATGCTTAATTTTAGCTCCCCAGTAATTCTCTTTACTTCACTTGTGCCTTGGAGAGTAGCTCTGTCTTTGGGGTTACCAGTAGGGAGAATATAGGTAAAAAAAACATAAGTAAGCTACTGGCCACTGAAACAGGTTTTTTTTGTTGGAAGGACTAGGGCAAAGTTGTGGGCTTGCCCTCCCTCTGTTACTTGTACTGCCATTTCAAACCTCACAATCTCTGTCGGCTCCACCCCTAGTGCCCCATCCTCAAATGTCCCTCTTACTGGGCTGCAAAACCCACCTGAGGAAGCCACGACTTGACTGGATTGTGGTGGACAAGAGTGTGGAATTGGATAGGCTGGCCCTTCCTTTTCTCCAGCACAACTCGCTCTGATTCGACTCCAGTCCTCCGGGCAGGATTGTCTTCATTCCAAAACTGGCCAGGTCTGCTCTACTTTGGTTCCCTCTTGATGTTTGAGACACTACTCCTGTGGTCAAGGACATCCCCCTCTAAGATGGTTTGATGTCTCTGTGCAGTTCTTCCGTCGGGGTCTTTGTCAACCCTCCATCTTACCGGTGGTCTCCAGGTTCCTGGCGGGTAGGAAGATAGTCTGTCTTTTCTTTTTATATGTTTTCTCCCCCACCCTTCCTGTTTATCCTGTCTCTGTTTCTCCACTTTATTTACAGTGACACCTTCCATCATTTCCTTTTTCTGTTTCCCCCTTTCCTCCTTGATGCACTTCTCCTTTATTTTTTTTTAATAGATGAGGCAGTGGCAGCTGGTGGATTTGAAAAGATGTGGGGCGTGAATTCAAGAGCACGAGCTAGCATAGCCAAAACAGAAAGTAGGGTCTTGGTGTATAATTTAAAGAGAATGTATAAGAAACAAGCTCAATGATATCCCAGGGTTAAAACAGGTTTTCAAACTGCCCAACACCACCCCCAAACATATACTGATGCACTCACACGTAAGTGGTTTCCTACATGTAATGCATCTCTCTTCTTGAGTTCTGCAAGAAGCTGAAGACCTGGCTCTTCGTATGAGCACCTTGGGAACCACACACCTGCCAAAGTGCCTGGATACCCTCTCAGCTGATTAGTGCGCTATACAAATCAATGTAACATAACATCTCTAGCACTTTAACACATAATTAACCGCTTAACTGCGGCGCGAATTCCGCCGCGGTGCGGCGGTTTAATTAAGTGGGCGGGGCCGCGTCGGCCAACGGACGTGCACAGCACTACGGAGGTAGTGCTCGCGACGGCCGTTGGCCGACAGAAGCAGTGAAGGGGTTAAATCAAGAATAAGACAAGCTGGATCTCTGTACAAGCCAAACTATTACAGATCACTGGCGTAACGAAAATTGAGGGGGCCTCCCTGCAAGA
The DNA here is from genome assembly GCA_963921515.1 of Calotriton arnoldi. Classification (NCBI taxonomy): domain Eukaryota; kingdom Metazoa; phylum Chordata; class Amphibia; order Caudata; family Salamandridae; genus Calotriton; species Calotriton arnoldi. Next base: position 522,271 of record CAWUFW010005332.1, read on the forward strand.
TACGTAGAGGGGCCCACTCCGGGCTCAATCAGGAGCTCTCCGGCCAGAGTGCAGTGCCGAGGGGGCCCCCTGGAGCTTGGGGCCCCCCCACACCGCGGGGGCTGCGGGGGCCTGTGTTACGCCCCTGTTACAGATATCTAAAGATAGAACCATTTATTTCTCCCTTCTTAGAGCAACCTTTGAAGAATTAAATTCTGTGTCTGTCTTATCAGGATTCAAACTCATGGTCTCTAGTGTATTGCAGATGTCAGTGGCAAGTGTTAATTGGCTGAGTCATCTTGCTTATGTGGCTTAAACAGACTCTGAACATTAAAAAAACCTTCTTTTACTGTGTATCTCTCCAAGCATTTATTTTACAGATGCAAATCTAGCTGCTTCAAAGCTATCTATCTTCACCAACATCAAAGAGAGACCACTTTCTGTTAAGCTGTTAGTGATCTATCCTGTTGTAGGCATATGTATGGCAAACACACACCTGCCTTCCTTCCAAGCAGCATTTAGCAGTGCTCTCTTGAATTCAGGGGATTTTTTAAAGGCAGGGTCATTTCCCCAATAAGTCTGGCATGTACAGTTTTTTAGGCAGGCTCCTTTACACCCAAAAAGGTGAGACAGTGGTCCCTACACTAAAGATGGGTGAACCCTCAATTTTGTTGCTGCGTAAGGCAAGTGCTACTTTTATTCTCATGAAGTCCTTGTTATTTTTGATCATCATTTCATGCCGCAAAGGAACAGGTTTTCCTAGGTAGTGGTGTTGTGTAGTTCCAATAAATCTATATAGGATCTGCGCGTTTAGACAACATAAACCAAGGGATTGGTGTCCAGACTGATTCCAGACACCCCCAAAGGATAGGATTGCCTTTAGACCAGCTAGCTCACAGTGCCACCATAAGCCCCCTAACTTTACCAAGGAGCGAATAGTCTCTGGCAACTATCGAACATGACAACCCTTGATCCTTCAGGGATCGTGGAAACAGTGTACTACTTTCTGCTCAGTCACTCATGCTCACTTGGTCCCAGAGAAATACACAGAATAAACAATGGGGACATTTTCAATAAGCATTTATTGAACCAGCCTCATTCTAGTATAAAATACGTGTGCTGCGACAGGAATATGTGATGTTACAACGCGATCAAAATGATCGCGGTATGTAACATCGCAGTTTTTACGCTGGAGGGCGCTGGACTTAGGAGTAGTAAGATTTACTATTCCAACACCAGTCTACGTACAGTAGGGAAGGTGTTGGAATAGTAAATCTTACTATTCCTTAGGTTATAGCGCCCTCCAGTGCAAGTCGATGTAACGCTTGCGTTGTAATGGCAGCGTTCTAAATGCATCGCAGTGTAATCACCGCGATGTAAAGGATGTTTCCCCTGCGACAGCCATTAGACAGAAACAGATATATACGATTGCAAGCACCGACAGAGTAAATAAAAGGTAGAATTCTACCATGGTGCTAAAACAGTGAATATATGCAGGCATGTAGATACATAGGAGTAATCAAGCGCACTCCAAACCCTAGCTATGTGTACCTAAGTGTACCGAGCATGCATGTAGGTGTGAAGCCAAACATCCCCCTAGGAAAGAGCCATCTCCATTACCTGATGGGAAAGAACGAAGGACCCCGTCTTGGTCTCAAGTTGGACACCGCACAAGGGATATCAAACCACTTCGTGATGGAGTTTCTGCGTGCAGGGATTCCAGCGAATCGTGTCAGCCTGGAAGCTTCTCCTCTGGTTTGCCCAGCAAAGATGTGGTGCTCATATACCCAAAAGGTAGCCTTAGGGATTCAACCTAGATGTGTAATGATACTGTGGGCATTTTGTTCAAGGATGACGATAGCGGTGACTTTTGCACAGAGTTATTATACAGAAGATGGTACTCCTGCTGTGTGATACTAAGACTCCTCATGCATAATAAATGAGGCTAGATTTTGAAGAAAAACCACATGACATTTATTCGGCACATAACTAGGCAAAAGGTCAGTGCCAGGGCCGTTATGTAGAGGAAGGGAGGACAAATATAGGTAAAAGGTTGTGCAGCTAACTAGGCCTATATTGGGGTACATTGGGGCGCATAACTATAATGGTGGGAGTCATTTCTGTAGTCCTTTCTCCTTAGTTTGTCCTCTTTTTTCATTTCTCTGATCTACACTACTTTCATTTTCCCAATCATCACATATTAGATGTTCTCTCCTATCATCATGCTGTCTTATCTAGCATCTATCCATATTGTTGCATTTTCCATTTTGCTTTTTCTTTTGATGCTCTTCCCAGCATCATGTTTCTCTTCATTTTTAGGTTTTGCCTGCCAAGTGCTGTGCTTGTGAAATCTATTGTTTTTTAAATCTCTTAAAAGAGGCTTCTCTTATCAGTTCCCAAGGCCAAAGTTCTTATCCCAATCCGCTTTAGTAGATGGAACTTTTTTTCTTACATTAAGGCTGCACAGCATTCACTGTTTACAGATACTTATCTTTCCCTGGCTGCACGCATTTACAATACTTATCTTCTACTAGAGTTGTTCAGACTGTTTAAGTCACATTCACTGCTGAGACTTCAGGGACTGTTAAACTGTAAGATAAGATTGCTTCCCATGGAAAAATCCGAAAGCTTCTAACAGTATGCTGGAATGCTTGCTTTTTTATTACTTTTTTGTGTAAAGCAGATGTTTTAGCCTTAGAACCTCTGTGGCATTTCCTATTCATGCCTCAGTGTCTTTCTTTGCACTTTGTAGGCATTATTGGATCGATTTTACTACTCTACAGGCAGTCGCAATAGCAGTTGCCTTTCAGTTAAAAGGGGCTTGATTTAAATGGTGCAGCAGGTGCAGTGGCACCATGGCCAAAAGTTGTCATAACTCCACTAAACACCAAATATTGCTATATTTTACTAAACACACAGTCAGTTATCTTGCAGGCAGCATGGTCATTATTTGAATAGTGCAGCAAGTGAAGTGGCACTGGACCTAAAAGTTGTCAGAACTCCTCTAAGCACCTAACTTTGCTATATTTTACAACCAAACAGTCATAAGTGCAGTTATCTAGCAAGCACTATAGTCATGATTTCAATAGTGCACCAGGTGCGGTGGCACCGGGACCAAAAGCTTCAGGGACCCCACTAAACACCGATTATTGATATATTTTACAACTAAACCGACAATCACAAGTGCAGTTCTCTTTCAAGCACTAGCGTCATGATTTGAATGGTGCAGCAGGTGCAGTGGCACCAGGCCCAAAAGTTGTCGGAACTCCTCTAAACACCTAATATTGCTATATTTTACTACTAAACAGACAGTCACAATTGCAGTTACCTTTCAGTTAAAAGGGGCATAATTCAATGGTGCAGCAGGTGCAGTGGCACTGTGGCTAAAAGCTCTAGGGACCTCACTAAACAGAGATTATTGCTAAAGGTTACTACTAAACAAGACAGTCACAAGTGCAGTTATCTAGCAGGCACCTAGGGTCATGATTTGAATGGTGCAGCGGCACCGGGCCCAAAAGTTATCACAACTCCTCTAAACAAAATTTCAATGGTGCAGCGACGCCAGGGCTAAAGCTCTAGGCACCCCACTAAACACCTAATATTGCTATATTTTACTACTAAACAGGCAGTCACAAGTTCAGTTACCTTACAGACAACAGGGTCATGATTTGAATGGTGTAGCAGGTGCAGTGGCACCAGGGTCAAAGGTTGTCATAGCTCCACTAAACACCAAATATTGCTATATTTTACTACTAAACAGGCAGTCATAAGAGCAGTTATCCAGCAAGCACTAGGGTCATAATTTTAATAGTGCGCCAGGTGCAGTAGCACCACGACCAAAAGCTCCAGGCACCCCACTAAACACAGATTATTACTATATTTTACAACAAAACAGGTAGTCACAAGTGCAGTTATCTTTCAGGCACCTAGGGTCATGATTTGAATGGTGCAGCAGGTGCAGCGGCACCGGGCCCAAAAGTTATCACAACTCCTGTAAACACCTAATATTGCTATATTTTACTACTGAACAGCCAGTCACAATTGCATTTACCTTGCAGCTAAAAGGGGCATAATTTGAATGGTACAGCAGGTGCAGTGGTACTGGGGTCAAAAGCTCTAGGGACCCCACTGAACACAAATTATTGCTAAATTTTACTACTAAACAAGACCGTCACAAGTCCAGTTTCCTTGCAGGTAATACGGTCATGATTTCTATGATGCAGCAGGTGCAGTGACACCGGGGCCCAAAGCTCTAGGAACCCCTCTACATATCAAATATTGCAATAATTAACTAGTAAACAGGCAGTCACAAGTGCAGTTACCTTACAGGCAATAGGGTCATGATTTGAATTGTGAAGCAGGTGCAGTGGCACTGGGACAAAAAGTTGTCATAACTACTCTAAACACCAAATATTGCTATATTTTACTATTAAACAGGCAGTCACAACTGCAGTTATCTTTTCTTTTTTTTTTTGCAGATTTATATAGCACGAACTCGACCCAAAGGTATTGGAGCGCTTTACATGAGGACCAAGTAGGTTACACAAAGACACATTCATTTTCTTTTCATTTTTTTTTTTTTTGTTAGGCACGGGAGATTAAGTGATTTGCCCAGAATCACAGGATGTGGAGTCGACCCCGAGGCTCGAACCTTGGTTTCCCAGCTCCAAAGTCGGCAGTCTAGCCATCAGACCACATCCTCTCCCTAGGGGCATGATTTGAATGGTGCAACACGTGCAGTGGCACCGAGCCCAAAAGTTAACAGAACTCCTTTAAACACATAGGGGCAGATTTACAAGGCCCTTTCGCCACTTTTGCGTCACTTTTAACATTGGAAAAGTGACGCAAAAGTGGCGCAAGGGACTTGTAAATCTGCCCCATAATATATTATATCAATTAATTCTATTATTTCCATCTCATTTTTCAAAATTTAGCTATTACTTACCCTCAATATACCACTAGTAACAGCACAATATATTGCCTTTTTGACATAAACAAGTCATAACACTTTAACAGACTTTCTGTAACTTTTATTGTACAACTACTCAGCAAGTTACAACTTACAACAAAAAACAGCTTATTATTAATCACGTAGGCGCAACGTAATGCATTTACCAATGCTTGCTCTTTAACAGTCTCCTCTTTTGCAGCTTCCCACATTGTTTCCTTTCACTCCTCACCCACCCCTCCCTCCACTACTCTCGCTTGAGACAGCTCATTGGGTTACTGTGGCTATTGCAAATGTCATGTAAGCCACAGGTTCTAATCCTTGTTAGGGAGTCATCAGCTGAGGGAAAGCCATACACTGAGGCTAATACAGGGGTCTCCAGTTGTACTAGTGTTTGAGTAACTCGTCATGTTTTGTTATGCTCTTTATATTCTAGAACATATAATATTCTTGTATAATTGAATAGCAAAATTGTAAGGCTCATAATTCAGAGAAAAAACGGAATTGATGAGCTTTTGCTTCCAAAGGGACAGAGGATTTAGAAAAAAGAAAGGAACGTTTAAAGAGAGGGTATGACTACAAAACAGAAATAGGTGTAAGTGGCGAGAGAAATGAGCGGAGAGGAAATTATAGTGTATGAAAAAGGGAAGGGACAGTGAGAGATGTCAGCGCAGTGGAGAAGTATGTGAGAAGGAAAGAGGGGGGAAAAGAGAAACAGAAAAAGAGAGAGACAAATAGAATGTGAGAGAGAAAATGCAAGAAACAGAAAGAAAATTATTAGGGGGCTGTGGGGAAGGCTGCTATTCAACTAGCATTTCTCTGTAAATATCATGAATGCAGTCTTTGGCAAACGAAAAAAAAGGATGTTTTCAGTATAAAGTCCTCAGTGGCCCTTAGCTGATCCATTGATGAGAAGCTGGTCCTTATGTCCCTGTACTGGGAGTAAATGGAAGTGACAGGATGCAAAGCAAAAAAAACGATTCCAGCTAATAAAGGTGTTACAAGTCTTCTTGCAGAATGCATTTTTTTATTGAGGAGCGTGGGTATAAGAGGTGTCCCCTTTCTTCCTTTAATTGTCTTTAGTATTAGCATTCCTTGTTTTGTTTTACCTCTGGACTGATGCCACAATTAGTAATGCCTATTTATAGCTCACACTACAAATTCCATAGCCTAAAAGCGCTTGAATGAGAGTTGCTATTACCCAACTTCAGAGGGTTATTCAGCACTGTAGGGAATATGAACTGTGATCTGCAGGTCTGTAGGCAGGTGCATGACCCTGCGTTCAACTCATACGTAAGCAAAGTATGTCCTTCTGTGCACCTTACATGACTAGCTCCACACCCCTTGTTACATATACTCTAGGAATATTTCCTGTTAATTATCATATTTGTGTAGTTATTATCAGCATTATGAGCGTAGTGTCCTACCTTTATATTGCGCCTTTTCTAGCACCTTTGATGTGGGCTACAGTGGCCTCTGTAAATATGTACTTAGAATAAAACTTTGCTTTAGTTCTAAATCAAAACAATTGTTATGCAAACCACCTTTGTTTCTGGAAGGATTATTAATTGCACAAAGTGACCCTCTCTGTTGCCCTCAAAGTGCTTCAATGAGCCCCCAAAACAACTATGGTAATGAAAGTCAAAACTGTATATTATAGCTGATTAGGTATATCCGGAAACTTTGAATCTGGTGGATGGTTTAGATAGGTGACGCTATTAAAATGAAAGTAAATTGGTGTGATTAACATTTGATACAGTGGACAAAGATTTCATTTTCTGTGGACTCAATAATAAATATGGACGCACTACTCGTTGGGGGATGAAGTCCCCTTGGCTGCTGAGGGTCCTTGGGGGCCATCAACCCTTCCTGTAACCTCCAGTAAGTCCCACATAGTGGGATTGCTGTGAGGTCGTTGAAGGCCACTCCCTCTTTCTCCACCACTCTGCAAATGTGACTACTAGTTAAAAAAACAAAGAAATTCACTTCAAAACCAAAGGTTACAGGAACATTATAGTTAGGAAATAGATTTTAAAAAGCTTCGAAATTTATTAAAAAAAAACAAAGGTTACATGGACGTTATAGTTAGGCTCAGAATTCACTTGTACAAAATCAGTGAAATTCAGCACTTATAATCACCTGAGCTAACTATAAATTACGTCCCGCAATGCACTGCTTATGACTTCACATATTACATCACTCATGACATGGTCAGTGACATCACTGATGGCATCTCAAATGACATCACTGATGACATCATATACAGAACCCCTTATACACCCACTCACACCCTCACACCTCCATACAACCTCTCGTATGCCCACTCACTCATCTACACAACCACTCACATACCCAGTCACATACCCATACCAGTACTCACACACCCACTCACTCTATAGAGCCACACACATACCCACTCTCTCGAACTCATAAAACCACTCACACAACTATTCACTAACCCATACAGCTACTCACACAACCACACACTCACCCATACAGCTACTAACATGCAGACTTATTCATCCAAACACAGTTACTCACACACCCATACAGCCACTCACTCACCCGTACAAGCTCTCACACACTCACTCAACCACTTACATACCCATTTACACATCCATACAAGCACTCACATCCTCTCACTCACCCATTCACACACTTACTCTCCAATTCAGTCACTCACACACCAACTCAATTAACCACTCAAACAGCCACTCACTCACCAATACAGCTACTTGCACACCCAGTCACTCACTCATGAGGCCAAACAGACACCCACTCACTCACTCAGCCATACAGTCACTTCACCCCACTTACCCACCGCCAGTCACTCACCCACACAGCCACTGACACACCCACTACCTCACCAATACAGCCACTCACAGAGCATCTCACTCATCCACACAGCTACTCATACACACATTTATACACCCATACAGCCACTGACACCCATGCACACAAGGATGCATACAGTCACAGAGCCACTCACATAATATATGTTAGAAGTAGTATCACTCAGTAGTAGTGCACCTGGTATAATAATTTGACTTTTGTAATAGGTTAGTATAAACGTTTAACTCCAATAAACTCTTAAAAACACTTACACTGACTTGATGATGTCATCAGTGATGTCATTTGAGATGTCATCAGTGATGTCCCTGACCAAATCATGAGTGATGTAATATGTGAGGTCATAAGCAGTGCATTGTGGGGGTCTATGTTATAGTTAGCTCAGGTAACTATAACTGCTGAATTTCACTGGTTTTGTACGAGTGAAATCTGAGCCAAACTATAAAGTCCCTGTAACCTTTGGTTTTCTCAGTGAATTTTATTTATATATATATATATATATATATATATATAATATATATATATGTCTTTTGGCGCTAGCTGTAGTAAAATGCTTACTCATGACAATGGACATAGCAATCAGACTACTACATCCAAACCACATTCACCTGTATATATACTGCACTTGTCCGCCCATATCGCTATGTGATCAAGGCTGCATGTCTGGCAGCCGAAACGCGTCATGTTGGACCTCTTTTTGATGTGTGAATAAACTACCATCCTGTTTTCACACCATCTTTTGGAGTCTGTGCCTGTGTGTTGCGCCGGAGTGTCTGTCGTGACATTGGGATTTCTTCGTGATATATATATGTATATGTATGTGTATGTGTATATATATATATATATATATCAAGAACCACAATCCTGATGAAAAATCCTCCTTAAGCAGGAAATCAGGTACGGACCACCAGATGGATTAAATATCGTGCTTTATTTGTGAATTGTCAGCAGCATGACGCGTTTCGACCGAGTTTCCCGGTCTTGATCACATGACATGTCAGGACCAAAATCACGTATTTATACACCAATTAGACCACGAGGGCAGTCCCTCCCATATATTTCATGGAGCTAAACAACAGACTAGCATTTCACATCATGCTCAACTTCTATCTAATCTATATTTTATCAATTCATAAGATTACACAATAAATTACAAATAATTGGTTGCATTGAATATAAATAGTGAAAACACATATCATTATTCTTTTACACCACCATAAATAGGTAATTGCGCAATTATACTTTGTATACAATACAGGGCCAGTGCCCAACATTGTGGTTGTTTCATGTAACCAAAATTCGAAATAAATATATTCTTGAAGTTGACTCACATCTGTTATTAATTCTAAAGTGCATAGTGCATAATTAGTGCTCAGAAAGAAGTGCCGAATAGTGCTAAAAACTATGATAGTGATAAAAGTGAAAACAACCAACTATTAAGTCATAGTTGAGTCATTTATATTAAAATCATACTAAAATATGGTAGGAGGCTGGACAACAGCTCAAGACCTCAATATCGAAATAAAGTGCAAATGCAAAGTAAGTATAAACATCAATGTTTTTGACCTGGTACCAGAGATCTTAATTTATATTGACTTATTTAAGATCAATAGCAATGTTAATCTACTACTAAACTGTGCAAATTACAATAGTGCAAATACGCATTTCTCTAAACAAACCAAAGTGAAGACATCTTATTCCACAACATTTCATTACACCCCAATAGAGCCATAAATATTAATATACTTCCATAGCTTAACCAATAATCGTTAGACAAAACACCTTACAAATACCGAATAAAACCCAGTAAAACCAGTAAAACCAGCTAAAACTCGGCATAAGACAAGGCCCAAGTCCACCTAAAAACCAGTCAAGCCAAAAAGAAGTATACACAATGGACCTTCATAAAAACTAATTAGCAGCAGTAGATAACAATAAATAAATGAATAGCTGTAGATCTTTGATCAGGGGTTCTCCTCTTAGCTAGTACATACTTGATAAAAACTAGATTCATGAATAGTAATATTATAAACAATGCTATAGAAAATTGTTATTAATGCTATAAAAATTATAGAAAATTATAGAGATCCTCCCCTGTATTCAGGCCATTTGGCATCTTAGTGTCGAGTATTAAAATGTATTGACTCTCCAGCTGTCGCAACTGTCTTTCCCTGTTACCCCCTCTTAGTGACCTGGGGACTGCATCTATTACAAAGTAACAAAGATCATTTAGATTGTTATGATGGACAAGTTTAAAATGGCGAGCAACCGGATAACTGGGATCTGAATTAACTATCGCACGCAGGTGTTGTAGAATACGGTTAAAAACCTGAAGCTTTGTGCTGCCTACGTACTGGAGATGACATGTACATTCCAGCACGTATACCGCAAAATCAGTTTTACAAGTAAAAAGCCCATTGATTTTGCTTGGGGTAAGTGAAAAAGCATCCAAGTATTCCTGTTTATTAATCCCGAATCTGCAAGCCCTACAGGAGCTACATTTGTAAAAACCTGTCCTGGCCGAAAGCCAATGTTTTGTGTTACACACTTCTGGACTAGTTTTAACAAGAGCATCCCTCATAGAGGGTGCCCTTCTAAAAGTGATTGCCGGCCTTTCATCTAGTAAAGGAGCTAGAGTAATATCAGTCTTCAATATGGGCCAATTTTTATTTATAATTTTTCTGACTTGTTTTTCATGACAACTATAAGTAGTTATCAAACGTACCACACTATTTTCCCTGAGTGATTTACTCTCTCTCCCTGTTTTTACATACTCCGTTCCATTTGGCAGGATGGTATCACTCCCTGTGTTATGTACTTTAGTCAAAGCTGCTTGCAGACCCTTCATGATATATCCACAAGCTTGAAACCTTTGTACAGAATCAGCTAAACAATGTGTAAGATCTGTATTATTGCTGCATATTCTTTTAATTCTTAAAAACTCCCCATACGGGATGCTTTTAATGAGGTGTCTGGGATGGGAGCTGCTAGCATGTAATATTGAATTCCCAGATGTTGCCTTTCTATGAAGTTTAGTATGGATAGTATTGTCCTCAATATAGATTTCAACATCCAAGAATTCTACCTTTTTATTACTTATAGTGGCCGTGAATTCTAGATTCAAGATGTTAACATTGATAGCATTAACAAAGTCCTGTGCCGATTCCTTAGATCCACGCCAGATTATACATACGTCATCTATGAATCGCCACCATTTGACAACATTATTGGCAAGTACATCCCCGTGAGTCTGACCGAGGACATGTCTCTCCCACCAGCCAACGTGCAGACACGCATAGCTGGGAGAGAAACATGCCCCCATAGCCACACCACGTAGTTGCTGATGCACCTCTTTATTGAACAAAAAAAGTTGTTTTCCAAACATAATACAATCATTTTTAATAACATTTTGTTATGCTGATTAAATTGCACATCCCTACTAGATAAGAAATGTTTTACTGCATTTAAACCGTCACAGTGATTGATACTCGTATAGAGGGAGCATATATCCATGACTATAAGTTGATAATCTTCATTCCAGGTAACTTCTCTAATTTTATTAAGGAAATGACCTGTGTCCTTAATGTACGATGGAAGATTTTCCACATACTCATGTAGAAAAAAGTCCACATATTTTGAAATAGCTTCAAGAAGACTTCTTTGTGCTGAAATAATAGGACGACCAGGCACAGGAAATGTTTGCTTGTGCACCTTTGGAATGAAATATAATGTAGGAGTAATTGGATGATCATTCCTAAGGAAATCGTGTTCTTTTTTGCTGATCAATCCTTCTCTTTTCCAAAGTGCCAGCTCTTTAAACACCAGGGGCCATATGTATCAAGCTCATTTCCCGTTCAGCAAACGGGCCGATTCTCAGAATCGGCCCTTTGTGAACGGAACAAGCCTTTCGGGATGTATCATCCCAGAGGCATGTCAGAAATAGAGAATCGCAAAATTGCGATTCTCTATTTTGCAAATGCATTTAAGGAATCGCAAATTGCGATTCCTTAAATGAAATGTATGAAGCACCTAAGTTGTGCGATTATGGCTTAAGGAATCGCAAATTACCACCAACTACAGGTTGGTGGTAACTTGCGATTTCTTTGAGAAATGCATTTTTTGCATTTTTCAAGTGGCAGGTGGCGCACATACATGCCCCTAGGGCATGTATGTGCGCCACATGTGCACCCATGCTCATTTCAGGGGTGCAACAGGGTGTCCCTTTGGACACCCTTGCAACCTTGAAATTGCATTCTCAATTTGCGATTCTCTAATTGCTAATCGCAAATTGAGAATGTCCTCCCATTCATTCCTATGGGCCTCTAGGCCCATAGGAATGAATGGGGAGGGTTTCCTTAACTGCGATTCGCAATTTGCGAATCGCAATTAAGGAATATGTAGGATTCGCAATTTTTCTTGCGAATCCTACATACATCTCGTTTGCGATTCTCAAATAGCGATTCTTAAAAATTCGCTATTTGAGAATCGCAAACACAAACTTTGATACATATGGCCCCAAGTCTTTTACTGATTTAAGTTCCTGGAAAGACGCTTTCCTATAGCACATTGGATCATTCAAATGACGTTTTGCTTCTTCAAGATATGTATCACGGGGCCACAGCACTATGTTGCCCCCTTTATCGGCTTTATTAACAATTATATTGCCATTGTCATGAATTTTACGCATGAGTTTTGAGTATTGTATTTCAGCATAACTTCTATGTTTAAGATTCTGTGTAGTAGTGCGATTGAGTTTCTTTAAGTCCTCAATTACGCAATCACTAAAAGTATCTATTGCGTCTTTAGGCATAAGAGGAATAAAAGTCGATTTAGGGCGAAATGGACTAATTGCTGCACACCCACTTGCAATACCCATTTGTTGAAGTTCATCCTGTGTGTCTAAAATGGTGTCATCAGTATGTCCTGCCAATGCATACATAGATCTTAATGTAGGAATATCAGCTGTTTGAAGATTAATGCTTGGTTGATTCGTCGAAATAATAGTAGCAGCTGTTTCACTAACTTTATTCAGCTTGAAATGTTTGATCAATTTGAGTTTGCGTATAAATTTAAAAACATCAATCCGTGATTGCACATACTTGAAACCATTCTTGGGGCAAAAAGATAATCCCAAAGCCAGTAACTGTAACTCAGCAGCATTCAATACGGTTTCTGTCAGATTGATGACTGTATTGGCAGTATTGGTCATTTTATTTGTTATTAGGGCCGTTGATTTCCTTTCCCTCATTTCCCTTTCCTTCTGCCTCCTCCGTTTGCGCCTCTGTTTGCGGCGTTCATTGCGCCTGCGTCGTTTTTCATCTGGGGGATTCTCGGCCTGAGTGTATGTCGACGATCCTCTATTATAAACCCCAATTCCTCAGAGGGAGTAAAATTAATCTGAGGCTGCACACATTGAACCATTAAGCTGCCATCATCAGAGTCATTACTACTTGCTAAGAAACTCAAATCCGTGTCTGATGTCTCTGTATGAACATTGCTTTGTGCAGGAGCAGTTGGAACTTTCGTGACTAGTGCTTGTCTTTTAACCGTTTCAAACTTTTTGGAGAATGTAAACACTCTGCCCGTCTCGTAATCCCTCTTATCGCGCGCAAATTTGAACACTTTGCGCGCTTTTATCACTTCTTCATGTTTGTTAAGGCGTCTCTTGATTTCATCTCTACCTTTTTTAACAGCTTCCTGTTGTTCCAAGGCATCTAATTGCTGATTTAGAATATCAATTTGTTTGAGAATATCAGTCCTATCAATTTCCGCATATTTGATGAGTATACAGACCATGTTCATGGACGCCTCCAGATTGTTAGTTGCCCATTCTTTTAACATTAGGGGATTAGGATTCTCAAACGATGGGGCAATGAGTACACGTATGCGGCCACATCACACTGAGCACCCACCCCTAAGCAGTTCGGTGGCTGAAGTGGCATCTTTTGGCTTACCTAACAGACTTGGGAACCGCCGGACCGCCGCTTCCCCAATTACAATTATGCCATTTATTTGGACCGTGACTGCACGAGGTGATTTACTGAGGTGATGTTTTCGAGTTGGAGTTGGGATTCTAGCAGTGGGGTAAAGGTCCAGGACAGCCGCTTTTTCTCCATAGCCTAATCCAGGTGAAGGAGGGGAGGAAGCAGTCACCGCCCACTTGGGGAGTACTTACGATGATTGACTGCTTCATGGAAACTCGGAGTGCCGGGTCTCTGGACATCCCCCTCTACCTGTCATAGTGCCTCAGCCAATCGCAGAGAGGTGCACTGTGTTTTATGTAGACACCTGTGAACATTACATTTTGGCGGCATTTGAAAAAGTCATTACAGACTAAACGCGTCATGCCTCTGCCTGTTCATTAAAGCGAGTCTCCTGATGTACCCGCTTGGGCTCGTTCTTTTCAAGGAGAAGAGAACTTGGTTATATATATATATATATATATATATATATATATTCACTGAAAAAAACACACAGGTTTCAGGGACGTTATAGTTAGTCTGACATTTCACTCGTACAAAACCAGAGAAATTCAGCCGTTATAGTTAGCTGACCTAACTATAACTCACACCCCCGCAAAGCACTGCTGATGACGTCACATATTACATCACTCATGACATGGTCAGTGACATCACTGATGACATCACTGATGACATCCCAAATTACATCACTGATGACATCATCCACTTAATCTCTGATACACCTACTCACACCCTAATATAACCTTTCATACACCCACTCTAAAATACAGACTACCATTCTTGAAACCGTAGACACACCAATACCAGTTAGTAGATACCCACTCACTGATTCATAGATCTACACACACATCCTCTCACTCACCCATACAGTCACTCATACATGCAGTACTCATCAATACAGCCGCTATTATATGCACTCATGCACCCATTCAGACACTCACATACCGCCACTCACCCATAGAGTTACTCACACACCTAGTCAGTCACCCAAAGAGTCAATCACAATGCCATTTACTCACCTATACAGTTATACACACACCACCTCACTTATTCATACAGATACTAACACATACTTACTCTCTTATACAATCACTGACACAGGCACACACTCATCCATACATCCACTCTCACAATCACTCACTCTCACATATAGTCACATATATACTCCAACACTCACATATACTGCTTTTCACATATGCAGTTACTCACACATATACCACTGAGACATCCATTCACTCACCAACACAGCCATATGCACACTCACTCTCCCATACAGCCCCTCGCAGGCGCACTCATGAACCCATACACCCAGTGAATCACCCACTCACACATCCATGCAGGTAGTCACAAAACACACAGACACTCTGGCACCCATACAGGTACTCAGACAACCAATCAATAACCCATATAGACACTCATGTACCTATTCACCAACCCATGCAGCCACTTACACACCAACTGACAGACTGATACAGACATTCACACAGATTAGTCACTCACCCATACATTCACCCAGACATGTATAATCACTCACTTATACAGTCAGTCACACACTGACTGAATCATCATATATATCACATTCTTAAACTTTTTAGAAACACTCGCAGTCACTGGATGATGTAATCAGTGATGTCACTTGAGATGTCATCAGTGATGTCACTGACCATGTCATGAGTGATGTAATATGTGACGTCATCAGCAGTGCATTTCCGGGGCCGTCAGTTATAGTTAGCTCAGCTAACTATAACGGCTGAATTTCTCTGGTTTTGTACAAGTGAAATGTCAAACTAACTATAACGTCCCTGAAACCTGTTTTTTCCAGTGACTGTCTAAGGTTTTTTAAATGCTAATTTCTGACTATAACGTCCCTGAAACCTGTGTTTTTTTCAGTGAATTTTATATATATGTATTCAATCTTCTCTCACTCTTACAAGGAAGGAATCAGCACTCACGTTGTAGTTTGGAAATATTTAATCTGCAAAGGACGCGATCCACTTGTTTTGGCCCGTCCAAACCTTGATAACGATACAAGACGTCATTGTAGCTTCCTTGTTTAAATGTACAGATGCCTCCAGTTGCCAACATTAACAAAGGACTACATATTACATTAATCCAAAAAGCTGGCGGCCATATTAGCCTGGTCACGATGTGAAAATTCAGATATTCTTACAATAAAGAAAAGAAAACAAGTGTGAATATGCACACAAAGTCATTTCAGCATATCTTTCCCCGTGACCGCAGTACCTGTATGTTCGTCAACGTGACTTGTTCATAACAAACATACTTACGATTGCAAACATCAACATAAACAATGGACTACACATTACTTTAAAGTGAAAGGCTATCGGCAATATTGATCTGGGCACGTTTTAGCGATTATAGTTCCATTTCATTCACAGCTCATTTGAGATGTCATGAGTGATGTCATGAGTGATGTCATGAGTGATGTCACTGACCATGTTATGAATGATGTAATGTCTGAGGTCATAAGCAGTGCATTGCGGGGCGTAAGTTATAGTTAGCTCAGGTAACTATAACTGCTGAATTTCACTGGTTTTGTACAAGTGAAATCTGAGTCTAACTATAACGTCCCTGTAATCTTTGTTTTTTTCAGCGAATTTCTAGTTTTTTTTTAACGTTAAGTAAGATGCCTATCACAATGGATGGTGGGGGGGTTGGAAGCAGGGCCTGGCATGGCATTGTGCTGCCCCCACCCAAGCTTGCTGCTCCTGCCTCCCCTCCTCTTTGCCATCCATTGTCCAAGTCCATGCCCCTGCTCCCTCATTACAGCCCTGTGTGGCCGTTGTTCTGCCACTGGCCTTCCCGTCTTCTCTGAACAGTTAGCTTGCTGCCCTATCCACTTCCTCCCTATACTCTGTTGTCTGAATCCATGCACTAGTCTCCTCCCTCCTGCCATGCATGGTCTGATGTGCTGCCACTGCCCTCCATTTAGCATGATGTCCCAGTCCACTCCATTGCCCAATTCTATGCCCCATCATTGACATTCTGCTTAGCCTCTGTGCTTAGCTTGCTGCCCCTACTCTCCTTCCCCCTGCCCTCCGATGTCTGTGTGCATGCCCCTGCTCCATCCTTTTTGCCCACCACGTTCCATGGACCTGCCCCTCCTATCTACTCTGAGTGTTCTGTTGAGCTGCCACTCTCCTCCCACCTGCCTAGCACTGTCAGATGACTGTAACCTGTCCCTGCCACCTCCACCCTGCCTGTCCAAGTTCCATGCCCCTATCCCCTTCCTCCTGTCCTCCATGGTCCATTTTACTGCCACACCCTTCTGCCCTCCCTGGTCTGTTGTGCTGCAACTGCTCCTCCTGCCTGCCCCGCGGGGTCTGTTGTGAGGTCCCTTCCCCTGAACTCTCTTGTCTGTGCCCAGCTCCTACCCCTCCCTTCTATCCTCCATGTTCCTTTGTGCATGCCCCTGCCCCCTCCTTCTTGCCCATCATGGCCATTGTGCTGCCACTAACCCTCCCGCATGCCATGCATGGTCTTCTGTGCTGCCATGGCCCCTCCCACCTTCCCTGTGTGGTCAGCTAGCTGCCCCTGACCCCCTCCCACCTTCCCTCCATGGTCTGTGTGTATGCCATTATAGTCTCACTGTTGCCCTCCATGGTGTATTGTGCTTCTAGTGCCCATCCTGCCTGACCTCCATGGTCAGCTAGCTGCTCCTGCCCCCTTGCCCCCTGCCCTCTGTTTTCCATGTGCAGACCCCTATTCCCTCCCTCCTGGTGTGTCTGTTCCATTGTAATGCCCCTGATCCCTCCCTCCTGCCCTTTATGGTCCGTTAAGCTGCACCTTTCTCTCCTGTCTGTCCATTATGGTCAGCTTGCTGTCATTGCCTCTTTCCCCTCTGCTCTCTGTTGCCCATGTGCATGGTCCTGTCCTCTCCCTATTGATTTCCCTGGATTGTTGTGCTTCACTGCCGTCCTGCATGCCCTGTGTGGTGTATTGCTCGGCTGCAAACCCTGATGCCTGCCCTGTAAGGTCAGTTTGCTGCACCTTTCCATGTCCCTCACATCCTCTGTTATCCGAGTCCATGTCCCTACCCCAATTCCTCCTGCCTTCCATGATCCAATGTACCATACTTGCTAACATTTTGAACTTGGTAAGAGGGAGATTTTGGAAAAAAAAACTGGGGAATTGATTTTCCCCATTGACTTACATTGAAAAAGAGGAGACTGTAGACAGGAGACAGATAACATAAAGCCCATTTGGGCTTAAAAACATTGGGCTCTTCCTGTCTGAATCGGGTCGGTTGGCATGTACGGTTGTACTACCACTGCCTCTTCCTTCTGCCCACAATGGTCTATTATATTGCCACAGCCTCTCTTGCCTGTCCTGCATTGTTTGTTTGTTGCCCCTGCCCCCCTTTCCACTGCCCTCCATAGTCTGTTGTGGTGCCACTGCCCTTCCTGCCTGCCCAGTGTGGTCAAATTGTTGCCTCTGCACCCTCCGACCTGCCTTCAATTTTCCGAGTCTGTGACCCTGACCTCTGCCTCTCAACAGTATCCTAATGAACAACTAGATTGCTAACATTCTATATTCATTAAAAGTGTGGCATGTCTGACGTCATCTTGATGTAATCAAAACTGTAATACCTAAAGCACTTCCTTTAGAAATTATAGAAACGAGAGGGCCTTATTTGCATTGAAATTATGGTTAGTACTCTAAAAAACTAAAATGAGGACATATTTCCTGAGTCTCAAATAGCAACACATCACTTTTAAATTATTTGTTATCTTTATGTTTTTTTTATCCAGTTGACCACATGATTAAATGTTGCACTTAGGGGAGAGGATGTGGTGTTACTTCCAGAGCTGCAGACTTCGCATCTGGGGAACCAGGTTGGAGTTTCTGCTTCAGCTCAACATTCTGTGATTCTGGTCAAATCACTTAATCTCCCCATGCCTACAACCAAAATGAATTTGTCCTTGTGTGGTAACCAATGCTCATGTAAAGCACTCCAATACCTGACCAGTCTGCACTATATAAAACTGCTAAAAAATGAGAAATATAAAGTGTTTTCCACACTTCTGTCATTGGGCTATACGTGGGCTACATCTGGGTGATATTTGTGCTACATTTGGGCTCCTTTTTCTCTGGTGGCCATCTTGGGAGACTTCAATTTAATTCAATAAACTTTATTCGATCTGATTTAGAAACATAGATCATAAAAGTGTACATAAAAACAGTAAATCCTCTTTCTTAATACAATACAATGAGACTTAATTAAAACCAGTAGGTAAAAACGGGTGTTACAAAGCCCGGCTCAGAGCAACTTCAGTTTAACAGAATAGTAAAGTTCAATGTTTCACAAGATCAATCTCAAGAGCTTCGTGCAAAATACGCAATAAGGGGTCCAAGTAAGATGCAACGATCCAATACCTGACCAGTCTGCACTATATAAAACTGCAAAAAAAAAAAAGTGTTTTGCACACTTCTGTCAATGGGCTATACGTGGGCTACATCTGGGTGATATTTGTGCTACATTTGGGCTCTTTTTTCTCTGGTGGCCATCTTGGGAGACTTATTTGTTATGAAGTTTCCTAATTTCCTCATTTACTGCAGTCTCCTTAGTAGGAAATGCTTTCAGTTTTTACTTTGATTATATCAAGAAGGCATTCAGATGTGTCACACATTTGCCATAAATTCAGAATGGTAGCACTCTAGTTGCTCATTAGATCACTGTAGTAAAGCTACTGCTCACAAGGGAGTTAACTGGAAGTCTGCTGCTGGTATTGAAAGTGCATGTTTCAGTCTGCATGTCAGATTTTTGTAATGAAATAGAAGAGGATTTGAGAAGCCACTCAAAATGTGCCCTAATTTTTCTTTCTGCAGCACTAATCATAATTTCTATGGCAAAATGAACCCCCTCATTTTGTTCCTTTTTAAATTAAATGTTTTAAGTGTTACCAGTTGATTCCAATCAAGATGGCTTCAGGTGTGCCATACTTTTGTCATAAGTAAGACTGTTAGCGCTCTAGTTGTTCTTTAGAACACTCTGGGAAGCTGCAGTCAGTGTTGCCAGATTGGGCTATTTCCCGCACAAATGGGCGACATTTTCCCATTTGTGTGGGAAAAACCCACACCTGGCGGGTGGCTACATTTTGGGCGTATATTAGCCCCTTGTGTGCAAATTTGTAGCTGGGGCGGCGCCGACGCTCATCATGCACATGATGATGCATTGTGTTGACGCGCCGCGCCTATCACTCTGTCAGTCAGTGGCACAGACACTAGCTCCTGCTCCGCACACGAATAAAGGTCAGCGGCGATTGCCGAATGAGCGCAAAGCGTGCTGCATGGCTGTGGCATGATTGGAGGATTGGGCACATGAGTCACAGTCAACTGCAAGCGCACATGCTGCTGTTGCGACGTGTTGCCGGTCATCCGAGCCTGGTGGTGCAGTGGGTGAACAGTCTAGGGGCTCACAGGGCCATCAATCTTATAGCGTGCGATAGCGCTACCAAAGACGACCTGTCAATACATTTTGGGCAGCCCCCGCGGCGCTCTTTACAATGAGCGGTCACACATGCCACGCAGAGTCTCGGCGCGGGCAGCACACTCAGCAGAGTGACGACTGGCGTCGGGATCGCACAATCGTGTCACAGTCATACTGTCACTGTTTCGTCGTCATGGAAAAGACTGAGACAAAATGAGTGACTGAGTGTGACCACCACCAACGCTGCAACTGACTTTGAGAGTCCCACTCCCGACCGGGGCCGGCCTGTGACTTCACTCCGAGTTGTACTCGTGATTGCGGCCACGAGCGGCCCGTTATGAATTGCCACGCTCGCCAGCTTTAAATTGCAGTAAATAGTAAGTGGAGTGAGGTATTCTCCGCTTTTGTTTTGTAAATCATGTCACTGTTATGCGGCCGGTAATTGTTGGCAGGGCAAGCTCCTTTCCGTGTTCTCATGACTCCACAGTCTGGCTGGCTCTGTCAGTCAGTGCATGGCGCGTATAACACCAGACAGGATCAGGCATTTTTTTACAAGTCCTGCCGGGCCCTAGAAAATCATTGCTGCGACCCTTTTAGGGCATAGGCAAAATAAACTAATCGACTTGTTTCCTGTCACGGTGAGGCTGTTTTTAAAAGACACACATAGCGCACTGTGTAACTTAACTTCTACTGCTGCTAGCATTTGCCCTTTCTGCCCCAGTCATGGTCTGGCAATTTTACACCGTCAATGAAATTTCTCTGTGGTTCTGAAAGCAGCAGTAGGGATCACAATTGTAAAATCATGTAGGATTAGATTGTGGGTATACAATCGTTTGTCAGTAGGATCAGGTATTTGTAGCAGTTTCATGTTCTTTTCATAGCTTGTCCTTGCTCAAATGAGTGTTATTTCTTATGTTTATCTGTTTCCATGAACTTAATTTCTTGATTTTGCTCGCAAAAAAGTGTCACTCTTGGTGTCATACATTTAGTAGTTGAATGTCATTCATAAGTACTCTGAAACCTTGAAAATGTCACACATAAGCACTCTTGAAACGTGGCAACTATGCAGTCTGTGTTTTCATGTTGAATATTGCCCTTCCATTTCTGGTGCTTTGCAATAGTTTTAAGATCTTTGTAGAGTTTCTCGTTGCTGAAATGGCTGTAATTTGTTATATATATATATGTTTCCCTCATCTTCATTGCTTGATTTTTGCTCGCGAGAAAGTGTCATTCATAGTCGTTGAATGTCACTCATAATTACACTGAAATTATGAAAATGTCACACATAAGCAATCTGAAACCTTGGCAGCTATGCACTGTGTCACTCCTCTCTCGACTGGCCTGGTGGTGTGGCCCTGTGCTGCTGTGGCCGTCGACTCGTGGGGCCTGGCCGCAGCATGTAGAAGCAAGCACAAATTGAAGTAAGTTAATTTATAGACATCAACAATAGCTGAAACAAATGTTCAGTATTTGGGAAATGTGTGTTTATCCGAATAATCCATTAGGAAGAAAGAGGGGTGAAGGACAAAATGCCTGATTCAGTAATAACGAGTTAGGTTTTGCCTTATAAAGCATTGCAGCGACCTCTTTAAGATCGGCATGATGAGTACATCAGATTCGGCCCCCCAATCTGTGTTCGAAGCCAATTTAGCGAACTAAAATTATGACTCTCTTGTAGGCACATGCATGCGTGCACGTCCTTGTGGAGTCCTTTCTGTTGCTCTTAAGCTGGAGCCAAATTTAAGTGTCACATGCGCAATGGTTTAATAAATAAAATCAGTAAAAGGAGAGGCGAATTGTCAACGGGCATTACGGAGAAGTGAAAAAAGCTTACGGAAATCCTCATATCAACTGAATTGCCTTTGATATGACGAGAAAACTGCACTACCAAAGTGTACTCTAAAATTATACAGCTATCCACACAGCATCCGTTGCAACAAAGAGCACACACTTCCGGAGTGATGGCAAAGTATTTTCATCTATTCCAAAGGACCATTTATTACAAAGTGCTTTTATTGTGTGTGACCACCCCTTCAAAATGTGTTAAATGCACAATAAAACCAGTGGGTAAGTAAGAGCACACTGTTCTTTGTTGCAAAGGATGCTAAGAGGTTAGATGTGCATGTATATGTAAATATATATGTAAATAGTGCATACCCACAAGCCATTAAGATATATTAGGGAACAATGATATATCTTCTAACAAGATGACTATGTTTACAATTAAAATCCGAAACACAACTATGAAAAAAAAATAAAAGCAGCGTAAAAATGGCACTAAAAGTGCAATAAAAGTTTCGCATGTTGTGCCGCAAATATCTTGGAGAGTCTGAACTTATGGAACTGGTACACTATACACTGGCGGGCCTGGCAGTGGCCCTGTATGTATGTCACGCCTGGCCGCAGACCCAAGTATTCGGGCAACAATCAAAAGGGTCGGCCCAGCTGACAGTCGTGACCACACCTTGATAGGACCGAAACAACACTTAACTCTCACCACCAGGCCTACACAACGCTGCTGACCTTCCTCCTTCCATCCAGAAAGGGAGATGGCAGCAGCGTAACATGTATGGGCCAACACAGGCTGTCATTGCCTGGTAAAAGGCTAACTCACTGCAACACCTTCAACCTAACCAGACCCGCTCAAAACTGAACAGTACCCTCCTGCTCCCATAGAAGCCTCGTTCCCTGGCCCATGGAGTACATCTTTTCAATATACAAGACATGAGATCGTTCACTGCGGTGTTAAAATGTGCACCTTCCGTGCTGCATAGCCCTCATCCTTTGTTGCCCAAGCAGCACCTGTCCTTCATGTGCAAGTGAAACGTGTGAGTTTGGGAGGAGTTACATTGATAGAGAACTTTTAATGTAGGATTAACTACCATAGATGTGCAGAGAAAGGGCATTAAGTGTTGTGTGAAGAGCAGTAGACGGTTAAAAGGATGAAGGGTTGAAGATTTTGCAGATTTGGAACTTAAAGGTATAGTACAGAGGTGCACAAAAGAAAAGATGACCAAAGAATGTTGACTCGGTCTCTAAGGGAGAGGGCCGATTTTGGAAAGCAGGATGGGGCCAGTATGAGACAGCAAGGGCCTACCTAATTTAGCATTAAGGCCGTCATTACAAGGGGGATTCTGGTTTTGGCCATTTTGGAGTGGCCCCGTGTTCCTGCATCTGGAATTACCTGGTGAATAAATACTGAGCCTGGTTTTACCAGGTGAGAAAACACACATGGTAAAACCACCAAGGCTGAGTCCGGGAACAGTCTCTGCCAATCTGCTATCACTTCCACAGCACTATGTACCCTTAACTGCCCCAGAGTCTGCTCTGTCCACTCACATTCTTCTGACTCCTTGCCTGCCGCACAGCAGTCTTCTGTGACCCCCATTCCCCTCGTGGGTTATTTTTTTACAAGTTAACTCAGGGTGAAGTAGGATATTCCCTGTTCAATGGACTTCATCTCAGAATGCCTGGAGTTAGGGGTAGTGATACCGACCAGAAGCAGAAATTTCAACTTTGATACCACTCCCATCCCGCCCCCTGATGATACCCAATTTGTGCTCAAAGTTCAATGGATTAAAAAATGAGTAAAAAATGATTACACTCAAGCGATGAATGTCTAATAGCTGGCTTCGCCCACGAGGCCCCACAGTGAGCACTCAGAACAGAGACATAGAATGGTCACTAGCTAAATAGCTTAGATATGAGGTCAAACAAAAGGGACAAAAAAGCTGCTGAAGATTTAGCGGTGTGGGCAAATATGCTGCAGGTATTAACGACCATGCATGACACAGGGATTCAAGATATACCACAGAAGAGAGCTGCAAGGGCTATAGGATTGATCCCCTGGTGACCAGGACTTGAGAAACGGAGGCCACACACAGGATAGATTTAGTAAATGTTTTTTCTTACGGTAAGAGTAGGAATGAGTGCTATATGATAAGTAAAGCACTCTGACTCAGATGCTCTGTATGGACTTGTTATCTTTGATGTGAACATTTGCTGTTGTAAAGCGCTCTGATACTTTTGGGACTAGCTAGTGCTATATAAAACTCTCAAATAAATAAATAAGTGAAGGTTGCTGTGCTACTGTCTGTGTGTTACCTGTTCTGCGTGAGGGAAGCGCAACCTGCTGCTGCCTCCAACACATGGCCGTGGCCGTAACGCCACATCCTCTGCCATATTCAATTTAGGCAGGAGACTGCACATTTTGGAAGCTAAAAAGTGTATTATTTTACGTAACTAGCTCTTAAAGTCCCCCCAACCAAAATACAAGTTAAAGGAGTAATTATTTTACCATGGGTTTGTCTCTGAATCTCCCTCTTATTTGTTTCCAAATATTGACATATATGCTGTGGATGAAGTAGAAGTGGAGGTTGTCAGACTCCATTCGGGAAGGAGGGAGGGGGACTTGAGGGCTATGGGGTAAACGGGGGCTACTGGGCATTAACTTTGGGAGTTGCTTAAAATACAAATTAGAGGAAGCAGTAATTAGCACATAATACTATTTCTGCCTTTCTCAATCTCTCAGTGTTTCTACTATTGTAGCTTTAGCAGTGCCTGTTACAAGTTGCAAAGTCACAGTGGGGACGGGTCATGAAAATGAGTAGCATTAACAGAGGTGCCCAGTTAACCCCCTCCCACTATCTGTATATTGAATAGAATTTAGATTCATCCTTGAAGTGGTTTCTGATGACTATTTCTGCATAATTTGAGAGTTGCGACTTTGGGCTGATTTTTGGGCTGACACTGGTCTGCTTTGGGCTAAATTTGGGCTTATACTTGAGCGGCTTTGGGCTTGGAACGGGTCTCAAAATCTGGCAACACTGGCTGCTGTAGAACACAAAGGAATCAACTGACAGTCTCTGCCCTTGTTGGATGTACATGTTTTACTGAGAATGTCAGACTTCATTCTCACATGACTGAGAAAGATAATGTGAATTTACAGAAAATATGCTCTCATTTTACCTTCTAGAGCACCTTCCAAACCTCTATGAGAAAAGCATGAGAAAATAATTTTCTCTCAAACATGATTCATGATATCCCAGCAGAAGGCTTTTTCACAGGGTGAAATCACTTTAGAACACACCATACTTCCTAAAATTAGTATGGTACCATCAACAAATGATTTATAATGTAACTAAAGTCTGTTATCACCCTTTATACCTTCTCCTTTTGGTGACCCTCTGAACCTTCCATTCACTACAATGCATTTTAATGGGGTGCTATCATGTATATTGGTCCCAAGATGGCTGCCAACACTTCTTGGATGAAGTGCTGACAGCCAATCAGATCTCACGATGAGATGTGTGGTTAGGCTCCACCCAGATATATACATTTGTTTTTCCTTTAATATTTAAAAAACTACTGAACGGATTTACACCATTTAAAGAAAAGAGTGCACTCTGGACCAAGAGCTACCGTTCTGCAAAATTTGGTGTAATTCCGTTCAGCAGTTCGGGCTGTAGCCGCGACAAAAGTTTCCTATGGAAATTAACATGGAGAAAACAAGTTTTGGGACGCCCATTTTTTCTCGGCCCCCGCTTGACGAATCACCCCAAAACTTTCAAGGCAGGATGTGACCCAAGCGCCCCATTAGTTTTGAAAATTTCGCGAAGATTCGTCAAACGGCGTCAAAGACATTGGCAAAAGAAAAAACGCTTTTTGAATAGAAACAAGGTCCTAACTGGTAATATATATATATATTTCCAAATCCACTTCGCGTCGCGAAATAATGCACTCTCAGGACCCAACAATATTGCTAGTTCAGGAAGTTTATTTTGCTTCCACGCTACGTGTTTCGGCAATTACGCCTTGCTCACACGAAAGAAGTGAAAATTCAGTCATCATTATACACGAACTGACCACCTCGTAATAAGCTGCAATAAACAAAGGACTTGCGTTACAGAGATCCAGCTGTATCAAAATAATAAGCGGCCATATTGGAACTGTTTGTTGTCCACTGATAGTGAGTGTGCTGCATTCATTAGAAATAGATACAATTCATTTTGTGCCCTCTGTATCGGAAAATACTACCAGTACATTTCGTTCAGTTAATACTACAGAGCGATAGTGGAAAAACATGACATGATATAAACAACGTCCCATGTTACATATTGCGATTAAATTAATCCGTCATATTTACTGGCCTTCTGATTAATGTAAATCTATTCAAATGGTTACCTGTAGACAAGATGTAATGCACTGTCCTTACTCGGCCCCTGCACGTCTTGAGTGTGGGTGCCAGTCATGATGTTAGGAGCAGGTGGTCACGTGATCTGTGCGCAAACCCGTGTCTCAATAAAGAAAATTGAAATTGAGTCTAAACCCATTTAACACATTACTGCTGTAATTGTACAAGGACAGTGAAGCCGAAACCTTCGAAAATGTCATGTTGTACCCATGTCATGCCGCTGCGTGCGAAGGGCAATAAATCATACCATGACCCTTATTGACAAAAGGGGAAAAAGATCGAGAAATAGGACAGAAATTAAATTCATGCACTTGTCTAATGTCCGTTACTAAATCAATACGTATAAAATATATATCTCTCCATGTCCCCTCAGCGTGATCCCAATACTGGGCAAATGCCCTCCATCAAAGGATCTAGCCCTGCAGTGGCAAGTGTGACATAAAACAAGAGTGAGGGTTACATTAAATATAGCGCCTCTGCCCACCTCCAAGCTCATATCTCATATTTAATACAATCATTTCTACTCCATAAAGGGCCTGTGCCCATGTTTGTAATCAGTCCAAGGACTAGTACAGCACAAAACAGTATGCTTAAAGAAAAAAAGAAAGATCAAACCACAGGTGAACGATCTGGACTGACGTGATACAGCGTCGCCATGTGCCTCTGGAAAAAGGTTAGGGAAACCGTGAATGTGAAACTACCGAAGTAGTGTGGGCCCCTTCCTTTCCTCCTGTAGTGAAAAGGGAGAAAGAAAAAGAATTAGATTAAAACCAACGTTACATGAATTACTGCACTTAATAAAACCTTACATTTACATAATCCCTAAGAAGCTAGGGAGGAAAACATGAGAATTAGGAGAAGTTTATATTTCATACAGATGTATTCTAAGTTCTTCGTCAAGGTTCAACCCACCCGGGCTTTTGGTCTGGAGATCAATAATGTACATGGATTCCCGTTGTCTAAGTTTTAATGCTCTATTGCCTCCCCTTGGGGGTCTTGGGATATGTTCCAGTGCAAAATAGCTGAGTAGGGTATTGTTGGAAAAATGATGTAGTTGGAAATAGCGAGGTGCAGGATACTGTTGGTCCTGGTTAGTGATTGCCCGCATATGTTCTAGCACACGTTTTTTTGCCGGATGAATGGTGCTGCCTATATATTTCAATTTGCACGGACATTCCAGGCAGTATATAACAAATGGGGTACCACATGTGAGGAACTGGGTAATGACCTTCATCCTCCCTCGCCCACCTGGGAATTTTTCCTCATGTAGCTGTTTTTGCAGGCTTTACAATGTCCGCAAGGAAAGAAGCCCTTGAGTCCTTGATCTTTCATGGTATTGTAGGATGTTATCAATAAAGGCAAAGAAGGTGCCCCCTAATTTTAATTTCAGGTCCAAGAGGAGGGGGAGAAACAGGCAGAAACTATAGGAAGACCTCTGGCTGACCTATATTTCTTTTAAGAATAGCCTATGGCTTATGTACGCCCCACAAGAAAGAAGCTTTTCCTATCTATAGTAAAATCATATAGAAATGGCAATGGTGATTAGATAGACATTATTTTTTATTTTTTATTTGTTATTTTTCATTTTCAAAAAGAACACAAAATTTCATTTAAGAGCATATTACATTCACAAATCACAAAATGATATAATGTAAATAATTCCCCCAAAATTTTTTGGGCATAAATATACGAAATTGAAATGTAGAACAAATCTATTCAATATCATTAATATACCCCAGCACACTCATACATAAACCACAACATACTCACTCCATACCATACATACCACTCATTCACCTGACATACATAGTGTGAAATAAAAATACAATTTAGACAACATAATGGGGATCCGACAGTGAAGAAAGAAAGAGTACTATTATTAAAAATCAATTCATCTATAGCATAGAGGCATTTCATAAATCACAGCAGTGTATAAAAATCACTGTTTCATTTAGTTATTGTATATAGATGTCACAACTGTTTCTTTTCCATTTATGTCTCACTAGACGGATTCCCAAGGGATAGATGGTCGACGTACGCTTCGGTGGTACACAGATTTTTACACCACCTTCTTCAGGACCAATGTCTTTTAAAATTGTACAGTAATAGTAAAAAATGGGAGCAGGGGTATCTGAAAGAACAATGGTTCAATCCTAACTATGGCTCTTATCATCAAAGGCCACTTATTGAGAACTGCGAACACCTCTTCTCATTGCTCAGAAGATGTCCATAGGGATGCAAGCGGGACCAAAAAGTTCGTAGGTATAAACAGGCTTCGGTCATAAGATCAAGAAACGCCGAACGCCAGAAGTTAGTCCATCATATAAAGTGTAAAATCCAAAACTTCATGAAGATCCAAATAATTATATTTTGCTGTCTTCCTGAAATACTGCTTGTCAATACCTCCACGCCAGTTGTACTTCCGACCCGGCACGCACTTCAATTTCTATCCCCTCGATGGGTATTCTTAGAGAGCCTATCGCCGCAAATCATTAATGACCTCCGCATTCAATTATCATTGCATAATGTATTTGTATGCATTTAGACATCCATTGATATTTGTAGGTGTGTTCCTGCAATCTACAACTGAGAACGCCTGTAAGCGTCCTGCCGGCTTTCTTATTTCCTGCCGTGTGTGTGTCTCCTAACCTCCTAAGTGAAAGGGAAGCCACTGAATTTATAAAAAAACTCAATATTAATGAGTACAACATTTCGCTCACGAGCACCATGAGTAGAACCTCAGTAGAATTCTTGGACACCAGAGTTGAGGTTATTGGCAATACAGTGCAAACAAAAATATTTCGTAAAGACACGGCAGGGAACACCTTACTACATGCCCTAGGTAGTCACCCGGATCCTTTAAAATGGAGTATTCCATTTGGGGAACTACTGAGGGCAAAACGTAACTGCAGTACAGAAGCAGCCTTTCAAGAAGAATCATCCATCATGGTAGAAAGATTTAAAGCCAGGGGATACCCTACATGGGTACTTAATAAAGCCATAAGAAAAGTAGAACAAATAAAAAGAACAGATACTTCACAGATAAGAGTAGACAGTGAACCCGAAATGAAAGAACAAGAGAATAATACCAGGATCATACTGACATATAATAGGAATGCCAATGACATCAGGAACATTCTCACCAAACACTGGGACATCCTCAAAAGTGACCCGTATATAGGACCTCTCATGAGTGAAAAACCTTCTATCACGTATAGAAAAGGATATAGTCTCAGAGATAGACTGGTACATAGTGACATAACATCCTACAATACCATGAAAGATCAAGGACTCAAGGGCTTCTTTCCTTGCGGAGATTGTAAAGCCTGCAAAAACAGCTACATGAGGAAAGAATTCCCAGGTGGGGGAGGGAGGATGAAGGTCATTACCCAGTTCCTCACATGTGGTACCCCATTTGTTATATACTGCCTGGAATGTCCGTGCAAATTGAAATATATAGGCAGCACCATTCATCCGGCAAAAAAACGTGTGCTAGAACATATGCGAGCAATCACTAACCAAGACCAACAGTATCCTGTAGCTCGCCATTTCCAACTACATCATTTTTCCAACAATACCCTACTCAGCTATTGTGCACTGGAACATATCCCAAGACCCCCAAGGGGAGGCAATAGAGCATTAAAACTTAGACAACGGGAATCCATGTACATTATTGATCTCCAGACCAAAAGCCCGGGTGGGTTGAACCTTGACGAAGAACTTAGAATACATCTGTATGAAACATAAACTTCTCCTAATTCTCATGTTTTCCTCCCTAGCTTCTTAGGGATTATGTAAATGTAAGGTTTTATTAAGTGCAGTAATTCATGTAACGTTGATTTTAATCTAATTCTTTTTCTTTCTCCCTTTTCACTACAGGAGGAAAGGAAGGGGCCCACACTACTTCGGTAGTTTCACATTCACGGGTTCCCTAACCTTTTTTCCAGAGGCACATGGCGACGCTGTATCACGTCAGTCCAGATCGTTCACCTGTGGTTTGATCTTTCTTTTTTTCTTTAAACATACTATTTTGTGCTGTACTAGTCCTTGGACTGATTACAAACATGGGCACAGGCCCTTTATGGAGTAGAAACAATTGTATTAAATATGAGATATGAGCTTGGAGGTGGGCAGAGGCCCTATATTTAATGTAACCCTCACTCTTGTTTTATGTCACACTTGCCACTGCAGGGCTAGATCCTTTGATGGAGGGCATTTGCCCTGTATTGGGATCACGCTGAGGGGACATGGAGAGATATATATTTTATACGTATTGATTTAGTAACGGACATTAGACAAGTGCATGAATTTAATTTCTGTCCTATTTCTCGATCTTTTTCCACTTTGGTCAATAAGGGTCATGGTACGATTTATTGCCCTTTGCACCCACTCAAAACGTGCAGGGGCCGAGTAAGGACAGTGCATTACATCTTGTCTACAGGTAACCATTTGAATAGATTTACATTAATCAGAAGGCCAGTAAATATGACGGATTAATTTAATCGCAATATGTAACATGGGACGAAATGTACTAGTAGTATTCTCCGATACAGAGGGCACAAAATGAATTGTATCTATTTCTAATGAATGCAGCACACTCACTATCAGTGGACAACAAACAGTTCCAATATGGCCGCTTATTATTTTGATACAGCTGGTTCTCTGTAACGCAAGTCCTTTGTTTATTGCAACTTATTACGAGGTGGTCAGTTCGTGTATAATGATGACTGAATTTTCACTTCTTTCATGTGAGCAAGGCGTAATTTCCGAAACGCGTAGCGTGGAAGCAAAATAAACTTCCTGAACTAGCAATATTGTTGGGTCCTGAGAGTGCATTATTTCGCGACGCGAAGTGGATTTGGAAATTTGGTTCACCGGGTGCTCCCCCGGTGCATGCACCACCCTCCACGGGTCCGTGGTCTCGATAAGAGCAGTTTTGTGTTGGATTTCAAGGGAGACCTTCATATGGACCGGGCGCTGTAACTGAGGGGATTTCCAGCGTCAAGGACTGACAGCTGTACGAGACAAACACGTCCCAGAGGTGAGGAGCGAGGGTCGGGCCACTTGGGAAGAGGGTTGACGCACTGAGAGACTGTGTGTCATCTCCGATTTTCATGGGTCTGATCTGGGGCTCTCTCTCACGTCTCTGGGGGTGGGAAACCTCTCATTTTTACCACAGTGGCAAACTGTATAAGGGATAACACTTTTACAGCAATCACAGCAGCAGAGGGAACCCGAGATTACTCGGGTGGACTCAATAACACTATGTGCACAGGACAAGTCAGGAAATAAGAATACATACTAGTGTGATCAAAGTATCGCCTTTATGGAGGAAGAAAGCGAGAGAAGGGCAGCAGCTCAATCGCTGTTTGCCAGAGCACCGGGCATTAACGTCAAAGTAACTGCCACCACAAGCAAGGATGTAACCAATGAAGAAAGGCTTAAGAAACTGGAGAAACTGTACAAAACGGAAGTATCGAAATGGTGGGAGGCCATATCCTTGCAAGATTACATAGACAAGGGTATGGTCCCGAGAGGCCTGAGGATATATACAATTCCGTCGTACGAAAATCCTAACCCCAAGATGCTTGAAGAATAGGCGCAAAACTCAGCCCTAAGCTCTAGACGTATGCTGGAAATTTTTAGTAAAGTACGCTTGTCGGACAGAGAAAAATTGCTGGAGGACATTAAGAAATACATAGATGAGCTGACTGCGAACATGGACCCAGTTGTATTCAATAAGGCAATGGATGAATTCAAGATGAGGATTAAAAGACATGAATCAGATATCAAAGAGCGTAAACAGTGGAAACACCACAGAGACTGTGAGGATTATGAGCACGGCCGTATACTCACCTTCAGTAGAAAGTATGATCACATTTACAAGAATCAAATGCCGGGCACAAGCCCCTCAACGAGAATCTCAGAGAGTTCAGTATCGGAAGAAACGTCCATCAGTGGTAATGAGATGGATAATTCGGCTGCATCAAGTAATATGTCAATGGAAAGAGAAATGGGAAGCCGTCCTGTTACTTTTTTAGACGAGTACAGGCTCCTTCAGAGGGGCCACCAAACTCCAAGAGGACCACCAACAACGAAGCCGAAAGGACAAAGAGGACGGGGAAGAGGAAGAGGCGTAACAAAGAGAGACAAAAACGAATCCAACAAAGGTGGAAGAAGAGGCAGAGGAAGGGGGCGCATGGGACAACAGGCGAAAAGCTCCACAACAACAGAATGATGGACATGGATACAGTGAATAAAACTATCATTAATTTATCCAAGAGAAACATCAGTGACACTGAGAAAAGAACTCTATGTCTGGGTATGTCATTCTGCCCCTCACTTCCTTTTAACTATGCTGAAACCCGCATAGACTTATTCAAGTTCATCCGTAAAGTAAAGTTAAAAAAATGGCACCTACTCAAACCCAGTAGATCCCAAGATTATATGGGAGGGGTCACTGGAGAAAACACTCTGGACTTGAATATAAGTGATGTTGATACTCTTGTCATGTTACAGCAGCTTGAATCTAACATAGAGGGGGATGAGGTCACGCAAGACAGTGTAATTGACAATGTATTAGATGACTTAAACATAGTATACAATCAAACTGCCAGGACACATTTTAAACCACGCTCCACATTTTATCCACCATTGGGGCATGACAACATAGACACGTTCCATGATGTAGTCAACACACACTTGGTAAAATTCAGACACAAAAATTGGTTTAAAACTCAGCAAATACACAACCTTACTCTCCCCCAAAAGGAAGCCCTGCTATCCCTATCGGAAGACCAAAATATTGTAATCCGCCCTGCGGATAAGGGTGGGAATGTGGTGATTCTAGATAGAGAAAAATACATTGCAGAAGCTCTACGCCAACTGAATGACCACAATTTTTACACAGAGGTCAACAGGGAGACTTATTCCAACAGTGTCGAATGTATTTGGGACAAATTAAAAAATTGGAAAGACCTGGGGATACTAGAATGGGAGGAATATTGTTATCTGAAATGGGATTATCCCATCCTCCCAGTACTGTACCTTCTACTGAAGGTACACAAGGATCTGGTGAATCCCCCAGGGAGACCAATAGTGTCCTCTAAGGGCAGTGTCACCGAAAACATCTCTAAGTACGTAGATTTTTTCTTAAGGGAATATGTAAGTAATCTCCCGTCCCATGTCAAGGACACAAAGGATTTCCTCGGCAAAATGGAGGGTATACACTGGGAAGAAGATCTTCTACTTGTCACACTGGATGTGAGTTCACTCTACATCATAATCAAACATGATCATGGTGTAGAGGCATGCAAACGATATCTTCAGACCAGGCATATTAGATTTAAATCCCATACCACCATGGTTCTTGAGATGATGGAATACTGCCTAACAAATAACATCTTCATGTTTAACGGTACCTTGTACAAGCAGGTGACCGGTACCGCGATGGGGACTTGTTTTGCCACAAGTTTTGCTAACCTGTTCTTGGGGAAGTGGGAGAAGGAGACCCTCATGGATAATTCCAACTTTCCAGAGGTAGAGCAGGTTGCACTTTGGCTCTGCTACATCGACGATATTTTCATGGTGTGGAGGGGCAGTGAAAGGGAAGCCACTGAATTTATCAAAAAACTCAATATTAATGAGTACAACATTTCGCTCACGAGCACCATGAGTAGAACCTCAGTAGAATTCTTGGACACCAGAGTTGAGGTTATTGGCAATACAGTGCAAACAAAACTTTTTCGTAAAGACACGGCAGGGAACACCTTACTACATGCCCTCAGTAGTCACCCGGATCCTTTAAAATGGAGTATTCCATTTGGGGAACTACTGAGGGCAAAACGTAACTGCAGTACAGAAGCAGCCTTTCAAGAAGAATCATCCATCATGGTAGAAAGATTTAAAGCCAGGGGATATCCTACATGGGTACCTAATAAAGCCATAAGAAAAGTAGAACAAATAAAAAGAACAGATACTCTACAGATAAGAGTAGACAGTGAACCCGAAATGAAGGAACAAGAGAAAAATACCAGGATCATACTGACATATAATAGGAATGCCAATGAAATCAGGAACATTCTCACCAAACACTGGGATATCCTCAAAAGTGACCCGAATATAGGACCTCTCATGAGTGAAAAACCTTGTATCACGTATAGAAAAGGATATAGTCTCAGAGATAGACTGGTACATAGTGACATAACATCCTACAATACCATGAAAGATCAAGGACTCAAGGGCTTCTTTCCTTGCGGACATTGTAAAGCCTGCAAAAACAGCTACATGAGGAAAGAATTCCCAGGTGGGGGAGGGAGGATGAAGGTCATTACCCAGTTACTCACATGTGGTACCCCATGTGTTATATACTGCCTGGAATGTCCTTGCAAATTGAAATATATAGGCAGCACCATTCATCCCGCAAAAAAACGTGTGCTAGAACATATGCGGGCAATCACTAACCAGGACCAACAGTATCCTGTAGCTCGCCATTTCCAACTACATCATTTTTCCAACAATACCCTACTCAGCTATTTTGCAATGGAACATATCCCAAGACCCCCAAGGGGAGGCAATAGAGCATTAAAACTTAGATAACGGGAATCCATGTACATTATTGATCTCCAGACCAAAAGCCCGGGTGGGTTGAACCTTGACGAAGAACTTAGACTACATCTGTATGAAACATAAACTTCTCCTAATTCTCATGTTTTCCTCCCTAGCTTCTTAGGGATTATGTAAATGTAAGGTTTTATTAAGTGCAGTAATTCATGTAACGTTGGTTTTAATCTAATTCTTTTTCTTTCTCCCTTTTCACTACAGGAGGAAAGGAAGGGGCCCACACTACTTCGGTAGTTTCACATTCACGGGTTCCCTAACCTTTTTTCCAGAGGCACATGGTGACGCTGTATCACGTCAGTCCAGATCGTTCACCTGTGGTTTGATCTTTCTTTTTTTCTTTAAGCATACTGTTTTGTGCTGTACTAGTCCTTGGACTGATTACAAACATGGGCACAGGCCCTTTATGGAGTAGAAACGATTGTATTAAATATGAGATATGAGCTTGGAGGTGGGCACAGGCCCTATATTTAATGTAACCCTCACTCTTGTTTTATGTCACACTTGCCATTGCAGGGCTAGATCCTTTGATGGAGGGCATTTGCCCAGTATTGGGATCACGCTGAGGGGACATGGAGAGATATATATTTTATACGTATTGATTTAGTAACGGACATTAGACAAGTGCATGAATTTAATTTCTGTCCTATTTCTCGATCTTTTTCCCCTTTGGTCAATAAGGGTCATGGTACGATTTATTGCCCTTCGCACGCAGCGGCATGACATGGGTACAACATGACATTTTTGAAGGTTTCGGCTTCACTGTCCTTGTACAATTACAGCAGTAATGTGTTAAATGGGTTTAGACTCAATTTCAATTTTCTTTATTGAGACACGGGTTTGCGCACAGATCACGTGACCACCTGCTCCTAACATCATGACTGGCACCCACACTCAAGACGTGCAGGGGCCGAGTAAGGACAGTGCATTACATCTTGTCTACCGGTAACCATTTGAATAGATTTACATTAATCAGAAGGCCAGTAAATATGACGGATTAATTTAATCGCAATATGTAACATGGGATGTTGTTTATATCATGTCATGTTTTTCCACTATCGCTCTGTAGTATTAACTGAACGAAATGTACTAGTAGTATTTTCCGATACAGAGGGCACAAAATGAATTGTATCTATTTCTAATTAATGCAGCACACTCACTATCAGTGGACAACAAACAGTTCCAATATATATATATAACATACATACACAATAAAGCTATAAAAACATTGATAAGACAAAATATATTAATGTACACAATAAATAAAATATAGAAAAATAAAAAATCTGAAAAACACATTTACAAAAAATACCATAAACATTAAAGTACATTTTAAAATGAAAAAACAAATAATAGTACGTATAAAAGATAAAACAATTAAAGCAATCAACATTATTAAAACTATTGGAGTCTAAGAATATTCAACTCTGATTTATGCAACGGTAGAGAAAGTGTGGGGCTTCAGAGGGGTAAAGTTTACTATTGCCACTCCATTCTGTGCAACAGTAGGGAAAGCGTTGGATTTCTGATGGATAAAATTCACCATTCCCACGCCAGTCTGTGAAACAGTAGGGAAAGCATTGTTTTTTGGAAGGGTGAGATTTACTATTCCCACTCCAAGCAGCACAACAGTAGTGTAGTGTAGCTCCTATTTCCCTAATAGGCTCTGCGCATTGGAATAATATATCCTATAGGTTTGACATAGGACTAAGGTCAGTATGTCCCTATCGAGTATATTAAACTTAATTACTTGTGCCAGCTAGCTCAGAGGCCACTAGAAACTCCTTGACAACAAGAAGGGAGTAGTTTCTGGCAGCCGCAAAACATGACCACTGTGTTTCCCTTTAGAATCAGAACGTGTCCCAGAGTCGTGGAAACAATAGATAACTATTTCACTCAGCTCAGTCGTGCATGCTTAGTTTTCTCCAAGTTACACAGAAAGAAATAGACGGGCGTTTCAATAAAAGATTTATTGAACAGTCTTGTTTCTGGTGTAAGTAAAATGTGCTGATACGATCACAAGACAGTATGCGAGATAAATAATGTACAGTGTGAGCAGTAGAAATAAATAATACTGCGAGAGCATTATCTTTTAGTATATATGCATTTACATAAATAACACAGACTAAAAATGCGAGTACTCATACGATGCGTTTCTAATCTAGTTCTACCCCAATGTATCTAACCTAACCTAGGTATAGGACGAGGTATGAAGTAGGTGAAGTATTCCTTACTATGGTATACTAAGAGTACGCTAACCCCAGTATGCCTAGTATGCCAAGAGTCCCTGTAGGTTCTAGTCTGCTCCATACCTGAAGAATGAGAGAGGTAGGAATCTCTTTGCCAGACTCGAACTCAAACACCCCGCAAGGGAAGTCAGATCACTGGAAGCTGGACTCTTTGCGTGCAGGGATGACAGCTTCTTCTCAGTGCGTCAGGCCGGGAAACGGGCTCCTCTGAAGTCGAGGTCTCCTCTGATTTACAGGGGCTAGGGAAGGTATATTTATACCTGAGAATTACCTCAGAATGTTAGCATTGACATGAGTCGGACAGCGGAAGACGTCATGAATGAACCCCTAAGGAATAATGGTTCATGCATAATATATGAGTCCTTGAAGAAATCAATAGTCCTGGACTAGGGAAACTCCCGCAGCCTAAGGGTCTGTTCTTCAAGAACTCGTTGTGACGTTAGGGTGGACGGATGTCAGAGACCATGCCTGTATTTGGAGTGCACGGTTTAATGCCTAAATAAGGGCTGGGTTTTTATGCCTATATAAGGGCAGGGCGAATTGTGCCTATATAAGGACATGATACTGGAAAGCCCGTTTATGGACACCCTAAGAGGAATACAACACCCACTCCACTTTCGTGTGTATGATAATACTAAAATGCTAAACATTTAAAATGCTAAACATTAAATGGAGTACCGCATATTTAAAAATATTTCTTAAAAGCATTAAAAAACATAGTAAAAAATGCAAAAGGTACTGTACATTTGAAGCAAATGCTTTTCATTTCAGGCAGAAAGTTCGAAAATAAATGTAATTGGAATTAAATAAGCAGTAATATTTACAAGTGACAGAAGATTATCGATAAGTTGTTCAAAAATCAAAATCATTTCATGTCATGAAAATTAATGAACTGTTTTAGACACACAAGCTGACTAAGTGTCCGTGGAAGTACCTGGAAGTCTGTATTATAAGGCTAGTTCTACTTTAAGCAGATTGAAGTGCCATTTTCGTTCGAAAAATGGGAAAAAGTTCAATTTTGGTCGAGTTCCAAGTTGTTTTGAAAAATGAAGGCCAAATTTTACTGCATCTCTGGAACACTGTATGCTGAATCAGAGTCAGTTTATGGGTCTGGTGTAAACATGAGATCATCTATTTCTATAGACAAAACATCGTCCACTGTAGTTGGTGTCAGTTGGAACACCTCGTGTAGCAGATTAATTGCACAGAGATGTGAAGCTTCGCTTCCAGCATAGGGTGCCACAGCAAAGTTCGCGTCCGTTGTTACCTGTGTGCCTGTAGATCTTTCTCGTACATCAGCAGCAGCCGGAAGCGTCTGTGAGATCTCAATGAATGCTGACATCAGGATTGGTAGCCTCTGGGGACAACACAGAGCATGGGCCGTTATCGGGACCAGCAGAGTATCGACGTCCGTTGGCGTTGCTGATGGAAATGTGAGACAAGTGTCTAACACGCATTCTTCACCGCATAGCAGGCATCGTAGAACAGGTAAGATGCAATCTTGCCAGATTGGTCTGAATGACAGGAACCACGTTGTATTAAGGTCCCGTAGACGAGTCATGCCCAATAGCTGTACTATTCGCTCACGGCACTTTCGCTCAAGGAGAGCTTTCTCCATTTCGCTCGGAGTGATGTCTGCGAATAGGCTGGCCATAGCGCAATAGCAGGATGAGAAATAGAATTCCGGCAACAAGTGCTAGAATTAATGGTATGCCACCAAACACCGAATGTGCAAAGTTCGGGATGATTCCGAGTATTGCCTGGAAAGGTGCTAACAGACCGGTACAGATCCTCTTAAATACATGTATAATTCCACTTGTATCAGACATGTTGAAGATACGTGATATCATTTCTACGAAATGTATAGGGCAGTTTGTACGTATTAAAGTCTGTATCTCAGCCGAAGTCCTTGCCACTTGTAGATCATAGGTTTCTTTGGCCGAGGTCAAAGGCACTGTTTGCTGTAAAAGCATGGCTTTCATTCTGCTCAAAGTATCAAATCTTATAAAAGAGACGTTCAGCGAAGGCCATAGAGGCGACTCCCTGACTGTGTCTATTGGGGAAAACAATACTTGCATACAGCAAGTGACCCTGGAGTTGACCGTTACTAGATATGGGATGCCTGGCAGCATGCCGCAGCAACTCTGATCATTCAACATGAGGTAACTCCCATTAGAAAGTTGTCCAAACGTTGGATTAATCACAGCAGCTGGTGTACCCTGCTGATGGCAAGACAAATTTGCCACAGAACCATTACAAGCCCCGTGTAAAGAAATGTCCTGACATATAAGCGAACCGCCCAGTGCAAGTTTACAGTGTGTACCGCTCAAAAAACACTTCACGATCCCCACTCCAACATCCATATGTATACGGTAAATTCCAAGATGTCTTAATGTATTCCTTACCCAACCTTTCATATTTGCCTGCTTGCATTTGTCTGAGGCAATACTGAAACTGAAAAGTACTCACAGGTAATGTTATTTTGCCATGAATTAGCCATTCTATAGCTGGTTTTTCTGCCACTGTGAATGGTAACTTTTCCAGTTTTTCAATGCTCAGCACTGTATACCTTGCTCCTCTTTGTGCCAATTCGATCTGTTTATCAGTTAGATTGTATTCTGCAAACAGAGCCGATGTGTTGATGAAACGCCAAGGCACATAGCCCGCTCGCAAAGATTGCAGCGTCCAGCTTAATAACATAATAGAACGTAATTGAGACTGGCCTTGCTGTAACATCGCCTAATCTTGTTCTAGTATGTCGATAGCAGAGGATACAATGCCATCCAATGAATATATTCTGGAGGACAAAGTTGTTAACCCATTGTCGACCACAGAGAGTGTTTTCTCTAAATTAATACGATCAAGTTCACGTATTCGTTCTGCAGCCTCCATCTGTGACACTTTCCATGCTTCATTATAGGCAGCATAAATGCCGGCATATATGAAACGTTTTTGACGCAGTTTTCTTGGTCCAAGCAAGAATTCCCTAAGGTCTGCGTCCTTTTAAGTAAGGATAAGTGTTGTTTCACATCCTGTAGTGTAGACTTATGCAGCCAATCGAGGCATAATTTTCCTACACTGTATGTTGTTACTACCCCCGGATGTTGTCTTTGGACATATCTTGGGTCTGGCCTATTAATAGAAAAGCCCTGAGTTTTATTCAGGAATCTTTCATGACAGTTATTCGTGTCTGTGGGCCAGATCAACAATTTTTTCCAATCAGGATTAGATCTGTTGAGTTGTAGTATATTGTCAACTGTCACCACTGCCTGTGTATCGTTGTCTCTGGCAGGTGTTGGTACAGAAGGTGTGTTCATTTCTTTGATCTTGGCTAATCCAAGACAAGATGTTTGTTGGATGGTTTCATTCAAAAACATTATTTGTTCAGGGATGATGCAGGCTCTAAATAAAGCTTCTATCCCCTGCACTTGCCATTCTTTAGTACCCCAGACAGTTTTTGTGTCTATTGTGTCTTTCCAAAAGTCGAAACCCTGTCTAGACAGTTGGGCATTAAATAATTCAGAGTAAATCTGTTTTGTATTTGTTAACATAATTTTCAGCCCTGTCTTGTTTACATTTTTATAGTAAAACATTACTGGTTCAGATGTATTGTATCCTGAAAAATATGGAAACTTACTAGCAAATGTTTTTGAACTATCTTTAGGTGGTGTAGGACAATGGTCCCATTGGTTAAACATAAACACATTTCTTGGATATGCAGATTTATGCAAATAATGATGACCATAGTGGTTATAACAATACATTTGTTCATAGTCTGATGAACCCTCTAAATATTCATGTTTAGAAAATGCAGCAGATTTTTCTAGGTCAAACATTATGTCATTCACAGTCTCAAAGTCCCAATCATCTGAATAGGTACTGGACGTAATTAGATCACTTAGTGAAATTTTAAACAAATGTGGAATGTTCAATTGTTCCGTCGGACCGAAGATTTCAAAATCTGTTTTGTCCCATACTATACCATCCTGTATAGGAACAGCTGTGATGTTCACTGATGATAAGTCTCTTGCTTCACGATGGGAAGATTTATGAGGTTTCAAAAGTACGTTCACGCCTTTTCCTTCATTATTCACATGGATGTATCTGCCACTTATAAGCACGCTCACAGTTGTTACCAGAGCAGGAAAACAAAAAGTCCAGATGTAATCCAGAGTTCAATCCATGGAGAAACCAAATAGGTTGTTTTCAGAAAGTGAAGAAAGTCTTGTACTTGCTGCTTGAATTTTAATGATGCTGGCGTCGTTTCAGGTTCACTCGGATCTTCTGAGAACGTATCAAAGTTAATGAAATAGCCAGAAGCAGTTCTATCAATTGTTGGAATTGCATCAGGATTTGTAGAAATCACTGGAACCAGTTCATCACTTGCCACGTTGGTGTAGACAGGTGTATTTGGACGAACTGTTACTTGGTGTTCAAGAGGGATGAGTTCCATAGTATTGTTGCTTTGTCCTCCATCAGTTACAGCTGAATTCTCGATTGTTATCAGTCTTTCAGTCTGAACCTCTTGGATAGTAGCGAGAGGAGTGCGTCTGCTACTAGGTCGGAGTCCACAAGGCCTACTATTTAGTATTGGCCACATGCTGTGGTTTGATGAGGTCGATGGACACAAATCTTTTCTCCTTTCTTCCAGCAAGGGGCGGCAGAAGTACTGTTCTCGTTCCTTGAACTGCTAGGACAGGTACTGGTTGTCTGTACGAAGGTCCAAATTCCTTCTTGTCCGCAATCTTTTCTCTGACTAGATCCCCAACTTTTGGAATCCAGACAGGCCTTGCTGGGACCGCCGATTTTTCCCCAGTGGTGGTTGGCTGTAGGAATACGTTGCTTTGTTGCGTTCTTAATTTATTGAGTTCCTGTAAAACAGCCAAACGATCTTTGATATCAAACGGTTTATTGTCCACCACTGTGCCTACGTGTTCAAGGTCTGGTACCCACATTCTTGTCCCAAATAGGACCTCATACGGAGTGACCCCCCTAGAGAACTTCTTAGCAGATTATTCAAAGAGCGTTGAACCCCACTAAGGTGTTTGACCCACCCATCACCCGAACCTAATACCCTAGCTGTTATAGACTGCTTTATGTCCCGGTTTTTCCTTTCCACAACAGAATTTCCCTCAGGATGGAATGGAGAGGAGTACCGCAATGCAACGCCCAGACTGGCCATGGCTTCTTTGTAAGCCCGAGAGCTAAACGCAGGACCCTGGTCAGAATGTAGCGTGCCTATTGCGTATGTGCCGATAAAGACTCACAAATCTTTTATAACAGTTCGAGCGTCAGCCGAGCGCTGAGGCCATAACCATAGGAACCTAGAGCATGAATCCACTGCAACCATGATATATTTATAGTTACCGTCCCTTTGCAAGGGACCACAGTGGTCCAGGTAAACACAAGCTAATGGTTTGTCTGAAATTAACAGGGGTGTCTGCGCAGGACGTTTCACTGTTGAGACTTTCATCTGTTGGCAAATTTCACATTCTAAAACATAGTTTTTAGTTTGTTTCCGAATGTCAGGCCACCAATATCTTTGCTTGAGTAAAGATACTGTTGCTGAAACACCTGCATGGGCAGAAGCTATCCCTTCATGTGCTGCTAGGATTAGTCCTAATCTGCGTTCCTTGTTTGGAATTACCCTATCCCCCACTCCAGGGATTCGAGCAAAAGGAACGTTGTTCGCATCAATTACATAAGAGTACTTGAGTGGAAACTTTTTTGGTAACGCTGCACTGCTGCCTTTGCTTGAAGCATTGACAGCCAACATTATCTCACCGTCTATTTTTGTTTTTGAACGAGTGATCGCAGCTACGGAAGCCGTCTGAACAGCCCCCTTTGCGGCTTCGTCAGCCAATGAATTCCCTGCAACGTGAACGCCATCACGTTGATGACTCAGTGTGTGGCTCACGTGAGCCTTTGGTAGTTCGTTTTTCAACTGAACTACTTGTTCCCAAAGCATTTGTGCTTTATTGTGCCACCTTTCGCATCTTTGAAACCATTTTCAAGCCAGTTTCGTATGTAGTCATTATACGACTGAACACAGTAAAAGGAATCGCACACTATTAGTGTGGGGAATTCTCGATCTGTACTTTCAAGTGCCAGTTTGAATGCTTGTAGTTCAGCTCGCTGAGCTGTACAATCTCCTAGAGACTGAGTTTTTGTGACCATAGGTCTGAAGATGCCATTTCGCATGCGACCTTTAACGATTGCACACGCTGCACTGTAAGCTTGCTTACTCCCTATTGCGGGTTGTGCTGATCCGTCAGTGTAAATTATGAATTCGTACTGATCGAGAGGCAGAATTTCAGTAGGCAGAGGACATTCATGTTCATATTGCAGGAATGCTTGTGTTTTTAAATCTGGATCAAAAACATATTCAACATCTGTTGCAGCAAGAGAATTAACCCATTGTATCCATCTTGGATGTAATGCTTTAGCATTTGGAATGCTTGCTTTTGTGACCGCTTCTAAAGCCGGTACCGGGTTACGACAATAATGCGTTTCCCTTGGGCTAAGGCTCTTTCTTTTGCTACAGCGGTTTGAACTGCTGTTAGAATTTTTTCAGTTGAACTGAAGCGCATTTCCGCTTGTGTGTACAAATGTGATTTATATGCGATTGGTATTTTCTCACCCTCATTGAAGGTTAAGTAGGTGAATCCGCATTGACCCGAAATTATTCGGATCACCAAATTGCGTTGACTTACGCGTGTTTGTAAGTGATTTGTTGCTAACATGTTAGCCTGGAGTGAACGCAAGATTTCTGTGTGTTCCTGTGTCCAGTTTCTGATCGAAAAATCAGGTTTGATTAATGCGTAGAGAGGTTTAACCCTTTCTGCGTAATTTAGAATGTATGTTCTTCCAAAATTTAGGAAACCCAGGATGGATTGTAAGTTTTTTTGCGTTTTTGGAGGTTGGAGCAGCGCACACTTTTCTAAAAAGTTAGCTGCCAAGCTCTTGCCTTCACTTGAAAGCTCGTATCCCAGAAATAGGACATTGAGATGGGCAATTCGGGACTTTTAAAGTTGAATTTGTAGCCCTCAGAGGCGAAACCCAGTATAATGGTGCTCACCCTGTTCAAGTGTTTTTCCAGGTCATCGTCTGTCAGATAGATGTCATCGACATAGGACAATGCCTCATTGTCATAAATTTGTAGTAACTCCGTTACCCTCGCTGAGAATAAACCTGGGCTGTTCTTGAACCCTTGTGGGAGTCGACAAAAGTGACGCTGGGTCCCCATTATGGAGAATGCTGTTAAGTACCTGCTTTCAGGTGCTATGTTTTGACAAAAGAAACCATTTGAGATGTCTAATGGTGTTTTATATTTTTTACGCACAATGTTATTCATTAATGCTGTGCTATGTGCATTTTGTACTGCAAAAGTGTTAGAACAAGTGTTTAAGTGTCTGTAGTCCAAAACTAGACGATATGTATTGTCTGGTTTGGAGACAGGAAACAAAGGATTGTT
Organism: Calotriton arnoldi; assembly: GCA_963921515.1. Classification (NCBI taxonomy): domain Eukaryota; kingdom Metazoa; phylum Chordata; class Amphibia; order Caudata; family Salamandridae; genus Calotriton; species Calotriton arnoldi. Next base: position 567,015 of record CAWUFW010005332.1, read on the forward strand.
CATTGAGGAGGTGCATGTTTCAATCACCCCTTGGTATTCAAGTTGATCTAAGATCTCCCTGACCTGTTTTTTAGCTTCTTGCTTTATTGGGTACTGCCGTTGTGCAGTTGGTTCATGTTTCAGATGTATTTTATGGTGTGGTGAATCCTCATCCCATCCTACATGATTTTTATATAATACTGGGGCCTGGGCCACTGCCCATTTCCTGGCATATGTATATCTTAGATGCATTGGTATATGGTTGGAGAAGGCAGGCATAATAATGTCCTCGCCATGTGGGCACTCCCTGACAAATTGTGGTGGCCAGTCCCTTTCTGCTAGAAGTATGTCATAGCCCTTTGATAGTCTTTCCCAAAAAAGTGCTTTGACCTGTCTAGGTTTGTCTCCCTCCATCCGGAGTGTTATGTCATATAACTTTTATGGAGTACTAACCCTGGTGTCTACAGTCTCAACCGTGATGTACTCATTCAAGTCCACTATCTCCAGAAGTTCCTTCAGGTTCTGGCGAGCTATTGTGACTTCTGCTGCACTGTCCAGCATTGTCTGAGCCCATTCTCCGTTCTTGAGTTGTGTTCTCAGTATTCTCGGCATGTCTAATCTTTAGACCTGCTACTTTCTTTTTGGAGAATTGAGGTTTTACTTTGGTTTTTGGTGCGTGTTTGTCATCTTTCGATTTCACGCGTTCTTCTCTATGTTCCGATCGTCCTCTTCTTTCCGAAGTCTGTGATGAGATCTGAAAGGGACGAGAGGAACGTGTATCAGTATCTTGATACCTATCAGGTTTTCTCAAATTATCCCTATTCCTGAGGTTATACCTCCTTTCAGAGGGCTCCTTTGAGGAGACCTACCTCGGGATTGAGAACGTTTCTCGTTTGATTTTTGTTTAGTAGACTCCCACTTCTTTTTAGAAGATGTAGGAGTTTGTTTAATTGAGTCCTTCTCAGGACTTTCAGATAGCTTCGGCTTCACTGGTCTTCCACCCAAACTATCTCTGCCTAATTCTGCATAAGATTGTTCTATAATTCTGGGTAGCTCAGTTTGATGTTCTGTAACATCAAATTCCCTTAATTTTTGGCGGATCGCCACTGCTGCTGCCTCCCTTTTAAAATTAGATAATATTATTGTTGAGACCTGGTCGAAATTTTTCAGTAATTTCATATCTAAATTTAGAGCAGGCTCTGCCCCGTATTCGTTTTGAATTTGTTTCAGGACATCAGGTATTACCGCAATTGACGGAATGCCATGTGTTTTGGTATAGATGGCAGCAAAGACTGAGCCCCAAGTGGTGCAGTCTTCCAGTTGTGGTGTGATCCCCATTGGTAAACTGATTGTCAGTATTCTGTGTTTCTCATACGGGCTAGTATTTGGAAATACTGCTTCGATTTGAGTAATTGTTTTAGCTATCCAGAATGGAATTTGCTCACGTTTTGTGGGCATTTTACCCATGACTGCATATAGAGTCTGTGGTGTAATTTTTAGTGTATTCCCCTGTTGGGGAGTTGGATTTGGAAGTGTTAATGGTTGCTGGACTGTAAAAGTCTGCATGACATATTGGACCAATTGTCTGTAGATTTTTATTAATTCTTGTATTTGAACAAGTAAGTCCTCATCTGACATTATATCCAGTTCAGGATGAGGTGTGTAGCCGGCTAGAATCGGCCATGTTGCTCCTGGTCTACCTAGTGGACCGAGCCTGGTAATGTTTCTGTGATGTTTTAGGGCGCCTTTAAACCAGAGCTGATACTCCTGGTATGTTAATGGAATTTCTATATCCTCGAAAGGAATGTATTCCTCTGGTGGTTCATCTTCTTTGTAGAAGTGAAACATGTGTGTTACTGAATTGGATTCAGGAAATATTACCCATGAATAGAATACCTCTGTCTGAAAAGATTCGTGTGCCTCTATCACGAAAACTGCTCTACCGCCTCTTGGTGGTAGGCCATGTTTAATGAGTTTTAGAATGATGGCTCTTCTTAAGTTTGGAGCGATGTCTATAACACCCTCCTCGGTTTCATTTAAACCTGTAATGTTAAAAGCTGCTGCTTGGGCTGGATCAGCCCCAGCTCCACCGTTTCCGGTCTCAGTGTCGGAGCCAGGCATTTTGTTGTTTGAAAAATGTAGAACAAGTTTCAAGGAAACAAAGATTAGGTGCACAATATTTTGGAACACTGTATCCTTCAACGTTGAGCAAACCAAACAGCTAATATATAGGGTACTACCCTATGTAGCCTTGGTGGATACTTAACCCTGCCCACTCCAGACGTCTTTTGGAGTATATGGTAGGGGTCTCTTGAGAGAAAAAGCACGGCTGAGTTACTCAGTATCTAACGTTGAATTACTGCCTTACCAAACCTTTGGGCGCCATGTAGTGTAGCTCCTATTTCCCTAATAGGCTCTGCGCATTGGAATAATATATCCTATAGGTTTGACATAGGACTAAGGTCAGTATGTCCCTATCGAGTATATTAAACTTAATTACTTGTGCCAGCTAGCTCAGAGGCCACTAGAAACTCCTTGACAACAAGAAGGGAGTAGTTTCTGGCAGCCGCAAAACATGACCACTGTGTTTTCCTTTAGAATCAGAACGTGTCCCAGAGTCGTGGAAACAATAGATAACTATTTCACTCAGCTCAGTCGTGCATGCTTAGTTTTCTCCAAGTTACACAGAAAGAAATAGACGGGCGTTTCAATAAAAGATTTATTGAACAGTCTTATTTCTGGTGTAAGTAAAATGTGCTGTTACGATCACAAGACAGTATGCGAGATAAATAATGTACAGTGTGAGCAGTAGAAATAAATAATACTAAATAATAAATAAATCTTTTAGTATATATGCATTTACATAAATAACACAGACTAAAAATGCGAGTACTCATACGATGCGTTTCTAATCTAGTTCTACCCCAATGTACCTAACCTAACCTAGGTATAGGACGAGGTATGAAGTAGGTGAAGTATTCCTTACTATGGTATACTAAGAGTACGCCAACCCCAGTATGCCTAGTATGCCAAGAGTCCCTCTAGGTTCTAGTCTGCTCCATACCTGAAGAATGAGAGTGGTAGGAATCTCTTTGCCAGACTCGAACTCCAACACCCCGCAAGGGAAGTCAGATCACTGGAAGCTGGACTCTCTGCGTGCAGGGATGACAGCGTCTTCTCAGCGTCAGGCCGGGAAACGGGCTCCTCTGAAGTCGAGGTCTCCTCTGATTTACAGGGGCTAGGGAAGGTATATTTATACCTGAGAATTACCTCAGAATGTTAGCATTGACGTGAGTCGGACAGCGGAAGACGTCATGAATGAACCCCTAAGGAATAATGGTTCATGCATAATATATGAGTCCTTGAAGAAATCAATAGTCCTGGACTAGGGAAACTCCCGCAGCCTAAGGGTCTGTTCTTCAAGAACTCGTTGTGACGTTAGGGTGGACGGATGTCAGAGACCATGCCTGTATTTGGAGTGCACGGTTTAATGCCTAAATAAGGGCTGGGTTTTTATGCCTATATAAGGGCAGGGCGAATTGTGCCTATATAAGGACATGATACTGGAAAGCCGTTTATGGACACCCTAAGAGGAATACAACAGTAGATTGCAAAGAGGTTAATTTTACTATTAAATATAAGTAAAGCCATGAGTGTAAAACATATTTTAGAAAATAAACCACTACAGAACTAGCAGCCCACAACTAAAATATATTTAAAAATATTAAATATTCTATAATTTAAATATTTAAAATCCAATTAAATAATTAATTTACAAATGATAATTAAGAATACATTCATTATTAATTAAATAACTTCCCACCGTATACCTCTACAATCGTAGCATTCTGCAACTAAAATATTACCACAATAAATCAGTATTACATATTTTAGATAATTAAAAATGTACTAAATACATGATTAATATTATTAAATTATTAATTATTACTTAACATCCAACCTAAACCCTTAATACCCTAGCAGCCTGCAACTAAAATATAAGTTAAATGAATAGGTATCCCATAAATTACATAATTAATATCAACAGTTAATAATTAATTGTTATTTAATGTACTTTCCACCCTATACCCCTACATACTTAACAGTCCACGAATAATATATAATGAAAATCAATATTACATAATTTACAAAATAAATATCATACATATAATCAAGTAAAATGTATTAAATAAGTCATAATGATTAACAACTACTTAACTTTCCACCCTATCTCCATTTCATTTCCTCGCGCTAGATCGCCACCTTCACCGTTGGAATTTAATACTTCCCTTTCCATGTAAATTGGCCCACCATTTAAGACAATACACAAAGCCTCCTTACAGCACTTAATTTGGAAAACTGCATTTTTGGTAGCTATTACCTTTGCTCGTGGAAAAACTGAATCAGACATTGTGTTGTGGGAGTCGCTTTCTTCTTTATTAAACGTATTATAACATAAAGCTTACGCTAACTTAGATTGTGTTTACACTGTCCACGGACCCAGACCGAGATGACGAAGCCGAGGAGTGAGGCCAAAATGGTGCCGGCGCCCGGAGGCTGCTAGGCGCCGGAACGAGCTTCTCCCCTGCCATCCGTAGCGGCGATTGGGGCCTCCCATGAGACGCTGCCACCCGGGGTGGGGTGTTTCTAAGTACGTCGCTGCTAAGTCGATAAACAAAGCCTCCTTACAGCACTTAATTTGGAAAACTGCATTTTTGGTAGCTATTACCTTTGCTCGTGGAAAAAACTGAATCAGACATTGTGTTGTGGGAGTCGCTTTCTTCTTTATTAAACGTATTATAACATAAAGCTTACGCTAACTTAGATTGTGTTTACACTGTCCACGGACCCAGACCGAGATGACGAAGCCGAGGAGTGAGGCCAAAATGGTGCCGGCGCCCGGAGGCTGCTAGGCGCCGATGAGACGCTGCCACCCGGGGTGGGGTGTTTCTAAGTACGTCGCTGCTAAGTCGAGACCAATCCTGGGTCGCGGTGAGACCTGCGGTGCACCCGGTGAATTTACAGGCCGAGGGGGAGTACGGCCCTCCCCGCGACACTCCGACCAGGTGGGTAGCCTTTGATGGGTAACAGAGGGCGAGAGAAAACAGCTGAGCTGGCTCTGTGTTGTCGGTCTGCCTACAGGGGCAGAAGGCAGTCCATCAGGGCTTGCTGAGCAGATTGAGTGCCCTTGCCTGACCCTAACATGGCGCCTGATGCCAGCAACAACTAGAGAGGAGGTGCCAGCGTGCTGCGCCGGAGAGCGGCCCCCGCCAACTGTATCGCCTGGATCCAGACTGGGGTTGTTGAGGAGCAGGCAAGTGCCTACGCCCATGCGGACTCCGGAAGGTCTGCCTGCGAGGCGCCGAGCCTGGTGGGGGTTTCTGTGCTGATCACCCTCTTGCCTGAGAGGGAGGGAATTTTTAGTGGGCTTAGCGGGGCCTTGATTTGGCGGAGCAAGCATGGCGGCCCGACCGGCAGCCCTGAGGCCTGAATGCGGTGTTGGATGACGATGCCCCATGGGCGGAAACCAATAACTGTTTGTACTTACCGTGGAGCCCGAGTACCCTTGGCCGATGCCCGTGGAGCTGTCCTATGCAGCTATAGAGGAGTTTGGCTCTGGTTCACCCCCACGGCCATCACCTACCCAGCCGGACATCGGACATGGTTTTTCACAGTTTCTCACGGTTTTGTCTGTCTTTCACTTTTACTGCTTTGACTGCTTTGTTCCTCCTGAAGTACTTTTCCCCTTGCCAGTCTGCCTGACCCTAACTACATTCCTTTCCCCTGTTTACCTTTTCCCCTCTACCTTCCACTCCCCATAATGTCGTGTGTCTTGGCTATGCTACGCGCCAATAACTTATATTATTGTGTAATCTCATGGTTTTCTCCTATGCCTATACTTGGATCCTGTAACTGATGTAATTTTTGTAACCTCTAACTCGCTGATCCTCATGTAAAGCGCTCTGATACCTCCGGGTCTAGCCAGCGCTATATAAAACTCTGCAAATAAAAAAATAAATAAATAAAAAAAATTCAACCCAACAACCCGCTACAACACTGTAAATTACAAACAAATTAAATAAAAAATTTGAAATCACTTACAATTACAAGCTATATTTTAAAAAAAGAAATAACTTTTGTATAAACAATAGAAACATATAAAATTAATCTAACAATTAAAACACATTCAAATAATTAAAAAACAATCATTTTTACTAATGGTATTGAAAACAATATTAAAAACATCAATATTATTCAAAACTATATTACTCACCTAAAGAAAACAATATTCTTGTCAACGATATTTGTACATCAAATCATTTGTGTATTGCAATATTTATTTTCCAATATTTCTGCCTCCCGATATTTTTAATTCTATATTTTGTCAAAACACATGTATATCTTTAGGAGAGGCACCTATCCAGGCACCTATCCATCCTACCGTTCATGTTAATAGTATGTCCCCGGCACAGGGCAAAACCTTTGTTACTCACAAGCCAATTCAATACCTTATTAAATAGCTATTTTCCTGACTCCCTCTGTCCCTGTCAAAGCAGGGTGACTCCCGTAAGGATCTCCTCATACGGGCATGCTACAGGTGGGAAATTAATGAAGTCACTTTTGGAATTTAAGTCTGCTGCTCTCTTGCTGCCCATGGCTGGCTAAGCTTAGGTAAAGGGTTGTATCCTCTCATGCCAGTGACGCCCTAGTTTGAGGTGGCAGGTGAGGCCTATGACATTAATTTTGCCCCAAACCCTGTGTGGACAAGTTGGCACTGTTTGGAGGAAGAGTGGGGTCCGATGCTGGGCCATACTGTATAGACTGAAATGGGTCCCCACTTCCGCCATTCAAGGATTGCAGAGGGAGGGGTAAGTTGATTACATAATCTTGGGCACAGGCCTCTTTGGTGGCCGATGTAGTAACAGATGGGCGCAGCTGCTGAGGAAGGGCCTCAAGCAGTGGCTCAATGTTTTTTAAGTGATCTGATAATGTTGAAAGTACTGCTTGAAGCAGTGCTTTAAATGTTGAGCAACAATCTTCCATCAGATGCTCCATACTGAGTGTCGAGGTTATTATAGGAGGTTCAGGCTGGGTTGAGGAGGGGATAAATATAGTGGGAATAGATTCCTTTTGTCATGTGGCTTGAGACCCCGTTTTATCCTCTTAGTGGTCGGTGAACAACAGCTAATGGGGTGGCCTCTGGCAGCGACTGAGAGAGCAACTGAGAAGCAGTGTCTGCAGCAGAGACGGATCGTGAATCTATGGCTGTGGTCAGGTGACCTTGTTACATGTAGGGATGGATACAGACCCAAATCCCAAGGATAATCTTTTCTCCATCCGTGCATTTTCTATACTGCTTACAACGGGTACAAATACTTAGCAGGGACAGAAGGAGACAGATTATAATAACAGTACCTCCTGTTGCGGGAACCAAGAGGGATGGCCCAGTCCAACCTCCTTTGGGCATGGTCTGGCCCTCCCTAGGCCCGGGCTTCGCCTGCCATGGCCCACACATGTCCCATGCACCGGGAGTGTTGCGCTATATAGTACTTGTGCAAGGGGAGGGCTCTCCTTCCAGCTCCTCCTCCTCCCACTGGTAGTGGATGCACAGGATTGTGGGGCCTGAAGTCCCCCTGGATGGTGTTCTGCCCTGCAGGAGTGTTGCTGCACTATATAGCACTGGTGCAATTGGAGAGCTCTCCTTCCTGCTCTGCCTTCTCTCCCTGGTAGTGGCTGCATCGGACTGTGGGGCCTGAAGTCCCCATGGATGATGGTGTCCTGCACTGTGTGAGTATTGCTGCCCTATATAGCACTAGTGTAGTGGGAGGGCTCTCCTTCCTGCTCCTTCTCTTCCCCCTGGTAGTGGCTACACAGGATTGTGGGGCCTGAAGCCCCCCTGGATGGCTGATGGCGTCAGATGTTATAAATAAAGCAGAGTTGTGTATCAAATCATCTGAATGTGCTGTAATAGTAACATCTGTGTATTTCCATCGCAGTTCACAAACATCCATGTCCAATAGCTCAAAGAATATGTTTGTTGATGATACCAGGTAAATGTGTTACAGTGTAACTACATATATTTCTTTTAGTGTTTCTATTTGTTTTTTGTGAGTAGTGTTCATTGTATTTTTAGAACGCTGGTGTAAATTCTCCTGTATCATTTATACTACTGTGTTTTACAATAACATCATTTGTGCAGTTATGTTTTTTAAGAGGGAGATGTTTTGTAGTGTGTGCCTGTTAGTTTTGTCACTTCTATTTTGTCACCCTCAGTCAATCATCCTACTCTCTCTGTGTTATATGTTAGTTGATACATCCTTGTGACTGGCCCCTCTTTATCAGCTCATGTTGTCTCCTGCTGTGTTCTTCATGTCAAGACTTCTGCAGGGGGTCGTCTTATGAAATAAACACTTCAGAACTACAGCTGTGTCTGCTACTTGTTTGCAGACCCGGTTACATAACAGGGATCTAGTTCTAAAACTCGACTCTTGAGGAGAGAGTATTGGAAACTATATATCAAGTAAGGGAGATGGGAGGAGGATGTAATGAGAGGGAAAAATTCCTGGGAAAAACAGCCTAGTAGAGGGTGTTTAAAGGACTAAGTGGTCTCCCATTAAAAGATCAGATTAAACAGATGTGCACCTATTAACAGCAACAGGCTTGCAATATTCTTTTGTTAAATTGCAACATTTTTGTTAGCCTCCATTTCCTCTCATGGACATTAGGGGCAGACAGGGCACATTTGGGTGGTACAGAAGTACTGTCACACACCCAGTGCACTTTGACAAGATGAACAAAAGAAGATATTTCCTCATGTCACACAGACTGAGATGCTGACCGCTAACCAATTATTTAAGCTTGAAGAGGCTGGACAGGAAACGTCAAGTTTAATTCAATAAAGAGGTTGTTACATGAAGCTGCTGGGCAGTACAATTGCTGGTAGGGGAAAACTGTGGCAAAAATGGTATGCTCATTTACGATTATTAAATGGTTAGGGTTACTAGTGGGCCCTTTTGAGATACGCCAGCCCTAGTACAAATGTGTACAGACTCACCAAGGGACTGGTAGACCTGGTCAGGGTGAAGGAGGCGAGGACGGGGGTAGGTGCTAGTAGGAACTGTCCAGAGTTGACTAGTCGCGCCCAGTGTTGGTGTCCTCACAATCAGATAGGTCAATTTGCCCTGAATTGCAGGAGGGTTATCATAATTCAAGAACCTTATTAGAACAGTGGCGGTAAGATGTCAGTCGGCAGCTTATCACCTATACACGGTGTAGGGCTTTGAGTCATTGAGCTCCTCACCCTACGGAGAAGATGAGGTCGCAACTACCTGTTTGTCTAAATTGTTGGTCCTGACAAAGTGCCACCAGGTTCACTCCACGATACCTATGACATGAAACATGTTGACCTATGGCTTAGACCTGAGCTTACTAGCAGATCTATAGGTGATTGATACAGACTCTCACTTGAGGAAACAGGAACCGTTATATCCCGAGTTTCTCTGCCTTCTTTTTAAGCTCAACATCAACCAGGAATATAGCACTAAAATATTTCTTTTGCGGCATCTGGGTGATTTTATCCTCACACTTTTCACCAATCTTCTCACGTTGTAGGACACACCCTTCCCTGTCCTACTGTACTCAGTCGGTGAATTTATTAAAAGATGATGAAGCATGCCACCTTCGGGTGAGTGAGGGCAACTGTTCTCAAAGGCACATGCTTTTCAAGCTACCTGCATTCAGCTAGGGATAATTTATCTGGGGCTGAATCTTCTCGAAACAGTATACTGTGATTTGACCAGGGTTGAAGAAGGACTGATAAATTAGTAAAGGTAAATTGTACAGTAGGTCTGGTAGATTACTGTTAGGCACAGAAAAGATAACAAGAACTGACCAAAACTGATATGTCTGGGCTTAATGTGCTAACACATGTTGCTGTACCACCTTAGAGAGAAGCACACGTTAGGGAGCCAGCAGAAGTGGACAGAGAGCTATATTCATAAAGTAGGCCATCATGAAGTTCAATGCAAGCACTTGAGTGGAGCTGGAGGCTACCTCTCAAGATTAGATCAGAACCATACTACTTCATTTTTTGAAAGAATATCAAAACATGGATTTTCTACAAATTACTATCTAGCTGGTTGCTTTTAGCAGTCTATTCCCTACATTGTCAGGATGCCCCTTTTGGGCCTAATCGCTGCGCTTTACAAATAGTTTAATAAACAAAATAAATACATCCAAACAGCCACTACCATTAGGTGAATTCTCCACTGGTCTGTGCCAAGATGTAATTGACAAATCCTTAAGCCAATGACTTAAAGAGGTTAATTGAAACAAGCCAATGGTTGAAAGAGAAAAATATGCCTAAATGTGACAGCCTTATGCTTGCAATACATTAAAAAAATAACCATTGGATTTATTCTTTATACAATAGTACTGGCGTTTTCTGGAATGCAAGTGTACTTCAAAATGCATATTACAGGAAAATCAGGAACTTATTGGTTCAAAAAATGTATTATTGGCTCTGAATTACTGTAATCTAAACACATAGTTAAAATGACAAGGATAGAAAAAAGAAAGTAAAACATGATCGGATGGAAACAAAAAATAATTGCCAAATTAAAGTAACATAATTTGGGAAAATGCCATCTGGTGGCAATATTTTTCTTATTGAGAGTTTATAGAAAGATTCACCAAGAGAGTGCTTCATGAGCCCTGAATTTGCACCAGAATTTGCACGCAGCAAGAGGGCTGATCCATTGCTCCACGCTGTAGGCTGTGGTGGGTAGAAGGAACATGTGAATGAACAGACCAATGAATGAAAAGCGCTGACCCTCTATTTATGCTTATATATGTGTATTTTTTATTTGTGTTTTTTTTACATGTGGCCGGCAAAACGGCTAAAGCAGTGCTGGATCTAACCAAATGTAAAAAAGAGATCCTTAACCTGCCTCCATAATAAACCGCCTTTTTGTCAAACTGAGAAGCGTTTGTTTGGTCGAACCTCCAAACCACTGGCTAATGAGCAGCTTTGCCGTTTTAGGAAATACTGTAATTATGAAATTCAGCTCAAGACAGCTATTGCACTGCCACCAAAAACATGTGAATACAAGCAGCTAAAACAATGTAGCCTGTTAGGCGAGACATTCTGAGGCGGTTTCTGATGGAGTAAAATGGCCCCACTGGCAAGTGATTAGCAGAGGAAATGGCAGCTCTGTGGGAAGGGTCAGAGGTGAAGTTCTTTGGGCTCTTGATGATGATAAATTCATAACTTGTTTGTATTGCTCATATTTTTCTTCTTCTTTTAATAGATCCTGGGCTTGGCTGTTACCGTCCAGGAGGCTGGGAGCCTAATTAACGGTCACACTACTTCACGAGCAGGAATGGTTTCCTGCAGCAGGAACTGCCAGCCATGATTTCAGAAAAGATATCTATGTTTATTTAGTGTTCGTTTGTTTTGCGGAAAAGGTGGGGATATTCAAAGGAGCTGCCTCCAGGACACGAGTCTGGAGGGGACCTGCTCATCATCGTCTGCGCGCACATCATGGTTCTTTTTTATCACTTTTTATCACTGTTCTTTTTATTTGTACGTATTATCCATACCACGGTGGTAAAACAAACTTCAGCCTAAAGAATACTACAGATGTGAAATGTACGCAGTAGCCCTTGTGCAAGCAGGGAAAAATTACCCGTTTAGCTGTTGTTGGGGTAGTAAAATACAGCAATATCAGGGCTTAATGGGCCCCTCAGGGCTCTGTGCCCAGTTACTCTGCACCTGTTGCATCAATTGTAGCTAACACCCCTGAATTCACGACTGAAGGAAAGTTTGTGTTTTACCTTACTTTCGATTTTACCATTGCTGACAGACCACACTTATTTTATTGGAAAGGAAACTGGACTCAATTGATCCTGCGGGAGATGGGCGTCTCCAAGGTGACTCTCCCTTCATTAATTACACAGTCTAATAATTTGTCATGTACCCTAGTTTTGGGTAGCTGTCTACTGGTCTTCCATGTAAACTGTTTCAAGAAAGAAGCTGTGGAAGCACATTAGGTGAATTTTGAAGACAGAATTCAGGCTTATTCCGTGGTTTTGATAGTGTTGAAATCTGTTTTTATTGCCTGATATGTGTGGTTACACTGGGGTTTACTAAATCAGGTGACCACACAAAAGGTTCAGCTGGCCTATTATGCCTGGGCTGCTCGTGACTTTGAAACTTTTCAAGATGTAAGTACATATATCACTGAATTACATTTGAAAAACCGGACTATCATTAGCTAGGGGATATTGTGTCTGTTTGTGTTGGCAGACTGATTTAAAGAGACTTCCAGCTAATGAAGTTGCTGCAGGAATAATCCTCTTTTGTAACAAACCTTTTCTTCTGTCCAATTACCAGAAATATCCATGTTTGTTTCTGTTCTGCGGTTTTCTTAAGCACTGCTTAAAGGCTTCCAAGTTGGAGGGTGATTCACTAGGAGAATATATATATTAGCCAGTGGCAACTGCCACTAGGTAGTTATAGTTAGGACCACATTTCCATAGGAAATAGATTTTTTGAATTGCTAATAACTTTGGCACCGTTTGACGAATCCCTCTGAAACTTAAAAAAATAAATGCTCCTCCACTGTAGCTTCTTCCTGGAAAGTTTCAGGACTACCCATCATGCTGGAGCAGAAAAAATGGGGGTCCCAGAAAGCATTTTACCCATGCAATTTTTCATATGAAAATTGAACACCAGTACCGCAACAACGTCTGAACGGAATTACACCAAATTTGGCAGAAAACTAAATTCAAAAGAATGCGGAGGGTACGCAGATCCAAAGGATCTAAGATAAGATCTTATTGGCTGCCACCACATGAAGGAGGATGTGGCAGCAGCCATTTTAGGACTCAGGGACTCAGTCACCTGTCCTATAAAAAGAGTATATCTAAAATAAAAACATATAGGACAGAAAGGTAAGAATACCCTGACCTCCTAGACCTCGGGGCAGGGAGCCCTGGAGGGACGCCTCCTTGTTCCAGTTTTTATTATTATAAATTAACACTTCTTAAGCGCATGGCTACCCTGAGGCATCCCAGCACTAGCGGCAGAAAACCAGGCGAAGAGAAGTGGCTACCAGTTGAAGTTTTGGAATAGTCAGGTTTTGAGGCACTTCCGGAAGGTGAGGTGGGATGTCTCAGAGCGCAGATGCAGGGGGAGGCTGTTCCACAGCTTGGCTGCATTGTATGAGAAGGAACGACCCCCACTTCGCATCCTTTGGATTTTGGGGAAAGTGGCTAGATTAAGGCTCGCAGAACGGAGGAGTTTCCTCAGACGATATGAGGAGATGAGGGACTGGTTCATGAGAGGACCTTTCCCCATGAGGGTCTTATGGGCAATACATAAGGCTTTGAATTTAATCCTCTCCTCTATGGGCAGCCAGTGTAAGGTCTTTAAACTGGGCATGGCTGACTGCGTTCTGGGCAGACCTGCCAGTAGTTGGGCAGCACAGTTCTGTGCCACCTGTAGCTTCTTTAAGGTGGACTTGGGTGCTCCTAGGTACAGTGAGTTGCAGTAGTCCAGGCGCGAGAGGACTAAGGCCTGGACCATGATTCTCCTGGCCCCCACGGGAAGAAGGGGAGGACTTTACGCAGCATTCTAAGGATGCCGTGACAGATCCCCGACACTTCCACTGCTTGCTGTTCGAATTTAAGTGGCTTATCAAGCCACACGCCCAAGCTTTTTATTTTGGGCTTTGGGCCCGGGGCGGGGGGGGGGGGCGGTCCCCAGACAGGATGGCCATGACAATTTGAGATCCTTAAAGGGTGTTACCTAGATACATAATTTCGGTTTTGTCTCCATTGAGTCTGAGACATGAGTGTTGCATTCAGGTGGCTACTTTCTCCAGGCAGGATTCCAGGTCAGATGGAGCATTCAGCGGGTGATTTAGAGATATCACCAGCTGAGTGTCATCAGCATAAGTGACAACTTTAATCCCATATGGCTGGATGACATCCGCCAGTGGCCTCATATACACGTTAAACAGTGTAGGACTCAGGGAAGATCCCTGAGGAACTCCATAGCTGAGAGGCAAAGACCTAGAGGTAGATTCTCCCGCGAAGATCTGAAATGTTCTGCCGTTAAGGAAGGATTGGATCCAAGAGATGGCTACCCCATACCCCGGCCCTCCTAAGCCTTTCGAGGAGAATGTTAAAGTTGACCGTGTCGAAAGCGGCACTGAGGTCAAGGAGAATGATGGCCGCTGTTCCTCCCAGATCGATTATCTTTCTTGCTTCTTTGACCACGGCGATAAGTGCGGATTCTGTTCCATGTTGGGGGCGGAAGCCCGTCTGGGAAAGGTGTAGGAGCTCATGAGTTTCTAAGAAGGTTGACAGAGAGGAATGTATGTGCTTTTCCAGAATCTTACTAACCATGGGTAACAGGGATATGGGACGATAGTTGCTCAGGACTTCCGGTTTTGAGCTAGGCTTTTTCAATAAAGCTTTTACCATGGCGTGTTTCCAGGCCGGTGGAACAAGTCCATTGGCGATGGATAGATTTAGAACATCCTGTAAGGCCGGTAAGACCACCTCTTTCACCTTCCGCAAGACGTGAGGAGGGGCGGGATCCATGGGTGATCCTGATTTTATTTGGACAAAGATATCAGATAGGGTATCCAGGTCCAAAAGTGGAAATTCCTCCAGAGTGTACTTAGTAAGATCCCCTTGCCTGTTTATGTTAATAAGGTCATTGGTCATTGGGATAAGGAGATCACAGGGCCCTGGAGAGTCTGGGAATGTGTTGTATATAGTTTGAATTTTTGCCTGGAAATATCCTGCAAATTAGTTGCATCGATCAGTGAATATACCAATAGAAGTATCGGGGGCAGGACGGTCCAGGAGAGTCTTAGCGATACGAAAGATTTCTTTGGGGGCGTTGGCTGCTGAATTAATTTTTTCTTCAAAATAGCGTGCCTGGGCATTTTTGATTTCCGCCTGGTAACATTTTATGGACTCTCTATATATCATTTTACTAGTCTCGCTATAGTCCTTCCTCCATTTCCTCTCCATCCTTTTACAGGTCTGTTTAAGCAATCTAAGTTTAGGTGAGTACCATGGAGAGACTTTCTCTCTCAACCTGCGATGGGAATTTTTTACCGGAATGACTGTGTCCAGTGAGGACTCTATCCAGTGTATTGGATGCTAAGATAGTGTTGGAGTCTAGTATAGGTTTTGAGTTTTTGAGCGCAGTTGACCAGGCCTTCTCTAGAAAGTTTGGACCAAGGGCGTACTTTCTTGGAACTAGGTTCCTTAAAAACACGTTGAATGGGGGAAATTAAGGAGAATGGGATCAGAGAATGATCAGACCAAGGCAGGGGAATAGGTGTCTCCACTACCAGCTCCATGTTGTTAGTGAATACGGGGTCTAAGGTATGGCCTTTGATATGAGTGGGCCCTATGACTTTTTGTATTAGTTGGATTGCTGCAAGGTCTTGGATGAGTTCAGAGGCATCTGTTTTACTAGGGTCATCGAAGTGTAAGTTGAAATCCCCTAGGAGCGTAAGATTAGTGGATGAGCTTGCCAAGGAGGCCGCCACTTCCAAAAGAGAATTGAGGAATTGTCCACCCATCCCCGGAGGTCGATATATGAGAATTCCAGAGAAGGTGAGGGTAGCAGTAAGTGATATGGAAAAGAATAGACTTTCGCAGTCGGGGGCAGGGCTGGGTTCAAATCGGCATTTAAAGGAGTCTTTAAAGATGATAGCAATGCCTCCCCCTTTTTTACTCTCGCTGTCTTTGCGCTGGATGTTATACCCAGGGGGAAGTGTGTTGGCCACATCGGGTGCAAAGTCCTTATGCATCCAAGTTTCTGTTAGGAATAATACATCCGGTTTGGTCTCCTCTAGGAATATGTTTAGCTCCACTGAGTGTTTAGGCATAGACCTACAGTTTAGTGAGAACATTTTGTATGTGTGGAGGGTAGGTCCCTCTGTCTGTGTGTCCAATGTCGTGCAGAGAGTAAATGGACAATGAGTACATGAAGTTTCTCCATTAGCTAGGGACAGGGAGTGTAGACAGTTGGTTTTAGCCAGGTCCCTTAACCCTCTAATTTGTGAAGGAGTATAAACAAGTTTGCCTGTCAGCCGAGGGGCAGGGGTTCTGGCCCCTGGACCCGGCCGGGCGCGGACGGGCACAGACGGGCTTGCCTTAGGCGCGTCCGCGCTGCCATGCGGCTTTTCAGGAGATCTGGCCAGAAGGGAGTCATCCTAGCCCCGCCCAGCCCCGCCTCCTTCTCCCGCGGCCCCTCCACGCAAATGGAAACCGCGGTGGAACAGGGGTCGTCGGGAGAATGCAAAGTGCAAAAGTGCAAAGTAAGTTAAAATAAGTTAAAGCACTTATAACTGAATCGCCGGTTAAAATGAGGGGATTAAATTATTGAGGCTGTTTCCTAGCTACCTTTAGCCGGTTTCGCTGCTGTGCGTCCGCGCTGCCATGCGGCTTTTCAGGAGATCTGGCCGGAAGGGAGTCCTCCTAGTCCCGCCCAGCCCCACCTCCTTCTCCCACAGCCCCTCCACGCAAACGGAAACCGCGGTGGAACGGGGGTCGTCAGGAGAATGCAAAGTGCAAAAGTGCAAAGTAAGTTAAAATAACTTAAAACACTTATAACTGAATCGCCGGTTAAAATGAGGGGATTAAATTATTGAGGCTGTTTCCTAGCTACCGTTAGCCGGTTTTGCCGTGCCAGTAACGTTTTTCTTTCAGCTGTACTGGGCATCTGCGGAGAATCTGCAACGACATTTAAAAAACAGCAGGCTAAAAAAGTAAGCCCTCTGGTTTGAGCCCGGGCCTGAGGATGTTGCCGATATTGTTTTCTTTGGGGAGGAAGGCATGTGGCTCACTCCCCGAGCCTCTATAAGGCCCCAGGGACCCCAACCCAAGGGGCTGATCACCAATTATGAGGAGGCGGCATGTGGCCACCCTCACTTTGTAATTCCCCGGGGACTTTATCTTCAGGAGCTAAACTAATCATTTGGGGGGGGCACCCCCCCCTTCCCAAACCTCAGAGAGGCCCTGGGGCACCATCCCTTGGGGTTAGTGTTTTTTTTTACAGAGGGTGATTTCAGGCCCTGCTCCCTGAGCTGTAGACTGGCCTGGGGGCCACATCCCCGAGATGCTGCTGTTTCCTGCCCTGGAAAGTGTAGACAGGGAATGTACATTTAATTCCATATCTGCACTCTCCTGGGCAGGGAACACAACTTTGAGACTGCCCAGCTGGAGCAAGGAAACAGTTGCTCCTGCCCGGGTGGGAGCAAAGTAATGGAGCCAGCTCCCGCTGGCACCCAGAATGGGTACTGTCTGGGAAGCTGGAAAGTGCTGCAGGGGCCTTGGGGTTCCCACTTGGCCCCCAAACATGGGCATTTTGTGGGTGCTGCAGGTGGGCCCTGGGGTACCCACTTTAATATAATGGCTGGCTCCCACCAGGCACCCAGTATGAGAGCCGGCAGGAGCCGTGGGGGCCTTCGGGCCACAAAGTTATTATAAAATGTGTGTGTCCCTGTATATAAAAATAAAAGAACAATAAATGAGTGGCAGAAGCTGCTCATTTATTCTTAACTCCCCCAAGCAAGGAGCACCCAAGAATGCCCTGTGAGGGCTTTACAGTTAGATATTTGGATCATGGTGCTGCCCCTAGATGGGACAGGGGTACCACCAAGCATTTTTTTTAATGTTGAGGTGCGCTGCAGGGAGTGCAGCAGCGACCCAACAATAGTAGAACAAACACAGTAAGTCTCCTGGGTCATTGAGTCCATGACCCTAGGAGAGTTTACCATACTTTTTTTAAAGCACTACGATTTCGAGTTGTATGATCTCCTGCTAAATTGCAGGGACCCCTTGTTGTTGGTTCTATGGCTGCACATTGTGGCCTGAAATATATATATTTTTTTTAAATGCTTTATTGAAAACTTTTTGTAATAACCACAATTATTAAACATTGCAATGTATGAATTTATACAATATACATTTGATTATTGTTATTGGTGACTTTTTAACAAAGTCAATAGGTCTATGTCGGAAAATTACCCTTTCTACAGGGTTACCCTCAAACCTTTTGCCTTTGCCCTCCACTTTTTGCTGAATTTGTTTATGTTGGCTATAGGACTCTGAGCACTTTACCATTGCTAACCAGTTCTAAAGTGCATGTGCTCTAGCCTCTAAATATGGTAATATTGGCTCATACCCAATTGGCCCACTGAATTTACTTATACATCCCTAGTACAGTGCACTACATGTTCCTAGGGCTTGAAAATTAAATGCTACTAGTGGGCCTGCAGCACTGATTGTGCCACCCACTTAAGAAGCCCTTTAACCATATCTCAGGCTTGCCATAGTAGAGCCTATGTGTGCAGTTTACACTGCCATGTTGACCTGGCAAAATAAAGCTTTTGACAGGCCCAAACCTTTCCTTTTACCTCTAAGGTAGGCCCTGGACAACCAAGAGGGCATGGTTTAATGTATTTAAAAGGCAGGACATGTATTTTTAAGTTTTACTTGTCCTGGTAGGGAAAAACTCTCAAAGTCATTTTTCACTACTGCAAGGCCTGTCTCTCCCATAGGATAACACTGGGATTACCTTATTACATTTTAGGGGACATCTCTGCTTGCTGCCGCTGTCGCCCTTGTTAACTCCCTGGTGGGACTCCAAGTCCCAGGGAGAATCACAACCAAATGGGGGAGGAGACTTACCCCCGAGCATGTAGCGCAACATAATCTCCCACAGCTGGGACATCTCTGCTTGCTGCCACTACCGCCCTCGTTAACACCCTGGTGGGACTCCAAGTCCCAGGGAGCATCGCAACCAAAAGGGGGAGGGGACTTACCCCCGCACATATAGCGTATCATCTCACGCTGCGCGGGACGCGCCCGGGCAAAGCCCGTCATTGCCAGGAAGAGCCAGGGCAGGGCCACCCCTCTTTCATTTCCAACCTAAGAAATTCGGACAAAAAGTACTGTAAGTGACTTTTACTTTACTGTTGTTTAATCTGTTAATTTATTAGTGGCACGAATTTAGAGCTGTCTACATTTTCTAAAGAAAACAGTTTGATAAATCACTTAGGGGCAGCTTTAAGAATTGATTAGTATCTGAGAGCTGAGTACAAACATCCTTTCTGAAAATGGGCAAAAGGAAGTTAACTGAAGTACCCCCTGAGAAATCGCATCTGAAAGCAACCAATGTAGTTACTAATTACCTAATAAACGCAGTGGGCCTAATTGAAAACAAAATATGCAATGTGGAAGAAACGCTTGCGGCAACTAAACAGACTATTAGCAAGGTACCCTGTAAGGTAGTTGTGGCACAAGTGGAGGAAATAAACCCCATGGAGGTTTCAGAAAAAGGGAATTCTGGGGAAATACCCACAACACACAAGGAACCTCCTTGCGTATTTAACAAATCATTAGAGTTAATCGAACTATCCATCTCCCAAGAAACAAAATCACCACCAGCAAAGAAAAGTAAACAGCCTGAAGCCCTGAGCACAGCAACTTCCACAAACCATAAAAAGTCCCTCAGTATTCGAGGTAAAAATAATATCCCACAAAAAAACACTAAATCAAAAGATCTAAATGATATTAGTAGCCTTGAGGGACTTTAAAAAAAACTTTATGTCAAATTAGAGAATGTAGAGCGGAGGGTCATGGCTGAGTTTACTGAAATTAATAATAGGCTGACAGCGTTAGAAAATGTTCCCAAGAATCTAGTGAGAAGGCCAGAGGAGAAAGCTGGGTGTCCCCCCAATTGCTCTTCAATCTCCGGAAATTATAAATGGCCCTATCATCCGTTAACAAAATCATCCTGCCTTGTGGAAACACAATATTCTAGAATAAACGGCTTCGGGGCAATATCAGAACTAAGAGAGGAGAAGATGCAGGATAGGGATGCATCGTCTTGGCATCAGAGTACAACTACATCAAGGGTATGGCGCTCCACCCCAGACATACTACATCTACCCCCAGAGGCAACTCCCTACACTATTGTCTTAAAAGGAGCGCCTAAACTAACATCCCAAGTCAGAGAATCTTGGGCAGAATTAAGAAACAAACTGGCACACTGGATGGCCAGTTTTGACCTAACTATGAATCTACTCTGTGAAGAAATTATTATGGTTAGATGTGTGAATCGGGCACTGGAGATTGCATTGTTATGAATTTCCGACACCCGGGGGTGGTCAAAACCTTCCTTATGAAGATCCAGTCCAAACAACAATACATGACCAGTCGAGAGGAACGAGTCGTCGCAGTGCAGTTAGGTTTCTTTTATAAACACTCTTCTGTATGTCCACAAACACCCAATAATTTGTGGTCTACCTCTGAAAACACGCTTAGTAAGGGCCCAATAGTGGCTTGTACAAACTGTTATGCCCCACTTTTTAGCCTGGGTGAACAGGATTGACTGAATGAAACCTGTGTGGTAGAAACTAAAAATAGGGATAGGAGCCCGAAAGGCAAGGAGACCAACAATGCTGGACAAATTAAAAAAGTAAATGGTACAACCGGGCAAATAAAATTCAGATCCTGGAATATAGCTGGGATCAAAAGCAAGCTTATTGAGTGGGTAGGTAGTATCAAATCAGTACAATTGTTTTGCCTCCAGGAAAAATGGCACACAAAAACACCATATATCGATGGCTTTGTCACAATGTCTACCCCAGCTATACATTCACTGAATGGACAAGCTAAGGGAGGCCTAGCAATTTTTATCTCTACAACTGCACCAGCTGTATTAAAAAAAAGCGTATAGTGATTCCCCTTACTTCCAACTGGCTCTTTTAGTAGTGGGCAATAATCAACCTTTCATGCTAGTAAACTATTATAATAACACTTTTAATGCAACCCATTATAAGGTTGTGGAGGAGCTAGCAAAAGAATTGGCTAACTTTGCAAAGGGGGAAAACCCTGAATGAAATTAGATCTGGGTGGGGGACTTTAACACCTGTAAGTGCAGCCTCTAAGTGACGAGTGCATGTGGCTTTAATGATATCACAGGGAATAATCAACATCACTTCCCCAATAACAGCTATGGGGAACGGTTAAATGAGCTACTGTGTAAATATAATTTAGAAATACTAGTATCTAATGGTGAAGAGGGTGATACATCAAAATCCACTTTTCAAGGCAGAGGAAGCTTATCATGTATTGACCATAGCATAATGTCAACTAACGGTTTGAAGTACTTTGTGTCACTTTATATTGAATTTACAAGCTATAGTGACCATGCTTCCTTAACACTGTCCTTAAGTGTTAAAATACACAGAATTGAGGATAAATTGCTGGCACCTAATATAGCGGTAGCCGGGAAAATGGTATCAGAATAAAATGGACAGGTATAAATGAATTTTTTTTGTTGGAAACTGTGGTTAAAGACAACAGAGAAAGCTTTTTTGTCTGTACTAATATTGATATTGATTCTTCTCCCGAGATGGTTGCGGCTGCGTATTGTAATATTACAATGGCTATACCCTATAATTTAAGAAGGGATAGTACGGCTAATAAGAGGCAGACCAAGAGATGGTTTGATCACAAATGTACTCGGGCTAATCAAGAATTAAAAAAAGCCTTACACACGAACCCCAGAGATAAGTCAGAAGTTAAGCGACTCAGACTAATAAATAGCCAAGCATTAAAATGGAGGAAGGAAAATGTACAAGAGCAGGCCTGGTCCAAATTGAACCAGGCAGCGGATACAAGGGACTCCTTATTATTCTGGAAGGTGGTCAATTCACCCTTATGGAAAGAAGAATAAGACCCTACGGTCGAAACAGTTATCCCCCCTGTGATTGGCTAACACATTTTCATGGAATCTTTAACACACCAATTAATAATATAGGAGAGTCAGCCTTTAAAGACCCTATCTCTTCATAACAGATTAGCCTAGAGGAGGTTATATTGGCAATTAATAAAATGAAATGTGGTAAGGCCCGGGGACCGGATGGGGTCCCGAAAGATGCATACAACGAACAGACAATGTTATGGGCACCAACATTAGCACAGGTCTGCAATGCAATGTCCAAGGCTGCGTCCCAAATACATGGATGGATAGTATAATCGTTCCAATTTTTAAAAAGGCCTTAGGGGAATGTGAGATGCTACCGCTCCATATCCCTTTTGGACTCCTCCTTTAGGATAATAGGGAGAATAGCACTTGAGAGACTGGAGGTATGGGCCACTGACAATAACATCTTGACAGACTCCCACTATGGTTTCAGGGGGGATATGGGCACAGTAGAACAATGCATTAATTTGAATTTACTTATTGGCAAGTACACGTTTGCCAAGGAAGAACATATCCATCTCTGTTTTGCTGACCTAAGTTGTGCTTTCGACTGTGTAAATCACGCTAAACTATGGGAAACAATTACCAAAATGGGCGCCCCGGATGATATTGTATCACTCTTGCCATAATTATACACAACACTGACTGCAAGAGTAAGGTATGGGAGGGAAGGTGAGTGCACCCCAAGCTTTAAGGTGTCTAGGAGCATTAGACAAGGCTGTGTCCTTGCACCCTTCCTCTTCTCACTGTATATCAATGCGATAGATAAAACCCTCCAAGAGCTGAACACCGATGCCCTGAAAGTAGGCCCCCGCCCAACCCCGTTGCTCCTGTATGTAGACAATGCAGTCTTAATATCCAGAATTGCTAATGGCTTACAACAGCTGATTGATGCTTTTGTCTCATACATGGAACAAAGAGATTTAAAATTAAATTTGACTAAGACGTTTGTGATGGTCTGTGAATGAGGGAGGGCCAAGAAAAGGATTCACCTTCTGAGGGAATATAAGTTGGCTGAAGTCCAAAGATTCTCCTATCCAGGTATATTGTTTTATTATAATAGCAATTGAGTCCCGCATATAGACCAGACAAGATTTAAACTAATTCGAACTGTGGAGGTTATTTTTAGATTTTCTAACAAGATAGGTAGTAGACCCATTCACAATATGCTCAAATTATTTAACAGTAAATGCATACCAGTAGCAACATATGGTGCTATAGCGTGGGGCAATGCCAACGCACTCACATTACAAACCTGTGAAAACGCTTTTTTTTGCCAGTTGCGGGCAGTACCAAGGTCTACTTCTGTGTATATTTTACATAAGGAACTGGATGCACCATATGTTGCTGATTTAATACAAGCGAGAGCTTTATGTTCCTGGTATAACATTTGGTGTAAGGAGGGAACAAAGTTTACCAGGGACATAATTGAGGATTGTCTAGCCTTGGAATGCTATAATAAAATCCCATGGAAAAATATATGGATAAGCTACTCAAAGATGTTGACAAAGATCTATCAGTGACACAACCTGCAAGAATATTGCAATATGGCAAAAAAGAAGTTAAAATAATCTATTTGGAGAAACAGTGCCAAGACAGAGATAGCAGAGAAGGAAAGAAAAAACAAGTGTGTCAAGATATGTGACTAGTATAACCTTTTCAGGGCTACCTGAATACCTAGTCAAAGTTACAAATGTGCAAGATAATTGAATTGAATTGAATTTATTACATTTGCATAGTTACTTAAAACCATTGCAATGCGAATTTAAAATAAGACAATAAGTTCATAATGAGATGTTAATTACACATTTGCAAAATTCATGTATCATTAAAAGCTTAAAACAGTTAAATTACTATCAGATTAAAAATGCTTTGTTCTTCATACAAATAGCTCTCAATATAAATTGTACGTTCTACCCGGCTTCATTACTCTGTCTGGGCAGTGCTATTACCAAGAGAGGACGTTATTGAAAGACCAGTCCAAGTGCTTATATGGAGGCTTCCCTAGTCGACCTTATTGGGGGCAGTCTTGTATCATAGTTAAAAGAGTGGACACAGTAGACCCAGTTATCTTGGTTTCCAGCCACCTGCATGAGTTGATGGCCTAACGGGCTACCCCTTAGCCTGGAAGGAGTTTAGATGTTCGATGGCATATTTTTCTCGGCTGCAAAATGTGCAAGATAGATTCTATTTGACCAGGTTGCGGCTGGCCACAATTCACGAACTGGTGGCATTTCTAAGACATGAAAAATGGAAGAAAACAATCCGCAGGTGTCCATGCGATGGGAAAACTACACACTTTACGATGCACTTTATGCTCTTTTGTAGGTTTTATCAAGATATTAGACAGACATTTCTACGACCAATTTTTGTGACTAAGAAACGTATCTTTTATATGGATGCCATGAATTTTATATGTACTCTTGAAAATGAAATGGCGTGCCGAGCTGTTGCAGGTTATATTACTCGGGCTGTAAAAAGAAGGAAATCCCTTGTACATTTGGATACATTGGTCTATGAAGAAGATTGAAAGATGGTTCTTGGATGATAAGCCTTTTTAACTTTGAGATAGTAAGAGGATTTTTAATGATGGATTTTTATCAATTATTTTATCGAATGAGCTCTTAAATTATAATGTATGGAACTATGTTTAACATGTTGTCCTATGATGCTCTTTTATGTACTTTTATGGATGTACTAAAAGATTCTGAATAAAGTTATTTGACATGACATACATTTTATAGGTGTGAATTCCAATTGGGAAGAGAGAAACCCTTCAAGTCTGATGTCTCTAGAATCACAATTTAAAATGGAAACTTATGGTGAAGCGGATTTTAAATTGCAATTCTGAAAATGTCACTTTTAGAAAGTTGGCATTTTCTCTGCTGGACTCCTGCTTTGCTGTGCTGATATGCTGCCTTCTGACCTCTTGCCTGGGTGAGAAGGACTGGACCTGAATCACTTGAACCCAGAACCCAAAGTGACTCCAAGGGCTAGTTAGCTGGCCTCCTGATCTGACGCCTCAGGGACATAACAGGCTTGTAACCTACTTGCATCTGCACGTGGACTCTGCCATCTGTGAGTCTACCCTGCCAAGTGGTGGCACCCCAGTCCTGGACCCTTGGAAGTGAGCCTTAGGTGCTTACCATCGAACTGACGCATCTTCTCTGCTGAGTAATGCATCTCTGAGCAGAACCGACACATCTCCTCGGCTGAGTAGTGCATACCTGAGCAGAACAGATGCATCACCGCTGCTGCGTGGATTAGACCCATCGCAAAAGACTTGCATCGCTGTTTCCTCCTGCATCTTGGGACCGACGCATCACCCTCAGAACCACCGCAGCGCGACACTTTTCCCAGCCCAAGAGCCTCGCATCCCTCGTCAATTACAAACTTGACTACGAACCTCTGCATTGTAGCTTCACCGCTCATCGAGCCAATGCATCGCCTGGGCCGCCCCTCGCATCCTCAACAAGGGACTTCGCATTGCAAGCCCCATCGACAGGATCCTCAACGTTGACGCATCAGGACCTCACACCGTAGGCTCGCCGCATCTCTGAACCGATGCATTGCCACTGCTACGCGACGCATCTTCGACGCGGATCCACGCAATGCTCTGCAACCAGGATTCCTTGTAGCCCAGGGTCCCTGTAGCCGGCCCACACTCCATCAAAGTCGGAATGAGTTTGTGACTTTGTCGGGGTCCAGTACAACCAGATATCCTCAATAGCTCTTTGTGCTTCTTGGCACCATTTTTCACTATAAACTTTAAAATTCAACATCTTCGACTCTACTAATTAGAGTTTTGTCATTTTGGTCTTGTTTTATTTATTAAAATCAGAGCTATTTTTCTATAAGTTAAGCCTGACTGCTCTGTACAAAGCTACGAGGGGGTGAGCACGGGTTAATTTGGGGTTTGCTTGTACCTTACCCTGAGTAGGATTATGGTTATTGCATGACCAGGGCTGATACCCCAGTCAACCAACAACCCAATTTCTAATAGCCTACTTTATATATTTTTATGTACTAACCCCTATAAAGCCAATAGGCCCGCCGCTTATATATTTTGGTGTTCTGACCCTTTGAAAAAGCATGTTGGTCTGACTTACTTTAAGTGACATCCTTTATATTGTTACATGACCGACAGCTGTGCGTGGTGGTGGGGTGGGTGGTAGGACACGGGGGGTGGACGCCCAAACCCAGGCCACGCACAGTGACAGACATCTTATTTTATGTAAAAAGAATAGCAATTCATTAAAAACAACAAATGTTAAAGTGACGTTGTAGTTAGGAATTAAAATAATATCTTACTTTGCATTTAACAAACATATAAATTTACTGAAATATTTAGTTGAAAATGTCAGTTAATACATACTGTTTTAAACTAACAAAACAACTGCAAATCACCAGTTATAGTTATCTCAAGTAACTATAACTCGTGCCCTAAAGTAGCTATAAATTGTGCCCTTGCCATGCACTGCTAATTACCTCCCATATTACATTACTCATGACATGTTCTATGTAACCCTGGGCGTAGTTCGCGTAGTAGCTCTACACGTAGCTACGCGAAGGGCACTTCGCACTACGCACGCTACGCGTAGCTACGCGAACTGCGTAGTGCGGTAGGGAAATGCTGTTCGCACTGATTGCACAGTGCCGGATGCTTGTCTGCACTGTGCAATCATTGCAAACGGCATCTTGCACAGTGCAAGCGGTCGTTTTCTGCCGCTCGAGTAGATTTGTACTCGAGCTGCAGCTTTCTCAACGCGGACTGGTAGTTTCTGGTCGCGAGCATACACGACCACTCGCAATGAGAAACCTGACCTCCCCGCGTTGAGAATCTCGCCGGGAGGTTTATTTTCCACGCTCGCGGTCGGCAACTTGATGTTGCTGATCGCGAACGAGGAAAAAGTCTCGCCGGGATGTTGATTTTGCTCGCTCGCGGTCGCCAACTTGACGTTGAGGACCGCGAGCAAGCAAAAAATGCCCGCTACGCTATGCGTTTTTGCACTGTGCTACGTGCAATTCGCGTAGCGCATAGTAGCGCAAACTCCGCAAACTCCGCGAGCGTAGCGTAGTTTTCCGCCCAGGCCTACTTCTATGGCATCATTGATTACATCACTGCAACATCTGAAATGACATCATTAGTAACACTGTGCATGGCAGGGGCGCAAGTTATAGTTATTTTAAGGCATGAGTTATAGTTCTTTGAGATAACTATAATTGGTGAATTTTCATGGTGTGTAAAATACTACTACGCATCAAGGCATCACTGATATTGTTAATCCGTATCTAATCTCAAAGGAACATGCTCAATATGATTTATACATGAGAGGCCAAGCCTTTCATTGTTTTAGCTAGTCCCGCATTACTGTGCTTACGAAAGCGCACCATGTGCTCCTATTTGCTAGAAGAATTGCAAGAACACTAGATGCTGGGAGGCCTAACAATATCTTGATCCATGGTGCATTCAAGCCAACATGAACCTAACAGCAGAGAAAGGACCTATTAAAGCTACAGTATTGACTGGACAATTTGATTGTTGTGTTATTTATATAATATCTAAATCTACTTTCTAAACTACAAACCCCTTGAAATGTAAGTCTTCACTGCTTGCCTTTTGTACTGACAGAAATTCAAAGCCTAAATAGGAGCTATGTACTGAATTTCCTGAAGTTCGTACATTCTTAGGGTTCCACCGGAAGCAGACAATACATAGAACAGTGATTGCCCAGCTGGGCCCTCGACTGGACTCATATTCTCACATTGGTTCTCTGATTAAGCTCAGCTATGTCATGAAAACACGTTTCTGATAGGTAAGAACACAGAATGCATGGCTGCGTTAAATCCTACTATTGAGAGACCTCCCTCTCACAACTTGCACCACCAATGGGTATCACACTTTCATGTAAATATCTTCCCATCAAACACTTCATCAGCTAATGAGTGCCACACTACTTCAGAGTGCCTTCCCTGTTAACACTGCTCAGCAAACGGAGCTTGTCACTGGCAATAGACTGATATTTCTCTCACACTGCTCAACCACTAACGCTTAGCCGTGCCACAAAGTGTCAACGCCTGTCACACAGTTTCACCAACGAGAGCATTCCTTGCATGGGGTAGCTTTGAGCTAACACTGTTCTATCAAAGGCATGTATCCTGCAGCAAAGAATGACTAGTTAGTTAAGGAGGTTCGTACAGCTAACAGTGTTGAACACCTCCAATAAAACAAGCAATACCAGGTTGGTGTCAGCACTGGCATTCACTGTGATTGGGAGATTATCCGATAATGAGACAATAGGGTTTCTGCAGACTCTTTTATGAAATGTCCTTCGCACACCTTCAATATGTATTATTTCTTTAATCAGTATTAGACTCCCTTTCAGCGATAATTCATCAACTGATCATGATACTTTTCTTTGTCCATTTCACAATCCTTCCTATTATGCTGAGCGCGAGATGTCTCTCTTCAGCCTTTGAACATCAATAGTTACTTACACTCATAGCTCGTGCTTACATGTCCAAATGTGACAGACATCCTATCTGCATTATTATAAATGCATTATATCCTATGCCATTTGTAATAGGGCAGATGGGAAATCCCTCACCTTGAAATGGACTACCCTTCCTCCAATATACTTCGAGCCCCAAGACTAAAAAAAAAACATCAACAAGCAGCCAGCTCTAAAAAATGTTTTTTTGACCCCGGCACAAGCTTCTTCCAGACTCAATGAACTAAAGCCTTTCTGTCAATGTTCACATATTCCGGCGTTGTCCCGCAAGAAAATTCCTATAGTATACTCCTTACATTCTGGCTTTGGTAGCATTCACTGAGATTGTAGTTTGATTCAAAACCCAAACCTTAGTTCTTTTGGTCCCTTTACTATTTTCTCAGATGCCTTTTCATTCATATTGACCACAAAAATGTTGAACCCTTCATTAGTAACTCTTGTGATCTCTGGGTGTCAGCAAATCAAAAAATATACTTATCATAAAACCCCATTTTGCCAACAATAGCTGTAATTATTCCTTGATGGGCAGACCAGCCGACTCCTTGATTACCCCTAAAAGTTATTTCAGATGTCAGAATTCTCTGATTTTAGTCCCCTAAACAACAGCATTAACTATTGCTCCCAACCTTACACTTCTTTTCATGAATAGTCAACCCTCTCTCCCCTCGCCTATCTGCAAAACCTTTCTCAATCTTCCATCATACTTTCTATTATCTTCTCCGTAAACCAGTATATAATCTTAAAAACAGGCACCCTTCCCAGTACCTTTCCTCAATATCTGACACACCACTGCCGCTGTTGACGAGCTGCATGCCTCCTGCAGAATTAGAAGGCCCTTCAGTAATTATAAATGATGTCAGGTGACATGATGCGGGATGCTGTTTGACATGCTGGCAGGTCAATACATGATTATGCTTTACCCGGGTAGAGAGGATCTCAACAAACATTAGTGGATGCCTGCCCACTAAGCTATTTTCTATCTCACATTCTGACATTGTTATTAGAGTTTAGTCATTGCAACTCGTTAAGAGACTCGAGCCTTCCTTATATAGATATTTATGTTTGCTGCCAAAGGTGCACTCTGTGCTATAGGTATTCTTACTACCATGCACATAAGCCCCTCAACATCCTATAATCAAGAGGTGAAAGAGTAGGAAAAATGAGAGGTGTATCAAAATATGAAAAGATCGGAAGGACATTCTGCAAAAGGGAAAATGTATAGCTATTGATTTAGGAGGAGAAGGTGAATGTAAGTGAGGGAAGTGGTAAACAAGAGAGGGTCAGTCAATCAGGGTCTTGTATAGCACGGCTACTCACCCATTAGGGTCTCAAAGCACTGGGGGCAGGGGGCTGCTGGTCAGACTGGGTGGAGGATCATTCGAAGAGCCAGGTCTTGAGGTCCTTCCTGAATTGAGTCAGCGACGCGGATTGGTGGAGGGGCAGGGTGTTCCAGGTCTTGGCGGCGAGGTAGGAGAACGACCTTCCTCCGCTTCTGGTCTTGTGGATCCTGTGGTTGGAGGCAAGGGCGAGTTGGGAGGAACGGAGTTGTCTAGCGGGTACATGGAATGTGAGGCGGTGGTTCAGGTATGACGGTCCTTCGTCGTGTAGAGCTTTGTAGGCGTGAGTGAGGAGCTTGATAGTGATTCTGTTGTTGACTGGGAGCCAGTGGAGTTGTCTGAGGTGTTGCATGATGTGGCTGGGGCAGGGGGTGTCTAGGACCAGTCTGGCTGTGGCATTTCGGACGTTCTGTAGTTTCTTGAGCTGTTTCTGGGTGACATTGGCAAAGAGTGTGTTGCCGTAGTCGAGTCTGCTGGTGATGAGTGCATGGGTGACCGTCTTTCTGGATTCTGTGGAGATCCATCTGAATGTCTTTCGAAGCAGGCGGAGCGTGTGGAAGCAGGCTGAGGAAACTGCGTTGATTTGGTGGTTCATAGTGAGCGATGAGTTCAGTATGATGCCAAGGTTGCATGCGTGGTCTATCGGGGTGGAGGGAGATCCCAGAGCGGTTGGCCACCAGGAGTCGTCCCAAGCTGAAGGGGTGGGTCCCAAGATGAGCATTGTCCGAGTTGAGCTTGAGACAGCTGTCTGTCAGCCAGGTAATAACGGCCTTTATTCCCCTGTGGAAGTTGGTTCTGGTAGTTGTGGGTTCATTGGTGAGGGAGAGGATCAGCTGGGTGTCATCAGCGTAGGAGACGATGTTGAGTCCGTGGCTACGGTCTCGCCCCAGTCGAGGAGGGAACGGAAGTCGTCGGTGGAAGTGAGGAGTGTGGTCTCTGTGCTGTGGTTGCTTCGGTAGCCAGATTGGGAGGTGTCCAGGCAGTGGTTCACTTCGATGAACTTGGAGTGTTGGGCGTTGATAGCTTTCTCAATGACCTTGGCTGGGAAGGGGAGGAGGGAGATGGGTCTGAAATTCTAGAGGTCTGTCGGGTCTAAGGACGGCTTCTTCAACAGGGGGTTGATCTTGGCATGTTTCCAGTCATCGGGGAAGGTGGTGGTTTTGATGGAGCAGTTGATGGTGCGGCGAAGCTGGGGGGCGATGGCAGCATGTGCTGTGGAAAATGTGGTACGGGCAAGGATTTGACGGGATCCTGAGTGGATGCTCTTCATGGTCTTGAGCGTGTCCTTTGTTGTGAGTGGGGTCCAGCAGAGCAGAGTCTGTTCGGGTGTGGCTTGGTTGTGTGCAATGGTGGCGGACGAAGTGGCCGGGTGTAGGGTGTCGAAGCTGTCGTAGTTCTTCCTGATCTTGTGGTGGAAGAAAGTGCCGAGTTTGTTGCAGAGGTCTTGGGGGGGAACGTCTGTGGTCTCGCTGTTGGGCCTGGCGAACCCCTTGATGATGGCGAAGAGTTCTTTGCTGTTGCATGCGTTGGCGTTGATTCTGCATTAGAGGGCCATTTTCTTTGTGGTTTTCAGGAGGAGGTGGTGTGCATTGCCGGCAGATTTGAAGGTTGCGTGAGTTTCCAGGGTTTTGTTGTTCCTCCGTCTCTTCTCGAGTCGTCTGCAGGTGCATATGGACTGGTGAAGGGCAGGAGTGAACCATTTGGCCTTCTTGGAGTGTTGCTTGCCTGGTCTTTTCTTGAGAGGTGCCTGGGTGTCGGTGCAGTTGGAGGTCCATCGGTGGAGGTTGCGGGCTGCGGGTTGGTGTCCATTGGCGTTGGCAGAGTGGTTGTGCTAAGGGAGTTAATGAGAAGTTCTTCAGTGGCCTTGATCCAGCTGCGATGGTGGGGCGATGATGACAGTGGTGTACGGTGGACGTGGCGAAGGCGAGATGCACGCAGTGATGGTCGGTCCAGGAGAGTTCGGTGGTGTGGCTGTAGCTGATGTTCCCGCTGGTGGAGAAGATGGGGTCAAGCATGTGTCTGGCTGTGTGGGTCAGTGCAGTGACTGGCTGCTTGAATCCGATGTTGGAGAGGTTCTCAAGAAGGGAGGCGGTGTTCTGGTCACTGGGGTTGTCCATGTGGAAGTTGAGGTCTCCAAGTAGGATGTAGTCAGTGGATGCGAGAGCCTGGGGTGTGATGAGTTCTACGATGTCGTCGGTAAAGGGGGGTCGGGGCCGGGGTGCCGCAGAGGGTGGTGTTGGGGTTGGTCCGGATCTTGAAGTGGAGGTGCTCCATGGTCGTCATTGGGTCATTAGAGTGCGTGGTCAGTCGGAGTGTGCTTTTGTGGATGACGGTGATGCCTCCTCCTGGGTGGTCGGGCGGTCCTTGCGAGCAGTCGGGGATGGCGATGTCTGGTCCAGAGCAGGGGTTGGTCCAGGTTTCTGTGAAGAAAGTGATGTCAGGAGAGGTGACGTCGAGGAGGTCCCAGATTTCAATGGTGTGTTTGTGGAGAGATCGCACGTAGAGGAGGATGCAGTTGAGCCGGACGTGTGCGCTGTTGGTTGGCTGGGCAGCGAGAGGAGCTGGCATATTGACGTGGCTGAATGTGCGGTTGCAGTTCCGGCAGGTGAAGTATCCAAGGGTCTTCTTTGGTGATGCTAGATGGCAGGCAGCGTGGGGTCCGAGGGTTGAGTGTGAGGAGGGTGCTGGCGTTGTAGCAGTGGGATGTCCAAGAAGCAGGGTCCCTGGTGCTGGGTGTGGTCCAGGCACGGACGGGTGCAGATGGGCTTGCCTTTGGCACACCTTAGGTACACCAGCAGCACACCACTGCACGCAGCCACTGCCATTAAGTAGTGCTGCAGGTGGGGCTGGATAGCTGGGAGGTGGGAAACGTGGGAAGGGACACTGGAGGGGGCAGGGCCGTGGGGGATAGAAGCAGCAGGAGCGATGAGGAAGAGGACAGGGAAAAAAAAAGAAAAAAAGCAAAGCCAAAAGGCAGAGGCAGTAAAGCGAAAGAGAAAAGCAGAAAGAGGGACAGAAACAGCAGAAAGAGAGACAGAAGGACAGTCAAGCAGCAGAGCAGTCAACGCTCTACCGCTGGACCAGCAGGGATGAGGTGCAGGCAGGAGCCTGCGGGTGGATGAGGGCCTCAAACTCCTCACCTCCGGGTCAGTAGCAGCAGCAGCAGATGGGGACAGCAGCAGCAACTACCAGACGGCGCTGCGCTGTGGAAGGAGCAAGTCCACTAAATGATAGACAGAGGGTGGGGTGTCTTCCTTGTTCAAATGGATTCTTCTTCACCTTGTTCTTTATGGCCAACACAATTGCCCCCAGTCCCTGCAGAGGCATTTGTAAGTAAATTAGCTTTAAAGAGTGTAACTGCTGAAACACAGCAAGACAACTTAGCTAAACTGCAGACTGAATGAGGCAGGGCAAGCACAAGGTACCTAAGAACTGTAGTGCTCAAAAGTAAAGTAGCATCATAATTCCGGAAAGGGAGAACATCATCGATAAATGCATGCTTTAAAGATCAGCCTATGAAGTATGGAGGAATGGATTCAGTTTAGAGGACTCTCATTAATCTCAATGGTTGGAAATATTAGAGGGTGACCACAATGACATTAAGGGTGGAAGGGATGGCAGGCGAGTAGCTATATTGCTATGTATATGAATCTTACATGAGTCAAGACTATTATCTGCTGAATATGCAAATCGTTGTTTGTTAATTCCATGCAGGATATGTTCTTATTACTACATCATTACAAAAATGTCATTAAAATATTAGTGGCGGCTCCTCCTCTAAGGCAGAGGAGTCTTGCCCCACTGCTTTTCGCTGTGTAAAAAAAGCAAAAATAAAATGATAATAACTTGATGTTATTATCATTTTATTTGTAAATGTAAAATGTAATTTGTTCCTGCTGCGGCGCCTTGTAGGGGCAGGGCGGGGCGGATCTGCTCTGCTCTCAGAGCAGGGGGAGGAGTGGTGGGCACCCTGTGAGTACACAATGACTGATTGGCAGGCCCTCTCGGGCCGGCCAAACAGTCATGCGTACTTTGCATGTTCTCCACCCAGGCTGCATTACAGCCTGAGTAGAGAACATGCCCAGGCTCCCATTCCCTGGCTGAGCGCTGAACTATGATGCTCAGACAAATCACAATGCCGCATTGCAGTGCTGTGATTGACTATTGGGAGGGTGGGAGTCTGGGTGCTTCCTGCTTGGACAGTAGAAGCCAGGAAGAGGATGGAGGAGAGGCGGCGGCAGGCCAGCCGGCGGGCGGCAGTTAAGTGATTTTTTTTTAACCTCGTCCTCCCCCTCCCCACCCCACTGCTGCTTCCCGGGAGCAGCCACCACAGTAAAAGATTTGAGCATAAAAGTAAGTTAGCAAGGTAATGCTGGAGAACAAACATAACATCACAAGAACAGGGAGCTCAAAAACTGAAACATACAAGGCATGGCAAGACTGGAGATGCAAATAGTCACTAGGAGTATAAAAACTGCAATACGCAGGAGACATGAAGTGCACAGTACCTAGAGGTTGCAAGAGGGGAAATGCAAGCAATGAGCAGATAAAACAAGGATCCAAAATAACAACACTGGGGACCAGATGTGGCATGTAATGACAGCAATACAAGCAATAAGAGGAAGGGACAAAAAAAATCATAAAAACTGAAACAGGTAAACGCCAAGAGAAATTGTAGCAAAATGAGAGAAGGCACTAAGAAGCAAAACAAAGTGGAAGCAGGTCAGGAGCTGCATCTAAATGCTGGCTAAAGACAGACAGAAAAGTGAAGAAAACTGGAAGAACAATCTTCAGCTAGCTGCACAAGAATAGCCCACAGAAATTGGCCAACAAATAGGAAACAATAGTTCTAGTAAATAAAAGTTCATCAACTAAGGTATGAAAATGAGCTTTGCAAGTGTTTGTACTCCGACTCTCTTACAAGACCTGTGTGAGAATACAATGCACAGTAGTACCAAGGCTAATATGATTGAAATCAATTGCAGTGATTTGCAGGGTTTTCAAAATACCAGTCAATGCTTTCTAGGATCTGTAGTCCATTGAAGCATGTGTAGATTTTCCCAAATGTCAAAGATTGAAATAGCATGCAAGGAGAAGTCATTTGGGAGTTATAGGAGAGATCTTGTGATGGTTTCCAGCTTGCAGACGTTACATGCCCTCATCTCCTAAAGAGTTAGCATGCTAACTCTGTTGCATGTTTCCAGCATTGCCAATTGCAGTTTTTCCTATGTTAGCCTAACTGTGCACGTTGTAGCCCTTAGTTTTCTTGGCACACGTTACTATATACACATGCTTGCTCTTGTGACACATTGTACTTTCACACAGAACCTGCATATATTTTTGGGTTCTGTTCTTTTTCTAGGATTTAGTCCTAACACCACAGACAAGGTCAAACAACAATGATCCTTGTTATTCTTTCTCGCCAGGCACTAACACTTAGACATAACACAAAAATGCAGCTGTTGTTTATATGCACGTCTTGTCATCTAGATGAGCAAATAAGCAAAAACCACACACATGGAACAAGAGTTCAGAGACAAGAGCACTGCATCTGCTGAGATATAGCACGTCCATCTGTGTATGCTAAGGTACGGGGTCTGCCAGTAATCCCAGAGATCTTTCATATATAATCATTTAGCTTTAGTAGCAGGAGAGGGGGTTTAGGGTACTCTGTCCTATAAAATGACACATCTTTTAAAGTTAAGCGGACTATTAACCATGTTAAGAGTATTCGTGATATACATTTGTTTTCGCATTGTGCCACGTATATTGGATTTCAGAGCACAATAGTTTAAATAAATGTTCAAAACTTTCTTCGTGTTCTTGGTTATCTTATTGTGGACAAGTACGAGTGAGAGAGAGCGAAAGGGTGTGTCTTGTTACAGCGATCCCTGAGAGGGTAAAGAGTGTTGTGTTCTGTGGTGCCAATTCACTTGTTTCTCTGGTAAGGTTAGGAGGGCAAGTGAGGCACTATAGCTAGTCGGACTCTGACTCATAGTCACTGAGGTGGTATGGTGACTCAGTCCCTATATACTGATGCTCTATGGATCCAAGTACAGTTCTGTTCCAGAGCAGAATACCTGCAACAACTCCACCAGAAAGCATCAGACAACTATTTATCGTTTATGACTTGAGGACTCCAGCTTCAGCAGACCTAAAAATTATCATACTCATGATCTGACATTTGGAGAGATAGGGTGTTATTCAGAAGATGTCAACCTATGCATTTCTCTAGTCTGATCACTCACTGGTCTTATGTAGCATTTTTTTGTAATGTCTCCTCTCTCATCCAGCATGGGCTAACATCTGTGAAAAAGTTAAAGATACTAAACAATTCCATAAGTGATAGAAGATAAATCTTGCTGTCATTTTATGAAAATGCATTACTTTTTAAAAACAAACTTTGACACTATATCAAAAATTAATTGCAGTTTATTATAATGTATAACCTTTGAATGAAGGAAAATATCATCACTTCAATCCAAAGTTGCTGTGTACCTTTACACACAGAGATAATAGCGCATATGTAAATCAATAAAACTACAAATTAAAGTTAAAGAACCACTACATTTAAATCAAATTCAAAATTGCATAAA
Organism: Calotriton arnoldi; assembly: GCA_963921515.1. Classification (NCBI taxonomy): domain Eukaryota; kingdom Metazoa; phylum Chordata; class Amphibia; order Caudata; family Salamandridae; genus Calotriton; species Calotriton arnoldi. Next base: position 603,247 of record CAWUFW010005332.1, read on the forward strand.
TTCTAGAATCCTCACTAAGCTACAAAAATACCTTTAATGGGATGCATAAACTCAAAAAGGAATACATATTTTACATCACCCTCATATCCTGCAATATTGAAAAATATAATCGAAGTATGCAAAATCTACAGTTTGCACTAGTACACTATTTAGAGTTATATTTCTCATATCTAGTGGTATAAGATGGAATTTAATTGTTTAGCTGACCTAGAATCATTAATGATGCACACCAGTAACAAAAAGCAGTTCACATATGTGAAAATCAACAAATTCCGCTCTTGCTAAGAGTAATGTTGAAATGACATAAAGAGTTTTTCTAAGAGGAATTCCCAAATCAGCACCCTTCACAAGTTGATTATTGCACTAGAAAATAAAAAATGAACTTATGTAATTAGAAAGTCTGTGTTTACTATACTGCAAGCATTAAAGTATATGAATTGTCGCATTTTAGTGGATTTGGTAAAACTATATATACACCCCTAAAATATTTATATTTTCTTAAAGGAGTAACATCATCTATTCAATTTTACAGTTATATAGCCTCTTTCTTCTTTTATAAGGAGGAGGCTACTAGTAACATTTGAGACTACTGATTCATGAACTCCAGGCGAGAGGTTTGGCGAATGAAGATATGCTTAAATGAATGAACAGTTGGCATGTAGTTCAATCTTACAAGAACTGTTGAGTAGGAGAGGTTCATCAGATTAAAGACTCCCAGATTTAGGCAAGGAACTAGCATGTCTGTAGCACAATAAATATTCTTTTTTTATTAAATTTATTTATGGAAGTTTTAACAATACAATTGGACATTTCCTCAAATATAAGGCTGAGAACAATTATATCTAATGTCCAAAACAAAGAAAAAGAAAAGACCCCTAGTAAAGAAGCATACCCCACCCGATCCTGCTTTTCAATTAACAAGGGAAGGGGAGAAAAGGAAACACATCATTACTAGCACTAACATGGTGTTTTCAGCATCACATACTTTATGCATTAATGACATCTTGACCCTTGTCCGGGAATTGCAGAAACAGCAAGGAATTCTGGGCCCCTGCAGGACTATACGTCAGGTGGACCCCCCTCTAATTCACTACCAGCTCTCACCTTCCAATCCATCCCTCCCCACTGCATCCCGTAATGTAGTGTGCCAGAAGTCTACTGCTGGTGATTCGGGGGGATGGGAGGAGAAACTGAGTGAGTCCCATCACAGCACAATAAATATTAGAGCCAGTAAATCAATGTCACAATGTCACATTGACAGTAACTTTCTCTGTTTATTCCTTCTGAACTGTCAGTGTTCAAACAAGACTCATCTTTCTGTCTGTGGGAAAAGGAAGACTTGTGGCCTTGGATCTTGCAATCCTGTTTGCCAGAAAGGTTATAAATGGAGTTCAAATAGGTGAGAGCTATTGAGAAGGATACTGCAGGTGCAACGACTAAACCCTGGAAGCATTTAGCTGAGAAAGCAATTGTTTAGCTAGTTAGGTCTGATTAGCAGGGAATCTGCTGCACTTCTAGTACTGAAATATGTATGCATTTGCAAATGTATGCTAGGGAATGTCTAGGTGTTGGTCTTTATTCTCAATATGACACCCTAAGTGTGCCAGGTATGCCTAGACATGCCTTGCCATGCCACAGGACTCAAGTGGCACCTGACTGTTAAGGCTCAACAAGGCCGAAACTAGTCTTGGGCTGCATGTCTAGACATGCCTTGCCATGCCACAGGACTCAAGTGGCACCTGACTGTTAAGGCTCAACAAGGCCGAAACTAGTCTTGGGCTGCATGTGTTCCATTCAGAATTGACCAGACCTTGCTATTCAGTTAGACAGTTCCTATTGAAGCAGGACAAGTTGGATTTGCACATGACTGGTCCCTGTTTGTACTAGCACAGTGACAAGAAGCATGTGAAATTCTTCATGAGTGAAGGCAATCCATCCTCTGAACACAATTACTCAAATTATGTCAACTACTCCTATTAAAACTGCTCACTGCATTGTTTCATCAGGATTGGCTGTTCAAATCTAGATTTTCCATTGCCTGAGTGTACAAAAATGCATGCCTATGGATCACTGACATAATATCGATATTTACAATATCGAAACATCAAAATATCGGAAACAAAAATATTGTTACCTTTAAAAAAAGATATAGTGTGTCAAAAATATTGTTTCACACAATATCTACTACATTATTATCACCAAGGTAAATAAATCTTACATCTTATTTCTCTCCAGCATTCCCATCACCAGAAGGTAGGGGCAAAGGGGGTCTGGCTTTTTTATATAGGCCACATTTGAGTATCTTACCATCAAAGTACTAGAGGTTAAGCCATGGTACTTGATTTGACATATTGTTTCGTCTAATTTAATGTTATCCCGGTAAATTTTTATTTCAACTATTTTTCAGTACAACCCGTGGGCATCATATTCTCCAAGTGATGCCATAACCCCTCCTGTCACAATTTATACTTTTAAGCTGTTTTAAATTTGTGCTGATTGATGTGAGATGATTTTCATAATTTTTGACTCTGAAAATTATATGATGTAAAATGTACTTTTAAATTTGGGTTTTTATGGTCATTGTTAAGACTAATAAAGAAAGAAAGAAAGAAATAATCATTAATTAATATTTAAAAAACACTTTTGTAAAAACTGTTATTTCAAATAAACCCAAAGCATTTTACACACATATGTAAATTAAATAAAAATATATTACATCAACAAAATATTTACCATACACCCAATATAATTAAAATATTACCAATACAACTCCAAAAAGAAATTTGCATTAACTACAAACATTAAAAGCTCCAACCTAAAAATCAATATATATATATATATATATATCACAAACAACTCCCACACCATCCGGATAGAGAGCACGCACACGAAGCTGATGGACTTAAAGCTTCTTTATTTCATTCTGCCTGTCACAGCCCGGGAAGCACAGAGAGACGCGCGTTTCGGCTGTCGCAGCAGCCTTCGTCAATCTCATTTTTGGCGCCATCTTTGATTCATAATATATGCTCTAAATGAATCATAGACATAGAAGAAACATTGAGTCCTGAATTTTAAATAAAATCAAATAAAAATGCAGTTTGAAGGTTCAAAAGCCTGTGAACATAAATGTCCACATTATCAAATGAATAAATTAAAAACTAGCATGCAGACGTAATGTCAGTCTCGTCTATCACAGACATCAATGAAGGACTACCTGTAATGATCACGTTAATCGTGCTGGCATACATCAGGCCCCAATTACGATCTCAATATTAATAGGTAATCTCCTGCCTTCTGTTACTCTGCATGCATGAAACATCACATTGTGAACAGAACCTTTCAATGGCTGCATATCTACTAATACGGACAATGTTTAAAAACCACATTTGTGTTATTGGCGCTAGCATATGCCGACTATCATATAACTTAATACGTATGCGTGAGGATAGGGTGCAAAAAACGGCTTAAAAATAATAAGAGCATTTCATTGGTAATGTCATACTAAAAAATCACAACCCACAACGTAATAGTCTTCAGGTACGTGCGTGTGCACTCCCAAGCCTAAGCTCAAATACAAAGGGCACTGTGTGGCGGGAAAGTTCCCCCGTAATAAATGTCAAGAGTGGTATGCTTCATACATAATGTCTCTTGTGCCCGGCATGACTCGAGATAAGCACCGCTGTTGAAATGCCACGTTAGTGAGTCAAATTTCAAACATTGTCAAAAACAAGTTTTTGCACAAATGCCGAGCACCACTTCCTCACTTCTTAATGAGATTATCCAGCATGTGAAAAATCGGCACAAATGCAATTTATACAAATCCAGGACTGTGGGAGGCCACATCGAGACAAAAATGGTCCAAGCCATACCAGCCTCACCGTTTAAGCATCGGCTTTCACAGTGCCCAGTCACCGAATGTCCATGGGTATTCCAAGCCCGGGTGCATGACGGGAAGACACTGCCATCACATACGCTGAAAATCTTCTGATTTCCTCGCGGCGAACATACACCGTCTCCACTGCCCACTACTCCGATTTCTTTTCCCCAAGAGTGGTTCGGGGGCCGAAGGTGTAGCACTCCCATGCTGCCTCCAAAAGATTGCAGTCAGACCAACGGCCCAGAACGACTGGTGATGCGTGAGAAACGCCGACCGCCGACGTTTTAGAACATCACAAACAACTACCACACCATCCGGATAGAGAGCACGCACATGAAGCTGATGGACTTAAAGCTTCTTTATAGATATATATATATATAATATCCAAAAGTACACTGCTCCCAAATGAGGCGCCTCACACGACGTGCATGCTCTCCGTTTTATTGGTAGACATCAAAGGATACCGGAGAATCCTTTACAAGCATAATATCAGCATTGCCTTTAAATTCATACGCGTTTCGGGCACTTCCTAGCCCTTGATCACTGGCATCGGCAACGGGTAACAGCAACAAAGTATCAGCGCACCTGCACAGTCTTAAGTATCCACCCCAGTGTGCAAATGCATTCTGGTAGATGCAGTTCTACTAAATTTAATGTCCATAGTGGATGCCGTCTTCTCCCCTGGTGCTACTTATCATATTCCACAGTGGGTTTGCTCTCAAGGACACATCCGTACTCCTTCATTCTCTGTGTCCTTCCAACCGGACACGTCGTTCTCTCAGCGCCTCCTTTCTCTCGCTCTGTGGATCCGCCATTAAGCAGCGGGGCGCCTCGCGGTCAGAGCCGACCGCCACAAATCCAAAAGTACACTGCTCCCAAATGAGGCGCCTCACACGACGTGCATGCTCTCCGTTTTATTGGTAGACATCAAAGGATACCGGAGAATCCTTTACAAGCATAATATCAGCATTGCCTTTAAATTCATACACGTTTCGGGCACTTCCTAGCCCTTGATCACTGGCATTGGCAACGGGTAACAGCAACAAAGTATCAGCGCACCTGCGCAGTCTTAAGTATCCAACCCAGTGCCCGAAACGCGTATGAATTTAAAGGCAATGCTGATATTATGCTTGTAAAGGATTCTCCGGTATCCTTTGGTGTCTACCAATAAAACAGAGAGCATGAACGTCGGGTGAGGCGCCTCATTTGGGAGCAGTGTACTTTTGGTTCTTCCGCCATCATAATGACCCCCTAAGTGTAGAATATTCTACAAACAGCAAATTTACCTTTGAAATTTAAAATGATAGAACTAGCCTATTTCCCTGTCACACAGGTAGCCAACTACTACAATTTACTAAAAAAATGTCCTTTCTACCAGTAAAATGAAGACAAACTTCAGGCCTTATTATGAGTTTGGCGGTCCTCTTGTCAGCCCTCCATCACCGCGTCAACAGGAGGACCGCCAAGCCCGTCAATCGCCTGCCCGCCGGATTACAACTGCAAACCATGGCGGGCGGGCGGTGCTGCAGCAGTCACACGGTGGCAGCTGTATAAGGCTCATAGGTGAGCCTTAACTGCAGATGCCGCAGTGACCGACCCTGCAGCATGTTGCTGCAGGGTGTGGCATGCATGCCACACTTTGCAGGAACTGGGGTGCAATTCCAGAGGGGCACAACATGTGCCCCCGCCGCATGCACCCCCAGGCCCAGATCCAGTGGGGGCCATCATGGCAGGCTCACTGCCATGGACTGGGCGGTGGAAACCCAACTCATAATATGCTCGGCAGTGCCGGCAGTGGCACCGCCAGCATATTGAGGTTGGTTTCAGACCACCAGAGCAGCGTGATTCTTGATTCCCTCGAAGCCAGCGGTCTCGTCTCAGAATACTGCGAGCAGACCCACAGTGTGGCGGTGGTCAGTTTGCCACCACAAGTACGGCGGTCCTGTGGACCGCCGTACTCGTAATAAGGCTCTTAGTCCCCTAATGAACTATTTCAAAGACACTTGGGTTGGCAGACTGCATTGCTCCGGACACAAATGCAAACCCAGCTTCCAAATACCATGGTGGAATATTTATGACGCCACCTTGGCACAAAAAGCCAAAACAAAAAACACAGTGGAAGGATGGCACAATGCCTTCCAGTCCATAGTATACAGTAACAAACTACAGGAGGTAGCCCGTAGACCCTGTAGAGACCAGGGCAAACATGTATAACATACAACAGTGTCTCAGAGGGTATTATTTGTAAGGCAATTTTACAGGAGGATAACTAATTGCTTGGGGCACTGTGTTACATTAAATGACATGTTACCTGTGTTATTCTGTGCACAAGTGCTCCTGAAATAGTGAACGGCGCAAGGGACACGTGAAGAAGTATATACAGCGGAAAAGGGGCGCAAAACGAAACAAATTATATACAAGATGTGTACATGGAAATGTCCATACAATAAATGCATATAAATACAAGGTGATTTAAATGGGCATTCTCGAGAGAAAGAGCGCCGTAAATTTCGAAATTACTTGTGCACAGTATAACACAGGTTACGTTATTTAATGTAACACAGTCTTTTACTTGTCTTCAAATATATGAAGAAATATATACAAAAATTTGTCTTTGTCTTTTTAAATTATTGTCTCCCTGTTTTCCCCTTCAGCGCCCCTAGCAATTAGTTGTGCCCCCGTAAAATCGCCTTACAAATAATACCCTCTGAGACACTGTTGTATGTTTCCAGTCCATAGTCGGCAGAACCCAACTAACACTATACAAATTTATAGAGGCATTACAAAAAGAACAAAGCTAACAAGAACTACAAATGAAAAGATCTTTTAACCAAATTGGCCCTAAAATTAGCAAACAAATCAAAATAATGTACGAGATGTTACAATTTACAGTTCAACTCTTGATAAATTAAAAAGGAGTAGATTACTTAGTAACCATAGCCAAAAGTATATTAAGAAATAAATAGTAATCTACCAAAGTCCTCAAAAACCATGACAAATTCTGAGGGGCGCTAGAGAGCCCACAGCAAGATGGCCGTGCTTTAGTGCAGCTCAGCCGGCTAAATATATCTATCTGCCATATATCCTATGTTGGAACTGCCATCCATATCGAACTGTCATGGCATCAAATGATGAAGGTGCCGGGACCTGTTTCTGCCTGTTCACTAAGCAGGGCGGCCACTTCAGATGTAAATTTGATGAGATCAACTTACAGGCCGAAGAAAATGTCAACCGATCGGTGAGAAGTGAGACGGCGCAGCTGCAGGTGTGCGGCTAGCCTGTGGGTGCAGCCCCTGCAGGAAACATCGGGCTCAGTGAGTCCACGCTTCCAGGTGCGGAGTAAGGTGCATGAAGAAAGAAGAACCTGCACCCAAAAAGCACACTGCGGCTGTGTGTGGTGGGGGCAGGACTTGTGGCCCTGGGAACCATACATGGGGCCTTGAGGTGGCAAGCGGCAGGTGAGCGCAGCTGCGAAGCACTGGGACGGGCGTCTGCCTCAGCGAACCGGCTCAGATCAGCAGACGGGGTCTGTGGGGCCACTGTGGGTCTGCCTGCTCCGTGCGGCACAAGTGTGAGAGAGGACACTGTGGAGCCTGGAGGGAGGCAGCCGTGAACAAGGTGGGAGCTTACTCCAGCCCACCCACAGAGGAGCAGTGAGTGACGGCTTGTCAGGCGGCCTGGGAGCATTAGGAAACGCCGTGGTCAAGAGTGCTCTAGACCAGACGGAAGCAATACGAGGAGCCCGGTGATATTCATCTGAATATTAAGCGCTACTGCAGACTCCAAGTGCAAGTGAAGGCCACGGCATTTCTATTCCACACAGGATAGTGCCGTACGGTACTGGTGGTCCCTGAGTAAATTATACATTGGAAGGAGCTGGGCTCCGCTGGCTCACACCAGGCGGCTGGGGCCCTGCACTCATGGACTATAACGTGGGCCTAGAGTGCTGACATAGCGTGCTGCAATGAAGGATTGCTTTCAACTGTTGTAGTGAGCAGGAGGCACTATATCCCTCATAAGCCCAGCCAACACTACCTCAACATACACTGGGAGAGTAGTGTGGAACAATACCCTCTGCATGTAATAGGACTGGACTGCCATGGGGTAAAGAGTTAAACAGCAGGCGAGGCTCACATTTGAAGCCGAAGGCCCACCAAAATCCAACAGCACGCGCTCTCGGATTTGGAGTAAGACTCTCCAACACAGAGATCCACAATGTTGGCATCTACTCTACTGGCAATGCAAGAGAGCCAGCAAACCATTGATGGTAAAATCAACGCTCTTAACCTGCGCATGGATCACCTGGTGACCAAACTTGATAAGCCAGGTGCTAGATTGGGAGAGGCGGAGCAACACATTTCCACAGTGGAGGATGGCTTGCAGGCTGTTACCACAAAATGCTCATGTATGGAGAGGGTCATTGCTGTGATACAGGCAAAAAATGAAGTTTGGAGGCACACTCGTGCCTCAACAACCTCCAGATCACCAGAATTCCAGAGTCCACCAACATCGCCAGGATGCAGCACTATGTTGAAAATATGCTGCATGAGATTTTTGGCGCTGAACACTTGTCCCACGTCCTCATAGTAGAGAGGGCACATAGATCACTGCTGGCAAGGCCTGCGCCTGGGTCGCCACCGTGCCCAATCATTGCTAAACTACTGAATTACAGGGATCATGACACAGTGCTCAGATTGGTGCGCGAGAAACAATCCGTAACATATCAGGGGAATAGTGTTGCATTCTATCTGGATTTCACTGCAGCAGTACAAGCGGCACGTAAGGCGTTCCAACAAGTGAACAAGAATCTATAATCAGAACACATCCAGTATGTCATGCTATACCCTGCTCGCAAAGCGCATAGAGGCAGAGGGGAAGAGCAAGATCTTCACCTCGCCAAAGGATGCCATGTCCTATGCCAAAACACTGTTCAAGAGCCACCGGGGACACCAAAGTGTGGAGGAAGGCGGCACATTCCCTGACAACTAAGGTGGATCAGCTCACGAGGAGATCAATGCTGGCAACTGAGATGACCGAGATGTAACGCACAGACAAGAGGGCGCCAGTCAGTGAACTGTACATGCCCAGTGGGCCGGACATGTGTAGGCCAGGATGAGATGGGACAGAATTGGCAGGTATAAACGGTGTTGGACACTAATGGGGTGACATTTACTATTCCCACTCCAATCTAAACCATATTGGGGTAAGGTGTTGGACACTAAAGCGGTGATACTTACAATATCCACTTCAAATATAATATTTTACACAGATAATACAAATTAAACATTTAAAATACACAATCAATACTCCATACTCACACAAATTTTTTACTATAAAATTCACAAACTTTTTATATAAAAAAACTCTAACCAAAACTACAAATATATATGTACATGCTTAAATATTAAAATATATAAAAATAATAATTACTATTAATAATTCATATATTTTACAAAATATTTACTAGCATTCATACATTTTATACCATACAATAACAAGTACAATCATAATACAAAATGTGCAATCATAAAAGAAAAAGAAAACAAATTGTATAATTTACACAAAAAAAAAAACATTTACAATTTTAAAACCCCAAAAAATCTACAATTTTAAAACATGTGCTACTAAATATTTGAAATTTAAAATTTTTACATAAAAGTATTTCTAAATATTTAATTTTACTAGAACTTTTGTTATATATATTTTTAAGTTTTATACTATTTTTTTGTTTTGTTTTATTTAATACTGATCCAGCGGAAGCGGTGTAATTTTATAACCATATCACAGTATTCTCATTATGCCATAATCAAATTTCGATAATTTACTATACCAAAGAGTTTGGGCCCATAGAAACTCTATAACCACTTAAAAATTATGAGGTCCTCCGATAGATCTTTGAAAAAGCTAATAGGGACTTAGATAATTAGAGACGGATGCTATTTTCTTCATGAGGACCTGTAATGAAGAAAATGCCTAACCAGCAACAATAGTCAAAATACATATCATATCAAATAATATATCAATAAAGACAAACTCTGTATACTTATCAAATTCTTTTATCTATATCATAAAATATGAATGGTCAATACACAAACACATTAGAATGTCGGTACGTTTTTTTTCTTCTTTTTTTTAACGGAGTTTTATCTAGCGCGAACTTGACCCGAAGGTATCGGGTATCAGAACGCTTTACACGAGCACCAGTTGTGTTACATGAGGACACATTCATTTTTGTTAGGTACGGAGAGATTAAGTGATTCGCCCAGAATCACAGGATGTTGCGTGTCCTTGCCGAGACTCGAACCCGGTTCCCCAGATTTGTGGGGTTGACCGCCGTAGTCGTTAGGCCAACTCCTCTCCCTTCTTCTGTTATTTCAAAATTACAGGTAAAATCACAACAGCAAAATACAGATCATGGTAAATACATCAAATCAATAACTAGCGTGAGGAGAGAGTGAGAGAGATAAAGAAACGATAGACATTGCAATTTCAGTATGCAATTCCAGATTTATACGAACTTAAGTTCAAGATCTAATGCACAGCGTGCAAAAGTCAAAATCAACTAACCCTTCAGCCGAAAAGGTATAGCTTGTGCAACATCACCAGCCGATAATGTGCAAAGGATAATTCAGGATAGTTCAGTTCAGGGAAGGAGTCAAAGTTCGGACCGACAGCATGTCTCGCCCAGAGTTGCAAGGAAAATAGCCAGCCAGAGCAGCGTTGAGAGTGCAGCAGCAAAAAGGCTCTCTCTAAGTTCTTTTTTCCACAGAAACAATCATACCCCAAAATGTTCACAAAACTAGCCCCCAAATGTTTCTTTTTCACAGTTTTGCATGATTCTGTTGGTTAGGATTCATGAGGTGATCATTCGCCAGCCTAGTCCATACAGAACTTTAATGAGATAGTCCTTTGTTTATTCACAAGACGTCATGTCACCTCGGAAGTAGGAAACACATAGAGATTTCTTCATATCCATGTGCTCTCCTCCACATCAGCTTGCAACATAGTCGACACAATTATTCATAGAAAGAAATACTCCAACCGAAGGAAGGAAACTCTAATGATATGATATACATGACCAAGGCTAATAAATCAACACTTTTTGAAATAATGGAAAACAAAATACATTTTTCTGAGGCCTACATTGGAAAGGAAATAACACTAACAGGGTTTAAGGCCGTTAAAAAAAGACCATTGAATCATCATTTTTCTGAGAATAAAACACACTTCTATTAATCATGTATAAAGAAACAAAGAAATGCATAAGAAACATTATGCAGAAATAAAATATAATTTCAATTAAACTCATAAGCATTGTCTGATCTCGAATATTCAAAGAAGAAAACATAAGCAATCATTTTCCTATTTTGACTCTTCATGATTAGAGAAAACATAAGCAAGAAACATCTTACTTAAAGCTTTTTCATTATCATATTTTCTAAACGCTAATTGCAAATTACTTAGTACAATATTAAGTTTCTCTCTCGTGTCATAGACATTTCTCGAAACACCCATTTTCAATCTTTCTGCATGCTTTTCATTTGCAGCTTTGCTTTCTAAATTGTGTTGTGTCTCTCCTGCACACTTTACCTAAAAATTCCCCATGATTATTATTTTCCACACTGTAAGTTACGTTTATTAAAACACGCCTAATGAGCAGACTTGATCAAGCAAAATTATTCTTAAATAATCATGCTCCATCAATCCCCCATCTGATGGCGAATCAAGCCATCACACAATCTACATAATCTGATTATGATCTGATTATCTCAGAATTAACTTGTTCTCATTTGTTTTAGTTTAACACCCTCTATATCTCTTAATACTTCGTAATAAGAACGCTTTTTGTCTTCTAACTCTATTTCATCTCTTTTCCTTTTTCTCGCTCTTCGTTTTGTTTCTTCTGTTTTGCATTTACAACATCTCTATATCAGAATTACAATTAATATGCCAGTAGCAATAGCAATTATTGGTGTTAGCATTTGCCCTATCAAGCTGTTACTTAGTGCTGTAAACCAATTATCTATCAAGGAAAAACCCTTACCAAGTTTCTCCCATACACCATCAATTTTTAGTTCTGTCAAATCATTACGCAAACGAGTAATGTTACCTATATATCCCTCCAAGTCTCTGCTTTTGTCAGGCATATAAGTGCAACATTGTTGAATTTTCAGCATACCACAGACTCCACCCTCTTTTGCCAATAATACATCGAGGGCAAGCCTATTTTGCAAAACCATTGATCTCATAGCAACCATTTCAGTATCAATCATTAGGAACCCACCGGCAGTATCCGTTGATAAACGATCAACCTCTGTAGATAATTTTCTAATTTTATGTGAGTTCAGAATCACTCCCACTGAAGGTATTAATGCACCAAAAATACCACCCACACTTTCGGCAGCACTTATTCCTCTTTTATTCCATTTCAATTTTTTTCCATTGGTTCCATGATTTTCATTCACATGATAGATTTTAGGAACAACTATACCCATATAACAACATCCATACCAACGTTGTGGCAATCTATAATAAGCATTTTTATCACACACATAATAAACTCCAGGATAAACTGGATCAATACCTCCTCTTATTCCCCAAACTCCCGTAATTAAGAAGGTATGTTCACATTCACTAGAACCAATGAAATAATTGTTATACTCAGTCTTTTGTCTTAATAAGCAAAGCTTCCCTTTGTAATGCTAATCCAGAGTCATTGCAGCATATGTCTCACCTTTCTTATAATTACCATCCCTATGAGCCCTCTGCAGCTTTCCTCTTGAACTCGTCGCCTATCTTCTACTGTATTTATAAATTCTATTTCTACACTGCGTAAACTACAAGTTAGGTTGTTTCAATGTGCATGTGCATGTACAGTATCTATTGGCTTAGTAGTATGAAAAAATCTCCCATGTACTCTGCATCCTTTGCACTAATCACTATATTCATATTCTTTTTAATAGGAACTTCTGAAAAAACTAAATCAAAATTAGAGTAGAAGTATTGAAACTGCTCTTTGCCATAGAATAAACTTATTAGTACACTACATGAAATTCCATATGTTAAAGGAAGGTGGTGATAGGTCACCCCTTTTGACACTATGGTAACTGCATACACACATAACAATCTCTTGCATCCATAGTATTAACATATTCATATAAAGGTTTATTAAAAACATTCAATGAAAAGTCATTAATAGAATTATCTTGGTGTAAGTCATTTCCTGTTAATTTTTTAATATTAGTCTCTGGATCCTCTTTAAGGACTTTTGCTACATCTGTTATTGTATTAACATGTTCATTAGTAGTTTTGACATTGACAGGATACATAAAATAAAGCACCATTAATATTAGTACTAACCAGACAAACAATATTATTAAAACGCATGAAAAGCAAACATTAAAACATCTTTGCCTATTTAGGTTTTGATTACCAGTTTCAGTTCTATCCATTTTATAATGGAAAAGGAAAAATATTAGAGCTTTCTTTTATTAGCAAGATTTGTGTACCACACACTTTTCAAGCTTCAGATCACGGTTACGGCCTTTTTCTCAAATCTCCTCTTTTTTTCTCTGCACTCTTTTTTCAGACACAGTTCATCTAGGGTATTCTTTCTCCCAATCACTTGTACTTGCACTTATAGCAGCCAAATATGTCGATTCAGGTACTGCGTATCTCCTACTTGGAAGATGTACTCTTTTCGTTCTGCATACTGCGTTTTCTTCTCTGTCTGTATCACTTTGTTCAGATTGACTAGAGACTTCAATTACAGTTGCCGGAATCTTTTCATTTAAAGTATCTTTCAACTGCTTAACTCCTCCAGGCCAATTATCACCTTTTCTTGTTCGTTTTCCAGAAACACTGTCTTTTTCCCTTTTTTCTTTTTCTCCGTCTTTTTCAGGGACCAACTCTCTTTCAGTTCTGACAGTGACAGTGTTGCGAGACTCAGTAGCTTGCGCCCACTCTCTTCAATTCTCAGTCTGTTCAGGCTCTCTTGTCCTCCTTGTTCACCTTCAATTGACCCTTTACTTTCAAGTGGACATGGGACTCGACGAATGTGAGCAGCATGTATCTGGTTAGGCAAGCCACCACATTTAACTGCTGTTGTTGTCACAAGAATCACTTGATATGGCCCACGCCAACGAGGTTCCAAACAAGACTTCCTCACATGTTTCTTGATGAGCACCCAGTCTCCAGGGCTCAAATCCTGTGCTTGTTCTTGTTGGTCAGTAGTTGCAACTTCTCCAACCTGGAGAGACACAGAATGCACCACATCAGCCAATCCTTTACAGTAATCGAGCACTAAATCATCAGTTATTTTCACAAGTTGATTTGCTGGGACTGCTGGCTGTCTCATAGCCCTTCCCATCACAATTTCGTGTGGGGACAGTCCAGTTCTTCTGTCTGAGATACTTCTCAAACTTATCAAAACCAATGGCAATGCATCAGGCTATTTCAGTGTTGTGGATGCACAAACCTTTGCTAGTTGTGATTTTACTGTGCCTCAGGTCGATAAGCACAATGCAACTTTTGTTCAATTTGTAAGGCAGCACAAATCATTCGAACCACTTCATTATTAAAGTGAGTTCCTCTATCAGATTCTAACGAGACTGGAAATCCAAATCTTGGTATAATCTCTCTAATTAGCAGTTTAGCAACAGTTAGGCTGCCATTACGTCTTGTTGGATATGCCTCAACCCAGCGTGAAAACAGACACACAATCACCAACACGTACTTTAATCCATGGCAAGGAGGCATCTCAATAAAGTCTAACTATATACGCGTAAACGGACCTGCTGCTTTTCCAATTCGACCCAAACTAACAACTGTCTTCCTGCCTGCATTTTGTTGCTGGCATGTTATGCATCTTTGGCATAGACTCTCTGCAATGACTCTAAATTTCGGGTTAAACCATGTCTGTTTGAAAAGTCTAATCGTAGCATCTCTGCCTACATGTGTTGGACCTTGACAAACCCTTGCCATTTGTGATAACAAACTGTCTGGCAATATTGGTCTTCCATCTGTGTAAACCCACACTTCATCATCTGCTCTGTGAGTACATCCTGCTTTGATCCAGCCTTCTCTTTCTGTTTTGCTAGTTGCATCTTGTAATTCTCTAATTTCTTCCCATGTTTCAACAGATGAGAACATTAGTTTGAATTCTGCTTGATCAGATCGTTCTTTCAAATGCTCCCCATTGATTTATATGAATTTTGAGCACAAAAACGTGCAATTTTGTCAGCATATCTGTTGCCAACGGTGACAAAGTCATAACCAGATTTATGTGCTGGATATTTCACCACCCCAATTTGGGCAGGCAATTGTAGTGCCATCAATAGATCTTTTACACACTCTCCATTTCGTAAGGGTGAACCCGAAGAGGTTAAATTCCCATGTTGAGACCCCAATTGCCCAAAATCATATTGACTATCCGTAATATGGTTACTCGCATTCGTTTTGCAAGATAACACGCTCTTGTCAGTGCAATCAACTCTGCCACTTGTGCTGAACACACTCCTTTCAACCATGATGCTTCAATGACACTTGTTACTGTGCAAATCGCATATCGCATATGCAGCTTGCAAGGTGCCCTCAGAATCTCTCAGACATGATCCATCCACGAACAAAACAATATCAGATTTATGCAATGGGGTATCCTGTATGTCAGGTCTGGGTTTTGTACACAATTCAGTCACATCCAAACAATCATCATCTGCTTCATCCACCACCACTTCACAACTTGGAATTGGTAACAAGGTAGCTGGATTCAAACGCGTGCATCTTGTCACAGACACATTTTCCGCACCCAAAATTATCTGCTCATATTTTGTTAACCGACTGCTTGTAAGATGCTGTGTGCGAGTTCGTGTTAACAAAATCTCAACTGAATGTGGCACATGCACTTTCAACAGATGTCCCATTACAATCATTTCACTCTGCTCCAAACTCATGCAAGTAGCAGCAACTACTTTTAGAAAACCACCGTTATGTTACGAATACCAATAATGGGTCTGTAATCAGCACTTTTTTAGATCATAAGTTTACCCCCATGTATGAAGAATTCTTTGATTTAATATATCCATTTTCAACTAGGTAGTTGTACATAAGATTCCGTTACGGGATCCTACCACTGAGGTCTTTTACAAGCAAATGGTGTGCTAACCAAGATCTCAAAATTTGTCCTATATGTGGTTCGAGTAACGAAGATGAGAAACATGTACTATTCTTCTGCAGGGAGTACCATTCCATACGCCGCAAATGGCTAGTTCCAATCTGCCGCGACTTGGCTACTAGCAGTCACCTGAAAGCTTTCAGGATTTTAAAAAGTGACACATTGCTAAAAATAGTATTTGCTGTTAGTAAATTTTTACAAGCAATGTGGTACATGAGACTAAAAGTTTTAAATGCTATAGATTCCTATGTTTACTAGCTGATTGCTTTACTTGATGTATGTAACCTAATTATCTATTTGCACTATGCACGGTCACTTTATGTAATTGTTGCACTGTCCCCATTGCACATCCGAGGCTAACATTGCAAATGTACAGGTGGCTTTTAGCTACTTGTTTTGCTTATCTTCTAAGTAACACTTATTTTATTATCATGCACTTTAGTATCAGTCGCATTTTGGACGGTTAAGTGTGAATTTTAACATATTTTACTGCCTGGAGAAATATTATGAATTGTATTATGAACTCTTAGAAAAGTTTTAATGATCTTTTTGATTGCAATTTTAATAAGGACATTGTGATTTTGTGGTAGCAGGGTGCATATAGGTCCCCGTTTTTTTAAATGAACTACATGCACTATTTTTCTCATTTATTGTGTACTAGTGCTCTTGTTTATTTGTTGTTGTGTATACTTTGATGGTTATTTAATCGAATAAAGTTATTACTACTACTACTACCAGGTAATTCTGCAGCTACAGGATCCAACGTGGCTGAAAAATATGCCAATGGACGGCGTGCTGTTCCGTGCATTTGCGTTAGTACTGAAAGTGCACAACCATTGCATTCAATATAAAATAGTGCAAAATCCTTATTGAAGTCTGGCATCCCCAATGTGGGTGCTCGACACAAACTAACTCGCAGTTCAAGAAATGCTTTCATGCATTCATCATCAAGATGTACAGGATCTGACACTTCTTTGTGGTTTAATCTTTGTAATGGCTTGGCTATCAGTGAAAAACTTGTGATCAACTGCCTGCAATATCCAATCATTCCCAAGAACATTCGTACTTTCTTTTGTATACTCAGTGGATTCATTTGCAAAATGGCATTGATCCGATCTTGAGACACTTTTCTGATTCCTTTTTCAATGTTATGACCCGAATAAAGAACTTCTTTTTGGCAAAATTATAATTTTGCCGGTGACACTTTATGCCCACCTACTGCCAAAAGATTTAGTAGAGCAGTAGGTGGCCATAAAGTGCCCACCTACTGCTTCAGTAGATTTTAGATATCTACTGATTTAGTAGAGCAATTGTATCAGCAACACATGCTTCTTTTGTTCCTAATGCAATCAACAAGTCATCTATGTACTGCACTAAAACTGAATTTTCCTCAAATACTGTACTATTCTATATTTTCCGTTAGGTTTCTGAATTCCCATAATAGGTGAATTGCATGGACTCCCTAGAATTTCCTTTAGAATACCTTGTTCAATTAACATTTCAATCACAGGTGTTACTTCTGCAATCGTTTCAGGACTCACTTTGTAAGGTGGTATCCTTGGAAATTCAGCATGTTGTTTA
Source organism: Calotriton arnoldi (assembly GCA_963921515.1). Classification (NCBI taxonomy): domain Eukaryota; kingdom Metazoa; phylum Chordata; class Amphibia; order Caudata; family Salamandridae; genus Calotriton; species Calotriton arnoldi. The sequence continues at coordinate 620,877 of CAWUFW010005332.1, forward strand.
ACTGTAATCTAAATTCGAGCTACTCCTTTCATTAAACCAATGTCTTTCCCTGAAAAATCCCACACATCAGACAACACTGTATCTCTCAATTCAACAGGCAAATCATTTGCTGTAATAAATCATTCACTTCAAATATGTAATGACCTGCTTATACTTTTTCATAACTTCTTCAGATGGTGCTCCTGTCTTTGGATCTCTTGGATATTCCTCTTTCGGCCAATCCACAGAAATTTTACACTCAACCCACAAATCAGCCAGAACTACAATATCAAACAAGCCATCAAATCTTTCCCCAAAACCTTTGAAACCTTGACAAACCTCGCCACTTGTTTGTACCATTCCACTGGTTTTTCTCTCAACCTAGGGAAATCATTCGTAAATGATAATATATCCTGTTTCTACCATGGGACGTGAACAAACCCACCTCCTGGCACTTCTCTCATAGGACATACTGTCACATCAGCCACTTCAGCTCCTGTCTCCCTCACAGGATCCAGTGTTAAAGCCACTGAAGTCACTATTGTATCCTCCTTCTTTTTTGCCCATCTGCCTTTCCATCGATCCAACTCACCCCAACGCTTTAGAGTGTTAATTAACTCTTTAATCTGCAAACGCTTTCCTGAAACTTTCAAACTCTCTAAATCCTTGTCACTGAAATGTAATCTATACGTCTTTTGTAAAGCTTTGGACTTTTCTATGTCAACTCCATATGTTTGTGAAATTTCAGCAAACTTCTCATGTAAATTCCTTGCTCTCAGTGTAATATTCTTTATCACATGAAAAGCAATTCTTCATCCCGATATTTACCTAATCTCTCTGGACTAATCGTTCCCAAGATCATTTCTTCTAAATCTGCTTTTAACTTGCTCACATCTATGCTAAAGTTATTACTCTGTAAGCTACAACCAGGCGCTATTTCTTTTATCCATTCGTCTAGTTCTTCCGGAGAAGGACCTAATGGACTTTGAATATCTTCACCAGTTTCACGTCTTGACCCTCCTGATGTAGGTGTCACTCTTCTTTCCATCTGCAACAACCTTTTTGAATCTACATGTGCACCTCTCTTTGGAGTTTCAACTGATTTTTCTGAAATACTAATTAATGGTTCTTATTCTTCTCCTGTAACTACACTCACATTTGCTCCACTATTTTCAATCAATCCTCTATTATCCACATTTATTTTTCTCAAAACTGTATGAACTCTACTCGTATTTCTATCTGGTACTGTTATAGCATGTACCCGAGAAATTCCTTGTCCATCATTGTATAATGTTACTATTCTTGATATCTCGTCTCTGTCTGGAAACTGATTCTCTCTTGAGGGCGTTTTTTCTTGTGGCATTTCTACATGAACTAATGGAGCACTTGGTAAAGAGTTTGTCTCCACTGGATTCGGTTCCTCCTGATAAGGCGGAGGTCTATTAATCAATAACTCATTTAAAAATTCATCATCTATGTCATCAATTCCCTCAGAAAATTCTGCATTTTTAGATTTTTGTTCTTCAACATTCTTCTTTTTTTCTTTACATTTTTCTCCCTCTTTAGTCTCAGCTACCGTAACTGGGAACATCCTTGTTCCTTCAGCTATATCTTTTCTCCACATTTTCTTCTGAGCATCCCACTTCGCTTCGGAGTATCTACTCACAGTATTCTTGTATCTAGTCTGATACCTTTCTCTTTTACATGCCTCATGTTCCCATTCTTCAAGAGCTTCATACTGCATGGGTCTAGGATTAAGTCTCAAATTATTCATTTGTCTCCTTAAATTCTCTAAAATTCTAGGATTAAAAGTCCCATTCTCTGGAAATGCTAGATCATCATCTCGTTCAGTATACTTCATCAAATTTTCTAACCATGTACATGTGTGATAACCCTTTTCTAATGACATGAATGCAGCAGGGGTCCCTTCAAGAGCCACAGGAATTCCTTCTCAAATGGGTATCGGCTCATCTTTACTAAACAATGTTTTCAACAATTTTAATAACTTCATGATTTTCTACGCTAAAATAAACTATATTAGTAAAACAAATCTCCAGCAATTATTTTCCGTGTTATGACTCTCTGCTACCAATCAAAATTATTCACGCTGACCAATCCCAGAGCGGCTCACACTAACCCACCAATACCAGCGCGGCACCTAGTGACGTCAGTTTAACTCCTGCGACTGACCCTCCCTTTACAAATCAGCGTTAGCATCTTTACAAAGTCTTTAACGAAACAAACAACATGAAAACAACTTGTCTGCTCCACTAAAAGGAAAAACAAAAGAACCATACACCCTGAGAATTCTTTTACTTCCAGCAAAATCTCGACCAGCACGATTTTACCCTCACTCGAGTGAAAACTTTCAGGAAGATTATTTAGTTACCTAAATAATCTTCACTATTCACACTTCAAGATTCCCTGTGCAAGTACCAACAATACGACCATTGCTCAGCACTGCATCAACAGCAGACAACTAGGGGTGGGCGGAATTTGCGTAGTCGCGCTACGCAAACCTCCGCGAAACGATAAAAAATCTCAGCGAGCACGCAAAAGTTCCGCGAACACGTGGAATTGCTTGTTCCGCCCGTTCGCGATGCTTTTTTCCTGTTCGCGAACGCTGTTTGCGTGCTCGGGGAGAAATATCTCGCGAACACGCATTTTGAAAGCGCGAACAAACAAAAAATTCTGCGAAGCCGCGGATCGCAGAATTTTTGGTAATTCCGTGTTCTCCGCGGAACGCGAAATTACCCAAATTCCGCAAATTCCGCGAGCGGAACGGAATTTACCGCCCAGGCCTATAGACAACACACTTAGGGGCCGATTCCGATTCGGGCCGGAAATTTCTCCGACCCTAGCAGTCCGACCGAACGAGTACGATGCGCACGTATGCTATCGGACTCGATTCGGTCGGACTTCCATTGAAGTCAATGGGAGCCAGTCGTACGACGCGTACACGGGCTTCCATTGACTCAATGTGCTCGACGCGAACAAGGGCGCCCCCTACAGCGTGTTCGCGTCGATGCGGGTCGCGCCGTACATGCACGTGTAGGGGGGACCCATGGCTCCCCCCTGTGTGCGACTCGCGTGCCTACGCTTCCAGGGGGGGTCCGACACGGACCCCCAAAGTGCGGCTCCGACAGCTCCTTGGAGCCGGACTGCGCGAGTCGGTCGGAGCGGTCGCGATGCGCATCGTACTCACCCGGCCAGGGAACGTCTCCATTGCGCAGTGCGAGTCGTCCCCGTGCCAGTCGGTCGGAGCGGTCAAGTCCTGCGAACGAGTCGGTCGGAGATTTCGCGAGCGCACGCATCGTACTCGCTCGCCCGGACGCACGTACGATTCGGTCGGGAAATAGGGCTCCGAATCGGATCCGGTAAAGCCGAATCCGATTCGGAGCCCTACCGGCCGAGATCGGAATCGGCCCCATAGTGTATGCCACACTAAGACTGCCCTTAGGCTTTATCCCGGGATCTTAAGCCTACGACGGCCCTGTTACTTCCATTAAGGTCAACGACGGACCACAACATAGAACATAAAGGTACGAATTTATAGTCAGTCAATGTCTCTTAATTCCGTCTCTTCATTACCTAGTATATTTAGTCTAAATAGCCATCCTCTGCTACCAGAAAACTGATCCAGCGGAAGCGGTGTAATTTTATAACCATATCACAGTATTCTCATTATGCCATAACCTAATTTCGATAATTTACTATACCAAAGAGTTTGGGCCCATAGAAACTCTATAACCACTAAGATAATTAGAGATTGATGCTATTTTCTTCATGAGGACCTGTAATGAAGAAAATGCCTAACCAGCAACAATAGTCAAAATACGTATCATATCAAATATAATATCAATAAAGACGAACTCTGTATATATCAAATTCTTTTATCTATATCATCAAATATGAATGGTCAATACACAAACACATTAGAATGTCAGTACTTTTGTTATTTCAAAATTACAGGTAAAATCACAACAGCAAAATGCAGATCATGGTAAATACATCAGATCAATAACTAGCATGAGGAGTGAGTGAGAGAGATAAAGAAAAGATAGACAGTGCAATTTCAGCATGCAATTCCAGATTTATACGAACCTAAGTTCAAGATCTAATGCACAGCATACAAAAGTCAGAATTAACTAACCCTTCTGCCAAAAAGGTATAGCTTGTGCAACATCACTAGCCGATAATGTGCAAAGGATAATTTAGGATAGTTCAGTTCAGGGAAGGAGTCAAAGTTTGGACCAACAGCATGTCTCGTCCAGAGTTGCAAGGAAAATAGCCAGCCAGACTAGCATTGAGAGTGCAGCAGCAAAAAGGCTCTCTCTAAGTTCTTTTTTCCACAGAAACAATTATATCCCAAAATGTTCACAATACCAACCCCCAAATGTTTCTTTTTCACAGTTTTGCACAATTCGATTGGTGAGGATTCATGAGGTGATCATTCTCCAGCCTAGTCCATCCGGAACTTTAATAAGATAGTCCTTTCTTTATTCACAAGATGTCATGTCACCTCGGAAATAGGAAACACATCGAGATTTCTTCATATCCATGTGCTCTCTTCCACATCAGCTTGCAACATAGTCGACACAATTATTCATAGAAAGAAATACTCCAACCGGAGGAAGGAAACTATAATGATATGATATACATGACCAAGGCTAATAAATCAGCACTTTTTGAAATAATGGAAAGCAAAATACATTTTTTTGAGGCCTACATTGGAAAGGAAATAAGACTACCAGGGTTTGAGACCTTCACAAAAATACCATTGAATCATCATTTTTCTGAAAATAAAACACACTTCCATTAATCAAGTATAAAGAAATAAAGAAATGCATAAGAAACATTATGCAGAAATAAAATATAATTTCAATTAAACTCATAAGCATCGTCTGATCTCGAATATTCAAAGAAGAAAACATAAGCAATCATTTTCCTATTTTGACTATTCATGATTAGAGAAAACATAAGCAAGAAACATCTTACTTAAAGCATTTTCATTATCATATTTTCTAAACGCTAATTGCAAATTACTTAGTACAATATTAAGTTTCTCTCTCATGTCATAGACATTTCTCGAAACACCCATTTTCAATCTTTCTGCACGCTTTTCATTTGCAGCTTTGATATCTAAATTGTGTCGTGTCTCTGCACACTTTACATAAAAAATCCCCACGTTTATTATTTTCCACGCTGTTAGTTATGTTTATTAAAACACGCTTAATGAGCAGACTTGATCAAGCAAAATTATTCTTAAATAATCATGCTCCATCAATACCATTAATATATATCTACATTATTATTAAATTAATGTGTATTAAAAAATGTTAGAATACTAAACTAAATTTAAAAATTCTAAAATATGTATTTTCATATCTTTAAAATTAAAAAAATTTTTTTTTACAAATATACTTTTTTCAAATCTCCCCATCTTTATCACCTAAAAACCCAATAGCCCACTACAAAAATGTTTGTTTAAACAAATATTTATATACATTAAACCAACTAAAAATACAAATTTAAACAATTTTATAACTTAAAAATTATATTACTAAAAACACAAATAAATAAAAATAAACATATAAATCAAACACACTACAATACAACAACGTTTTCTACATCAATATTTTTCAAAACGACATTAAAAACAACACTAAAAATGATATTTTTACCTTCAATATTCCTGTTGATGGTATTTTTGATTTTCCAATATTCTTGACACAATATTTTTGTATCACAATATAGTTTTTCCGATGTTTTGTCCAAATACCCATTTCTATCCTAAATAATATAGATGAAACTGCATATTTTCTTTTACCACAACTCAGAACTTGGTAATAAAATTCTATGCCAAATCTTTATACCTTTAATTCAGCTTAACATTGCTCAAAGTGAAAGCAAAATATTAGACTTCTCCAGTGGATGTAATCTATTAATATTACTAATAAGCTTTTAAAGTATCACATGTGTGAAATACACTAAGAATGACGTAGATTCACAAACAAGATCTCCTCTTTGCATAATTCTAGTGGATTATCTTTATACATGATACCACTGACCTGCCTAAAATCAAACGTTAAGATTTTGTCTGCCACTGCAGGACCTTTGCGCCATCACACAAAATACAAAATTACCAAGTCCGCCAGGCTCATGATAAGTTGAGCACGCCTGTATTGAAACCGTTCAATTGAAAATGGTGTGCTTTTGTAGCACCGAGGTCATTATCAATATGTGTATGACCCTGGTGTTAAGCTGCACTCTTTTCAATATTTGGTTCCAAGTACTTCCTGAGATTTTTATTTTTCCAAGGTGAAAAAGGACTGTAATTACTTAGCTATCCAATTATAAACCTAGAGCTACACGATTACTCTTGAACTAGGCTCCTGGAAACACACAAAATATATTGTCAACCACTTCCATACCTCAAAATTTGTGCATTGGTTACATTACTCAGGCCCTGGCAATGAAAGCCTCTTGCTTTAGAGACCCAAAAAAACCACTGACTTGTCATGTTGCTGCATTTTAAAACACTTTTTTTTTTATAAATGAAGCCATGATTATACACCATGCTCTAAAGGCCAAATCCCCAAAATCGTCTACTCAATATCACCAAACATCCAATGCAAACCTCACACACACTTGAAGAGGACTGTCCTTTTAGCCATCCCCATCACCCTGCTCAGTGTCCAAAGACTCACTGAGATCAACCCAGATGAGAATAACAAACCTCCAGATCAGTTTCTCTATTCCTAACCTAAAGCTCGAACCCATCTCTCATGCTGCCACATCCATGCCTGATGTAAATACACTTTTAAACTACTTTAATACATCTCTGGAACATACATGATCCAGCTATGGTACGCAAGAGGAGGCTTGAACCTCCGGCACCCTCACAGTCCAAACACTCTATCTGCAGATAGAAAAGAAAATGTAAGTGAAGCAGAACCCACAATTGGCATCATGTAGACAACTCATCACATCTGCTAAAGCCCGGTACTATCAATGAAGGGGCCGATAGAAATAAACATTCTACAAGGTATTCAAACACTGCATCAAACACCTGTCTAACACTCTTGTCCTGTATATCCGAGACAAGTGCATGAACCAATTCAGTGAAAACAATAAAAGATCCCATTCGCATTGACAACACCAAGGGCCTTATTAGGACTTTGGCAGCCCTACAGCGGATGGTGCAAAGCACCGTCCACTGTAGGGCTGCAAAGGCCGCAGTGATGCTTAGGACTTTAATCCTGGTCTGGCGAGCGGTCATGCGGCGGTCTGACAGCGGTGGTTTGTTAGGCTGAAAGAAGAGCGTACCATGCAGACTGCTGCTCTCAGAGTGCCGACTGCACCTTCCTGCACGGTTTGGCATACATGCCACACCATGCAGGAACTGGTGGTGCATATCCAGGGGGCACTACATGTGCCCCCAGTATGCATCCCCAGGCGGTTTGGTAGGCTCAAAGAAGAGCGTACCATGCAGACTGCTGCTCTCAGAGTGCCGACTACACCTTCCTGCACGGTGTGGTATACATGCCACACCGTGCAGGAACTGGTGGTTCATATCCAGGGGGGCACTACATGTGCCCCCAGCATGCATCCCTGGGCCCAGAGGTGGCCTTTGTTGCCTCGCCGCCATGAAACGGGCAGTGGAGAGGCAACTCGAAATAGGTGCGGCACTGCCAGCATACTTCACCTTCTAACCGCTGTGCGGCTGCCATGGGATTCTGGATCCCGACAATCACATCGGTCCTGTAGCCGTCCAAATGCCCCAGTCGTAATACTGTGGGCAGGCTCGCAGTGTGGAGTTGGTCAGAACACCACCACAGGTTTGGCGGTCCTATGGGCCGCCGAAGTTGTTATAAGGGGCCAATTCTGTATGGTAAGTAAGCAAAATTGTTTGTTAGATTAAAATAGGTATAACCATAAAAGATACATAAAATCGAATAAAATAAGCAATACATAACATCAATATTTTCAAATGTTCAACAAAAAAGATGGACAAAGTGCATGAGCACAGTACAATAAATATTTGCATGCAGCCATTCAACCTGGGGAACAGATAGATTTTTCCAATCCAAGTTCAAAACAATTTTCCATGGCGGAGAAAGACCTCAACAAAGAAAAAAGGAAAAGGACAAAGTACATAACCACAGTGCAATAAACATTAGACCATAGCCAGTTAACCTAATGGACAGTTAAGTCTTTCTGCTCGAGATTGTAAACAAATATCATCTTCAGATAAAAACCTCAGGTAACTCGCCCTAGCAAGGCCCATGTTAAGGCCAAGCCTCCTGTAATTTGACAATGCTGCTTCAGAAAAACCCAACATTCAAGCATGTAAAGAAACAGCATGCAGGCCTTACTTGATTACATTTCAGGGTCTTTAGAATGGGCATTAAAAATGTTTTCCTGGGGAGGGTATAAAAAGTGCAAAACAGAATGGACAACGGTCTGTGTCGAGGTTTTGTCACATTCACAGGGACCAAATATACTATGAGCAGCCCAGCTCTTGGGGTAGCTAATCAATGGCAGAAAAAGATTAATTCTAAACCTGGTTAAAAGCTGGCGGTGATACACATTGTTTAACCACATCAGATACGGCTCAATTGAGGATACAGTTTTTGTCAGACAATGGGTAAAAAGGACTAGTTTCTGTAATTCAAGTCCTTCCCTGTCAGCAATAATATGAGTTAAGAAATTCAGTTTAACCCATGTATAATCTGCTTTAACAATTTTTTCAGTACAGGAAAACAAACTTGGGCGACCCAAAGCTATGAATTCAGTCTTGACATAATAAAAATAATAATAATAATAATAATAATAATAATAATAATAAAGACATTTGTAGAGTGCACAGCTACCTCGACTGAGGTGTCCAGACGCTAAAGCGGATAACACCAGAGCAGAGCCTGCGAAGAGCTAGTCCCTACGCCTGAACAGCCAGGTCTTCAAGGCCTTTCTGAACTCAGAGTGCATCACACGTAGTTGAAGAGGCAAGTCAATCCAACATTTGGAGGTTCTCACCTCAAATGTTCTGCACCCCCATCCTTGCTTTAGCAAAGCGGGGGATGGTGAGGTAGCGTTTATTGTTGGACCTCAGCGATCTGCCCTGCTGGTAAGGGCGAAGTCTCTTCCTCAGATAGTTAGGGCCTCTGATTCCAAGGTTCCTGACCGAGTCCTTAGGTACAGGAGCAGTCCCCAGTTCTGCAGGCCACCACAAGGCAGCCGGGGGCGAGACTGCTTGGTTGAAAAACAGAACCTACGTCTTATCGGCATTAAGCTTTAAAAAATTGTTGCTCATCCAGACGGAAATGCTTTTGAGAGAGTCTCTGAAGGAGTCAAAGACTGAAGACGACACCTCGCTGAAGGAGAACATCAGTTGGGTGTCATCCGCATAGGATATTACCTTGATCCCCATATTAGCAATGAGGTCTGCCAGAGGTGCCAGATAGATATTAAAGAGTAGTGGGCTTAGGGCTGAGCCCTGAGGCACCCCCTCATCTAAGCGGTTTTGCAGCAGAGGTGAAAGGGTGGAGAAAGACTTGTTGGTCTCTGCCATGTAGGTAAGAAGCGATCTAGTCCAGCGTCGTCCCACGGAAGCCAATTTGCTTAAGACGATCAAGCAAGATGGAATGAGACACCATGTCAAACGCTGCTGACAAGTCAAGGAGTACCAGCATGGTCACAGAGCCCCCATCCACCGCCCAGCGAATGGAATCAGCCATCTCAATCAGTGCTGATTCAGTGCTGTAGCCAGGGCGAAAGCCGGACTGGGAGTCATGCAGTAGCCCATTGGATTCAATAAAGGCAGCCAGCTGCTGATTAGCTAATTTCTCTAGGATTTTAGCGGGGGCTGAAAGAAGAGAAATGGGCCTGAAGTTACTGGCGACTTCAGGGTCAGCGTTGGGTTTCTTCAGTATGGGGACTAGGAACGCATGTTTCAAGGCTGATGGAAAAACCCCAAGCCTTAGTGAGGACTTCCAGATGGCATTGAGGAGTGGATTAAGCCACTCTGCCAATAAGCTGTATTGTCTGGCTGGCCAGGGATCACCAGGTGACCCGGATTTACATTTCTGAAGTTCAGGGAGTGATGCATCAACGGGAATCATAGAGAACTCAGCAAACACTGGCTGGTTCTGGCTATGGCCACGACAGACGTCCTCCTCACAAGGGTAGGGAGCCGCAGGGCAGGAGGCATAGATCTGAGAGATTTTATCCTCAAAGAAGTTCGAGAGGCTGTTGCACAGCTCCAATGAAGGAACAGCAGGGTGCATAAGAGCCGAGGGGTTAGTGAAGTATTTCACGATTTTAAAAACTTCCCTAGAGGAATTGCTAGCACTGGCAATGCGGTTGGCCAGGAAATCTCTTCTCTTATTAATGAGAAGTTTGTGATATTCTTTCAGTGCAGCCCTATAAACCATTTTATCCTCTGTTGCATATGATTTTCACCACTTACGCTCCAATCTTTTGCAATTGCTTTTTTTGGCTCTGATGTCCTCGGTGAACCAAGGAGCGGAGGGGGTTGCTCTGGAAGAGCAGATGAGCCTCTGTGGCGCAATTTTGCCCAGGGCCTCCACGAACCAATCATTCAAGTTTACAATGCTGTCATCAGGGTTATTTGAAAGGGGGGGCTCGGAGTCCTTAAGAAGAGGGGCTAAAGACTCAGGGGAGACCCTACTCCAGTTCCTCCTTATGTCCTTAGGGAGCGAGGTGACCCTGGCCTTAACCTTCAGGTGTAACTGGAAGGGGACCAGAAAATGGTCCGACCTAATCACCGGGGTGGGAGTGTTCACTATAACCACCTGCAGGTTGGAACAAATGAGTTCCAGCGTATGGCCCGCTTTGTGCGTTAGAGAGGAGGCCAGTTGGGTCAGGTTAAAACCAGCAAGCGACGCAATAAAATTGGCACTATGTGAACAAGAGGGATCATCCACATGTAGGTTAAGGTCACCTAGGACCGTAAAGTTCGCATAGCGGTTGCTAGCCTGAGCGATATAGTCTGCCAAAATGGGGGAGGAACTATGGCAGCAGCCCGGGGGCCTATAGATAAGGAGCCCCGCAAAGGAGGCAGAGGAGGACAGTTTAATGCAGAAGGGGAGTCCTTCAATACTACCCATCTGACCAAAATTGGCAGTTGTTGTCTCCCACGTATTTTTATGGATAATCGCCACACCACCCCCCGGTCTGTTGTCTCTCCTATTAGCACAAACTATGCTATAGCCCTGGGGAATGGCTAAGGCCACTGCCGGGTTGGAGTCTTCGCGCAACCAAGTCTCGGTCAGTAACATGAGGTCCCAGTCATTGTCAACTATGGATTGGTGTATGTCGAGGGCGTGTTTGGGCAATGACCTACAATTAATGAGGCAGGCTTTTAAGCCAAAGGGCTTTGAGGACCTTGGCAGGGTCGGACACGACTCCTTAGCCACCCAAGAAGCGCGGCTAGGATTGAGGGTAAAGTTGCAACAGAGGCAGTGAAAAGGCCCATCCATATCTCTAAGTGACATAAGCCAGCCAAGGGATTGTGGTATCTCCCGTTGTATGATATCATTACACAGTCCACCACCGCCTCCCAATACCCTGTAAAAGAGGGACAGGACCATACCATATGGAACAATTCTGCTCAAAATTTCCCTCATCTTGGACATGCGGCAGCAGCAGTCACATAGAACTTATTGATCCTACCAGGCATAAGGTAAGCTCTATACAGAAAATAAAAATTAATTAATTTGAATCTGGCATTAGGGGAGACTGCGGGCATGTGTGTTAGGATCTTTTCCCAATCCATATCAGTAATCTGCAGCTTCAAATCCATCCTTCAAATCTGTAAGGCTAGTTAGAATGTTCGCATGTGTGGCTTAATATAGTGACATGACCGCTTTTGCACGACCCATCATTGTATAGAGCAGATGACAGACTTTGTGCATTGCAGGTGTTTTACTCTGTACTAATGTGCATAGATCATTGTCAGTTTCTGATGTCCTGTACTACCACAGTGCACAGATCATTCTCCGTTTCTGAAATACGAAGTTGTGGCAGCTAATGTCCTTTGTTTTTTGCTATATGAAAATAATAAAATTTTGTTTAAAATTAATAAGTCAACCAAGGGATTACTCTCATGTTATCTAGGGAAAGGCATTCCCTGATGATCAATCTTTTCAGGATTGCCTCACTCCTATGCCAAAAGAGATCCACCGTAGCAATGGCCTAAGTTTAATAGTGTCCAAAATATATTTGAGGCCTAATTCCTTATGGACAGAATAGTTTGAAGTGCTTTGTGGGACAGCCAGTAAGCGCCTAGCAAACTTGTTCTCTTCGATCTGAGTGGTACCCCAAATATCACTACCCCTTAGCATGTAGCGGATTCACATTTGGCTTTGAGATATGAAGCAGGACCTTTAATGGTTTCCTACACACCCTGGCACTAAACTCCATAGCCGACCCACAAGAATGAGCTAACCTGAGTCTTTTTTGAAAGAAGTAAAGGGCCCCAAGTGTTCCTGTCATCAAGGAAAATGCCCAAATTGTTGAAAGTATGGACTTGAGAAATCTTTGTATTATTGCAGAAATGGGTTTTCGATTTGGTGGGCTTAGCGCCAGTGACCAAAACAAAAGATTTCACATTATTAATCAAAAGTCTATGCTGTTCATAAAGTCAGCAAAGGAGTCAAGTACCAGTTGAAGCCCTAAATGCCCGCCTTGACATAAGGACAGCATTGTCTGCGTATAGAAGGGCTGGACGATAGTGAGACCCTGCACGGGGGACGTCACATTGATTTTCCAGCAACACCTTCGACCATCAATATAGATGGTGAATAAAAAGGGTGCCAAAATGCACCCCTGCATGATGCCTCGGGTGATAGGGAAGAGTTTAGTAAATGAGCCATCCTCATTGTCTCTTGCCGACAGATTGAAATCAGACGTCAGTGACCGGACGTCCTCTATCTCAATTTTTGTCCTTTTGTCCTTTGCTATACAGAGCGGGATTCGCTTACTAGTAATATTACGCCCTGAGGAAGCCCCATGGCCAGATGGCCGATCTAGGGGGCGATACACGTGTTGGCTGTTTTCTAGAAAATCACTTGTCCTATAATTTTGTGATCTACTGCTGAAGTATATGACTCGGATTGTTGACAAGAGTCAATCACCACATAGATCCTCTTACTGAGCATTAAATTGGAATTTTTCCAGAAATAAGTGTGACGATTTCTACTTGTTCTGGCACACTGTTAAGCTGATTTCTCACAATGGGGAAGGGGTCTCCCATTGCCAAGAACAAGTGAACCTTTAACTTTGGGCTCTATTATCAAAGGTTTGCTGAGAATCGGGACCCATTACCCCTCATTCCCTGGCCAAAATGCACCCCTGCATGATGCCTCGGTGATGGGGAAGAGTTTAGTAAATGAGCCATCCTCCCTGAATCTAACCGATGCAGACATGTCCACGTGAATATCCCCCAAGACAGGAACCAGAGCTGAGTCAACAACTAGAGACAGCAACATTGACCAGAGCTAGAACGATTCACCCAGTCAAATGCTGATGTTAGGTCCATAAAACCCGGGAAAAGAGTGACCTTTTTGGCCACCAAATACTTCTGGATAAGTAGGTGCAGGTTCAAACTCTGGTCAATAGTACTCAGGCTCGGCCTAAACCCATACTGTGAGTCGGAGATGATGATGTTCTCCTCGGCCCACAGAGACCTTTCCAAGACCGCCTGATCCAAAACCTTAACAGTAGTATCAATCAAAGATATGGGCCTATAAAATATTGGGTCAGCCCGGTCCCCCATTTTGAAAATTGGTACCATGCTGGAATGTGACCATGAGCTAGGTGGTCCTATTAACATAGCATCATTTAAAATGTTTGACAACAAGGGAGCCCAGATGTTTGCATTGCTCCTAAAAAGGTCTGCCAGAACACCGTCAGGACCAGGAGCCTTATTACAGGCTAGGCGCCTGATAGTGCTCACAACTTCTTTGGGCGAAAAAGAAAGGCTGGGGTTACCCAGTGCCTTTTCACCAGTATTGTGAATTACAGGCTCCGCCCTTACCTCAAATTAATACATTTGAGATAAATTGTCGTGCCACTTAGCTTCAACTATCATTGCGGACTAGGTTGGAGCAGCCTCGGTGACTAAAAAATGGATGGTTAAGGGCTCTCCAAAAGGTGGCACTATCATTAAGATCACTGGCTCTAATTAACTGTTCCCAGACATCATCTTTAAGGACTCTCTTCTCTCCTTTGTAACCTTCTTATAGATGGCACATAAGCGTTTAATCTCTCCCCTGTCCCTAGGAGAACATTTAAGGGCCTTCATTAAGGTGCGGTGAGCTTTGGAGCAGGGCTCATTAAACCAGCGAGCTTCCTTGGAAGTAGTATGGCCTCAGCTAGGTGTGAAGAGTGCAGTCCTCACACCAGCACATAATACAGAGAAGGCGCCCTGAACATCAGTTGGGGCTAAATTGTGTTAAAACAGTATTCTAACTCATGACTCCTCTGTCTGAACAGATTACTACAATAATCCTCTGTTATCACTTTGGTCCATTTCAGACATCTACCCTGGTCTGAAGGAGCCAGATGTTTAGTGGAAAGGGCGGGTAGTGGGGGTCTCTAACACTGAAATTCTAAAACTAGCACTGGAGGATTATGGTCACTCCAACCAGACCATTTAGTCTGATAATCCACTAAACATCTGAGAAGAGGCAAGTAAATCAAAATGTAATCCACAATTGATGCCGACCCTCTTCCAACATAGGTAGGAGCTAACCAAATGCTGGGTATAACCAGATTCAGGGATTGGATTGATAAATTCACCTGGTCCTCTTGAGCAGTGTGTTTAGAATGAGCCGATTGGATATCATCTCCATAGGAGGAATCCTGAAACATTTGGCAAGTTTTAAAACAAGGGTGGATGTTAAGGTCGCCCAGAACCACGATTGAAATATACAAGGTGGAACTCAGGCCAGGAAATGAAGAAAGGGCCATATTTCCCTCTATAACCATGCCCAAGGATGAAATGACTTCAGACTGAGAATTTTGTCCATTAGAATTATGGCTGTTCATGATCAATAAACTTGATTTATCCAAAAAGGTAAGCAATTCCGCCCCTAAGTATGGACAATTTGTCTTCACTTCAGCCATAACACAATTCAGGGACAAGGATATTAGAGTGCACAACCCTGCCTTGGCTCGCCTGAGGAAGATGAAATAGCTGGGTGGAAAAAATGGGCAAAGCCATCCAAAAAAGGCGTGTTCTTCACCTATTCACTCTGTAGACACTTCTTTTTAGTGAAGGCTCTCATTAGTGTCAGCAAACCATTTTTTGGGTATTCACATTTTTTATACATTTCTAAATTAATCAATCCATGCATCAACTATGGCTAGGCAAATGGGCCAAATACAACAAGACTGGATTAAGTCTTTTTTGACTAATCGTAGACAAGCCGTTTCTCTTGGCACGTTTCTCTCGGCCGAACGAACTATTACTGCGGGAGTCCCACAAGGCTCCTCTCTTAGTCCGTTACTGTTTAATATATACATGGCCCCCCTCATTTCGCTGATCTCGTCATTTGAGATTGAAGTAACGTCCTACGCTGATGACACTCAGCTGATTTTATCCTTGGACAAAGATTCAACCATCGCAGAAGCAAACTTCAAACTCTGCTTATCGGAGGTCATTCAATGGATGAAGGACAACCATCTCAGGTGTAACTCTGACAAAACTGAGATCCTCTTGATAGGGAAAGATAACCCCTTTCAACCAAGTGCCTGGTGGCCGGAAGATGCTACAGCCCCCCCTTCTACCGTTGAAGTAGCAAAAAATCTGGGAGTGCAAGTTTGACACCTCACTCTCCTTTCGACCACATGCCTTGACGGTGGCAGGGACTTGTTTTAGTCTAATCAAAACCTTAAAAAAATTCTTTGATTTCATTCCCCTTTACGCTAGGAAGACTGTTGCAGTGGCACTGATCCTCTCACGCATAGACTATTGTAATAGTCTTCTGGCAGGGGTCAATAAATCCACACTTAAGAGACTTCAGATAGTCCAGCATACGGCTGCCTGCCTAGTTTTGAAACTTCCTTGTAGGTCATCGACATCGGCGGCGCTACAAACCCTTCATTGGCTGCCTCTACATAAGAGAATTTTATTTAAAATCCTCTTAATCACTTTTAGAGCAGTAGCAAAAATTGGTCCAGTGTATCTTTCAGCTAGATTTTCCCCATACACTACAGCTAGGACCCTCAGATCTTCCTCAGCAAACCTCCTTAAGCCTCCATGCTTTAGATACAAATCCATGGGAGGGAAATCGGTAGCCTCCCTAGGAACCAAAGCATGGAATCTCATGCCAGCTCAACTGAGGCTCGTGAAAACAGAAACTCAGTTTAGGAAGGCACTGAAGACTTGGATCTATGGAGCCCCGGATGATTTCTGCCGATCGCTCATATAGGGATTCACTACTCTCGGCTTAGTTTGATCCTCACCCGCTTAGCGCCAGGATGCTCCTTCCGGAGTGATAGTTGCGCTTTATAAGTACCCAATTCAAATTCAAATTCAAACCCTTTTTGCACTTGACTCTCAGGGTAGCAAGGATGAGCAGTCCAAGGTTTCTCAGGAAGGTAGTGTAGAGGGCAAGAGCTCAGAACTCAACAAAGAATCAACAGGCACAATCATTTAATGTCCAGCCTAGTGCTGGTGTTTTTCTAAAAGCTAATACTTTAATCACACAATGAAACTAAATACTACACAATGCAATTAGGTTGGTCTATACTTGGTTGTGTTCCTGGTTGTGTTTTTGTGCTCTAACCCTCAGGTTCAGATTAAGTCACTGTTCACTCATACTGGGTGTAGATGTGCAAATCAGTCAGTAATTCTTACCCAATATTTTAGTTAGGCAGAAAGTCTCAATTCCTTGTGTGAGCGACTCATTTATTCCAATCGCACTTGAAGCTATGCAGTGTGTTTACAGTGATTCAACAGATCAGGTGATGTGGAAGACCAAGCCTGTGCCATCCGTCATCATGACAGCTTCTTGTTGGCATCCACGTTAATTAATGATTGCAGCACAGTAAGTCCTGGGATCATGGCATGGCTTTTCCAGCAGTTGAAGGTTTCCAGGCTGACCCGGCATCCCTAAGCAGCGACAAATACTTGCAGCCGACTAGGCCAACTGGGCTCCACTCAGCAGTGATGCATCTTCCTTCTGCGTCAGCAGTGGCAGCACCAGCTCACTGTCCAAAGGGACTGTCAGCAGACACATCTGTACTGAATTTGGTGAAGTCTTAGGGGCAGTTGTAAGCAAGAACCTCACGGAGAGGTAGTGAGATCCACTCATGTTACAGGTCGCTCCTGGCTTCGTTCTCCAATACAGTCCAATTTCTATGGGTGTTTCCAAGCCGACAGGCTTGGTTTTTCATCCTGTACAGTCTCTCCCCCTGACCAGTAAGACTACTTCCATCTGCAAGCAGGCAGGCAGAATTCTAGGCACAACGCAGACCACCAAGGACAAGCTTGGTGCACCCATCCAGGTGACAGCAGGTCCTGGACCTTGCCTTGTTATGTAACAGGCCTAAAATAAGGCAGAATACCAGATTCACATGTAGTTGAGCACTTGATGCAGGGGGTTATACAGTGAACATTCCCGTCCCAACAGCGGCCCTTTGGTTGATGGACAACGGGTCAAGGGATTCTGACAGTGGAGCTCACCCATGGTCTACCATAGGTAACTCAGCAAGTGCCCCATTACCAAATGCGGATTGGAAATTGTGAAGTTGACTGACTGCGCATTTGCTATTTGTTTAGCTAGTGCCCCACTTCTGCCAACCACTTAATGACTCCATAAGGCTCGTGGAGTTCAGTGATATTGAAGGATTGAAAAATTGCAATTCTGAGGTCCCCCAAACCACGTTATGCTCGAAATATTGTGAATACAGTGTTCAATTGTGGACAACTTCTTTCTTTTGCCAGAGGGGATCCTGAAGCTGTTTAACCTTCAAGATTTCTATGTAGTGTCTGTGTTGTTTTGTTTGGAAATCCCTACCTGTCATACTTTATTTATATCTGTTTTGTAACCAGGATAATATATTTTTCTTTCACACCCTTGGCGTGTGCGATCTCGCCAGACACTTCTCGTAAGGAACTGCAAACATCAAATAAAACAATGAAAACACGCTGTCCTTTTCGCTAAGTACCTTCCCAGGGACCTAGACAAATCTTTAAATAGCAGACTGTCCACTCCCGGTTCTGTGTAAACACTGCCCTGCATCCTGGACAACGATGGGGATTATAAATTCATTAAAATGAAATGAAAAGCGGTGGCTGAGGCTGGCGTCTTTTGTATATTTGGAAATACTGAAGGCGTGGATGAGAAGGCAGTAAGCCCATGAAGGCGATCTTGATAAGCTATAGACTTTATTTACTTCCTCTTTCATAGATGCCCTGGTTAGGGTCAGGCTGGGTTAAGTAGAGATCTAAACATATAGAGAGAGCTAGAAGCATCAAAAAGAGAAATAATTAGGTTTCACTGCTGCTTCTTAGTGTCAGATACACACTTGTTGCTGTTTGACCATCAAATTCAGGACCTGACTTAGGGACAGATTTAGACTTTGATGGAGAGGGCACTTCGTCGCAAGGGTGATGGAGTACCCTCTCCTCCAAAGTAAAGTTATGTCTGCTTCATTTAGAGTCGGGTGATACTTCAGTATGTAGATGGTGGAGACTACACCTTCTCTGCCGCCTACAGGCACCTCCAACGGCCCGACAGAGAAAGGACCATTGGAGGTTTGGCCACATGTTCACCCACCCTAGTTAGAGTGAACAAACACATATTCAGTTTTTACCGTCTGTCACGTCAGGTAAAACCTGCTGGTAAGGGGCAGTGAAAACTGCTAAATGACCCCAATGCCAAGAGGAGAAAACTTTCTTGGCAAATGGGTCAGTTTATATTTTTATTTTCAAAAACAAAATCCTGGGAGTTTGGATTAAAAGATACAAAACTAATGATCCCCACACCATCGAAGTCTTCTCCCATGGTGTGTGGGGGTATTTTTATTTTACTGCAGCAAAAATAAAACCCCCTGATTGCACTCTAAACTGGGAGTAGGCTCCGTATTCGACATACTTAAGGTCCGCTTGCTTCTATATTGGGTGGGCAGATCTTGTGTTTGATAGAGAGGGTACTCTGTCGCCATTGCAAAAGAGTACTCTCTCCGCCAACTCTAAATCAGCCTCATTGTATCTAATTCGCTAATAATAAGGCAGTGGGTATATTCACCACGTTTGTGACGGAGTAACTCGTCCGGCAAACTCAGGGCCTTAGGGGCTTATTTACAAGAGGCCTGCGCCACCGGAGCGTCACTTTTTTTGATGCTCTGGTGTAGCAGGCCTCTTAAACATATCTATGAGGTGACACAAAGCCACTCTGCGTGGCTGTGCATGATCTCATAGATATGGCGTAAGGCAAGGCAGAGCAAAGCGCTGTGTTGCCTTACTCTGCGTCAATAAGCTGATCCATGGGTGTTGCAGTGGGTGTTCCCACGCTGCACCCATGGGTTTTGACGCTGGCCCGGATTTACAAAATCATGTAAACCTGGGGCAGTGCCATAACCTTACGCCTCCCTAGAGCAGGCGTAACGAAAAGACATTTTTCATTTCTCGTTTTTTCCTCTTTCCATGTGTGTTGCATTCTGCAGCACACATAGAACAAGGGAACCCCCTCCATGGATTGCTTTTGTGCAGGAAGACACCCCTCCCTGCACAAAAACAATCCTGCCAACAACGCAGAAACCCTTGCATCATGGTGCAAGGGTGCCAGCGTTGGGGCGCAAGGCAGCCAAAACTGCGCAAGCGCAGTGGAAAATGACAGGAATGTGCCGTATATCATAAATACGGCGCATTCTTGCCTTTTTCTTTTGATGCAGGGCAGTGCAGCAAAGTGACTTGACCCTGCGTCAAAATCTCCTAAATGAGTCCCTCAGTCTTTTGTTGCCTACTATTGCAGCACAGTTTAAGGCATGGAACAGAGTATTGAAACACAATGCAGAAAACAAACTCGAAACTGATAATTAAGACGCAGTAAATATTGACTTCAATTTGTGAAGTATCAATGTGATATTGTGCAAACAAAAGACTTCTTGCTATATGTAGATATTACATTCAAAAATTATTTTCCTTTGCAAACATCTTCTATTTTTAAACCAGAACTACTTTTTCCCTGACATTCACACTCAAACTGCACAGAAAAACATCTACAAGAAAACTAACCTCAAGAGAGGGATCAAAGAATGGTCCATATCTGTTGATGCACCTATAATTTTCCAAAGTATCGTACCTATGGTCGGTTTCAATTTACTTTATCTTTCACCCTAGTCCACACCGTAAATATATGCCTATCCACAATTCTTGCTCAAGGTTTGTAACCCAGACTGAAGTACACTGCATTATCTCTTCTCCATTCTGAGCATCTGCATTCCCTGCCCCACCTTTGTGCCCTATTTCCATGGAATGCACACCATGCCAGTCTGAAAATAATCCATGTCACAGCTGCTAGTGCATAACACCTTCATTTTCTTAAGTGCTTAGTTCGACTGGCTTCAGAGTTGCCAATTCTTGTGCTTCTGATGCCAACCCACAGAATATTCCCACTCTCAAGAATTAGCAATATTATTTTCAAGAATTCAAAAGTTCAAGAATTAGCGACACAATTTCCCAAATGAAAAATGTACTGTGATTTGAATTTGACGTTCTATCTCAGGCACTGTAAAATCGATGCTGAGAGAAGTCTTATAACCCAACGGTCTTTGTTTGAATGGCCGCTACCATGTTGTTTCCCACAGCAACTATCATCCTTCTACTGCCATGTCCCACCTGCACCCCAATAACTTAATTTGAAGAGAGGAGTGACTACAACGACCATTTTCAGTCACATGGTACAACATTAAGAGCAATGGGAGTATAACATATGTACATGGGTGTTTGTATATTGCGTGTGTGTTTGTGTGTGTGTGTGTGTGTGCATGCTTGTGTGTGTATGTGCGTGCACACTTGTGTAATATGCATATGTGGGATGTAAGTTATGTTCAATGATCTTCTCTCACTCTGAGTCCTGTTTAATACTCTGGGCCCTTTGAGAAATATGTTTGAGGAACAATTCACCAAAATTCAAATATACATATTTATGCGACTTCCATATATTAGTGTCTGACAGCAAGACAGTACTGATAGAGTGGAAGATTCGTGCCCACCTGGGGTACTGGTTAGGAGTGCAATGTAATCGTTTGTAGAATGCACTCACATATTAACCGATGTTATGAGAGAATTAGATGTTAGAAGAAAAACGAATCAATTAACATGTTCCTGTGAAAGTTAATGTAATCCAATGTAACTCTCTGTTATTATTGCTTACAACGTGTACTGGCCATTGTAAACAATATAACTCATTTTAGGTCTCATTAGTAAATGTGATTCAATGATGTGTTAGTGATCATAAATGCTTTTTTAGACTAATGACTCAAATGCAAAATGTGTATTAATGTAGTAGAAATAACTGCTCCTATTGAATGTTAACGGCTGATGTATTTGCTAGTCTACATTGTATGGTGAATTATTAATTTAGCTTAACTCGTAGGCCTTGATTTGTAATACACTTGGAGTGTCTTCGTTTCTGAAAGTAATGTTCAAACTCTTACGTGAAATTCGTAGAATGTTTCTGTCTCATGTTTGCATTGCAGGTGGACAACGTTACTAGGGAAGAGTAGGGGTATTGTTTCATTAGACAAGGTTGTGGAATGAAGGAGTTACAGTTAGCTTGGTCGCAGGAGATAAGGTGGACAGAGGTGTTTTCACACGTGAGACAGAGAGAAGACCAAGGATGAGCTGCTACAGAGGGGCGTGTGCATGGAGAAGGCTGTAAAAGGGAGTTGATGTCATGGAAAAGTTTGTGGCTGAGCCTATTGTGCAGCCTATGAGAAGAAAAGCATTATGGGATATTCGATGAATACAACTTTATGTATATGATGCTTTGTAGAGAGGGATAGTCACCCCATTCCTGCTTGACCCCCTGACAGAGAGCACATGCGTGCTGTTGTGCTTTCTTTTCTTGCTTGTGGCGTCAAGCCCCAGACCCGTCTTATGGCAAAGTGACTTCTTAGGAACGCTTTGCCCCCTGACACCTTTTTTCTCTCTAACGTCCTCTGCTTATCAGGGCCGGTCTGGCTACCGGGCATTCCTAAGTAAACAATGCAAAACCAAATGGTTTTAAAATATGCTTTAAAACCATTTGTTTTGCTTTGTTTAATTAGAAGTGCATAAAGGTCCCCATTGACAAAATCAGCCCCCACCGCAGTGAAATCGGCCCCCAGCTCGGCAGCCCACCAAAACGCCCGGTAGCCAGTCTGGCCCTGCTGCTTATGCCTCAATTTGGGGATGACACTTTAGAGCTAGAGTAGAGATAGTTAGAATTAATGTTGCATACAGAAGTGACGATGCAAGGAGACTTGAGCTTTTGTGTCCTTGTCTTATGCATAATCGTAATTGAGCATTTTTTTCTTTTCATGCTCCATTGGGTGATCCTTTTCAGGAGGTTCAGCTTCCTTTTATTTTCCTGGTATTTTTATACTCTCATGCCAAGATTTGTGTATGTCCAACTACTTTTGAATTTGTGATAAAACTGACAAACCTTCGATCGGTTGTCGATTTGGGTTCTTATGTAACCGTTTGTGTTACATTGTATTTCAAGTGATTTATGATTTTCTTCCCTCTACACATTCATGCTGCTAAAAAGAACCATTGAGGATCCGACATTGGATTGAATTGAAAAGGTGGGCTCAGGCTCCTTCAGTACTTTGTTGGATCTATCTGTTGTGACAGCACCCTTATCCCCTTTTCACCCTCCTCTCCACTTCTCATTCTCAGTTACTCTTTCTGCTCTTCATTAGGAAAATATATGCCTAACACCATGAATGTTGAACAAAGAAGTTGTACTTAGCTTTGATTTACAGGAGGCAAACCCACATCAACACAATAGCAAAAAGATCATCATCATGTATCTGGCAGGAGAGCTCTTCGTCTGCACAATTCTACCAAGGACGATTCCTTTGATCAAGTCACAAGCTCTCCACACCTCCTTCAACAACTACCTTTTATATACTAATGACTACTTTGTCACATAACCTTCTCTCTATCTCCTTGGTCAAAGTTTAACTATATGTTCTTGTCACATCCACAGTCTTCTTACACAATCACCTGCCCTGCTAATATGTTACATAGAGGAAGAGCAACATGTCCTTGCCTCCTCCGTAGTTTCCTTTGTGCCCAATCACCTGCCCTGCTAATATGTTACTTGGAGTGAAAGCAACATGTCCTTGCCTCCTCCGTAGTTTTCTTTGTGCCCAATCACCTGCCCTGCTAATATGTTACTTTAGTTAGAGTCTAAGCAACTTGTCAACATGTCTTTGTCACATACACAATCCTCCCTTACTTATCCAAATCCATAATTCAGTTGCAGCTGTGACTTTCTCTCTATAACCTTGGTCATTCATAAATGTAATTAATTCCCTATACAATTAGCGTTGTCGTTTTCCTTAGATTTAGTAAAGATATTCCTTTGTCAACTACCAATCATGACTGACGTGTGCTGAGGACACCACGAAAAAACTTCAAGTTTTCCAATGTATAATGTCAATTCTGCAATTGTCTTGTAATCTGTCACTAACTACCCTCTTTCCCCCAATAATGACATTTGCTAGCATCCACTGTGCTATTCAGAAGTGTAATCTGATGTATCCTTTGTACAGCATTTCTGTTGGGGATGTTCAGTAAATACTCTGCAGGAACAGACATCCCCTCTACACAGGGGGTTCCTTATGTCAAAAGTTAAAACACCTTTTCCACCTCTCCACACAAATGAAGATGTCATAATTTGCAGAGAAGAAGTCAATATTTATACACTGAAACTTGCTGACACATTGCTTTATCTTGAATGTGTGCTTTTTAAAACCTGTTTGAAAGTGTAGGGAAGCTGATACACTTCTTCAAATTAACAATGACCAAGAAGCCAAAGTGAGGTTTTTATGACTTTTCATTTTGCCAGTCTTGGGCTCCTCCTTGCAGGAAGGCTGGTAATAGAGGATGGAGACATAGAGTTTGTATTCTGGGCCATTTGATAAGTATGCCTCGTGGCCAGGATGTTCCATTTTGACTCTGAAAGTGTCAGTGATTTAACAACACTACATTTCAGACGTGGCTATAGTAGCCAGGTATCCCTTGGCTCTGAAGGTGCTAATGATATAACTACACTGCATTAGGGGTGTGAATATAACGTCCAGGTATCCCTTAGCAAAATGGAAAAGGAGTGGGCCTGGATAGTAACATGATTGATACATGCACGTGACAGGGCATTGGAACTGATGCTTAGATGAGTAGTAGAGGTTGGGGAAATCACAGCATAACTCACGGTGTGTTTTATTACGGCTCTTGTCTGTGTAGGGCTTAGGCAGGTCCAGCGGCATCAGAGAACAGGTCAGGTCATCAATAGGCTTTCCAAAGCCGATGAGGCTGTGTTATCTAGAAGGAGACTTCTTCTACATGGCTCGTCAGACTTCCTGCAAGGAGATGTCTAAGATTGGGAAAATGAAAAATCATAAAAAAACGGACTGGAAACGTGACAGCTGATGCAGGCATGACTTTCAAGGAATATAATTAATTAAGCAGCATGCTTGCATCACCATGTCGCATACTAATCCTGAGAGAGGTAAGGTAAGAGTTAGGGGGACCGGTTACTCCAACACAAACGTGACGGATATCATGTCCGCCATTTTTAAAAGTGCATAATATCCAATGGCACTTGTAATACGGCAGAGAGGATATCTGCCCCATTCATGATGGAGTAACAGGTCTGCCAAAGTCTAAATCAAGCCCTATGTGACTGTTTCTAACTAGTGGTGACTAGACAACAGGGCAGATGTAGTTATGCTTAAACTCACTCCGTGGCTTTGACCACTTATCTGAAAGTGCATTGCCCTTTGTCCATCTGGCCAATTAGTTGGGTCTCCAAGAAGTGCCTACGAACCAGCCTGGGTCATCATATGCCCCCTCAGCTCAACAATCTCCCATCACAAAGATTAGAGTAGTGTCTGCAAGGAAATAGAGGTCATGGGTAGGCAGTTGCGGGAGTCGGCTGCAGGGGCTCAAATGGGGAGGCAGAGGTTAATGTTAAGGGAATAAGCATGAGTCACCAGCCTGTATCACCTTGATGTTTGAATCCTTAATTCCCAACAGTGAATCAGCAGCAATTATGTCGTACGTGGTTAGCATGCCACTGAGGCCAATCCTACCCCCTCACCTTTCAGTTGAGCTAAAAAAAAAGGAAGACTTGAAGACGATTTGCTATCATTTGAAGCATCCATTACTAAAGACCCAAACTTAACAAGACATGAACCAGGTGATGCTCCCCTAAGTACAACCTTGGCTTTGCCCAGTGACCAGATCTCCACTGGGAGGAGTAAGGAAGCAAGTGAGAATATTTGAAGGAGCCATGAGGATGGCGGGGGAAGGAAGGCAACGAAACGGATGAAGGGATAATCAGACACGCTGACTTGGAAGAAGAGCATGTAGGTTATGTGAGGAATGACAACTTTTTCTTACATGGTAATTCAAGTAGATAGGAGGGAGGCAAAAACAATAAAGAAAGGAGATATTTGACATAAGAACAATGTGGAGTATGGGGGGGGTCAGCAGGTGGTTCTGGGCAGGCACATAGAGGGCTAGGCCCAAGGTGTATCTAGGACAACCCCTTAGGGAAATACTCCTTCTTGTCCAGTGATTCTAATGGGATTGGGAAAGGCATTGGAGGTTCTGCCAACATGGTCCACAGCATATTATCAGCTGCAAGTTTACTAGTCATTTTGGTACTTGTAGTGATGAATGTTTTCAGGTCAATTGTGCTAAGCCACAGATTCATTGTGAAGTACTCAAAGACAATTCACTAGTTTTTGCACTCCCTTATGCCTCAGTAAACATAGCAAATCTTATGCACACTTCATGCTGTTGACAATATGTTTCAGGGTGAGGGGTAGCAACAATATCAGGGAAAGATTGAGTTAAGTGTAGAAAGGACAGTATGGAAAAGCAGGCAGAGAAAGGCAATGTCCACCTGAATAAAAAGATCAAACGGGGCAAGAGAAAGGTTGAGGATGAGAATTAAGTGGAAGATGAGGACCAGAAGGACAGAATGGAGGTCATAGTGATTGCAGATGAAGAAGTAGAAATGTGAGGTGGGAGGTGGGAGGAACAAAGATGGATAGAGACTCCAAGAGGAAGGACAGGAATAGCTAACAACAGGAGTATAGGAAAAACGAGAGGGGAGAATGAGAAAAATAAGAGGGCAGTGCATCTGAAAGTTAAGGGAATGGGGAAGGGAAACACCTGGGCAAGAAAAGAGTGTGCAAACAGGGACCTAGGAACCAAGGAGGAAGCTTTAAGAAGTGTTAGAATACTCTAGATTAGGTGGATGGAAATTATAACAGATCAGAAAAAATGAAGCCCAAGTTTAGGAATTTAAAAGGCGGTCTTTTAGTTCTTGATGTAACTGGGAACCAGCCAAGTATTGGTGGATGCCCCATGCGACCAATCCTTTGTTTCATTTTCTTGCCCCCCTCCCTCAATTCGCTCTAAGTTCAAGGAAGGGTCCTCAGGCCTCATATATTTCTTCCCCATTTTTGTTCTGCGTCATCCGATCTAAGAACATATCTAAAAATCTCGCAATTAAGAACATAGCACTGAGGAATCCATTGGCCCTTTGAGTATCCGAGAAAAGGCCTGAGAAAATGAAGACTTTTTAACCATTTTTGAAGGCAGTATCTTCCCTCTGGCACCCCCCACCTCTTCCCTGGGTTAAAGTGCTACTCTCCCTGCCCCATCCATTTCCTCCTACACAGGGTTAATGAATGTTTGTGGATCCCTTGTACTGCTTAATATCGAGCTCAACAGAACCTTTCAGTCAGAGCCAGCCATTCACATTGCCCAGATCAGCAGATCGGATTCAGATCTGCAGAACTTGTAACTAATTATTGGGAGAAAAAATCAAAGCCTACCCAACACCTTTTAAGTAATGCATATATCTCAATACCTGCTGAATGGATTTATACAAACCTACAGCTGGTTCTAAGCCAAAATGTGTCTTAATTGCAAGTTTTGTATAATTCTGTTAATAGTTGTGCTGCAATAGAGAACACAAATTCCTATGCTTATTAGCAAATTAAAAAATAAATTTCCTTTGGAAATATCAGGTCAGCCACAACAACAGAGTCACTGTCCCTCACATCGTTCTTTTCCTTGAATCTCTCCTCGTGCACCTCCATCTCTTTTTTTAATATAATTCACTCCTTCCGCAAGTTTCTTGAATCTCATCCACCCTGCTTCGTTGTGTCTTTACTGTCCTGGGTTTAACCCACATGCCCTCAACTAAGATGCCTGTGGATTTCCTTTTATTGTGCCTTCACTACTACTGGGCAGGGGCGGCTCCTTCACTAGGGCGGAGGAGCATCTCCCCACTGCTATCTCGCAGTGCGAGAAGCAGAAACATAAAATGGTAATAACTTTCATGACTGCTAACGGATGGATTCCAAAGACTATTTGCAGAAATTTCATGATAATTTTGAAAACTTTTGTGAGATGCCATTTCATAGAACCTTAAGTGACAGCAGTCATGGAATCTGGGGGTTGGAGCAGTTGAGGACTGGTGTAGGCGTTGAAGGTTGTGTGGTCCTGTATTCCTACGTTGATGCTAATAAATACCTACAAAGCATTCTGGAGTCCTATGTTGATTTCTAAGGCATGCCAAAACATAATTTTTTGCCACAAGCAGGCATTTTTGAATTGCTAGCAGGATCACCTACCAGGAATTTTTTCCTGTGCACGATCGCAACAGGATTGAAGTCAGACAAGGGTTCAACTAGCATGACAGCGAGCAATAGCGAGGAAGTTGTTACTGTGCCCAGACGAGTGTCTCAAATACTGTGGACTGCATCATTCGTCTATCGGCAATCTCAACGAACCGTAAGACTACAATGCCCTTTTAAGCACTGTACAGCTACCTTGGTAGGCATTGGCGTGCAATTGCCGTATACTTTAAGTAATTGATGGGTACTATTATTAATGGCATATTTTTAGAGGAAGCCTTTAATTAAGGAGGAAACCGTTATTGCGCTTTACTTCCAAACCGTTTATTTTACCTCGTGCGGCAGTGGCTTCCTGTCTTGCATTGATTCTATGCTTGTTCTGCTCACACATGCTCAGTGTGTGACGTGTATCATTTGCATCTACTAAACTGGGAAGAGAGGAAGGACTCAAGTACGGGAGTGTGTGTGAGGGTAGCCATTTTGAGTTGGGCATTTTCTCTTCATTCAATCTGAAATGCACACCAGGATTTTAACGCGTGTCAGTGGAACAATAGAAGACAATTAAGAACATGCGCCAGGGATTTCAGGTAGCAGTGACATGCACACCAGGATTTTAACACATGTCACAATTTTGTTATGTAATATTCAAGGGATCGGTGGCACGTACACCTATTACTTGGTGCATGACTGGAACCTGGAAAAGTGGTGACTGAGTGTCTCTTGGCACACGGATTGTCTGGAATTGTGGTTCACTGGTAATAGAGATCTCTCCATGAGACATTAACCAGGTTGATCTGTTTTGTTTTGTGAAATTGTTTGGTCTGGCATTGGGGTTCACTGGTGATACCAATCTCTCCATGAGCTCCCTGGTAATACAAATTTCTCCATGAGACATTAACCAAGGTGGTCAGTTATTTTTGGGTGAAATTGTTTTTGTGGCTAGAAAATTTTAAGGTACCACGATGATGACCACTAATATGTCCCAGCCACCTGCATTTTTATGTGAGAAGGGAGAGCCTCTGCTGACTTGGAAGCAATGGAGGAAGTTGTTTGATTCCTGCCTGGTTGCCATTGGAGGGGAATGTTTCTCCATAGCCAGGAAACAAGCAATCTTGTTGCATAATCTTGGTCCGGAGGGAAGAAATATTTACGAGAGTTTCGAGGAAATACCTGTGGGGGGAGATGATGGAGACCCTGGAGAATAATATGAAATGACCCTAATGATGCTGCAGAAGCATTTTGGCAGTAGGATTAACATTGCCCTTGAAAGGCACAAGTTTTGTATGAGAACTCAGGGAAAACCTGAGAGAGTGGGGAACTATGTAGCTTCCCAGAGAACCCATTTTTGCACATGTGACTTTGGAGAGTTGACAGACTCACTGATAAGGGATCAGTTGGTAAGGTGCTCCAATGATCGGGGGTACAGGAGAAGCTATTGGCTAAGGACCCTGATCTCAAAGAGGCTTTAGCAATTGTGGAGGCCATGGAGAATGCTTTGACCTGGGTTCGGGAATTCCGAGGAACACAATGTGATGACCTCGTTGGTGTGATAGATGGAACCAATTCAGTAGTAGGGAAGAAAAATGAGATGATCACAAAGTTCGGAGAGCAAGGAGTTAAAATGTTACAATGTGGTAGTACTACACATCTTTTTAAAAATCTTAAATATTTGCTAGTAATGCTTTTTGCAAGAACTGTGAAAAGAAGGGTCATTATGCTAGGGTGTGTAAAGGTACATGGGTGAGTGTTTTGGAAGAAAGCACAGAGTTTGAAGGTAGAGTTGTGCTAACTGTGACTAATGAAGGTGTGATTGATGGGGGCAGTTTGAGAATGCCTTAGGATGTTTTTGTCATCGGTGGAGAGACATTGAAAGTTCTAATGGATTCAGGATCTCCCTATACCATGATAGGAGCTCAGCATTGGCATAAACACTATGGCGGGAAGGTACATTAAGTTCCTACCTTCTGATATCAACCCAGAAGTTTATGGTGGAGCAAAAATTGATGTGTTAGGATACACTGTTATGAAAATCCAATTCCGGGACAGAGAGACTGTAGGGAAGGTATACGTGGCAAAGCGTGGTGACAACCTTTTGGGTTGGAGACATCTAGGTGAAATGGGAATCATCCTTAAACCCAATTCTTCAGAACTCATTATGTTAGTGGCGAACAATGGTTATGAGTATGAAGTGGTGAATGAGTTTCCTAAGGTGTTCAGTGAGGAATTGGGCTTGCTGCATGGTGTTGAGCACAGGATTCTGCTAAAGAAGGATTTTGTGCTGTGTGTGTTTAAGGTCAGAAAAGTGCCTAACATGATGAGGGAACCTGTTAAAAATTTGCAGGATAAGTTACTAAGTCTGGGAATTATTGAGGAGATAGAATCCTCTAAATGGTTGGCTCAGGTTGTCCTTGCCCCTAAGGATGGAGGAAAGAACATGCAAATGTGTGTGGACCTAAGGGGACTGAACAAGCATATCTAGTTGGACCGGCAGCCTCTCCCAAACATATCTGAAATGTTCATGGTTCTCAAGGAGGTTAACTTTTCAGTACTTTGGGCCTAGCTTCGGTGTACTATCAGGTCTCCCTGCACAAAGAGTCAAAGCACCTTACATCCTTTGTCACGCGATTGGGGGCTTACCAATTCTTGAGGATGACTTTTGGGTTGGCGTCAGCGGCGACCTGCTTCCAAAGAGTGATGAATCAGGTGTTGAAAGGGGTGTTGCAGATGTTGTTTTTCCAAGATGCTGTGTTGGTGCATGGCAAAGATAAGCAAGATCATGATACCATCTTGCGGCAGGTGTTAGAAAGACTACAAACAGCAGGATTGGCATGACAAAGGAAAGTTCCTAACCCCAAAAACAGGGATCAGGTCAGGTCATTTCTCGGGTTGGCAGTGTTTTGTTCCAGATCATTGCTAACTTCGCAAGCACTGTGCGGCCATTGAGGAGTTTGCTGAAAAAAGGTGTGGTGTTGTTATGGCCTGATGATTGTGAGGTGGCTTTTCAGACAGTCAGATCTGTTATTAGCAAATTACCCACATTAGGACACTTTGATGTTTGTAAAAAGACAGTGTTAACTACTGGTGCGAGTTTCAGTGGCCTTGGCGCTATATTATCACAAGTGGTTGAAGGGGAACAAAGGACTAATTTGTGTCACGTTCCCTGAAGGGAGCAGAGGAGCTCTACTCTGAGAATGAACAGGAGGAGTTAGCAGTGGAATGGGCAATACAACATTTCAGTTTTTATTTGTGGGGAATACCTTTTGTTGTGAGATCAGACCATCGACCATTAGTACAAATTTTCATATGCAGGGATCATGGCAGTTTAACATCTAGGATTAAGAGGTGGACTGGAGGGTTGATGGAATGCAAAAAGAATGGATTAGCTGGCTGCCTATCAAGATTACCGATGGAAAAATAAGTTGAGATTACAGAGTTGGAGTAGTGTAATGATGTTGTAGCGGTGTCATGGGTGAAGGAAAAGGCTACAACAGAGGGTGAATGGGAACAGGTGAGAAGTGATGATGAGGCTTTCCGAATTTTGTCTGATTTGGTGGTGAAAGGGTGGCCTGTCCTTAAAGATGTTCCTAGTTTGGTGAAGAGTTTTGGGAATATAAGGGACGAGTTGAGTTTTTTTAATTGTGATTTGTTATGGGGTGCATGGCTGGTACCACCGGTCAATGTGCGGGAAATAATTGTAAATTTAGGGCATGAGGGTCACCTGGGTAGAAATCTAAGTCTTGCATACGGTAACTGTATTGGTGGACAAATTTGGATCGCCAATTGGAGCATGTGGTGAAAGACTGTTGGCTGTGTGCCAGGAATGATAAAGGTAAGGTTACACATGCTACACCACTTTCTCCTGGAGAAAACTGGGATTGGACATTATGGATCCTTTTGAATTGTTGCTGCCAAAGGACCAGTATGTTTGGTTGCTTGTAGATTATACAACCAAGTGGGTAGTAACTCGTTGTGTGACCGCTGTGAACACAAGTACGGTCATTGATTTTCTTGAAGATGAATTTGCATGTTAGGGTGTACTAAAATTATTGTTACGGACAATGGGGTGCAGTTTACCTCTAGTGAGATGAGAGTCTTCCTTATTGTCTATTCAACATCATAGAACAGCCCTTTTCTCACCCTAGGCAAAAGGTTTAGCAGAAATGATGAACAGAATAGTCAAGTCCTGTGTGCAAAGAGCAATAGATACTAGTACAGCCTTAAAGATTGTGTTGAGAGAGACTTGGTGGGCACATTGAAATGCTCCCAATTCAGTACCTTGAAGACACCTTTTCAGATGTTAAAGTGAAGAATTCCATGTTCAGAACTAAAGCAGGAGTGGTTTGGTGTGCCCAATACCAAGGGTCTGGAGGGAGACAGAAAGACGATCATTAGGTTACCGGATAGGAGGCCGAACTATCAAGAGAAATACAAAGCCAGGCATGACAGGCGGAACAGTGCCAAGAGTGAGGCATGGAAGATGGGTGATATAGTTTTGGTGAAGAAACCTGTGCTTGTTAGGAAGGGCATAGCCAAATTTGCGGGGCCGTTCAAAATAAAGGAAGTCAACAAGAATGTGGTGGTGCTGGAATCAGGAGATATGTGGAATATGTCCGGTTTGGTAAGGACAGAGGTGAATGGCGGGAATGATGTATCCAGATCCTCGAATGAGGCGGATGTTCAACTAGGAAGGGCTCAACCAAGTAGATCCTCGAAGAGACCAGCATGGTGGAGGACCTATATTATTAAGTAGGGTAGGCAGTGTACTTCCTATGCAGGAATTCATGCTTATGCCTTATTGCATTAAGTATGTGGCTGTGCTTTGCTCATTTATTTAATCATGTTGTTATTATTGCAGTTATGTTATAATTTTTTTCTTCTGTTGGGTTAATTCATTTTGTTGCTTTGTGTTATTTTCTCAAGGTGTCATTGTTATTATTTTCTTATATGGGAGGGAGAGGAGTTTTGGTTAAGACGCTGTGTTATGCAGGATCGCTCAAGCGTGAATTTTTCTCAGTCTCTCGTAGAGTGAAAATTAAATGAAATTGTATACTTTGAAATTTCAAGAATTTTACAAATTTTAGGGACCATGACATTCGGGAAGTTCATGACTGTTGCCAACATAAATAAAAGAATGCACAGGTTAAGAGGAGATATAAAGACTAAGAATGACTGAAATTGTCCAGTTATGTTTGTGGTCACTAATTCCACAATAAAAAAAACAACTCTATAGTTGTTTGCATTGTAGTTGGGCTATGAGATCATTCTGATTCTGGTGCTGGCCATAACGCCTATTGGTTAGTTTTTATGTTTTTTTTGTTTTTATATATCAAATATAATGCTCATTATTGTCAATTTAGTTTGTTCAGTGAATGATTTAATTTTTTTTTGTTTTTGTAGCTTTCTCTCCAAAATGCTCATATCTGCCTCAAACGCATTGTAATAACTGTATTATTGAATTTTGTCCACAAGATGTACCTTACTTTAGTGAAAATTAACACAGCTCAAAGACTTGGGTGAAACGATGGGACAGCAGCAGTGCCAGGTGAAAAAATGCTGTAAATAGCATTATAACCACTGTGCAAGCGGTCATATACCAGTGTATTCATGCAAGTTGTATGATAGGTTTTCAGAGACAAAATACAGGCTAAACAAACAGTTAACAATAGGCATACTGGACAACTGTGGATAATTTTACTAAAGATTAGCATTGGTGCTTGCAACACATTAAGCAAGGCTTCAAGACACACTGGCGTTCATGTACCATTAAGATGTGCTTCTAATTGTAAAGCGGTACACAAGACATTGTCAATCAACTTTTAAATATGAAAGTGCTTTAGCACTGAAAGCTGCGACAAGCATCCTGGCCAAGCCACTTTGAATCGTGTAGCACCAAACCCCCTGTAGTGTATGTAGAGTGGAAATTTCGGTATGGAAAAAGGACAATCACCTATTGACAAAAAGATTCATCATGGCCTACTAAATTCATGCAAAGTATGGGAAATGAGCGCTCATGCAAAACACGTAAAAATAGTGTGAAGAGAAATCAGGTGTAGGTACTTCATACCATTATCTGGACACCAGTAAAGACACCACAAAACACACCTCCCCCAATCACTGAAACCCCACAATGGATGTTCTAATACTAAGACACACACTCCTGCTACTTCAACTGGCCAGCAATGATCCCACAAGAAGGCAGTGCAGGAGGAAAATCAACACATTGAGGATGACACTATTTGGGAAATAGGAGGAGGAAATCAGACTATGGTATAGGCTAAGCAACGGCAACATCCTGAAACCTCTTGAACAAATTGCATCCTCCCTTGAGCCTATCACAGGTAGTTTGCTTTCAATACCCAGTTCACACAAAATGACTTGTGTTGTTGCAACTATTGATCTCAGGCCTGTCGGAAATATGCCTTTCTGCGTGGTCACCCCACATTTTACGCCTTTTGCTGCACCCTATATTTTTGCTCGCAGTTGAACTCTTTGCACCTTACCCCTGTTAACCAGTAATAAAGTTCTTGTGCTCCTTCTTTAAACGGGGTAAAAGTGGGATACTTCTAATTGGCATATTTACCTTATCTATAACTCCCTAGTGTATGATACTAAAGTGTACCCCAGACCTGTAAGTTAAATGTCACTAGTGAACTGTAGCACCCATTGTACCATCCACTACAGTGACAGGGCAAACATCACTGCAGGCCTACCATGTGTGGTCTAGCTGTTGCACTTTTAAAACTACAAATTCGAACTGTCAACATAATCCCTTTTGACAGGCCTAACCTTCCTTTGGAATATTTATCCCTTAGTAGACCTTAATGATATTTAAAATTAGGGCATGTAAAAGTTTAATGTCACATGTGTCCTTACACTGAAAAGGCCCTAAAAGCAGTTTTCAATGTAGCAAAGCAAGATGTTTCAAAGGAAAACAATAGGTTATATATCACCTTTAATAATGCTAGAAATATGATTCAAGAGCTTTTTTACTAGTTATTTCAAATCCAATTAAATGGCAAAATCTTATATGTAACAACTATTAAAGAAAATTCACTTTTCATCATCATTGTTGTTTATTTCAGATTACAAATCCATAAAACAGTTCACTTTAAGAAATATACTTTTACCTGCCGAATGCCTCTGGAGGCCCATTTTCATTTTTTTCTCCAATTTCTGCCAGTCAGTAATTAGCATTGGAATATGTAAGAATGGTGTGAAATGCCTCCCAGGAGCAAAATGGGTAGAGATGATCCCTCTGAGCCTAACAGAATATGCAGAGTGGGGCTGTGAGCATCATTATTTTTACATTAAAGTATAAAAACCTGTTTGAATGTCAAATTTTGTTTGGGTATTTCATATAAAAGTTGAGGCATATTTCAAAGAGGCCTCCACTGTCACTGACAAATGTTAGATCACACGTGGGCAGGGTTATTAACATGTCCCTCCAGCCAGGTAGGCTCCGATCACAGTGGGCCTCTTTTTGACATTACAGTGTCAAAGCCTGTTTGACATCTGTACAGGGTTTACATATAACATTCTTAGTTTTCGTTTTACAGGACTCTGGGGCATATTAGCAAGACCGGCGATAAAATTATCGCCGTTTTAGCGGCAGGAAACTGCCGCTAAAACTGCGATAATGGGCTTGCTAATATGCGTTATAGAATTCAATAGAAGCCCAGGTTAGATGTGCAGGACATCTAACCTGGGCTTCTATTGAATTCTATAACGCATATTAGCAAGCCCATTATCGCTGCTTTAGCAGCAGTTTCCTGCCGCTAAAACGGCGATAATTTTATCGCCGGTCTTGCTAATATGCCCCTCTGTCTCTGAGTTTGTTGTGGGTATA
Source organism: Calotriton arnoldi (assembly GCA_963921515.1). Taxonomy (NCBI): domain Eukaryota; kingdom Metazoa; phylum Chordata; class Amphibia; order Caudata; family Salamandridae; genus Calotriton; species Calotriton arnoldi. The sequence goes on from CAWUFW010005332.1 coordinate 656,608, forward strand.
GGACCTGCCTCAAACTGGATTTTAGCGTTAGATGTAGGACACTAGTGATGGAGCAGGATTTCGCAAAAAGAAACCTGCTCGAATGAATACCCCCATAATACGTACTAACAGTAAGTAGCAATAGAAACTAACGTGCACCTTACATAAACACAAGGGAAAACTGCTTTGTGCATACATGCACTAACGTGAAATAACGCAATAAAAGAACTAAAACCATAATTACGTTGTGCTTTGGAAGAAACGAGAAATAATGCATGACTAGCCCGCATGTGCATTTCGTAGTTTGACTGTTGCAGCTTGCTTTGAAATTATAAATAATACCGCTTTTGCATAAAGCTATGCTAGGAAAAATGCTAACAAGGAATAGTGCAAAGGTGGGTGGTAAACAGTGAAAACTACATTATCATATAATTAATGAATGTTCATTTTCCATTTGCTATAGTGAGCAGGATGAGACACCATTTTCCCTTAAGTTAGCCGAATAAAGAAGGGGCAGGATAAACGAGTAAAACTGAGCTGTCAAAGGCACGCTGAAGCGCTGAGCACAGCAGAAGAGATGCAGGTGTTGAAGGCCAATGTGATGATCGTCTGCCAAGCGATGTGACTAACCGTGGGACAGAAAGACTCCTCCCGCAGACATTTGTTTAAGTTATGTACAATTGTAACATAGACTAAATCATGTGAACATAACTAATATGAAATCATGGGAATAGGTTTAGAACAATGAACAAGCCCACATTTTGAGAAAAGTCACAGTGGTGTGACGATCCACCTCTAAAATTCTCCAATCATCTGCTTAGTTTCGTAAATGTTTCAACTGAATGTGGGACGGACATGTAGGATTTAGGGTATAATTGGGGTGCCTTTAGGGGTGTGGTTAGGTTAGGCTGGCTACAGAGAGAGAGAGGGGAGATGCGTCGCTGTCCGTCGGTTTGCAGAGAGGCCTAGCTGTTCCTGTCCTGTCCCGTTCCTGTACTTGTAATTTTTGTTCCCTGAGTCTATTTCAGGGGACCCCCACCATCACTTTGGCCGGAGGGGTGGTTTTCTACAGATCCTTCGGGTTTGTATTATTCTGACTCGTTCTTGCAAAATTACTTGCAAATGTATTTTGTCTCTAAAACTTTTGTCTCTTCGTCTATCCACTCCTTCATGCACAATGTCATTATTTGATTGATGAGTTTGTCTCTATCTGAAATTGCTGATGTTTTTCTCCATTGTGAGTTCATTGCTTGCACTTGTGACCGTATGCATTGAGCATTTATACCATTTAATTTGAGATAAAGCTTTATTAACTTCAACGAGAGTCTGTGTTTATTTAGCTGATTGAATAGATAGTTAGATAAGTAGTATCATTACCATCAACTATTCAACTAATTGGTTCATCGACCAAGTAGAAGGAAAGTTGATGTATGAGTTAGATAAGTATTTTAAAATGTCATACATGGATTCTAGAAGAAAATTAATTGAACATATATAAATTGACCCCAGCGCATCAGGGATTTGGGTGAATGTGTATGTGCCATTGTTTTGTGATATTATTGAGTATTGATCCCTGATCAGGTATTGGCCTTGCGCTGGATCACTAGGATTACCACTGTACCATCCACACACACACACCCTAGGATTAGGCCCTAAGTTTAGTGTGGCCGAAGACTTCCACCATTTTGAAAATGCCCAAAGTATGTTGGGTTAGCCTCTGGAATTTTTATCCTATTGGTTTGTGTATTCCCATGGTCTTTCCCACCCACTAGCTCATGCCAGGCATAAATGAGTTATCTCCAGACAACCAATCCTGGACCTGTGGAAGATGAGAAGAGCACTGAACCTGCTTCTGAGACCTGAGAAGAGCCTAGAAGACTGGACCTGCTTTCCTTCTTAGGACAAAAAAGTGGACTCAAGTGTCATAAGGCTGACCTCCTGTTAAAGCTCCAGGAACACAACAAGCTATACGAGGCCTCATTTTCCTGCAAATGCTGACCCGAGGCAAATGGATCTGGACTGGACTGGACCCTCCTGTGGCTCTGCCTGCCACTCTGTGAGTCTCGAAGTGCCTGCTCTGAGGTCCTAGTGGGCTTTAGAAGTGTACTCCTCTGGTAGATTGGGACTGAAAGGACTCAAATCAAAAGGTAAAAACTTTGACCAGGATGAACCTGGTTAGTGTATCCGACTCACGCTCCATTGTGGTCAGCATCAAATTGCGCCTAGGTCCAGTTCTATTGTGACCACTGACTATCATTTGCACTTTGTGCTTCTTGGCACTATTTCTTCTTAAAACTTTCAAAATTCATATCTCCAGTTCCCCCTACTTGATTTTTGTCATTTTGGTGTTCTTTTGTTTGTTACATTTTACTCTAGTTTTCTAACTCATTTTGGTATTTTAATGTTTGCATTTTGATTTTAATACTATTTTAGTACAGCATAAATACTTTACACGTTGCGTCTACGTTAAGCCTGTCTGCTTTGTGCAGTAGCTACCAAGGGGTTATGATCAGGTTTATTTAGTAACTTTAGTGGTCCATCATGACAAGGGTTGTGATTATTACATGTGGTGGGTACTTACCATCCTCAACTAAAAACCTGATTTCTTACAAGTACCCTTCCAGATCACATGTGCAGAAGTCACTGACAAAAAGCACGGTTTCTGCATTTCTAGCACACGTGTTGATTGCTATCTTTACCATTACACCCCACCAACCTTCGGATTGCAGAACCAGGCCCCACTACGGAAGAAGTCAAGATAAACTTCCATGCAATTGCCAACTCCCTACAGGTTCTTGGTGCCATTGAATGCACGATCCTCCTGCAGTTGAGAAGTGAACTGAAGACACATCTCTTCCAGGAACATTAACACCTACAAAGTAGAACGTACTTGTTACCTGCCTTTTTGTAAATGATCTGAATGGTACAGTTGTGGTCTTCTGTCCATGTATTCCCCATAGCCCAGTCAACACAATGTGCACAGGTTTACCCCATATGTCACTCGATGCCACCACATGTATTGAATATGCCAGTCATTGGTGTGGAACCAGAATATTGCTGACTGAATATCGCATGAGATAAATATTGTGACCTAAATATTGTCTACAAAAATATCACCCCATTGGAGTTAATTTTAAAAAGGAATCTACATTCAATGTGATGATATTTTTCTAAACAATTAATAAAATTTAAAAAAAAGATCCAGTAACAAAGGTGCTAAGCATCTGTTACATAATTTATAACATTTGGCTGACAGGCAATCAGTACCAGGGGCCTTTCAATTGGCGAGGCCATCTATTGCTTGTTTAACTTCATCTTGGGTAATTGGTTCTACCATACATTCTTGGAGACCGCCTTCCACCCAGACTAATGTAATATTAGTTAAGTAGGACTCAATGTACCACCAAGGCCATGTCTGCACGCCACGTGAAGCAGAGGGAAAAAAGCACAGCCTCTGACAATGCAAAGGGTCTGGTTGAGTTAGTGTCAATAGGACCAGCAATGTTCAGACAGCGTGCGAGGTAAGAACATGGACGCCATTTAGGGGTCAGGAGGGGTCGCATTTGTGATTCCTGGCTTGGCCCTTGCGACCCCTCGCACTTCTTTTGCAACCCCTGGCACAGGTTGCAAAGGCAGCTGTGACGGGGCGGGGCCGGTGGGGGAGAGACATGTATCCAATACAGACTGGTGGACTGCAGTGCCTCTCTCCCCCCCTCTTGTTTCCACCCAACAGGACGACTGGAAGACACAAACAGAGGCTATAGTGAACCCGATAGAGGAAAACATCGTCGGCTCCTTTAACTGGGGTTTCCAGGACGACGGGCTTCCCCCTGCTGACGTCAACACGTTCTTGACGATAAGAACGGAGGACTCCAGGAAGCGAGCGTGCGTTGCCACCGGAGCGGAGGAGGAAGAGTCGGGCGAAGGAGCGTATGCGGAGAGTCGAAGGGAGAGTGAGGACAACGCCACAGGACGAGGACCGAGACCATCTGGACCCCGGGCTGAGCCAGGAGGCCAACGTCCCCACGTTTCGCCGAGTCACGTTCCAGGAGGAGTGTGGCTTACCCAGGTACGGAAAAGGGTCTCATGGTGGGTTGGGAGGAGAGACGCCCCGAAGAATTAACCGGGAGCTCTAGAACCCTCACGAGATCCCCCATTAGTTTTCCTGCACTACCGCTCACGAAACACGCCTCCCCCCTCAGCAGTTATAAGAGCACAAGAGTGTGTGGTGTCCATTCACTCCCTGGTCCCTGGTTTGCCGTTTCCCGGGATAATATACTTACACGAGTGTTTTCCGTCTCTTTCACACACCATCACCATGGAGGGCCGACCGAGTCTTCGCACCGGAACCTGGGAACAGGGATCAAAGACCGGAGAAGGAAGCAGAAGGACCCCAGGCACAACGGATCCGACAGCGTTTGCCACAGAAAGACTGACAAGCAGACATAAACGGACACTTGGCAAAATGAAACCATACTTGAATCGACCTGGCCTCCGACCTATCATTACAACCCCGCCACAACTGGTGTCAGAAGTGGGATTTACCATCCCAGTCCGTCAGTAAACCCGTGATGGACGCGGTGATACAGCAGCTCATCAAAGGCCAGGAGAAACTAGAATGGGCCATAGAGAGGCAGATGACGTCCGCCCAGGCTGACCGGGAAGTGTTCCAGAACACCATCACAGCACAGATGGGAAACCTACAGATGGTGACACAAGATCCCGGCACCCCTGTACCCGGGGAGAGCCGCACCCCCATTCCGGGACCATCAGGGGTGTCCCTCCAGAAGTATGTATCAGGTGAGGATCCGGATGCGTTCTTGCTGAATTTTGAGCGGGCAGCCAGGTCGTGTGGATGGCCCGTGGAGAAGTGGCCCTTCTTTCTAGCGCCACTCCTAACCGGAGAGGCTCAATCGGCCTACCAAGTAGCCAATGCCAACGGGACAACACCTTACCAGGAGGTAAAGGACGTGATCCTGGATCACCTGGGTCTTGATGCAGAGGCCTATAGAGTGCGTTTCCGTAAGGAGAGGGGGGTGCCGGGTGAAAACCCAAAGACTTTGTTTTTCAGGCTGAAAATGGCGGCGGATAAATGGCTGAAACCTGCCACTAGCACGAAAGACGACATCATGAACCACGTGTACCTTGAACAGTTCATGGAGGCTCTCCCCTATGGCACACAGAGATGGCTTAAACAGCACTCTAACCTCACCGCTGAACAGGCCATCGAAATGGCCACCAATTTCTCACGAGCACAACCTCGGACACCACACTGGGACAATGAGAAACCGAATAAAGGCACAGCGCCCCCAAAGACTGAAAGGAGACCTAAGCCGAGGATGGACATGCCCAAACTCAGAAACACCAGATCAGAGATACCGACGTTCCGGGGTCCACAGTGCTTCGAATGTGGTGACTGGGGCCACATCGCCCGCCTCTGTCCTAGAAAGAAACCAGCGGAGGAACCTATGGAGGTCGGGTACCTCCCGAAGGCCGTGCTGTACTCTGCCGAAATGGGGACCTCGTTTTATGTACGTGTACAGGTGAATGGGCGGCGGGTGAAGGCATTGCTAGATTCTGGGTGTAGGCAGTCTGTAGCACAGAAGAACCTAGTCCTACCCTCACAATATGTCCCTAACACGTTAGTACATATCCGCTGTGTACACGGGGATGTGAAACCCTACCCCCTTGCAGTGGTTACCATGGTTTCGATAGCCAGACCCTCCTGTACGGTGCGGGTGGGGGTGGTTGATACCCTACCCGAAGACCTTATCATAGGCATTGATAACCCCAACTTCCTATCCCTGTTCCAAAGCCAAATAGAAAGACAGGTAGGAAATCAGGCAAGACCCGTCCATGCCCTCACTACTACAGAGCCATGGGTCTTAGACCGGAATTTTCGCTTTGCACAAACCAACGACACCACTTTGTTCAATGCCTGGGAATCCGCTCATGTCAACCAGAGCATCTCATCACCTCCTTATCCCCGTTTTCTGATCAAGGACGACCTCCTATATCGTCAAGGAGGTGCGGAGGAGCCAACCCAGCTCCTCGTCCCATTACCCTTCCGAGAACAAATACTATTCTTCTCTCACGCCCACCTCACAGCGGGACACTCAGGGTCGGAGAAAACCACACAGAATATGTTACGTCATTTCTTTTGGCCAGAGATTTACAAAGACGTTAAAACGTATTGTCAGACATGTGACATATGCCAGAAGAAGAACATGCAACGTCCGCCGGCAGTGCCACTTCAGCCCATGCCGATCATAGGACAGCCTTTTGAGAGAGTCGGTATGGACCTGATAGGACCCCTGCCTAAGACCCCTAAAGGTAACCTATATGCCCTGGTGATCGTGGACTATGCCACAAGATTCCCTGAGGCATTTCCACTACGAGCGCCCACTACTAAAAACATTGCCGAAAAACTTCTCGAACTATTTTCAAGGGTAGGATTCCCTAAGGAAATTCTAACTGACCAGGGTACGCCCTTCGTGTCCAGGTTGATGAAGGAGGTGTGTCGTTCCCTGGATCTCCAGCACCTGCGCACATCTGTGTACCATCCCCAGACCGACGGCCTCGTGGAGAGGTACAATTGGTCCCTCAAAACAACCCTGAAGAAGATGTTGACCGTCGAGAGTAGAGACTGGGACCGACTCTTACCTTTGGCCTTGTACGTCCTACGGGCCCAAGTACAGAGCAGCCTGGGTTGCTCGGCGTTCGAGATGTTATACGGACGGCAACCCCGATCTCTCCTTGAGATAACCAAGGATGCTTGGGAGTCGGAAGGGGAAAACGACAGGAGGTCCCTTCTGGAATACACGCACCAGCTAAGGTCCAAACTGGGGAAACTGAGGGACCTGGCCTACTCCAGCTTGGAGAAGAGCAGGGAGAAACAGAAGAAATGTTACGATAAAGGAAAACGTTGGAGGAAACTGTCGGTCGGCGATTGGGTACTGGTCCTACTCCCTTCCTCAACCCGGAAATTCCAAAGTGAATGGCTGGGTCCGAATAAAGTGATAGAAACCATAGGAAACACCACGTACCGGATCCAGATCACCACCAACCGGAAGCAATGTTATCATATCAACCTTTTAAAGAAATGGTTGGGGCCACTACCCGAAACCGCCCACCTAACACTGCCTACTTCTTCCTCGGGTACCACCACCCTTAATCAGCTCATAATCAACGACGGACTTACTGAAGATCAGAAGAACGACCTCCATCAAACTCTGAAACCTTTTTCAGCCATCTTTTCTGACACACCAGGGAAGACCACACTGACCAAACACAGGAAGGGAAAACAGTAAAACAGAGACCCTACCGAGTGCCTGCGGCTAGGAGAATAGCAGTAAGAAAGGAAGTGCAAGAGATGCTACGCCTCGGGGTAATACGCCCCTCCAAAAGTGACTGGTCTTCACCTATCGTGATGGTTCCCAAGCCGAACTGTTCCATACGGTTCTGCATGGACTTCCGCGCCCTGAATGCGATATCGACCTTTGATGCATACCCAATCCCGAGAGTCGGCGAGCTCATCGAGAAGTTAGGTGACTCCAAGTACATTACAACATTTGATTTAACAAAAGGGTACTGGCAGGTACCCCTCCGAGAAAAAGACCGGAAGAAAACCGCTTTCTCAACCGAAGAAGGTCTATTCGAGTTTACCGTTCTTCCGTTCGGCCTCCATGGGGCACCTGCTACCTTCCAAAGACTGATGAATTCCATCCTACAGGAGTACCCTTCGTTTTGTTCAGCGTACCTAGATGACATTGTCGTGTTCAGCACAACCTGGGAAGAGCACTTACAACACCTACGAATCATCCTACAGACCTTAGAACAGGCCGGGCTTCATATCAACGCAAAAAAATCGCGAGCGGCCTATCAGAGGGTGAAGTACCTGGGTTACGTTCTGGGACACGGGGCAATCGCCCCACAGGCCGAAAAAGTAAGAGCAATAGCGGAAGCTCCTTTTCCTTCCAGCAAAAGAGAGCTGCGGGCGTTTTTAGGGCTGATCGGCTATTACCGACGATTCATCCCACAGTTCGCGGATGTAGCAGCCCCTTTGACGGACGTCCTTCGAAAAGAAGCCCAACAACAACAACTGCTGCGTCCCACTGCAGAGATGCTCACTGCATTTCAGCGCCTGAAAAAGACCATTACCACGGGCCCTGTGCTGGTCTCCCCAGACTTTGACAAAACCTTCATACTGTCCACTGACGCTTCTAACTACGGGGTGGGTGCGGTGCTGTCCCAGATCGGGGGGGATGGACTAGAACACCCTGTCTTATACATCAGTAGGAAGCTGTTCCTCAGAGAGTGCAAGTACCCAACGATCGAAAGGGAATGTCTAGCGGTTAAGTGGGCTATAGATAAGCTACGGTACTACCTGGAAGGGAGTCCCTTCATTCTGTACACGGACCATGCCCCCTTGCAGTGGATGTGCCGGAATAAGGCCCAAAACCCCAGGGTACTCCGCAGGTTTTTGGCATTGCAGCCCTTTTCCTTTGAGGTGCGCCATCGGAAAGGTAATGAGAACGGGAATGCGGACTATCTCTCCCGGGTATTCCCTCTCCCCGATCGGGAGAATCCGGGGGGGAAGGTGTGTGACCGGGCGGGGCCGGTGGGGGAGAGACATGTATCCAATACAGACTGGTGGACTGCAGTGCCTCTCTCCCCCCCTCTTGTTTCCACCCAACAGGACGACTGGAAGACACAAACAGAGGCTATAGTGAACCCGATAGAGGAAAACATCGTCGGCTCCTTTAACTGGGGTTTCCAGGACGACGGGCTTCCCCCTGCTGACGTCAACACGTTCTTGACGATAAGAACGGAGGACTCCAGGAAGCGAGTGTGCGTTGCCACCGGAGCGGAGGAGGAAGAGTCGGGCGAAGGAGCGTATGCGGAGAGTCGAAGGGAGAGTGAGGACAATGCCACAGGATGAGGACCGAGACCATCTGGACCCCGGGCTGAGCCAGGAGGCCAACGTCCCCACGTTTCGCCGAGTCACGTTCCAGGAGGAGCGTGGCTTACCCAGGTACGGAAAAGGGTCTCAGGGTGGGTTGGGAGGAGAGACGCCCGAAGAATTAACCGGGAGCTCTAGAACCCTCACGAGATCCCCCATTAGTTTTCCTGCACTACCGCTCACGAAACACGCCTCCCCCTCAGCAGTTATAAGAGCACGAGAGTGTGTGGTGTCCATTCACTCCCTGGTCCCTGGTTTGCCGTTTCCCGGGATAATATACTTACACGAGTGTTTTCCGTCTCTTTCACGCACCATCACCACGGAGGGCCGACCGAGTCTTCGCACCGGAACCTGGGAACAGGGATCAAAGACCGGAGAAGGAAGCAGAAGGACCCCAGGCACAACGGATCCGACAGCGTTTGCCACAGAAAGACTGACAAGCAGACATAAACAGACACTTGGCAAAATAAAACCATACTTGAATCGACCTGGCCTCCGACCTATCATTACAACCCCGCCACAGCAGCCAAACGGAAAATTTGGGATATTTCAAAAGCAGTTGCTATATGCTGCGTTTGCAGGGGACAGGCAATAGTTAAAACTGCAACTGTTTCAACTTGTCCCAGAACCGAAGGTGTTGCCTAGCAATACACCATTCAAAGCATCACAGGCTCCAGGCTCCATCAGGAAGGAGCCAGTGACGTAAAGGAACTTGAGGGGGCCCCCCTGCAAAGTACATGGAGTTGTCCCCCCACGTGCTGGACCCAGTCAGTAGCTCTCAGGCCAGGGGCTCACCGCCAGTGCACTGTGCTGATGGCGTGCCCCCTGGAGCTCGGGGCTCCACCCCGCACCTAAGGGGCTGCAGGGCTATTGTTACGCAACTGGAAGGAGCACTTTTTGAAGTCTCTGGGTTGGGCTGTTTTGTGTCAGAAGACTCACACCTCTACCCTGCAAGAGTTCAGACCGTGCCAACTGAGTGTCACAATGATCGGTCCCTCTAGTTGGATCTCCACTTTAAGTCCTCAAAGTTTACTGGACTGCTAAGTAGGCACCTCTCAGTGTGGCAAATCACAGTAGGACTGCACTTGTAATTCCAGCAGACGGCCCTGGGGTTTGCTGGTGCAATGAACAAGCAGTTACAGCGTAGCATCGACCCCTCACCATCACACAGAGCCAGGTACCATTTTAGGACCCAGCTGCATAAGATAATTATTTTCTTTTTTAACAGCAAACTTTCAAGCTGCAGTAGCACTGTAAACAATTGCTGTTTCTTTGCTATTTCACGCTGGATACCTTTGGTGATTAATGCACATGCAACAGAGTCCTGTGTGTGTTCTTGTCACTTGTTTCAGTCATCATGAATTAATTTGCCGGTTTAATGGGCCTACTGCAGAGCATTGTGTGTAATAATGGAGCACATTTGTATTTTGCGTAAAACTTTGGTGGGTTACTACTTTGTTGCACAGATTCATTTGTATACTGTAGATCACAAGTTCCAGCCCTGACAGCAACTCAGTGAGTAATGCTCCCACTGCAGAAAGCTGTATGTGACACTGAAGGGCTAGCTTGGATCGGTGAGGTCATTTCTCAATCACTCCTTATTAGACGAATAATAAAATAGGTTCAACTGGGTGATAAGAAACCCACTTACACCTGAGGCCACTGGTCGAAATAACACACAGATCAACGAAATTTGCCATACCTATGAAGCACTTCATAAAGAATGTAAATGGACCATCCAGCAAAGGGCTTTAGGTCTCACAAGGGGTATGAAAAGCGCTATGTAAATTCCAGTGCAATAAATACAATACCCATGGCCATGGCTGGCTTTTGAGCTGCTCCGAATACTCTACTCTTCCTGCAATGATGGCTAAAAAAACAGTTGATGTTTTCCTTGATTTGATTGTACAAACATTGAACCACAAAGCCTGGAGACTCATGGCTCAGGGTTTTGAAGTTCACAATGTTAGAGTTTTGAAAAACATTGCTACCTAAAATAAAGTGTCTAACTTTGGAACCTTGAAAGAATAAAATGCTGTGCTGGGCCTTCCAATATTCGAACCATTGGCATGCATCATACACAAATGCCCATCAGTGCAGGCACACTTAATGTGCCTGCCTTCCTTTTGGCTTCATTACAAATTCCAACTTTTAGTTTTAGATTTAAATAAATGTTTTGAAATAAAACATCAATATGTGTCATCAATGCCTATACAGCGTAAAAAAGGCCCCACTCTTGAAATAAGACATCTGATATCTAGTACATGATGTTGCTGTTTAACTTACATATCACTTCACAATGGGTAAACAGTGCTCCATAATTAATTTTAGAAAGACTCAATAAGTGCTGTGTAAAGCATACCACAAAGATAACAATGGAAATGAAACATAAGCACAAGGCAGAGAGGAAGATATAATAGAGACTCAGGGACTCAAAGCCCCAGGAATCCTTGCTGTGCCTGCTGGTGGGGGACGGAGGTGGGCAACCAATCATCAAGTGCTATATAGCGCTCAAAGCTGCCCTGATATGCAGGACACGCTCGGGCCTTGCCAAGGTTGGGCCCATCCGTGCCCGCCAGCAACAGGAAGAGGCAGGGCAGGGTCACCCCCCCATGGCCCTTCTGTAGTGGACCAGCTGATCCTTTCAAGCTGTTTTTAAAGTTACTACTAAAGAGCGATGGGCACAAGGTACATTTGTTTAAATCCCTCTTGCTTCTTGAATCCTTGACCGTGATGTGTCCTGCTGTCTACAGCTGACAAAATGGCAAATCTTTCAGGTTTCGTCTGCACAGCGCTTGCGCTGTGCTTGTGAAATCTATTGTATTAAGTATATCCTAAAGGGATTATCATCCCGCCTTGACTTCTTATTGGTCCTTGTGCTTGTCACTATACGTTTCCTCGTTTCTATTGGTTGTAGGTTTTGTATTTCCTGTTCTTCCTGTGTGTTTCTCTTCTCAGTTTCCCACCGGCAGATCATTCGCTTTGGTGGAACTTCTTTCAAGTGTCTCCAGCAACAATAGGGAAAACAAAATAAAAACAAGAGCTACACCCTTGCTTTAAAGTTACAGGCTGTCTGAGTGCCGTGGGCTCAGCGCGCTATTATCTGAGTGGGGAATCCTCGACTGTGCCTTTATTCACGCTCCAGAGAAAGTAGCACTACTTGTGCCCCCGGGGTACAAGCAGGGAAGCACTTATTTGCGCTGGGCATTGCATGCACTCCACTGTTCACAGACCACATCCCCCCGGCACAAGCAGGCATCCACTTCAGTACTTGTTTGTTTTATTTCCCACCGGCTTTTAATTTTGTCGGTTTCTTCCCTGTTGCCTATATCAACGGGCTCCTCTGTCCCTCCTTGGTTAAATTGTTCTTATGCTGCTTCGTACCTGTGCACCCCGCCAAACTTCCTTATGGCTCGTACTCTCTGTGCTCCCTGACCGCCGTTCTCTCTGTCCCCTCTGCTATGCTCCCTGACTCATATTTTTCCTTCCACATATGTGCCTTATGCTTCTTGGTTCGTGTGCCAAGGGGTCATTAGGATGCTGAGCCGCAGTCATTAATATCGACTTATGCTCTGCGGGGGAGGCATCGGTTCTCGTCTGTCAGAGACACGGTGGGAGGGGGCTCAATACAAGAGGGTCCCTGACGGATTCACTCCTTTTCACTGATTGGGGTCGTCTGGCGCAACTCGTCCAAAAAAGAACTGAATGTTCTTGTATACTGCACATCCGTACTTTAAAACACAACTATGTGCTACGAACCTAATGGAGAAGTCAAACGAACAATACGCTGGGAGATGTAGTGTGTTTCCTGCTGCGCTCACGCAAGTTGCATACGTTACGTGAAAAGAGAGCCAGGGCTGAAGCCTGTTTTTTAATGTTTTTTATTTGCAAAGTCTTCAATTTCGCCACAAGAACATTTCCAGTCACTTCAAAAACGCATGTCTATTTTAGGTGGGCATTCATATCTTACCGTCCCACTCAAAAGATTTCGAGAGAGGAGGGCGGGTCTTCAGTTTTTAGGTAACAATTGAATTTACCTGAAAAAACAAAAATTGCCATTAGATGCCCTTACCAAAAAAAAAAAAGAAATAGGAAATTGATCCTGATTTGGAAATATAAAACGAGCTTGTGGTCCCATCCACTTGGCACTGACACTTAGCATTTTAGGGTTTTATAGGGACCTTAAAGTTTGGTTGAGTGGGTTACGGGGCATCAAGGGACCCAATTCAATGCAAATTAACTTTATTCGGTACAAGACCACAAAAGTTCAACAAACAGAATATGCATTTTTATAATACATTTTTAAAATATAAAAAAAAAGATAAAAATCCTTGTCAAGATAAAATCATGATTAAAAATATATGCCTCATCGACCATAAAATTTCATATTTGCTTAACATAAAACTATACAAATCATTTCTTCTCCCCAGCCAGTTACTGTAATTCATAACGTTTCCTAATACCCATTGCTGTTTTGATAAAATTTAACACCGCACTACAGATAACGGGATTGGTCAATGATTGCAGGTGTCTAAACCCCTCATCATATGTACATGGACGAATATTCATTAGCAGGGGTACCAAGAATCTTCTCCTCGGTTCTTTATAAAGTGCACAAAAAAGAGTAAAGTGCAGGGTGCTCTGGGTTGTCCTATTATCACAGGCGCAGGGAGTAAGGTTGTCTATCCACCCAGATTGTTTAGGAAATGCCACCAAAAAGTGCAAAGTGCCTAGGCGTAATCTTGTTAGAAGAAAACGCATCTGACTATTAGTGGTGAAGGATAGGTAAAATTGCTGTTTAGGCATAAAAGGGCAGCTAGGACCTGACGCCTCCAATTGCAAATGACGCAAGGTTGCCCAGATGTTATACTTCTCTTTTATTATAACCTTTGCATTTGTGGGAATACTCATCGGGGTGTCAAAGTACTCGCCCAACCCAATCTCAAATAACCTATCCCTCACAAAACGAAGCCAAGGAATCGTCATAGACTTATCCAAATTAATACAGTCTTCGATAATCTCCCTAGAAAACTGTAACTCTTCCGAGAGCCATATTTTGGCCCATAAGAGCAGGGGGGCCGCGCCAATGCGGTCTTCTATATATTCCATCCCCACTTCTTGGTGACAAAAAGAGGTGGCAGAGCTATTTGGAATCATCAACAGGCGTTTTATGAACTTGTTTTCCACCACTTGTAACAAGCAATTGTTTTGGTAGCCCCACACACCCGCCCCATAAGATGCATCCGACAAGCATTTTGCTTTGTATAAAGTAACAAGCTTGGGCACTGGCTTATGGCCTAACTTACAGGAAAACCTAAACAGCCCCTCCACTACTCTACTTGTTTGCTGTGCCCTTGCCGTGACCAAAGAATCCCATTTCATCTCCTTGTTAAACATGTTCCCCACATATGTAAATGTTTCCACCTTTTTGATAGACTTGCCCCTGATCCAGCGCACATAATATAAATTTCTCCTCAGGACTCCTAATCCAGAAAAACACTCATGTCGGTGGGGCCCATGACACCGCATGCATACATTCATTCAAACATTCCGAATCAAAAACCTCCTAAGGAAAAAATGTGTTGCTGGACAAGCGGGGATACCTTATTAAAAACGACAGAATTATACTATATACATATACACATATATTATATATATAATATATTATATATATTATACTATATACATAAACTTCGGATCCTGTCGGTTCTAAACATCAAGGCACTCCGATATTCGGTCGATGGACCAACTAGTAGAATTAGTTGATGGTGATTAAGACCAGCTCAATCACAGTTAAAACCTTTTGACATTTTATAAATCACAATTTTATTTAAAGAACCACAGACTCTTTTTAGAGTTAGAATATAATTTTATCTAAATTTCTTCAAGCAATAAGTAAAATTCTTTATTAAGAAAAACATTTAGAAAATATCATTAGACATTTAAGGAAAGATTTTAGGAAAAATGAAAAGTTATTCTTTACCTTTTGCCATGGGGCGATGACAAGAATGATTCACCAAAAGAAGATGAACCGCAAATCACAGGATAGGACTCCAAAACTGACTGCCTGTCCCGCTAACCTCCTCGGACGCACCTCCCGGGTAATTCCCGCAACGATCTCGTTCCTTCCCCAGTCAAAGTTCAAAAGTCCATAAATGAAAGAGTCTCTTGTAGCATCAAGGCGGAAAAATGGAAATAAGGAAACGGCATTGTAGTGACCTGGGGGCAGGGCACTAGGACCCTGCAGTGGACTGTGGGGACACCAAGGGAACCGGACACCACATCCGGTCAGGGAGGAAGAGGACAGTACAGAAGGAGGAGAAGCGTGGGCAGACGTGCGTGGGCACAGCACAGCGCAGCGCATGTACACTAATAAAGCAACTGCAGATCCTTACCTGTCTCCTGTGCATCTGTGGGCTGGGGACACGACAACTGGCGAACGAAGGCGGGATCGTCCACCACCCTTCAAAAGAGCAGAAGTGGATCGGATCGTCGTCTGCCCGAAGAAAGCGCGACGGAGCCAGGAGCCCACCCTGGTCCGAGTAAAGCAGCCAAGAAGCAGCGACGCGGGAGCCCACCCCGGCCGCCGAAATAGCGGTAAGAGCGCTGTGAGGCCAGCTAATAGAAGAGCCGACAAGCATCAGCACCCGAGAGTGCTCAGAGAGGACTGAATAGGAAGACGCGCGCTAGTTCAAACAAACTATCGCGAGAGCGGCGGCCATTTTGAGGTCAGGCAGAACGGGCCAATTGGAAGCCAGGAACAAGCGGCGGCCATTTTAAGAGGTCAGGCAAAGCAAGAGGAACAAAGAAACATCGCGAGACTACGGCGGCCATTTTGGAGTCAGGCAACTAAGCCAATAAGAACAAAATACAGCGCGGCGGCCATTTTGAAGTCAGGCGGCCATTGAAATAGATAGGAAAACAGGAAAACAAAGCGAAAAAGCCAAAAAAGAAGAAGAAAACAGTGGAAATAAAGCACAACAAAGAGGAAACAAAGGGACAAATACAGAAACAAAAGAAATAAAAGAGAAAGAAGAGCAGAGGAGTGCCAAGGAAGGAAATGAGCGACAACGAGGAGAAACAAAGCACGCAAGCAATCTTCCGCAGGCCTTTACCATTCAGCCTATCGGAGCCGCAGGCAGGCATCCGGTGGGAAAGATGGATCAGGAAATTTGAGCGCTACATGAGTGCCACGGACGTCCCGGATAACAAGCAACTGCACCTACTTTTGAATCTAGCAGGGGATGAGATAGAAGATCTATTGCTAACGTTCCCTGTTGAACAAACACAGAACTACAAGGGAGTGATACAGTGTCTCACACAAAAATTCGACCCCCAGCGCAACGTTGATTTCGAAAGATACACGTTCAACACAGCGTGCCAGCAAGGCGAAGAAAGCCTAGATGACTTTGCAACGAGACTGAGAAAACTGGTCACGTACTGCGAATTTGACAAATTTGACAATGAGCAAGCGATAAGACTGCGAATAATTGAGGGCTGTAAATCAGTGGAATTCCGAGCACGAGTACTGAAGGAACCAACGACGCTGGAAAAGATATTGACAATGGCTCGCACAGAAGCACGAGCAACGGAACAGGCAAAGCAGATGGAAATTGGAAAGGAGAAGAGAGTAGCACTAGCACATCGCGTCACGGGGAACATAAACAAGAAGGAATTCCAGGCGCCGGTCCCACCACGGAAGGGCGAACAAACATGTTACAGATGTGGGCTCGAGTTTCCCCACATCGGCGCCTGCCCAGCAATGGGCCAGAAGTGCAGAAAATGCAACAGGGACAACCACTTCTCAAGCGTGTGCATGACCAGGCAATTCAGAGGTGAGAGAGGCCGAGCGACAAGACCGCGGATGACCAGCAACAGGTATGCCCGACACATGGAAACGGCAAATCGCAGCTCTTCTGAGGAGTATGAAGAAATGGCAGCACCTGCGAGCGCGGCAAGACTCTACCTAATGTCGGACGCGCCCAGAGAAAGCGGTGAGGCAGAGCACGTTCACCTGGTAGACAAGAGAGACATAAAGAAGACAGCCACTGTGAACATCGATGTAGGAAATCACCAGGCAAGCTTCGTACTTGACAGTGGAGCAACATGCAACATCATGTGTATGTCCGAATACCAAAAGATGAGAATAAAGCCACAGCTACTGCCATCGACCGTAGACGTCTTCACCTGGGGCTCCAAGAGCCCGGTAGAAAACATGGGAAAGTTCATAGAGACACTAACATACAAAGGCAGATCTTATCGTGAGGAAATACATGTACTCAAGGGCGACATCCCAGCGCCATGCCTACTAAGCAATGTGACGGCACAACTGATGGGGCTACTGGCAATGACATATCACATGTCGGAAACGAAGAACATCCTGCAAGAATACCCGGCCATACTGAAAGGGCTTGGCAAGTTGAAAGGGAAGCAGATAACATTGCATATAAATGAAGCAATCAAGCCAGTAGCACAACATCACAGACGGGTACCAATTCACCTACAACCACAGGTGGCAGAGGAAATCAATAGCCTACTGGCACAGGATATAATAGAGGTGGCAGACGGCCCAACACCGTGGGTGTCTCCGATTGTGGCGGTTCCAAAGAAGAACACCTCCAAAATCCGCATATGCGTGGACATGAGGATCCCAAACACCGCAATCACAAGGGAACGCCACCCGGGACCACACCTGAACGACATGATTAGCTGCCTCACTGGAGCGTGCCGATTCTCAAAGCTCGACCTATGCAAAGGGTATCACCAGTTAGAGTTGGACCATCAGTCCAGGTACATCACGACATTCTCCACTCATCTGGGCCTGTTTAGATACAAGCGACTGAGCTTCGGAATATCGTCGGCAGCGGAAATATTTCAGGAGACCATACGACAAGTGATCAGACCGGTCCCAAACAGCTTAAACTACAGTGACGATATCTTAGTGTTTGGGAAAACAGACAAGGAGCATGACACGGCGTTACGTCAAGTGTGCACACAACTGGAGAAAGCAGGCCTCACACTCAATGGAGACAAATGTGAGCTAGGAAGAAAGGAACTAGTGTTCTTTGGACACATCTTTTCGAAACAAGGGATGAGGCCAGATCCCAGCAAAGTTGAAACGCTACAAAATGCAAAGCCACCGACGGATGTCGCGGAAATACGATCATTCCTAGGACTCGCCAGCTACTGTGCGAGATACATACAGGATTTCGCTACAGCAAGCACGCCACTGAGGGAACTGACCAAACAGGGACAGAAATTCACCTGGTCTCAGGAATGCAACAAGGCATTTGAGGACATAATACAAGCGGTGGTGACAGTGGAACATCTGGCCTACTTCGACCCCCTGCTATGCACCGAATTGACTGTGGATGCCAGCCCAGTGGGACTGGGTGCAATACTAGCACAGCATCTGCCAGGAAGAGAGTCACAAAGGAAGATTGTCGCATATGCAAGCAAAAGCTTAACGGATATTGAAAGGGCCTACTCGCAACCAGAAAAGGAGAGCCTGGCTGTGGTGTGGGCGTGCGAACATTTCCACATGTTTATCTATGGGAAGCCGTTCACCATCATAACGGACCACCAAGCGCTGGTGACAATCTACGGCAGCCCATCGGCCAAAATGCCACCCAGGATTGAACGCTGGGGCATCAGACTGATGGACTATGACTTCACAATTGTGCATAAACCAGGGAAAGAACACAATCCTGCAGACTACATGTCAAGGCACCCGTTACCACAGGCTCACGACACGACATCGATAGCAGAGGAATACCTAAACTTTGTGCTCAAGCAAAGCACGCCAGCACCAATAACACTAGCGGAGTTAGAAAGGGAGACGAGAGAAGATGGCACGCTGCAACTGGCAATGGAGATAACGAGAAGACAAAGATGGAGGCACATCAACAACAACTGCACCTGGGAAACAGGGATATGTAAAGAAGAAGTGCTAGCTCTACAAAAGATAAATGAAGAACTGTCGGAGACGGAAAGCGGAATACTAATGAGAGGGACGAGAATTGTGATACCAAGATCACTCAGGAGACAAGTGATAGATTTGGCTCACGAGTCACACCGAGGCGTAGTATCAACAAAGAAAATGTTAAGGGAGAAAGTGTGGTTTCCTGGACTAGATCGCATGGTCGAAGACACAGTAACGACATGCCACCTATGTCAAGTGACAGGAGCACCGCCCAGACACTCACCGCTACAAATGTCAGAGCTCCCAAGAGCAGTATGGACGACACTGGCAGCTGATTTCTTTGGCCCACTGGACACAGGAAACTACTTGCTGGTGGTCATCGATGAATACTCAAGATTTCCAATAGTGCGACACGTCTCGTCGACATCAGCATCAGCAACACTGCCGATTTTAGATGATATATTCGCTGCATGGGGCTCACCGGAAACTCTAAAGACGGACAATGGTCCTCCATTCTCAGGAGAAGACTTCCGCAGATTCATGACCTATCTAGGGATAAGTCACCGGAAGATAACTCCACTGTGGCCTCAAGCAAATGGAATGGTGGAGAGGTTCATGGGGAACATCAAAAAAGCAGTTCAAAGGGCGAAGCTAGCGCAGATATCACTTAGCCAAGCTCTATGCCAGGTATTGCGGGACTACAGAAACACACCGCACAACTCCACAGGAAGATGCCCAGCGGAGCTCGTGCTGGGGAGGACAAGCAGAACGAGGCTGCCACAAATAGAAGCAATGACAGCGCCAGATCGCAGCAATATCGCCGAGAAAGACAGAGAGGAGAAAGAAAAAATGAAACGATATGCAGACGCCAAGCGACACGCCAGATCGTCAGGCCTCAAGGAAGGAGACACGGTGATAGTGCGCCAACGACAACAAAGGAAATCTGACAGCATGTTCTCCAAAGACCCGCTAATAGTAACTAAAGTGAAGGGCCCAATGATCACGGCAGAGTCAGAACATCAGAGGATAACGCGGAACAGCTCACACTTCAAAGAACTGAATGAGAAGAAAGAGGAAGACCAAGATAAGGAAACAGCAGAACAAGAAGAGCAGGAACAGACCAGGAAAGAAAGAGACAATGGTGGGGGAACAGCAAAAGAGCAACAGACGGAGGCCGGCCCGAAAAGATCATGCAGACGGCCAAAAAGGCTAATAGAAGAAATGTAATGATGGGAAGCACAGTGACCTGTGCCAGGGCAGACTTGCATCTATCTCTACCAACAGATCTCTGTATTTCACTTTTCTAGTCACTTCCTCGTGACAAAGGGGGGAGATGTAGTGACCTGGGGGCAGGGCACTAGGACCCTGCAGTGGACTGTGGGGACACCAAGGGAACCGGACACCACATCCGGTCAGGGAGGAAGAGGACAGTACAGAAGGAGGAGAAGCGTGGGCAGACGTGCGTGGGCACAGCACAGCGCAGCGCATGTACACTAATAAAGCAACTGCAGATCCTTACCTGTCTCCTGTGCATCTGTGGGCTGGGGACACGACAGGCATGGCAACAACACCAACAGCATCCGCCAACAACCCACGTGAGAGCAGACTCTCTTATACCCTCTTTTCTGGCTCTCTACACTCAAAAGTTACAATCTTAGGGGCAAGTATTACACTCATTGGTCCATTGGAGGGGTGGTGATGGTCACCTCATCGTCCTCCTTGTTCAAACTGGTTTGGGGACAATAAAGCACACAATAAGTCTCATGATCCTGGGGTCAAAAGTAGTCCAACTTGTCAATTCATTTTGTAGCGATCTTTGATGTTCACATATTAGTTCATCCATTGTCACTCGGTTCTTTCCCATCCATTCCCAGGAATACATGCTGAACACTTTGGCAAGCGCTTCATTGCAGGTCAAATTGGCCTTGACATCTCTCACTCCGGGCACAGGCAGCATACACGTGACTGAAGCTTTTGGTTCTGCGGCGGCGCAGGGGCCATCTTGGTTAAATGCACGCGATCTCCTCCTTACCAGCGGCCATTTTAGAAGCATGGCCTAGCAGGCCCGAACAAAACTAATATAAAACAAACACAATTGAAATTTAAAACATGGAAAATAAGCCTTTCTGTTTACCACCCGCCATTCTAAAGACTGGCAAAAGCGACTTTTAAAGCCATTTTACTTACCATCTGCATTCTTTGCCACAATACAAACGTACTACGCAACAGAAATCATGCAATTCACTCTATTTTACTACGCAAATTCACAATATTTACATTAATTAGCTTCACATTTGTAAGTAAATTTGATTTTGCACAAATCAGCGTGTTGCCCGCGTGTACTGTCTAATAAAGGGTGTATTTGTTGGTTATTCATGCTTTCAAAACGGTTAGTATCATTAATAGTTATGATGTCATTAATTTTCAAGGGGTACAAAAAATATTTTGTTTCCCCTGCTCCATCAATTCCCCCTTTGATGATTTTTAATATCACCACCAAAACATATCCCTACGAAATTTATCAGATAAATGTTTCTTGTCCACTTGCATTAGTTAGTTTAGACAATTGTGTCCTTTTCATCTTGTCTTTTCGACCTATTGTACATGTTCTCTTTAAACTCTTCCAATTCGATCTCTCCCATCTCTCGTTCGCTTTCTTTGTTTTTCTCATTTTCTCTTTTTGCCTTATTTTGTCTTTTTCTTCTTTTAACACACACGTATGCTAATCTCAACATTAATATTATCATTATTACTAAGGTTACTGGAATTAGTATTTTCCCAATAAGAGAACTACCTATTTCGGTGAACCATTTCTTCATTGAGGAAAAACTCTTACCAAGTCTCTCCCAAGCACCTTCAACCTCCAGTGGGGCAATTTCTTTATGCAAATCAGTAATGTTCTTTATATACTTCTGTATATTCTCACTTTTGTCTGGAATGTAAGTGCAACAATGTTGTACCTTCAGCATTCCACAGACTCCTCCCTCTTTTGCCAAAAGAATGTCAAGTGCAGGTCGATTTTGCATTACCATAGCTCTCATGGCAACCATTTCAGTATTTACCATCAAGAACCCTCCAGCAGTATTCGTTGATAAACGATCTACTACTGTAGACAATTTCCGAATCTTGTATGCATTCAAAAATATACCCACTGCTGGTATCAATGCTCCAAAAATGTCACCTATTATTTCTGAGAAGCTTTCCCTCCTTCTGCGTGTTAATGGTTTACCTATCTTGTGAATTCCTTTTGTTCCTCTTTCCACATGAAAAATCTTTGGAAAGACCAGGCCTAAATAACATGTTCCGTACCAATGGTCCGGCAACCTATAATAAGCTCTATTTCCGCAAATATAATAGATCCCTGGAAATACTGGATCTTTTCCACCTTTAAATCCCCATCCCCCTAGAATTTTGTATGTATCTCGGCACTCACTAGAACCCACGAAATAGCTATCATACACAGTGTTATCCCTACTAATACACAATTTTCCATGTTGGGGCCAATCTAGAACCATAGCCGCGTTTGTTTCACCTTTGTCATAACTTCCCTCTTCAAACGCCCAAGGTGGGGTTTTTGCCTTTTCTCCTGTTGCCTTTCTTTGAAACTTAGCCCTTCTGTCTTCTACCATGTCTAAGAAAACCTTTTCTTCCTTTCTTAACCCACATGTAAGATTATGTCTAAGCGCATATTCAAATGTTAATTCTTTTGTTTCTAAGAAAAATTCTCCAAAAACTTTTGCAAACTTCACCTTATTTAGTTCAGGGATTATAAAAACTTTAGCAAAAATAGCATCTGTGTCAGTGTAGTAATACTCTAATTTACCTGTTTTATAAAATAAACTAGCTAAAACACTACAAGTTATTCCATACGTCAAAGGAAGGTGATGGTATGTCACACCCTCTGTTACAGACACAGGTAATTGCATACAGACATAACAATCTCTCACATCCATTGTCTCCACGTATTCATACAAAAGCTCCGTGAAGACATTCTATGAAAATCAGTACTATCTATTAGTGTTGCAGTATTCTTTATGTTAGGTTTTTTATCACTACTCATGTCATTCATGATAGCAGATGCATCTTCTACAGCTAATCTTAGTGGAATTATTATTGCTAAAATGAGCTAAATAAACATTAGTAATCCTGTGCAATAGAAACACATCCTACACCATCTACGGAAAAACTCACATCTCGGTCTTCTATTCTCAGTGTCTAACATGTTGAAGTATTTTCTAATTATATGTACAGAAAAATGTGTTTCCACACCTCAAATGACTTAGCGTTGATTAGGATCAACTGCTGTTTGGCACACCTTTCGGTTTTTCAGAAATTTTCTTTTGACTTTATCAGTTTGTGTATCTAGTCCGGTTTTCTTTCTTTGCCTTTCAGGACTTACGCAGTTTACTCCCATCCACTTGTTCACAGTCTTGGTCTGGGTTCTCGTGACTGCTATCCACTTCTTTAATGTCAGATAGTGCTATGTATAACCATTCAGGTGACTTGTATTTCAAGTTAGGTCTTTTCACTCTTTTTGGTCTCTGCAGCTCTCTTTCACTTGTCTTTCTTTGTCCCTTTTGACTTGTTATTTCATTTACTTGTTCTGCATTGTCTTTGTTCAAATTTATTATTTTATATCTCAGTCTTTTAATTTCGTTGGGCCAATGGTCTCCTTTTCTTGGCCTTTTCAGTTCACTTTCTTTTTCTTCTCGTTCTGCTCTCCAAGTTCTCTTTCTTGGTCCTATTCTTTGCTTTCTTTCTTCTTCACTTTTTTCAGATTCTGTCTCAGATCTCACTTCACTTCCTCTAACTTTGAACTTTATGATTTCAGTCTCTTTATCCGAATCTGAATCTTCTGGTGTTTCTTCTGCTTGAAATTCTGAGTCTAATCCTCCTCGTGTTTCTTCCGCAATTTCCCCAATCTCTCTATCTGAATTCAACTTTCCCTGTTTTTCTTTTGCTTGTAATTCTGAGTCTGACCCTCCTCGTGTTTCTTCCGCAATTTCCCCAATCTCTCTGTCTGAATCTAAATTTTCTTGAGTTACTTCTACGATTTCCGGAGGAATTTCCCCAAAGCTGTTCATTGTCACTGTTGATTAGTTCAGTTTCTCCTGTTTCAATATCAGTTCTCTCGTTTTCGGATTCTTCCTTTCGTTTTTCACTGGATTTGGGTTGGTCTGTTTCAGATGCCGAACTGGTATCTGATATTTCCAGATGTCGACTTACAGGTCGAGCTTCAAGATCTGGAACTCTGATTGTTTCAGTCTCTGCTTCAGTTGTCAAACTGGTACCTGATTCTTCCAGATGTCGACTTACAGGTCGAGCTTCAAGATCTGGAACTCTGATTGTTTCAGTCTCTGCTTCAAATGCTGAACTAGTATCTGATATTTCCAGATGTCGACTTACAGGTCGAGCTTCAGGATCTGGAACTCTGATGGTATGACTGGCATGAATCCAATTTTTCACACCTGCACACTTTACTGCAGTTGTTGTCACCAGTATCACTTGACGTGGCTTATCCCAGCGTGGAACCAGGCAGTTTCTTCTTCTGTGGACTTTTATGCGGACCCAGTCTCCTGGACTCAAATCATGAGCTGGTTTTCTTTCAAGAGTGGTTGCATCCGGTCCAACCTGATGAAACACAGAATGTACCACATCAGCCAATCCTTTGCAATAGTCCAATACGAGATCATCAGTTATAGTCAGCAGTTTGTTGACAGGTACGTGTGCTTGTCTCATTGCTCGTCCCATGATTATTTCATGAGGACTCAGACCTGTTTTTCTGTCTGGTATACTTCTTATGATCATCAGCACCAGTGGCAAGGCGTCGGGCCATTTGAGTCCTGTGGCTTGACACATTTTCCTTAGCCTATTCTTTATTTACTTGCTCTACCACTCCAGAAGCCTCTGGTCTGTAGGCACAATGCAGCTTTTGTTGAACGTCTAGTGCTTCACATATTAGCTGGATAATTTCATTCTGGAAATGTGTTCCTCTATCTGTTTCGATCGTTACTGGAAAGCCGTATCTAGGAATGAATTCTCTCAGTAAGAGATTAGCTACAGTAACTCCATCATTCCTTCTTGTCGGATAGGCCTCCACCCAAAGAGAAAACAAACAGACGACCACCAAGACATACCTCAATCTGTTACTTGGGGGCATTCCAATAAAATCTAGTTGCATTCTGGTAAAAGGACCTCCTTCATGTCCTATTGTTCCCAAGCTCACTACTGTCTTCCTTCCAGGATTTATCTGTTGGCATATAAGACATCTTTGACAAAGGCTTTCAGCTATAGCTCTAAATTTTGGGTTGTACCAGGTCTGTCTGAAAAGTCTGATCATGGCATCCCTACCAATGTGTGCTTGTCCATGGTACATCCGTGCCATGTTAGAGATCATGCTATCAGGCATAACTGGTCTTTCATCTCTACAAACCCACACTTCATCTTCTCTTTGTCTGCAACCTGCTTTTATCCAAACATCTTTTTCCTCATCACCTGCCTCTTCTTGCAATTGTTTTACCTCATCCCAGGGTTCAACTGTGTTAGTAAACAGCAAGGGACATGAAATATTTTCTTTTTCCCTTCTTCGATTCATTGAGGTCATATTTCGGGCACAATATTGAGCTAATTCGTCAGCGAATTTGTTACCCACTGCAATGTAGTCGGTTCCGTTTTTGTGAGCAGCACATTTTACCACTGCAATCTGTTTAGGCAGCTGTATCGCCTCAAGCAACTTCTTCACAAACTCACCATTCCTAATAGGAGACCCCGAAGAAGTCAGGAATCCCCTCTGGGACCAGATCTGTCCAAAATCGTGAACCACTCCGAAGCCATACTGGCTATCTGTGATCACAGTAATTCGGAAGTTCTTTCCCAGTTTGCACGCTCGAATCAGAGCAATCAGCTCAGCAACTTGGGCTGAACGAATTCCTCTCAAACAGGATGCTTCCATTATGGTTGCCACCGTACACACAGCATACGCAGCACTTAAAACTCCTTCACTTGTTCTCAGGCATGACCCGTCCACAAACATCACATAATCTAAATCTTTTAAAGGTTCATCCCTGATATCAGGGCGAGGTTTTGTGCAATATTCAAGCACGTCCAAACACTTATGATCAACCTCATTTTTGACTTCTGCATTTACTTCATCTGGCAGTGAAGTTGAAGGATTCACACTCGTGCATCTTGCAATGGTTACATTGTCTGCACCCAAGATCACTTTTTCATATCTAGTCAGCCGACTATGCGTCATGAATTGGGTTTTCGTTCTGGTTAGAAGGATTTCAACAGAATGTGGCACATACACTCTCAAAGGATATCCCATCACAATGCCTTCACTCTGTTCCAGACTCACACAAGTAGCAGCTACTGCTTTCAGACATCCAGGCAACGCTTTTGCTACCGGGTCTAAAACAGCTGAAAAATAGGAAATTGGTCATCTCAATTTTCCATGCCTTTGCACTAATACTGAAAGTGCACATCGTCTCTCTCACTACAATACAGCTCAAATTCTTTTTCATAATCAGGCATTCCCAACGCTGGTGCTTCATAAAACTTGTTTTCAGTTCTTCGAAAGCCTTCATTTCTTCCTTCCAATTCAATCGGATCTTTGACATCCCTCTTTGTCAATCGCTGTAAAGGTTTTGCAATCAATGAAAATCCACTTATCCACTGTCGGCAATAACCAACCATTCCAAGAAACATTCTCACCTCTCTCTGTGTCATTGGGGCTCTCATTCCTTTGATAATCCTTATCCTTTCTGTTGTCACCTTTCGCATCCCTTTCTCAATCTTATGACCTAGACACTGTACTTCTTGTTGCCAAAATTGCAGTTTTGATGGGGACACTTTGTGTCCTCCTTCTGCCAAATGATTTAGTAAAGCAATTGTGTCCGTAACACATGCTTCTCTGGTCTTTGATGCCACTAATAGGTCATCAATATATTGGGTCATTACAGATTTTTCAGGCATTTTTAGATCTTCTAAGGATTTCTTCAGAATCTGATTAAAAATTGAAGGACTTTCTGTATACCCTTGAGGAATTCGGCACCATGCCAAGATACGCTCTCCGAACCGGAACGCAAATAATGGCTGGCTGTCAGGGTGCAATGGAATAGAAAAGAATGCATGGCACAAATCAATAACTGTGTACCATTCTGCATCATGTGGAATTTGATATAATATCACAGCAGGGTTTGGCACAATTGGACAGCAAGGAATAACAATCTTGTTTACCTTCCTTAAATCTTGTACTATCCTATATGTTCCATTTGGCTTTTTCAATCCCATTATAGGAGAATTACATGGACTGCTCATTATTTCTCTCAAAATCCCTTGTTCAATCATCTTATTAATTACTGGTGTTATTCCTTCAATAATTTCTGGCGTTAATTTATACTGCGGGGTATTTGGGTAATTCGTCCCTTCTCTTACAGTGATTTTTACAGGATCAACTCCTCTCATTAGTCCAATATCTTCACCTGTGAAATCCCATACATCAGACCTGACTATTCCCTTCAATTCAATAGGGATTTTCTCTGCATCAAACACAGGAAACATATCATTCACTCCTGGTTCTAGTTCTGCCATTGTCATTTTATACAGAACATCCTCATCTGGAGTCTGGAAAGCAATACCATCTGGGGTACAGTAGATGGTGCAATTTATTTTGCAAAGTAGATCGCGTCCTAACAAATTTACAGGACTACAATCACACACCAAAAAACGATGCATTTCTTTGAAGGGTCCTATTTCCACCTCTATTGGTTTCGTAAGAGGGGTTTTAATCTGCCTGTTTGAAACACCTACAACTTGGATGTATTCTCCTGAGAAAGGAAGGTTTGGAATTTCCACTGATCTAACAGTAGAACGGGTAGCACCAGTGTCCACAAGGAATGTAACATTCACTTTTCCATCCACAAATGGACCTGACTGATCTACCTCTAGAGTTGCGCCAAGCACGCACTCTTCTTCCTCTCCTAGGCACCGTCATAAACTTTCATCCGATTCATCTCCATCCTGCTGTAACCAATACTGCGAAACTGCAGCTGCGCGCGGCAATTTTGTTACCTGCTCTCCTCCGTAGAATCCTACCTCTGCACTGTATCTTTGAGGATTTACACTCTTTGGAAGAGGTGGTTGCGGCACCTGATACTGTTGAGTAACTAATAGTGGTTCTTGAAGCTGTTGATAACTCACCTCATTCTGCACCTGTGGATTCAATGATTGATTTTCTGCATTAATTTTCGGAGGAAATTTACACTCGTTTCTCCAGTGCCCTAATTTTCTGCAATTATGACATGGCCATTTCTTTTTACCATCTTCTATACTCATCTGACCCTTTCCTTTACCAATATTCGGTTTGGACTTGGTCTGTCCTGCGTCATTAGACTGATTATCCAACTGAGCTTCTTGTTTTTCTGCCACTTTTACTTGTGCCCACATTGCCTTCTCCTTGAGTTTACGCTGTCTACACTCAATATCGTCACTGAATATTTTGCATACCGTAGTACCTCATCTACTGTGCTATTCTGCCAATACAACATATGCTGCTTAATCATTTCACTTATCTCAGGTCTCAGACCATATACAAATCTATACACAAAATGACTCATATCCTTTTCACTCAGATTCTCGTATCACCTATACTGCTTAAAGACAAAGAGTAGTCTTTCATAATAGGCATGTACAGATTCCTTACTCTCCTGAGTCGTTCTATCAATCTTTACCCAGTCCGTTTCTTTTGGTGGGATTTTATTTTTCAGAAACGTGATTGCCTGTTCATATTTTCTCATTACTTCTGAACCTGGAGCTCCTGTTTTCGCATCTCTAGGACATTCTTCCTTTGGCCAATCAATCGTAATTTTACACTCTGTCCATAAATCTGCTGAAACAACAATCTCAAACAATCCATCCAAATCTTCCCACAATACCTTTGAGACTTTTACAAACCTTTCTTCTTGTCTATACCATTCTACAGGCTTTTCTCTCAATCTCAGAAAATCGTTCGTAAATGACAATATATCCTGTCTGGACCATGGGACATGTACATAACTTCCTCCTGGAGTTTCTCTCATTGGACATTCCATTACTGTTAGTTCTTTCTCTTTTACTGGAAAAGCCAACGATGCTTTATCAGTCGTTCCCTCTTTTCTCCTTATCCACCTACTTCTCCATTTATCTACGTCTCCCCATTTTCTCAATAGCACAATCAGCTCTTTTATCTGGGTTAGTCGTCCTGAAGTGTTCAGATTTTCTATGTCCTTCTCACTAAAATCCACCCTGTACGGTTTCTGCAATCCTCTAATTTTTGCAAACTCTACTCCTAATTCATTCGCTGCTTCTTCCAGTTTTTCATGCATGTTCCTAGCTCTCCAAGTGATGCTTTTACACATGAACATTAACTCGTCATCTTGATATGACTTCAATCGATCGGTACCAATAGTCCCTAGAATCAATTCCTCCATATCTATTTTTAATCTGACTACATCCAAAGGTTGTGGTTCAGCATCCTTTTTCTGCAAGTTCCTCACCCAAACATTTAATTCCTCTGCAGTCGGACCCACAGGGGTTTTATTTATTTCTGCCCAACTTACACTTCTCTCCGGAGTTTCAATTCCTGACTCAGTTCCCATAGGAATCCTATTTATCGGACTCTCATTAATCGTCAAATTTACAGGTGGACTTGACCTAAATGGACCAACAGAATCTTCTTTCTCTCTATTTTCTGGAATTATTCCTTCTCTTACTTTTTGCATACTGGAATTTAATGGAATTGTTAAGGAATGTTCATTTATCTTTTGATTTTCAAATACTGTATTACTGACCCTATAGTTACTGGCACAGTCACAGCTTCCATATTCTTTGTCAGTTCTCTTATCTTTTCAGTCAATTCTCTTGTGGTTCTGGCTAATTCAGCTGTATTACCATTATCATGTTTCACAGTCTGTGGTGTTTCTAGTTTATTTAATGGACTATTTATTTCAGACATTGGTTCGGGGCTTTGATTTATTACAGTTCTCATTGGCGGTGCATTTGGTGTCACCACCGCAGAATCCTGTTGACATGGAGGGGGTCTTTTATTTAAAATGTCCTCCAGCAACTCATCCTCTGTGTCGCTAACTCCATACCCATATCTCTCTGTTACTGCATGCTTCTTTTTCTCCGTACACTTTTTCCCTGCAAGTTCTTCAACTGTTCTGACAGGAAACATGCCATCCGTCATGTTAGCATACCGCCATCGTCTCATCCTGTCTTCATGATTCAAACCCCATACTCTTCCATGAACTAAACTATAATTCTTTGCACCTCTGTGTCTTTCCCTTTCATACATCTCATCTTCCCATTCACCTAAGGCTTCGAACTGTGTCGGTCTAGGTCTCGGTTCAAGTTTCATCATCTTTTCTCTCAAATTTCGAAGTACCGCTGTGCTAAACGAACCAATTTCTGGAAATGCCAATACTCCATTGCCTTGGGTATATTTTGCCCAATTTTCCAACCATATGCAAGTATGATAGTCATATTTTAACATCATATGAGATGCTGGCGTTTTTGGCGGAGGAAGTACTTCTCCTTCCCTAGTCACAACCTTCTTGTCTTTCTTGAAAAAGTTCTTAATCTTCACAAACCATGACGGTTTCTCTCTACCATACTCATAATAAGCCATATTTCACTGCTCTTTTCCCAACACAATTCACGCAACTATTCTGTTCTTTCGACTGCTCGGCTATTTGGACCTATCCCAGCGCGTCTCACACCAACGCACCAATCCGAAAGCTTTACGTCACTCTCACACCAACCAATACCAGCGCATCTTCACACTAACGCACCAATCAGGAAGCTCTTTGTTCTTCCACAACTGGCCAATACCAGCGCAGTCTTTGTTGATGTCAGCTCTACTCCTGTTTCTGCTGACCCCTCCTTTACAAGAATTATCGGCACTTTTCTTTTTCTACAAAATCGATTAGTTACAACATAAAACACATTTCCATTGTCTGTTTCCCTAAACAAAAGAGATAGTTTATTCTAACTCACAAGAATACTGTTTCGTTCAATAAGTGTAGCACTTCCCTCTACCTTACCCTTCTTTCAAGCAAGAGGTAAACCCGTTTCTCTGGGGATAAAACACATGTGGAGACTACACTTTTCCTGAGAATTAAGGCCAAAGTTTCACAAGAAAACCTGTTGCTATTTCACTCAAATACAACTCATACATGAAATTTCCCTATCATAACACAGTCCTGTGTTATCACCCATTTTGAAATCAGACAATGCACAATTCCGTATGACTTCTCTTGCCACACGTGTCCACTTCCTACTTCCCGGAAGCTTCAAAATTCCAACTTACATATAACGTAATACAAACTCAACATAGAGTGTTAGACATGAACAAATCAATAATATATAATCACCAAACTAACCTATAGAAACCATAACTCTGCTACCAAGAAATCTGATCCAGCGCGGCTAATATAAATTTCTCCTCAGGACTCCTAATCCAGAAAAACACTCATGTCGGTGGGGCCCATCACACCGCATGCATACATTCATTCAAACATTCCGGATCAAAAACCTCCTAAGCAAAAAATGTGTTGCTGGACAAGCGGGGATGCCTTATTAAAAACTTCAGAATTATACTATATACATTATATACATAAACTTCGGATCCTGTCGGTTCTAAACATCAAGGCAATCCGCTATTCGGTCGATGGACCAACTAGTAGAATTAGTTGATGGTGATTAAGACCAGCTCAATCACAGTTAAAACCTTTTGACATTTTATAAATCACAATTTTATTTAAAGAACCACAGACTCTTTTTAGAGTTAGAATATAATTTTATCTAAATTTCTTCAAGCAATAAGTACAATTCTTTATTAAGAAAAACATTTAGAAAATATCATTAGACATTTAAGGAAAGATTTTAGGAAAAATGAAAAGTTATTCTTTACCCTTTGCCATGGGGCGATGACAAGAATGATTCACCAAAAGAAGATGAACCGCAGATCACAGGATAGGACTCCCAAACTGACTGCCTGTCCCGCTAACCTCCTCGGACGCACCTCCCAGGTAATTCCTGCAACGATCTCGTTCCTTCCCCAGTCAAAGTTCAAAAGTCCATAAATGACAGAGTCTCTTGTAGCATCAAGGCGGAAAAATGGAAATAAGGAAACGGCATGGCAACAACACCAACAGCATCCGCCAACAACCCACGTGAGAGCAGACTCTCTTATACCCTCTTTTCTGGCTCTTTACACTCAAAAGTTACAATCTTAGGGGCAAGTATTACACTCATTGGTCCATTGGAGGGGTGGTGATGGTCACCTCATCGTCCTCCTTGTTCAAACTGGTTTGGGGACAATAAAGCACACAATAAGTCTCATGATCCTGGGGTCAAAAGTAGTCCAACTTGTCAATTCATTTTGTAGCGATCTTTGATGGTCACATATTAGTTCATCCATTGTCACTCGGTTCTTTCCCATCCATTCCCAGGAATACATGCTGAACACTTTGGCAAGCGCCTCATTGCAGGTCAAATTGGCCTTGACATCTCTCACTCCGGGCACAGGCTGCATACACGTGACTAAAGCTTTTGGTTCTGCGGCGGCGCAGGGGCCATCTTGGTTAAATGCACGCAATCTCGTCCTTACCAGCGGCCATTTTAGAAGCATGGCCTAGCAGGCCCGAACGAAATTATATAAAACAAACACAATTGAAATTTAAAACATGGAAAATAAGCCTTTCTGTTTACCACCCGCCGTTCTAAAGACCCGTGTTGGATATTACCTAGCAAAAGCGACATTTAAAGCCATTTTACTTACCATCTGCATTCTTTGCCACAATACAAATTTATTACGCAACAGAAATCATGCAATTCACTCTATTTTACTACGCAAATTCACAATATTTACATTAATTAGCTTCACATTTGTAAGTAAATTAGACTTTGCACAAATCAGCGTGTTGCCCGCGTGTACTGTTTAATAAAGGGTGTATTTGTTGGTTATTCATGCTTTCAAAACGGTTAGTATCATTAATAGTTATGATGTCATTGATTTTCAAGGAGTACAAAAAATATTTTGTTTCCCCTGCTCCATCACCCCTTACATTAAAACTTTGGGTTTTGGTGTTTTTTTGGCCACATACCATTATATCAGACTTTGAAAAATTGACCTTCAAGTCTAGAGCCGCCATAAAATTCATAAAGGCATCCAATGAGGTTTGTAGACTATTGGCCGTCAAGGCAATGAGTACAGTGTCGTCCGCGTACGAAAGTAGCGGGACTGGTTGGCCTTTAATGCAAGGAAAATCAATTTTCTTGCCCAATAAAAATGCTTCCAGACCGTTTGTATAGATTAGAAAAAGAAAAGGAGCTAAGATGCACCCCTGCCGAACTCCTTCGGTCGAGGCAATGGGCTTCGTCCTTTCCCTGTGTGGGCCGAATCTTATGGAGACAGAGGTGTTAGCATGAAGTCTTTTTAAAAGTAGGATCAGTGCATTTTCAAAGCCCATTTCTACCATTAGTGCCCACAATTTCTCCCTGTTGACAGTATCAAATGCGCTGGACAAGTCCATGAAGGCAAGGTGGATGGAGCCACTCTTTGCCCTCATGTACTTGCCCATAATCAGGGACACATTTAGGCATTGCTCTGTTGTCCCCAGCCCCCTTCGGAAACCATACTGGGTTTTCGAGCTAATCCCCTTGTTGGTTGCCCAGGTCTCTAATCGGGCGAGGATTACCTTACCCAGCACCTTGACGGTGGAGTCAATAAGGGAAATAGGCCTATAACAGGCAGGGTCATTGCTATTCCCTTTTTTAAACACGGGTACAACTGTGACCTCTTTCCAGGAGGCTGGGATTGAACCAGTCACCACCGATTTAAAAACATTAGTCAGCAGGGGTGCCCATAAATTTGTGTTTAGCTTAAAAAGATCTAATGGAACTCCATCTGGGCCTGGTGCCTTCCTACTTATTTCCTTTGCTAGTGCATCTTCCACCTCTGCCACCGTGAGCGAGGCACTAAGCTCTGCTGCTTGTGCCAAGTCTGCTGGAAGCTCCTCGTTACAAGCCGACAGCTCCCTGCCACTTGGGTTAAAAATGAACGCAAAATGAGATTCCCAAGTGTCACCCAGAATCATTGAGTCCATTTTTCCCACTTCCTCAGTAAACTGGGGTCGGTTAATAATTGGCCCAGAAACGTTTACTATCTTTGAGAGCACTAGCTCTCTCCAGATCCTCCCATTCTAGGCGCCTCAGCTCCTCTTTTCTTTTACTAATGGTGTTTTTATATACGCGTCTAGCACTTTTTATTTGTTCTCTGTTACGGGGGGTAGATTGGAGGTCGATTTTTATGTTCTTGTGAGCTCTAGAACATTCTGCATTAAACCAACGGGTCTCGTGGTGCTGCTTGGGCCTAGCTGGGCGTGTTAGTCTATTTGCTACATTGATACAGAACAGTTCAAAATGTTGTACAATCGTTGTTGAGGGAGAATCCTGCTGCATGCAGTCCATTATCAAATCATGATTTGTTCCAACTATTTCCCCCTCAAATAATGAGGGATTTATTTCTCCCCAGTTAATTCTTACACCTTTATTGCGGTTATACTCAATCCGGCGACCATCACCCCCTGTGGTCCTAGCTGTTACTTTAAGTGAGACAATGAGTGGGTTGTGGTCACTCGCTATTTTTGGTTTTACATTAAAATCACAAACCAATGAAGAGCACTCCCTGGAAATAAACATAAAGTCAATAAAACTTTCCCTATCCCGCCCACAAAAGTGGGGCACTGAGCTGAGAAACTATTAGTCAAACTATCCAGATCGTTCTCAATAATAATAGTATTTAGTGCCTCCCCCTGTGGGGTGTGAATGAAATGCACCAAGGGCTGTCCGTCTGTATCCAAGAGACCACAAACTCTTTTATTACTATATCCACAGGATGTGCAATTAAAATCCCCCACCCACAGAACGCATAGGGGCT
Source organism: Calotriton arnoldi (assembly GCA_963921515.1). Taxonomy (NCBI): domain Eukaryota; kingdom Metazoa; phylum Chordata; class Amphibia; order Caudata; family Salamandridae; genus Calotriton; species Calotriton arnoldi. The sequence goes on from CAWUFW010005332.1 coordinate 691,453, forward strand.
GCCACTTCCCGGAAACATTGGCAATTTCCATTTGCAAGGCTTCTATAACATGACAGTTCTTTGGGTCAAAAATATTATAGTACCAATTTACAAGTAAGACTCTAACCTGCAGCATATTAACAATCATAATCAATTGAAACCACTGAAATGATCCTACGCAGTGAGCTTTTATGGAGCCGAATTTAACTGTAAGTAAGGTTACCAGCCCTCCTTTTGCCCTCCCTGATAAGGATGCTGTGGCAGGCACGTCAAAGGCATGATAGCCATCCATCGCTATGCTCTCTTTAGCCCATGTTTCCTGTAAACAAATAACATCAAATCCCCTGATATATTCTAACCAAACCTCATCTGTTAATTTCGAGCGGATACCTGCTACATTCCAGGAGATTAATTTAACTGGGGGTATAGAATGGGCCAGGCCAGTATCCGATGGTATAACTATTGAGACAAAAGGACTGGCCACAGGTATCTGTATCGGTTCCTCGCCCTGACTCCTATTTTCAGTGGCTGTATTTACAACCACCGGACAGATTCTCGGGTCGCTCAAGTTCTCCTTTACAGGGGGACCAACGAAATTAATGACAGGGTTTTTAGGGGATTGTGTGTTGCCAAGTGCCTCTTTGATCACTACTCCTCCTGAATCAACATATGGGGGGCCCTTACTTTCATTATCTAGATGCCAGCCAGGTTGTCTAGTTAGTCAATCAATCTCGGTTAGGTCTGAGAGTACCTCATAGCGATTAGGGTGAAAAGAGGGGGGGCGGATGGGGACATCTGTAATATGTCTCGGCTGAATAGGCCGCATGCCAAGGGAGAAAACCTGGCTAGGAGGGTAAAAAAAGCCCAAAGGTCGAGCCTTTATCTGCTCGCTAGGCGAGTCTTTCAGCTGATTTAAGGCATGATGAACACACCTCGCATCGCTGAAATTAAGCACGACACAGTCCCCCCAATACGTTTCTTTGTGCCACCTACCCAGCTCACCCGCCTGGCCATGATGATGTATTTGAACCAATTGGTATAGGGTGGGGTTTTCCTGGAACACTAATGTGCAGATTTATTTATAAGGCTCTGGCAGCTTTCTTTTTGGCTAGGAAGTAACCTCGAAACCCCAGCTAAAATCAAGGTGTAGGGGGTACTTTCTGGGGGCAGATTTAGTAAGTCAGCGATCCCACTGCCGCCACATGAGCCATGTGAGCGACTGTGGGACGTTGTGTCCCCCAGAAGAGGTCTACCCCCATCCCCTAAATTAGATGTTTTGGGGAGCGGGACGCCCTGACCCAGATGTTGTCTCTGGGGGGGGGGAGGAATTTCCATGAGGAACAGACTCCTCTACTAACTCGACCGGTGTACTAATATTTATGGTCTCCTGTGTGCGACCACAGGGTCGGGGAATACCACTGAGGATAGATGGTACTTTCCCAGAGGCCACCCCATTAGATGAGGCCTTCGGCGAGTTACCCCCCAGCCCTTCGGCTAAATCCCTTGGCAGTAGATCTCTCTCAGTTGGGATGTATAGTGGAGTTTTTTCTACTGGCGCTAAGGTTTTACAAACAATAGTTAGCTGCTCCTCAATGTTGGTTAGTCTTACCAGAATTGGTGCTAGAGCCTCCTAAACTAACTTACTCAGTTTTCCAGCTAGAATATCAGACCCATCCTGCCCAGCATTGGTTACCCCTCCTATACATGATTTAACAACTTTTCCTGATATGTGGGTTTGTTTAGATCTTTTTATCTTAGGCGACTGACTATTGATCTTATGAGCAGTCCCCACTCTCTCACTTCGTTTCCTCTTCCCTCCGGTTACAGTCAATGGGCCAGACTTCGTCGATGTTGTACAAGGGCTCACTTCACCATCCCGTATACCTCGTGGATCACCCTGGGTCAGAACTATCACAGTAGGGGAAGTAGGGGCTTGAGGCCTGTCCACAATAACAGTTTCTGCTATGTCCGTGCAGGAATCTTTATTTGAAGATGGTAACTGGATAGCAGGCAAATGCTCAGGTGTTGGTGCCGGAGAAAGTCTCCGTTCGGCATGCTCTATTTCCTTATTGATAGCTCCCACCGCCTTTTGCATAAAGCCATCTAGTGTGGTATCAGTGGTCTTTGAGGCAGGTGTGGGCTTTCGCTTCCCCATAGTGTATTTAAACAAGGGCCCTTACGTAGCTATAAATTGAATCAAATGCAATAAAGTTACCTTATCGAGTCCTTTGTGTTCTGGACTTAAATTAACACCACAAGACCGGTTGCAAGTTGCAGAAATTGCAGAACCAAGAGAAAGGGCCCAGCCCAGCCTCCTCCAGGCTCTGAAGGGCGCATACGGGCCCGCCCTTGGCCCGGGCATGCCCGCGCGCGTCCCGCGCTGCGGGAGCTCTGCAGTGATTAAATACGCCTCCGGGCGCAAGAGACTTGCGTTGGTGCCTTCCTGGCGCTTGGGCTGCTGGTAAGTGTAGTCCCCCCGGGGTCTGGACTCCGTGAAGCTGCGGCCAGCAAGATGAGCTCCCCATCAAGGGACCCATACATCTCGGTGCTATGTTTCTATGCCACAATTTTTTTTAAATAAACCCGTGTTACTTAGCCTCTTAGGTGATCAACGGACCTGGGGCCTTTATTTCACAATTTGCATTGGTGCTAAAACGCATGGAAAATCTGTTTACACCAATCTTAATGTATGTGTAAAAGGGAACGATGAAACTCGGACATGTACAACAGCATAGTGCTAGAAGCTGAATTTACTGCAATTTTGTTTTATTAATTTATTTGCATAATGAGATCATAAGAAGGTGCATGTAAAATTATTTTCAAATGTGAATGTTGGGTTTGGCTAAGACGCAATTTAGTCTGTTCACTTCTTATTATCTAAGAGCCATACAATGCAAAATCAGTTAGTTCGATTTGTAGAGGGTTCTTCGTGAGCTAGGGCTTCTTTGTTCAGATCTCTATTGCACATCTTAAATGGTTTGTAATATAAAAAGTGGCATGTGTTTCGGCAATTCTTCTGCAATTTATATTCTGCTGTAATGAGGACGGACTGGGGCACGTTTATTTGATTCGTTCTATATTGCACAATACAGCAATATAGTGCAAACGAGTTTCCCCTTGTTAATTGCACCCATTAAATGTTTCTCTAGTATAGCTCCTGATCTGTATGCCATTCAAGATAACTACTTAATTACATTACACATACCTGGGAGAAAGGTGAAGAGAGCTGGGGGAAGGTGAAGTTCGCATAGCCCAATCTGCAGAGTTTGATATGTTCCTGGGAATGAGAGATCATGAGCATAGTAATGACTAAAGACGGTCTATGTTTTCACTTGGAAACTTCCACCTCACCTTAGCAAGTGGGGTTACAGTGCATAACAGACCTAATTTCCTTGTGAAATTCTTAACAATCCACACTTGTAGAATGGAATGAAAATGTGATTTTTTTTATTTCCCTCCTTTATTTCATTTTTCAAAATTGTGCTATTACTTACCCGCACTATACCACTAGTAACAGCACAATATATTGCATTTTTGTACATAAACAATTCATAACACTTTAACAGACTTTCTGTAACTTATATTGTACAACTACTCAGCAAGCTACAACTTACAACAAAAAACAGCTTATGATTAATCATATAGGTGAAACCTAATGCATTTACCAATGCTTGTCTTTTTCATTGGAATTATTTTTGAATCCTTGTTTCTGTTAATTATATTTGTTTGTTAAGGGGGCGTTTGCATTAAAATAGGCAAAAGGAAGGCTACTGAGAATCTTTTTGGGATGGCTGCCACAAATAAATCTACTAAACGAAATGCAGAGAACTATTCCTTGAGAGAGATAAATGTTCTTATTAGAAGAGGTAGAATCAATTCCAAATACAACAGCATTTGCAATGCAATAGGTCTCGCATTTTTAGAGTTAGAGCTATTGGCGTAAATGACAATGTCTTTTACCTATGTGTTTTGATTTGGAGATTAGTGGATGTATGAACAGAAACACAGCTGCATCACTACCTAGATGACATAGAATGAGGAATTACCACTGGGACTAGAGAAGTAGCTGCAGCACTGTCTAGAGGACTTAGAATGAGGAATTACCGACGGGTCCAGAGAAGCAGCTAGCAGCACTGCCTAGAGGACAAAAAATGAGGAATTACCACTGTGACCAAAGGCACAGCTGCAGCACTGCCTAGAGGATTTAGAATGGGGGAGTTACTGATGGGACCAGAGAAGCAGCCAGCAGAACTGTCTACAGGACTAAGAATGAGGAATTACCAACGGGACCAGAGAAACAGCTAGCAGCACTGCCTTGTGGACTAAGAATTGGGAATTACCATTAGGAACAGAGACACAGCTACAGCACTGCCTAGAGGACTAAGAATAAGGAATTACCGCTGGGACCAGAGAAGCAGTTGCAGCAATGTTTCAAGGACTATAAATGAGGAATTACCACTGGGACCAGAGAAGCAACACTGGCTAGAAGACTCAGAATGAGGAATTACCAATGGGACCACAAAGCAAGCTAGCAGCACTACCTAGAGGACCAAGAATGAGGAATTACCACTGGGACCAGAGAAGCAGCTGCAGCACTGTGTAGAAGACTTAGAATGAGGAATTACCAGTGGGACCAGAGAAGCAGCTAGTTGCACTGGCTAGAGGATTAAGAATGAGGAATTACCACTGGGAACAGAGACACAGCTGCAGCTCTGCCTAGAGGACTAAGGATGGGGAATTACCACAGGGAACAGAGACACAGCTGCAGCACTATCTAGAGAACTTAGAATAAAGGAATTATTCACAGGACCGAGTGACAATCCAGCTTTGGTCACATCCAACTCTAATAATAAGGAGAGCTGTCATAGATGTCACGGAACCTATGTCCTACCCGCCCTTGCCCAATTTGTAGGAAATAAATCAGTTACAGTGTGCCATGGAAACTACTGATATGAGTGCCTATATCAGTGGAATCCACCGAAAAAGAGTCCAGCCCAGATTTCTTGTTCACCTCCCAATATAGGAACCATTCATCGCATGTTGCTAGCCCCTCCCCCCCAAAAGTGCCTCATGGTGGTCCCCTTCCACAATATGGAAAGGGTCATTTGTCCTATGAGTATCTCATCAGAGCCCATAAAGAACTATCCCCAGGAAAATATATATGATCCTGTATCCCAAAACTCCTAGTGACACAAAGAGCAACGAGGACTCGTTGGTTAATAAGATAAGCAACTTGGTAAGAGGGGCTCTGAAATCCTATGATGTTATTTGTTCAGACATCTTAAAAGCCGTCTGTTAATCCTACCAGACCAATGCATTAAACTGGTCTTAATAACTGAAAAGCTGGCCCATGGGCTAGTGGCCTTAGGCCCTTGCTTTTTACCCCCTCACAATTATTTAATTCAATTTAAAAACAATTGTCATTCTGAAAGAAACTTACAGATACATTTTTGGTTTAATGGTGAGTGGGCAATTGGAATCAAACCTAGCAGGGTTTGATTGACTGGCCATTACATCAGGAAATCCTACAGTGTGCCCAAATGACAATATTAGAGATAATCACGTTAGAAACCAATTTATTGATCCAAACACCCCTAAACCTCCTCCGGAATCCTGTATGGCCATTGCAGAAACAGCAAATTAAGACCATTCCAGAAAAATTTCACTTTTGAGTTGGAAACTCTCTGGCATCAAATCTAAGACCAATGATCGAGACTGGGGGAATTTAAAGACAACATTAACTTTTCCCTAATGAATGAGACATGGGCAATAGACCGCCCCCCCCAAAAAAAACACAGAGATGGTTCTAAAATATACTATATCACAGCCTGAAATTCTTGTGCAGGCCGAGCTTCCGGAGGCTTCTGTACTTGGTTTAAAACTAAACTGAATTGTCAAATTAAGCAGACCAGTACCTGAATACGCAACATATTTGTCCTCAACATGGAGCTGTCCGAATATCAGAAATTTCTCCTGATCAATGTACGCAGTTGAAATACTAGTAAGTCTGCCAAATCTCAAACACTCCAGATATTATTTGATTTTTCAAATATATTTGGCAGAGATTGTCGGGTTATCATAGGGGGTGATTTCATCACTTTCTTCGAACCATCCTCCCTACTCAGGGATTTGACCAGAGATGAGGATGTATACTGGGGCACTCCAAAACTAAATGTTCCTGACAAGACTTCTCAACTTACCAGGACTTCCTGCCAATTAGGCAATATTATATTCTCTTATGTCCTATGTGCCTGCAATGGTCGTTCACCCTCAGACACCTGTGTGAACCCAACATTTGAAAGAGGGTTGTATAGAAGTAACATTGACTTCATTTTCTTTGCTATAAGATTTTGAGTTGAAATAATTGACATGTCTGTGGTCCCAAGAGACGAGAGTTATCATGACCCCTTGTTTCTTTACCTTAATGGCTCCCTGTTCAATATGTCATGTGACCTCTCTCTAAACGTTAGAGATGATTTGTCCATTACCAATAATAGAAGGATGGTAAAGTGGGACCAGATATCAAAATGCTCATCCGCTATTGCAGCTATGAATAAAAGTCTTATCCTCGTTCTCTTCTATACTAGCTAAAATATGGAGAATACAGCAATACCTCTGGCAGCTCATACTACATTCTTTGCAGATCTAAAAGAGTTATTTTTTATAAGGTTTTAAAAAAATCCTAATAACACAAAAGGTACCCAAGCCTGGTTCAACAAAGAGTGTAAAACTGCCAAGAATACACTTATTGATGCTATTAAACAGGAGGATAAAATCAGTGTGAGAGAGGATAGGATTACATATTAAAGAACCCAAGATCAGACTAAAGTAGCATGGGAAACAAAAATTTGGAAGCAATTGGTTAAAGCTGCTTCTTCTAGGGATAGTAAAACATTGTGGCACATTGTATCGTATGGGGAATGGAAAGAGTTCATGAAACTAGAGATCCATGTCTTGCCCCATGAGTGGGTCAAACATTTTAGAGTACTATTTTCATCCCTAATAGAGGGAAACATGTTTGAGACTTCCGTTACCAATGTCAATGATGCTGACATGCCTTCCCAAAACCAGATCCCATTTGGAAAGGGCTTCCTCATACCTAGAGATACGCCCCCACTCATCCATTTTCAATGCCAGATACTAATCTGGCTCTGTGCGCCCAGTGAGATGGGAAGGCACCTGGTTAGACAGAATCCACACAGATTTATACCTGTTCAGAGCCCTCTGTTTGGGTACCCTATATCAACACACTCTCCAATGCTATTGCTGCAGGAGCTCCTGTTCCAATTACTTGGAAAGGTGCAGAGATTGTGCCAATTTCTAAAAAGGATTGCCGTAGTATACCTGTTAACCACCATCCAATCAATTTTATTGACACCCTATTGATGATTTTCTGTAAACAAGTCCTGGATATATTATTAACCTGGAAGTTAGAAAATGATATTTTTGCCATTTAAAGGCAGGTTTTAGATCAAATACAAGCAGAGTGGACCAGGTATTCCACTTTCTTATGCTCAGGTGGAACATAGTGGATATCAAATTGGGGCAATCTTTGCCAACCAAAAGGCGGCCTTCGATATGGTCCCATGGGGGAAGCTCTGGGAGATTTTGAAAGAGTTGGGTGGCTCATCGGCCCTATTACAGGTAATAATTTGCCTGGATACAAATAACTTTGCCCAGATGCGTTGGGTACCAAAAGGACAACTAACAGAGACCATTGTAATCAGTAAAGATGTGTGACAGGGATATATCTTGACCTTTTTTTACTATTTATAAATTACTGTGTTGAATACTTGAGAAAATGTGAAACTGATTCTACAACTCTAGCTGGTTTTAAAACTCCTGCATTATTGTTTGCAGATGACACACTTCTAGTATCAAAAACTTCCAGAGGGCTAAAGTCTCTCTTAGAGAGATTTGTCTCCTATTGCACGATAAATGGCCTAGAGATTAATGGACTTAAAACAATATTTATGGCTATTAAGCTGACACTAGGTGAAACACTACTGAAGAGAGTATCCATATTCGACTATTATTTTGGAACGTGGCAGGGCTTAAGAATACAATTAACAATCAAGAATGGTTAGACTTTGTAATGAGGTTTAATTTTATATGTTTGCAGGAGACCTGGCTGACAGAACCCGTAGATATAAATGGTTTTAGAACATTTTTTGTCCCTGCTGTCCCGGTGAGTCATGGCAGACCTAAAGGTGGTTTATGTATCTTTGCCTCCAATAGCTTGCCACCCGTCAAACCAGTTAGAGGGCAAATCAACCCTTACTACCAGGTGATCATGTGTGAAGGGTCAGGCTCGGCCCGGATGGTTGTGGTGAATTTGTACAACAATTCCCAAAATGGAGATATGGTGCCCCATTTGAATAACTTCTATCAGTGCCTGGAAAAATTGGACAACACCAAAAAAAAAAGATATCGATTGTGTGGGGAGGTGATTTTAATATCCAACTGTGCCGCTCTCAGGATGAGAAAATATGCGGCATGAATAGATTAGATGGTTCAAGCAAAACGCATTTCCCACACAATAGTTATGGTGACAAGTTAAATGAATTAATTTATACGTTAGATTTATCCTTTTGTAATGAAATGTCAGTACCATATGCGCCTTTTAAATGTACTTTTAACGGGTGTAGTAATCCTAGTACTATTGATTACGTTTTAAGCTCGAATAATCTGGTCCCTGAAGTTTTTCATTTTAAAACCCACTCCATTCCACTAAGTGACCATTATCCTCAATCAGTCCAAATAACAAAGTCTCTATTAATTAAAGATAATAAAGTCCCTGTAACGGCTTCTTGCGGCGATTTAGAGCTAGCCACTATTAATGGTTTTTCATTGCGTTGGCACAAGATCATCCCATAGGACTTCCTCGGAAAATTAATCAGAGAAGCGAGGGAAGACTTTGACATATGTTATGTTATGTTAATATGTCTTGTATAGCGCACAGCTGCCCCAGCAAAGAGGCGTCCCAGCGCTGAAGCAGAACATAGAGGCTAGAAGTCAGAGAGAACATTAGGCTACAGGGAAGAGATGGGTTTTAATGGCTTTACGAAAGGCCAAGTAATTCTCCATGGCGCGAACGGAGTATGGTAGGGAATTCCAGAGCTTGGCAGCCAGAAGACGGAAAGAGCGTCCGCCCGACCGTACCCTCCTCATACGAGGCACCGTCGCCAGATGTTGTCCAGTAGAGCGGAGCTGGCGCGTAGGGTGGTAAGGTGACAGCAGATTGGTCAGGATGGCCGGAGAGGAGAGTTTAAGGATTTTAAATGCCGTACAGAGGACCTTAAATTCCACTCGGTTGGCAACAGGAAGCCAGTGCAGCCGACGGATAGCCATAGAGGTGGGGCAGGTTCTGGGAAGGCCCAGCAGGGTTCTAGCCGCTGCGTTTTGGACTCGCTGAAGTCTCAGGGTTTCAATTTTATTCACCCCTAGATACAGTGCATTGGCATAGTCCAATCTTGATAGGATGGAGGTCTGGATGATCATTTGCCTGACTGGTGGGTCAAAGAACCCGAGCAGCGGTTTAAGCCCCCTAAGTATGCCAAAACAGGTCCCAGCGACTTTTTTGGTTTGGTGCTGAAAACTGAGACCAGAGTCTACCCAGACTCCAAGATCTTTCACTACCTGCTTAGGAATAGGTGCACAACCCAATATGGCTGGCCACCACCCGTCCCCCCATAGCTCTTGATGGTTGCCCACCAGCAGGACCTCTGACTTGCTGGAGTTCAATTGGAGACAATTGTCAGTCATCCACTCTGCAACAGCCGTGAGATCTTCCCGAAACTTAAGTGCTGCACTCCCAGAGCTGTCAGAGAGGGCTACCACTAGCTGTGAGTCATCAGCATATGATACGATGGTGAGCCCTCTGCTCTGAGCCAGGGCTGCCAGGGGTTGAACGTAGAGATTGAAAAGCAAAGGGCTCAGTACGGAGTCTTGCGGGACCCCTTGCTTATTGGCATGAGACGTAGAGGCGAACGGGGGGGCTATAACCTGAAAGGTCCTATTTGAAAGAAAGGAAGCACACCAGGTCAAAGCTGAGCCCACCACACCTGCTTCTTGTAACCTACGTAACAAAAGCTGATGAGACACTGTGTCGAATGCGGCGCTGAGATCTAACAAAACCAGCGCCGACGTATGTCCCTCATCCAGTGCGAGCCTAAGTTGTTCAGTAACAGCCAAGAGAGCAGACTCCGTACTATGACCTGAGCGAAAGCCATTCTGAGAGATATCCAGACAGCTGTTTTCTTCCAGAAATCTGGCGAGAATGGAATGGACGTAAGTCTCAGTAATCTTGGCAATCCATGGGAGGAGGGAGATCGGACGATAATTTTCCAATTTAGCAACGTCCATAGCAGGCTTCTTAAGCAAAGGAATCACCTTTGCTTGCTTCCAGGAGTTAGGGACAGTCGCACTGGACAGAGAGTTATTAATAACCTGTCTTAGAGGTGACAAGAGCAAAGGTAGAGATCTCATAAACTGGTCAGGTTTGAGAGGATCGGAAGGGGAGCCTGATTTGATCTTGGAACACACTGCCCGTAACTCCTCCAAAGAGACCGGCGGAAATGAATCCAGAGTGTGAGCAGGGGGCGGACCCAAGACAGGGTCAGAGCTCATAGCAGTATGAGTGAAGGACAAATAAATGTTCTCCACTTTTTCAACAAAGAAAGTAGCCAGACCCTCGCACTGCTCATTAGAGGAAATCGGGGGCACTTCCGGGACCCCATGCTGTTTTAGACTTTTCTGTATGGAGAAGATAGTTTTAGAGGGGTTGCCACTACTCCTAATTTCCCCGGCAAAATAGGCTGCGCGCGCAGTGTGAATGGCCCTGTGATAGCTCTTCATTGCTGCTTGATAACACTTTTTCTGTAAAGGGTCATACTCCCGTCTCCAAGACCGTTCCAGCCTTTTGCAGGATTTACGCAGAGTGGCCAAATCATCATTATACCATGGGTTGGATTTGGCGGTACGACTGACTGACCACTTAGCCGGGATAAGAGCATCCAGAGAACTGCAGATCCAATCTGAGAGTGCTTTATCAGCAGCATTAGGGTCGTCAGGCAGGCTGATAGCAGTCCTAGCAAGAAGGTCATGGAATTGGACGAGGTCAAGTTTATGCCAGGGGCGTTAAAAAACAGCCTTCTGACACTGCTTCCGCGGAGGAGAAACCCCTGAGAGAGACATAGTAATCAGATAGTGATCTGACCAGCAGACAGGAGTAGGAGTATGAGCTAACAGAAAGGGAAGGTTTGAAAACCCGGGTCCAGCAAATGTCCTGCTGAGTGCGTGGGGCCCTGGACCAATTGCATCAGCTGGCAAGCACCCAGGTCAGCCAGGAAATTGCTAAGCTCCATTTCCTGCGGATTTTCTAAGTGCAGGTTCAGGTCTCCGATGACACTAAAATTAGCTGTCCTTGTGGCCAGAATGTAAACAGTGTCCACAAGCGACGACCTGAACTCTTTGGAAGGGCCAGGTGGGCGATAGATGAGTAAACCCGACATGGTATAGCAAGCGTTCAGGGCGAGCCCAAAACGGGCACACTCACAGCCAGCAACAGTCTCCTTAACAAAAGAGCAGGTGTAGCAAGATTTAAAAATTATAGCAATGCCTCCGCCTCTAGACTCTCTATTGAGGTTAGCAATGTTAAAGCCCTGTGGGAGGGCCAAACCGAGCACGGACTCGGAGTCAGCAGATAGCCAGGTGTCTGTTAGAAAAAGGGCATCTGGGGACTCCTCAACTAGCAGGTCGTAAATATCAGCGTGATGTTTCACTAACGAACGACAGTTAAGGCTGAGCAGTTTAATGACGTTGTTGGGACCTGGTTTGGGAGAGGTTAAAAGGGGGGCTGTGACCAAGTGTTAAAACCACAAAACAAACAACAGAAAGGGCCCTCTGGAAGAAGGGATGGGGATGATCACAAGTACCCACCGCTTTCCTAATGTCCATGAGGGTGGTTGAGGAGTAGGTGAGCCTGGGTTTTATGAAACCGGCAGCATGCCTGGCGTCATCCAGGCGCGGACGGGCGCAGACGGGCTTGCCTTAGGCGCGCCCGCTGCGCGGACGCGATCTCCTCATCTAATATAGAGGAGATCGCCAGTCTACTCCCGCCCTCCGGAGCCCAATCGGAAGTGGAGCGCGATTGGTGTTTAACTTGCACAGATTCAGAGGAGCCCGCCCTCCACACAAATGGCACAAGCCGCGATGGACCGGGGCGAGGCTCAGAAAGCAGCAAGGGGAAAGATGCCAGCAAGCACTGGTAGCGAGAAAGGTGCTATCAAGTAGGTACTTCTATAAAAACAGTTTAAAAAGTTAAAAATCAGATCACACTAAAACACGAGCAAACTCAGATGCCATTCACAAATACACAATTAAAGTGCAAAAACGTGCAGAGGAGAGACAAACAGCCTCATTTATGTCCGCTGCGCGGTCGCGATCTCCTCATCTAATATAGAGGAGATCGCCAGTCTAGTCCCGCCCTCCGGAGCCCAATCGGAAGTGGAGCACGATTGGTGTTTAAGTTGCACAGATTCAGAGGAGCCAGCCCTCCACACAAACGGCACAAGCCGCGATGGAACAGGGCGAGGCTCAGAAAGCAGCAAGGGGAAAGATGCCAGCAAGCACTGGTAGCGAGAAAGGTGCTATCAAGTAGGTACTTCTATAAAAACAGTTTAAAAAGTTAAAAATCAGATCACACTAAAACACGAGCAAACTCAGATGCCATTCACAAATACACAATTAAAGTGCAAAAACGTGCAGAGGAGAGACAAACAGCCTCATTTATGTCCGCTGCGCGGTCGCGATCTCCTCATCTAATATAGAGGAGATCGCCAGTCTAGTCCCGCCCTCCGGAGCCCAATCGGAAGTGGAGCGCGATTGGTGTTTAAGTTGCACAGATTCAGAGGAGCCCGCCCCTCCACACAAACGGCACAGGCCGCGATGGACCGGGGCGAGGCTCAGAAAGCAGCGAGGGGAAAGATGCCAGCAAGCACTGGTAGCGAGAAAGGTGCTATCAAGTAGGTACTTCTATAAAAACAGTTAAAAAAGTTAAAAATCAGATCACACTAAAACACGAGCAAACTCAGATGCCATTCACAAACCACAATTAAAGTGCAAAAACGTGCAGAGGAGAGACATATGCCTGGATGACAGTGCACAGCCAACAGATATCACTAACTCCTTCCTAGCCATAAGCAAGATGGTGAAAGAGAACCTGCAGTCGACAAGAAAAATGAGGAAGGTTAGAAATGGTTGGTTCGACACACATTGTACAAAGGCAAATAAAAAACTTAAAGAGGCACTTCACAGAAACCCTAGGAATGCAAACGAGGTTAAACAGTGTAGATCCGCCTACAGACAGGCTTTGAAAAACCAAAAAATAAGGCTAAGAGATGAGGCCTGGGACGCACTGTGTGAAGCAAGTAGGTTAAACGATAATAATACATTCTGGAGGTTAGTCAATTCTGCCCCATTGAGCGAAGATACTGGTCCTGGCATTGTGGTTGCAATCCCTGAGGATGATTAGATCAAACATTTCTCTGTCATTTATGCCGCACAGTCCCCCCCTGATTCTACCACTACTAACTATGGTAATACGGACACCGACCAGCCACCAATTATCGCCCCTTTTACCCCAGATGAGGTGATTGAGGTGATAACTTCTAGTAAAGGGGGCAAAGCACCCGGCCCTGATGCCATTCCGGTGGATCTGTATAAAGCTAATATTCCATTGTGGGAACCCATCTTAACAATTGTTCTTAAAGCCTGCTGTATGTCAGCATTTCTCCCAACATTATGAATGGGAACTATTATAGATTCTATAATAGTTCCCATTCATAAAAAAGGGGATCGACACAACCCTGCCTGCTACAGGCCGATCTCGCTGCTTGACTCTTTAGTCAAAATAGTTGGTAGAATAATTTTAAATAGACTACAAGAATGGGATGACAGCAAGGGTGTGTTGACCGATCTACAATATGGGTTTCGTACTGGGGTGGGGACAATTGAACAGAGTCTTAATTTGTCCATCCTCATAGGGAAGTACACGAAAATCAAAGGCGGTAACCTGTATTTGGGATTAGTTGATCTTTCTTCCGCCTTTGACTGTGTTAACCATAACAAACTCTGGGCGATTATGGGCGAGATGGGTGTGGACTCCCAGATAATTTCTTTTTTAAGCGACCTATAGTCAGGAGCCAAGGCTAGGGTTAGACACGGAACTCACGGCGAATGCACTCAGTCGTTCAGCATAGGAAGGGGGGTGCGGCAGGGCTGTGTCCTTGCACCTTTTTTGTTCTCACTTTATATCAACAATGTGGGCCCTGCCCTGGTACTGCAACCGAAAGATCTGGCACAGGTGGGACACAGTCCTGTGCCTGCCCTTCTCTATGCTGACGACGCCGTACTGATGGCGCGCACCCCAAATTCAATGCAGCTGGTACTTAACGACTTTGTCAATTACATGCAGGATCTTGACCTACATGTAAACCAGGCCAAGACTTATATAATGAAGTGTGGGAGGAAAATCTGCAGCTCCCGACATATGAGAATTAAGGACACTGGGGCCTATTAGCAAGAACAGCGTTAAAATTATCGCCGCTTTAGCGGCAGAAAACTGCCGCTAAAGCGGCGATAATGGGCTTGATAATATGCCCTGGAGAATTCCAATAGAAGCCCATGTTCACACCAGAACATGGGCTTCTATTGGAATTCTCAAGAGCATATTATCAAGCCCATTATCGCCGCTTTAGCGGCAGTTTTCTGCCGCTAAACCGGCGATAATTTTTAAAGCCGTTCTTGATAATATGCCCCACTATCATTGAACATACCAATACCTTCTTATATCTTGGAGTGTTATTTGACAAAGGCGGTACTTGGAATCAAGCTATTAAAACAAGGTCGCTACTTTTTAGAAGTGCCTGTATGGCCTTACGTAAATTTGCTTTAAGATTGGGTACTAATCCCCCTGCTTACCATCTACAAGGCAATGTGTGTCAGCAAAGCAGTATATGGGGCAGGCATATGGGGACACGTGAACTGCACGTCGATACAAGTAGTGGAAAATGAATTTTTAAGATGCCTACTCGCTACCCCCAAATCTGCATCAACGTTTGTCTGTCACGCAGAGTTTGGTCTATCGTTTCTTACAGATTTAATTAAGACTCAACCGATCCATATTGTGGCATAAAGTATGGACATCTGAGTACACTGTTTTAAATCAACTTGTTATTAGGGACTGCCTAAACTCTACTCATTATGCACAAATCCCTTGGCTAAAGTATGTAAAGAGCTTTTGCAAGGACTTGGGTCATCCTGAATATTTTACCAACCCTGAAAGCCTAGTGAAACTGAGCAGGAAAGACCTAAAAGCTGACTGCTTAGCACACTTGGAGAATAACAGGATGTCGGAAGAACTTTTAAAACCTTCTGTTCAAAGAAACCAGCTAATTTTAACCAGCTACGACATCCAATTATACCTTAGGCTGTCGTGTAGCTCCTATAGTACCCCTGCAGGACCTGCGCGTTTGGATAACATATACTGCGGGCTTGGTGGCAGACTGACTCCGTGCACCCCCACCGTATATGTTAGCCTGGTTTGCATTAGCTAGCTCGCAGTGCCACTAGTGTCTCCTCTTATCGGGGAGAGATTAGTTTCTGGCAACCTTAGAACATGACAACCCTGATTCCCTCAGAATCGTGGAAACAATGTACTACCTTTCGGCTCAGTCACTCGTGCTCACTTATTCGGTTTGTCTCAGAGAGTTACACAGAATAAACAGTCGGGCGTTTCAATAAGTATTTATTGAACAGTTGTTATTCTGGTGTAAAATATATGTGCTGCAGAGACCAGCAGGCAATAGCAGAGATATATTATCAGCAGTACGATAAAAGCAAAGGGATAGAACAGTTCTACCATATTGCGATAATCATGGATACATACATGAATATAAAAGCATTATGCGCAGTGTGCGTACTCCTACGATGCCTACCTAGATGTACCTGAGTGTACCTAGCATATGTGTGTAGGTCTTAGAAGCTAAGAGTCAAGAATCCTCCTAGGATTTAGTCGAACCCCCATACCTGAATAGAGAGAGTGTGGGACCCCGTCCTGGTCTCGAGTTGGACACCCCGTCCGGGTTGTGTCAGACCACTGTCAGCTTGAGCGTCTGCATGTAGGAGCCTCAGCATCTCTGGTGAGTGTGTCAGCATGGAAGTCTCGGTTCCCTCTTCCTTACCGGGGCAAGATGTGGTGTATTTATACCCTAAAGAGTCTCGGTCCACAGTATGGGTTGTATTGGACATGAGGAAGACGTCAGGGGTGAACTTTGTACATACATATTATGCCGGTGGTGTATTCTTAGAAAGCCATGCATAATTAATGAGTACAGTGTGGGCCTGTGTTTGGAAGAACCCTGCTGCATTCAAAACCACAGGATAGATAACGTTCAGCCCTCAGACTAGCTGGGACCAATGTAGGTGAAAGATCATGCCTATATAAGGAATCATACTATAATAGGACATGTACAGTTGTGACCATAATTGGGCATATGCAGCCATGACCATAATTGGGCAAGTACGAATATGACCATATTAGGGTAAATATTACTACGTCCATTTTAGGGCATGTACGAATGGATCTACATTAGGGCATCTATGCGGGATATAACACCCACTCCTCTTCCGAACTGGATAATAAATGACCATACTTAAAATCTGGACAATTTAAAAACATTTTTAAAAGCAAGTAAAAACATGGTTCTTAAAAAAATCGTTAAAAAATGTTGGTGCTTAAAACAAAATGTTGAAATTCAGCTTTTTCTAGTTGCCACTTAAAAGTCAATATCGTCTCTCTATAGAAGTTGTATTACCATAAGCAGGAGAAGGCCATGCTTTTCTCAAGCGAAAGTGTCAATGTAAGAAAATGTTCCAAATTTAGATCGTTTATTTTGAAACGAGTGAAGAAGCCGAATTCTTTCCCAGGACAAGATTACGCGTCCTGGCTGGGAAGCTCAAAATTATCGGTGTCAGCTGCTGTAGATGACAAATCCAACGCCTCACAGAGAACGTCAATCGCACATAGATGGAATGTATTGCTGCCATCAGTCGGTGCTGCGGCAGTTGTAACCTGGGTGCCTGTGGAGGAGTCACCTAACCCAGCAAGAGTGAACGGCACCTGTGGATTCTCCAGGAATGCATTCATCAGAATCGGAAGCCGTTGAGGACAACGCAGAGCGTGGGCCTTTATGGGGTCCAGCATTGCATCCGTGTCCGGAGGCGCATCTGATGGAAACGTTAGACAGAGATCCATCTTACATTCTTCCTCGCAGAACAGGCATCGAAGCACAGGTAAGATGCAGTCTATCCAGACTGGTCTAAATGATAGAAACCAGGAGGCATTGAGTTCTCGCAGGCAAGAAATGCCCAGAAGTTGTACCATGCGTTCAAAGTATTTCAGCTCCAGGAGCGTGTTCACCATTCCCTCGGGAAGTGGGCCGTCCATTGCGTAGCAGCAATATGACAATCAGGATTCCTGCAATTAGGAACAGGATGAGCGGGAATCCTCCAAATACGCTTCCCAATACGGAGTGTATAAAATTTGGGATTACTCCGAGGACTGTCTGAAAGGTGCTTAACAGTCCGGACCCTATGGTCTTAAATAGGTGTACAATTCCACTCGTATCCGACATATTGAAGATACGTCCCACCATTTCTGCGAAATGAATGGGGCAGTTTGTACGTATGAGTGCCTGTATCTCAGTTGAGGTCCTTGCAACTTGAAGTTCATAGGTTTCTCGAGTGGAGGTTAAGGGCACTGTTTGCTGTAAAAGCATGGCTTTCAATCTGCTCAGCGTATCAAACTGTTTAAAAGAAACATTCAGCGAAGGCCATAGCGGCGCCTCCCTGACTGTGTTCAGTGGCGGAAACAATACTTGCATACAGCAAGTAACCCTGGAGTTAACAGTTACTAGATATGCGATGCCCGGAAGCATCCCACAACAACCTTGATCATTTAGCATTAGGTAACTCCCATTCGAGAGCAGCTGGAAAACCGGTGTGATCATGGCCGCTGGGGTCCCTGACATGTGACAAGATAAGTTCGCCACTGAACCATTGCAGGCTCCGTGTAGAGAAATATCCTGACACATGAGAGAACCGCTCAAAGCGTTCTTGCAGTTATTACCACTCAGATACACTTCTCGATCCCCATTCCGGCACGGTATCTATATGGTAACTCCCAAGTTTCCTTGATGTATCCCTTACCCATTTTTACATATTTGCCTGCCTGCCTTTGCTCAAGGCAATATTGAAACTGAAACGTAGTGACCGGCAGAGTGATTTGGCCTTGAATGAGCCATTCTGTCGATGGTGATTCGGCTACAGTGAATGGTAAGCTTTCCAGTTTCTCAATACGCAGCATTGTATATTTGGCTCCCCTTTGTGCCATTTCTGTCTGTTTATCAGTTAGATTGTATTCTGAAAAGAGAGACGTGGTGTTTATAAAACGCCATGGCACATAGCCTGCACGCAAAGATTGCAGCGTCCAGCTTAACATCATAATAGAACGTAGCTGAGATTGCCCGTGTTGTAACAAGGCCAGAGCTTGTTCTAATATGTTGATTGCCGAGGACACAATGTTGCCTAAGGAGTAAATCCTGGAGGTCAAAGTAGTTAACCCATTATCCACTACAGCTAATGCTTTTTCTAAGTTAATACGGTCTATTTTCCGTATCTTTTCTGCGGCCTCTTGTTGGGATATTTTCCAGTTCTCATTGTAGTAGGCATAAAGGCCTGCATATATGAAACGTTTCTGACGTTGTTTATTGGGTCCTAGTAGAAAATCTCTAAGATCCATGTCAGGTGTGAGTAGGGTCAAGTGGTGCTTTACTTCTGTCAGTGTTGAGGTCTCTAGCCAATCAAG
The DNA here is from genome assembly GCA_963921515.1 of Calotriton arnoldi. Taxonomy (NCBI): domain Eukaryota; kingdom Metazoa; phylum Chordata; class Amphibia; order Caudata; family Salamandridae; genus Calotriton; species Calotriton arnoldi. The sequence goes on from CAWUFW010005332.1 coordinate 710,360, forward strand.
GCACAACTTCCCAACACTATACGATGTCACTACCCCTGGGTGTTGTCTTTTTACATAGCGTGGGTCTGGCCTATGGATACTAAACCCTGCGGTTGTATTCATAAATCTCTGTTGACATTTGTTTGTGTCAATGGGCCAAACCAGCCATCTTGTCCAATCAAGATCTGATCTGTTGTACTGGAAAATGTCATCTAATAATACCCCTTGTGTAGTTGAATTCTGCCCCCCACCCATCTGTGATGGTGTTGGAAACCCCGGTGTGTTCATTTCCTTGCCTTTGGCTAATCCAAGACAGGATGTCTGTTGCACCGTTTCATTCAGAAATAAAATCTGCTGCGGAATGATGCATGCTCTAAAAAGTGCTTCTATTCCCTGGACTTGCCAGTCCCTAGATCCCCAGATCGATTTGGAATCTATTGTGTCTTTCCATAGATCGAAACCCTGTTAGACAATTGGTTCAAAAAGGATGCAGAGTAAATATGTTTGGTGTTTGTTAACATAATTTTCTGAGCTGAAATTTTCTCAATTTTATAATAAAATGACTTTGGGTCGGATGTGTTAAACCCTGAGAAGTATATGAATTTCTGTGCAAATGCTTGTGAACTACCTTTTGGAGGTGTTGGGCAGTGTTCCCACTGGTGGTACTCAAATACATTTCTAGGTGTGATAGACTTGTGTAAGAAATGATCACCAAAATGTTGGTAACAGTACAATGTATCATAGTCTGAAGTACCTTCTAACATTTCATTGTTCGGAAATGCAGCTGTTTTTTCTAGATCAGACATCATAACATTTACAGTTTCAGTGTCCCAATCATCAGAATATACACTTGAGGTAATGATATCACTTAAAGAAATTTTAAATACATGGTTTAGCTTTAAAAGTTCAGTCGGACCTAATATATCATAATCAATCTTGTCCCATACTATACCGTCTGGTATAGGAGCTGCTGTAATGTTCACTGAAGACAAGTCTCTTGGTTCACGATGTGAAGACTGGTGTGGTTTCAAAATCAAATTGACTCTTTGGGCTGTAGAGCTTGGCTGGAGGTATCGTCCATTAATAAGCATACTAAAAGTTATTATTAAACCTAGCCAGAAAATGAAAAATAAAATCCCAGTGATATACCATAATTCTATCCAAGGTGACACCAGGTAAGTCTTTCTAAAAAACTTCAAAATGTCATTGAGTTTCTGCTGGAGTGATATTTTGGCTGGCGTTGTTTCCGTTTTGCTTGGATCCAGTGAAAATGTATCAAAGTTCATGAAATAGCCAGAAGCAGTTCGATCAATTGTTGGAATTGCATCAGGATTTGTTGAAATCGCTGTGTTCTCTTGTCGAGGCACATTGACATAGATGTCTGTATTAGGTCTGATTACAACTTGGTTGTTAAGTCGATTTTCATTTTGAAGATGAATTTCTTGTTGAAGTGGAACGAGTTCCATAGCATTGTTGCTTAGTCCTTCATTCCGTACAGGTGGCTCTTCAAAAGTGATGAGTCTTTCTGTTTGAACTTCTTGGATTGCAGCGAGAGGAGGGCGTCTGCTACTGTGGAGTCCACATGGCCTACTGTTTAGTATCGGCCACATAGTGTGGTTTGATTAAGTCAATTGAGACGAATCTTTTCTCCTTTTTTCCAGCAAGAGGCGGCAGAAGTACAGTTCTTGTGCCGTGGATTGCAAGGACCGGTACAGGCTTTCTGTAGGATGGCCCAAATTCTTTTTGTCAGCAATCTTCTCTCTGACTAGATCCCTGAGTTTTGGGATCCAGATAGGTCTTGCCGTTACTGCCTTGACTTCCTCAGTGGCGGCCTGTTTCTGGAGCACGTTACTTTGTTGTCTCCTGGATTTGTTTAGATCCTGTAAAACAGCCAAACGATCATGGATATCAAATGGTTTTTCATCCGCCACTGTGCCTTCACAATCAAGATCAGGTACCCACATTCTTGTCCCAAATAGGACCTCGTAAGGAGTGACACCTCCTAGAGAGCTTCTTGGCTGATTATTGAGCAGGCACTGTACCCCATAAAGGTGATCGATCCATCTACCGCCCTTGCCTAATACCCTAGCTGTTAAGGATTGCTTTAAGTCTCGGTTTTTCCTCTCCACAACAGAATTTCCCTCGGGATGGTACGGAGAGGAGTACCGCAATGCTGCGCCCATTCCTTCCATGGCCTCTTTGCAAGCCTGAGAGCTAAACGCCGGACCACGGTCAGAATGTAACGTGCCAACTGCGTATGTGCCGATAAAGACTCGCAAATCTTTTATAACAGTTCGAGCGTCAGCCGAGCGCTGAGGCCAAACCTTGAGGACACCTGAGCTGGGCGCCCACGGACAGACAACCTGATGCTGTCTAATAATGGTATCTGTACTGGACGTCTTGTGGTGGACCCTTGCATCTGATTACAGATGTTGCAGTTCCAGACATAGTCTCTTATCTGCCTTCTCATTACAGGCCACCAGTAGCGTTGCTTCAATAAAGAAGCAGTTGCATCAAGTCCTAAATGTACAGAACCTGTCCCTTCGTGTGCTGCCACAATTAAGCCTAGCCTACGATCCATATTTGGTATTACTCTATCCCCCACTCCAGGAATCTGAGCATATGGAATGTTTTGTGCATCTAACTTGTAGGAGTACTTGAGTGGAAATTTTTGAGGGAACTGCTGTGGTGCCTTTGCGTGAAGCATTGACAGCAACCATTATCTCGCTGTCTACCCTCGTCTTTGAACGAGTAACTGCAGCTACAGCGGCTGTGCGAACAGCCCCCTTTGCGGCTTCATCAGCCAATGAATTCCCTTCAACGTGAACGCCATCACGTTGATGACTGAGGGTATGTATCACGTGAGCCCTTGGTAGTTCGTTTCTCAACTCCACTACCTGTTCCCATAGCATTTTATGCTTAATTGTGCCACCTTTTGCATCTTTGAACCCGTTTTGTTCCCAATGATGTAGATATTCATTGTACGACTGTACACAGTAAAAGGAATCACACACAATAAGTGTGGGGAATTCGTGATCCGTATTTATAAGTGCCAGTATTAGTGCTTTGAGTTCTGCCAACTGAGCCGTGCAGTCTCCTAGAGATTGCGTTTTAGTGCAACTCGGATGGAACTTTCCATCGTGCATGCGACCTTTAACAATCGCACACGCTGCGCTGTAAGCTTGCTTACTCCCTGTGGCGGGTTGAGCAGAACCGTCAGTGTAAATAATGTATTCATACTGATCTAGAGGCAAGATTTCATTTGGTAGAGGATATTCTTGTTCGTATTGCAGGAATGCCTGTGTTTTTTAACTTGGATCAAATCTGTATTCAACATCCGTTGCAGTAAGAGAATTAGCCCATTGTATCCATCTTGGATGTAAGGCTTTAGCATTTGGAATGCTAGCTTTTGTAACAGCTTCTAAAGCTGGTACTGGGGTCACGACAATTATGTGTTTTCCCTGAGCCAGAGCTCTTTCTCTTGCTACAGCGGTCTGCACTGCTGTCAGGATTTTTTCTGTTGAAGTTAAACGCATCTCTGCGTTTGTGTACAGGTGTGATTTGTATGCGATTGGTACTGTTTCACCTTCATTAAAAGTTAAATAAGTGTACCCGCATTGACCCGCTATTACTCGGATCACTAAGTTCTGTGCGTTTACGCGTGTCTGTAAATGTTTAGAAGCTATCATGTCTTCCTGTAGGGAACGCAGGATATTTGTGTGTTCCTGTGTCCATTGTCTGACTGAAAAATCAGGTTTTATTAAGTCGTAGAAAGGTTTTACTCTTGCGTAATCCAAAATGTATGTTCGACCAAAATTTAGAAATCCCAGAATTGATTGTAAATTCTTTAAAGATTTTGGAGGTTGGAGCAGTGCACACTTTTCTAAAAAGTTAGCTGCTAGGCTTTTCCCTTCACTTGACAGCTCGTATCCTAAAAACAGGACATTGAGGTGGGCAATTTTTGATTTTCTAAAGTTAAATTTATAGCCCTCAGAGGCGAATCCCATAATAATGGTGCTCACCCTGGTCAAGTGCCTCTTTAAGTCATCGTCCGTCAGATAAATATCATCCACATAGGACAATGCTTCTTCATCCAAATTTTGCAGTAACTCTGTTACCCTTGCTGAGAACAACCCCGGGCTATTCTTGTACCCTTGGGGGAGTCGGCAAAATTGCTGTTGAGACCCTAACGCACTGAATGCGGTCAGGTACCTGCTTTCAGGCGCTATATTTTGGCAGAAAAATCCATTTGAGATATCAAGTGTTGTTTTGTATTTTTTCCGCACAATGTTATTCATTAATGCGGCACTGTGTGCATTTTGAACTGGAAATGTCTTTGTGCAAGTGTTTAAATGTCTGTAATCTAAAGCTAGACGATATGTGTTGTCAGGTTTGGCTACGGGGAACAAAGGATTGTTCATAGGTGAAGTGCAATTTTCTATCACCCCCTGGTATTCTATTTGATCTAGAATCTCCCTGACTTGTTTTTTAGCTTCCTGCTTTATAGGTTATTGCCGTTGAGCATTTGGGGAAACTTTTAACGGGATCACGTGGTGGGTTGACTCCTCATCCCAACCAGCATGATTTTTGTACAATGCTGGAGCTAGGGCAACCGCCCACTCCTGCGCATATGCATGTTTTAGGTGAATGGGAACGAGGTCGGAAAAGGCTGGAAAAATTATTGTTTCTCCCCTAGGGCACTACATGACGAATGCAGGCGGCCAGTCTTGTTCTGCTAATAGAATGTCATAACCAGAGGACAGATTTTTCCAAAAGAGACCTTTAACTTTTCTGGGCTTGTCCCCCTCCATCCGGAGTGTTATCTCATGTAACTTATGTGGGACACTTACCCGAGTATCAGGTGTTTCCACCGTGATATACTCACTCAACTCCGCTTTCACCAGAAATTCCTTCAGGTTCTGGCGAGTTATCGTTACTTCTGCCACGCTGTCTAGCATCGTCAGAGCACATTCCCCGTTCAGAAGCTGTGTCTTCAGAATTCTGGGCATGTCTGATCTTGAGACCTGCTACCTTCTTCTTTTTGAACTGAGGTTTTGATTTTTTTTATCCTCTTTTTTAGGTGCGTAGTCCGCAGCGTGTTGCGTGTCTCCGGACTTTGTACGCTCCTTTGATAGTCCTTCCCTCTCGGAGTTTCGTGATGAACCCTGAAAGGAACGAGAGGAACGAGTATCAGTATCCTGATACCTGTCAGGTTTTTTAATGTTATTTCTATTCCTGAGGTTATACCTCTTTTCAGAGGGCTCCTGTTGAGGAGACCTACCTCTGGACTGAGATCTAGTGTCTTTAGACTTTTGTTGTTTTTTATTTTCCCACTTCTTTTAGAAGAAGTAGGTGTCTGCTTTGTAGTGTCCTTTTCAGGACTGCCCAGTTGTGGTTTTAATGCTTTCCCACCCAAACTGTCTCTGCCTAGTTCTGCATATGCAGTTTCAATTATTTTGGGTAGTTCATGTTGTTGATCCTCTGGACCGAACTCCCTTAGGCGTTGGCGGATCGCCACAGAAGCGGCTTCCTCCTTAATGTTAGCTAGTATTATGGCTGAGACCTGTTCAAAGTTGTTTAACAACTTCATCCCTAAGTTAAGGGCAGGCTCTGCTCCGTACTCATTTTGTATCTGTTTCAATACGTCAGGTACTACTGCTAAGGACGGGAAACCATGTGTTCTGGTATATATGGCAGCAAAGACTGAACCCCAAGAGGTGCAGTCCTCTACTTGTGGTGTGAGACCCATAGGCAAGCAGATTGTTAGGATTCTGTGTTTATCACTGGTTGTAGTATTTGGGAATACTGCTTCAAGCTGAGTTATTTTCTGAGCTATCCAGAATGGGATTTGTTCGCGTTTTGCTGGCATTTTGCCCATTATCGCGTGTAATGTTTGTGGAGTTATTTTATTAACTGTACCTTGGACTGGATTGTCTTGTGCCGCAGCTGGTGCAGGCTGAACTGTTAAAGTCCTCATCACAAATTGTGTGAGGTTTCTGTAGATTTTAATTAAATCTCTGTGTTGTACGAGTAAGTCTGGCTGTGTCATTGTGTTAATGTCAGGATGTGGTATGTATGCCGCTAATATGGGCCATGTGGATCCTGCTCCTCCGAGCGGGCCTAATCTTGCTCTTCCATGTACGTGGGGTAGGGCGCCTTTAAACCAGTAATTATGCTCCTGGTAAGTGAGCGGGACCTCTACTTCCTCAAAAGGAGTATAGTCCGCTGGTGTTTCACCTTCTAGGTAGTAGTGAAATACATTTGTAATTGGATTCGCTGCTGGGATTGTAACCCAAGAATAGAACACCTCTGTTTTATTGGATTCGTGTGCCTCGATCACGAAAATTACTGTACCACCCATGGCTCTTAAGCCATGTTCTAAAAGTTTTAGGGTGACTGCCCTTCTGAAATTTGGTGCAATTTGTATTGCATCTTCAGGGTCTTCTTCTAAACCTAAGAAGTTTGTTGTAACTCTCCCTGTTGCGTTTGTTTCTTCCACCATTTTTAATTGGAAGAAGGGAGTTTAAAGAGTTTTTAAGATAAGGTGTAAAATGCACAATTGTAGGAACTAAATATCCTTCAAGCTTGAGTAACCAACAGCCAAGAAATAGTATTCTCGTACTACTCAGCTGCGGCGGATTTTGTGCCCACCCACTCCAGACGTCTCTGGGGTTTTGTGAGTAGGTTCTCTGAGAATAGCACAACTGAACTACTCAGATTCTACTGTTAAATACGTACCCAACCAACGTTGGCGGCGCCATGTCGTGTAGCTCCTATAGTACCCCTGCAGGACCGGCGCGTTTGGATAACATATACTGCGGGCTTGGTGGCAGACTGACTCCGTGCACCCCCACCGTATATGTTAGCCTGGTTTGCATTAGCTAGCTCGCAGTGCCACTAGTGTCTCCTCTTATCAGGGAGAGATTAGTTTCTGGCAACCTTAGAACATGACAACCCTGATTCCCTCAGAATCGTGGAAACAATGTACTACCTTTCGCTCAGTCACTCGTGCTCACTTATTCGGTTTGTCTCAGAGAGTTACACAGAATAAACAGTCGGGCGTTTCAATAAGTATTTATTGATCAGTTGTTATTCTTGTGTAAAATATATGTGCTGCAGAGACCAGCAGACAATAGCAGAGATATATTATCAGCAGTACGATAAAAGCAAAGGGATAGAACAGTTCTACCATATTGCGATAATCATGGATACATACATGAATATAAAAGCATTATGCGCAGTGTGCGTACTCCTACGATGCCTACCTAGATCTACCTGAGTGTACCTAGCATATGTGTGTAGGTCTTAGAAGCTAAGAGCCAAGAATCCTCCTAGGATTTAGTCAAACCCCCATACCTGAATAGAGAGAGTGTGGGACCCCGTCCTGGTCTCGAGTTGGACACCCCGTCCGGGTTGTGTCAGACCACTGTCAGCTTGAGCGTCTGCATGCAGGAGCCTCAGCGTCTCTGGTCAGTGTGTCAGCATGGAAGTCTCGGTTCCCTCTTGCTTACCGGGGCAAGATATAGTGTATTTATACCCTAAAGAGTCTCGGTCCACAGTATGGGTTGTATTGGACATGAGGAAGATGTCAGGGGTGAACTTTGTACATACATATCATGCCGGTGGTGTATTCTTAGAAAGCCATGCATAATTAATGAGTACAGTGTGGGCCTGTGTTTGGAAGAACCCTGCTGCATTCAAAACCACAGGATAGATAACGTTCAGCCCTCAGACTAGCTGGGACCAATGTAGGTGAAAGATCATGCCTATATAAGGAATCATACTATAATAGGACATGTACAGTTGTGACCATAATTGGGCATATGCGGCCATGACCATAATTGGGCAAGTACGAATATGACCATATTAGGGTAAATATGACTACGTCCATTTTAGGGCATGTACGAACGGATCTACATTAGGGCATCTATGCGGGATATAACAAGGCAGGTCCCACATCACCGCATGGTTACGTTTCTTGAAGTAAATGATTGGTCCCCTACTTTACCTAATTGCCCATGCGATAATGCTTCATCGCAGACAACTATGCATGTTGTTCTTTTTTGTAAATTTTATAAAAAATGGAGGAAGTATTATATATTAAGTTATCTAAAGCACTTAGATTTTTATCCATGTCGACCGTCTTATCTATTCCTGCAGTCCTTACCAACAATTGACATCTGTGTAAGAATGTCATCCTTCCTGTGGAGCGTTTTTTACGCCAGGAAGTCTGTTTTATCAATTTTATGATGTTATTTATGGATGATCTATATGTATTTTAGCAAATAGGTATTGGTTCAGGCGAGCTCATCAGGATCGTATGGCGGGTCCCGTTTTGAGATTCTTACCCTCCTGTATGTTGCTCTACGACAATATACCAAGAACTTTTTAATGAATATAAGTTAATACTTTCTCTAGATGATTGTTAATTAGGTATGAAAAGGACTGTTTTCTTACAATTGAGGGTTGATTTATATGTGTTTTGCACTCTGCTATCGGATAGCGTCCTATTTTTTTATGTTTGCTGTATTGTGCTTTTATGGTCTAATATCTTTTGACCAAATAAAGATGATGATTGATTGATTGACTACTTAGGTGTCAGGCTCTCAGACTCTAGGGGCCTGATTTAGATCTCGGCGGACGGGTTACTTCGTTGCAACGGTGACGGATATCCCGTCCGCCGAAATATAAATCCCATTATATCCAATGGGATTTATATTTCGGCAGGAGGGATATCAGTCACCGTTGTGATGGGGTAACCCGTCTACCGATATCTAAATCAGGCCCTGTGTCCTGATCCTCACAAATTATAAAGAGCACTGTCCTGCTGAAGCACAGGCCAGAGCTATCATGAGGTTTACAAGCCGGTCTGTCACACAGTTCCTACCACCACGGAAAGTTTTGGAACTCTTACTGAAATTGTACAAATTTTGTACTATACATGAACATCTGAATTGTAAATATATGTATCATTTAATATACTGTTGATCGTTTTTATCGGATGTGACAATAAAAGAAAAAAAGATACTCAGAAAACTGGGAGGCTACAGGAAACACTAGGAAGTGAATGGGAAGAGACATAATTCACAAATTTCTACTCGAAAACCAGACTACAGCTGCACGTGTACACTCCCACTAGTTTTTCAGCATTATCTCATTGGGGTCTCACCACCTTCACTCTTAATGCTTTCTATGAGGGTGTTTAATGCCTCCACCTGAGAAAATATGTAGGTTTAGTTGCTGAAGCACCCTGAAATCCTCAGTTATACTGGCCAGAACAAGGGAACAAATATAAATAAATACAGAAAATAGCCTAATAGATTTCCACTTTTCTATTGGAACCTAACGTGTTTGCTAACAATCAATTCTCAGAGGACCCCCATACCTCAAGAACTAGATGCAAGGTTTACATCATCGGATAAGCACAGCTCTTCTCCCTGGAAAGGCTTTTCTCCAAGTGCCACCACCAGGGAGATCACAATATTAAAAGCACACGAATTTCTCCAGTGCAGCTGTATTTCATGTTATGTCTAAGTGCGAGGGGCTGACCAGAACAGCAACAACAAGGGACGTTGTTTTTCGACCTTGCACATTGTGTGCAGACGAAAACCACAGAGAACATGAGAAAAGGTGAAAGGCAGAAAGGCAGACAGTTCTAATGTGAACGGTCACAGGCAGAGTCTGGAAAAACAAAGTCACAGAGTAACGTGTGCAAAGGAGGCATCATGGCAGCTAGGCCTAAGCTAACTTAGCAATGTCGACAATGAGGCCACAATCCACACTACACCCTCCCCTGGTCAGTCCATAGGTCAAGACAAAGGACGAAAACAGAGTTCGAATAGATGGAGTAGAATGTAAACGTCTATAGGTGGGAAATGTCCTTTTGAAGGAAAGGGAGAGTAAAAAAAAACATTGGGAAAAAAGAATCCTAGATAGGGCCAGGCAATAGGTCACTCAAAGACAAGAAAAAAAATCCAGCTATGCAGTTCATTGAGAGTCAATGCAACTAATCCATCAGAGTGTATGCGCAGAACACTGCAACACCTTCCAAAAAGACATCATTGTCATCGTTCGAAAAAAGAGATGCCATCCAATTCAACAAATCAAAACTGCATTCATGCTCCTCATAATAGGGAGCAGCGATCAGCATTGCGAGACAACTTGCGTGATACTTGATATAACTTCATTGTAGGAGATTCTGAGCAGCCGCCCAGATATCCCGTTGCGCCAAGACCCCAAGTGCAGCCGCATGTGCCATTAATCCAGCACCGGAACAGTCCCGTTCATGGCCCACTAAGGGGCCCATCAACTGGTCGAAATCCGGGTCCGAACAAGACGTATTGGAGAGGCAAATATCCAAGGACCAAGAGAACGGACATCGTAAGCAGGACATCACAGGTTGCACGCAAGTGAAATACGCAAAGCGATAGGAAAGTCCATAAGACACGCTGAGTGTCGCCAGCGGCAGGATGCCGAAGCTGTTACTCATGCGTTCACAGAGCATCCGCAGTCACCCTGGGTTGTGTAGGCCCACAGGAGGTGCAGCCATTGCGCAACAGACAAAGTAAAAGCAATATTCCAGCAGCTAAGGCTAGGATCAATGGGAAGCCACCAAAGACGCTGGAAAAAATAGAATGAATAAAAGCCTGAATTACACCAAATATAGTCTGAAAAGAGGTCAAAAGGCCAGAGCCCACAACTTTAAAAAAGTGTACAAGACCTTCGGTATTAGAAGCATTGAATATACGGTGAATCAGTTCACCGAAATGTTGGGGGAGGTTTGTGTTCAAAAGGGCCTGTATCTCACTGTGGGTGCTGGCCACCTGGAGGACGAAGGTCTCCTGTGCGGAAGTGAGCATAACCTCCTGGTTTAATAATAGCGCCTTTATTCTGCTCAATTTATTGAAATCTGCCTTCAAAGTTGGTATGTAAGGCCAAATGGAACTATCTAACTTCCCACGCGGGGGTGGAAAAAGCACATTTTTGCAACACACTACGCGTTGAGAAACTGTTACAATATAGGGTATGCCTGCCTGCATCCCACAGCAGTCTTGATTATTTAAAAGGAGATAGCTACCATTAGCAAGCATAGTGAAAGTAGGTGATATAACAGGAACAGGAATGCCCTTTAAAACACAAGCAAGATTTGGGGCAGAAACATTACAAGCCCTGTACAATGTAATGTTTTTACAAACTAGGGAATGACCCACGGTAGAATCGCAAGTCTCCCCTGTGAGAAATACCTCCTTGTCAACCCTAAGGCATCTGTATGTGAAAGGTAGGGACCATAGTTCGTGCAAAAAGGCACCACCCAAAGGCTCAAAACGGCCAACCGGATAATGTTTCATGCATGAACTGAATTCAAATAAAGAAAAAGGCAAGGTGATAACCCATGTACCAGCCACACTGCAGAGTCAGTCTCCGCCACAGAGAATGGTAAAGGATCTATTTTTTCGATATGTAGAAGAGTGTATGTCGCATCTTTCATGGACATGAACTGCTGTTTCTCAGTTAAATTAAACGGCAAGAACAAGGCAGATGTGTTTAAAAAATGCCATGGAACCTTCCCCATTTTCAGTGTTTGCAAAGTCCATGCAAACTGCATTACTGAACGCAATTGATTCTGACCATGATATAACACAGACACGTCATCTTGTACAATATCAACAACAGATGAAACAATATTCTCTAATGTGTAAATGCGGGAAGACAGGGTGTTAATACTATAGTTGACAACAGCAAGCACTTTTTCTAGATTTGCTTGATCTATTTCCCGTAAACGGGAAGCAGCTTCTATTTGTGAAAGCTTCCAGATTTCATTGTAAGTCGCATAAACAAATCTTTTAGGTCTTGGACCTCGAGGTCCTAGAACAAAATCGGCCAGATCGATGTTGTCTGATAGGAGGGATAAATGTTGTTTTACGGAATCTAATGTAGAGTGCTGCAACCACTGTTTACATAATTTACCAACTGAATACGTCGTAACCGTACGTGATTCAGAAAACCGTGGATCTGGTCTATCCTGTTTGTAACCCGGAGCAGAGTTATGAAAACGTAGTTGTCATGCATTAGATGCTATGGGCCACAGCAACCAGCTCGACCGATCTAGTGCAGAGGCATTAAATGAATTATTTTGAAACAACGCTTGCAAAGTTTCAAGGGAAATATTTAAATGCAAGCTTCTGTTCGGCCAGATGTTGTAGCTTGACATTGTCCACTGAGATGTATCTGTTGACCTTGCGACCAGGAAGCAGTGGTAAGATGACTGTACGAGTACCCTTCAAGCCAAGAACTCGAACCGGTGCACGATAAGAGGGGCCAAATTCTTTTTTGTTCTCCACCTTCTCTCGGACCAGATCTCCAATCTTCGGAAGCCAGCCGGCAACCGGAATCTGCAACGCAGCGTCAGTGGCTGAAGGTAAGTGTTCGTTTGCTAGTCTGTCACCGGTCTCTTGTAAGTCCTGCAACATAGTAGAATGATTATCTACGTCAAAGATTGCGGCATTCGCCGCCAAGTCTAGACCATCAAGGTCTGGCACAAACATCTGTATGCCAAAGAGCATTTCGTATGGGGTCCGCCCACCCAGAGATCAGAGGACATAAGTACGGGTCTGTTTATACAAACCACGCCACCAGTTACGCTGCTGCAAGAGTGAAACAGTTGCAGATACGCCAGCATGGGCCGAAGCCAAGCCTTCGTGTGCGGCTGTTATCAAAGACTGTCTGCGGTCTGCGTTGGGAATCAGCCGATCACCAACGTCCGGAATTCTTACATAAAGAACATGGTCGGGACTTAAGTGATAAGAGTACTTGGAAGGGAAACCCTGTGGGTAATTAGAGCCTTCCTTGGTTGCAGCAATAGCTGCCAAAATCTCATTATCTATTTTTGTCATGGATCTTGTAACGGCTGCTACTGAGCACGTGGCTACTGCTGATTTGGCAGCTTCATCCGCCAAACTGTTACCGACCGCGTGTGCGCCCACTCGCTGGTGGCCAAGAGTGTGAATCACCTGTGTGAGAGGCAGACGTTGTTTAAGATCTGCTACTCGAACCCAAAGCATTTTATGCTTAATTGCGCTGCCCTTAGAATCTCTATAGTCGTTTTGAGACCAAAAGAATAAGTTGTCATTAAAAGACTGGACAGAGTAGTAAGAATCGCATACAATAAGTGTAGTCACATCCGGATCTGTAAACTCAAGTGCGAGCACCAAAGCACGCAGCTCGGCCAATTGTGCGGTACTGTCTCCCAGTGCCTGCGTGTGCACAACACTCGATTTGAACTCACCGTTCACCATGTGACCTGCCTCAATAGCACATGCTGCTGAGTACGCATGCTTAGAACCCGTGGCCGGTTGCGCCGATCCATCGGTGTAAATGATACATTTGTACTCCTCAAGTGGCAGCAAAGACAGAGGAAGGGGATGAACAAATTCATACTGCAAGAACTCCTGTGTCTGAAGAGAGGAATCAAAGATAAAGGTGACATCCGGAGATGTCAAAGAAGTAGCCCATTGTATCCAACGGGGGTGCAAAGCCTTAGAGTTTGGTACACTTGCCTTTGTCACTGCCTCCAGGGCAGGATAGGGTGTGACAACCAAGATGCGTTTTCCCTGTGCCAGTGCACGTTCTTTAAGAATTGCTATCTGCACTGCAGTCAAAACTTTCTCCACAGTGGAAAAACGCAACTCGGCAGAAGTGTACAGATGCGACTTGTAGGCAATAGGTACTGTGTCACCTTCGTTAAAAGTGAAGTACGTGAAACCCACTGCCCCTGGCACAATTCTAATCACCAGGTTCGTGCGGTTATCACGTGTCAACAAGAACTTAAATTCAAGTAGATGAGACTGCAAAGATTGCAGTATAGTGGAGTGTTCCCGAAGCCAGCACGACTTCGAAAAGGTTGGTTGTATCAAGGCATAAAGAGGCTTGATACGCTGGGCATATTCGGGAATGTAAGAACGCCCGAAGTTCAAAAATCCCAGTAAAGACTGAAGTTTTTTCAGGGTCGTTGGAGGGCGCAAAAGTGCGCACTTCTCCAGGAAGTGGGGAGCTAAGCCCCTACCTTCATTGTTGAGCTCATAGCCCAAAAACAACACAGTATATTCTGCGATGTGAGATTTGGCAAAATTAAATTTGTATCCTAAGACCGCGAACTAAAGAATAATGCGGTCTACTCGGGAAAGATGCGGCCATAGTTCGTCTGTCAGATATATATCATTCACGTACGATTACGCATCTGGGTCTATGCTGTCTATGCTGTCCAACAAAGAGACAACACGGGCGGCGAAGACCCCTGTTCTTGTAGCCCATTGGCAAACGCCGGAATTTAATTGTTTTCCACCGGAAGTGAACGCGGTCCATTGACTGCAGTCCGGGGACAAATTGTGAGTGTAAAAACCATTGGAAAGGTCAAGTGTCGTTTTATATTTTTTACGAACAAGACTGTCTACGAGCGCAGAACTATGGATATTCTGTACTGCAAAGGTTCGACAATGAGAGTTCAAATGCCGGTAGTCTAAAACCAAGGGGTAAGACCCATCGGGTTTAGAAACCGCGAAAAGGGGATTATTCATTGGTGACACGCATGTTTCAATTACTCCTTGATATTCTAACTGTGTCAGAATGTCTGAAACGGGACCCGAGGCTTCCCGCCGGAGGGGATATTGGGGTTGACGCTGTGGCAGAGACCGCAATGGTATATCATGGGGGGGGGAATCCTCATCCCAGCCCACGTGATTACGGTACAGTGCCGGGGCCTGGGCCACAGCCCATTCAGCTGCTAACGCCTCCGCTCTGTCCTTGGGGACATGACGCGAAAAGCTCGGAAGGATGACTTCCTCCACTCTCGGAGCAGCAAGTACAAATGGGGGCGGCCAATCTGCCTCCGCCAACAAAATGTCGTAAGAAGAGGTTTGATTTTCCCAAAAAATCCCTTTAATAACACGCTCAATGTCACCTTCAATTTGAAGGACAATATTAAATAGTCTGTCGGGGGTGCCACTCGGGTGTCAGCTGTCTCGACAGTAATGAAAGTGTCAGTTGCTGTCGCCTCCACATGAGGACGTAGTGCCTCCCGCACTATGGTAACTTCTGCGGCGCTGTCTAGCAGCGTCACTGCCCACGTCCAATTCAGGAGTCTCGTTCTCACCGTCTGTGGCATATCTCGCTGTTAAAGCTGCAACCTTTTTCTTCTGAAACTGTGGGCGAGAACGGGGAAATTCCTCTTGTTTCCCTCTGCCTGGTTGTCGAGGTTGGCCTCGTCCCTGTGGGGCGTCACGACCCCTGACTCTTTCCTGGCGATCTCCTCCACCAGCCTGTGAGGTCAACGGTGCCTGTGAAGAACGAGGAGAACGCTGGTCAGGGACCTGAAATCTATCAGGAGATTTAATTCTCGCTCGGTCGCGCAAATCATAAGTGCGTTCAGAAGATACGGAAACCGGTGACGCAGCACGCGACCCTGGTTTTGGTTGTTGCTTTCCCTGTTTCTTCAACTTCCAGTTCTTTTTAGAAAAGAACGGTTTCTCGTCTTTATCAGTCTTAGATTTTTGTTGTGGATGTGTTTGAGCTTGCGTTTTAGCAAAAGGCTTAACCCCCAAAGTATTGCGGCCAACGGTTTTATAAGCCTGTGCAATAATTTTTGGCAATTCGCAAGGCTTGTCCGGCTCTTGGACTAAAGCCAAAGCATTAGCGACTTGAAAGTTGACTGCATCACCCTTGACGTTCGCAAGGATTAGATCAGCCATTACATCGAACACTCCCACCAGTCTCATCCCCAATTCCACAGCCGCTTAAGGGCCATGTTCATCTTGTACACGCTTAATCACGGTGGGGAGGACCGTCATGGATGGAGTGCCGAAACACTTCGCATACACTGCTGCGAATACCTTGCCCCAGTTGTTGCATTCTGTCAACTCGGGAATTAAGTCTTTTGGCAAGCTAATAGTCAAAATCCTGTGTTTTTCCACAGGAGAGGTATTTGGAATCACCGCCTCCAGTTGGTCAAATTTTTCTGCAAGCCAATAAGGCAAATCATCCTTATTTTGTGGGCGCTTGCCCATCACCGAATTAACCATGACGGGACTTATGGTCACACCGCCAAGCCCAGCTGGATGCGCCGCAACTCCAGGAAGGGCCATCTGGACGTTGCCTGTGACATACTGTACTAAGGCTCTGTGTACACGGACCAAAGACGTATGCAGCACGTGCAGTTCATCTACTGGAACCGCTAAATAACGTGGATGCGGGGTATACCCGGCCAAAACAGGCCAAGCGGCCCCATCTATCGATAAAGGGCCTAATCGAATCGGGGTGACCGGGTGTGGGAGGGCGCCATTAAACCAAACACGGTGTTGCCATGCCGTGAGCAGTACTTCAAGAGCCTGATAAGGCGATAAACATTAGGAAGGTCAGTGGGAGCGTAAACGTGGAACAAATTGTCAGCTCCTTCCACCGCCGGAAAAGTGACCCATGAGTAAAACACCTCAAAGTGGTAAGCCGGATCAGCTTGGACCGCAAAGATGAGGGCGACACCCGCGTCAGGCACTCCATATGCTGTCAAATGAGCTCGGAGCGCAGCGCGGCTATGTGCCGGGATATTTATATTCACAGCCATTAAGACCAAGAATGAAAAGCAACCTAGTGCGCGGCAGCGCAATATAGGGTTAACATTAAAGAGAACACCTTTTAATAACTTCAAGCTTGAAATAACCAATAAAAACATCAATATAGGAGGTTACACCCTCATATATGTTTCCGGAAACATAAGTGAAGGGAATTGTTGTCAAGCACAAGTACTACTCAAGCATCTCGCAGATAAGAAGCCCCACGTTGGTGGCGCCATGTTGCGGGGATTCTGCACATATACAGAACTATGTGCAGGAAAACAGGACCTCGGTGTATAGTGGTGTACCAACCATACACCTTAGTACCCAAAATCCCAATCCAACTAGCTATAGTGTCTCATTCGTTCTCCGTACTACAGCGAAGCTACCAATGATTAGACATCCCAGAACATGGACTCTTACAGGAATCGCAGGAGCAAGAACACTCTTTCATTACTCACTCATAATGTCCACAACGTGCGTATTAAGAGACACAGTATAGTTTAAAATGTTTATTTCAACTAACGTGCTCTGAGACACAGGCCAGTACTAGCAGCATAATGCATAAAGACAAAACAGTAAGCATTGTGACAATTCCATAGAATACAAACGGGGACAGCATTTTATGAAGACAGTGGATAAAGGACTAAAATGCCTTGCCACCCTCCCCGTGCTAGTAACTAGTTTATTATAAAAATAGAAGACCTCTGGGCTTTGTCAGGGGGACCCCCATACCTCAAGAACTAGATGCAAGGTTTACATCATCGGACAAGCACAGCTCTTCTCCCTGGAAAGGCTTTTCTCCAAGTGCCACCACCAGGGAGATCACAATATTAAAAGCACACGAATTTCTCCAGTGCAGCTGTATTTCATGTTATGTCTAAGTGCGAGGGGCTGACCAGAACAGCAACAACAAGGGACGTTGTTTTTTCGACCTTGTACATTGTGTGCAGACGAAAACCACAGAGAACATGAGAAAAGGTGAAAGGCAGAAAGGCAGACAGTTCTAATGTGAACGGTCACAAGCAGAGTCTGGACAAACAAAGTCACAGAGTAACGTGTGCAAAGGAGGCATCATGGCAGCTAGGCCTAAGCTAACTTAGCAATGTCGACAATGAGGCTACAATCCACACTACAAACTATGGTCTAAATATTGTTGGCAGTTAACTTACTTTTGGCAGCACTGTGAGGATCATGGTGAGCTCTTCACCAACTGTTTGCTCAGAAACAGTTGCTCCAACCATATTCTGTATCATAGGAATGAGTGTTGCAAATCGATTTGCCTTGAGATGGCCCTTCTTACTTGTGAGGTTTCGCACCGTGAAAGGCTTTCTGTGATAAATCATGTTGTTATCATGGCCTTAGGTACATCAACTCTTTCGAGACCCTCCTCCCTCCTTCAAAGGCCCTATTCATGAGATCCCCATAGTCCCTAGACTGTGGGGAATGGAGTACTGTCCTGGGGAAGGGGAAATGTTTTTTGGGAAGCTCTAATCTGAGAATTATGTTGTACCATTTACAGCTGTACTAATTGGTACTATTTTTGGCCAGACATCTATTATAGATATCAGACACACAAAACGTGACACACTAACCACTGGCAATAGTTTGGGGTTATCATTCCAAATCATCGTTCTTTTGCCCACCATGCCACTTCAGATTGGACCCAGCCAAATGCAAAACAGTCTTGACCCCGCTCCACTAGGAAGAGTCTAACCTGAACTGCCAAGCCAGATCCTCCCTGAACCGGAACTCAAGCAACCCAAGACTGGTTTCGCCCTTCTGCCGGGTGTAGCTTGTTCAAGACAGATTTGCATATGGCTGTGTCTAAACTGAGGTAGCATGGTGGGCAAAAGAGCAATGAGGTGGTATGCTACCCTGAGTGATTGCCAGTGATTAGACAGATTGCACACATATTTCCCTTCATCTTTTGTGTGTTTGATGAATAATAGATACACTTGTTTGTTTTTCTATTAAGTTATGTTAGTCGGTGACACCTTAGTGTACAAAGGTTGTTCTTCTTGGTCAGGGATTTGCTAATCCACTTTGCAGGACTGGTCGCCTTACTTCACAACTCAGAACATCTATCCTTTCCTGGTCCGTGTTGACTCAGGGGGGCAGCATGGCAGACTCCTATTTTCCGAGTAGTTGGTGCATCGTCTTACAACATTCAAGCTGCACTGCGAGTCGCACAAGTCAACAAACATGTCTATTTTAATCCAAGTAAACCATGTTTATTCCAATTTTATTCCATAACTTTCAAAAGGATTTCCAAGTTCACAACAGACGCAATGTGTTTCCAAGCTTCAGATGCTAAAAGACATACCCATCCAAGCTTTATCAAGTAGCACAATAGAAATTCACAGTACGTCCTGGGCAACCATATGGAAATCCACCCAATGCATTTCAGGCTTTAAGCCCTTCTTCAGGAGTGACTAGAATGTAAAGATAAGCCCATCAACATCTTAGGGAATCTTAAACAACGTCCATGAAATCATATGTAAATCAAGTATGAACATGCAAGCCTTAACATGCGTGTGCAACACTCTTTCAAAACCGCTGTGTGTTGCATACCAAAATTAACCAAAACATTTGTGCTGTCGCTTGTTTCACTGGGGGTGCGTTGTTGCTATGTTAACTGTATTCAGCTGAGTAGCCACATAGTGACCTTCACGTTCAGAAACACTGCCTGTGAGACCAATGTGGCCAGGCATCAAGGAAGAGGAGCCACCACTGCCCCTTTGGGAAGCAGCCAGTGAGGAAGGTGCAAAGGAATTGAGCGCAGACAATACAGGCAAGTGTTACTTCAGGGGAAACCTCCCTCCCGATTCTGCACAACCTCACATCCATTGCAAGCCGGTATGATGAGGCACCTTATTAATGGTGGACTGCCACAGCCTTCCATTGCAGTCAGAAAACCCATCCTTCAACTTCAAGGTCTTTTTGACTACTCTAGTGGAGGCTGCTCCTAGCAGTAGTGGGTACTCTGTAACCTTTCTATGTTGATTGTGTCCCATGTGTTGTTCTCCTTTAGTTCTCCCTTGTTTTTTTTTTAAATTTAATTTACTACCAATTCTTATTTTGTTCTCCTTTTAATCATCTTCTCTTTCATCGTGCCTTTTTTCAATATGTTGCTTTCTTTTTCTGCAAGTCCGGTGTTGTTTACTTTAGTGCACTCCCCAATGCCAATACCAACGCACTAGTCAATGGCCAATAAACAATGACAAAGCCAATAGCTCTCACATTGCCGAGACCTATTGGCTTTGCCAATGCTTGTTAATTAATAGGCGCCTCCACATGAAAGGTCGACACCTTTCGGCCCCAGTCTTTATCGGCCTCCTCAGAACCACAGAGAGACAAGAAAGTTCTGTGAAGATCAAAATAAAACATAAAATCACAAATGTTATCAAGAGTCTCTTTACTCCCTTACACCGTACACCACTTATAGCTAACAATAGTGAAGAACCTGCAGCTCTGTTACTTCTTTTTGTTATAAAGAGCATCATATATGTCTTTCCTCTCTAATGTCTGGTCATCTGCAAACTCAAAATTGGTAATGGGGGAATAGTGTCCATGACTCCCTACATCATCCCACAGGCAAACTGCTTGGAATGGAAATGTGTGCTTCAATGGGGCTTTGTGATACTGAATGAAAATGTGCACCTAACTTGGGCCACTCTGACATTAGCAAGTGGAAACTGATAAGCTGGTGTAATAATCTAAGACAAGCTGTATCAGATCAGTTGATGCTGTCCTGATCTATGTGCTTGAGTGAGCCTTCCAATCATATTTGTATCTAACCGTGTGGGGATGCGGATGGCATTGAGAGCTGTAAGTGGATATAGTGGATTGTAATTGGACAGTAAAACATGCTTGTTTGACAAATGATGGTTGTCCATGGGTATGTGATGGATGCTTTCTTGACATGGCAGCAGCCCTGTTATTTGTGTAATAATTTAAAAAAAAAAAGACTTTTACCTCCTATACATATTGATTAATTTTGCACCTATACCATTTTCCCATTGGGAATTTCGCTTCCTGTGAGGTCATCAGGGTCAGATGTCACATAATATCACTTCCTGTAACATCACCAGGGTGCAGTTATGTGATGTCACTTCCTGTGATGTCATCACAGGTCAAATGGCCCGTTATGCCAATTCCGCTACACCTAGCATTTTGGTGAATCGACATCCATGGGTAAGAACTCCAGAGACTGAACCCCTGATAGCAAGTCGCTAGACAGTAGCATATAATCAATTTAGGAATAGGTGTTGTGTGCAGAAGAATAAAACAAATACATTTGCTTGTCAGAATCAGAATAAGCTTTATTCGATTTTAGTCATATAAAATCACAAAAGCAGACATAACAGATAAAAGAAGAAGACAGTTTAAAACATTATTAAGTCTGGATATAAACATACAATATATCCCAAAAATTCATTTCCCACAAAATTAAAAAAATTAAAAAAATGCACATAGCTCTAAAAGTTTCAAAAGGAGATTATTATACAAAACATGTATCACAAACATTTCAATCTCACATATTTTGATTAATTCTTGGTCTTAACAGAAGTTAAGCATTTGTACTTTTTCTGGCTCTGAGTATGCTTTTTAAAAAACTGGCCATAGCTCCAATACAGCATTCACTGTCTAGAAACTGCAAATATAAGAAAGCTGGTCGGCATTGCCTCCATCCCCCTGACCTTAGTAGAGCCAAAATTCATCTCGATCTCTCCTTTGTATAAAATTTACAAAAGAGAACCACATGTATCGTTGATTGTGGAGATAAATCATCACAAGGACAACAGCATAATTCTCTAGACCAGTTATTCACTTCTGGGTAGCTAATTAATCGATGGAAGTACCCAAATCTAAAACGAGTTAAAACATATCTGTCGTATCCACTTAAGCTACTTAATAGATAAGGTTGAATGTCATATGTTGTTAAAATCAATTGATGCTGTACCACTGTTGGTTTATTTACCTCCAGAGCCAATCTGTTTGCCTCCAGATGACTCATACAGGTTTCTTTAAACTCCTTCCTAGAAATCGAGTTCATTGACTCAGGGCGGTTATAGTAATCAGGGTGCCCGAGGTCATACATAATTTTTTTAATATATTTCAGCCAGGAAATCTTGGCAGCATGGTCCAGCTTCATTGAGTCTTTAATTATTTCTTGATTCAGACCTGTACTACTAGAAGTCCAAATCCTGTGCCAAAGTAACACTGGCTGTGCTTTATTAACATCCGCAATATATGGAATGCCCAGCTCACTATGACAGGTGTAAACAGAGGTGCTGCCGGGTACTGCTAAAATAAACTTTAAAAAGGCATTCTCAACAGACTGAATGGGATATGAATCATAAAAACCCCACACACCCGCACCAAAGGTAGCGATGCTCACACATTTTGCCTGGTAGATCTTAAGAAGTATCTCAGGGGGCCTTCTTCCCAACTTTTTTGCAAAATTGGCCACTGCAGCAGTCGACTTCATAAAAAGAAGACTCCTGCTTTTGACAGCCTGGCGCCAAGAACCAGTGCGATCAAATAAAATACCTAAATACGTGAACATTTTAGTGGATTCTACCCTACTGCTCCCAAGGGGTATGCTTCTACATTTCTGTCTCCCTTTGCCACAGATCATGACGTATGTTTTTTTAGCGTTCAGTTTTAGGCCCAAGTTATCCATAAAAATGGTGTAGGAAGCGAGGGCTTTTTGTAGGCCCATCTGAGTACGGGCCATCAGTACTGCGTCGTCTGCGTAGAGAAGGGAGACTATCGGGCGTTTGTTAATATATGGTGAGTCCCTCGCCTTTTCCACCAATTCTTGTTCCAAGGTGTTTGTATATAGGGTAAACAAGAATGGCGCCAGGACGCAGCCCTGTCTGACCCCCCTCTCTACTTTAAACGACGCGGTATATTCCCCTTTGGTTCCATATCGAACCTTAGAGGTCGCCCCGCTATACAGTTGTCGCAGAAACTGAACTAGTAGTGGATCCACCTTCAATTCCGCCAGAATGTCCCATAGTTTGCTGTGTATAACACAGTCAAAAGCAGCTGTGAGGTCTACAAACTCCAAATAAAATTTCCCTGCTTTAGCCTGGGTATATTTTCCTATTAAAATGCTGAGATTTAAAACCTGCTCCGTAGTTCCCAACCCCTGCCTAAAGCCATATTGCACATCTGTTAAAATATTGGTTCCCTCTGCCCAATTTTGAAGTCGATTTAAAACAATCCTTCCTGCTACCTTCATCAAGGAATCTAATAGAGATATTGGGCAGTAGCAGGCCAGATTTTCCCGATCCCCCTTCTTAAAGATGGGTACAATAATTGACTCTGACCATGTTTTAATAAAACCCTTCACACAGCAGGCTTGAAGGACCCGTGTTATTAGCGGAATCCAGAGTGGAAGATTAGATTTAAACAAATCAATTGGCACCCCGTCTGGACCGGGGGCCTTTCCACTCTTACTTGCATTTATCGCCCCAATAACCTCCTGATGTGTGAATTGGAGATCAATAGATGGAAAAACATGGGAACATCCCCCCAGCTGACTCAGAGGAGCTGTTTCCCTTTCAGTATCTTCCTGTGAATTATAGACACCAGAGAAAAAATCAACCCATTTCTTCTCATCTATTGCAGGCTCTACCGACGGGTTATTAGACTTACTAAAACGGTGCATTCACTGCCCGCCAAAAAGAGGCACTATCTTTACTCAGAGAGGCTTCATAAAGGCTAACCCATGCGTTCTCTTTTAACTCCTTCCTTCCTTCGTGTTTTCCGTGCATGATTATATGCCTTCCTGCTCTCTCTAATTTCCTCCTTGTCCCTCACTGCTTTATGAAGGGCCACCTTTAGCTTCGTATAAAGTCTAGTACAGTTGGTATCAAACCAACCCTGACCACAGGTACGTGTTCCTTTACTTTCCACCCTGAGCAGATTTTGAATAACTGATGTTATTTGAGAAAATGCTACTAATAGGTCTTCATTTTGGGCCTTTTCCTCTAAGCATGTTAAAATTGGATTATAGGCCTTGGTTACAATTTGTTTATTTAACTCCTCTGGGTTACAGCTAGACCATCGCAAGGTATATCCATTTAACTTTCCCAATGATATATTCTGGGTCCAAGCATTTGCTTGTCATTCTGCGCTGCCCCCCAGGAGTCTACTAATCCATCAGAGTCAAGAATTTGTCTGGATGAAGCCACTGCGCTAGGGCTGCTAAGTTGGTAAGAATTGGTAGTGTTAAGCCAGGGATCCAGAATAAGCCACCACCCCATATATAACACAGCAAGCATCGAGTGTGTGATAATGTTGCATAACTGTCTCGAAAAACTCTGGGGAATCAATGTTTGAGGTATAGGAGGCTATAATTGTCAGGAGGCGGTGTTGGAGGCTATAATTGTTAGGGGGCAATCATGCGAACCCGAAATATGTGTTACGTCCCTCGTGTCAGGAGGACGCAGTCATGTTTGAAGCACAGTGATTTGCAAATCAATACGATTGTGCATGTGTATCTACGCATTCCAACTCATGAATCTAATACTACGACTCATTTGGGTTAGTGGTCAGGGAGTGCTGTATAGGGTTCGTGTCCACAGTGATGCAAGGCATTATATAGAAACTTGCTGGAAAGTGACTAGGATTTTGCGCAAACATAGATGACAACAACAAACAGGTAAACATAACTGAGGAAAAACCCACCACACCCACTTTTCCCACCACCAACCCACACTGAACACGCTATCTGCCAGTAATAGTCCCTTTATACACCCTTATTAAATAAAATGATGAATAACACAGTGGAGTGGACCATCAACAGCCTCCTCAACCATGAGATAAGAATAAGTATGACACAGAGCAGAAGTAAATAAGGTCCGTGCTGCGCAGGATAGAATTCATGAGTAGCTCTCAGAAAGTGCCCTCAGCCTACCAAGGAAAATCACTGGTGAGCTTCAGGTAAAGGCAACATATTTGAGTGAGTAAGGTTATAGCTTACCTAGAAAGGAAACTTGATTAGCTGAACCTGAAAGCATGTGAAACAGGAAGGAATTTCAAACAGACAATGTATTGATAATTGTGCATCACGAGTAGAGTCCTCAGATACTTCAAGGGCATCATCAGGACGCCAAATCATGAATTCCCAGTATGTATGACACATCTTAAGTTTTGTGTGATGAACTTCATTACTTCCGTAGGAGAAGAGAACAACAAGGCGTGGCCATTGTGGTGCAGCCACAGTTAAGCGGGATAGAGCATTGCATAGTTAATGCTTTTTGATCATGGGATCTTTTTGACTTCATAGAATCTGCAACTGGCTTCGTGCACAGGAAATGTAATGTCAGGATAAATGGAGAACACTACACGCTGGTGTTCCAGACAGCTGGCCTCTCTATCCAGGTGCAAGGCCATGTCCAGGTCCTTATATTTGACAAGGTGGGCCATGTTCAGGTGCCAGGGGTGCCCAGAGGGGGGTACAGACCCAAGGACTTGTGTGATCTTTCAACACAAAAGAGAGAAAAAAAATATGCTTGCCTAGTGCCTCTTCCAGTAGACACTTAACAAAAGTCTTCATCTTACCTGTGTCTGTAGATTCCGCAGTGTCCACGATGCATAGGTTATTGCACCTAGAGCACACCTCCAACTCATAGTTTCTAGCTACCACCTTTGCCATGTCGGTACCCAGGCAGGCTACAGTGTCCTTCATCCCCTCAGCCCCATCTTCGATAAAGGAGATCCTGAGTTCTGCCTCACACAGTTGATTTGCATGTTTATCCAATCTGTCCCCCATTTCATCGAGGCAGGTTGTGACATTATCAAGCTTGCCATTTATTTGACTGGTATCCATTCGAGTAGACTTTTGAGCATCTCTTGGTCTCCCTCAGACGCAGTGACTGCAGTCTTGGCACCCAAGAAGTCCACTGCCTCCTCAGACATATGTTTAGTAGAGCTCCTAGAGTCAAACATGATCCTGGGCTGCTTAGTGTCTATCCAAGCACAGGCACCAGGCCCAGGAAGTAGTGAGATCAAGGAACATCTGCAACGGAGGCAAGTGGACACATCCCAGGACAACCGGAGCAATGCAGGACAAGCTGCACTAGGCCGGTCCACCACAGGTGCCCACACAGCATCAGTGTTTAGAGTGCAAGGTGTGCCCCAAGTCCCCAAGAAGCCCACATACCCTCAAGGCAATTGATGCAGCATCATTAATAGGCTAGGGCAGGCGCAAGGGCAAAGACCCAGTGGCAATCCAGCGCAAGTAATCATATCAAGAAGCTGGGGGGGCCCATGGGTGGGGCGCACAAAAGAGCACATAGAATGGTGTATCTTCTCAAGTGCAGCGCAGGCATGTGGCAGGGTTCACCGACCCCTGCAATCTCAGCTGGTGCCTGCAGCAAGTCCAAACTGAGGGCCCTTTTCCTTAAGGCCAACTGGCTCCTGTTAAATTCACTGATGACAGGTTATTATTTTTGGGCCCAAGGAGAGGTTTATCATAGATCATCTTTATTTCACATTGCCAGACGTTTTAGGGAAGCCCATAAAAGTGAACGCTTGGGAATTGGTTAGCTCAAGGTCATTCATTTCACTCTCTTAGAGGCACAGTAAGAGGTTTTAATTCGAGTTACTGAAAGCACAAGACATCCCCTCCATCTCCTTGGAGATATTAGCAGGACAGTCCTGTTTGCTATTATGAATTTCAGAATAGGCGCTGTCGAGGCTTACCAAACAGCTTTATCAGACAGCTACAAACATCACAAAGTGGCATTCTCAGGATCATAGGAAGCATGAAAAATGCAGTAGGTTTTGCCTATGGGATTAATAAGAAGCTGTTTGTGCAGGCGAAACCTAAAAACAAAGATATCCGACTTGATATCTGAGTTGACTACCGGGACTCGGCTCAGTACCCGGTGGTGTCACCTGAAGGGAAAATGTATGCAAGAGTAATTTTTATATTCAATTAAAACAATAACCAGTAGATGACAGTGTTGTCCAGTTTTTCCAATATGGGGAGAGAGTGAGGTGACATCTTCACACGGCTCGTGCAGGCACACTAAAATAACTGCCCAAAAAATAGTCATAAAATCGAGTTCAAGAACTTAAGCCCACGTAAAATGTAGAGTGAGATCAAATGAATACTCCTCGGTTGTGTCACAATGAAAAGATCAGGAATATAACACAGCTGTTTCAATGCGTGCAACCAGGGTAAGAAAAAAAAGTTCCACACAACAGCGGATGGACACAGTAATTCGGTTATAATAACTGATAAGAGCCCCCTTTTAATATATATTAAATACAAGAGATTTCACAAGCACAATCATGCAGTAAGTTTCAGTGAAGTACCAGTTCCATGATAAGTAGCCAGTAAAGTGCTCTTTAAAGTGATGTCACTGTGAAAAGTCACAGTGAAATATGCTTCACTGGTAAAGAAAAAATCACATTCAAGATGGCATATACCACATTCAAAACCCTAACATAAATTGGACCCAGTTAGGTACACACACGTACACCCCGTAGATACACATGCACAAAAGTAGGCACATACACACGCACATAGGAACACACACATAAAAACTGCTGCCCTCACTTACCTAACAGCTCACATCTGCTGCCCCTCTGTCATAAAAGCTGCGATCAGATGGGGGGTCATGAGGCAATGACACAAGGCAGTGGCACCAGCTATTCCGGCCTGTGAAACAGATAGGGACTTCTGATCTCTGCTTTCTGAGTTCCCAGGCGTGTATATTCAGAGATAAAGAGTCCTCGAGTCATATCAAGCACAGCAGAAGCACCAGTGCCATTAGATGGGGCGGGGGGTGGGGGGGGGTCCTAGGATTGCGGAAGAGTTGGTGATGAAGCTTTTTTATAATTAAATGTTTGCTTCAATATCAACATTAACATGTAACATGCAAATATACTGAGTGTGTATTTTTCACGTTTAGCTTGACCATAGTAATGTAGGCAGCATTTTAAATGACTTCCGTTTGGTTGCCATTCATGCCCTGTTTTGTAGCTTTCTTTATTTCAGGAGAAACCCGAATGAGCAATCCTAAGGGATATGTTGTTTGTTTTCTGCTCTCATGTGAAAATGGTTCAACCACAATCTTTGTGAAACGTACTAACGGGCACCTGCAGAGAACTATCTGAGCCGAATGTATCTCATTATGTTGCATATAACTGCTAGTCTGAAAGATATTGCAAGTGAGTTTGTTGTGTATTAGCTCAAGAAAAATAACTACGTTGCCTTCTTATCTGCTTGTGCCCTAATCTAATTAGTTCTTCTTCTGAGAGTCATGTGTAGCGAAATATTAGAAATGTGTGATTTAAACTACTGCAAAGTAGACACAGCTTCAGATGTCTTAACTGCTTACTAGCAGAAGCTTCTTTGAAAGATTTCCTTTTTCCCTAACTTAGCACAAGATGCTTTTCAAGCAGATGCCTTTCTAATTGCTTTTAGAAGCAGAAGCCCTTTTTCCCTGATTAGCAGTGAAAGATTGCTCTCTTTATGGGGGAACTGATTTTGCTCACATTTTCTTTTTGGGGCAACTTTATAATAGTTTGTCTTTGTTTTTATCGACTTTGAATTGCTATTGTACTCGTGCATTGATTATTAAGTACAACTAATATTGATGATTTGAGATTGTAATTTTGCTAATCTTTTAATAAACCTTTATGGTTTGGAATTTAATCACTCTCTGTCTTCATCATGGAAGCCTAATGTTCTTCACGTTATTGAACAGTATTGAATTTTGATGTCAGCCTCAGCTGGAATTGAAGATTCATCAGAGGGCACTTGTTGAGCTTGAACTTGCCTAAAAACAGGGAGCCAATCGGTTTGCTACAAAACAACCCTCCACAAGGTGAAGAAAGCACACTTCTTTTCTTATATAACCCTCACCCACCAGGGTTGCCTCTTGGTGGCATTCTTCATCATTGGGTCTATCCCGTTCCGCTGCGGAAGGAGGCGTGCTGCGACCTACGAATTACGTGTGAGCACTTATAGATGTATTAATATGGTAGTTTATTCTGCCCTCTAGTCAGTATGAATAAAAACTGGGAGAGGGAAGAGTGGATAACTATGTATCTGCCTTCCTAAGGGTCGACATGTTTCAAGCCAATCCCTTGGCTTTTATCAGAACCAAGGATCTACCTCCTTGATACCACTCATGGAATAGTGCTGTTGGTGGTAATCACTCTGAAATA
Organism: Calotriton arnoldi; assembly: GCA_963921515.1. Classification (NCBI taxonomy): domain Eukaryota; kingdom Metazoa; phylum Chordata; class Amphibia; order Caudata; family Salamandridae; genus Calotriton; species Calotriton arnoldi. The sequence continues at coordinate 739,141 of CAWUFW010005332.1, forward strand.
CTCTGCATGCTACATATAGGAAAGTGATTATACCTACTTGGTATTCACTGTTTTGTAATCTGCAATACATAATCATGAAAGGGTTATTTTGCCAAAGATTTGGCAGAAACATATTTCAACCAACACGTTTATATTAAATTACTCCAAGTATGTGCTGTTTGTACACATTCTGAACACCACCTCTTAGTGTCAAAACTAGTGAACTAATACATGCCAATATTAGTGGTGAGCACTTCTAATAAAATCAGTGTACCTTCTGACACACAACACAGAACATAAAACATAGAAATAATCGTGAGACACGTACATTATTTAGACAAATGTTTTGCTTCATGGATCCGCCGGTGGTCAAGGTGAGCTTATAGCCACACTCTGCGGAGTAAAGAAATTGTGCCCATCATTTCAGAATAATGTCTATTGCCTGAATCTGCATTCAAGGAGTATTCCTTATATCAAAATCGGCTGTGCTGTACTTACTCCATCAAAGCATCCCCTTGGACATTAACCTAAAGGACAGATACGCACATGGGTCCGTTTATTACCGGTATCATCCCCGTGCGTGGATTTGAATAGCAAGTATCTCTGTCGGCGGTGCGTCCTTGCTATATATGATATATATAAAAAATGATGAGAGATGCCACCACGTATGTCAGAATGTACATTAAAAATACAAATGTTTGAGATGTTCTTCAGAAAACAAGTGGAACATAGATTCATACATAATAGTCACCTTCATGTCTATAGGAAGCTGGCTCTATATTTGGTATACCACTAGGTGGTTATACTGTGCAGTCCAGAGATTCCCCCAGAAGTGTACAGGGCTAAATGACAGCACTAAGTGCTCTATTTGTGGTAGTGTGGGTGAGCAGCTTTAGGCCTAACACAGAGGAGTGTAAGACATTTGTTGTTCACAAAATGGCTAATAAATGACACACAACTCATAAAGAAGATCCACACAATTTTTATAAAAATAAGCTTTGCTCAAGATTTATTTTGTCAAACGTGTTTTTATTAAGTTTTATAAGGAATCATTCAACAAGCATGGTAATACATTTGAACTTTACATTCGGATATAGCTATTAGCAATCTAGTACCTTCTACAGATTCTATCGGGTGGTCCGATTCACATCCCATACAGTTTTCATCAAGTATTACCTACGTGTCTACATTACTGGTTGATACAACAAATGGATAGAATAACAAAAACAAATAAATACATAACATCTGAAGTGGCAGTCCTTTCCCCCCTCTCCTATCCCTCCCTGTGCCCCAGATCCTTTCCTCTTGGAATGCAGATGTATTATTTCTCTCTTTTGAGGGTTGGGGGTGTGAAGAGGAGCTGTAGCGTGGGCGGAAGGAGGAAAAGCAAATCCTAGTGGGGCAAAATTAGTAACCTGGGATGGACTGTGTTTCGGAGTTCCGGTGCAACGGGCCTGACCCTGGAGTAGGTTCCTATGTTCATGATAGGTCCGATTAAAAATGAAACGGGTGTAGTGCTCTGACCCTCGTGGGGCAGGTGGTCAGTGGGAGACCACTAGATAGATAAGTGACCAGGGGACCCCAGGCGTATTCAAAGTTTTTAAATTTGTCTCTGTATATATCACTCATACGTTCCATGGTAATTGCCTGCCATAGCCTTGCATGCCATTGTGTTATGGCTGGTGCTTCTTTCTTCTTCCAGGCAGCGGCTATAGCTGTTTTAGCCACCCCCAAGCAGAGTCACATGATGGCTCGGTCTGCTTTAGTTTAGTATTTCAGGGACGTGATCTGCAGGCCTAGCAACATGACCTCTGGGGAGTCTGGTATGGGATAGCCTAGTATCTCTTTAATTTGAGCTAGGATTTCTGACCAGAAGGGTCGAATCGACGGGCAGTCCCACCATATATGGAGGAAGTCGCCCAAGAGGCCACAACCCCCCCAGCAGAGATTAGATGTGTTAGGGAATATTTTTTTCAGGTTCTCAGGGTACAGATAACAGTCGTACATTATCTTGTAGTGGGCTTCTCGTTGACTTAGGGCGTGACAGTGGCGTTTTATATCTTTCCATAGGGCTTTCCATTGAGTGTCTATGATGTCTCGGCCTACTGTACGTTCCCAGAATTCCAGGTATCGTGGGCGTGTAGCTGGTATTGTGTGAAGTAGTAGTGAGTATAAGAAGGAGATGGCCCCTTTCACTGTGCTGGTTCCCTTCACATATCGCTCTAAGGTCGTAAGTTCTCTAGTCGCCCCTTCTCTTAACCCTGGTTGTAGGACCCAGTGGTGTAGTTGCAGATAATGAAAGTGCTCTGTGTTGGGTAATTGGAAGTCCCTTTGGCAGTGTGCGAATGTTAGAATGTCCTAATTGTGAAATATATCAGCTACGGTAAGGCAGCCGCCTTCCCGCCACGCATCAAAGGGGCCTGGCTGTAGTGCTGGTGGGAAAGCAGGGTGAGGGGAACGTGGTCCATTCCATCTGCCTCAAGAAGTCATCCCATGCTTTGTGTCGTTTTAGTGGGCGTACTGATGTATGCATTCGCCGGTCGGTCCGCCTTTGGTTTCCATAGTAAATTCCATATTACTCTACCTGCGATCGCCCGGTCCATAAGTAACCAGTGTTTATCTGACTCACGTTGGGACCATTCCACCAAGATTCGAAGTTGGGCTGCTTTGTAGTAGAGGTTGAGGTCGGGCAGCGCTAATCCACTCTCATCAGTAGGCTTTCTAAGAAGACAGAACGGCAGCCTTGGTCTTTTATTCTGCCATATGAATTTCCGTAAGAGCGTATGAACCCCGCGCAAGAAGTCTCTTTCGAGTTCAATGGGCAAACTCTGAAAGAGGTGGAGAAACTTCGGTAAGACCACAATCTTGATGGTATGTATTCTTCCTAACCAGGAAAGATAAAGGGGTGCCCATCTCCTTAGGTCAGCCCGCAGCTGGCGTAAAAGTGGGGGGTAGTTAGCTGCAAATAGCCCAGAGAGTTTAGGGGTCAGCTTTATCCCCAGGTATGTTTAGTCTTGCTTGGCCCACTGGAAGGGGGTGGAGGCCACCAAGTCTCTCATCTCCGCCTCCGGTAGTGTTAGGTTAAGGAGGAAGGATTTATGTAAATTAATGCGGAATCCCGCTACCTCCTCGAAGCTTCCCAACTCCTCTCGGAGTGTCGTTATAGAATGTTGTGGGTCCGATACTGTTAACAGGATATCGTCGCCGAATAGTGAGATTTTGTGTTCGTCGGCACCGAATTGGAGTCCCCTAAGTCCTCAATTTTCTCTGAGTCGTGTGGCCAGCGCTTCAATGCTGAGCGCAAAGAGGATTGGGGATAAAGGACATCCCTGCCTCGTTCCCCGTTCCAGAGTGAAGGGGTCGGAGGCTACTCTGTTAACCAAAACTCTTGCACTGGGGGCCACAAAGTTAGCTTTGATCATAATGATAAACGGCTTACAGAAACCAAATCTTTGAAGTGTCAGGAAGAGGAATCGCCAGTCCACACGGTCAAATGCCTTCTCGGCGTCTAAACCGAGAAGAACTGCGGGAATATTTCGTTTGTTTGCTTTTTCTATTAGGTGGATCACTCTGCGTACATTATCATGAGTCTGTCTGCCCTTGATAAATCCCGATTGATCCGGGTGGATTAACCCCGGCATCAAGTTTTCCACACATGTGGCTAGAATTTTTGAGTATAATTTAGCATCCAGGTTCAAGAGTGCTATGGGACGGTTCGATCCACATTGCCTTGGATCTTTTCCGGGTTTGGGAATCACGGTGAGCAGAGCTTCATTCATAGTGTGTGTTGTTTGTTTAGTAGTAGCTATGTGATTAAAAAGGCGGTCAGATGGGGGATCAGTTCTGTACTGAAAGTTTTGTAGAATTGTGTTGTCAGGCCATCAGGGCCAGGAGATTTGTGTAGTTTTAGACTATTGATCACCCTCCGCACCTCTTCCTCTGTGATTGGTTCCCCTAGCTGTTCGTTCTGGAGCGATGTGACCTGTGGGAGCTCCACTGTGTCAAGATATGCTGTTTGAGTCTGAGAATTGAGTGGGTCAGCCGTGTATAGTGTACTATAGAATTCCCTGAAAACTTTTGCTTTCCCCGCATCGTCATAGGTCTGTGAACCTGAGGGTTCCCGAATGTCCCTGATGTAGTCCTTTTCCCTCTTAACCCGTAGTTGACGAGCCAGATGTGCTCCCACTTTATTGCCCAGTGCATATGAGGTCTGTTTAAGTCTAAGCAGAGTCAATTCCGCCCTATTCGAATAGATCGCATGGAGTTTCCCCTTCAGGGCTGTGACCTTTCTTTGAGTTGCGTGTGTAGGGTTGGCCTTGTGTGTTTGTTCCAGCGTTTTCAATTCCCCTTCAAGGGTCAGTCTTTCTGCTGTTCGTTCTTTGTTAAGAGCCGCCATTAGTGTTATGCATTGGCCCCTAGTTACGGCCTTGAACATGCCCCAATTGTTCATTGGAGACGTGTCTTGGGGATCATTTAGCTGGAAAAATTCCCTAATTGAGGTGCGTAAGGCGTCGCGTAGTGTTTTGTCTCGCGCCAATGCACTGGGGAAAAACCATCATTTGAATTTAGGTTTAGGGCTGTGCCCCTCCAAGGTGACCGCCACTGGTGCATGATCGGAGATGATAATAGGGTGTATGGTGGCATCTCAGACCAGTTTATTAAGGGCTTGGCTCATGAAGATGTAGTCTAGTCTCGAGTAGGTGCGATGAATGTGAGAGAAGAATGTGTAATCTTTATGGTCTGGGTGTGCTTCCCTCCAGGTGTCTCTAAGACCCAATTCATGGATAGTTTGCTTCAAATTCTTTGGGAAGCTACCTGCGTGGGTGTGTGCTGTCATTCCCGGAATGCCATGTCAGATTGAAGTCTCCCATCATCATTATGTCTCCCTCTGCAAAGCCCCCCAGTAGGGTCAGGGTATTTGTGTTAGGCACATAGATTGCTGCAAACGTGCATAGGCACCCCCATATTCGACCCTTTACCAGCACTACTCGCCCCTCCTTGTCGGTTTTATAATCTGTCGGTTGGAATTTGAGGGATGAGTGAAAGAGGAGGGGGACTCCGTTGTGTTTTGTAGAGGCAGAGGATTTATAAATTAGGGGTATGCTTTGTGTTTTATTCTGTGGTCATCCGATCTTTTAAGGTAGGTCTCCTGGAGTGCCACCACATCATAATGTTGGTCAGTGAGATATTTCCATATCTTCTGGTGTTTAGAGGGGGCGTTCATCCCTCTAACATTCCATGTCAGCGTGGTGATCATCATCTTGGCTCTGTATACTGTGTTGCTAAATCTTGTGCACACTTCTGTATCTGCGAGCCCCCTTTTGTGATCTCCTCCAGAGGGCAGCTCTGATTTCCAACCCCTCCCGGTCTTTCGTCGGAGCTTATCCAGTGTGAGTAGCCCCATGTTGCACCGTCAGCGCTGCTCCCGCCTCCCAGTACCTCGTACATGAAATAAAAAGTGAAAAAAGAAAAACGTAGGAAAGTGAAAAAATAAACTGGTGTTTAGCTTTGACATCTGTAACGTTGGGACAACGTGTCCCTAGTTCGGGTCACCAACGTGGTGTCCGTTCATTACTTGAGGCGAGTCGGACCATGGTTCGCCACCGAGATCCGTTCAATGAAGTTATGTTGGAAGACAAGTTCTGCTTCTTTAGTGTGAGTCCTGTGGGTATTCCCCAGTTACGCATTTCCAGTCGTTGGCCCTCGATCCTTCAACTTCCAGTGAAGTTCTCTGGTTAGGAATGGAGAATAAGGAGTGATGTCATACTCTCCAGAGTTTTGGGAACATCGGTGATTGCCGTTGTTCAGCTATGGCATAGCGAGTGAGACTGGGGTAGCTTCTTTGAGTCCCATCAGGGGGCCGGGTCTCTCAAGTTATCTCAGGGGTGCCTTGTTTCTTCTGCGATCTGGGGAGGCGGCGGGTTTGCCAACGGTTCCCCTTTCCCGCACCCTGCTGGGGGCCATCCTGATGGTCTTTGCCAGGCGCCTCCGTATCAGCTTCTGGTGGTGGAAGGCCCAGCACTTTGAAGGCCTCCTTGACCTCAGTTACGTGGTGTGCTTTATTACGGTATTCGAGGCCTAGGCCAAAGGGGTAGGTCCAGCGGTATCTGATGTTGTCTTGCCTGAGTTTCTCTGTGACTGGTCTGAGCTGTTGGCGGCGAGCTAGAGTTGCCTGTGCTACATCTTGGTATAGTTGACAGGCATGCCCTTGGAACTTTACTGCCTCTAGTCTCCTAGCCGCTTGTAGTATGGCCTCTTTGGTCTTGAATGAGTGTAGCTTTGCCAGGATGTCCCGAGGTCTACGGTTCTCTCTTTGGTTGGGCCTCCCCACTCTATGAACTCTGTCGATTTTTATTTTTGTTGTTGCTGACCCAAGTGTTTCGGTGAACAGGCCCGTGACAAAGGCCTCCAGATCTGGCCCTTCTGCTCCTTCTTCAAGATTGCGTATTCGTATATTTTCCCGCCTTGATCTATTCTCCAAATCCTCATTTTTCAGCATGTCGGCTTGCAGTTGGATTTGGAGGTCTCGTGTAGTTGTTGTCAATTGCTCTGTTCTTTGTTCCAGATTTGCAGTTGTAGATTCTATATCCATTACTCTGGCCCCCACCAAGTCGACATCCTGTTGTAAGTTGGTGAGTATACCACCACTAAGGTCAGCCCTGAGCGAGTACATGGATTGCGCTATGTCCGCCTTTAACTCCTCTCGCAGTTCTTGTTTGAATTCCCTCAGGGAAGCAAGAAGGTCTTCCTTAGACAATGCCATGATGTTTTCCCCTGTGATAGGCACCTGTGGCTCTTTGTTGGCTGTGGGGGTGAAGTAGGAGGAAACTCTATTGTTTTGCTGTTTTTTTGGCGGCATAGATGAGCCCTATGTCGGCACCGGACTCGCTGATGTCTCGTTTCTCCTAGCTCTCAGCGGTGCAGGGACCTAGCCCTTACGCTTCTTTCCCTCCTACAGGGAGGTTCTTGTGGCAGGGTAAAGTCATTCTGGGGCCTGTTTTGGCATCTTTCCTCCTACTGCGCAATGCAGCCCTGTTGTTACACTGCTACGCTGTCTCTCTTCTCACCATGATAGGCCTTCGTACTGATCAGCCGCGCGGCTGTGAGTCGCTGCTCTTTCCCTGGGGGGGGGCCGGGTGGGTAAGCGCTCAGAGGGACGATCGGTGGGGTCGTCGCCCCCGCTAGTGCCTTGGTGTCACGATAGCTTTGACCGTTCGCTCCGTTGACTATGAAGTGTCTCGGCCGGGCGCCATCTTGGAGTCAGGCACCCAGCATTTGCCGCTCCGCATCGCTTCAGATCCCCCGGTCAATGGTTTCCAGCTGGGTCCCCGGTGCTGGTGTGTGTGTGCCACTAGCTCTTCAGCGCCGGGACTTCACTGGATTCCCCCGCGGTGGCCCCCGCGCCTACTCACGGGGTTGACGCCTTCTTCCACCCTGCCTACCAGGTCACGCGCTCCCCACTGACCGGTGTCATCTATACGGTGTTTGGTGGCCCCGGGTTTGCCTTCGGGCATGCGGTGCCGCGATCAATCGGCGGTTGTCTTCAGGGCTATGCCGCAGCTGAACTTTCTCACACGATTTCCTCCGTTCCGGCCACGGGCTGAGCTCCGACCGGGGCCTAGCTCTCACCGGCCTTCTTGTTATCGGTCACCATCCGGGCTGCATCAGTCGGTCTTGAGCGGTCCCTGTTCACGCTCGACACTCACCAGAGGTCCACAGGCAAGAATCTTCAATTTTGACAGCAGATTTGTCTAGTTAATTGTGCTTAATTGGGGTCTCGGTGGTGGAGCCATCGTGGATTACGTCCACACGGCCATCTTGGCTGGCTACGCCCCGCCTCAAGATTTATTTTTAGACAAATATCTTCCAAAAAAAAGGTAAGTATGTGTTTAAATAGAAAATCTTTTCAAGTTCAAAAGTGGACACAGTGCAATTTTCAGACTTTGCAATGTTAACCTATGGAGGAAAAAAATAATGCCATTTTACAGGTAATTATACCACTTACAGTTCTAGTCTTCGGGTTGCAGGGTCAGCAAAGAGCAAGGTTCAGGCAAGCACAAACACTGCACCACCAGCGGCACAGGGACGGCCGGGTGCAGGGTGCAAACACAGCATCGGGCACCCAATGCAAATCAAGGGAGGAACCTGGATTTGAAATGAGGCTGCAGGCAATGAACTGGAGGCTGCCTGCAGGAGACCAGCAACAGCAGAGGTAAGTGGAGATGCTGTGGGTCATAGGGACACCTTTGGTCGAGCTCCCCAACGCCTAGAGGCTTTGGGTGCAAGGGTGTCCTTTGAAATCGGGTTTTCTTACCGGGGCGGGTTGCAGCAGGGGGAGCCTTTAGATTCACACTGCAGGCATCGTTGTGGAGTCCGGGATGGATCAGGCAATACTGGACTTGGACTCAGGATCGCTGGGAAACCTTTTCTGGATTGGTGGGCCACCTGGACACAGACTGGAGGCATCGGGTGCAGAGTGGTCAGGGATTGCGGCTCGGTAGGGCGCCAGAGTCTATTGGGTTGATTTCTTTGTGGACAGAGCTGCTGTCCTCTGGAGTTCTGGCCTTCTTCAAAGCCAGGCAGTCCTCCCAGGGGTTTGTGGAGGTCGCTGACTGCAGGACAGGCATTGTTTCTTCGTAGAATCTTCGAGGGCTGCAGACAGACCAGTAGGGCTGGGGCGTAGTCAGTAGGCGTCTTCAGTCTTCTTCTGCATGGCGCCTTCTTCGTCCTTCTTCTTCTTAGGTCAGCAGGAACTAGTTTCAGGGTCTGGGGGAGCCACCTAGATAATAGATTTCAAGATGCTGGGGTCTGAAAGGTGTTCTTCACCTCCCCTCCTGCACCTTAGGGGTGGAGTTGGCAGAGGTGGGCACACCATCTATTCTTCCTAGTTTTCCCACCTAAAGTGGGGGTGTAAACCGAGGGCTGCCATTTGCTGCTAGCAGCAGAGGCTGGGGGTCACATTACAAAGGTGGCAGGCCGTTGAAGCTTCCCTCTCGAGCACTGTGCCCATCTTGGGGGAGGAGGTGTGACATCTCCGCCCAGGATGTGCTTTGTTTCTGGTCCCAGAGAGTGAGGGCGCTCAACCCAGAGGTCTAGAAACATGTCTGGTGGTGGCAGCTGCTTAAAGACAGTCTATGACCACACTAGGGTTGGTAGGTTTTCAAGGGGTACCTCTGAGTACATGGTTCAATGAATCTCACACCAGCATCAGTGGGGGTTTATTGAGAGGAGTAGTTTGGTACCAAACACTCCTGGGTTCAGAGAAGCCATCATGGTGCTGGGAAACTCGAGTTTTCAGCCCATGTACTCTCTATGGCTTCCCTGGCACTTACAATATTTAAGAATGGACTTAAATATTGTAGGGGCTTATCTGCTCAGGCAGATATGCCCACAGCTGTGGAGTAGTGCACCCTGCCTTAGGGCTAAAAGGCCTGCTAGAGGGGAGACTTATCTATACCTTAGGCAGTGCTAGTTGGCACGGCATATGGGCAATGGGTCATGTCAGATTTGCACCAGGCCATGCATCCTGCAGTGCCTGTCTGCCTGGCCTAGATGAGGGGTCCCTAGGGGACCTTCTTCAGTCCCAATGCCCTAGGTACCCAGGTACCATTTACTAGGGACTTATTGACCTGAAGGGCTAATTGTGGAACAGTTTTAGGGAAGAATCACTGGCACAGGGGACCTGGTTGGCAGGGACCCTGTGTACTACAATCGAAACCACATCATTTTCTAGGCAAAGAGCGGGGGCTAACCATGTCCAAAAAGGCACTTTCTCGCAATGTCCAAGAGTGTATATATGTGTTAGTCAGGATGCATATCTTGACTAAACCATTGAAATCTAATATTTCCGAAATCAGCATGTTTCTATATGTATGTATCTCCCTTGTATACATGTTTATATATATATTTCTCTCTTGGTATGCAACCTTACATATGCTGGTTGTTTTGTGTAAGTATTGATATATTATATATTTCATATCCAGATAATATGTATTCAGTCATTTTTATTCAGTTATTCCCCTTTGTTAAAACATCACAACCCCTCTTGAAATTCAGCTGAGAAACTGTGAAATGAGTTTCAGCTCCATACAGGCTCCTTTTATTTCCGCGAGTAAAACCAGGAAGTAGTTCCACTTGTGGCTGCCATTTTGGATAGCAGGCGGTCTAGTCTCCCCGTCGGAGACCAATAGGGTGCAGTGAGGATGCATTGCCGACAGAGATAATGGCTATTAAAACCCACCCACAGAGAGGAGACCTGTAATATCTTGGCCCCGGTGCGTATCTCTCCTTTGGGTGGATGGTCAAGGGGATCCTTTGATGAAGTGAATACGGAACAGCCGGTTTTGATATATGGAACGCCCCTTGAATACAGATTCAGGCAATAGACATTATTCTGACATGAGGGACACGATTTCTTTACCTCGCAGAGTGTGACTATATGCTCACCAGCGGATCCATGAATTAAAACATTTGCCTAAAAACTTTTGTGTCTCACGTTTATTTCAATGTTTTATGTTCTATGTGTTGTGTGTCAAAAAGTACACTGATTTTATTAGAAGTGCTCACCACTATCATTGGCATGTATTATTTCACTAGTTATGACGTTGTTCAGAATGTGTATAAACAGCATGCACTTGGAGTAATTTAATATATACCTGTTGGTTGAAATATGTTTTCTGCCAAATATTTGGCAGACTAACCCTCTCATAATTATGTTTTGCAGATTACAAAACAGTGAATATCAAGTAGGTATGATAACTTTCCTATATGTAGCATGCAGAAAATGTGAGAGCGATTAACAGCAACAGCACTACAGGAGTGGTATCAAGGAGGTAGATCCTTGGTCCTGTTGAAAAGCTAAGGGGATGGCTTGAAACATGACGACTCTTAGGAAGGCAGATAGATAGTTAGCCACCCTTCTCTCTCCCCGTTTGTATTCATACTGACTAGAGGCCAGAATAAATAATAGTTTACCTACTAGCCAGGTATTTTTAAGGTTTTCTTTCCACATAAAAGTAAACCCCCCCACTCCTATTGTCATCACCATATTAATTCATCTATAAGTGCTCCAACGTAGGTCTCAGCACGTCTCGTTCCACAGCAGAACAGGATGGACCCGGCGATGATGCATGCCACCAAGGGGCTACCCTGGTGGCTGAGTCTTATATAAGAAAACAAGTGTGTTTTCTTCACCTTGTGGGTGGTTATTTCATAGCAAACTGATTGGCTTCCTTTGTTTTGGTTACTAATCCGAAGAAGGATGAGCCTCTCTGTCCCTCTATCTCCCCCTCATTTTTGATAGAACTTGAATTTCCACCAGAATTCGCACAGAGCAAAACACCCTACCAATTTGATAGCAGTGGATGGTTTCCACTGAGGCTAAGGAGGTTCAGATTTGCCCCGAATGGAGTTACCATTTGCCCCAACCCAGTCTACAATGAACACAGTTACTGGTGTGAGTGGGCCTGTTGACCTAAACTCACCGAGGGAGATCTGCCTATCGTTACTGTCATGTCCTTTAGGCTACTCCTGTCATGTATACCCCTTTTTACATACATTTGTCCCATCCACACAACAATAACGGTTCTGAACCGGTGACCTTTTACCTAGTAGCTTGCTCCTGTCTCTGCGACACCAGGCTCTCAGTATTCTATCATAATCTCTGTACCTGACATACATAAACATGTCCTCAGGCACGGTATAATTATTCTGTATAAGGGTCATCACTTGACCAACAGCCAGCTGTGCATGATCGCATTTGTTTGGAAAAAAATTCATGATTGTTTTCAAAACAGTTGTGGCTGTTTTCCAAACATATTGATTCTAGAAGAAACCCTGGAGTGACCACTCTAGTATATAAGACTCTTAATCCCCCCTGCAAATTAGAGGAGAAGTCCTTCCAAGCTGACACGGGGTCCTGCATGCTGAATCTTCGACACGCAGCGGTCTGACATCCCTTGCGGGCTATCATCCTCGAAGCAGAGACGGGGTCCTTCATTCTCAACCATCAGGTGACGGGGCTGGTTCTTCCCTAGGGGTTAATTGGCTACTTACATACATATACACATATACATACTACACTTACAGATCTAGGCTAGGTACATTTAGGCAAATTACTTATGGCGCGCATTTTAGGAATATGCAAGTGCTACTGTTTTTATCTGAACTGCTTATGTTCATCTTATTAGCACTATGGTGGAAATGTATCTACTATTTACTATCTTGGTACTTGCAATATCTTCCGTATGCTTCTGTCTCCTGATTGTCGCAGCACATATGTTTTACACAAGGCTGTCGCTGGACCAATAAATACTTATTGAATGTCCTATTCACCATCCTGTGTATTTTCTGAGAGCAAGCAAGCACTAGTGAGCAAAAAGTACTGTGCTGTTTTCCACGATCCCGGAGGAATCAGGGTTGTCATGTTCAGTGGTTGCCACAAACTACCTACACCACTGTAAGATATAGGGGGGTGGTAGTGGCACTGTAGAGCTAGCTGGTCTAATGGCTGACATATCCTGTGGGTGTGTCCGGAAGCGGTTGAGACACCAAGCCCTCAGTTTAGGTCATCCAAAACGCGCAGGTCCTGGGGATTCATAGGAACTACACGACATGGCGCCGCCAACGTTGGTCTGGTTCTTATATTAACAGTAAAAATGTGAGTAGTTCAGTCGTACTTTCTCAGAAAGCCCTACTCACACTTTTTCAGAGACGTCTGAAGTGGGAAGGGAAACCCACCTGGGCTGAGCAGATATACTCTTTGTATTGGCTGAAGGTTTAACAAGCTTGTAAAGGAAAAAGTTCCCACATTGTGCAAAACGCTCAGTCACTAAAATCCGTTTTTTTCTCTACTCCTGAGAATGACTGAGTCATCGAGTGGTAGTTCTCGGGTGAAGAAGAATTTGCAAACGCTCTTAACATCACAGAAAATTGCAGATATGCAGTAACTCTAAAGCTGTTGGAAAACGGTGTACCTGTAACAGGTGGCTGTGTTACATTCATGTTTGAGGCACACGAGGTGTTCCGATCAGAGGTATTCTATTCTTGGGTTCAGTTCCCGCCTGCAGATCCACAGACTAAATTGTTCCACACATACATTCTAGTTGAACCACTGGAAGAATACATTCCATACGAAGATATTGAAGTCCCGTTAACTTACCAGCAATACAGAAACTAGTTTAAAGGCGCCCTCCCACACACAACATCTGTTGTGAGACTCGGTCTGCTCAGTATAGAAGGAGCGACTTGGCCGGTCTTAGCGACATACACTCCACATCCCGAGATAGATACACTACCAGTGGATGAAGTCCGTACAATATACAAAGACATAGTCAGGCTATACAGACACATTGTCCAGGTCGTCATGCGAACAGTAACAGTCCAACCTGACAGAAATGCTCCAGCTGGTCCACATCAGACCACACTTACAATTAACCCACAGACACTGAAATCAGTAATAGGGACAATACTGTCCAAACGGGAGCAAATTCCGTTCTGGATAGCACAAAAAATTACACAGCTGGAAGCAGTATTTTCCCATACGGGTTCGCAGGAAAAACACAGAATGTTGACCATTTGCTTGCCAATGGGGATAATTCCCTCGATCGAGGATTGTACCACTTGGGGATCAACCTTTGCTGCAGTATACATCAGAATACACGGTACCCCTTCCATAGCAGTTGTTCCAGAAGTATTGAAACAGATACAGAATGAGTACAGGGCAGGGCCTGCCCTGGACTTGGGGATGAAACTGTGGGTAATTTTGCCCCAGTCTCTGCAATCATGCTGAGCAACATAGAGAGGGAGGCAGCAGCAGTGGCCATACACAGCCACCTAAGGGAAATAGCATCTATAAATAAGGAGCAAGAATTACCAAAAATTATCGAAGAGACCAATGCTGCATTAGGTAGAGATAATTTGGGAACCAAAGCAGGGAAGCCAGAAATGGCGGGTAGTCCCGACAAGGACAACTCAAAGCAAGCACCCACTTCTTCTAAAAAGAAATGGGAAAAAAAAACTCTAAAAATAACAATTCAGAAAAGAATTCACAATCAAGGGTTGGGTCTCCCCAACGGGAGTCCTCTGACAAGAGGTATAACCTTAGGAATCGTGATAACATTAGGAAACCTGACAAGTATCAGGATACTGATACACGTTCCTTTTGTTCCTTTCAGGGTATATCAAAAAATTCAGAGAGGGACAGGCGATCAGAACAAAAGCAAGAAGATCAACCACAGACAAAAATGGAAACACATCTAAATTCAGATTATATTATCAAACAGGAAGAGCAACCTAAAGCAAAACCTCAATTCAAAAAGAAGAAAGTAGCTGGCTTAAAAATTAGACATGCCCAGGTTACTGAGGACTCAGCTTCTAAACGGGGAATGGGCTCTGATGATGCTAGACAGCGCGGCAGAAGTAACAATAGCTCGCCACAACCTGAAGGATTTTTTGGTGACGACAGTATTAAATGAACACATCACAGTGGAAACACCTGATACGAGAGTTAGTGTCCCACATCGATTACTCAAAATTAGGCTCTAAATAGACGGGGACATCTCAAGAAAGGTTAAAGGTCTCTTTTGGGAGAACTTAACATATAGATAGTACATACTGCTAGCAGAAAAAGATTGGCCGCCTGATTTTGTGATGGATTGCCTAAGAGGGCAAAGCGTTATTTTGCCTGCTTTCTCTGACCTCGTTCCAGAATCTTTAAAACATTCATACGCACCGGAGTGGGTGCTAGCGCTAGCTCTGGCATTATACCGCAACCATGTAGGGTGGGACGTGGAGTCTACTCACCACAAAATCCCGTTAAAATCTACTCCAAATCCACAGAGGCAGTACCCTATTAAAAATGATGCAAAAAGACAGGTCAAAGATATCCTAGATCAACTTGAATACCAAGGTGTGATTGAGACTTGCACCTCACCGATGAACAATCCTTTGTTTCCTGTAATGAAACCTGACAACACATATTGTCTAGTTTTAGATTACCGACATTTAAACACATGCACACTAACATTTGCAGTTCAAAATGCACATAGTGCTGCATTAATGAATAATATTGTGCGGAAGAAATACAAAACAACATTAGATATCTCGAATGGATTCTTCTGCCAAAATATAGCACCAGACAGCAGATATTTGACAGCATTCTCTGCCCTAGGCACTCAGTGAACATTTTGTCGTTTGCCTCAGGGGTATGAGAACAGACCGGGGCTATTCTCGGCAAGAGTGTCATAAATATTACAAACATGCGATGAGGAGGCTGTGTCCTATGTAGATGACATCTATCTGATGGACAATGAATTACTTTAACACTTGTGCAGGGTGAACAACATAATTGTGGGATTCGCCAAATTGGGCTAGAAATTTAATTTCAAAAAATCAAAAATTGCCCATCTCAATGTCCTGTTTTTGGGATATGAGCTCTCAAGGGAAGGCAAGAGCCTGGCAGCCGCCTTTTTAGAAAAGTGTGCGCTGCTCCAACCTCCAAAGATTCTCAAAGGTTTGAAATCCATATTAGGATTTCTAAATTTTGGCAGAACATACATTCTACATTATGCAGAAAGAGTAAAACCTTTCTAAGACTTAATCAGACCTGGTTTCACACCACATCAGTGGACATAGCAACACACTGATACTCTCCGTTCAGTTCAGGCTGACATGATAGCATTCAAACATTTGCACACATGTGTGAATTCTACCAACTTGGTGATCCGGGTGCTCCTGGGTTTATCAGGATATACCTACATCACTTTCAATGAAGGTGAGACAGTCCCGACTGCATACATATCACATTTATACACAAATGCTGAAATGTGATTTGCGGCAACTGAAAAAATATTGACCACAGTACAGACTGCTGTAGTGAGAGAAAGAGCACTAGCACAGGGGAAACGCATAATCGTTGTAATCTAGGTACCAACTTCAGAAGCTGTTATCAAAGCGAGCATTCCAAATGCAAAAGCACTGCATCCGCGATGGGTTAATTCTCTCACTGCAACAGATGTAGATTCCAAGGGTTGCACAATTAAACATAAATTGTAATGGGAACAAGTGGCAAAGCTGAAAGCATGCCTGCCACTGGCTCAAGTTATTCACACCTTGAGTCATCAAAGTGTTGGCGTACATGTGAAGGGAATTCACTGGCTAATGAAGCCGCCAAGGCGACAGTGTGAACTGCTGCCGTTGCTGAAATCACTCATTCTAGCACAAGGATAGACGGAGACATACTAATAGCTGTCAACGCCTCAAAGAACGGCTCTGCTGTTCCAAAAGGCTTGCCACTCAAATATTCCTATAAATTAGATGCGCAAAACACACCATTTACTCAAATTCCAGAAGTGAGGGATAGATCTATCCCTAACATGGCCGCAGATTAGGTTTAATTCTAGCTGCACACGAGGGTCTGGGCTCGGCACACAAAGGGTCACTGCTACAATTTCATTACTGAAGCAGCGATTCTGGTGGCCAAGTTTGTCTAAACAAACCAAGGCTTATGTCTTAAAGTGTGGCATCTGCCAGCAGATGAAAGGTTCCACCGTAGCACGGCCACCACAAACACCATTACTCATTTCAGACAGAACTCCCGCATGTGTCTATTTGGATCACTGCGGCCACTTAAATTCAGACGGTGGCAGTAGATTCATGCTCTAGTTTTCTATGGGTTTGGCCTCAGCGCTCGGCTGATGCTCAAACTGTTATAAAGGATTTGCGAGTCTTCATCGGGACATATGCAATTGGCACGTTACGTTCTGACCGTGGCCCTGCATTTATCTCTCTGGCTTACAAAGAAGCCATGCAAAGTATGGGCATGGCCTTGTGGTACTCCTCCCCCTACCATCCTGAGGGAAATTCGGTGGTGGAGAAAAAAAAACGGGACCTAAAGCAATCCATAACAGCAAGGGTATTAGGTGCGGGCGGTAGTTGGGTCAATCACCTATATGGGGTCCAGAGGGCACTAAACAATTATTCCAAGAAAATCCTTGGGAGTACCTACCCCCTATGAGATCCTGTTTGGGACAAGAATGTGAGTACCTGACCTCGATTGTGCCAGCACAGTGGTGGATAAAAAACATTTGAATTGAATGATCGTTTGGCTGTTTTACAGGAACTCAATGAATTCTGGGCATTACAAAGCAACAACCAAGTAAAACGCACCTCCATCGGGGAAGTGAAACCGGTTCCGGCAAGACCTGTCTGGGTTCCGAAGATTGGGGACCCATTCAGAAAAAGGATCGTGGACAAGAAGGAGTTTGGGCCATCTTATAGAACACCTGTACCTGCCCTGGTGGTTCAAGGAACAAGAAGAGTACTTCTTCTGCCTCTTGCGTTTAAAAAAGAAAAAAGATTTGTCACCATTGATCTGATCAAACCACACTATGTAGCCGATTCTCAACAGAAGGCCACGTAGAATCATGGGTAGCCGCAGATCACCTCTCGCTACTCTACAGGAAGTTCAGATGGAAAGACTAATAACGTTTCAAGACTACTCTGCGCAAAATGCCGGAGTATCAAATAACGGAGTACCTGTTGAAATTGAACAACATCCAAATGAAACTGAAACACAAATTGCAATTTGGCCCAATAATGAAGTTTACATCAATGTGCTTTCACAAGAAGCAACTGCCAGTTCTTCAAACAATGATGAGCTCCCAAAGATAGCTCGAACTGTGTCTGGCTACTTCATCAACTTCAATGACTTTTCTTCAGATCCAAGTGAACCTGAGCAAATGCCATCCATTTCTAAAAAAGAAAATTCCGACAATTCTATCTTTGGCTGAAAAAGACTTACTTGGTGTCCCCTTGGCTGCATCTTTGGTTTGCACTAGGGATCCTGTTTCTCTTAATTTGGATTGGTATAGTAACTGTCTTTTTCCTACTACTGAATGGACATTACCTCCCACAACGCTCTGCTGTACAACCTGTGAACTTGGTCCTGAAACCACATGCGTCATCACACCGTGAACAAAGAGACTTGTCCTTTGTGAACATTACAGCAGTTCCATTACCGGATGGTATAGTTTGGGATAGGGTTTCATATGATGTATTTGGTCCTACTGAACATTTGAAAATTCCACACGTATTTAAAATTTCAATGAATAATTTCATTACCCCGATTACAATCTGTGATGATTGGGACATTAAGACTGAAAATATTATGCTCTCAGATTTAGAACAATCTACTGCATTTTCTTATAGGGAATATTATGAAGATACACCTGACTTCGACAGTATGTATTGTTACCAGCATTATGATCATCACTTTTTGCACAGAGCTGGTGTCCCACGCACTGGTAACACTTACCATCAATGGGAATATTGCCCGACACCACCGAAAGGTAGTTCTGCCACATTCACACAGAAAGCTGCGTACTTTTCAGGGTTCAATACATCAGACCCAATGTCATACTATTATAAGCTCGATCAAATGAATGTAACTGCGAAGAGAATAATGCTGACAAATACCAAACTTATATATTCAGCACCTTTTATCCCCCAACTGTCTATACAAGGTTTCAACTATTGGAGGGACACAATAGACACAAAATCCATCTGGGGACAAAAGAATGGCAGGTTCAGGGAACGAAGGCTTTATTTAGAGCTTGCCTCATACCATTACAGATAATATTCCTGAACAGAACAGTGCAACAGACTACCTGTTACGGGTTTGCAAAAATTAAAGACCTCAAAACACCACGCATCCCCTTACCCACACCTATTGAATGTATATTAAATAACACACTGAGAAGTGAGGAGATGCTGGGTGCAATGATACAGAATGGTACATACAATTCATCAGCTCCCAATTGAAAGGGATGGTTGGTTTGGCCTATCGACACAAATAAGTGTCAAACAAGATTCAAGGGTACCACCGGAGGGTTTAGTATCCATAGGCCTGACCCACGCTATGTAGATACAGATGACCCAGAGGTAGTGACTTATTATAGTGTTGGGAAGTTGTGCCTAGAGTGGCTAAAAACTTCAACACTATTACAGGTCGAAACAACACTTGTCCCTTCTAGCTGACAACATGGATCTTAGGGATTTCTTGCTAGGTCCCAAGAAACTGCTTAAGAAATGCTTCTTATATGCCATCTACAATGAACTATGGAAAATCTCCCAACAGGATGCTGCTGAGAGATTACATAAAATTGATAGGATTAACCTAGAAAAGGCCTTGGCTGTGGTAGACAATGGTATGACCACACTTTCTTCATGTATTTATTCACTGGGCAACATTGTGTCCTTGGCAATTGACATAATGGAACAAGATTTGTCTATTTTACAACACGGGCAATCTCAATTGTGCTCCATGTATGCTTTTAAGCTGGATGCTACAATCATTGTGTTCTGGCCATGTGCCATGGCGGTACATTAACGGCCCAAATCTGTTTTCGGCTTATAATCTGACCGACAGAAAGTTGACCATGGCACGCAGAGATGCAAAGTACACCATGTTGCTCATTGAAAAATTAGAGAAGTTACCTTTTACAGTAGCAGAGTCACCGTCTATGGAATGGTTAATTCATGGCTATATCACACTGCCAATCACGACATTCCAGTTCCAATACTGCCTTAGATACATTCAAGCAGGCAGGTATGAAGTGTTGGGTGAAGGGTACATACAGGAAACCTGGGAGTTACCGTACAGATATAGGTGCAGAAATAAGGACACTGAAGTTTTCTTAAGTGGAACAGACTGTGAGAAGGCTTTAAGTGGATCTTTAGTGTGTAAGGAGGTCTTGCTTCACGGAGCGTGTAATGCTTCGAAGGCAAACTTATCTTGCTACTTGAAAAGCTCCACATCTGCAGTGATTCATCCAGTTTTTGAGTTATTTTTGAATGTGAGTTATTTAATGCTGAATGATCAAGGCTGTTGCGGGATGGCGCCAGGCATCGCATAGCTAGTCACAGTAAACCTCAGGGTTGTTTGTTGTGAGCAAGTATTGTTTCCCCCGGCTCACACAGTTAGGGAGGCACCACTGTGGCCTTCATTGAATGTTTCCAGTGTTATGTCCCGTATAGAGGCCCTAATGTAGACCCGTTCATACATGCCCTAAAATGGACGTATTCGTATTTGCCCTAATACGGTCATATTCGTACTTCCCCTATTATGGTCAATGCCGCATATGCCCTATTATGGTCATAACTGTACATGTCCTATTATAGTCATGATTCCTTATATAGGCATGATCTTTCACCTACATTGGTCCTCGCTAGTACACAACGAGCTCTGAGGGCTGAACGTTATCTAGTCTGTGGTTTTGAATACAGCAGGGTTTTTCCCAAACACAGGCCCACACTGTACTCATCAGTTATGCATGGCTCTCTAGGAATACACCACCTGCATAATATGTATGTACAAAGTTCACCCCTGACATCTTCCCCAAGTCTAACAAGGGCCAATACAAACCATACGAAGCAACTGGAGTCTTCAGGGTATAAATACACCACATCTTACCCGGGTAAGACAGAGGGAACCGAGACTTCCATGCTGACACACTGACCAGAGACCCTGAGGCACCTGCATGCAGTCGCTTCAGCTGACAGCGATCTAACACAGCCCTTGCGGGGTGTCCAACTCGAGACCAGGACAGGGTCCCACACTCTCTCTATTCAGGTATAGGGGTTCGACTAAATCCTAGAAGGATTCTTGGCTCTTAGGCTTTTAGACCTACACATATGCTAGGTACACTCAGGTACATCTAGTTAGGCATCGTAGGAGTACGCGCACTTTCATAATGCTTTTTATATTCATGTATGTATTCATGACTATTGCAATATGGTAGAACTGTTCTATCCCTTTGCTTTTATCGTACTGCTGATAATATATCTCTGCTATTGTCTGCTGGTTGTCGCAGCACATATATTTTACACTAGAATAACAACTGTTCAATAAATACTTATTGAAACGCCCAGACTGTTTATTCTGTGTAACTCTCTGAGACAAACCGAATAAGTAAGCACGAGTGACTGAGCGAAAAGTAGTATATTGTTTCCACGATTCTGAGGAATTACGGTTGTCATGATCTAAGGTTGCCAGGAACTAATCTCTCCCTGATAAGAGGAGATTCTAGTGGCACTGTGAGCTAGCTTATGCAAATCAGGCTAACATACGCTGTGGGGGTGCACAGAGTCAGTCTATCACCAAGCCCACAGTTTATGTTATCCAAACACGCAGGTCCTGCATGGGTAATATAGGAACTACACGACATGGCACCGCCAACGTTGGTTGGGTACTTATTTAACAGTAGAATCTGAGTAGTTCAGTCGTGCTATTCTCAGAGAACCTACTCACAAAACACCAGAGACGTCTGGAGTGGGTGGGCACTAAATCCGCCGCAGCTGAGAGGTACGAGAATACTATTTATTGGCTGTTGGTTAATCAAGCTTGAAGGACATTTAGTTCCTAAATTGTGCATAACACCTTATCTTAGTTCCCTGTGAACACTTCTTCCTCTAAACATGCCTGATTCCGAGGCAGGGGATGAGAGAGTTGACCTGAATTTCTTAACAGGAAGAGAAGATCCTTAGGATGCAATACAGATTGCACCAAAATTCAGAAGGACAGTCACCATAAGACTATTAGAAAATGGCTTACCAGCCAAGGGAGGCATGGTTGTTTTCGTGATTGAGGCACACGAATCAAACAAAACAGAGGTGTTCTATTCATGGGTTACATTCCCAGCAGCAAATGCAATAACAAATACATTTCACTAATACATGGCAGGAGATGCACCACTGGAATATGCCCCGTTTGAGGACATAGAGATTCCACTCACTTACCAGGAACATCATTACTGGTTTAATGGCGCCCTACCCCATGTAAGACAAAGAGTAAGATTAGGCCCGCTCGGAGGAGACGGAGCCACATGGCCGATACTAGGGGCTTATACACCGCATCCTGACATTGGCACAATGCCACAGCCAGAATTACTCATACAACACAGAGATTTAATTAAAATCTACAGAAACTTAACACAATTTGTCATGAGGACTTTAACAATCCAACCTGCACCAGCAGGTGCAGCAAACAGTACTCCGACTCAGGGTACAGGAAATAAAATTACTCCTCAAACATTACACGCAGTAATGGGCAAAATGACTGCAAAACGCGAACAAATACCATTCTGGATAGCTCAGAAAATAACTCAGCTTGAGGCAGTATTCCCGAATACTACCACCTATGAAAAACACAGAATTCTAACAATCTGCTTGCCCATGGGGATCACACCACAAGTAGAGGACTGCACCTCTTGGGGTTCAGTCTTCGCTGCCATATATACCAGAACACATGGTATCGCGTCCTTAGCAGTAGTACCTGACATATTGAGACAGATACAAAATGAGTACAGAGCAGAGCCTGCCCTTAACTTAGGGATGAAGTTACTAAATAACTTTGACCAGGTATCAGCCATAATACTAGCTAATATTAAAGGGGAAGTAGCTTCAGTGGCGGTCCGCCAATGCCTAAGGGAGTTCAGTCCAGGAGATCAACAACACGAACTACCCAAAATAATTGAAACTGCGTATGCAGAACTAGGGAGAGACAGTTTAGTTGGGAAAGCATTAAAACCATAACAAGTGGGTAGTCCTGAAAAGGACACTACAAAGCAGACACCTACTTCTTCTAAAAAGAAGTGGGAAAATAAAAAACAACAAAAGTCTAAATACAGCAGATCTCAATCCAGAGGTAGGCCTCCTCAACAGGAGCCCTCTGAAAGGAGGTATAACCTCAGGAATAGGGATAACATTAAAAAACCTGACAGGTATCAGGATACTGATACTCGTTCCTCTCGTTCCTTTCAGGGTTCATCAAAAAACTCAGAGAGGGAAGGACGGTCAGAACACAGACAAGAGGAGCGTACAAAGTCCAGAGACACGCAACGCGCTGCGGACTACGCACCTAAAAAAGAAGATAAACAAAAATCAAAACCTCAGTTCAAAAAGAAGAAGGTAGCAGGTCTCAAGATCAGACATGCCCAGAATTCTGAGGACACAGCTTCTGAACGGGGAATGGGCTCTGACGATGCTAGACAGCGCGGCAGAAGTAACGATAGCTCGCCAGAACCTGAAGGAATTTCTGGTGACAGCGGAGTTGAGTGAGTATATCACGGTGGAAACACCTGATACTCGGGTAAGTGTCCCACATAAGTTACATGAGATAACACTCCGGCTGGAGGGGACAAGCCCAGGAAAATTAAAGGTCTCTTTTGGAAAAATCTGTCATCTGGTTATGACATTCTATTAGCAGAACAAGACTGGCCGCCAGCATTCGTCATGGAGTGCCCTAGGGGAGAAACTGTCATTTTTCCAGCCTTTTCCGACCTCGTTCCCGTACATTTTAAACATGCATATGCACAGGCGTGGGCGGTTGCCCTAGCTCCAGCATTGTACAAAAATCATGTTGGTTGGGATGAGGATTCAACCCACCACGTGATCCCGTTAAAAGTTTCCCCAAATGCTCAAAGGCAATACCCTATAAAGCAGGAAGCTAAAAAACAAGTCAGGGAGATCCTAGATCAACTAGAATACCAGGGGGTGATTGAAAATTGCACTTCACCTATGAACAATCCTTTGTTTCCCGTAGCAAAACCTGACAACACATATCGTCTAGTTTTAGATTACAGACATTTAAACACTTGCACAAAGACATTTGCAGTCCAAAATGCACACAGTGCCGCATTAATGAATAACATTGTGCGCAAAAAATACAAAACAACACTTGATATCTCAAATGGATTTTTCTGCCAAAATATAGCGCCTGAAAGCAGGTATCTGACCGCATTCAGTGCGTTAGGGTCCCAGCGACAATTTTGTTGACTAGCCCAAGGGTATAAGAATAGCCCCGGGGTATTTTCAGCAAGAGTAACAGAGTTACTCCAAAATTTGGATGAAGAAGCATTGTCCTATGTGGATGATATTTATCTGACGGACGATGACTTACCGAGGCACTTGACCAGGGTGAGCACCATTATTATTGGATTCGCCTCTGAGGGCTATAAATTTAATTTCAAGAAATCAAAAATTGCCCATCTCAATGTCCTGTTCTTAGGGTATGAGCTGTCAAGTGAAGGAAAAAGCCTAGCAGCTAACTTTTTAGAAAAGTGTGCGCTGCTCCAACCTCCAAAATCATTAAAGAATTTACAATCAATTCTGGGATTCCTAAATTTTAGTCGAACATACATTTTGGATTACGCAGAAAGAGTAAAACCTTTCTACGACTTATTAAAACCTGATTTTTCAGTCAGACAATGGACACAGGAACATACAAACATCCTACGTTCACTACAGGAAGACTTTAAGGCTTCAAAACACTTACAGACACGCATAAACGTATGCAACTTAGTGATCCGAGTAATAGCGGGTCAATGCGGGTACACTTATTTGAAATTCAATGAAGGAGAAACGGTACCAATCGCATACAAATCACACCTGTACACAAACGCAGAGATGCGTTTCACTTCAACAGAAAAAATCCTGACAGCAGTGCAGACCGCTGTAGCAAGAGAAAGAGCTCTGGCTCAGGGAAAATGCATAATAGTAGTGACCGCAGTACCAGCCTTAAAGGCTGTTACAAAAGCTAGCATTCCAAATGCGAAAGCCTTACATCCGAGATGGATACAATGGGCTAATTCTCTTACTGCAACGGATGTTGAATACAGAGTTGATCCAAGCTTAAAAACACAAGCATTTCTGCAATACGAACAAGAATATCCTCTACCAAATGAAATTTTGCCTCTAGATCAGTATGAATACATTATTTATACTGACGGATCTGCTCAACCAGCCATAGAGAGTAAGCAAGCTTACAGCGCAGCGTGTGCGATTGTTAAAGGTCGTATGCACGATGGAAAGTTCCATCCGAGTTGCACTAAAACGCAATCTCTAGGAGACTGCACGACTCAGTTGGCAGAGTTAAAAGCACTGATACTGGCACTTGTAAATACGGAACACGAATTCCCCACACTTATTGTGTGTGTTCCTTTTACTGTGTACAGTCATACAATGATTGCTTACATCATTGGGAACAAAACGGGTTTAAAGACACAAAAGGTGGCACAATTGAGCATAAAATGCTATGGGAACAGGTAGTGGAGTTGAGAAACAAACTACCAAGGGCTCATGTGATACATACACTGAGTCATCAGCGTGATGGTGTTCACGTTGAAGGGAATTTATTTTTGTTTATTTATATAATTTATAAAGCGCCCGAATCACCCCAACCGGGGTATCTCCGCGCTGCGACTGCCTTAGCCTACTAGGGGAAAGAGCATTAAAACAGTGTGGTTTTTTGCAGATTTCTGAAAACTAGATAGTTGGAGCAAAGCCGTAGATGGGTGGGCAGTTGGTTCCAGTAGAGTGGAGCTAGATAGGAGAAAGCTTTCCCCCCAACCGAGTTTGTTGTATACGGGGCATGTGGAGGAGATCCTTGGACCCAGAACGAAGGGTCCTGGTTGGTATGTATCTGACCAGCTTATCTGTCAGATATCGTGGCCCCAAGTTGTTTAGGGATTTAAAGACCATGCAGCAAATCTTGAATTTGATCCTTTTGCGGATAGGGAGCCAGTGTAGCTTTTTGAGTATGGGGAGGGAGGCTGTTCTGGGGGGCGCATTGGTCACTAGCCGGGCAGCCGTATTCTGGACTACCTGCAATTTGTTCAAGGAAAATTCCTTGGCTGAAATCAACAAGGCATTGCAGTAGTCCAGGCGGCCCAGGACCAATGCTTGCATCAGGGTCTTCCGCATGGAGAGTGGTAGGAGGGGGAAGACTCTGCGGAGGAGGCTAAGTGTGTGGAAGCAGGCCCCTGCTGTTGTGGAGGCGTGCTCCTCTAGGGTGAGCTTTTGGTCAATTCGGACACCTAGATTCTTTACCACTCGTTTTGGGGTGGGGGCCGGGCCCAGTTCCTCTGGCCACCAGTTGGGCGACCACCTCACTTCTGCTTCTCTAAATAACATAATTTCGGTCTTGCCTGCATTCAATGCAGTTAGTTGTTACTCATCCAATCGGTATTGGCTTTCATGCCCTCCGAAAAGGTGGTCTGGATGGTAGTGTTATTTTTATCAAAGGAGAGAAGCAGTTGGGTGTCGTCGGCGTAGGAAATTGGGATAAAACCTAAGTTCCTTTGTAAACCAGCTAGAGGGGTGACATATACGTTGAATAGGGTAGGGCTCAAACATTCATTGGCTGATGAAGTCGCAAAGGGGGCTGTTCGCACAGCTTCCGTAGCTGCAATCACTCATTCAAAAACGAGAATAGACGGCGAGATTATGGTAGCTGTCAATGCTTCACGCAAAGGCAGCACAGCAGTACCTAAAACATTTCCACTCAAGTACTCCTACAAGTTAGATGCACAAAACATTCCATATGCTCAGATTCCTGGAGTGGGGGATAGAGTAATACCAAATATGGATCGCAGGCAAGGCTTAATTTTAGCAGCACACGAGGGTTTGGGTTCTGCGCATACAGGCGTCACAGTGACTATTTCTTTACTGAAACAGCGCTACTGGTGGCCAGGGTTAACAAAGCAGACCAAAGACTATGTCTTAAAGTGCAACATCTGTCAGCAGATGAAGGGCTCCACCGTAACACGCCCGGCGCAGACACCATTGCTGAAATCAGACAAACCTCTCGCATGTGTTTATTTGGACCACTGCGGACCCCTACAATCTGATGGGGCCAAGAAATATATCATGGTTGCAGTGGATTCCTGCTCTAGATTCCTATGGGTTTGGCCTCAGCGCTCGGCTGACGCTCCAACTGTTATAAGAGATTTGCGAGTCTTTATCGGCACATACGCAGTTGGCACGTTACATTCTGACCGTGGCCCGGCGTTTAGCTCTCGGGCTTACAAAGAGGCCATGGAAGGATGGGCGTAGCATTGTGGTACTCCTCTCCGTACCATCCTGACGGAAATTCCGTTGTGGAGAGGAAAAACCGTGACTTAAAGCAATCTTTAACAACTAGGGTATTAGGCAAAGGCGGTAGATGGGTCGATCACCTTTATGCGGTCCAACGAGCAATAAACAATCAGCCAAGAAGCTCTCTAGGGGGTGTCACTCCTTACGAGGTCCTATTTGGGACAAGAATGTGGGTACCTGATCTTGATTGTGAAGGCACAGTGGCGGATGAGAAACCATTTGATATCCATGATCGTTTGGCTGTTTTACAGGATCTAAATGAATCCAGGACACAACAAAGCAACGTCCACTTAAAACAGACCGCCACTGAGGAAGTCAAGGCAGTAACGGCAAGACCTGTCTGGATCCCAAAAGTCGGGGATCTGGTCAGAGAAAAGATTGCAGACAAGAAAGAATTTGGACCATCCTACAGAAAGCCTGTACCGGTCCTAGCAATCCAAGGCACAAGAACTGTACTTCTGCCACCTCTTGCCGGGAAAAAGGAGAAAAGATTTGTCTCAATCGACTTAATCAAACCACACTATGTGGCCGATACTAAACAGTAGGCCACGTGGACTCCACAGTAGCAGACGCCCTCCTCTCGCTACAATCCAAGAAGTTCAAACAGAAAGACTCATCACGTTTGAAGAGCCACCTGAACGGAATGAAGGACTAGCCAACAATGCTATGGAACTCATTCCACTTCAACAAGAAGAAAATCAACTTAACAACCAAGTTGCAATCAGACCGACTACAGACGTCTACGTCAACATGCCTCGTCAAGAGCAAAATCCGATTTCAACAAATCCCGATGCAATTCCAACAATTGATCGAACTGCTTCTGGCTATTTCATGAACTTTGATAAGTTTTCAATGGATCCAAGGTAGCCGGAAACAACGCCAGCCAAAAAATCACACAAACAGAAACTCATTGACTTCTTGAACTTTTTTAGAAAGACTTACCTGGTGTCACCTTGGATAGAACTATGGTATATCACTGGGATTTTCTTTTTTCTTTTCTGGCTAGGTTTAATTATAACTTTTAGTATGCTTATTAATGGACGATACCTCCAGCAGAGCTCTACAGCCCAAAGAGTCAATTTGATTTTAAAACCACACCAGTCTTCACATCGTGAACCAAGAGACTTGTCTTCAGTGAACATCACAGCAGTTCCTATACCGGACGGTATAGTATGGGACAAGATTGATTTTGATATATTCGGTCCGACTGAACTTTTAAAGCTTAAACATGTATTTAAAATTTCTTTAAGTGATATCATTACCTCCAGTACATTTTCTGATGATTGGGACACTGAAACTGTAAACAATATGATGTCTGATTTAGAAAAAACTGCAGCATTTCCAAACAATGAAATGTTAGAAGGTACTTCAGACTATGATACATTGTACTGTTACCAACATTATGGTCATCATTTCTTACACAAATCTATAACACCTAGAAATGTATTTGAATACCACCAGTGGGAACACTGCCCAACACCTCCAAAAGGTAGTTCGCAAACTTTTGCACAGAAATTCACATACTTTTCAGGGTTTAATACATCTGACCCGAAGTCATTTTATTACAAAGTGGCAAAAACATCAGCACAAAAAATTATGTTAACTAACACCAAACAGATTTACTCTGCTTCCTTTATGGCCCAGTTGTCTACACAGGGTTTCGAACTATGGAAGGACACTATAGATTTAAAATCAAGCTGGGGTTCTAGGGACTGGCAAGTCCAGGGAACAGAAGCGCTTTTTAGAGCATGCCTCATTCCACAGCAGATGATATTTCTAAATGAAACTGTGCAACAGACATCCTGTCTTGGACTAGCCAAGAACAAGGAAGTGAACACACCAGGGTTTCCGCACCATCACAGATGGGTGGGGGGCAGAATTCTACCACACAGGGTGTAGGATTAGATGACATTCGCCAGTACAACAGGTCAGATCCCAATTGGACAGAATGGCTGATTTGGCCCATTGACACAAACACATGTCAACAACGATTCCTAGGTATAGCCGAGGGGTTTAGTATCAGTAGGCCAGATACACGCTATGTACAAAGACAACACCCAGGGGTAGTGACATCCTACAGTGTTGGGAAGTTGTGCCTTGATTGGCTAGAAACCTCAACACTCACAGAAGTAAAACATCACTTAACCTTACGCACACCTCATGTAGACCTTAGGGATTTCTTGCTAGGCCCAAGGAAAACACGTCAGAAACGTTTCATATATGCCGGCATTTATGCCTATTATAATGAAAACTGGAAAATATCCCAACAAGAGGCCGCAGAAAGAATACGGGAAATAGACCGTATTAACTTAGAAAAGGCATTAGCTGTAGTGGATAATGGGTTAACAACTTTGACCTCCAGGATTTACTCCTTAGGCAACATTGTGTCTTCGGAAATCGACATATTAGAACAAGATCTGGCCTTGTTACAACACGGGCAATCTCAGCTACGTTCTATTATGATGCTAAGCTGGACGCTACAATCTTTGCGTGCAGGCTATGTGCCCTGGCGTTTTATAAACACCACGTCTCTGTTTTCAGAATACAATCTAACTGATAAACAGAAAGAAATGGCACAAAGGGGAGCCAAATATACAATGCTGCGTATTGAGAAACTGGAAAGGTTACCATTCACTGTAGCCGAATCACCATCAACTGAATGGCTAATTCATGGCCAAATCACTCTGCCGGTCACTACGTTTCAGTTTCAATATTGCCTTGAGCAAAGGCAGGCAGGCAAAATATGAAAAGATGGGTAAGGGTTACATTAAGGAAACTTGGGAGTTACCATATAGATACCGATGCCGGAATGGGGATCGAGAAGTATTTCTGAGCGGTGCAAACTGCAAGAACGCTTTAAGCGGTTCTCTCATGTGTCAGGATATTTCACTACACGGAGCCTGTAGCGGTTCAGTAGCGAACCTATCGTGTCACATGACAGGGACCCCAGCGGCCATGATCACACCGGTTTTCCAGCTGCTCTCGAATGGGAGTTACTTGATGCTAAATGATCAAGGTTGCTGTGGGATGCTTCCGGGCGTCGCCTATCTGGTCACTGTTAACTCCAGGGTTACTTGCTGTATGCAAGTATTGTTTCCGCCACTGAACACAGTCAGGGAGGCGCCGCTATGGCCTTCACTGAACGTTTCTTTCATACAATTTGATACTCTGAGCAGACTGCAAGCCATGCTTTTACAGCAACCCGTGCCCTTAACCTCCGCTCGAGAAACCTTTGAACTTCAAGTTGCAAGGACCTCGACTGAGATACAGGCGCTTATACGTACAAACTGCCCCTTTCATTTCGTAGAAATGGTGGGACGTATCTTCAATATGTCTGATACGAGCGGTATTGTACACCTATTTAAGACCATAGGGTCAGGACTGTTAAGCACCTTTCAGACAGTCCTCGGAGTAATCCCAAATTTTATACACTCCGTATTGGGAAGCGTATTTGGAGGACTCCCGCTTATCCTATTGCTGATTGCAGGGGTCCTATTCATAATACTACTGCTACGCAATGGACGGCCCAATTCCCGAGGGAATGGCGAACATGCTCCTGGAGCGGAAATACCGTGAACGCATGGTACAACTTCTGGGCATTTCTTGCCTGCGAGAACTCAATGCCTCCTGGTTTCTATCCTTTCGACCAGTCTGGGTAGACTGCATCTTACCTGTTCTTCGATGCCTGTTTTGCGGAGAAGAATGCACGTTGGATCTTTGTCTAACGTTTCCATCAGATGCGCCTCCGGACACGGATGCAATGCTGGACCCCATAAAGGCCCATGCTCTGCGTTGTCCCCAGCAGCTTCCAATTCTGATGAATGCATTCCTGGAGAATCCACAGGTGCCGTTTGCTCCTGCTGGGTTAGGTGACTCCTCCACAGGCACCCAGGTAACAACTGCCGCACAAGCTGCCGCAGCATCGCTTGTTGGCAGTGCTACATTCCATCTATGTGCGATTGACGTTCTCTGTGAGGCGTTGGATTTGTCGTCTGCAGTAGCTCACACAGATAATGTTGTGCTTCCCAGCCAGGACACTTAATCTCGAATTGGCTCATCGCGTCCTGGGAAAGAATTCGGCTTCTCCACTCGTTTTCATAATAAACGAGCAAATTTGGAACATTTCCTAAATTGACACTTTCGCTTGAGAAAAGCATGGCCTTCTTCCGCTTTGAGTGAAGCAACTTATATAGAGAAACAAAATAGACATTTCTTTTTTTAGTGGCAATTGGAAATAGCTGAATTGTAACATTTTTGAATTTTGTTTTAACAATTTTAAAACCATGTTTTTACTTGCTTTTAAAATGTTTTTAAATTGTCCAGATTTTAGGTATGGTCATTGTCATCCTGTTCGGAAGAGGAGTGGGTGTTATGTCCCGTATAGAGGCCCTAATGTAGACCCGTTCATACATGCCCTAAAATGGACGTATTCGTATTTGCCCTAATACGGTCATATTCGTACTTGCCCTATTATGGTCAAAGCCGCATATGCCCTATTACGGTCATAACTGTACATGTCCTATTATAGTCATGATTCCTTATATAGGCATGATCTTTCACCTACATTGGTCCTCGCTAGTACACAACGAGCTCTGAGGGCTGAATGTTATCTAGTCTGTGGTTTTGAATACAGCAGGGTTTTTCCCAAACACAGGCCCACACTGTACTCATCAATTATGCATGGCTCTCTAGGAATACACCACCTGCATAATATGTATGTACAAAGTTCACCCCTGACATCTTCCTCAAGTCTAACAAGGGCCAATACAAACCATACGAAGCAACTAGAGTCTTCAGGGTATAAATACACCACATCTTACCCCGGTAAGACAGAGGGAACCGAGACTTCCATGCTGACACACTGACCAGAGACGCTGAGGCTCCTGCATGCAGTCGCTCCAGCTGACAGCGGTCTAACACAGCCCTTGCGGGGTGTCCAACTCGAGACCAGGACGGGGTCCCACACTCTCTCTATTCAGGTAATGGGGTTCGACTAAATCCTAGAAGGATTCTTGGCTCTTAGGCTTTTAGACCTACACATATGCTAGGTACACTCAGGTACATCTAGTTAGGCATCGTAGGAGTACGCGCACTTTCATAATGCTTTTTATATTCATGTATGTATTCATGACTATTGCAATATGGTAGAACTGTTCTATCCCTTTGCTTTTATCGTACTGCTGATAATATATCTCTGCTATTGTCTGCTGGTTGTCGCAGCACATATATTTTACACTAGAATAACAACTGTTCAATAAATACTTATTGAAACGCCCAGACTGTTTATTCTGTGTAACTCTCTGAGACAAACCGAATAAGTAAGCATGAGTGACTGAGCGAAAAGTAATACATTGTTTCCACGATTCTGAGGAATTAGGGTTGTCATGATCTAAGGTTGCCAGGAACTAATCTCTCCCCGATAAGAGGAGATTCTAGTGGCACTGTGAGCTAGCTAATGCAAATCAGGCTAACATACGCGGTGGGGGTGCACAGAGTCAGTCTATCACCAAGCCCACAGTTTATGTTATCCAAATGCGCAGGTCCTGCATGGGTACTATAGGAACTACACAACACCAGTATAAGGTTTGATTCGCTGAGCAGACTGAAAGCCATGTTGTTTCAACAAAATGTGGCCTTAACTTCAGCTTGAGAGACTTTTGATCTCCAGGTTGCAAGGTCTTTGGAAGAGATACAGGCTCTGGTCCGTACGAACGTCCTTTTAGGAGAAATGGTTCATCGTATCTTTCATATGTCTGATATGAGTGGGATTGTACACTTATTTAAGCATCTTGGATCAGGTCTCTTAACCACCTTTCAGACCATCTTCGAAGTGTTTTTGGAGGGCTTCCTTTGGTCCTTCTATCAGTAGCGGGCATCCTGATTTTAATCCTATTGATTCGCAATGGACATCTGAATCCCTCAAGACATGGAGAGAACACTGCTGGAATGACGTTGTCGTTGAGCGTGTGGTGTTCTACCTGACTACGCCTCGGCTTTGAGAGCTGAGTTAGCATTGGTTCCTGTCTTTTAGACCCGTCTGGCTAGACTGTGTCCTGCCTGTGTTCCTTTGCCTCTTCTGCGGATTTGGCTGCGTGTTGACCAGTGTCTGACACTTCCATCGGTTGTGCTACCGGACATGGACGTGCTACTGGAGCCCTTGCAGGCCCATGTGTACAATTGTCCACAGCGTACTCCCATGTTGATAACGGCATTTCTAGAGCCTCCAAGGGATGCTTCCGCTCCTTTTGGAAGGGAAATCGGCTCTGCTCCAGAGGTACAGGCATCGGTTTCAGGCGTGCAGGCATCTAATTCTTCCCCGGCGGCTGCTGTGGGAACCAGAGATGACCAACTTTGCTCACTCGACATGATACTAGAAGTTCTGGAGGGATTGTCACCTGCGGATACGATGTTCAGCGATGTTGAGACTTCGGCACAGGATTCATAAACAGTCTGGCCTTTCCTGTGCTGGGAACTATTCGGCATTTTTTAAACATTTACAGAATTGAAGGTCGTAACTGACTTTGTTTTATTTTTCTCCTTCTCTGCTCTAACTGAGCATAATGGCTTTCAAGGTGCTCAGTGTAATAAATAACCACATATACAAGTTTATAGGAACTTTTTCAGCCCTTTTTTAGGGAAAAATTATTTTTTATGATCATATGATACAGGCTTTTTAGAGTGCTTTTAGTATTTTTATGATAAATGATTTTGATGCTTTTAATGGCTTTGGCTTTATCATTATTTAACTGGCCCTGTTGACCTTTTGTTGAGGAGTGGGTGTCATGTCCTTTAGGCTAGTCCTGTCATGTATACCCCTTTTTACATACATTTGTCCCATCCACACAACAATAACGGTTCTGAGCAGGTGACCTTTTACCTAGTAGCTTGATAATGTCTCTTCTACTGGACTGTTCCCATGAGGCACAGGGTCAGACTGATTTGCATATGACCATGTCTGAACTGGGGTGGCGGAGTGAGCTAAAGAATGATGATGGATTAAACCCAGATCAGTTGACTGGGGGTGAGTGCTTGCAATGTTCAACACTCCGTCCATCATCCCCTTTGGTTTTGCATTGTTCGCCCTAAGTTGGCTGGGTATGCCCAGACGTGGGTCCCTTGCTCACTTTGCCACTGGATTCAAGATAGCCTGGCTGATGAGGGCTGTGAGCCCGAAACCGGTCCCAGGATGCTTGTTTCCGGTCCAGGGAAGACATGGCTTGGCAGTTCGGGCTGGACTGTTCCCATGAGGCACAGGGTCAGACTGATTTGCATATGGCCATGTCTGAACTGGGGTGGCGGAGTGAGCTAAAGAATGATGATGGAATAAACCCAGATCAGTTGACTGGGGGTGAGTGCTTGCAATGTTCAACACTCCGTCCATCATCCCCTTTGGTTTTGCAATGTCTCTTCTACACCAGGCTCTCGGTATTCTATCATAATCCCTGTACCTGACGTACATAAACATGTCCTCAGGCACGGTATAATTATTCTGTATAAGGGTCACCACTTTTTTCATCCTTGGCCAACAGCCAGCTGTGCTTGATCGCATTTGTTTGGCAAACCATTCATGATTGTTTTCAAAACAGTTGTGACTGTTTTCAAAACATATCGATTCTAGAAGAAACCCTGGAGTGACCACTCCAGTATATAAGACCCTTATTACCCCCTGCAAATTAGAGGAGAATTCCTTTCAAGCTGACACGGGGTCCTGCATGCTGAATCTTCAACACGCAGCGGTCTGACATCCCTTGCGGGGTGTCATCCTCGAAGCAGAGACGGGGTCCTTCATTCTCAACCATCAGGTGAGGGGGATGGTTCTTCCCTAGGGGTTTCTTGGCTACATACATACATACATATGTGCATATACATGCTACACATACAGATCTGGGCTAGGTAAATTTAGGCAAATTATTTGGGGCGCACATTTTAGGAATATGCAAGCGCTACTGTTTTTATCTGAACTGCTTATGTTCATCTTATTAGCACTATGGTAGAAATGTATCTACTATTTACTATATTGGTACTAGCAAACTCTTTCGTATGCTTCTGTCTCCTGATTGTCGCAGCAAATATGTTTTACACAAGACTGACACTGGACCAATAAATACTTAAAACATACAAAAAGAGAGGCAACAGAAATAGGCAGTCAAATGACCAAAGAAATGTTCTTGAGTCTTCAGATGATATATAAAGTTCTTCTTTATTGGCTTCAACTAACGCGTTTCTCTCTAAACAGGGCTTCATCAGGGCACTAGTAACACCACCAGACTGTTCTTGGGGTGTAGAAAGTAACTTCGGAATGGATGTCCCACTTGAGATACTGTGGTCTTCAGGCCAATCAATAATGAATCTACAATGGGTTAGTTCAAGTTCAATTGATAGCAGAATTGATGTATCCAATAGCGTAATC
Organism: Calotriton arnoldi; assembly: GCA_963921515.1. NCBI lineage: Eukaryota > Metazoa > Chordata > Amphibia > Caudata > Salamandridae > Calotriton > Calotriton arnoldi. The sequence goes on from CAWUFW010005332.1 coordinate 774,461, forward strand.
CATTAGGAACGTCCCGAAAAACGGACTGAAGAGTAAACAGTCAACTTCCTGGGCTGAGAACGTAAAATATAGGCAAGCTGTGGTGGCCTGACTAGAATCCTGCTAAGGGGGGCATCGGTGACAGGGGTGCGCCTCCCCAGCGACCGTGCCAGAGAGAGCGGGCGTGCACTGGCCTGGAGCGTGGCTGGGCCTGCGGGCCAGAGCTGAGCCCCAGAGTTGAGCAGCCACAGCAGCCGGTGTGAGGCAGCCCTTGGATGGGACTGGCCTGCCTGGCATTGCTGCCTTGTTTTGGCCTGCTAGATCTGAACGGACGGCCCTGGAGCAGGGGCAGACCGCTGGAGGCGGACCACCGTCCATCGCCAGGGGGTGGCCTCCCCTTTCTGCAGACAAAGAGCATGGTGAGAGGGTTATCACAGAGGCGGCAGGGGCGATTGCGCTGGGAGATTGGATCTCTGCAGTACCGATACAGGTGGATAATAAGTATACCCCCTCTCCCCTCCATCTTGTATCCTCACTATCAGGGAACTGGTTGATCGCGATACTGAGGCACACATAAAGAGAACTGTCCTCGCTAGTATCTCCCACTGTCTATCTGGACCCCCACTAGCTGGACCTTCAACTGCAGCCTGCTCATGCCCCCCATTTGCAGATCATTTGTGGGGTGAAGCGAGGCCTCAATCTTGCAAGTGTGGTGTGCTGTCTGCTGGATTGTGTGGTCTGCCTTTGGCCCCGCGGATTGCTCTTGGGTCTACTGCTCTCCCACGTCAGCATATATTGCATCCTATATAGGACAGTGTAACCATTTCATAAACATGGGAAAAAATGATGCTAAGCAATTTAAATTTCCTTTTGAAAGTAAACGCCTCGCATGACAAGAGGACCAAGGGACTCACACTGAAGCATCTCCTGACCGCTCTGAGAATGACCCGCAACAAGATATGGACATAAAATAAATCCTGGTGGATGTAAGACCAAGCCTTAAGACCATAGAAAGAAAACTGGATATTCTTATGAGCCGTCTTGATCAGGTCAAGCAACGTGTCGACAAACATCAGGATCGCATTGAGCAATTGGAGCACCAAGTATCTGAGGCAGAGGATATGCCTGGGAACAGCTGAAACCAGGGAACAGCTGCTAAAAATGTTTACATTGCTGGAATTGATTACAGCTAAAATTGAAGACCTTGAAGCGCGCTCTCGGCACAATAATCTTCGGATCACGGGCGTTCTGGAATCCACCAATATAGCCAAGATGGAAGATTGCATTGAGAATATGCTCCACGATCTATTTGGGAACGGTTTGCCCACCATTTTCATTGTAGAATGCGCACATCTCTCTCTTGGGCCCAAGCCCCCAACCCCCCCCCCCACCCCGGAGCACAGGCTCACCCTATAATGGCACACCTGCTGAACTACCGAGACCGGGACGCTATCCTGCATTTTGAGCAGGGCACTATACACTTTCAAGGAAATAACATATTTTACCCGGACTTCATGATCGTGGCCTTGACAGTCAGTCGTGAGTTTACACCAGCCAAGCGCTTTCTACAGAAAGTGGAAATCTCTTATGCCATGATGTATCCATCCAAACTACGAGTATTTTGGGAGGGCAAACAACACTTTTTCTTGGACGCTAAAGCTGCCTTAAAATTCGCTAAACATATTGTTAAAGATAAGGTCCCTCTCCACCCATCGTCACAAGCTACGGGAAAGAATGGACTGAGAGACAATGATTGATTTCTGCCTGTTTTGCTACAGTGATCGGCTAAGGCCTTCATGTGGGCGTCTCAGTCCTCTGGGCTGCTGATGTAACCCATGTTGCTATTGTTTTTTCTAGCTGGTGACAGTGCCTGGGAATTTCTCTGGTGCGTCAGTCATAGTTTCATAGTTTAATTTATTTGATATAGTTCTCTACTGAGAACAACAAATTTCATACATCGCGACTATTATTACATAAAACAATCAATACAAATTTAAAAACGATTTTAAAAATGTAAACAAGTTATGACATACAAATTCGTCTGGTGGAGAATTAAAAAGCATTATCAAATTCTGCACTGATGCACTATTATATCTAAATTGTATTGGTTTTAAGTAACGCCTTCGAGCTTCGACCAGCGTCGGGTTTGGGCAGACTGACAATACATGCTTCATATCTTGTACGCCACCATTGCAAAGATCACAAATGCAAGAAACATTTTTTTTGTCAGTCCATTTAAAAGTCAATGAGTTAAAAGGAAGTAGCCCAAACCTCAATAAAATTATACACCGCCGAATTCCATGCCTTAAAGAAAAACTGATGTATTGTTGGGCCTGTTTGTATGGAATGGCTTCTGCGTACTGTACATAGTGATATAATTTAGAACAGTGCAAAATGTCCAGATCATAACTGAGCCTTGGCGTCAAATGTTTCAAGAAGAGCTTCATTTGTGCTGGTGACCATGATTTCAAGAGTGCAATTGAGCAATTAGATAATTTAAAAGCAGTGGTCAAATTCTGGCTTAGGGTGTATTTTGTAAAATCAGTCTCGAATGTCTCTTTTTTTAGTAAGAATCTTAAAGTGCCTTGGTCTGCGTGTAGAAGATTATACGCCCATCTAAGTACGTTGGTAATGGCACTGGCAAAAGAGCTGACTAATGAGAATTCCAGACGCAGAGCGTGTGCTGGGACAGACTGTTGAACCTCAGCCAGTTTACGAAGAATTTTCCCTTCTTTCATTTGTATTTGATGCCACTGAAGAATTGGAATATATTCCAGGGCGTATGATAAAATAGGGGGAATCTTAGAACTATAGACCTGTAATAAGGATTGGAAGTGTCTTTGACCAGAAGAAAGATATAATCATTGCAGCGCTCCCACATGGATGTCTGCTTTACGATTTAAGTATTGTAGGTGGGTAGAATTTCCTAATGATTGATTAAAGATCCGCCCCAAGTAGATGTATTCTTTTACCACTTCTATAGTTTCTCCTCCCAGTGTCCAGTTATAATTTGTGTAATTCTTTCTCCCTCTAAATGGAACGATTTTCGTTTTAGATGTATTAGGAACCAAAAAATTTTCCTTTGTATATTTTGTTAATGCATCTAGGTTCCTCTGTAGTCCAAAGGGGGTAAGATCAAAAATTACAACATCATCAGCGTACATCATAATGTGTATGTTACTCGACGCGATCTTCGGGGGGAAATTTATAACCTGAAGGAAACTGTCCGGAAGGTCACTAAGGTATAATGAAAAGAGGAGAGGGCCAAAAGGCACCCTTGCCTGAGGCCATTTGATGTGACAATTTGGCTTGTGAGACCCCTTTCTTGTCCCAGTTGTACATGACACCACGTTTCAGAATGGAGTAAAATTATAAGGTACAATAAAGTTTTCGGAGATCCCCAGATTAGTAAGTTTCTTCCAGAGTGTTGGTCTGTCCACTCTATCAAATGCTGTTGAAAAATCAACAAAGACCGCATAGACCACCTGTGATTTCCGGACTACATATTTGTCGATGATAGTCTGTAGGACCGCTATGTTGTCCGTGACTGAATGTTTCTGTCTGAACCCGGCCTGATTAAATGGGATCACTCCGGAAGAAAAAGCCCAATCTTTGAGATGGTCTAGGACACTTGCCGCGAAGATCTTCCCTATTGCATCCAACAGTGCAATCTGACGATAGTTCCCTGGATGCAGCCGAGATCCTTTTTTATAAATTGGAATAACTATACTCCCTTTCCACGATTTAGGAATTTTTCCAGTACAGTAGCAATATGAGAATAATGGAGCTAAGAATTCGCTCCATTCCACAGGATTAGCTTGTAGTGCCTTCATGGGTATTTGGTCCGGGCCCATTGCAGCTGAAGATCTTGCTTTCTTTATATAATACTCTATTTGACGAGCCACTGGAGGAGAAATATTTTGAGTATTTTCCATCTGCGTACACAGTGAATATTCCAGGTTTTCGTAATTCCAATTTGATTTGTATAGATTACGGAGAACTTTTTCCCATTCCCTTGGCGGGACGGAAGATGCTTGCAAAGATTTCTTCGTTCCTGTATGTTTAGCTATTAACCTCCAATACTCATAGGTATTATTTTGTTTTGCTGCAGTTTGGATTTGGACCCAATTTTTATCCTGCTGGGATTTTCGCAGTTTTTCTTTTTCCCTCCTCCGGCGTTTTTTTAGTAGTTTAATTTCTAATTCTCTTGCCTTTGTAGGGTTTTGATATTGCATACGTATTAATTTATTTAAGGCGGCACCTCTTGTATCTAGAGACTTTCTTGTTTGGAATATGGCTCCTTTCGCTTGATATTTTAAATTTTCCTGTAGGGATTGCGTTATTTTATTGAGCATTATTTCAAAATTTACTATTGGATCAGAAGAGTGTATAGATTGTAATACTTTCGCCTTATTGATTGCGTAATTAATTTTATTAAAAGCAGTAGATACCCATGATATTCTCCTTTGGGCTTGATTCACGAGTACTTTGCTATGTACATGCATAATAAGACCTGAAAATGTACATTGTAGTGTTATTTCAGTTTCTAATTTTAATATGGCATGGTCGCTTCCTTGATGAAATTTTGTTCTTAATTTTACTACCCTGTTGAGCAGAGCTTGACTACAAATCATATAGTCTATTATAGAAGCGGTGGAATGACCTTTTCTTGTGAAGGATGCCGGAATATCTCCTTCTGTGCGTCCATTTAAGATGAAACAATTTATTATAGGGAGTGAAGATAACAACATTTTTCCTCGTTTGTCTGACTTGATCCCAGGTGGAAACAATGGGGTGGGGATAGATAAGGCTTCCGTTTGTTCTTCATTTTCCCATTTTTCTATGAGGTCGTTCAATATTTTCCCGTTAAAGTCTCCTGTAAGGAAGACTGGAGGGAAACCTCTCTCTTCCATCACCCCTTCCATTTCTTCGAATATTTTGACCAAGACAGCATCATTCGAGGAACCTGGTGCGATGTACGCATTAAAAATTATTAGGTCAATTGGAGAGTCCTTAGCACTGAGCCGGCATTTAACCTTTAGGCATTGGATATTTCTATGGAGCATGGGGATTACCTCTTGATCCCAGAAGAAATCCTCGTGCATCAGTATTGCTAAACCTCCTTTGGCATGTCCCCGAGCCACATGTTCTGCTGGTTTATCATAGACAAAGTAGCCATTTTGATCAAATGGCTTTATTGCCCAGGTTTCCTGAAGAATAACCAACGCAGGGGTATCTTCCACGATTAACGCCATTTTCTCTTTGTTTTTCCCTGCTATGTTCCATGATACTTTGGACAACCTACTGTTAAAAGGGGAGTTTGATTTCCCTTCCCTGTTTATGGCTATTTAGGGTCTCTGGTATCCAAGTCCATTGATGTTCCCTTGAGGGTCTCTCCTGCTTGAATTTATTTTTATTCCTAATTACTCTCTCTCCGTTTTCTAATGAAATGGTCAAGTTTTCTTCAGGGTTACCTATGCAGTTTTTGATGCTGCCGATGTTATCATCAAAATACTCAATTTTTATAGTTTTCCTTTCCTCTGGTCTCCCCTTTAGTTGGGTTCCCCTGTTGTTTGCTGGTACCACGTCGTATCCATTTTTATAAAGGATCTCACATTCGTTTATAATTATTGCAGGAATAACACTTGACCAGAATTCTGCAATAGCCACTGTGCTATTCGATTTTGACGGGAACACTACTAATTTAATTTCAGAACTTGATAACAACTGTAATTGTGGAATCTTGCGTATTAGATTCACTATTTTCCCTCGATTTAGTGAATCATTTCCTAAGGGGAATAATTCAGAAAATTCCAGAAAGCATGTTTGATTCTGCCGTACTCTAATAGTTGTTACGTCCGCTTTCTGATCTTTAGTTTGGGCGCGTGGATAGTCTTTGTCACTTCCTGACATAGAAAATTTTACTGCGCAAGGATTTAGTTGTTTTTGAATTATTTTCTCCTTTTGGTCTTGAACACTGTGTCCAGTCTCATCAAGTTTTTTGTCTGATCTTGATATTTGTACCTCGTCCGAGGATTTACATTGCTGAATTATATGCGGTGAAAATTTTAGCTTATATACTTTCTTTTTCGAAATCCTTCTTCTAGGTCTTTTTTTTGTAACTTGTCGCAGTTCTTTTTCGTTCCTTCTATCCGTTTTAGGTGTGGCTGAATCCTGAGGGTCTGTTGTTAAGGATTCACTCTTTGTCATGGATTTTTTATTTATTTCAATTTTTGAAGGATACTGTATACTGTTTGTTCCACGTCGATTAAAAATTGGATTGAGAGGAATTGCTTTATTACTGACTTTTTCGTTATTTGGTTCTTTAAATAACTTCCTGAGGGAAAAGATTGTTTGTTTTTCCGTTTTTTTTGTCTTACATTTTTTAGAGATCCAGTTGGTTTGAGTCGATTTTCCTTTCATTACTCGAATAGGGATTTCTCCTAAAGGATTGTCTCTTGAAATGGCCTCTGTTCCATTATCGACTCCACATGCTTTCAGAGGTAAAACTTGCTGAACCGCTTGCTGATGTTTCTTTTTCTTGTTAACAAGATATTGGAGCATTCCGATTTGGGTATCCAACATCTGGTCGGAATTTTCCATCATATTCCTTAAAAGATGTAACACTGACTCCAAACTTTTTTGAAGAGACGACAATAAGTCAGACAGTGGGTTTTGGCCATTTGGTGAAATCAGATTATTTACGAAAGGTAATTCAGAAAAATGGGAATATTTCTCTTCTAGCGTGGAAGATCTCTGTGGGGTACTGTTTAACGGCCCAGTAGACACTGCTGTATTTATGACTTTATCAGCCCTTTGAAGTAAAGATTCATTAATTATTATGTCTGGTAACGTAAAGTCTGTCTCTGAAATTTGACAGAACCGTTGATCGTTAAGGCAAAGAGAAAGGTCTGCATGTCCTTGGCAATTCTCGTCTTTTACAGGAATTAGGGTTACAGATGTTAAAGTAATATTGTCTTTTATCGGCTTTCCGTCGCAGGAGTTAACATTTTGTGGTGAGGAGTTAATTATCCCATTAATCTCTGTTTCTTTGTCCTTGACTTCACTCTGGGCATCTTTGATGTTTTGGGAAAAGCCTTGATCTGACATTGCAGATTTGGGTGATTTGAGTGATTTTATGAAGAATTTCGAAATATCCGCGTTCCCAGAAAGAAATCCAATATGGGCAGCCTTGCCTGGGCGATTTCGTGTGGCCTGCTGAGTGCCCAGTCTTTTCATATGAATTGTCCGTGAACGCAATTTTTTGTATGCCATTAGTAGAAAATAAAAAAATTATTATTATTATTAAAATTGATATTAAAATTTGTCGTTTATCTGCTCTGGAGGGTTACACTCTCTACCGTCAGATGGTAGCAGTGCTCAAGCTGGATTCCTTCCTGCGCCTTTATACACCTATACGCGCTGTGCAAGATGACACTGAAGCTATTAAGAACTGCTCCAGCGCGACTCCAAAAACTCAGAGGGGCTCAGGGTGGTCAATTAGGCTCGGAGGGGCTCAGGGTGGTCAATTTGAGGCCTGGGTCGGGGTCCAACAGTCTTAATAGTCTTAATAGTCTTAGTAGTCTTAGAGGGGTTTTTAAATCTTTTTACCCCCCCGACCTTCTGCTCACCTCTCTCGTCACTCTCCGGCTGCCACTCCTGCTCCCGCTCCACTTTACTCTGTGTCTCTGCCGCCAAGTGAGAATCGGCCAGGGAGCAAATCTCTTCACCACGCTGCCTCCTGCGGGGCCTAAGAGGCCACACTGTGACTGGAACTTAAACCGGTAGGATAACAAGCTAGGCGGCTGATGGTGATTGGGAAGAGGTGGCGGAGTATGGCATGGCGTGGGGTGGCGTGGCGTATGGTGAGGCGGCCAATGGGCTGTAAACGGGCTGATACCACCCGTAATTTCTCCCTGCTCTCTCTTTCCACCACCGCTGCTGTGGAAGGGCCGAGGGCTGTGGAAGGGCTGAGGGCCGAGCACGCTCCGCCGCTCCACTGCGCTCTACTGTCGCGGTCGCGGCATGGGCCAACTAAGTACCGCAAACCGCAATCCCTTGGACTGGGAGCCCGCAGACAGAGGTTGAAAGCAAAGCTGGGCGGGACCCGCAGGCTCAACCGCAGCGGTCCTCTGCACCTTCAGCGGTCTCCCTCGCTGCAACCGGCAAAAGCGAAAACCTGGATAGTCCGCAATCTCGCAATCTCGGAAGTCGGAAGTCCTCGCAATCTCGGAATCCACGGAGCTGGCCAGTACTATTTCTGCATCTTATTTGTGTACATTTCTCGCTTCATGCATGGGTAGATGAAGTAAATAGTTCAGACTGGTGCGTCAGTCACTATTCAAACTTCTAGGTGCCACCACTGGTATATATGGAACAATTAGACCATCGTTGCTATCAGCTCGCCACCCTGACTTCATTGTGAGGGGAGTTCGCCTGGTCACCCTCTACCCACCAAGATGACTCCCTCTATGGTTTCTAAATTGTTGGTTTACAGGGAGGGAGGGAGGAAGGGATATGGTACATATCCAAGTTGGGGGTTAGCGTGGGTGGGGGGGATTGTTATTCTCATTGTTTTTTATTGCTTTTTACTCTATATGGCTTCTTAAACTCCACTACATGCAATTTGCTTGCTGACATGCAGAGTATCAGCATTTTTGTACTAGGGCTACATGCGTTCACTTAATCTGTTAACGTGGAATGTTCATGGTCTTAACGATCATCGCAAGACACAACAGGTATTCGCATACCTTCAAAGGCACGACAGAGATATGTGTCTATTGCAGGATCTGCACCTCATGGAGGGCACGGTCACTAGATTGCGTTCTGGGTGGCTTGGTGAAAAATATATGCTGCCACCTATTCCAATTACGGCCCAGGTGTAGCAATATTGATTACGTTTGATTCAGAATTCCCCTTGGTTTGGGCAGACAGACCTGTCAAAGACCTTGGGATTTGGCTCAGCAGTAATACTGACGAATTGTGGCAATATAATTATGGACGATTAATACCCTGGCTGGATGAAAGACTTGAAGGATGGAAGAGACTTCCTTTCTGTCTGACTGGCAGGCTGGCCATTGCAAAAATGGTAGTCCTTCCTAAATTCCTCTATTTGTTCATCAAGATACGTCTTCCCTTGCCCCCTCCACTTTCGTAGGCAGCTTAGATTGCGCCTTGTCTCCTTGGCTTGGGCGAATAAGCAGCGACCCATAACTTGGGAAATTATAACACTCCCCTTCGAACAAAGAGGTCTAGATGCCCCTGATATGAATCTATATTATTTCAGTGTGCAGGCTCAGTTCGCTCATTACTGGCTGTTCCCCATTCAATTTATAGCTCACATTGCCCCTGAGAGTGTTCATGTGGCCCCCTGCCTCCTACATGCAGTGTTTTTCAAAATGGGCCTGACAACGGATACACGTTGCCACTGCTGCTTTTCTCCGACTGCCGATTTCTTACACCTTGCTTGGAACTGTTTTGACATTGCTGCTTATTGGGAGGAATCTTCATCACACTAGTGGATATTATTGGTTATTCACTTGAGCTCTACCCCCAAGTTGCGCTGCTGGGGTTTGTCCGGGAGGTGCCACCTGGATGGCACAAACTAGCAGTGCTCCTTCTTTTACTTGCCAAGCACAGGGTAGCTATGAGGAGGGGAAGGAGAGCACTGGCTTCAGGATGCTAGCTATTGTCAGGAGCAACTCACTGCCTTCTGGAACCTTATGCCTGCACTTTCCCAGCCCAAAGACATTGGGCTCCCATTAGAGGACTACCTACATGCTTGCACGAACACAACTGATTCAACCGAAACAAAGTCAGAATCATTGCTGTAATATGCTGACATTTGAATGTATAGTGCCTTGTAATAACTATTTAGTGTAAAGTCGCGATGATAGAAATGCTTGCGATACATATTGTTGCAGGTGCCGCCAAGTTGCAAACATTGCTAAACAATTTATTGCGTGGAAGCCTTCTCTCTTTTCTTCATTCTCTTTCGTACTTCATTTATTTCTCCTTCCTATCTCTCTCTTTTCTTCTCTTTGATTCCACAGTGGCCTATAGTGTACCCAACTTAAGACTTATATGTGCAACATACTGCATGTGCAGAATGAATGGACTATTGACCACATGCTCCTATTTTCTTAGTTGAAAAATTTAAATAAACAGATTTTAAAAAGAAAAATGCCACCCTCAGCATGCACCAACACAGATCAACCATCACCAAACTAGCACGTTGCAGCTGGAACAAAATCCCAGAGGAAGACTAGATGACTTGACTCATGGAATGCTGACCCGAACAAAGCAGCAGCCTACCTGACTGCATCACAAACTTCAACAACTGGATCACTGCCTGCGTTGACACCCTGGCTCCCCTCAGACCCAACAAAGCCACTAGATCCAGGCCACAAGTCAGCTGGTAAACAGAAGCGCTCAGGATTACGAGGCCTCACTGCAACCAACTTGAGCAGAACTGGAGGAAGAGCAAGGACAATGCTGTGAGGATCACCTTCAAACCCACCCTTACTTGCTACCACCAGCAGACCCGCACCACCAAACCTTCCTCACTCATGGACCCCATTGACGGCAATAACAGCAAAGGGATCTTCTCTATTGTGAAAGATTTCACCTACCCAGCGGCCGCCTCCAGTGGCATCACCCCCTCACAAAATCTCTGCAACAGGCTCGCCCAGTTCTTCTGTAGCAAGATAGCCAGCATATATGACAACTTCGACCCACAACCAGACCCGGCAGACCTCACAACTAGACTCCCCATCTCATCCTCGGAAACCACACTGACAGTATGGCTGGCAATCTCAACTGTTCCACCATGCAGTACCATCACTCAGGGGGCCCCACTGGACACTTGTCCCCCACCACGTCTTCGCCAAAAGGCTGCAATCCATCAGTTCAGCCCTCACCCCAATCCTTAACACCTCCATCAAAATAGCAATCTACCCAGAAGCCTGGAAACACTTCCAGCTCAAAAAAACATTTGCAGAACCAACGACTCTACCCTACTACAGACCAATCTCCCTGCTACTGCACACAGCCACAGTCCTGGAGAAATTGATCAAAAAGTGCCTGTAAAAGTTATTGGTCTTTTTTTTGGTGTTTAACTTGCATGTTTGGGTACACACCGGACATAGTCTGGAGGGTGGAAACAAGAGTAAGGGAAGATCTGTTTTGTTTTGTTTCTTCCCAAACCCCTCACGATTTCTTTTCCTGACCACAAGCAATACTTCTGAATATATCCCCTCACTTGGACACAGTGGTTAATCGGAGACGGACCTAGTAAACCCCCTCTTTGCCAGAAAGTTAATGGCCTATGTCTTTGTTTTCCCAAGGGTACTCTGCTCCAGTGACTGAGTCAAGAAGGGCGTAACGGAACATCCGAACAATGATGGAGCGAAAAGGGAAAAGGAAGACCCGGAGAGCCGGAAACAAAAGAGAAACCCCTGGAGTACTTGGGACGTTTCACTCAATAAAGCTATGTTCTAAGCAAACAGAATACGGCCTGCTGCCTCAAGTGGTGTCAGAAGTGGGATAAGAGGTCCTTCTACAGGAAAAGACAATGATGCAACCGATAACTCTCAATGACATGATCAAGCAACTTGCCGAAGGCCAGCGCCATCTCCAGCCGGTAGTAGAAGGGCAAACCACAGAGGCCCAGAAGGACCGGGAAAACCTACAAGAAGCCCTACAAGCCCAGGCAGGGGTGATAGCCAACAATCGGGTTGTACAGGATGCCGCCATACAATGCCTGACAGACACCATAGCTAGCAGTAGGGTACATCCCTACTGCTAGCTATGTACCCAGTTCTGTGTTACAAAAGTATCAGATCGGGGAAGACCCAGACTTTTTCTTTACAAACTTCGAGAGAGAAGCGAGCACCGCAATGTGATCGGTGGAACGATGGGGTCAGTACATCGCTCCCCTGTTGTCAGGAGAACTACAAACCGCATATCAAGCTGCCAACCCCGCTGGGACCACGCCATACAGGGAAATCAAAAAGATCATCCTAGAATGTCTACGATATGACAATGAATATTATCGCTTGAAATTTCGTAAAGCAAAGTGGATGCCTCAGGACAATCCCAGAGCGCTATTCTACCGAGTACAGGACCTTGGTACTCGTTGGTTACAACCAAATACCTACACAATGGAGGAGGTGATGGACAGAGTGTTTCTGGAACAGTTTCTGGATGGTCTCCAAAATCCGACTCGAGCCTGGGTAAAGCAACACTCAAACCTAACTGTATCCAGTGCCATTGATTTGGCTCGTGCATATCATCGGGCTCCAGACTTCAGGGTTACTCATCCCAGAACCTCAACACCAGTGGCACTACGCTGGAGATTTTCAGCTCCCAATCTTACCTCTCTCCCTCATAGACCATCTTTAGACCCTCGACTCACTATACGACCTCCTAACAGGGAGACAGGACCGGGACCACAATGCTATCACTGCGATGATTGAGGCCATATCGCCCGTAATTGTCCCCAAAAGTCCACCACAAGTGAGCCGATGTAAGTGGGGTATACATGAGGGTGGGTTTTATGGGCTGGGGGCAGCCCTGACTCGTACCACATGTCACTTCAAGTAAATGAGAAAAGTACAAAAGTCCTAGTGGATTCAGGATACTGCCATTCCGTCATTAGCAGCGACAGGGTAAAGGAACATCAGTGGCGCCCTAGGGAAACAGTAAAGATAACCTGTGTACATGGGGATTGTAAGACATACCCCGTTGCTGTGGTTGACATTGAATGGGAAGGAAAAAAAGAACGCATTAGAGTAGGAGGGATTCCCCGACTGGTGGAAAAATGATAGTGGGAACTGACTATGAGGACTTCCCTAGGCTACTAGCCACATCAGTTAGCGATAAGAATGAGCATGCATGGTTACAGGATGCTCCATTCTCTACTGAAAATGTGGTAGGCGGTAGGTACAAACAAAGGAAAACTCATAGAGAGAAATGTGTTAACAACAAACAAGTAGTCGTGAATGGTTTGTCTAATACACAGTCTATTCCCTCCATTGCAGATGAGGAACAGAGAGTGCAACGCAGCTTCAGGGCAACACAAAGAAAAGATCCCAACCTAGAGAACGCCTGGGCTCAGGTCGTGTTGGATGAGGACGGACAGGTAGGACCTTATTTTTGTATCAAAGGGTTTATTATACAGAAAGATACAAAAACCCACAGATATGATCTCCCAGTTGTTGGGCCCTCTCCCTTTTAGGGAACAGGTCTTACATTTGGCTCATGGACAGGCTGGGGGAGGTCATTACTGGAGGGAGAAAACCGAAAAATATCTCCTGAGATGATTTTATTGGCCTGGAGTGTTTTCAGACATTAGACGGTTGTGTGCTGCCTGTGTACAGTGCCAGCAGGTAAACCCCCCTCATGTGTCCAAGGCCCCCTTACGCCCCTTACCCATCATAGACGTCCCCTTTTCTAGGGTTGAAATGGATTTGGTGGGCCCTTTGGTTGTGTGAGCCCATGGGTATCAGTATATATTGGTGCTGGTTGATTACGCTACTCGGTATCCTGAGGAGATACTTCTCACCAGTATGACAACTATAGCAGTAGCCCAGTTATGATCAGGTTCTTTGGTAGGGTGGGTTTCTCCAGGGAGATATTGACTGATCAGGGCACCCCCTTTATGTCAAAACTTATGGCTCAGATCTGTAAAGTACTTGGGGTCTAACAGATCCGTACCTCTGTCTACCATCCGCAAATGGAAGGTCTTGTAGAGCGGTACAACCGTACAATCAAGACCATCCTTAAGAAGATGGTTTCTGACTCTAGAAGGACTGGGACAAACATCCTCCACTAACTTTGTTTGCAATACGCACACACACCCAATCCACAACAGGGTATAGTCCTTTTGAGTTGGTATTTGGAAGGAAAGCCAGAACACTCTTGGATATGGCTGCCGAGAGATGGGAATATGAGGAAGACGAGGGGATGGATTTACTCCATTATGCCGCAAACTTAAGGGAAAGGGTAGCAGCAGCTCTGTGGGAGAAGGTAAGGCAGAATCTAGAAACAGCTCAGGAGAGGCAAAAAAATTGTTATGATCGTAATACCAATTTGAGGGACTTTCAGGTAGGCGATAAGGCCCTTATACTCCTTCCATCCTCAGAAACTAAGTTACTGGCTAAGTGGCAGGGTCCTTTTGTGATACTAGCTCAGGTAACTCCGGTTACATACCGGGTAGCAGTACCTCACACAGGAAGAACTGGGCAGGTATATCAATGTCAATCTACTGAAGAGGTGGGTGGATAGAGAGGACCCAGTGACCGAGTCCTCTTCCGACCTATTGGTTACGGATTCACAACCCCTGGTGATATCTTTTCCCTTAAAGGACACAACAGATGGGGTGGGCCTAGTTCCAGTGGGTCTCTGTCTTTCCATAGCACAGTAGAAAACACTTAGAGGAATAGTGGAAGAATACTGAGATGTATTCTCACGACGACCAGGGAGAACCCCCCTCCTTCATCATGACATAAAAACAGAAGGCGTCAAACCAACCAGACTCCGTCCCTACCAGATTCCCTAAGCCAGACGTAAAGCAGTGGAAGGCGAAGTGGAGGAGATGTTGAAAGACGGTATTATCGAGCCGTCTCAGAGTGCCTGGTGTTCTCCTGTGGTTTTGGTTCCAAAACCTAATGGATCTATCCGATTCTGTATCGATTTTAGACAATTGAACGGGGTGCCCCATTTTGATTCCTATCTAATGCCAAGAGTCGACGAAATTATCAAAAATATAGGCACAGCCAAATATTTAACCGCCTTAGACTTAACCAGAGGCTATTAGCAGATTCCCCTTACTCCTACGGCCTGAGAAAAGACCACCTTTTCTACTCCCTCTGGGCTGTACCAATTCAGGGTCCTACCCTTCCGTTTGTACGGCGCACTGGCAACCTTCCAACGGTTGATGAACTTGATTTTGAGGGAACACCTGACTTATGCTGCAGCGTATCTGGATGACACTGTAGCATACAGTCAGACCTGGGAACAACATGTTGTTCACTTGAAAGCGGTCCTGGATAGCCTGAGAAAGGCGTGCCTAACAGCGAACCCTGAAAAATGTGCACTTGCCGCAAATGCCATCCGGTATTTGGGATATCACATACAGGAGGGTATGATAAGACCCCAGGTGGATAAGGTGGCAGCCATCAAAGCTCCAAACCGTCCTACCACGAAAAAGGAGATCAGGGATTTTTTAGGATTGGTGGGTTACTACCGCTGCTTTATTCACAATTTTACTGAGGTGGCTACTCCCTTCACAGATCTGCTCACAAAATCATGACGCTCCTCTCTCAGTGAGTGGTCGCCCCACCATCAGAGGAGTTTTGAGGCATTGAAGGATTTATTGTTTGGAGATCCGGTTTTGGCTTGCCCAGACTTTGCAAAGCAGTTTGTGTTGCAGACCGACGCCTCGGATAGGGGACTGGGTACTGTCTTGTCTCAGCCTGGGGGTTTCGGGTTGTTGCATCCCGTTGCCTTCCTTAGCAGGAAGCTTTTGCCCCGAGAATTCCACGATGGAGAAGGAATGTCTGGCCATTAAGTGGGCCATACAGGCCTTTCAGTACTATCTGTTGGGTCGTTCCTTTCTGCTGTATACTGATCATGCTCCCTTGGTGTGGCTGGCACGTCACAAGGATTCCAACACACGTATTCTGAGATGGTTTCTTGCTCTTCAACCTTTCTCCTTCCAGGTGCAACATTTGCCGTGGAAGTTGCAGGGGAACGTAGATTTCCGGTCGCATTCCACTGTGGCTTCATGGCCCGATCGGCCATGCCTGGATAGGGAGTACTGTAACAGAGATGCCCTGGAGGCCTGTGTTTGGGGCCCCGGGGGCACAGAGAATCCCTGTTTGGTGGTATTGACGTGGCGAGACACGCCCCCACTTCCAAAGCTGAAAGACGGTCAGCTGGTATCTGGAAAAGAAGAGAGAGCGGTATAGAGAGGAGAGAGACGCCGTAGCTGAAAGAGGAAGAACAACGGCAGAAGACGGGAGAGAAGAAGAGTGACGGCGACGCCGGTGGCGGAGGAGAAGCAGATCGAGCAGGTTCATCCCCGGTTCCTGGTGTGGAGGAGAAGCGGAGCAGAGCAGGATGAGCAGAGACCCAGAGGGAAGGCGAAACGGGCAAGTCAGCCGTGGCTTCGTTATCGAGCCACGGCTTCAGGCAAGTACCACGAACTGCTGCGTGTTACGTGAGCGGGTGGTTCCAGGCCTGCGCCTATCTAACGGGCCTGTAAGGGTAGTGTCAGGAGTGACCTCAGAGACCCTGGGAGCAGGGTCTCTTTTGGAGTAATTGGTCTTTTTTTTAGTTTTTGACTTGCATGTTTGGGTCCACACCAGACATAGTCTGGAGGGTGGAAAACAAGAGTAAGGGAAGACCTGTTTTGTTTTGTTTCTTCCCAACCCCCTCACAATTTCTTTTCCTTTCCACAAGCAATACTTCCGAATATATCCCCTCACTTGGACACGGTGGTGAATCAGTGATGGACCTGGTAAACTCCCTCTTTGCCAGAAATTTAATGGCCTATGCCTTTGTTTTCCCGAGGGTACTCTCCTCCAGTGACTGAGTCAAGAATGGCATAACAGAAGATCAGGAACAGTGAAGGAGCGAAAAGGGAAAAGGAAGACCCGGAGAGCCCGTAACAAAAGACAAAAGAGAAACCCCTTGAGTACTTGGGACTTTTCACTCAATAAAGCTTTGTTATAAGCAAACAGAATACGGCCTGCTGTCTCGTCCTGTACCAGTGCCTAACCGACATTTGCAACTGACACCAATTCCTCAACACAACACAATCCACAACTCTCCATGTCCTTAGACACTATGCCCTACCCTATCCTCATCCGAAGTCTACTCTAGTTTAGAAACCAAGGAACAGCATTCAAATGGATATGCTCCTTCATTACTAGAATAACCCAATCATTCAGACTAGTCCCCTGTTGCTCCGATTCCTGCAACCACAAGGATCATCCCTCAGTCCAAGGCTCTTCAACACGTTCATGATCCCACTCGCAAGCATCATCTGCTCCCATGAGATCAACATCCTGTCCTAAACTTATGGCACTCAACTGATCCTCCCCCTCTCAGACAAAACCACCAATACCCGGATTCAGTTTGCCAACTGCATGACCAAATTCTCCAATTGGTTGAAGACTGATTGTCTCAAACTGAGCACCTACAAGACAGAGGTGTGATCTTCGGAAAGAACTCATCGTGTGGGACTTCACCTGGTGGCTGGCTGACTCATACCCACACTCTCCCCCACCACCCATGCCAAGGACCTCTGGATTAGCATCAACAGCCACTTCATCATGACTGTCGAAGTCATCACCATCACAGCCTCTTGCTTCACACCCTGAAAATGCTGAGGACAATCTTCAAATGGCTCCCCACTAGCACTTGCAAAAACATCGCACAGGCCCTCATCACAAGCAAGTTGGACTATGGAAACACCCTTTGCAACTCCGAGCCATTCAGAATTTGGCAGCCAGGGTCACACTCAACCTTCCACACTGCACACACATCACACCCCACTGGCTTCCAATACACAAATTTGCCCGGTTAAACTCCTCAAACACACCTTCAAAGTCCTACACAAAAGGGACCAGTTTACCTAAAAAACGAATATCATTTCATAAGCACAGCAGGCACCTCCGCTCTGCAGACTCCAACTCGCACACACACCATGTATATGCAGAGCCAGAGCTGAAGGTCGGGCCTTTTACATCACTCTAAGAGCCTTGAATGACCAGCCATTACACATCAGAGCTGCCTCTTCAATTCTCAAATTCCACAAGAAACTGAAGACATGGCTCTTTGAACAGACTCCCACTCACCTGCCCTAGGCCAGGCCAGCCTTGCTTCTACTTACAGCATCAGGATACCCTATGGGGTGACAGTGCACTTTACAAATACACATAACAGAACAACATACCATCAATTGGGTCTCCCATCTAATATTGACTGCATACTGCTCTTTTGCTTTGTCTGGTGGGCCAGGCTCCCTGTTCTGAGATAAATGTAGACTCCCATTTGCATACTCTAATACAGCAGTCAAACCTTCTTTAATTTTAAACATTTTTTATGAACAGCATGGCGATACCAATATCACAAGTGAAATGGTGGTATTGTTTATAGGGAAAAGGCGCCCTGGGGTATATCCACTGTGTGTGTACCTATATCTCTTATATCTGTACGGTGCTAAAAGGTAGGGAGAACCACCCACCTCCCCAGATTCTGCGGCCCAAGCTGCAACTCTAATATTTACACACTCCCTAGCACACGTAAAAGGTTTTTTTCGAAGTACAGTCAAATGACAGTAGTAACTCCGTTTTGTCAACAACAAATTACACGCATAAATATATTACTCATGAGGATTCGTCACAAAGACTCTTCACTTTTTATTCTCAAAGTGAAGCTTTCTCAAGTGTGATTTCTTCAGACAGATCGAGAGCTAACACGTGTTTCGTCGCTTCGGTTACATGTACACGCGACTTTTTCAAGGCTCAATTGTCTTCATAGTAATTTTGTCAGTGTGTGGTGATACTTCCGACCCACACAATCCTCCAGCGTGGGGAAATTGTTACAAAGGGGTCCGTATAATATCCGTCGCCCTCTAATACACTGTTTAGTGGAATTCTTCTAAAATTTCTCGGTCGGTATTGTTGTCCCCCACGCCGGCTTCCTCGAGTACTCGAGGAAGCCGGCGTGGGGGACAACAATACCCACGCTGGAGGATTGTGTGGGTTTGAGAATAAAAAGTGAAGAGTCTTTGTGACGAACCCTCATGACTAATATATTTATGCGTGTAATTTGTTGTTGACAAAACGGAGTTACTACTGTCATTTGACTGTACTTCGGAAAAAAACTTTTACGTGTGCTAGGGAGTGTGTAGATACCAATATCAGCAAAGGACCCACACAGGGGTACCAATTGCTACAGCACTATAAGGCTAAACAATTCAGACCATCACCCCCGTGAGTGCACCCATCCGCATGTAATCAATCACACATGATTAGTAAAAAAATAAAAAACAGACAGTTGAGGAGGAGATGAAGCGGTGTGTGGGGTTGTAAGTGCTCGCCAGCAAGGAGAAAGGAAAACGGAGAGCTGAACAATACTGTGGGGGGTGCCACTAATGACAGAGGTAAAAGACTCCTAGCCACCGGTGAGGGCCAAGCAGTTTAATGGGGTGTTAGGTAGGTCCAGTATAGAGGCATGGGGGAGCCCCTAGGGTCGGGTATTGTAGGCCATGTTGTCGGCCAATCTGGGGCCCCACAGATCAATCTTCCTCAGCGGAAGCATCTCCTGTGATTGGTACAAGTCACCCCTTCATCATCTATTTGGGACAGTCCTGGAGGATCGTATCCCATGCTTGTGCTTGGTCTGGGCTACCTTGTCCTTTCTGCGCTTCGGTATGAAGTCCTCATTCCCTTACACGCAGCTCATTTAGATAGCTCCCTATTCCATCTTGGAGTGTGGTCCCCTGGGAGATTTATAAATCATAGTAATCTGACATCGCGCAAGAATGAGGGATAAGTCAGCGAATTTTGAGGTGTTCATTTTTGCTTTGGGTATGGAAAACCGGTCCCACAAACAAGTCGACGGGGAGCAGGCTCTGGAACGCCCCGTAACAGAGTTGAAAAAATTCACCACTGCCTCCCAGTAAAGAGTAAGAGCTGTGGATTCCCCATACTGCATGAAAGAAGTCCCTATCTGTCTACTGACAGTGGGGGCACGCTGCCTGCGTCCCTGGAAACATAAGATTAATGCATTTGGGTGTGAGATATGCTCTATGGATGTAGCAAATTTGGATGAGATGGAAACAGGCATTTTGAGAGGTGCATGGTGCGTGTCATAGAATGTTGTGCCAGTCCTCATCCGTGAGCACTCGGCCCGTGTCGCAGAACCAGTGATCTCTCAGATCAGGTCAGGCACTATCAATGCTTTTTAAATGAGAGTAATCACATGGGTCTGCCTTGTGATGGTACAAATAGTCTCCAAGGTCATATGGCACGAGGGTTCCCCTCTGTTCTCCCCCAATGTCTGTAGCACAGTGGCCGCCACCGCCCCATATAGCAGGAAATAGTGAGCAGGAGGTGTATAGTTGTCTAATAAATCTGTGAAGTCTCGCCTGACCCGTTTACATACCAGTCCCCAAGTGTTGTCATGCCCCTTCCCTCCCAGTCTCATAGCCTTGCCCAATTGCCCTCAAGTGGGAGTTGTAATAATGCAGTCAAGGGAAGGGCCTTCACGTAGGGGTGTCCCGTCTGCATGCGTTGCAACGTCCTGGTCCATGCACACCATAGAATATCCAATAAAAGCCCAGGATGACCATTGACCCCGAGACCTTGGGTCAAACAGTATGGAGAACAGAGAGGCACGGCTCAGGATAATCCGTGTCCCAGGCTGAATGCCCTTCAATGAGCTGCCTGTTTGAATTGTGCTGCAAGGTAGTAAAGTTCCAGGTCTGGAACTGCACACCCCTACCGTCCGTGGGGAGGCAGAGTGTGACCAACACCAGCCTCCATCAGCCCTACCCCCATATAAAATGAAGAAAGAGGCCGTCCATCTCAGGAAAGACGGTCTTCGGACATCGAATTGGCAGGGCTGCAAAATAATATATGAGGCGGGGAAGAAATACCATCTTCGACAACGCAACCCTGCCCTCCACCGATAAAGGTAGGGTCAGCCAAAAAGTGATAGACGAGCAAAGTGGCATCAATGTCCTCTAGAACATCAGCCACTGTGTGGTAAACAAAAGGTGTGTGGTTGCCATCGGAGAACAGAGCCCACTTCTGATGGTGCAACAGTTGTGAGTGGTGCATGAAGCCGAAAAGCATTTGTTTTATCCCAGTTTACCATGAGACATGATAAACTACCATAGTCCTCCATAGCACAAGAGGCGCCCTTGACTTCCAAGCATTTTCCTCTAAGGTATAGCAAAAAATCTTCCGCATAGAAGGATATAATAGTAGTGCCCAGGTAAGAAAGTCATTCCCCAAGCCCATGTTAGCCATTGTAACATAGAGAAAAACCCATATCAGGGAATCAAATGCTTTTTCCATGTTTACGGAAATTGCAAGTGCATTAGGGAAGTCTAACGGTGTATGAATAATATTCAGTAGTTGGCAGATATTTGGGATCGTTGGCCCAGTTAACCAGGATTTTACTAAGTATTTTATAATCTATGTTTAGTTCAGAGAGAGGTCTATAAGATGTCACTCACTCCCTATCCTTCTCAAGCAATGGCACTAGCAGGGCCTCCTTTATCGTGGAGGGGAGGCTCACAGTCGACTTAGCAGTGTTATACAATGTGGTCAAGATTGGGGGCCAATGTTTCCGCATATGTTGCATAAAATTCCACGGTTCCCTGTACCTTGCCATGACCAGGGCCTTAATCTCCCCCTAACCTCCTGCACTGTGATCCCGCCTGCCATACAAGTAGCCACCGCCGGCAGTAGACTCTTTGTTCCTGCTGCCAAATATAATCATGGGGAGGTTGAGAGCAGGTTGTGTCAGCTGTAGTGAGGGGAGTATTATGACCGAAAAGAAACATTAATCTCCACCTGGCTATTAACTAGGTCACCTTCCTCAGTGCACAGCTTGAGTATTTGGGAGCCCTGCCGATCTAGGCTGGCCAACCAAGCCAGCAATCTACCAGATTTATAACACTTTAAGTGGGTCTTAGTTAGGTAAGCTCGATAATCTTAGGCCTGAAGGCGTGTCACCAGTTCAAAACATTTCTCATTTTCCTCTGCAACACGTCTAGCAGTGCCGGGGCACCCTCAGCAGGTAGCTCCAATATCGTCAAACTTCGGCCTCAGTATGCAATTGGGCCCGGGTCCCTACTGTAGGTGATATACAGTGGCTGCATACTATTGTTTTAAATGCTTACCACTCCACTAGTGGAGACGAGGCAATACCCATGTTTCTCCTAGAGTAAGTGCAAATCGTATCCCTTAGGATGCCTTGAAGGCTGGGTCATCGAGTGCAGCAATATTAAATTTCCGGGTTGGTATTAGGCCTGGGCAAAGTTCACAAACTCCACAAAGTGACATTAAAACTCTGCTGCGCTTTGTGGAGTTCCGCAAGCAGCGGAGTGCATTACGTTGCGCCATTTGTGCTGATTTTTAGCACCAGGTGTTTGTCCAGCGCTGTAAAATCAGTGCAAACAGCACAATGCACAGTGCAAGAGGGTGCTGCTTCTTTCTGCCGCTCGAATAGAAGTTCCCCTCAAGCGGCAGCTTCCTCAATGCGAATGGAAGGTTTCTCAATGCGAGCGGTAGTGACCATCTGCAACCGCCCGTGTTGAGAAATCTCGCTGGAAGGTGGTCTAGCGTTGGATTTTCCTCGCTCACCAAGTTAACATTGGTGAGCGTGAGTGAGCAAAAAATTCCGCTCCGCGCGCTCCGCTCAGCACGGAGTGAGGAAAACTCCACAAACGCCATGGAGTTCAATGCCCAGGCCTAGTTGGGATGCAGGGCCTGGTGATCACCCAATCAAGAGATGTCAGCAATGGATTGTGGTCTGAGTATGTATGTTTGTGCAAGGTACTCGCCCCTCTAGTCAAAACTTTGATGTCTGTGGTGCATAGCAAAGCATCGAGGCAGACTTAGTATTAAGAATAGGCCGTGCCCCTAGAGTGGTGAGCCATCCAAGTGTCAATAAACCCCAATCATGAAGCCATTTACAAAGCATACAAGCTGTTTTAAGGATCAGAGATGAGGGCAACGGTGGATGTGATCTAGCAAGGGCGGGTCAGCCATGCAATTGGAGTTCCCTCCCTGTAGCAGTAGGAAATGATTTATTCGGGTAATGTGAGGGTTAAGCGAGGCCAGAAAAGCTGGCTGCCCGGTATCAGGGGCAGAGATATCCACCAACGCTATGTCCTTACAATCCAATTTCCCCACCAGTAGTATATAGCAGCTGATGCAGCAGGGGAAACAAAATATTTTTTTTGTACCCCTTGGAAGTTAATGACCCCATAACGATATTAATGATACTAACCGTTTGAAACGCATGAACTAATCAACAAAAGCACCTTTTATTAAACATTACACGTGGGCAACTTGCTGGCATTGCAAAATCTAATTTATTTACAAATGTGAAGCAAAATAACATGAGTATTGTGATTTGAGTAGTAAATAGAGTAAATTGCATGATTTGTGTTGCGTAGTAAAATTGCACCGTGGCAAAGAATGCAGATGGTAAGTAAAATGGCTTTAAATGTCGCTTCTGCTAGGTAATACCTAACACGGGTCTTTAGAATGGCAGGTGGTAAACAGAAAGGCTTATTTTCCATGTTTAATTTCTGTTGTGTTTGTTCTTATATTAGTTTCGTTTGGGCCTGCTCGGCCGTGCTTCGAAAATGGCCGCTGGAAAAGGACGAGATTGCGTGCGCTGAATAAAATGGCCCCCACACATGAGCAGAGTGAATGCTCCAGTCACGTGTATGCGGCATGTGCCCGGAGTGAGAGATGTCAAGGCCAGTCTGACCTGCAACAAAGATCGTGCCAAGAGTTCAGCATATATGCATGGGAACGGATGAGAGAATCGAGCGATAGAGGATGAACTAATATATAACCATCGGAGTTTGTTCCAAAATACATTAACAAATTGAATTACCTTTGGACATTGTTGATCATGAGAATTAATGTATGCGTTATTGTCCCCAAACCGGTTCGAACAAGGAGGGCGATGAGGTGACCATCACCACCCCTCCAATGGACCAATTAGCGTGATTTCTGCCCCTAAAGATTGCAACTTTAAGTGTAGCGAGTCGGAGAATAGGGTATAAGAGAGTCTGCTCTTACATTGTGCATTATTCGCTTCTTCTATCCTGATGCTGCGAGAGACTCTGTCATTTTGGACTTCGGACTTTGACTGGGGAAGGAACGAGACCGTTGCGGGAGTTGCCTGGGAGGAGATTGCGTCTGAGGAGGTTAGCGGGACAGTCAGTCAGTTTTGGGAGTCCCATCCTGTGACCTGCGGTTCATCTTTCTTTCCTGGTGAACCATTCTTGTCATCGCCCTATGGCTAAGGGTAATGAGTATTTTCCGTCTCTATTCTCAAAACTTTACTTAAATGCTTACTGATATTTTAAATGTATTTGCCTAATTATGAACTTTACTTATTTGCTCAAAGAATTTAGATAAAATTATATGCTAACTCTTAAATGAGTCTGTGGTTCTTTAAAATAAAATTGTGATTAATAAATGTTAAAGTTTTAATTGTGATTGAGCTGGACTTAATCACCATCAACTGATTCTACTAGTTGGTCCATCGACCGAATAGCGGAGTACCTTGATGTTTAGAACCAACAGGATTCTAAGTTAATGTATATAATGTATAGGTTATAATTCTGTCATTTTAACAAGGTATCCCGTTTGTCCAGCAGCTCATTTTCCTTAGCGTTTGATCCAGAAAATTGAGTGAATGTATGTATGCGGTGTTATGGGCCCCACCGAAATAGGTTTTATTTGATTAAGGTTGAGTAGGTGTTTTCTGGGTTAGTGTCATAAGGTTTAGCCGCGCTGGATCAGATTTCTTGGTAGCAGAGTTATGGTTTCTATAGATTAGTTTGGTGATTATTGATTATCGATTTTTTCATGTCTAACACTCTATGTTGAGTTTGTATTACGTTATGTGTAGTCAGAATATTGAAGCTTCCGGGAAGTAGGAAGTGGACACGTGTGGCAAGAGAAGTCACATGGAATTGTACATTGTCTGATTTCAAATTTGGTGATAACACAAGACTGTGTTATGTGAGGGAAATTTCACGTATGAATTGCATTTGAGTGAAATAGCAACAGGTTTTCTTGTGAAACTTTGGCCTTAATTCTCAGGAGCAGTGTAGTCTCCACATGTGTTTTATCCCCAGAGAAACGGGTTTACCTCTTGCTTGAAAGAAGGGTAAGGTAGAGAGAAGTGCTACACTTATCGAGCGAAACAGTATTCTTGTAAGTGGGAATAAACTATCTCTTTTGTTTAGAGAAACAGACAATGGTAATGTGTTTTACGTTGTAACTAATCGATTTTGTTGAAAAGAAAAGTTAAGAAAAGTGCCGATAATTTTTGTAAACGAGGGGTCAGTAGAAGCAGGAGTAGAGCTGACGTCAACAAGAACCGTGCTGGTATTGGCCAGTTGTGGAAGAACGAAGAGTTTCCTGATTGGTGCGCTGGAATAGATTAGTGTGAGAGAGACGTAGAGCTTTCTGATTGGTGCGTTGGTGAGAGTCGTGCTGGGATAGGTCAGAATAGCCGAGCGGTAGAAAGAACTGATTGGTGAAGAATTGTGTGAATTAGCTTCGGCAAAACAACAGTGAAATATGGCTTATTACAATGAACGTGATAGAGAGAAACCGTCATGGTTTGCAAAGCTTAAAATCTTTTTAAGAAAGATAAAAAGGTTGTGACTAGGGAAGGAGAAGTACTTCCTCCGCCGAAAACACCAGCATCTTATATGATGGTGAAATATGGCTATCATCCTTGCATTTGGTTGGAAAATTGGGCGAAATATACCAAAGACGATGGAGTATTGGCATTTCCGGAAAATGGTTCGTTTAGCACAGCTGTACTTCGAAATTTGAGAGAAAAAATGATGAGACTTGAACCGAGACCTAGACTGACACAGTTTGAAGCCTTAGGTGAATGGGAAGTTGAGATGTATGAAAGGGAAAGACACAGAGGTGCAAAGAATTATAATTTTATTCATGGAAGAGTATGGGGTTTGAGTCATGAAGACAGGATGAGATGATGGCGGTATGCTAACATGACGGATGGTATGTTTCCTGCCAGAACAGTTGAAGAATTAGCAGGGAAAAAGTGTACGGAGAAAAAGAAGCGTGCAGTACCAGAGAAATATGGATATGGAGTTAGCGACACAGAGGATGAGTTGCTGGAGGACATTTTAAATAAAGGACCCCCTCCATATCAACAGGATTCTGTGGTGGTGACACCAAATGCACCGCCAATGGGAACTGTAATAAATCAAAGCCCTGAACAATTTTCTGAAATAAATAGTCCATTTAATAGACTAGAAACACCACAGACTGTGAAACATGATAATGGTAATACGGCCGAACTAGCCAGAACCACAAGAGAGTTGACTGAAAAGATAAGAGAACTGACAAAGAATATGGAAGCTGTGACTGTGCCAGTAACTATAGGGCCAGTAATCCCAGTATTTGAAAATCAAAAGATAGACGAACATTCCTTAATAATTCCATTAAATTCTAGTATGCAAAAAGTAAGAGAAGGGATAATTCAAGAAAATAGAGAGACAAAAGATTCTGTTGGTCCATTTAGGTCAAGTCCACCTGTAAATTTGACAATTAATGAGAGTCCGATAAATAAGATTCCTATAGGAGCAGAGTCAGCAACTGAAACCCCGGAGAAAAGTGTAAACAGGGTAGAATTAACTAAAACCCCTGTGGGTCCGACTGCAGAGGAATTAAATGATTGGGTGAGGAGCTTGCAGAAAAAAGATGCCGAACCACAACCTTTGGATGTGGTCAGATTAAAGATAGATATGGAGGAATTGATTCTAGGGACCATTGGAACAGATCGATTGAAGTTCTATCAAGATGATAAATTAATGTTTATGTGTAAAAGCGTCACTTGGAGAGCTAGGAACTTGCATGAAAAATTGGAAGAAACAGCGAACGAACTAGGAGTAGATTTTGCAAAAATTAGGGGATTGCAGAAACCGTACAGGGTAGATTTTAGTGAAAAGGACATAGAAAATCTGAACACTTCAGGACGACTAACACTGATTAAAGAACTAATTGTTTTACTCAGAAAATGGGGAGATAGAGACAAGTGGAGAAGTAGGTGGATAAGGAGAAAAGAGGGAACAACTGATAAAGCATCATTGGCTTTTCCAGTAAAAGAAAAAGAACCAACGGCAGTAGAATGTCCAATGAGAGAAATTCCAGGAGGAGGTTATGTACACGTCCCATGGTCCAGACAAGATATATTGTCATTTACAAATGATTTTCCAAGATTGAGAGAAAAGCCTGTAGAATGGTATAGACAGGTAGAAAGGTTTGTAAAGGTTTCAAAAGTATTGTGGGAAGATCTGGATGGATTGTTTGAGATTGTTGTTCCTGCGGATTTATGGACAGAGTGTAAAATTACAATTGACTGGCCGAAGGAAGAATATCCTAGAGATGCAAAAACAGGAGCCCCAAGTTCAGAAGTAATGAGAAAATATGAACAGGCAATTACATTCCTGAAAAATAAGATTCCAACAAAAAAAACGGACTGGGTAAAGATTGATAGAACAACTCAGGAGACTAAGGAATCTGTACATGCTTATTATGAAAGGTTGCTCTTGGTTTTTAAACAGTATAGTGTATACGAGAATTTGAGTGAAAAAGACATGAGTCATTTTGTGTATCGATTTGTGTATGGTTTGAAACCTGAGATAAGTGAAATGATTAAGCAGCATATGTTATGTTGGCAGACTAGCACAGTAGATGAGGTACTACGGTATGCAAAATATTGCAGTGATGATATTGAGTTCAGACAGCGTAAACTCAAGGAAAAGGCAATGTGGGCACAAGTAAAGGTTGCAGAACAGCAAGAAGCTCAGATGAATAATCAGTCTAGTGGCGCAGGGCAGACCAAGTTCAGACCGAATATTGGTAAGGGAAAAGGTCAGATGAGTATAGAAGAAGCCAAAAAGAAATGGCCATGTCATAATTGCGGAAAATTAGGGCACTGGAGAAACAAGTGTAAATTACCTCAGAGAGTTAATACCGAGAATCAACCATTAAATCCACAGGTGCAGAATGAGGTGAGTTACCAACAGCTGCGACAGCCGCAGGTAGTTACTCAACAGTGTCAGGTGCCGCAACCACCTCTTCCAAAGAGTGTAAATCCTCAAAGATACAGTACAGAGGCAGGATTCTACGGAGGAAAGCAGGTAACAAAATTGACGCGCGCAGCTGCTGTTTCACAATATTGGTTACGGCAAGATGGAGATGAATCGGATGAAAGCTTATGACGGTGCCTAGGAGAGGAAGAGGAGTGCGTGCTTGGTGCAACTCTAGAGGTAGATCAGTCAGGTCCATTTGTGGATGGAAAAGTGAATGGTGTAAATGTTACTTTCCTTGTGGACACTGGCGCTACCCGTTCTACTGTTAGATCAGTGGAAATTCCAAACCTTCCTCTCTCAGGAGAATACATCCAAGTTGTAGGTGTTTCAAACAGGCAAATTAAAACCCCTCTTACAAAACCAGTAGAGGTGGAAATTGGTCCATTCAAAGATATGCACCGCTTTGTGGTGTGTGATTGTAGTCCTGTAAAGTTATTAGGACGCGATCTGCTTTGCAAAATGAATTGGACCATCTACTGTACTCCAGATGGTATTGCTTTCCAGACACCAGATGATGATGTTCTGTATAAAATGACAATGGCAGAACTAGAACCAGGAATGTATGATATGTTTCCTGTGTTCGATGCAGAGAAAATCCATACTGAATTGAAAGGAACAGTCAGGTCTGATGTATGGGATTTCACAGGTGAAGATATTGGACTAATGAGAGAAGTTGATCCTATAAAAATTACTGTAAAAGAAGGAACGAATTACCCAAACACCCCCCAGTACAAACTGACGCCAGAAATTATTGAAGGAATAACACCTGTAATTAATAAGATGATTGAACAAGGAATTTTGAGAGAAATAATGAGCAGTCCATGTAATTCTCCTATAATGGGATTAAAAAAGCCAAATGGAACATATAGAATAGTACAGGATTTGAGAAAAGTGAACAAAATTGTTATTCCTTGCTGTCCAATTGTGCCAAACCCTGCTGTAATACTGTATCAAATCCCTCATGATGCAGAATGGTACACAGTTATTTATTTGTGCCATGCATTTTTTTCTATTCCATTGCACCCTGACAGCCAGTCATTATTTGTGTTTCGGTTTGGAGAACGTATTTTGGCATGGTGTCGAATTCCTCAATGGTATACTGAAAGTCCTTCTATTTTTAATCAAATTCTGAAGAAATCCTTAGAAAGTTTGAAAATGCCTGAAAAATCTGTGATGGTCCAATATATCGATGACATATTGGTGGCATCAAAGACCAGAGAAGCATGTGTTACGGACACAATTGCTCTACTGAATCATTTGGCAGAAGGAGGACACAAGGTGTCCCCATCAAAACTGCAATTCTGTCAACAGGAAGTACAGTACTTAGGTCATAAGATTGAGAAAGGGATAAGAAAAGTGGCAACAGAAAGAATAAGGATTATTAAAGGAATGAGAGCCCCAATGACACAAAGAGAGGTGAGAATGTTCCTTGGAATGGTTGGTTATTGCCGACAGTGGATAAGTGGATTTTCACTGATTGCAAAACCTTTACAGCGATTGACAAAGAGTGATGTCAAAGATCCGATTGCGCTGGATGAGGAAGAAATGAAGGCTTTCGAGCAACTGAGAACAAGTTTGTGTGAAGCACCAGCATTGGGAATGCCTGATTATGAGAAAGAATTTGAGCTGTATTGTAGTGAGAGAGACGGATGTGCACTTTCAGTATTAGTGCAGAGGCATGGAAGAATGAGACGACCAATAGCTTATTTTTCAGCTGTTTTAGATCCGGTAGCAAAAGCGTTGCCTGGATGTCTGAAAGCAGTAGCTGCTACTTGTGTGAGTCTGGAACAGAGTGAAGGCATTGTGATGGGATATCCTTTGAGAGTATATATCCCACATTCAGTTGAAATCCTTCTGACCAGAACAAAAACACAATTCATGACACATAGTCGGCTGTCTAGGTATGAAAAAGTGATCTTGGGTGCAGACAATGTAACCATTGTAAGATGTACGAGTGTGAATCCTTCCACCTTACTGCCAGATGCAGTAAATGCAGAGGTCAAAGATGAGATTGATCATAACTGTTTGGATGTGCTTGAATTTTGCACAAAGCCCCGTCCTGACATCAAAGATGAACCTCTAAAAGAGTCAGATTATGTGATGTTTGTGGATGGATCATGCCTGAGGACAAATGAAGGAGTTTTAAGTGCTGCGTATGCTGTATGTACGGTGGCAACCATAATGGAAGCATCTTGTTTGAGAGGAATACGTTCAGCCCAAGTTGCTGAGCTGATTGCTCTGATTCGAGCTTGCAAACTGGGAAGGAATTTCCGAATTACTGTGATCACGGATAGCCAGTATGGCTTCGGAGTGGTCCATGACTTCGCCCAGATCTGGTCTCAGAGGGGATTCCTGACTTCCTCAGGGTCTCCTATTAGGAATGGTGAGTTTGTGAAGAAGTTGCTTGAGGCGATACAGCTGCCTAAACAGATTGCGGTGGTAAAATGCACTGCTCACAAAAATGGAACTGATTACATTGCAGTAGGTAACAATTTTGCTGATGAATTAGCTCAATATTGTGCCAGAAATATGACCTCAATAAATCGGAGAAGGGAAAAAGAAATTGTTTCATGTCCCTTGCTGTTTACTAACCCAGTTGAAACATGGGAAGAGGTGAAACAATTGCAGGAAGAGGCAAGTGATGAGGAAAAAGACGTTTGGATAAAATCAGGTTGCAGACGGAGAGAGGAAGATGAAGTCTGGGTTTACAGGGATGAAAGACCAGTTATGCCTGATAGCATGATCTCTAACATGGCACGGGTGTACCATGGACAGGCACACATAGGTAGAGATGCCATGATCAGACTTTTCAAACAGACCTGGTACAACCCAAAGTTTAGGGCTATAGCTGAAAGCCTTTGCCATAGATGCCTTATATGCCAACAGATAAATCCTGGAAGGAAGACAGTAGTGAGTTTGGGAACAATAGGACGTGAAGGAGGTCCTTTTACCAGAATGCAATTGGATTTTATTGAAATGCCCCCGAGTAACAGATTGAGGTATGTCCTGAGAGAATTCATTCCTAGATATGGCTTTCCAGTAAAGATAGAAACAGATAGAGGAACGCATTTCCAGAATGAAATTATCCAACTAATATGTGAAGCACTAGACATTCAACAAAAGCTACATTGTGCCTACAGACCAGAGGCTTCTGGAGTGGTAGAGCAAGTAAATGGCACAATAAAGAATACGTTAGGGAAAATGTGTCAAGCCACAGGACTCAAATGGCCAGATGCCTTACCCCTGGTGTTGATGAAGCATACCTGACAGAAAAACAGGTCTGAGTCCTCATGAAATAATAATGGGACGAGCAATGAGACAAGCATACGTACCTGTCAACAAACTGCTGACTATAACTGATGATCTCATACTGGACTATCGCAAAGGATTGGCTGATGTGGTACATTCTGTGTTTCATCAGGTTGGGCCGGATGCGACCACTCTTGAGAGAAAACCAGCTCATGATCTGAGTCCAGGAGACTGGATCCGCATAAAAGTTCACAGAAGAAGAAATTGCTTGGTTCCACGCTGGGACAAGCCACGTCAAGTGATTCTGGTGACAACAACTGCAGTAAAGTGTGCAGGTGTGAAAAATTGGATTCATGCCAGCCATACTATCAGAGTTCCAGATCCTGAAGCTCGACCTGTAAGTCGACATCTGGAAATATCAGGTACCAGTTCGGCATCTGAAGCAGAAACTGAAACAATCAGAGTTCCAGATCCTGAAGATCGACCTGTAAGTCGACATCTGGAAATATCAGATACCAGTTCAGCATCTGAAACAGACCAACCTGAATCCAGTGAAAGACAAACAGAAGAATCCGAAAAACAAAGAACTGATATTGAAACAGGAGAAACTGAACCAATAGACAGTGACGGTGAACAGCCAAGTACAAGCTTTGGGGAAATTCCTCCAGCAATTATAGAAATAACTCAAGAAAATTCAGATTCAGACAGAGAGATTGAGGAAATTGCGGAAGAAACACATGGAGAATTAGACTCAGAATTACAAGCAGAAGAAACCAAAGGAGATTCGAATACAGACAAAGAGACAGAGATCATAAAGTTCAAAGTTAAAGAAAGTGAAGTGAGATCTGAGACAGAATCTGAAGAAAGTGAAGAAGAAATAAGACAAAGAATAGGACCAAGAAAGAGAACTTGGAGAGCGGAATGAGGAGAAAAGGAAAACGAACTGAAAAGGCCAAGAAAAGGAGACAATTGGCCCAGCGAAATTAAAAGACTGAGATATAAGCTAATAAATTTGAACAAAGACAATGCAGAACAAGTAAATGAAATAACAAGTCAGAAAAGACAAAGAAAAACAAATAAAAGACAGTTGCAGAGACCCAAAAGAGTGAAAAGACCTAACCTGAAATACAAGTCACCTGAATGGGTATACATAGCACTGCCTGACATTAAAGAAGTGGATAGCAGTCACGAAAACCCAGACAAAGACTGTGAACAAGTGGGTGAGAGTGAACTGCGCCCATCCTGAAGAGGAGAAAAGAAAACCGGACTAGACACACAAACTGAAAGACCAAAAAGTGCGCCAAAAGCAATTGATTCCAGTCAACACTTAAAGAAAGGGTAAAGTGGCAAAAAGTCATTCTGAGGTGTGGAAACACATTTTCTGTACATATATTTAGATTATATTTCAACATGGTAGACACTGAGAATAGAAGATCTAGATGTGAGTTTTTCCGTAGATGGTGTAAAATGTGTTTCTATTGTACAGGTTTACTAATGCTTATTTGGTTCATTTTAGCAATAATATTTCCACTTAGATTAGTTGGAGAAAATAGATCTGCAATCATGAATGACACGAATAGTGACAAGAAATCTAACATAAAGAACACTGCAACACTGATAGATAGTACTGAATTTCATAGGGATAAGTCAATAACTGATTTCTCCAAGAATGTCTTCACAAAACTCTTGTATGAATATGTAGAGACAATGGATGTTAGAGATTGTTATGTATGTATGCAGTTACCTGCGTCTGTAACAGAAGGTGTGACATATCATTACCTTCCTTTGACGTATGGAATAACCTGTAGTGTTTTAGCTAGTTTATTTTACAAAACAGGTAAATTAGAGTATTACTATACTGACACAGATGCCGTTTTTGCTAAAATTCCCGTAGTCCCTGAACTAAATAAGGTGAAACTTGCAAAGATTTTTGGAGAATTTTTCTTAGAAACGAAAGAATTAACATTAGATTATGCATTTAGACATAACCTTACTTGTAGGTTAAGAAAGGAAGAAAAGGTTTTTTAGACATGGTAGAAGACAGAAGTTTTAAGTTTCAAAGAAAAGCAACGGGAGAAAAGTCAAAAACCCCACCTTGGGCGTTTGAAGAGGGAAGTTATGGCAAGAGCGAAACGAATGCAGCCATGGTTTTTGATTGGCCCCAACAGGGAAAATTGTGTATTAGTAGAGATAACACTATTTATGATAACTATTTCGTGGGTTCTAGTGAGTGCCGAGATACATACAAAATTTTAGGGGGATGGGGATTCAAAGGAGGAAAAGATCCAGTATTCCCAGGAACCTATTATATTTGCGGAAACCGAGCCTATTATAGGTTGCCGGACCATTGGTATGGAACATGTTATCTAGGCCTGGTCTTTCCAAAGATTTTTCACGTGGAGAGAGGAACGAAAGGAATTCACGAGATAGGTAAACCATTAACCCGTAGGAGAAGGGAAAGCTTCTCAGAGATAATAGGTGACATTTTTGGAGCATTGATACCAGCAGTGGGTGTATCTTTGAATCATACAAGATTCGGAAATTGTCTACAGTAGTAGATCGTTTATCAACGAATACTGCTGGAGGGTTCTTGATGATAAATACCGAAATGGTTGCCATGAGAGCTATGGTAATGCAAAATCGACTTGCCCTTGACATTCTTTTGGCGAAAGATGGTGGAGTCTGTGGAATGCTGAAGGTACAACATTGTTGCACTTACATTCTTGTAGGTTAAGATAAGTATAGTAATACTCTAATTTACCTGTTTTGTAAAATAAACTAGCTAAAACACTACAGGTTATTCCATACGTCAAAGGAAGGTAATGATATGTCACACCTTCTGTTACAGACGCAGGTAACTGCAGACAAAAGTCAGAATATACAGAAGTATATAAAGAACATTACTGATTTACATAAAGAAATTGCCCCACTGGAGGTTGAAGGTGCTTGGGAGAAACTTGGTAAGGGGTTTTCCTCTATAAAGAAATGGTTCACCGAAATAGGTAGTTCTCTAATTGGGAAAATACTAATTCCAGTGATCTTAGTAGTAGTGATAATATTAATATTGAGATTAGCATATGTGTGTATTAAAAAGAGAAAAAGACAAAATAAAGCAAAAAGAGAAAATGAGAAAATGAGAAAAATAAGGAAAGAGAAACAAGAGAACGGGAGATGGGAGAGATCGAATTGGAAGAGTTTAAAGAGAACATGTACAAAAGGTCTAAAAGACAAGATGAAAAGAACACAATTGTCTAAAATAACAAATGCAAGTGGACAAGAAACATTTTTCTGATAAATTTTGTAGGGATAGGTTTTAGTGGCGATGTTAAAAATCACCAAAGGGGGAATTGATGGAGCAGGGGAAACAAAATATTTTTTTGTACCCCTAGGAAGTTAATGACCCCATAACGATTAATGATACTAACAGTTTGAAACGCATGAACTAATCAACAAATGCACCTTTTATTAAACATTACACGTGGGCAACTTGCTGGCATTGCAAAATCTAATTTATTTACAAATGTGAAGCAAAATAACATGAGTATTGTGATTTGAGTAGTAAATAGAGTAAATTGCATGATTTGTGTTGCGTAGTAAAATTGCACCGTGGCAAAGAATGCAGATGGTAAGTAAAATGGCTTTAAATGTCGCTTCTGCTAGGTAATACCTAACACGGGTCTTTAGAATGGCAGGTGGTAAACAGAAAGGCTTATTTTCCATGTTTAATTTCTGTTGTGTTTGTTCTTATATTAGTTTCGTTCGGGCCTGCTAGGCCTGCTTCGAAAATGGCCGCTGGAAAAGGACGAGATTGCGTGCGCTGAATAAAATGGCCCCCGCGCATGAGCAGAGTGAATGCTCCAGTCACGTGTATGCGGCCTGTGCCCGGAGTGAGAGATGTCAAGGCCAGTCTGACCTGCAACAAAGATCGTGCCAAGAGTTCAGCATATATGCATGGGAACGGATGAGAGAATCGAGCGACAGAGGATGAACTAATATGTGACCATCGGAGTTTGTTACAAAATACATTAACAAATTGAATTACCTTTGGACATTGTTGATCATGAGAATTAATGTATGCGTTATTGTCCCCAAACCGGTTCGAACAAGGAGGGCGATGAGGTGACCATCACCACCCCTCCAATGGACCAATTAGCGTGATTTCTGCCCCTAAAGATTGCAACTTTAAGTGTAGCGAGTCGGAGAATAGCGTATAAGAGAGTCTGCTCTTACATTGTGCATTATTTGCTTCTTCTATCCTGATGCTGCGAGAGACTCTGTCATTTTGGACTTCGGACTTTGACTGGGGAAGGAATGAGACCGTTGCGGGAGTTGCCTGGGAGGAGATTGCGTCCGAGGAGGTTAGCGGGACAGTCAGTCAGTTTTGGGAGTCCCATCCTGTGACCTGCGGTTCATCTTTCTTTCCTGGTGAACCATTCTTGTCATCGCCCTATGGCCAAGGGTAATGAGTATTTTCCGTCTCTATTCTCAAAACTTTACTTAAATGCTTACTGATATTTTAAATGTATTTGCCTAATTAAGAACTTTACTTATTTGCTCAAAGAATTTAGATAAAATGATATGCTAACTCTTAAATGAGTCTGTGGTTCTTTAAAATAAAATTGTGATTAATAAATGTTAAAGTTTTAATTGTGATTGAGCTGGACTTAATTGCCATCAACTGATTCTACTAGTTGGTCCATCGACCGAATAGCGGAGTACCTTGATGTTTAGAACCGACAGGATTCTAAGTTAATGTATATAATGTATAGGTTATAATTCTGTCATTTTAATAAGGTATCCCTTTTGTCCAGCAGCTCATTTTCCTTAGCGTTTGATCCAGAAAATTGAGTGAATGTATGTATGCGGTGTTATGGGCCCCACCGACATAGGTTTTATATGATTAAGGTTGAGTAGGTGTTTTCTGGGTTAGTGTCATAAGGAAAAATTTATTTTAGCCGCGCTGGATCACAGCCCTCACGATCTATGACCTCTATCTGTGTGAGAAAGGAAGTAATGGGCAGTATCCATATCAAAACCCCTCTGGCAAATGCAGAGTACACTGTACCATAAACCTTCCCCCTTCAGCGTTTTTGTAACGCTTGGCCCTCCTCTTTCATCTTGGAGAAAGGGTATTCAGATCTTCTGTATTTTAAGATACCTTTGGACCTTGTGTCTCTTGGAAGGAGAATTGAGTCTCCTGACTTTCCAGGTGATCACACCAACAGTGGACGTGGTGTTAGGCATGTCTTTGAGTGTCAGTGAGGGTTCCCTCTCCCTATGCCGCCCACCCTGCTCCCCCGGCCAGCAGGAGCAGCAAGGTCAAAGAACAGGCCATTCCCTCAGTAGGAACTAAAGAGTAAACATCAACAGTTTCCCATAATGGGGTCGACTGAACAAGAACAAACCCCAACAACACCACACAGGAAAGTCGTGCCGGAGCACTGTCCAAACAAGCAAAAACCATAGCATATGCGCTCCTCCAGTGAGACCTAAAATTATCAGCACTCAGGGTCACAGAGGGGGAAGAAAACCATTCAGTATCCATACTCAGTACTCGAGCTCCCATGCCCGGGGCTCAGAAAAACAGAAGGGGGCCTATTGAGCAGCTTCTCACAAAAGTAAGGAAGTGCCTCCTCCAGCAGTCCCCACAGCAATGATCACCCCATCATAGCATGGGCTGGAAACAAATGCTGCTGTCAGAAAATGTCATCTGCTGGTTGGGGCATATCCTTGGGTAGCGGATGATGGAGTCAGAGCCAGAAATGTTGTCCATACCAGAACCAATGGGGCAGCCCATGAGCACGGCAGAAGCTAGGGCTCTTATCTGTTGTCCCTGCCCACTCGTGCCTCTTGTTGAGATGGCTGTACTTCCTGGAGCAGGGGTGTTTGTAATGCCATGGTGCAGGGTGGTCCTCCCAGGGCAGAGCGTTGCAGGTATCGAGCCATTCCCAGGCTACCGTCGGGGCGTCAGAAAATACTGATTGATCATTGTGTTGGACACTGAGTCTGGCAGGAAAGAGCAATGCATAGGGGATGGCAAGGTCTCACAGCCTTCTCTTGACTTCAAGAAATGATGCACTGAGACACTGGACAGTGTCTATAAAATCCGGGAAAATGGAGACTCTGGCATTTTCAATGTGGTAGGGGCTTGTTCTACAAGCTTGGTGAAGGATATAATACCGATCCCGAAAATTAAGTTGTTGGGCCACCACTGGTCGGGGCGGTACACCCGGCGCGGAAGGCCGGGCCAGGACCCTGTGGGCCCGCTCCAGCGCATAGAACTTGGACAGGCCCTCCGGGGCAACCACATCCTTTGAGAAAGGAAATTATTGAGTTCCCTTCGATGCATTCAGGGAGGCTGATGACTCTTATAATATTGGGGCGTGCCCTACATTCTTGATCCTCTATTCTGGCCTCCAGAGTCCAAATCTGTCCAGAAATATTAGGTATCATGGAGGTGTGCTCCTTGGTGGCAGGGGCCAGACCTGCCACTGTCACCTCAACTGGGTGCGCTCAGTCCACCATTTTCGATGATCATCACGAAGCAGGTCAAGATCCACCATAGTATCGATCTTGGCTTCCAGGGTCTCTCTAGTGGAGCGGATCATGGCCAGGATGGCATCCAGATTGTCACCCTGTGCAGGACCTCGGCCCGTATCTGTGCTCCACACTGGGGAAGATGTGTTAGAATCATCCTGTGGCGGGGGCCCCGGTAGGTCAGCACTGGATCTGTGGGTGCACTCCATGGGTCTAGAAGTGAGGGCCTTCAGGGGCCAGGTATACAGGTAGGACCAGGAATGCACCAGCTAGATGTGGCGCCATCAGATTCAGCCTTCACCAATAGGGGCAAAGCGTAGGCCATGCCCGCAGAAAGTGGGCCACAGGCAAGGACCTGGGAGGAGAGCGGGCCAAAGGTCCCCCACTGATGCTGCCTGCCGGCCCCAGCAGACGGAGGGAGGAGGAGTAAGGCGAACACCATGCAGAGATCGTCAGTGGCCTCATCCACCTGGGTTGTAAGACCATCAATAACCTCCTCCAATGTCTGGTGCCATGCAGTGGTTCAGTAACCGCATCCCCAAGGCAGCCGGGTCACCGAGGCAGGCCTCAATGGGGTCCCCAGAAGAACGTGCAAGATGAGAGTCTCAGGCCAGCCTCACCCCCAGTGCGCATGGATTATCCGCAGTCTAAGTGCCATCAGTCCAAACCAGCATTGGGCCCCCCTGGCGATTCCCCAGTCTGCACAAGAGGGGGACGAATGTATGACGTTACTACGCATATATTTACAACGCAGTATTTTACATTGCGTTCGTTACAATGCAAGTCGTTACAACGACTTGCGCTGGAGGGCGCTGGACTTAGGAATAGTATGATTTACTATTCCAACTCCAGTCTACGTACAGTAGGGAAGGTGTTGGAATAGTAAATCATACTATTCCTTAGGTTAGAGTGCCATCCAGCGCAAGTCGTTGTAACAACTTGCGTTGTGAAAACCGCGATGTAAAAGCATTGCGTTGTAAAAGTTGTGTGGTAAAGGATGTCTCCCGAGAGGGACACCATGGGGAGGTAGTGAAGGCCATTGCCAAGCACCAGTGCAGCTACAAAGTGAGTGATCCTCCACTCTGAGGTAGACTCTCTCCTCTCCACACAGCCCCATGAGGCGCCAGCCGCCCCAATGGAGCGATGAGGTAGAGCGCTCCCGCGTAGGTGGAGGGCTCAGGTGAGACAGAGTGACCACCGCAGGCAGGTGTTGGCCTACGCGTCCAAGAAGGGCCTCTGGTCATGCAGTCCTCCATGCGGTGCCCCCGGCCGGGCTAGTCTGCACACTCTCTCTGGGATCAAGAGGGGGCAGTCTCTCCCAACATGGCCCCCTGGGGCTCACCAGCCACCACAGACACCTCTCGGGCCACTGCTCACAGGATGTACTCTCCCGCCGCCATCTTGAGAAGGCGCAGTAGGGCGTGGTACACGACCGAGCAGGGATCTGTCCTCCGGCAGCTATACTCTCCTCCCGCAGGGCCTCAGTCCACGGGGTAGCGGACAGATCATCTCCATCCTGTGAAAGCCCGCTCCAGCAGCAGGATGACTGAAGAAGTCCCCGGGCCAGGAGCAATGTGACTGTGAAGCTCATGCCATGGCGGTTAGCCCTGCACCCCCAGCAGTCAGACCTACTTGATGCTATGAGACCACAGACATCTCACTTTAGTAATCCTTGGCAGAAATCCT
The DNA here is from genome assembly GCA_963921515.1 of Calotriton arnoldi. Lineage (NCBI taxonomy): Eukaryota > Metazoa > Chordata > Amphibia > Caudata > Salamandridae > Calotriton > Calotriton arnoldi. The sequence continues at coordinate 813,822 of CAWUFW010005332.1, forward strand.
GAAATGCAAATCAGGGTCCCCAGAAGATCCCTGCCCCCCTAAACTGTGGGGAGCACTCGCACACATTCTTAATCCCACCCTGAACCACCTATGGAACAGCTCACTTATCACCGGCATCTTCCCGGAGTCGTGGAAACAAGCTTTGCTTCTACCCCTCTTGAAGAAGCCCAATGCTGATCCGGGCGAACTTAACAACTACCGCCCGATCTCCCTTCTCCCTGCACCTGCCAAGATGTTGGAAAAGGTGGTCCAACGACAACTTACTAATTTCATTGACAGTCGCGACATTCTTCATGAAACACAGTCCGGATTCCGAGCGGGCTTCAGCACAGAGACAGCTTTGCTAGAAGCGGCTGAGTCTATAAGAATGGCGGTAGACAGTGGAGCCTCAGCCATGCTAGTGCTGTTGGACTTGTCCGCCGCCTTCGATATGGTGGACCACCCAATTCCTTTGGCCAGGCTTAAATGTGCGGGTGTGACGGGGACGGTGCTCGCCTGGATAAAGTCTTATCTCAGCGACCGCACGCTAAGGGTTACCCTTCATCCTTTCAAGTCGGAAGCCAAACCTTTACGGTGTGGGGTACCGCAGGGATCGGCACTGAGCCCTCTACTCTTCAACGTTTATCTAGCTCCACTCTTCTTGCTCATTGCGAAATGGGGAATAAAATCCATTTCCTATGCGGACGATACCCAGATGGTATTCTCCTTTAAGGACCAATCTGCTAACACCTTTGCCAGATTTAGGGGATGCCTGAGGGACATATCCAGCTGGATGAATAATAATAAATGAAAGCTTAACGCAGAGAAAACTGAGGTCCTGTTTTTTGGCAAGACACCCCCACCGGCAGCTGGACTGTGGTGGCCGGAGGAAATGGGCCTCCCCCCTTGCCCTTCAACCATGGCGAAAAACTTGGGTGTAAAATGGGAATCCGACCTTACTTTCTCAACCCAAGTACGCTTTATTGCATCCTCTTGCTTTGGCATAATGAGAAGCCTGAGAAAATTTCTACACTTACTACCAGAGAGTTGCCGAAGAACCGTTGTCCATGCATCAGTAAACTCAAGGTTGGACTACGCTAATAGTCTCTACCTAGGGCTGCATGCATATCTGATCAAGAGATTGCAGATGGTGCAAAATGCGGCTGCAAGATTAATCAGAGGAGTTCCTTTTAGACAACACATCTCTCCGCATATCAAATAGCTCCATTGGCTGCCAGTAGCTAAACGGATAGAATTCAAGGCCCTGACGGTAGCTTTCAGGGCCTTGAGAGGCATCTGTCCCAGCTACATCAGGAAACGTATCCTCCCCTATCAACAAAAACGCTCTTTAAGATCGAACTCCCAGAATTTGCTGTGTGTACCTCAATTTGCGAAGTCCCGTATCGGAGGTAGAACTTTTACGGTGGTGATGACCAGACTATGGAACTCCCTTTCTGATAGACTTCATCTAATCCAATCTGAATTGGAGTTCAGGAAAGCACTAAAGACCTGGCTATTCAGCCAATGTTAGACCCCTCTCATCTCATCTGTCTTGCTTGACCGTGTCAGCACCGGGACACCTCTGTTTGAGGTAGCTGTTGCGCTTTCTAAAATACATTATTATTATTATTATCATTAGACAAGTTGTGGATACCTCAGATCCTGACATGAGGTGTGAAACTGTTGCCTGCACCATCTCTTCTGCCTGGTTGCTGCATATGCAATTATTGTGCAGACAGTGTAGTGTCATAGGCTGTCACGATAAAGGTGTCTTTTTCAGTCTTCTATCCTTTCTCAGGGCCCCTCACGGAGGCATTCTCTACACTGCCTTGGCTAGGACAAGTGGCACAGACCATGGCACCCCTGTATACAGCTCCAAATACTGATTTGTGTCTGACTCTTGTCTGGGTGTCTACAGTGCCAGCTATGAAATATGCAAAACACACAAGATGATGGACGGAATGCTGCACATTGGCAAACATTCACCCCCAGTCACAGATCTGGGTTTAATCCATCGTTATTTTGCTTCACCACGCCACCCCAGTTCAGACATAGCCATATGCAAATCAGTCTTGACCCTGTGCCTCATGGGAACAGTCCAGACCGAACTGCCAAGCCATGTCTTCCCTGGACCGGAATCAAGCATCCTAGGACCGGTTTCAGGCTATCAGCCTTCATCAGCCAGGATAGCTTGACTCCAGTGGCGTAGTGAGCACGGGACCCACGTCTGGGCATACCCTTCCCACTTAGGGCGAAATGCAAAACACACAAGATGATGGACGGAATGCTGCACATTGGCAAACATTCACACCCAGTCACAGATCTGGGTTTAATCCATCGTTATTTTGCTTCACCACGCCACCCCAGTTCAGACATAGCCATATGCAAATCAGTCTTGACCCTGTGCCTCATGGGAACAGTCCATACCGAACTGCCAAGCCATGTCTTCCCTGGACCGGAATCAAGCATCCTAGGACCGGTTTCAGGCTATCAGCCTTCATCAGCCAGGATAGCTTGACTCCAGTGGCGTAGTGAGCACGGGACCCACGTCTGGGCATACCCTTCCCACTTAGGGCGAAATGCAAAACACACAAGATGATGGACGGAATGCTGCACATTGGCAAACATTCACCCCCAGTCACAGATCTGGGTTTAATCCATCGTTATTTTGCTTCACCACGCCACCCCAGTTCAGACATAGCCATATGCAAATCAGTCTTGACCCTGTGCCTCATGGGAACAGTCCAGACCGAACTGCCAAGCCATGTCTTCCCTGGACCGGAATCAAGCATCCTAGGACCGGTTTCAGGCTATCAGCCTTCATCAGCCAGGATAGCTTGACTCCAGTGGCGTAGTGAGCACAGGACCCACGTCTGGGCATACCCTTCCCACTTAGGGCGAAATGCAAAACACACAAGATGATGGACGGAATGCTGCACATGGGCAAACATTCACCCCCAGTCACAGATCTGGGTTTAATCCATCGTTATTTTGCTTCACCACGCCACCCCAGTTCAGACATAGCCATATGCAAATCAGTCTTGACCCTGTGCCTCATGGGAACAGTCCAGACCGAACTGCCAAGCCATGTCTTCCCTGGACCGGAATCAAGCATCCTAGGACCGGTTTCAGGCTATCAGCCTTCATCAGCCAGGATAGTTTGACTCCAGTGGCGTAGTGAGCACGGGACCCACGTCTGGGCATACCCTTCCCACTTAGGGCGAAATGCAAAACACACAAGATGATGGACGGAATGCTGCACATTGGCAAACATTCACCCCCAGTCACAGATCTGGGTTTAATCCATCGTTATTTTGCTTCACCACGCCACCCCAGTTCAGACATAGCCATATGCAAATCAGTCTTGACCCTGTGCCTCATGGGAACAGTCCAGACCGAACTGCCAAGCCATGTCTTCCCTGGACCGGAATCAAGCATCCTAGGACCGGTTTCAGGCTATCAGCCTTCATCAGCCAGGATAGCTTGACTCCAGTGGCGTAGAGAGCACGGGACCCACGTCTGGGCATACCCTTCCCACTTAGGGCGAAATGCAAAACACACAAGATGATGGACGGAATGCTGCACATAAATATGCAGCGCTTATTCATTTCATTACAAAAAGAAAAGCATCCTACTGTCGTGTAGTTCCTATAGTACCCATGCAGGACCTGCGCGTTTGTGTAACATAAGCTGTGGGCTTGGTGGCAGACTGACTCTGTGCACCCTCACCGCTTATGTTAGATTGTTTTGCATTAGCTAGCTCACAGTGCCACTAGTGTCTCCTCTTATCGGGGAGAGATTAGTTTCTGGCAACCTTAGAACATGACAACCCTGATTCCCTCAGAATCGTGGAAACAATGTACTACCTTTCGCTCAGTCATTCATGCTCACTTATTCGGTTTGTCTCAGAGAGTTACACAGAATAAACAGTCGGGCGTTTCAATAAGTATTTATTGAACAGTTGTTTTTCTAGTGTAAAATATATGTGCTGCGGTAACCATCAGACAAGAGCAGAGATATATTATCAGCAGTACGATAAAAGCAAAGGGATAGAACAGTTCTACCATATTGCGATAATCATGAGTACATACATGAATATAAAAGCATTATGCAAGTGCGCGTACTCTTACGATGCCTACCTAGATGTACCTGTGTGTACCTAGCATATGTGTGTAGGTCTTAGAAGCTAAGAGCCAAGAATCCTCCTAGGATTTAGTTGAACCCCCTTACCTGAATAGAGAGTGTGTGGGACCCCATCCTGGTCTCGAGTTGGACACCCCGTCCGGGTTGTGTCAGACCACTGTCAGCTTGAGCGACTGCATGCAGGAGCCTCAGCGTCTCTGGTCAGTGTGTCAGCATGGAAGTCTTGGTTCCCTCTATCTTACCGGGGCAAGATGTGGTGTATTTATACCCTAAAGAGTCTCGGTCCTCAGTATGGTTTGTATTGGACATGAGGAAGATGTCAGGGGTGAACTTTGTACATACATATTATGCCGGTGGTGTATTCTTAGAAAGCCATACATAATTAATGAGTACAGTGTGGGCCTGTGTTTGGAAGAACCCTGCTGCATTCAAAACCACAGGATAGATAACGTTCAGCCCTCAGAGCTCGTTGTGTACTAGCTGGGACCAATGTAGGTGAAAGATCATGCATATATAAGGAATCATACTATAATAGGACATGTACAGTTGTGACCATAATTGGGCATATGCGGCCATGACCATAATTGGGCAAGTACGAATATGACCATATTAGGGTAAATATGAATACGTCCATTTTAGGGCATGTACGAACGTGTCTACATTAGGGCAACTAAGCGGGATATAACACCCACTCCTCTTCCGAACTGGATAATAAATGACCATACTTAAAATCTGGACAATTTAAAAACATTTTTAAAAGCAAGTAAAAACATGGTTCTAAAAAATCGTTAATAATTTTGGTGCGTAAAAAAAAAAAAAGTTTATATTCAGCTTTTTCTAGTTGCCACTTAAAAGTCAATATCGTCTCTCTATAGAAGTTGTATTACCATAAGCAGGAGAAGGCCATGCTTTTCTCAAGCGAAAGTGTCAATGTAAGAAAATGTTCCAAATTTAGATCGTTTATTTTGAAACGAGTGAAGAAGCCGAATTCTTTCCCAGGACACGATGAGCCAATTCAAGATTACGCGTCCTGGCTGGGAAGCTCAATATTATCGGTGTCAGCTGCTGTAGATGACAAATCCAACGCCTCACAGAGAACGTCAATCGCACATAGATGGAATGTAGTACTGCCAACAGTCGGTGCTGCGGCAGCTTGTGCGGCAGTTGTTACCTGGGTGCCTGTGGAGGAGTCACCTAACCCAGCAGGAGCAAACAGCACCTGTGGATTCTCCAGGAATGCATTCATCAGAATCGAAAGCCGTTGAGGACAACGCAGAGCGTGGGCCTTTATGGGGTCCAGCATTGCATCCAGGTCCGGAGGCGCATCTGATGGAAAAGTTAGACAAAGATCCAACGTGCATTCTTCTCCGCAGAACAGGCATCGAAGCACAGGTAAGATGCAGTCTATCCAGACTGGTCTAAATGATAGAAACCAGGAGGCATTGAGTTCTCGCAGGCAAGAAATGCCCAGAAGTTGTACCATGCGTTCACGGTATTTCCGCTCCAGGAGCGTGTTCACCATTCCCTCGGGAAGTGAGCCGTCCATTGCGTAGCAGCAATATTACAATCAGGATTCCTGCGATTAGGAACAGGATGAGCGGGAATCCTCCAAATACGCTTCCCAATACGGAGTGTATAAAATTTGGGATTACTCCGAGGACTGTCTGAAAGGTGCTTAACAGTCCTGACCCTATGGTCTTAAATAGGTGTACAATTCCGCTCGTATCAGACATATTGAAGATACGTCCCACCATTTCTGCGAAATGAATGGGGCAGTTTGTACGTATGAGTGCCTGTATCTCAGTTGAGGTCCTTGCAACTTGAAGTTCATAGGTTTCTCGAGCGGAGGTTAAGGGCATGGGTTGCTGTAAAAGCATGGCTTTCAATCTGCTCAGAGTATCAAACTGTATAAAAGAAACATTCAGCGAAGGCCATAACGGCGCCTCCCTGACTGTGTTCAGTGGCGGAAACAATACTTGCATACAGCAAGTAACCCTGGAGTTAACAGTTACTAGATATGCGATGCCCGGAAGCATCCCACAACAACCTTGATCATTTAGCATTAAGTAACTCCCATTCGAGAGCAGCTGGAAAACCGGCGTGATCATGGCCGCTGGGGTCCCTGACATGTGACAAGATAAGTTCGCCACTGAACCACTGCAGGCTCTGTGTAGAGAAATATCCTGACACATGAGAGAACCACTCAAAGCGTTCTTGCAGTTTGTACCACTCAGATACACTTCTCGATCCCCATTCCGGCATCGGTATCTATATGGTAACTTCCAAGTTTCCTTGATGTATCCCTTACCCAGTTTCTCATATTTGCCTGCCTGCCTCTGATCAAGGCAATATTGAAACTGAAACGTAGTGACCGGCAGAGTGATTTGGCCATGAATTAGCCATTCTGTTGATGGTGATTCGGCTCCAGTGAATGGTAGCCTTTCCAGTTTCTCAATACGCAACATTGTATATTTGGCTCCCCTTTGTGCCATTTCTGTCTGTTTATCAGTTACATTGTATTCTGAAAACAGAGACGTGGTGTTTATAAAACGCCATGGCACATAGCCTGCACGCAAAGATTGCAGCGTCCAGCTTAACATCATAATAGAACGTAGCTGAGATTGCCCGTGTTGTAACAAGGCCAGATCTTGTTCTAATATGTCGATTGCCGAGGACACAATGTTGCCTAAGGAGTAAATCCTGGAGGTCAAAGTAGTTAACCCATTATCCACCACTGCCAATGCTTTTTCTAAGTTAATACGGTCTATCTCTCGTATTATTTCTGCGGCCTCTTGTTGGGATATTTTAAAGGCCTGCATATATGAAACGTTTCTGACATTGTTTCCTGGGACCTAGTAGAAAATCTACAAGATCCATGTCAGGTGTGAGTAAGGTCAAGTGGTGCTTTACTTCTGTGAGTGTCGAGGTCTCTAGCCAATCAAGGCACAACTTCCCAACACTATACGATGTCACTACCCCTGGGTGTTGTCTTTGTACATAGCGTGGATCTGGCCTATGGATACTAAACCCTTTGGTTGTATTCATAAATCTCTGTTGACATTTGTTTGTGTCAATGGGCCATACCAGCCATTCTGTCCAATCAGGATCTGATCTGTTGTACTGGAAAATGTCATCTAATCTTACCCCATGTGTAGTAGAATTCTGCCCCCCACCCATCTGAGATGGTGTTGGAAACCCCGGTGTGTTCATTTCCTTGCCTTTGGCTAAACCAAGACAGGTTGTTTGTTGCACAGTTTCATTCAGAAATAAAATCTGCTGCGGAATGATGCATGCTCTAAAAAGTGCTTCTATTCCCTGGACTTGCCAGTCCCTCGAACTCCAGATTGATTTGGAATCTATTGTGTCTTTCCATAGATTGAAACCCTGTTTAGACAACTGGTTCAGAAAGGATGCAGAGTAAATATGTTTGGTGTTTGTTAACATAATTTTCTGAGCTGAATTTTTCGCCACTTTATAATAAAATGACTTCGGGTCGGATGTGTTAAACCCTGAGAAGTATGTAAATTTCTGTGCAAATGCTTGTGAACTACCTTTTGGAGGTGTTGAGCAGTGTTCCCACTGGTGGTACTCAAATATATTTCTAGGTGTTATAGACTTGTGTAAGAAATGATGACCATATTGCTGATTACAGTACAATGTATCATAGTCTGAAGTACCTTCTAACATTTCATTATTCGGAAATGCTGCAGTTTTTTCTAAATCAGACATCATATCATTTACAGTTTCAGTGTCCCAATCAACAGAAAATGTACTGGAGGTAATGATATCACTTAAAGAAATTTTAAATACATGTTTTAGCTTTAAAGCTTTAAAGATTATGATGTATTGAGTCGGACCGAATACATCATAATCAATCTTGCCCCATACTATACCGTCCGGTATAGGAACTGCTGTAATGTTCACTGAAGACAAGTCTCTTGGTTCACGATGTGAAGATTGGTGTGGTTTTAAAATCAAATTGTCTCTTTGGGCTGTAGAGCTTGGTTGGAGGTATCGTCCATTAATAAGCATACTAAAAGTTATTATTAAACCTAGCCAGAAAATGAAAAATAAAATCCCAGTGATATACCATAGTTCTATCCAAGGTGACACCAGGTAAGTCTTTCTAAAAAAGTTCAAAAAGTCATTGAGTTTCTGTTGGAGTGATTTTTTGGCTGGCGTCGTTTCCGGTTCGCTTGGATCCAGTGAAAACGTATCAAAGTTCATGAAATAGCCAGAAACCGTTCGATCAATTGTTGGAATTGCATCGGGATTTGTTAAAATTGGATTTTGCTCTTGACGAGGCATGTTGACGTAGATGTCTGTATTAGGTCTGATTGCAACTTTGTTGTTAAGTTGGTTTTCATTTTGAAGATGAATTTCTTGTTAAAGTGGAACGAGTTCCATAGCATTGTTGCTTAGTCCTTCATTCCGTACAGGTGGCTCTTCAAACGTGATGAGTCTTTCTGTTTGAACTTCTTGGATTGTAGCGAGAGGAGGGCGTCTGCTACTGTGGAGTCCACGAGGCCTACTGTTTAGTATCGGCCACATAGTGTGGTTTGATTAAGTCAATTGAGACTAATCTTTTCTCCTTTTTTCCGGCAAGAGGTGGCAGAAGTACAGTTCTTGTGCCTTGGATTGCTAGGACCGGTACAGGCTTTCTGTAGGATGGCCCAAATTCTTTCTTGTCAGCAATCTTCTCTCTGATTAGATCCCTGATTTTTGGGATCCAGATAGGTCTTGCCGTTACTGCCTTGACTTCCTCAGTGGCGGCCTATTTCTGGAGCACGTTACTTTGTTGTGTCCTGGATTCATTTAGATCCTGTAAAACAGCCAAACGATCATGGATATCAAATGGTTTTTCATCCGCCACTGTGCCTTCACAATCAAGATCAGGTACCCACATTCTTGTCCCAAATACGACCTCGTAAGGAGTGACACCTCCTAGAGAGCATCTTGGCTAATTATTGAGCGCGCGCTGTACCCCATAAAGGTGATCGAACCATCTACCGCCTTTGCCTAATACCCTAGCTGTTAAAGATTGCTTTAAGTCTCGGTTTTTCCTCTCCACAACAGATTTTCCCTCGGGATGGTACGGAGAGGAGTACCGCAATGCTACGCCCATTCCTTCCATGGCCTCTTTGTAAGCCCGAGAGCTAAACGCCGGACCACGGTCAGAATGTAACGTGCCAACTGCGTATGTGCCGATAAAGACTCGCAAATCTTTTATAACAGTTCGAGCGTCAGCCGAGCGCTGAGGCCAAACCTTGAGGAAACTTGAGCTGGACGCGCACGAACGGACAACCTAATGCTGTCTAACAATGGTATCTGTACTGGACGTGTTGTGGTGGACCCTTAGATCTGCTTGCAGATGTCGCAATTCCAGACATAGTCTCTAATCAGCCTTCTCATCACGGGCCACCAGTAGCGTTCTTTTAACAATGCAACAGTCTCCCTAAGTCCGTTATGTACAGAACCTATTCCTTCGTGTGCTACCACAATCAAGCCTAGCCTACGATCCATATTTGGTATTACTCTATCCCCCACTCCAGGAATCTGAGCATATGGAATGTTTTGTGCATCTAACTTGTAGGAGTACTTGAGTGGGAATTTTTTAGGTACTGCTGTGCTGCCTTTGCATGACGCATTGACAGCTACCATAATCTCGCCGTCCACCCTCGTCTTTGAATGAGTAACTGCAGCTATGGCGGCTGTGCGAACAGGCCCCTTTGCGGCTTCATCAGCCAATGAATTCCCTTCAACGTGAACGCCATCACGCTGATGACTCAGTGTATGTATCACGTGAGCCCTTGGTAGTTCGTTTCTCAACTCCACTACCTGTTCCCATAGCATTTTATGCTTAATTGTGCCACCTTTTGCATCTTTGAACCCGTTTTATTCCCAATGATGTAGATATTCATTGTACGACTGTACACAGTAAAAGGAATCACACACAATAAGTGTGGGGAATTCGTGATCCGTATTTATAAGTGCCAGTATAATTGCTTTGAGTTCTGCCAACTGTGCCGTGCAGTCTCCTAGAGATTGCGTTTTAGTGCAACTCGGATGGAACTTGCCATCGTGCATGCAACCTTTAACAATCGCACACGCTGCGCTGTAAGCTTGCTTACTCCCTATGGCCGGTTGAGCAGATCCGTCAGTGTAAATAATGTATTCATACTGATCTAGAGGCAAAATTTCATTCGGTAGAGGGTACTCTTGTTCGTATTGCAGGAATGCCTGTGTTTTTAAACTTGGATCAAATCTGTATTCAACATCTGCTGCAGTAAGAGAATTTGCCCATTGTATCCATCTTGGATGGAAGGCTTTAGCATTTGGAATGCTAGCTTTTGTAACAGCTTCTAAAGCTGGTACCGGGGTCACAACAATTATGCGTTTTCCCTGAGCCAGAGCTCTTTCTCTTGCTACAGCGGTCTGAACTGCTGTCAGGCTTTTTTCTGTTGAAGTGAAACGCATCTCTGCGTTTGTGTACAGGTGTGATTTGTATGCGATTGGTACTGTTTCACCTTCATTAAAAGTTAAATAAGTGTACCCGCATTGACCCGCTATTACTCAGATCACTAAGTTTTGTGCGTTTACGCATGTCTGTAAATGTTTAGAAGCTATCATGTCTTCCTGTAGGGAACGCAGGATATTTGTGTGTTCCTGTGTCCATTGTCTAACTGAAAAGTCAGGTTTTATTAAGTCGTAGAAAGGTTTTACTCTCTTTGCGTAATCCAAAATGTATGTTCGACCAAAATTTAGGAATCCCAGAATTGATTGTAAATTCTTTAATGATTTTGGAGGTTGGAGCAGTGCACATTTTTCTAAAAAGTTAGCTGCTAGGCTTTTCCCCTCACTTGACAGCTCGTATCCTAAAAACAGGACATTGAGGTGGGCAATTTTTGATTTTTTTAAATTAAATTTATAGCCCTCAGAGGCGAATCCCATAATAATGGTGCTCACCCTGGTCAAGTGCCTCTTTAAGTCATCGTCCGTCAGATAAATATCATCCACATAGGACAATGCTTCTTCATCCAAATTTTGGAGTAACTCTGTTACCCTTGCTGAAAACAACCCCGGGCTATTATACCCTTGGGGGAGTCGGCAGAATCGCCGGTGTGACCCTAACGCACTGAATGCGGTCAGATACCTGCTTTTAGGCGCTATATTTTGGCAGAAAAATCCATTTGAGATATCAAGTGTTGTTTTATATTTTTTCCGCACAATGTTATTCATTAATGCGGCACTGTGTGCATTTTGAACTGCAAATGTCTTTGTGCAAGTGTTTAAATGTCTGTAATCTAAAACTAGACGATATGTGTTGTCAGGTTTGGCTACGGGGAACAAAGGATTGTTCATAGGTGAAGTGCAATTTTCTATCACCCCCTGATATTCAAGTTGATCTAGGATCTCCCTGACTTGTTTTTTAGCTTCCTGCTTTATAGGGTATTGCCTTTGAGCATTTGGGAAAACTTTTAACGGGATCACGTGGTGGGTTGAATCCTCATCCCAACCAGCATGATTTTTGTACAATGCTGGAGCTAGGGCAACCGCCCACTCCTGCGCATATGCATGTTTTAGGTGAATGGGAACGAGGTCGGAAATGGCTGGAAAAATGATCGTTTCTCCCCTAGGGCACTCCATGACGAATGCTGGTGGCCAGTCTTGTTCTGCTAATAGAATGTCATAGCCAGATGACAGATTTTTCCAAAAGAGACCTTTAACTTTTCTGGGCTTGTCCCCCTCCATTCGGAGTGTTATCTCATGTAACTTGTGTGGGACACTTACCCGAGTATCAGGTGTTTCCACCGTGATATACTCACTCAACTCCGCTGTCACCAGAAATTCCTTCAGGTTCTGGCGAGCTATCGTTACTTCTGCTGCGCTGTCTAGCATCGTCAGAGCCCATTCCCCGTTCAGAAGCTGTGTCCTCAGAATTCTGGGCATGTCTGATCTTGAGACCTGCTACCTTCTTCTTTTTGAACTGAGGTTTTGATTTTTGTTTATCCTCTTTTTTAGGTGCGTAGTCCGCAGCGCGTTGCGTGTCCCTGGACTTTGTACGCTCCTCTTGTCTGTGTTCTGACCGTCCTTCCCTCTCGGAGTTTCTTTATGAACCCTGAAAGGAACGAGAGAAACGAGTATCAGTATCCTGATACCTGTCAGGTTTTTTAATATTATCCCTATTCCTGAGGTTATACCTCCTTTCAGAGGGCTCCTGTTGAGGAGACCTACCTCTGGACTGAGATCTGGTGTCTTTAGACTTTTGTTGTTTTTTATTTTCCCACTTCTTTTTAGAAGAAGTAGGTGTCTGCTTTGTAGTATCCTTTTCAGGACTGCCCACTAGTTGTGGTTTTAATGCTTTCCCACCCAAACTGTCTCTGCCTAGTTCTGCATATGCAGTTTAAATTATTTTGGGTAGTTTGTGTTTTTGATCCTCTAGACCGAACTCCCTCAGGCGTTGGCGGATCACCACTGAAGCTGCTTCCCCCTTAATATTAGCTAGTATTATGGCTGATACCTGGTCAAAGTTATTTAGTAACTTCATCCCTAAGTTAAGGGCAGGCTCTGCTCCGTACTCATTTTGTATCTGTCTCAATACGTCAGGTACTACTGCTAAGGACAGGATACCATGTGTTCTGGTATATATGGCAGCAAAGACTGAACCCCAAGAGGTGCAGTCCTCTACTTGTGGTGTGAGACCCATGTGCAAGCAGATTGTTAGAATTTTGTGTTTATCACTGGTTGCAGTATTCGGGAATACTGCTTCAAGCTGAGTTATTTTCTGAGCTATCCAAAATGGGATTTGTTCGCGTTTTGCTGGCATTTTGCCCATTATCGCGTGTAATGTTTGTGGAGTTATTTTATTAACTGTACCTTGGACTGGAGTGTCTTGTGCTGCAGCTGGTGCAGGCTGAACTGTTAAAGTCCTCATCACAAATTGTGTGAGGTTTCTGTAGATTTTACTTAAATCTCTGTGTTGTACGAGTAAGTCTGGCTGTGGCATTGTGTCAATGTCAGGATGCGGTGTGTATGCCGCTAATATGGGCCATGTGGCTCCTGCTCCTCCGAGCATGTCAGGACTCGGGCACATGGCGTCTGCAGAAAATGAATGCGGACTTGCAACGAGGAAACACGCATCAGGATTCCTCCACGATTGATACGGAAACTACATCTCCCATGAGGTAATGGGTGTTTTTGTAGTTCAATGGGCCAATCCAGGGCCTTATATACGGACACTGCACGTCGGACGGCGTGCGTAATTCTTTAGTGATACCTTGTTTCCCGTGAAGGTCAGGAGTTGAGATTCTTCGCGTGGCTGTTCTCGTTTGATGTCAGGCCACGGAGGGCTGAGGAAGCTGCTTCGTTCCTTTCATGTCCGTGCCTGACACCAGAGGAGAGGAGAGCGACGGAGTTTCATTGCCACAGTGGTGAGCTTGATGTACTGTGGCGGCAAGAGAAGCAGCCGTCTTCTTGATCCATGCTGATTGGCATTTGTGACATACCGCTGCAGTGAAGTAACCGCAGCGGGTTTGCCATGATTGTTGTCCTGCGCTCAGGAAACAAACTATAGAATGCTATTGGAAGTTATGATTTAATAACTTGGAACTAGAGACGTTTATGTTCTTGGCATTCATTTATGGCATTAGGGAAATGCTTTGACTTTGAATACTCTTATGTTTTATTTTCCTTGGAGAAAAATATGTAACTTGGGACTGTTGGATTTCTTTTACGTCTCGAATCTTTTCAACCAAAGTATTTCCTTCGCTATATATGCACTATTGCTGGGACTACTTATTTCTTACTTTGGAGAAGGCTTCTGCATATCCTTTGTATGATTTCTTTTGAGGGGTATGTACGAAACCGAATATGATGCAAAACCTTAAATGACGTATGGTGGTACATGTGTGAAGACTAATATCTCTTCTTGTTTTCTGGATTTAAGGATAGTGTATATAACATTAGGGCAGTGGCCTTGCGGCATGAAAGAAGTGAGAGAACCGCGTACTCATGGTTGAGGTATGTGGTGTTCCCTTATTTAGCGAGAATTATTGAGAGTAGTTTCTTCCATGTGTTTAATCTTGTCTCTCTCTTCTTTCAGGTTTCTCCTTCTTCCCAGCTGTTCCCTTCCTATCCCTTCCCTCGCTTGATCACCCTAAAATTCTGTTTCACATATCTGAATTGGGGGTATCAAGAGGTGGACCCAATTGTGTATCGTTCGGATCCTGAGGAGTTCCTTCTTTCACCCTTGCCAGGTGAAAGCCTTGACAGAATTATGCACCCACGTTGCTAACTCCTCCTGGTCCGTTCGATTCCATTATGGCCACTATGAATGATGTCCTACAGGCCTTAGATGCAGTAAGACAGGAGCTAGCTCTCTCCAGGGCAGAAACCGCGGCCCTAAAAGAAAAGGTTGAGAAGTTGCAGCGGAATCCATTCGATGCCGCAACCTCCCAGACACAGGTCCATGTACCTCCACAGATTCCTTTGGCTTCCCCTGAAAGGTTTTCGGGTGATCCACATAGGGTACAGGTGTTTTTAACGCAGATTCTGTTGCATTTTTCTTGTAAACCCGCTGCGTTCCCGAACAACCATTCACGTGTCGCTTTTACCATTTCTTACCTAGCCGGGGATGCAGCCAACTGGGCAGTCCCCCTGGTCAAAAATAACGACCCCGTTCTTTCAGACTGGAATGCCTTCAGGGTTGAGTTTGAACAAGTGTTTGACAGGAGGGCTGCTGCGTTTAGCGCAGACAGGGAATTGCTTGAATTAAGGCAAGGTAAGAAAGACCTCATTACCTATATGACCTCCTTTATTCGGTTGGTTGCTGAATCTGCCCGGCCAGAAGAAAAAAGGATGTCCCTGTATTATCAGGGACTGAAGGATGAGATGAAAGACATCCTGGCACAAATCGAACCGCAACCTAGTACTTGTGTGGAGCTCATGAATTTGACTCTAAGATTGGACCACAGATTATCGGAAAGGACTGGAGAGAAAAAGAGAGCTGTAGGTCAATATGACAGATCATACCGTAAGCCTCTAGTTGCTAGCGAAAGTACTACGGAGCCTATGGAGGTAGGGGCAGTACGGGCTCCTCTTACTAAGGAGGAGAAGAAGTCCCGTAGAACGAAAGGCTTGTGCATGTATTGTGGGTTAAAGGGACATTATGTCCGAGATTGTCCAAAGAAACCTAAGAAACCATTCTCGACGTACACAACCCAGAACGTAGCCGTCTCAGTTCTTCCCAAACCAGATGGTTTACCGTCGGTATCAGACAATGAATCCGAATGGCAGGTACCTTCCATATCCTCTCCTTCTCGTGACGAAATTGAGTCACACATTGTGGTTCCAGTAGGTGTGCAGGTGGAAGACATTGAACAACAGATAGAAGCCATGATAGATTCTGGGGCCACGGGGAATTTTATAGATATAGGGCTGGTACACAAGCTTTCTCTCCCTACGGTTCTCAGAGCCTTTCCCGGAAAGGTATTAGCCGTGGATGGCCAACCCTTGAAGTCTGGTCCCATAACTGAACAAACCAAACCAGTCACCTTAACTATCAAAGACGGAATACACAGACATGTAGAAACCATCACTTTCAATATTATAGAGGCCCCCCAATACGAAATTATTCTGGGGATGCCTTGGCTGAGATTGCATAACCCCTCCATTGATTGGAAGGAAAAGTCTTTGCATTTTCATTCCGCAGAATGTCAGCTTAACTGCATACAGAGCTCCCCGGTTCACTCATTAGCTACGGTACAACAGTTCATGATAGCTACAGCGGCAGAAAAAGAAATAACGTTCCCCTTTTGTTACGAGGAATACAGGGATGTTTTCAATAAGAGTCATGCGGAGTCTTTGCCCCCTCACAGGGAATATGATTGCCAAATAGACTTGCTACCTGGTGCTACTCTACCGTCCTGTAGAGTTTACGCCTTGTCTGAACCAGAAATGAGGCACCTGAAAGAATATTTGGATCACTACACTTCCATAGGGTTCATAAGACCTTCCCGTTCCCCAGCTGCTTCACCACTTTTCTTTATCTCCAAAGCTAACAAGGAGTTGCGAACTTGTATAGACTTTCGCATGTTAAACAAAAACACTGTAAAGAATCGGTACCCTTTACCTCTGATCTCTGTTTTGTTGGATCAGATTAAAGAAGCCACAGTGTATACTAAACTAGATCTAAGGGGTGCATATCATCTGGTACGAATGAGAGCAGGGGACGAATGGAAAACCGCATTCAAAACAAGATATGGATTGTTCGAGTATATGGTTATGCCTTTCGGCTTGTGCAATGCCCCTGCAGCATTCCAGTACTTTTTGAATGAGGTGTTGATGGACTTTTGGATAAATTCGTAGTTGTATACATTGACGACATTTTAATATACTCCGCGAATGACAAAGAGCACAAGGCACATGTGGGGTTAGTTTTGAATAAACTACGACAGCATAGCTTATATTGCAAGCTGAGCAAGTGTGAGTTCCACGTATTGGAGGTGGAATTTCTGGGGGTCATGCTTTGTTCTTCTGGTTTTCGTATGGCTGAAAGAAAGGCGCAAGCTGTGCAAGAATGGCCTGAACCCCGCAGTGTGAAAGACGTGCAATGCTTTTTGGGGTTTGCTAACTACTATAGGAGGTTTATACATCATTTCTCCCAAGTAGTGGCACCCATAACCAGACTATTAAGAAAAGGAGTTTGTTTTTGCTGGTCGGTTGAAGCCTCAGAAGCCTTCAGATTTTTGAAAGAGGCGTTCACTACTGCACCAGTATTGAACCATGCTAATCCTGAAGCCCCCTTCATAGTGGAGGCTGACGCGTCCAACGAGGCAATAGGAGCAATATTGTCACAGAGAAACAAAAACACAGGTCAACAACACCCTATAGCCTACATGTCCAAGAAACTCAATCCTGCTGAACTGAACTACACTATCGCAGAGAAGGAACTGTTGGCTATCAAACGAGCCTTCCAGGAATGGAGACACCACTTGTGGGGAGCCCAACATACTGTCACCGTTTATACGGACCATAGGAATCTTCAATTCATGAGAACAGCCAGGCAACTGACTCAAAGACAAATGCGCTGGATGTTATTTTTTGCTGATTTTGATTTTGTTGTCACATATCGGCCAGGCATTGCGAACAGGAAGGCAGATGCCTTGTCTAGGCATTCGGTGGGGGAAGAGGTACGAGACACATCCATGGAAACCATTATCCAACCCTCCAAGGTGCTGTGTGTAATCACAATAGACACATTCATGAAGGCAGTGAAAGAAGCTAAACCATCTGCTTCATGGGACGTGTGGGTCACTCAAGGCACTCATCGTAGCATCAAACACGGCTTGCCTTTCTACAGGAAATCAGTTATACTTACCCACTAAGGAAACACAGCTGAAAGCCTTTGGGTGGTGTCACGAGTCAAAGATGGCTGGACATCCAGGAAACGCCAAGACAATTGAGCTTCTTCAGCGTTACTTTTGGTGGGAAGCTATGAAAGCAGATGTGCAGCAATGGATCACGAACTGCGGTGTTTGTGCAAGGGCTAAGACTAGTACTTCTAAACCCACAGGACAATTGATGCCTTTGTCTACCCCAGATCGGCCATGGAAGAGCATAAGTCTTGATTTCATCACTGGCTTACCAAAGAATCAGGGTCTCTCTGCAATTTTGGTGATAGTCGATAGCCTCACGAAAATGGGACATTTCATTCCTTGTCCTAATTTACCCACTGCAGGACAAACAGCGCAGTTACTCTTAACCAACATGGTTCGGTTGCATGGGCTTCCAGAAGTGATCATTTCGGATAGGGGCCCGCAATTCACGGCGCGGTTTTGGCAATCCTGGTGTAAGACATTGCAGATCTCTTCAGCCCTGTCCACGAGTTTCCATCCGCAAACGGATGGGCAGACAGAAAGGCTCAATCAAACTCTCAAGAAGTATCTACGATGTTATGCAGCTGAAGCTGAGGATTCGTGGGTGGCTCTATTATGGCTGGCGGAACTAGCCTACAACAACGCAATGCATAGCGCCACTGGGGTTCTCCATGGTTTGCTACATATGGATTCCATCCAAAGATTCTACCAGTCACTCTCCCTATGACCCAAGTAACAGTACCGTCTGTAAGAGAGCGTGTGCAAGACATTCAAGACATCCATAAAAAGATACAGGTACATTTGCGACACGCCAAAGTGCAATATAAGAAATGGGCGGACAAGCATCGACAAGTGGGACCTACATATCGGATCGGAGACAGGGTATGGTTGTCTACCAAAAACATCCGCTTCAGGTTGCGAAGTGTTTTCCATCCTAAGTACATTGGTCCCTACACGGTGATTAAGCAAATCAACCCTGTGGTGTACAAACTGCGACTGCCTGTCCATATGAGGATTCATCCTTCCTTCCACTGTAGTCTGTTGAAACCTGCAGGACGATCCAGATGTAAGGCAGCGCCACCAGTACTGAGGGACAGCCAGGAGGAATATGAGGTGCGTAGAATCAAGGACGCTTCGTATCGTAAGGGGCTTCTATGGTACTTAGTGTCCTGGAAGGGGAACACCTCCGAGGACGATTCGTGGGAGCCCTGCACCAATGTCCATGCCCCGCGGGTGGTGCGTGCCTTCCACAACCAGAACCCCACTAAGCTTGGACCTAGGAGACGCTTGGGAGGGGGATGTACTGTCAGGACTCGGGCACATGGCGTCTGCAGAAAATGAATGCGGACTTGCAACGAGGAAACACGCATCAGGATTCCTCCACGATTGATACGGAAACTACATCTCCCATGAGGTAATGGGTGTTTTTGTAGTTCAATGGGCCAATCCAGGGCCTTATATACGGACACTGCACGTCGGACGGCGTGCGTAATTCTTTAGTGATACCTTGTTTCCCGCGAAAGTCAGGAGTTGAGATTCTTCGCATGGCTGTTCCCGTTTGAAGTCAGGCCGCGGAGGGCTGAGGAAGCTGCTTCGTTCCTTTCATGTCCGTGCCTGGCACCAGGGGAGAGGAGAGCGACTGAGTTTCATTGCCACAGTGGTGAGCTTGATGTACTGTGGCGGCAAGAGAAGCAGCCGTCTTCTTGATCCATGCTGATTGGCATTTGTGACATACCGCTGCAGTGAAGTAACCGCAGCTGGTTTGCCGTGATTGTTGTCCTGCGCTCAGGAAACAAACTATAGAATGCTATTGGAAGTTATGATTTAATAACTTGGAACTAGAGACGTTTATGTTCTTGGCATTCGTTTATGGCATTAGGGAAATGCTTTGACTTTGAATACACTTATGTTTTATTTTTCCTTGGAGAAAAATATGTAACTTGGGACTGTTGGATTTCTTTTACGTCTCGAATCTTTTCAACCAAAGTATTTCCTTCGCTGTATATGCACTATTGCTGGGACTACTTATTTCTTACTTTGGAGAAGGCTTCTGCATATCCTTTGTATGATTTCTTTTTGAGGGGTATGTACGAAACCGAATATGATGCAAAACCTTAAATGACGTATGGTGGTACATGTGTGAAGACTAATATCTCTTCTTGTTTTCTGGATTTAAGGATAGTGTATATAACATTGGGGCAGTGGCCTTGCGGCATGAAAGAAGTGAGAGAACCGCGTACTCATGGTTGAGGTATGTGGTGTTCCCTTATTTAGCGAGAATTATTGAGAGTAGTTTCTTCCATGTGTTTAATCTTGTCTCTCTTCTTTCAGGTTTCTCCTTCTTCCCAGCTGTTCCCTTCCTATTCCTTCCCTCGCTTGATCACCCTAAAATTCTGTTTCACACATCTGAATTGGGGGTATCAAGAGGTGGACCCAATTGTGCATCGTTCGGATCCTGAGGAGTTCCTTCTTTCACCCTTGCCAGGAGAAAGCCTTGACAGAGCAGGCCTAATCTTGCTCTTCCTCGTACGTGGGGTAGGGCGCCTTTAAACCAGTAATTATGCTCCTGGTACGTGAGCGGAACCTCTAACTCCTCAAAAGGAGTATAGTCTGCTGGTGTTTCACCTTCTAGGTAGTAGTGAAATACATTTGTAATTGCATTCGCTGCTGGGAATGTAACCCAAGAATAGAACACCTCTGTTTTATTGGATTTGTGTGCCTCAATCACGAAAATTACTGTACCACCCCTGGCTTTTAAGCCATGTTCTAGAAGTTTTATGGTGACTGCCCTTCTGAAATTTGGTGCAATTTGTATTGCATCTTCAGGGTCTTCTTCTAAACCTAAGAGGTTTGTTGTAACTCTCCCTGTTGCGTTTGTTTCTTCCACCATTTTTAATTGGAAGAAGGGAGGTTAAAGAATTTTTAAGATAAGGTGTAAAATGCACAATTGTAGGAACTATATGTCCTTCAAGCTTGAATAACCAACAGCCAATAAATAGTATTCTCGTACCTCTCAGCTGCGGCGGATTTAGTGCCCACCCACTCCAGACGTCTCTGGGGTTTTGTGAGTAGGTTCTCTGAGAATAGCACGACTGAACTACTCAGATTCTACTGTTAAATAAGTACCAAACCAACGTTGGGCGCCATGTCGTATAGTTCCTATAGTACCTATGCAGGATCTGCGCGTTTGTGTAACATAAGCTGTGGGCTTGGTGGCAGACTGACTCTGTGCACCCTCACCGCTTATGTTAGATTGTTTTGCATTAGCTAGCTCACAGTGCCACTAGTGTCTCCTCTTATCAGGGAGAGATTAGTTTCTGGCAACCTTAGAACATGACAACCCTGATTCCCTCAGAATCGTGGAAACAATGTACTACCTTTCGCTCAGTCATTCGTGCTCACTTATTCGGTTTGTCTCAGAGAGTTACACAGAATAAACAGTCAGGCGTTTCAATAAGTATTTATTGAACAGTTGTTATTCTAGTGTAAAATATATGTGCTGCGGTAACCAGCAGACAATAGCAGAGATATATTATCAGCAGTACGATAAAAGCAAAGGGATAGAACAGTTCTACCATATTGCGATAATCATGAGTACATACATGAATATAAAAGCATTATGCAAGTGCGCGTACTCCTACGATGCCTACCTAGATGTACCTGTGTGTACCTAGCATATGTGTGAAGGTCTTAGAAGCTAAGAGCCAAGAATCCTCCTAGGATTTAGTCGAACCCCCATACCTGAATAGAGAGTGTGTGGGACCCCGTCCTGGTCTCGAGTTGGACACCCCGTCCGGGCTGTGTCAGACCACTGTCAGCTTGAGCGACTGCATGCAGGAGCCTCAGCGTCTCTGGTCAGTGTGTCAGCATGGAAGTCTCGGTTCCCTCTATCTTACTGGGGCAATATGTGGTGTATTTATACCCTAAAGAGTCTCGGTCCTCAGTATCGTTTGTATTGGACATGAGGAAGACGTCAGGGGTGAACTTTGTACATACATATTATGCCGGTGGTGTATTCTTAGAAAGCCATACATAATTAATGAGTACAGTGTGGGCCTGTGTTTGGAAGAACCCTGCTGCATTCAAAACCACAGGATAGATAACGTTCAGCCCTCAGAGCTCGTTGTGTACTAGCTGGGACCAATGTAGGTGAAAGATCATGCCTATATAAGGAATCATACTATAATAGAACATGTACAGTTGTGACCATAATTGGGCAAGTACGAATATGACCATATTAGGGTAAATATGAATACGTCCATTTTAGGGCATGTACGAACGGGTCTACATTAGGGCATCTATGCGGGATATAACACTACTAGCATGGCTCAGCCAATGTAATGAGGAGGCGGAGCAGCTTTCCTTTTGCTGAGGGTGCAGGCATTCACTGCACTCATTGTAGGTAAAAGCACTGAGAAAACACTTTTACCTGCCCTTACTTGCACACTGTGTGTGTGAATTGAGGGAACAGCCCGGTGCGCTCTCACTATACATGTGCAGTTTGCATGAACGTAAAAATAACTAAGCTCAAGGCCTGAACTCACTTCAGTTTTGTTTACTTACTGTCAGCTTTCCCAATTCTCTAGACTTCTCTCTAAACACCCAAAAACCCAAAATGCTGCTTAAAACTGTTGTTCACTAGGCCATTGTTATACTTTGTCACTGGTACCAGCGGAGGGGATGTGGTGTTGTTATAGCAGGAGTTGAAGATGCTGAAAGAGTCAGAGCAGACTGAGTAAAATGTTACTGTGTGCACGTTGTTTACTGGTTTCGTTATTTGTGAGTCACTTGGTTGGCTCTTCAGCCCATTCTTTTAATACTGGGTTAAAATAAAATACAAGTACCAGGATGGAGAGAGCTGTTGGCTAAAAGGCCTACTCTACCCAAATGTACCATACAGAACAGGAAGCAAAACGCAATTGTACTGCTTACAGTCTTTCATTACCAGAATGTCTTTCTAATTTTAGTAGTACTTTTTGTGCAGAAGCTGCTCAACGACAGTACCAGCCCTCGAGAGATGTAGCATACAGCGTGCACACATAAACTGAACCATGAATACATACACCTACACCCTGGTACGTTAAGAGAGCATGAGGAGAGGGAGGGGTGCGCGAGCCGCCCACAAGATGGCCGCCGGTATGTGAAGCTCCGTGCGTCACCGGAGGCTTTTGCATAACAAAGTCGGCAGCTGATCCCTAACGGAAGAATGTTGCGGAGGTCTGGGGTCGCGAACGCAGGGAGAGCAGGTATTTTTCTTTTTGGCTAAATTCTAGCCGTTTTTACCTTACTTTGGCTCTCCTGCGTTATGCGCCTCAGGTCCTGGCGGCTGCGGCCGCCATTTTGTTAAAAAAAGAGCGCGACTGAGTCGGCTTTTACGCCCGGTCGATTTGAACATTTTTTTCTTCCCTCAAGACAATGGAGACATTATTGGCCCTAATTATTGTTTCCTCATACTTTATAACAGTTTTGCCATAACCCTAATGATCTGGGAGGTTATGTTGTCATCTAATGCTGAGGAGGCACCTGCAATATAAATTACTTTCCAGACTTACGCTCACACACTTGGCACTCATCAATTTAAAGCAGTGTTGCTAAGAGATACTTTGAGTATTTTTGGAATTTTACTTGTTTTTCGTGACTAAGTGGTCTTCAGTGTGCGCTAACATTCTCAGCTCCATTCCTTCGTAACACGTTGTTTTCAGATAACTTTGCAAGTCACACACTGACACAGTGTTGTTGCGCTCTCACCCTAGCCTTGGTTTTTTTTGAGTTTCTTATGGAGGACTCTATGTCTGTCAGCCAGGAGACTGTTGCTTCATCTGCTATCATGCCAGTTGTACGCAAAGACACTAATACTTCTACAAAGAGACAAAAAAAGGATCCTGGGTCCCCTACGAAGTCTCCTCTACCTTTGACACTGGAAGACCTCATGGAAGAGATCAAACATTTGAAGCCTTTTGTGATGGAAACTAACGTAACGCTTCAGCGCATTGAAGAAAAATGGTCCACCTTGGAGTCTAGAGTATCAAGTGTTGAACAGCGGATTGGTGAAGTACAAGATGTGACAGATAAGGTGTTTGGCATGGAAAAAGAGATATTGCTCTTGAAGCGACAGACAGAAGATTTAGAAAATCGTAATAGACGCAACAACCTCTGAATTTATGGTATACCGGAAGGAGCGGAAGGGTCCGACATGCTTGCCTTTTTGGGGATTCACATTCCTAAATCTGGTGGGCCTTAAAGAAGGATCACGGTTCAACATACAGAGAGCTCACCGAATCGGACCTAAACCTGTAGCCGCCTCGAGTTCTGTTAACCCCAGAGGGATAATAGTGCTTTTTTTGGAATACACTGAGTTGCTTATGGTTCTATTGGCGGCCAAGCAAAGAAAGCACATATTATGGTCCGGTCAGAGGGTCTTTATCTCACAGGACGTAGCGCGTGCGACTGCTGCTCGTCGGAAGGAGTTTCTTTCCTTTCACCCTACTCTAAGATCCATGAATGCAAGATATGGTCTTTCACACCCTTGTTTCTTTAAGGTCACCTATAAAGAACAAACTTTTTCATTTGAATATCCAGACGACCTCAGACAATTTATTCGTTGGCACAAGGGTGAAGTAATGGACCTCGGAAAGACTTAGACCTTCCTTCCTTTTATGTCTCTGTTTACTGATACACTTGTATTTTGATCTTCTTTCTCCAATTTATTTTAGGCTCTTCCAGTAGCTTATGTTCCTTATTTAAAAAAAAAAAATAGTTATAATATTAATGTAAAATATATATTGTTCAACAGTATTTATAGCATATTCACTGATTCCAGCCAATTTATTTATATATTCATTTGACTTCTGTCATTTATATTTTCTCTCGCAGATAGTCTCATTTGGATTCTTTCCCTGGTGTGTTGTTCCCTAAGTGCCCCCCTTCCCAGACTTCCCATTTGAATACTACCCTCTTGTCTTGGTAAGTGGTATTTATTGGTATTATTGTCTTCTATGTGTCTTAATTCATATGTTGATTTAACTGTATCGTTGTCTTGTGTTTTTCATCCATTTGATCGACTGCTGTCCTTTTCGTACATTCTATATTCTTTTTTCGTTGTTATAATGAATGTCTCTGTCGGTAATATTACTTGCCTCTTTTGACTTTGGCTTGTTGTCCATCTTCAATATTCGCGGTTCTCCACCCCTTCAGTGTATTTCTTTCTCACACTGGATGTGTCCCACTCTCTTTATGACAGTAGCTCTTTGGCTTTCTGTCATCTTCTTCATTTCTATCAGATTCATTCTTCTCTCTTTTATTCTCATCTCTCCTTTCTCTCTTTCTTTTCTCTCTTACCTTTCCTTTACTTTCTTCTTCTTTGAGCTTATTATACATTACAGTTTTTCTTCAAATGATATTGTTATGATATTGTCAGTGTTAAGTATATCTAGTCGTTTAATTGTTTCGATAATACTTCTTTATGACTTTCGTGATCTATTTAATATGAAACATAGCTTATCTTTGCATACAAATGTTAGATTACTGATTGAAAAATTTATTTATATATATGTATTGTTATTCAATATGTATGCTATCTTGTTACAATGGTAAATAATTTGAAGGTTATTTCCTGGAATGTCAAAGGCCTACGGAATCCTATAAAGAAGCAGCGAGTGGTTGCTCATTTATCCCGTCTTAAATGTAATATTGCTCTATTACAGGAAATGCATTTACTCAACAAAGATCTTAATTCATTGCGTAGGAACTGGGTTGGTCAGGTATACTGCTCTCCACCCCCTTGATCATAAAAACGGGGTTGTTGTTCTGATACATAAATCTCTTTCTTTTGTAATTGAGAAGGAGGAAAGGGACACGGAGGGGCGCTGGTTACTATTACATGCTACCATCCACAATACACCTATTTCTATTTTAAATGTTTATGGACCCACTGGTGTTGACGTGAAATTCTGGATTCAAATGTCAGCTATGTCCGAATGCAATCTTATAGGCGGAGGGGATTTTAATCAGGTTGTAGACCCATTTCTGGATAGAAAGTCACAGGTCAAATACATTCCTAATAAGATGCAGAAAACATTCACAAGATTTATTCATTCCAGAGGGTTGGTTGATGCCTGGAGACTGTACTCTCCGGATACATTGGAATACACCTTCTTCTCACCCACTCACAAATCACAATCCAGGATTGATTATGTATTCCTTTCCCCTCCTTTAGTTCCCACACTTATTCATGCTGAAATTGGATCAATACTAATTTCAGATCACGCTCCAGTTATAATTGATCATGATCTACTACCAGAAACCTCTAAACCAAGTCGATGGAGATTTAATAATAGCCTCCTAAAAGATAAAGAATTTGTTAAAAATTTTGAATGTTTTATCCAAGAATATTTTTTACATAACCTTACATCTGATATTCCTTTCATACAATTTGGGATGCATTTAAGGCATCAGCCCGAGGATATATAATCAATTACGTCTCGGCTAAAAAGAAGAAAGCCATCAAAGAAACTTCTTTATTATTTCACTCTATTAAACAATTGGAGCAAGAATATTTCACAACCAAAAAGGAGGACGCGTTACGGCGCTTAATGTGTGCTAAATTTGATTTTAATAAGAGATCAACGGAAGAAGCTGCCGGAACATTGCTGAAAATTAATTCTAAGTTCTATGGAGGGCGTAATAAATCCGGTAAACTACTTGCTAACTATCTGAAGAACAAATCTCAGAAATCCAAAATAGTAAAGGTGGTGGACAAAAGTGGGAATTCTCATTTTAAAAACTCTGAAAACCTAAAATGTTTCTCTGACTTCTACACAAATCTCTATACACCAGATCACTCCCCTACGTATGAGGAACTGGATATCTACTTCCATTCTCTGTCACCCAAGCAACAGCAGGTACAGGATCTCTCCTTTTTGGATGAGCCCATCTCACTTTCTGAGCTAAAATCAGCTCTTAAGTCTTTACCAAAAGATAAAGCACCTGGTCCGGATGGCTTTTTGGTTGAATTCTATTCTTGTTTTTCACATCTTCTTCTCCCGCATTTACCCACTCTATACGAATATTTCTTCTCTCAGAAAGAAGCCCAGGGTACCTTCCTGGAGGCTATGATTTGTTTAATCCCCAAAAAAGATAAAGATCCTTCCTCATGTGCCAATTATCGACCCATTTCCCTCATTAATTTAGATTGTAAACTTTTTGCTAAGATTTTATATATTAGGATCTCTCCTCTTATTCCTGATATGGTTGGATTTGCATAAACTGGATTTATTAAAGGAAGGCATATGACAGATAACTCTAGACTTTTTTTTGGATATCTTGCACATGGCCTCCACTGGTAACACACCTATGGCTGCTATATCCCGAAAAGGCTTTTGATCGTGTCAACTGGGAATTTATGATGCGGGCTCTCAAGTGGCATGGGTTTAGTCCAGCTTTCCTTAAATATATTGCTATATTATACTCTTCCCCGATGACTTCTGTTTTTTTAAAAGGTATACAATCCTCATATTTCCCCCTTTTCCGAGGTACCAGACAGGGTTGTCCTTTGTCTCCTTTGCTTTTTGTTTTAACTTTAGAACCTTTTCTGCATACATTACGAAATTCCTTTGAGTTTCATGGCTTCCGATTTAGAGATACTGAATTTAAATTCACTGCGTACGCTGATGATGTGATCCTTTATGTTTCTGATCCAGAATCATCCATACCAGTCTTTACTAACCTTTTATCATCTTATTCGAAATTATCTGGTTATAAGTTGAATTTTTCCAAATCAGAGGTTCTTCCCCTTAATAAATTTTGTTTGAAAGACATGTTTAAAGACACTAGATTTAAATGGTCTCCACAATTTATTAAATGTTTGGGAATCAAATATTCTACTTCCCTGACTAAGACTATTCAGATTAATTTAGATGATGTTCAGCATAGAATTAGTCAAATGACTCAAAAATGGTCACCTCTATATTTGTCTTGGTGGGCAGATTAGCCATGGTAAAGATGATGTTTTTGCCTGTCATTAATTTTTATTTGTCCATGCTACCTATCAAACTTCCCCAGAAATTTTTTAAGCTGCTAAACAGATTGATTTCTGGATTTTTATGGAACGGGAAAAAGCCCTGCATTTCCTTAGCATGTCTTTGTAAACCCAAAGAGTTGGGAGGTGTAGGTTTTCCTAATGTCCAGCAATATCATACTGCTTTTGCTTTAAAACAGGTTCTGCCCTGCATCAGGGATGCAGACTCCTTACCTAATAATATATGGAATAAATTGGAAAATTTGCTTATATCACTCTTTCCTTTTTTAGGTCTCGCCTTGGCAGCGCATGCGCTGCATGCGCTGTCTCAGCGAGACATAAAGTAATCTGTATGTTGGCTTAAACACCGTGTAATTTGTTTTCCCGCTTGCGATTGGTTTACCTGTGGCATTGCTGTTGTTATCTTGCTTTCTGTTGGCTGTTGATTGTATGGTAACTTCCGTGTAGTCCCGAAGCAGCGGCGCCTAACTACAGTTTTCGTCCGCTCCTCTCGCACTTGTTTTAATTGCGTGCAGTGTGCCATCTGTTTCTCTCGCCGCTTTTGTTTATTTATTTAGGAGATTACCCCTGTGTCTGTTTTAGCCTTTGTAACCATTCTTCTACCCTCATGCCCGTCAGGTTCCTCCTCTTCCATCCGCTGTCCTTGTGGCTTATTCGCTTATTATGCCGATCAGTGTCTCCGTTTTTGCCGTCACCCTCGGGGAAAAAAATATCTTAACTCAGCAGCAGTTCAGGGTTCTAAGTGTCATTTTTTTTTTGGGCAATTGTATATAGCGCAATCTGAGCCCTAATGTATTGAAGCATTTTACATAGGCACCAGTTACATTACAGGAAGACAACGTTTATGTTTTTTTCCGTAGGCACGGGGATCACAAGCTTGTCCACAATCACAGAATGGTGAGCTAGCGCTGTGCCTCGAACTTGCTTCCTGCAAGCTCCAAAGTCGGCAACTTTTGTTTATGCTACAACTTTGCCCCCAAGAACTAAACCATTTTTAATATTTGTACAACGAAGCAATAGTTGTTTGGCAACAACCATTGACAAAGCCAATAGTCATGGCTTCTTTTAGGTGTAATCTGAGTTTGCGCCAGTGATTTCTGCACGGGCTCCCATTAGTACTGACCTAAGAAACACCCCTGCATGCCCCCCTTCGCCTGCCTCTGCCCCGCGTCTTCCATTAAGTCTGATGGCAATCTCCTGCCGTCGAACACGGGTGGTCACAAAATGGGGCTAATTAAGCTGCAGCCCGCGAGCCGGGTCAGACGTTCGGGAGAAGTTGAAACTAATGATTGATGGGAGATTCAGAGGCGAGGAGTCGTCACTTCGGTCTTTAACCGCAAAATAGAATTGCATTTTAACAAACCTTCCAATTCTAAAATACTACATTTATAACCCAATTATCCGTGAAAAGAGGGCTTGTGCTAAAATAATCGTCTTTCGTAATTCTTCACACTCATGCGACAGAGCCGTTGTAACCGCGCTATGGCCGCTGTGAAAGGGTGAATAACTGCAACCGTACCCATTAGCAAACACAAGAGATAGACTGTATTATCAATGAAAGCAAGTGAGGGACACGTTCTTCTTTCATTCTACTTCTGGGGTTCCGGAGTAGCATGCTACTCGCCGAAAAAGCGCTTCGACTCCTCGTCAGGGGTAGTAAGCGCTATATAAATGCAATTACAATACAATACTGTCAAAAGAGAAGCAAAGATTTGTATGTGTGGGCTATTTCAGCTCACCAGTCAGATTTCTTTTAAGCATACCATAATGGAACTTTAAATTTGTGATGTTCTTTGTGAAATGATTGTATTTCGAATTAATCACACGCAAAGGGGCCGATTCCGATCTCGGCCGGTAGGGCACCGAATCAGATTCGGCTGAACCGGATCCGATTGGGAGCCCTTATTCCCGACCGATTCGTACGTGCGTCCGGGCGAACGAGTACAATGCGCGCGCGTGCAAATTCGCCGACCGACTCGTACGCCCGTCCCAACCGCACCGACCGACTCGCACGGATGCGCTGCGCACCTCGCAATGGAGACGTTCCCCGGCTGGGCAAGTACGATGCGCGCCGCGAGCAGTCCGACCGACTCGCGCCGTCCGGCTCGAAGAAGCAGTCGGAGCCGTACTTTGGGGGTCCGTGTCGGACCCCCCCTGTACGCGTAGCCGTGCCAGTCGCACACCGGGGGGACCCATGGGTCCCCCCTACCTGTGCGTGTACGGCACAAGTCGCTTTGCCGCGTACACGCTGTAGGGGGCGCCCTTGTCCGCCTCGCACCCATTGAGTTAATGGGAGCCCGCGTACGCGTTGTACGACAAGCTCCCATTGACTTCAATGGGAGTCCGACCGACTCGAGTTCGATGGCATACGTGCGCATCGTACTCGTTCGGTCGGGCTGCTAGGGTCCGATTCGGTCGGAAATCTCTCCGGGTCCGGCTCGGTCGGAGAGATTTCCGACCCGAATCGGAATCGGCCCCAAAGTGTCTGGACTAGCTTGTCCATCTACATTTAATGGGGTTGGCTGAGCTGCTGGATGTAGCGTTTCAGTGACTGTGACAATCGTGCCCTTCACTGAGCTATTAGCACCCCCGGTGACCTCTCACCCCGGAGAGCGCTCAAGGGACTCACAAAGTTGTTCCAGGCACAATGAATACTGAGGACTTCAGCTCAAATTACTGACATCACTTCTCGTGGGGGCGTCTGGCTCGTTCAGCAGCACGTCTGGCGAGAGGCCTTCCAGGCAGGGAGCGAGAAAGACTGCTAGACAGCGCAGTGTGTCAATGCACCAGCCGGGGCGATCTCTATGTAACCGGTGGGTCATAGGTGTACTTCCAAGAAAGGCAGACTCAGACTTTTATCCTTCAAATGTTGATAAACTCAGCTGTGTAGAGATGGTTAACGGCTTCAATTTAAGCTCATGTAGAAACCTCATATTGTGATGTGTGTAATATAAACGTAGATACAATTAGACAAAACTTCCACATATAATAGCCTGCATTTTATTATCTGACGAATTAAAAGTAAAGGAAGTACACACACAAAGTAAAGTTCTCCGCGTAAAATCGTATTTTCACTCAGCTGCCCAGGTTTGTGACAGCGCTTCGTATCAGGTCATTTGGTAGCGTGGTTACATTCCGTCGATGCAGAACATTGATCCAGGAATACAGATCATAGTTTCGTGTTCTTACGAGCTTAAGGTGCCCGGTGCATCCATGAAACACTCCCACGGACCAGTTCGGACTCCACTTCCTTGTAAGAGGCCGAACCGAGAGCGCACGTGGGCGCGCGTGCGCCCGTGTGCGCGAATGAATGCTCAGTACTGCAGTTCTCCCTGCCTCTGCCCAGAACATCTGAGTTAGATTTCATCTCAACAGTGCACTATTCAGTCATCTGTACCCTGCCGATGTCATGTTGGAAACTCATGACTTTTGTCATGTACAGTACATCAGGGGTGTCCAACCATAGTCCAGGAGGACAGGATTCATGACAAATTTTCAAGATATGTGCATAAAATATATGTACACACTTTTCATCTAGACAGAACACTTTTCCTAGGCACCTGGGGTCTTACTGAAAATTTGGCCGAGTCCTTTCGGACCTGGCTTGAACACCCCTGGGTGACACCATTAACGCATGTTTACCACATATGCGAATCACACGTGCTCTGCACATATCATCACTAGCGGAAGTGTGATAGGACTTTCAGCATTAACATAACTTTACGCTCAGAGTTGGGTCACTTGGCGGTAACAGACGTGCAATAATTTTAACGCAGCACTCAGAACAGTATAGTCCACATAGTACAAATAGAGTCCACAGCGTGATCCAAAATCTGTTTAATAGTGAAGTTCTCACAAATCCATCCGATAAAAGCAATGTATGAAGACTTGTACATATAAACAAGCATTTGCAATGCAATAGGTCTCGCATTTAGGCGAGTTTGAGCTATTGACATTGCAAATAACAATGCCTTTTATTTTTGTTTTCGTTTTTAAAACATAAATAAAAGGCATTGTCATTTACAATGCCAATAGTGTAAACTCGCATAAATGCGAGACCTATTGCATTGCAAATGCTTGTCTTCCTTAGCATACTTTCCCAATCCTCCTCGAGCATTTTCTGTTCCGACTATTAAATACTCTACTATGTTAGCTTCTCGTGTTCTTAGATGTTTCCCTTCCCCGGTGCATGATTTTTAGAATCTTCTATTTGGCATAATAAACTCATCAAAATTTCGAACCGTACTATCTGCTGGAAACAATGGGTAACTAAAGGCATAATTCAAGTTAAGCAATTAATGTGTGATATGACTCCTCTTTCTTTTCCCGAAATCCAATATAAATTTGATCTCTCCTCCACTCATGCCATTAAATACCAATCCCTTAAAGGTGTTCTCCTACAAAATATTTCCAATATGAATCAATAACAACCTTCCACTTGTTCTCCATCTCCGGAGCCAATTGGATTGTCGTCTTCACTTAAGGCATCATATATATATATAAATATTTGCACTATACTATACCTACTCGTTCCAAATATAAAATTGAGTTAATGTGGGAATCTGATTTTCAACATTTTTTTTCCTTGAAGGTCTGGGGTACGCTCTGGACCAAGATACACCATACCTCATGCAACGCCAGTACTACACAAACTCTTTTCTATTTTTATAATAGATTATACATCACTCCACTTTCACTGCAAAAGTACAACCCTACTCTTTCAAATAAATGCTGGTCTTGCAACACTCAACCAGGCACTTATCTGCATATGTTTTTTTTTATTGTCCACCAATTACAGCCTTTTGGGTTCAAGTTTGTAAAATGATGGGGGGCATGGCCAACAACTTGGCCGGGTAGCTGCGTCGTGCGCGAGCTCCGCTGGCCCGATTGAAATCCTGTGGATATCCTGACCCTCGACGCCATAAAACGCAACCAACACTAACCGGAAGGTAACGGTGACTGGAGGAAGATCGGGTGAGGTCCAGCGAGGCGCTTTTCACCCATAACTGGGACCTCTTCGGCGCGGCACTCGGCGCGCGATTCTTCAAGATGGCGGCCAGCCGGGAGTAACCTAAGTCGAGCGCCGGAATAGAGGCACTCGCGCCCGGAGCTGTGACGGGGAGCCTTGCCGTGAGAAGAGGAAGGCGGCTCTGTGCGGCGCGGTGACATATCCCTATTCCTTACAGTGGCCGTGGAGGAGGTGACACATGGCTGGTGCCGACGGCTCCCAGCGGGGGTGCGGGGGCGCCGTGATCAGCCGTGAAGGGGATGCGAGAGTGGAGCCCCCCGTACTGAACACGGAGAGACTTCAGCGGACGGAGAGGCCTGCTTTCGTTGATTACTGACTGATAGGTGCATCGGCCACCAGGACAGTCGGCTACGGCAGTTTCTCACCCCTGCAGGTGGTGGAGCCTACGCAGTGAGTTGGGCGAGACACCAGGATTCTGGCCTTGTGAGTCTGAGACCCTGTGTCGGTGGGCCGTCCCTGGAGACTGCGCCTAAGAGAACTGGGCAGGGGGTAGGCTCCGGTGTGGGCCTACACCATAGCTGGGACTGGTGGGGGCTCCCGCTTGCGCCCCACTGCAGGTACGCGTCAACAGGACTGTGCCTTTCTGAATGCGAAGTGTGGGGGCCGCCACAACATGATCCTTGGGCACAAAGTGTCGAGTTGAGCGACATAGGGGTCAGTCCCGCGTACCACCTACTGCTCATCATTGTGGGACGCGTAAGTGCCGCCTAAGCTGGGACAATCTATAACGCTCTGGATGGAGCGGTGAAACTGGCTGAGAGGAACTGACAAGATTTAGGCGGGCCCTAGTGAAGCAGTGCCCGTGTGGAGAGAAGACCTGAAATCAGCCCGGCGGAGAGCCCGGTGGACTGGAATACGTGACCGACTGGTCTGGCCTGCGACGGCGCATCCATACTGTGGGCCTGCACCCTAAGGGGAACATCGCGGAGAGGGTGACCGCTGGGCTGCCTCTTTGCCTGGCAAACTTGCAGAAGCAGAAAGAGGCATACTTGTGAGACCTTCCGTGGTTGGGACAAGGTGAACCCATTGCTGGTGGAGGTGAAAGTCGTAAGAGCGGGGAGTGACACGCGAGTAGGACCCGTCAACAGTTCGGCTATCATGGCGAGAGATAAGGAGCCCAAAACCTCAAAGCAGGGAAAGTTGGACCGATTCACTAAAGTGATTCCTGCGTTAGGGGGAGCGGAGGGGAGTGCGACCCCCCTCCCGGACACTGACACGATCCTGCAGGTGATTTATGCATCCCGAGAAAGTCTAGAAACTAAGATGGCAGAGATACGGACTGAAGTTACATTTCTGCGTCAAGACTTGCGCAAGGTCTCGGAGAGGGTTACGGAAGCAGAACAACGAGTTTCAGAACTGGAAGACACCTCACGAAATACTAGTAAAGAAGTGGCGGGGCTGTTGGCTACAGTGAAGGAAGTGGTCTGGAGAGTTGATGATGCCGAAATCAGGGCTCGCAGAAATAACCTCCGCTTTATAGGTTTTCCGGAAAATGCGGAACGTTCTGACCCAGGGCATTTCCTCCTGACATTTCTCAAAGACGCTCTCCCAGAAACACAGTTTTCGTCATGTTTTGTCATAGAAAGAGCACACAGAATGCCTGCTGTCCGACCGCCACCGGGCGCTCCTCCGAGGCCACTGATAGCCCGGTTCTTGAACTTCCAGGACAGGGATCTAATACTTAGGGAGCTACATAAGAAAGGAGAGATCAAATATGAAAATACAAGAGTAATGGTGTTTCCGGACTACTCACGAGATGTACAAAAATTGCGACGCACCTTTAATCCCATAAAAGTGAAACTACGCGCTCTCGGAATCCAGTACATGTTGTTGTTCCCTGCAAAACTGAAAGTTATCTTCCAAAATAATACACACTTCTTCCAGACACCAGAGGAGGCTTGGTCCTGGATTGATGAACGGCCTCGGCTGAGGCGTGGGTCGCCGGCAGCAGCTGTCTCGCTCACGGATAAACGACCAGGCCCCAGCCAGGAGCGACCCAAGGAGAAGCGGAGGAGACGGGTGTTAAAACACCGGCTTCCCACCATGGCCACGCCGGGGAGGTCCCTGAGGCCCAGGCAACAGAAAATCAGCATATCAGATACGGACGATGACACGGCTCAAGATTGCATGTCTCACACCTCTAGGAGATCCAGCGACAATGGAGAATCTGACCAGTCGGAGCGCCAAGAGTCTCTGGATGCGGACGGAGAACACCCTCTTTTGGAAAGCATACAAAGGCTGGAAGCCTCAGCCCTGGACATTCCGGGCGAGAACCCTTCATCACTGCAGCCTCACAATAATGGCGAAGAGGAATGACGAACTGGGGCCAGACGCCCACCTAGAGGCACTGTAAGACTTCCAAGGCCTAGCGGAGATTTGTGACATTCGACACGCCAAAGGGAAGTATACAGCCAGTATTGTCATGTTGACGAAGTTGGGGGTGGTGTGGGTGCCTACAGAGAGTGGGGAGGGGGACACAATGGACGCTGTTCAATGTCCTGGTCTATGTTTCTGGGGAAGAGGGGGGAGTAGTTTGGTTTCATTGTTGGGTATGAATACAGACACTGAACAGAAATGGCACTGTTGGGGCGTTGTCCAGGGACTGAGGTGGGCAGATGATAGTTTGTACCCTTTTATATCATGGCCCGGGGAGAGTATACAGTAATGACGTGGAACGTCAATGGGCTAGGGAACAAAATTAAACGTGGTTTGGTATCTAATTACATTAAACGGCTCAAACCAGATATCATGTTACTACAAGAAACGCATCTTATGGGTCCACACTGTGCATTTTTGGGTACGGGCAATACACCACCCTGGCACATGCGGGTTTCACTCAAGGTTCGAGGGGCGTGGCAATCCTCATTAGAAAATCGCCTCCCTTTCGGATCACTCGGAGATGGGGAGACCCAGAGGGCACGTATGTGGCTGTCCAGGGCACCTGGAACCACGCACCGTGGTTAATAATCAGTGTCTATGCCCCCCCCACGTCTCCAGCAGCGTACACTGGACAAACCAGCGGACCTCCTCTTACAGTCTGGCCCGGCCACTCATATTATAGGGGGCGACTTCAATGACGTGAGCGATCCCTCCCTAGACCGAACGATGACGCGACCAGGACAGCATGAGGCCACCGCACTGGCAAGGTTCCAGGCAGCCCTGGGGTTAACCGACCTCTGGAGGCGTCACCATCCATCCACACGTGCATATTCATACTTTTCTGGGGCCCATAGGGTATTTTCAAGGCTGGACTACCTGTTTGACCCAGCTGGAGAGATTGAACAGGTAGAAGAGTTGGAATACTTGGCCAGGGGTATCTCAGACCACTCACCGCTCTACTTAAGGGTGGGGAGGAGACGGGGAGGGCAGGGCACCTCATGGAGACTGAACGCATGGGCCTTGAAGGATGCAACAGTGGCCAAAGAACTTAGGGTGGACACGAAATTATACTTTCAGGAGAACGAGGGCTCGGTCCAATCGGCAGTTGCGCTATGGGAAGCCTATAAGGCAGTAATACGCGATAGGGCCCAAAATATTATTGCCCACAAAAAGCAGCGGGAACTTCAAGAGCTTTTGACGTTGGAACACAGGCTGGTAGATCTGGAAAGTAAGGGGGCCTCCCCATCGAGTGCACACACCCGCCGACAGATCGACGTTACTAAAAGGGAGTACCAGGCGCTGGTTACCAAGGAGACGGGGGCACACCAGCTCGCAGCCCAACACCGATTGTATGAGACTGGGGATAGGGCGGGTAAATTGCTGGCATGGTTGGGCAGGAAGGAACAAGAGTCGAGGTGGGTTATGTCCATTAGGGAGCTAGACCAGATTCACACACTGCCCCAGGAAATTGCGGGGGCATTTGCCCGATACTACTCAACACTTTATGCAGCTCAAACACAAGTAAGTGAGGCACATATAACCCATTACCTTGAAGGTATTGAACTCCTTCGCCTCGCCCCAGAGGAGAGAGATAGGCTTGACGCAGATATTACACTGGAAGAGGTGACAGAGGCCATTGGTCGATTGAAAGCGGGGAAAACCCCGGGCCCTAACGGCATTTCGGGCAATTTTTTTTTTAAAACAGTGTTCTTCTGGCCACGCATCTACTCAAGATGTTTAAAGCTTCCAAAGACAATGGGATACTCCCTGCAGACCTCAGAATGGCAACGGTGGTGGTGATACCTAAGGCGGGGAAACCCCCGGATGAGTGTGGGTCTTATCGTCCCATCTCGTTATTAAATATAGAAACCAAAATCCTGGCCACTATCCTTGCGACGCGTCTCTTAACCGTCATTACCTCTCTGATTCACGAAGATCAATCTAGTTTTATGCCGAAACGGGCCACACGCTACAACCTACGAAGAGTAGCCAATTGGATGGATACTGTTCGAGACCGGGAGGAGGCCCATCTGCTCCTTTCCCTCGATGCTGAAAAGGCGTTTGATACCATCCATTGGCCTTTTATGAGACACGTTCTGGAGAAATTTGGATTTGGCCCGGGTTTCAGGGAATGGGTGGAACTACTATATACTGAGCCCGAGGCTAGGGTCCGGGTTAACGGAGCTTTGCCAGAGACTTGGCCGATACAAAGGGGGACCAGGCAGGGATGTCCCCTTTCCCCCCTCCTCTTTGCTCTCATTTTGGAACCCTTGGCCTGTGTTGTTAGAGCCTTCCCGGGGCTGGGTGGTTTTGTAGATGACTCCCGACTGTTGGATGAAGAACGCATATCTCTATATGCGGACGATATCCTATTATATGTGACAAACCCGAAAGAGACACTTCCTTAACTCCTCCACATTTTTTAGACTTATGGGCATCATGCGGGATATAGAATTAACTGGTGTAAATCTACCCTATACCCAGTGGGAGGGGTGGTGGAGCCCCAGACATACCCGAGTTGTTTGCGCTGGTCGACAGAGGGATTTACCTTTCTTGGCCTTTACATTACCACAGACATGGCAGCTAGCCTAACACTAAACATTAGGCGGGTCTTCTTAAGCTTTCAAGAGGACGTTAAGCGGTGGAGAAGACTGCCCTTGACTATAATGGGGAGGGCCGCCATGTACAAAATGATTACACTTCCCCAACTACTCTATGTGCTACAAAACACATAAAGTAAAATTCCAGATATGATGTTTAAAAATATAGACAGTGAGCTGCGTTTGCTCCTGTGGGATGGGGCCCATCCGCGTGTGGCACTACAGACTCTACAGAGAAATCCATATAATGGGGGTTTGGCCCTCCCAGACATTAAGGCATACTATAGAGCATCCCACCTTTTTGTCATCAATGAATGGATTCACGCACCTGGGGATCACTCGACATATCGACTGGAAAGGTTACAGTTTAGAGAACGTACACACCTTCACTATATATATGGGGGTAAGGGTTGCAGCCAACTACTACAGGCCACACAGAGGTCACTAGAGGCATGGAAAAGTGCCGAACGTCAAATGAAGTGGGATCAGAGGTGTACCGGAGAGACCCCGTTGTGGGACGGGACCAGGTTAACTGAGATTGGGAAGCTGAAAGGCTTTAGGAAGTGGGACCTAATTGGCATTTCCAAACTAGGGGACATCCTGGACAAGGGTGTGTTGGCTTCTTTCAGTACACGCCAGGCCAGATACCAGCTCCATGACAATCAGGCATACGCATACCTCCGTCTGAAACACGCATGGCTTGCGGAGGGGTTGGATGGGGAGACACTACCAGAATACGCCCTGTTAGAGGGTCGACTCTTGCAGGAGGAGATCCCGGGTAAGGCCATTTCGTTTACCTACAAAACATTGCTCAATAATATGCCGGACAAACTGGGTCCACTTCGATCAAAATGGGAGAGGACCACCGGAGTAATGGAAGATATAGACTGGGAGGCCGCTCTTATGTATCCCCGTGAAGTAGCCATTAAACTTAGGTTACGTCTCATCCAATACAAAATCCTGCACCAAACTTATTTTGACAGAGCACGATTACACAAAATGGGGAGAGCTGAAAGTCCGGAATGCCTTCGGTGCCACGTAGAATGCGAAACATTCATACACACCCTTTGGGAATGTACAGCGATTCAGACATACTGGGGTAGAATTGTAGGTGAGCTTAATAACATACTGGAAGTCCAACTAGAGCTGGAGCCAAGATTTCTCATCCTAGGAATCCCGACAGATGTGGACATCCCACGACGTAAACTTATATTAGCCAATTTGGGGTTGGTGGTGGCCAAACGGGATATAGCAAAATATTGGGGGGCCCCGCAAATACCTACACTTAATGAATGGAGGGCAAGTCTCGACCTGTACATGGTGGCAGAACAAGTGACATACAAGGCTAGGGGCTGCCCTCGGAAGTTTAAGAAGATATGGGCACCATGGCTAAAATACTATGCTCTGGAGGTGGAAGGAGAGGCGGAGGGAGGGGGACTGTTTTCTGGAAGATCGGGGGAGGAACCTTGAATGTTGCAATGTATGTCCCTGCGGTTGATACTTACCTGCATTATAACCACGGACGTTTCTCCAGGTACGCTCGGATCGTTCCAACCCATCTGCAGATTCACATACGAGAGACATTATACCTGAACAATTGCCATTTGAGACAAGTGTTGATGGACAATTATGGTGCATTGTGTATTCATGCCGTGTTTAACATGTTTGACGTGTTGTTTTATTTTCAAAATAAAATAAAAATATATATTTTTTAAAAGTTTGTAAAATGATTTCCACTATTTGCTCTATTACCTTTCCCTTTGATATTAAAAGTATTTTTTTGGGAAGCTCCTCACGTCCCTGGCCAACTCATTCAAAACTAGGTAAATTCGTGGATCTGTTACTTGCAATCGCTTTCCAAGTCATTGTATCCAATTGGAAGAATGCCAAAAATGTCACTATTAATGGCTGGTGGAATCTGCTTTGTTCTCATCATAGACTTGATACTGCATCAGCGACTTCCACATTACAGATGCTCAACAAAGACCTCTTTTGGTCTCCACTCACTGGTTATTTAAATAAAGCATACAAACCTTCCAAGGATTCCACAATGGTTTTTCAACCCCCATGATTGTTTTTTCTCCCCTATGTTTGATAATATATACAGTTTATTATACAATTCTTATTATATGTGATAAGTAATTATATGACATGAAATTAATAGAAGCAATACGTTTTTATCGGACGTAAATTTTATTTATGATATACTCTCAGATTATGTAATGCATATCTTAATACATATATTTTTTCTCTTCTTTCTTTCGTTTCTTCCCTTTTCTTCTCTTTCTTTCTTCTTTTTCTGTTCTTTTTCTTTCTTCTCTTTCCCTTTTTTCTTTTTAATTATAAAATATAAAAATGCAATCTATGAGTACAGAACATTGATATTATTTCAGTAAGTTTATTGTACAATATATTTCCCTTTACATTTAACGTTATTTACTCTATACATTCTTTGTATTACTTTATCCATGTATTACTTTTATGATAAACAAACGATATTTCTGTACATTTATATTACATTCCAATAAAGCTTTATTAAACTAAAAAAAAAAAGAGAGTATGAGGAGGAGCACAAATGTGCCTCGTGTTTGACAAGTCAGCCTGCCTGACTTTTAAGCCAGTTGCCCTTTGCATGCCTACAATTTCATATGTCACCATTTAAAAAAAAGAAAATAGGAGCACATTTTGGAAATAGTGAAATCAAAGTGCTGTAATCTACAAAGCCAGAGTTTGCTGAAAGTGTCACTGAGAGCTTGGGAGGGGGAACTTGGCAGTGCTAGTGATTAAATGTTTAGCTGTGCTAAGAGTAGCTGGGGTAGTGTGCTGTCACTGAGCTTGAACCAGATCGATTCCGGTTCCAGTAACTATTCTTGGTCTGGAAATAGGTTCTAGGTGGCACACACAGATCATCTCGACTGACTCCAGGTTTACTGTTTAAACACTGGAGCACATGCAACTTTCTTCATACGCTATCAATGTGAGTGCCCTGCACAGCAGCATGCAGTGGGATGCAAAGCTCTTCTATTCCTCTTCAGTGCAATCAGACTACAAAGGCCTAAACGTCGCAGAAATTCCTTTTGTGTCTGTTGACTTTCTGAGAGGGATGTCACACAGAATCCAGATGCACCCTTTGTCGCAAGACTCAGCACCCCATCAAAGGCAAAACATCTCACAGGTTGAGAGGAATAACTGGAATTTGAAACTGTTTCTGATTTTACCACGCTATGTAAGATGTACTTATTTGTGTACTCTAGAGATGTCAGGTATGCTAGATTATGCAGTTTTATAGTGACTTCCCACCAGTTGTGTACTTCCAAAGCTCTCTCGAAATCTGGGTGTTCTTTACAGTTCTGGGACTGCAGTTCCTCAGACTGTCCTGTTTATATTGTATTTGGTTGAGTGTTTTGTTACTCAGAGGTGAGTCAAATTGGGGAGTGAATGGTAAAGCTACAGCAGACTAATGTATTGCAATGATGGATTACATTTGATAGTGGCCGGATAGAGAGTTTTGTGGATCTGTGTAGAAGGTTTTGTGTGTGGTTACATGCATCAAAGGGCACTACTTTTTGTTTCACGGTTTTGGGGTGTACTGTTGTCTAATATCCAGCTTCAAGTGGTTGTGTTTTGGGGTATCTTTGCTAATTATATGACTTTCATGCTTCGATGTGTAAGTGTGTGTGGTAGGTTTAAGTTAACTTCTTCAGACTGGGAGTCCCTGACTTTCAATGTTATTAACTTGCTACCCAGATGCAGTAGGTTGTACATTGGCTGGCCCATGAAGGAGACATTGAGGCAAGGTATTCATAACAGGCTTAGTCCAATTTACCATTCCAAAGGCCATATGTATTAAGCTCACTAGTTTACA
Source organism: Calotriton arnoldi (assembly GCA_963921515.1). NCBI lineage: Eukaryota > Metazoa > Chordata > Amphibia > Caudata > Salamandridae > Calotriton > Calotriton arnoldi. The sequence continues at coordinate 855,229 of CAWUFW010005332.1, forward strand.
TAGTCTCCCTGTGCTTGTCCTGTCCTTCATCTGCTATTGGGAAAATGACTTGAAGGACAGGCTGCAAAGGACACATACGTTAATCATAGGTAATTTGTAGCACAAGTACCTGTGAATTTTCGATTCAAATGTCTAGAAGTTAAGGATGTACACAGAACCTACCTTACTCCAGCCACCCCAAAAAATGTAAATTGTGTAACTTGTCAATGCCTCAAATGTGGAGCAGTAGAGGCTAGATTTTACTACATGGTTTGGGCCTGTCTGGTGTTGGAGCTTTTCTGGAAGGAGGTGACTGGAATATTAGCATCCATAGCTAGCAGACCCAATTTGTTTAGATATGAAACATGCCTCCTCAGCATCAGGTCCTGACCAAAGAAAGCACAAACAGAAACTAAATGTATTGACCTGGCCCTGGTTGCTGCCAAACATAAAATAGTCATGACCCTTAAGTCTGATGGTGCTCTCAATATTAGAAATGTGAAAAATGATATCTCCAAGTGACCTGAAGCTGGCTGAATGCGATGCACTAGGAACACAGATTGAACCTACAGGCAGCTCGCATGTCAATCTTGTGTGGGATATGTTATGACAATAGATCTCGTAATAAAGAGCATGACTCTGTAACCTATGGTAATGTTATCTCTCTTTATCGCCATACATCAACCTCTCTGTATGTTCTGCCTTGATAGTACATATATATTGTACCACCCAAAAACAGACATAGTGACAGTGGCCAGATGCTTGAGAGACATGCGGTAGCTGTCGCTAACCTAAGCTGTGTTCATGAATGTACATTACTCTAAAATGGATTGATGACTTGATCTGGATTCCTATAGGATTACTATATTGTTTTTTCTTGAAGTTTTTTTTATTGATTGTTGTGTATCCTGCCCACCTGTGTATCACTGACTGATATTATGCACTGTACAAAGAACTATGTAGCTAGGGTTGCAAATGCTTAGAAAACTAGATGTCTTGAAGCTGTGTTGAATGAATGATGGGGCCAGGAGATGTTTAATATGCACTGTTGCTGTTGGGTGATTTGTTAGTATGACTTGACCTGGATGTAGAGTTATCAAATGCTTAGCCAGCTGTATGGATTTAAGCTGTGTTGTATGCATGATGGTGCCAAGAATTGTGTCTAAGGTGTACTGTTGTTATACATAAATTAAATTAGAATAGCTTGAGCTGGTTATGATGCTGAAAAAGCAAGTACCTTGCCAGCTCAACAGTTTAAAGTCATTTTGTGTGCAAGCTGGTGATAAGGGCTGTGTCTAAAGTGTATTGTTGGTGCGGAACTAGTGTTATAGCCACTAGGATCTGATGCACATAGTCTTGTCCTGTGGGAGAGAAATATAAGTAAAAGGAGTGCAATCTCTAAAGTCACAGGCGCATTGATATCACATTGTTCATTTGGTTAGGCCTTAGCAAACACTGAATCAACAGATAAAGTGATGTAGCTTGTCCTCCTTTTGATTGTGGCTCATTCAAGGCAAAAATCATGACATACATAATCAATTGGCTTCGCAATTGTTCCTAAGCTCTCTGCTCACTGCTATTGCGTCTGCTCCGTATCTTCTCACCATTCTCATCTTTGGAGCAGTGAGAAAAAGTGTCCAAATAGATTAGGAGGAGTGTAGAGATTTGGTTTCCCAGAGCCAGGCATAAATGGCGAGAGGTTGTAGCACCACAAGGAGAACATTTTGGCAATTCCTTCCCTTGACGATAGCCTGCCCAACCCTAGTATGGTATTTGGAAAGACTCAATCGTATCCATAAGAAATAGCGTTATCACTGCGAGACTAATAAATGCTGTGGTTAAGAGCTCGTTATTTCTCCAAGTTCTATTTCATAGTATTATTTGCTCATTACAAAAATAATCATGTTGTGAGGCACAGCCAACACGTGTTTCGCCCCCCGTGGCCCGTGAGCCAGGGCTTTTTTCAAGGCTGAGAAAGCAGTGAGCAAGCAGCAAACCACAAAAACAAAATTATAACCCCCAAAAAATCAAAAGTGTGCCAATTTTAAAATATTCATACATTTAGTATAACAATTGTCATATCGCGCAATGAAAAGACCAAGTGTCATGTTCAGCAATACATTCAGTGTGTATAAGAATAAATCTCAGAAGAACAGAGGAGAAAATAAGGAGAAAAGAAGAGAAAAAAAATAAAAAGATGTGAGAGAGATAAATGACATGTAGTGTCAATAGGGGAGATAGAGTCCAGAGCAAACATCCATACATAGTATATTAATAATCATAGTGAACAGCGCACAGTTGGCAGAAATTATTAGAAAAAATTATCGTTGAATATTATGCATACAATCGCGCACAGATGGCATTAATTATTAGAAAGAAATGAATCATTAGATACTATTTGTAAAATCAGGGTGTTAAATAAAGTCAATAGTGTGGTTGAAGCATAGGGAGTATTCCCAGCATTAGAATCCAAGTAAATACCAGCAACATTAGTTGCCCCCAGTGAGTACAGCCAACCAAGTGACAATTGCCAATTTGGGTACAGTAGTAACAGTATAATATAATCATGCAGCAGATCAAGTATGGTACAATATACATACTTTCAGTAATGCAGAAAATGTATCATCAAGCGTCAATGAATTTGACCGGGTCTGTAATGAAGCAGAATAAGAGGAAGACATATGAGGGAGCAAAGTTGTTCAAAGGCCATAGTCACTGGATGGGCCGTATGCTCTTCACTAAGGCATGCCATAACCACTGGGAAATTCTCTTTAATAACTTTCTGGAATAGAGTAGCAGGCGCAACTGCCTTCCATAATAATCTAAGACCATCCGCTGAGGGTTCAAGGCTACTTGCTCCAATTTCCATCAAATAGTGTGGTCTGGGAGCCAGTGAGAGGACAACCTCAATTGGGTTGTGATCGCCAAAACCAGATGCAATAACTTTTTTTGTTAGCAGCAAGCCTTCCAGATTTGGGGATACAAAAAGATATTCAATTGTAGACATGTAACCTAGGCCCCTTAAGGTAGGTAGTCCTTCTGAGCAGTTACCTAACACATCCATAATGTTGGTATGAGAAGCTGGCTTGGTATATGATGCACACTTATGTAAGTGGGCACCCTGCACCAATCCAGACAATCCTTATGGTGGTTTTAGTGGTCTTAGACAACCTTAGAAAGCTCTCTAAGTGGTAGCTGCAGAGAGCAGCCTTAAGGCTTAGTCCAGAAGGAGTGTAAAGCAGCTTGTTTTACCAGAACATAATCTTATTGGTATGGATTAAGTGAAAAAGAACCACACAGTGTATTTATAAAAATATGTATTTTTATAACTCACTAACACATACAGATATCTCCTAGCCAGAGATATACACAGTGCACACAATACTTTTCAATAGAAACAGGTAAGTAGCACGAATACGCAGTGGTCGCCTGGGGGAGACCAAACCATACACTAAAATAGTGGTATGCGAAGCACGACTCGAGCCAAGACTATACCCAGAAGACGTAGAAGTGCTGGGGACCCAAGGAACCATCCGAGATAAGTAATCAGGAACCCCACAGAGGCTGTGTGCAGAGTGGGAACACGACCGCGGGCTCAATACAAGTCAATGGGTAAGTCGCGGTTGCAATTTTAAAGAAGAAGGACCCTTCCCAGTGGACCCTGAAGAAACGTGGAAGACAGAAGGTTGGAGAGCCAACCCACCCGTGGATACCCTAGGAACCAGGATACCTACACCAGGGAAGCTGGGTGCATAGGTGCGAAGTGGTGTCGGAAACCGCCGTCAAACTGGGAGACTTCAGGAAGATGCTGCTGCTGGAGAAGGTGAAAGTGTCCAGTGGAACCCTAAGGTGGATTCAAGGTGAGATGTACTGCAAGCAGAGGGGACAGAGTCTATGCCACTCAGGAGTGACCAGGAGGCACAGAAGACGAATGCCCACCGATGTCGGGTGCTGCAAGGGAGATGACAGTGACCTTGGAGCTTCAGCTGTGAGGACCAGGCGATGCTGTGGAACACCAGGAACGGTTAACGAGCTGTCCCACGTCGGATGTCGAGAGCTGAGGGGTCGGTGTCCGTCAGGAGCGCCAACAATCCTTGGCAACTGCAAACAACGTGGAAAGCGTAGAAGGTGCAGTGTCGGGACCAGCAAGGTCCAGGTGACTCACCACAAGCAGGGGAGTCAGGGCAGGCCCCGAGCAATCAGGGGAGCCTGCAGAAATCAAAAGAAGACCCTCAAGAGGACCCACAGGCCGGAGGCACTGGAGTCGCAAGAGGACTTCGAGCAGTTTACCAAAGATGCAGGCCCACGGTGCAAGTGATGCGATGAGGACAAAGATCTTGGTCACAGGAGATGCTTGAGGTGGGGGCTACTTGGAGCCCGAAGATCTTGAAGGAAGGAAGCCAACAAGCCCCTTGCAACAGCAAGTTGACGCGGTGCACAGGGGTTTGTTTCCTGGGGCTCCGACGAGGGATACTGGTCTCAAACTTGGTGAGAGGACAGGGCAGGCCCCGAGGGATGTGAAGAACCACCACCTGTGTTGCTGAGCCTTTCGGAGTCCATGGGAGCTCGGGATCAGCAGACCGGTCAGTTTTGTTGCGGTGCCTGCAGATGCAGGGAAGTAACTCCTTCACTTCAAGGGAGATTCCTTCAGGTATCTTGGAAGTCCACAGGCCTTGGAAGGCTCCTGTATGGAGCACAGGCACGGACGTTGCAGCAGACGAGCAGGGCGACGAGACCAGGAGCAGCAGGAGTTTTCCTAGTTGCAGTCTTGATGCCCAGAGCGAAGTCCCGCAAAGTCCAGAGTGCCCAGACGGTCGAAGAAGAAGTGGTGTCTTGAAATGAATCTTGTCCCACGACGAATCTAGGGACCCACCTACAAGTAAGCCCTTAAGTACCCTAAGGAAAGGGTTGGGACGATTCAGGGTTCCCTTCCAGGGCAGGGGTTGGACAGTGGGGAGGATACTCCCATGTCCGTTGTCCAGTTTCGCGCCAGAGCGGGAGCCAACGGCTCCCTGAGTTGGTTTGAACTGGACTATGCAAGGAGGGCACCAAATGTGCCCCTCAAGCAGAGTGAGTGGTGCTGGCAAGTGCTCCCACCTTGCTCCAATACACTGAACCCTGTCTGGGAGGTGGTCACACCTCCCTGTGACAGGATACCTATTGTTCTGCCTTCCCCCGCTCGAGTTTGGCTCAGCAGCAGGAGGGCAGAATCGTGTCTCTGGTCGGCAGCAGCCATGTTGTGCTGTCCAGGTCTAGAAGACTGGTACCGGAAGCACTGAGGCCTCCCGGAGGAGCTTTACAGTGCATGGAATCATACTCCCACACCGTTTACGGTTTGGGGTATGATTCCAACATGTTTGATACCAAACATGACAGGGTTCGTTACAGCCAGTTTAGAGATGGTCATCGCGTAATGACGCATGGCCACTCTATGTATAGTAATGGCTGATGCACTTACAACCCGGGAGAATGGACTCCGAAGGTTGTAGGGGTGTCCTGCTCATGCAGGGGCACCCTCACACTTAGAACGGAGCACCCTGCCTTCAGGATTGACAGGCCTACTTTAGAGGTGACTTATAGGTTTTAAGTGCAGTGACCTTAGATATAGGAAAACCTATATCTGGCGTAAGTGGTGCTAGCACCAGCTTACACAGGCTGCAATGGCAGGCCTGTAGTTACAGTTTGAGTGATCCCCTATGGGTGGCATAATGCATGCTTCAGCCCATGGGGGACCCCTGGTGTACTTATGCCCTGGGTACCTCAGTACCATATACTAGGGACTTATAAGGGTACACCAGTGTCCAATCTAGGATGTACCTAAGTACTTACCATACCAATTTAGGGGACAAAGCACAGAGACTGGGGTCCTGATTAGCAGGATCCCAGTCAGACTAGTCAGAAACAGCATAGTACCAGGAAAAAAGTGGGGGTAACCATAAAAGCAGATCCTACTTTCCTACAGTTGGTTAATTCACAATTGGCAAAAACGATTCCAGCTCAAGTCCCCTAATGCCGGATCTAGTTTGTACACAAGAAGTAGCATTGATGCAAACAGTAGTATTCGGGGAATGAATATATGACGTTACTACGCAAGCCATTACAACGCATGCTTTTACAAAGCGGTTTTTACTACGCAGGTACCATTACATCGCATGTTTTTACAACGCATACCATTACAGCGCAAAATAAAGTTAATGCATGTAAGGAACCATTACAACGCAAACATTTACAATGCATACTAGTACAACGCATACAATTACAACGCATTTTAAAAAAAATGTATAATAAACCCCTGGGACGGGATGCAGGGAAAATAGGGGTTTTGGGTGGGGTAGTGTATTAAAACACGGATATTTAAAATTAATACTAAGTATTAAAATTAATACTCTAGGACTCAAATGAATACTCATGTATTAATTTTTTGGGGAAAAATCTTATAGTAACAACTTGGGCGGGATGCAAAGAAAAAAGGGGTTTTTGGGTGGGGTAGTGTATTAATACACGGTATTTTAAAATAGTACTAAATATTGAAATTAATACTCGAGTACTAAAATTTATGCTCGTGTATTTTTTTAAAGTCTTGAGCAATAAAAAAAAAATATATATATATATACGTCTTAAAAAATATAAGTTTAATTTATATAATGAACATATATTTATCACACAAAAAAACATTTTATAATTACTAAATAAATAACAATATAATTTTTTAACGAACATTTAAATTAAATACACCTCATATTAAGTTTTCAAACATATTTTTAAAATGACGAGCACACCAAAAAATGAACATTAACGCAGCGCGGGAGCCTCTGAACATTGTTGTTTTGCCCACCGGGTTGCTGGATTGCTGATTGCCGGTTTGCGGGGGACAGAAAGGAACTATACTTCCCTGCATTCTTTGCGGCCCGCACGCCGCCGACAATGAGGAGAGCGCCAGGAGGCGCTCAAATAACGGCCAGGGCTCCCGCAGCGCGGTATGCGTGCGGGCGTGCCCCGGCGAAGCCCGGGCCAAGGGCAAGCCCGTCTGCACCCGTCTGAGGCTGGGCTGGGCCCACCCTCCTGGTTTTACACCCGGGATCCCTTCACGAAATAGACCACGCCGATCACGGAGATCAAAGCCTACCAAGGAGCTGTGCCCCTCCCCAGTACCTGCCCTCCCTTGTGATATCTTCAGCGGCGGAGGAGGTAGGATTGACTCTTGTTGACTCTTGTTGTTGACCGACCTTGGCCTATGGTTGAATTGTTCCTTTTAACACCCTTTTAATACTGAATGCGGTTGAGCTCGTAACTGGAGTGATCGGAGTGTTCGTTCGTCTTTTGCCATCAGGGCTGTACTTTTGTCATCTTTATCTGGGACTGCAGTTCCCTGCATTTGCCTTTGGTTTGTCGAGTCATGGGTAGGCGCAAGGTAGCATTGGCCACGGCGAGGGCAAAGACTGGTACCACTGCCTCTGTATCTACCATGGATTCTTTTTTGCAGCGGGCAGCAGCGGTGATAGACAAGGAGATTGAGTTGGTTAACAGACGTCTCTCTAGGTCACCAACTAGTATCTCTCATGCACCACTGGTTGATACTCAAGTGTCTCGGCTAGAAGGTGACGATGAACTTTTGAGCCTATCCAGTAGTTCTGGGATTCTTGATGGCTTGCAGAACGGTGCGGGGGCATCTAGTTTGTTAATAGCCCCCCCAAGCACACGCCACGGCCCCTTTCGCCTATTATCACAATAGGCAAGAAGGGGGGTAGTGAATCCAATCAATCACAAGGGAATGCCGTTAATCCAACCAGTAAGCCAACGGAATTATCTTCAGCCACTAGAAGCGAAGACGTACATTTGACTGCCAAGGGGAATTCACGGCTAGGCGCTGGCACTAAAAGGAAATCTCAAGCTATTGGGGGTAAAGCGAAGAAATCGAAACCCAACTTGGTTCCTAAACCTTCGGCACCCACTTCAGTAGCACCCACCACGGACCCTCTGGTGGCTTTGGAAGCCTTCCAGGCAGTGATGACTAGTCTGCTGGACTTGAAACTGGGACCAATCCTTGAGAGGCTGACTCTGATCGAGAATAACCTAGCAGCACGGAACAATACCAAATTACCTCCCTTAACAGGAGGTCAAAGGGCTATGTTGGGCCAGAGTAATGCAAGGGACTCTTCTTCGCTGACAAATTTGCCTAATAATAACATGGAATAGCCACAAATCCAACCACAGTTGCAGCCTCTAGCAGGGGGGGCCTGTAACAACAAGTAAAGGCCCAAGTAAGAGTAGGGGTATGCCTGTACAGGCGCGGGTTACGGTTGAAAGTCACTCTTCAGGGAGCCGGATGCTGGGGAGTAGAGAGGTTCAGCCACAGAGTTTACCAGTTATTGATTTACCGCCTGAATCTACCCCTTATGTAGTAGTTTTGGGGAATGTGCCATCTCTCCCTTGGGGAACTAATGAGGATTTTGGCCAGTTAAAGAACAAAGTACTTCACTGGCTATCAAATAACACCACACTGGGTTCATGGGTGGCAAAAAACATCATTATGGTGCGCAGAGTTAGTTGGATAGGCAGCTCTTGTAAAATTGGCACGGATGATTGTGTTATTATTAATTTTGATAGACCACATCTTGCTGGAAGGATCCTGTTTAGGGATACACACCCCGCTTTTCCTAGCTCTGGGTCGTTTGTTAGGGCCTTTCCACTGGGCTTTTTCTATAAACCTGATACCCCAGGGTATACCCACAGGAACATTAACATGGAAGCCCCCCTAGATGGTTGGTCACAAAGATTTCCGCCTGCATATGCACAATTGCCCACACCCTCAGTTCACTCAATACACCTGCCAGGTCGCCAGTATATCGCCCCTCCCACTTTGGAGTTATGTAATAGATTCTCTCCAATAGCAAGTCTGGAGGAGTGTGATTGACTTACGAGCCCCACATTGTCTGCTACTGAGTCTGAGCCCAAAAAGCAGGATTCTTCAGTGCAAGACCAGGGGGGCCCTTGTGTATCTGATAAAAATATCTTATCGTGGAACATCGCAGGCCTGGCTAATAAGTTCCATGATCCAATCTGGTTGCAATTTGTGAATCAATTCAGTGTGATCTGTTTGCAAGAAACGTGGCTGGTGAATTGTGACTTATTTTTGGAGGGCTATAAGGCTTTTTTTGTGCCAGCCTCTCCGTCGGTGGGTGGTAGATCTAAGGGTGGCCTCGTTACTTATATATCTTTGGCAGTTGACTACCAGATACAGGTTGTGTCGTCATCAAGCGCAGGTCTTCAGGCTCTGGTACTAAAAAGGGGGGCTAACAGATTGGGTCCCATAAATTTTTATAACTCTGTGGCATGCACCCCGGGTGTCTGTAATATTACATTCCTGGGTTCATTTATAAGGCAGTCTTGTATTTCTAATCTACATAATCTTATGGTCCTGGGTGATTTTAATATCCATCCATGTGGAGACCCAAGGACAACAAGTACTGCTGACTTAGGCTGCCCTCGGATGAGGGGGACCCATTTTGAACACCTTACCCAGGGGGAATTATTGAACAATCTATTAAATGAATTTGATTTGATGTCCCTGATGTCCGTATCTGACCCGCATAGTATAGCTCCTGTCCCCACCTTTAAAGGGAGAGGTAGTGGTTCTTTTATAGATTATATTTTAATCTCATCTTCCTTACAAGCTTTATTTTGTGGTTTCACTATTCTGGAAAGTGCCTATAGTGACCATAACCCGCTCTGTGTCCAATTGCGTGGTCCCCTTTTATTGAGAAATAGAAGTGTGGTAAACAAGGATACGCTAAGACCAACAGATGGTAGACGACGGCTCAAATGGTCTCAGATCTCTCCAGATGATTTTTATTGTGAAGTAAGAGAATCCTGTGCCACCGAACTAGCGCTGTGTACCTCTCCAGGTACTTCACCGGGTGAGGTTATCAGTGCTTATAACATTATCTCTACTAAAGTCGGTGAACTCTTAAGTGCACCGGCTCGCAAAGAAGAAAGTTCTACCCCCAGATGGTTTGATTCAGCATGCTCCCAGGCGGCGAGAAAGCTGAGGGAAGCCTTGAATGTTAATCTGAGAAATCAATCCCTGGTTAGAGCTTGTCGCAAAGAGTACAAAATAACATTGGCCAAACGGAAGGGTGTCTTGAAGGAGGAGGCTTGGAGGGAGTTGATTGAGTTGAGTACCCTTAGGAATAGCTCTAGGTTTTGGAGCATTGTCAACAGACCACTCTTCGAGCATGAAGTAGGGGGTGAACTAGGTTTGCACATTACTGAGGAGGAATGGGTGCTCCATTTTAAAACTATATTTGAAAGCCCAATGGAGCAAATCTGTCAGACAGGCCGTGATATGGACGCCCCCGCAGTGATTTTCGAACAGGGCGAGGTTGAGGTCGGTATTGCTGGGTTAACCTGCAATAAAGCTCCAGGTCCAGATGGTATACCTCCGGATCTTTTTAAGTCTGATCCAGTTTTCTGGGCGCAGGTCCTTGTGGCTGTGTTCAACGCAGCGGCCATGAACGGTTGCCCTGAGTCCTGGGCCACCTCAACTATTGTACCCATTTTCACGAAGGGTGATCGTAATAGCACTTATTGCTATAGGCCGATCTCACTTCTTGATTCAGTGGTCAAGGTCGTGGGCCGCGTACTTTTAGAGAGACTGTCCACTTGGGAGGAGGAGCACAAGATAATTTCTGATGTCCAGTTTGCATTCCACCCTGGTCGGTCAACCGTGGCCCAATGCCTTAACTTAACCATGTTATTAAGCAAATATACGGTTGCGCGTTCTGGTACTGTCTACCTAGCCTTCATGGACTTGTCGTCCGCATTTGATTGCGTGAATAGGGCCAAACTGTGGCAGTCCATGAGGGGTATGGGGGTAGATAGTAATCTTGTCAACTTCCTCGAGGATCTTCATAGGGCAACCGAGGCCAATGTCAGATTCTCCCAGGACCTCCGTGTTTCACGGGACTTTGATATAAAGAGGGGTGTACGGCAAGGCTGTATTCTGGCCCCATTTTTGTTTAATCTCTATATCAATGACCTAGATAGAGCTTTAATAGCTATGGGGGTAGATTATCCGTATGTAGGGCGACGAGGTCTCCCAGTCCTATTACATGCGGATGACGCAGTTCTTTTATCGAGGACTGCTAGAGGTCTGCAATCTCTGTTAGACGCCTTTTCAAACTGTATGTCGGAACGGGACTTATCAATCAATAACTCGAAATCCTACATAATGCAGGTGGGGACTCGCCCTAAAAGAAGTTTTCAATTTAGAGTAGGCCCCGCCAATGTCCCCCGTACTGACGTTTTTTCTTACCTAGGGCTCTTATTGGACGACCGAATAAAATGGGGGCCACTAATCCAGAAGAAAAAGGGGGAACTGGCCCGGGTGAATGCAGCTATTTTCAACTTTGCTTCTAAGTTAGGTAAGAGACCAATTGCAGCTATGTTTAAAGTTTACCAAGCAAAAAGCGTAGCTATAGCCAGTTATGGTAGCGAAATTTGGGGGCACAACTCGGCAGATTCACTACAGGTGGTAGAGAACACTTTTTTGAAGCGCCTGTTGTGTGTTCCGCGTGGTCTGTCTAACCTGATGGTCCACAAGGAACTGGGGGTGCCCTATTTAAGCGACATCCTGGCACTGTGCCCCCTTGTGTTTTGGCTAAAGTGTTGGATGAATAAAGAATGAACTCTTAGCCACCTGATTTTAAAAGAGTGTATGTCCCTTGACAAAGCATCCCGAATACCGTGGCCTAAATATATCAAAAGCAGCTTCGAAGAGTTAGGGCGCGCTGATCTATATTCCAATCCCGAAACGATTGCAAAAAAGGACGTGGAGATAATTAGGGAATCCTTCAGTAGCTTAAGGAAACTGGAAAGGGATGAGCGGGAAATGCGTAAACCGAGTGTCCGCATATTTTTAATGCTCAAAACAACTCCATCTGCAGAACCTTATCTCCTGGGGTCTTTATCCACTTATGAGCGGTTTTTATTGACCAGGTTTCGCCTGGATCTTTTTCACCTCCTGCTTGCCAGTCAAAGAGGGTGCAGTAGAGGTCAATTGTTAGCACCCTGTGGCTGCGATGGGCAGTCTCCACAGGATCTGCTACATTTTATGCTTTTCTGTAAATTTTATCCGGTTCCTCGAAGGTACTTTTTAGTCCCCATTTTAAAGAGGATGAATTTTAATCAGGCTCGCCCAGCTCTCCTGTACCTCCAACTGTTGAAGGCGGATTGCATATTTTTTATTGTTGGTTACCTAAAATCCACTGTGAGAACTAGGGCTTGTTTGGATAATTAGCTATTTGATTGAGGATCCATCGAGGAGATAAATGTCTATGAGGATTAGAACACCCTTGTAGGGCAGTATTAATCCAAGGGGGATACTGCTTGACTCTGCATTGTGCACTTTATTGCTAGAGATTAATATGGGAGGTTGTGCAATGGTTTCTTATCATATTTTACCGGGCTTATTTTATGGAATCATGTTTTTATTGTAATTTGGATCCTTTGCAACTTTTATGGTTTTATCTATGTGAAATCGAATAAAGTTTATTTGATTTGATTTGATTTGAACATTAACACACTTTAATTTACTAAAATAAATACCAATATTTAAAGAAAATATTAAACATAATAAAACGCCAATAACACAAAACTAATCAAAAACCAAACAAATAATCCACCATTTTAAATTTCACGAAAACGAAAGTCCTACAACACTTTCTATGACATCGCCTTGACCCGCAGCTCACCAAAATGGCGGACAAAACACATATTAAAATAAATAACGAACATTTATAAATCCCCAAAAATAATTACACTTTTACACAGCATTAAAAAAACGACAAAAAAATATAGACAAACCATATTTTGTTTACAATTAACGTACACCACAAAAAAACTTATAAAAGCAGCCGTCCACCATTTTAAAAACTGTGGTTAACTGACTGCCAGACACACCACACGCGTTTTGCCTGCCGTAAAAATATCGACATCAAACAGTTCCATCTACAGTTCCAAGTAAGTGAACTCTATATTAAATGTAATAAATTAGCAAATTAATCCAAGCATAATTTTAATCACATATACCATTTTAAATATCTTACAGATTTTTGTATAAATTTTCAACGTTACATTAAGCACAATAGAAAACACAGTCACAGAAAAAATATATAATGTGAGTAAACCATACTTAGGGGGTCATTACGATGGAGGGCGGATCGCCACCGCCCGCATGGCGGTGGCGATCCGCCCTCCATTTCCGTCCGCCCGCCACCCATTTACCCCCCGCCACATTAGCATGGCTGGGGGGTCAGCGGCGGATGGAAATACCGCCCGCCGTGTTTCCGCCTGTCGAATTGTCGACCGTGCGGAAAACGGGCCTAATATGGTGGCGGTGTCTGTGAGACACCGCCATCCATATTAGGATGTAGGCGGAGAGGTGCCTTTTCATGGCGGCATTACCGCCATGAAAAGGCAGGCGATGTCGCATTTGGGGGCCCGTTGCGGGCCCCCAGGATGCTGGGGGGTGGGGGGTGCACATGGGGGTACCTATGGTACCCCCTGCATTTGCATGCACAAGGTGGCAGGCACCGCGCGGTTCCTGTCACGTTGTGCATGCAAAAGCACAACATGCATTTTGTACCTTGCGGCGGGTGCTGCTAGCAGCACCGCCCGCCGCAATGTCAACTATACGGGATGCGCCCGCCAGTGTGGCGGGCGCATCGTAATGTGCCGGGCGGGACCGCCGCGATGTCAGCAGGCGGTCCCTGGCTCCGTTGCGGTGGCGGGCGGACAAAGTCCGCCCGCCATCGTAATGGGCCCCTTTATGTGTTTTAAATATTTTACGTTTTTAAATAAAACAAACATTTATTAACATTAAAAAAGAGTAGAATATTGTAAAGGTTAAAACTAATAATACTACTCAAACAAATGTTTGCTGCGAGTAAAATGCAGAATTGTGAAGTTTGCAAATTTACTAGTCCTACACCAAAAGGAACATACCTCAGGGAAAATGCAGGATAGTCCTAGGGGCAAAATTACTATCCCTACTCTAACAGTTGCTTGCCTCAGGGAAAGTGCTGGATAGTGGTGGGGACAAAATTGCTATTCCTACTCCGACGGGTGCTTGCCTCAGAGAAATTAATCATCATCAAAATACTTTATTTCGGCCTGTAAGGCCATAAAAGTAAAAAAACAAATAAATATACAGTACATATATAGGAATTTAAGAATACACTCATCCGTTGCTCGCTACAGCGCACTAGTATACATCTGTTTTGTAAAAGTTCACGATGGATTTAAATGAGTCCCACAGGGTTGCCTCAACAGTCTAAACTCTAACCTATTATCATACTACTATGTAAAGTGCTTGTACAGTATATGATAACAGAACAGTGGGAGACCCAACAGACCCTTGGAGGCTTGGGCAGATAAGTTATTGATAGGTAAGGATGCCTACAAGGGAATTCATTCAGTAATCTAAGTCAACAGTTGTACAGATTAATTTTTTGTATGTTGGGCCCCATGAGGTAGCTCAACCTTAAACAAATCCAAACATAAATGAAAAAAATTAATATATAAAAACAGATTTTTTCAGACATGGGTATATCTGCTTTTCTCAAAGTTACACACATTTAATGTAAACACAAAATGCAAAAGGGTACAATCAGAAACAATAAAGCACCATGATTGAGGATACATAAAAAAGCCTACAAATCAATGATGTGAACATCTATTCCAGAAAATCAAGATAAGGAAAAGAATCTAAAACAATAGAGAACAATTCCTCAATAGCCAAACATGCTGGGGAAGTAGATGTGGTAGTCAACGTTTCAGTCTGTTGTGGCGGTATCGTCCGTCAGACCATCTTCAGGACACACAATAAATTGTTTTAAAAGAGACCCTTAAATCGTGTTCGCTGATCAAGTCGAACCAGATTATTCAAGTATAGAGTAAGAGGACCTTTTGACTAGCCTCCTAAATTAACCAAGGGGTGAAGAGAAAATCACAACGAAATCCCACAGCAAAGCTGTGATTTATTTCCGGATCAATAGTACAAAGATGTGGTGAAGTACATCCACTCTTCAGGGAGGCGAAAAATCAGTTGTTCCTCCTGTCAGCTACGCGCCGTACACCCACAAAAACGTGGCTTGTATACATACAACAAATTAATCTGTACAACTGTTGACTTAGATTACTGAATGAATTCCCTTGTGCAGTATATGAGCAGCATAGTGCTGTTTGTCTTATACCAAGGATCGATTTTCCGATAAAGTGCGTATACAATAGATGTGCAATGGTGCAGTTGTTACGATAGTCCATTACGCTCGACCATCAGAGTAAGCTGATTAGAGTGCGTGTGCAAAAAGTGCAAAAGTTAATAGTGTTTAGATGCTCTTAAAAGTAAGTTCAATAAAATGCCTATGTGAAACCAGGCCTATCAATTCATAAGATCATCAAAATATTTCTAAAAATATAAAAGCTTATAAAAATGCATGACAGATAAAAATATTTTGGTAATTACACAGAAACTATCAATTTCACTTTCAATACCATACAAACTTAATCGATAGCCTTTTCCAGTGTATCTACCCCACAAAGTTAATTGTTTCGCCATCTTCAAAGCCTATCAAGTCAACATTTTCCAAAAATATAAGGTTATTATCTTCACTAAGTAATAATTTGAGGGTAGCAGTATGGTGCATGGTTGAGGTGTCTGTTCCCCTTGAGTATTTTAAACATGACTACTCATACTAAATAGTGCATCATAGCCACTAAATACAAGCTTCGGCCTAGCGTCCTAGTTAAAGAATAAAAAATGTTGTCCTCTCTTTTTCCTTATAAAATTAATATCCAGTAGGAATCGGCTGAGCCCAAACACTATGAGGCGGGAGTTGTCTGTTTTTAATATTCGCAGCGTTTCATTCAGTTTCCTGACACTAAGGTACCTGCCTATCGGTTTTATCCACTTCCTTCTGGCGATTTTATATACTGGGCAAAAGAACAAAACGTGTGAGATATCCTCATCAACTCTCAACTGACATAAGCTACACTGAGACTCCCCCCTCCTTAGATTGTGACGTCGTCCATTAGGAGATGAAGGTGTTTATCTGCAACATTTCATATCTGAATTTCAGGTATAAACACTTTGCCATTTGTGGTTCTATTTCATCCAGAAATGGCTCAAACAGGGGGTTGTTTTAAACTGGAGGAATTGCGTGGTGAGCCTACCCAATGTACTGTTTGAAGTTACCTTGCGTCTAATAAAGTTCCAGAATATAAGCTTAATCTCACGTTTTGATTCAGGAGTCAGCAGTCTCGGGTTCGTCCAGTATCTGCTCAGACCTAGATCAAAGAGCCATGTTCTAATATGGATCGACCAAGGGAAAGTGACTTAGGTGTCAAGTTCCAACAGTTCAGTGAGTGATTCTCTGTACGTTGCTAGTTCCGGTGTTGTCCAAGTTCTGATCCAGAATGACAAGGTTCTCCAGATAGCTAGGTGCTCCAAGCGTTTGATACCCAAGTCGTAGGTCAGAGGAATCAGTGGAGTATGTTGAGGAAGGGCCACAAACATTCTCAAAATTTTATTTTCACCAGTGGTTAGGGATTTGAGAGTACCGCCTCCCCATATCTCCGCACCATACAAAGCGGCGGTTTGGGCTCTGGCCTTGTATACTTCCAGAGCGGGAGTAATGGCTTTTGAGGACGTTGCAGCTTGCTTTTTTACAATGGGAATAGAGTTTTGCATTAAAATGGCCTTTGATTTCTCTATTTGTGGGGCCCAGGAAAGTTTAGAATCTAAAGTGACTCCCAAGTATTCAAAGTTCGATACACGTTCCAAAGTTGTGCCATTCAGGTATATTTTGTTCTTAAAGCTTCTGTGTGGCCTCATGGTCATGTATTTTGTTTTGGTTGGATTAACCTCGAGGCCTTTTGCTTTGCAATATTTGTTGAGGCTATGAAGTAGATTCTGCAGGCCACTAGGTGTTTGGGACAGCAGGATAGTATCATCTGCGAATATTAAAGCGCAGATAAAATTACCTCCAAGTTTTGGTGAATCATGGGCAGATTTTTGGAGGTGTTCAACCAGGTCATTTACGTACAAGAGGAACAGAGTCGGCGCCAGGACGCAGCCCTGGAGCACTCCCCTCTTAACTGGGATCTCATCAGTAAGTTTGCCTCCTTTGCCCCATCGTACCTTAGCATAGTTGCCTTCATGTAGCCTTATAATTTGGATCAAGATCTCGTCAGGTACACCCTGTTGGTGCAGATTTTCCCACAGCTGAGCCCTTGGGATAGAATCGAATGCTGCCTTTAAATCAATAAAGGCAACATACAAGTGGCTAGCTCTTAACCTAGTGTATTTCCAGGCTAAGACCAGAAGTATAAATACTTGGTCTATTGTACTTGTTTTCTGCCTGAAGCCAGCCTGGCACGGTGAGAGTATATCCTCTGCTATCACCCAATCAGTAAGACTAGTTAAAATTTGTTTTGCGTAGACCTTCTGTAGAACGTCTATCAGACTTATGGGTCTGTAATTTGCAGGCTCTTCCCTGCTGCCCTTTTTATAGATAGGGACTATCTCAGTGCCCTTCCAGGACACTGGATTTGGTTCCCCCCTAGCTATTGCATTCGTTAATTCGTTTATGTATGGTGCCCACACTTCCGGGGTATGTTTAAATAAGTCCCCTGGAATTCTATCTGGGCCGGGCGCCTTTGATGGCTTAATGGCTGCTATAGCAAGCGCTGTGTCCTCCATGCTAAACTGTAAGGGTGGTGCTCTTCTTGATATCAAAATACCCCAAAGGTCACTTGTGGGGTCTTGGGCTGAATCCAAATCAATAGTAATATCGTAAAGGTTTGCGAAGTGTCTCTGCCAAGAATTGGGATCTATATAGTGGTCAGAAGCCATCATGTCTCGTTTGCTTCCATGGGTCATTAATTTCCAAAACATAGCTTGGTCCCCATTATTTGCAGATATTATAAGATCTTCCCAGATGCTATCTTCCCAATTTCTTTGGGCTATCTTTTGTGTTTTCTTATATTTTGATCTTTCTGATCTAATCTCGAATATATTTTTGTTTTTACGGGCATTAATGAGCCGGTCTTTGGCCAACCTACATTCCTTGTCATACCAGGGGTTGGATGACTGCACCCCTTCCTTGGCGGTACCTGTTGTTATTTCCGGTTTGGTTAGGTGGACTTGTATTTCCTCTACCAATTTTTGATGGGTGTGTGTTATCTGGTTAATTTCGTGATCTTGATCCAGGTTAGAGGCTACAAGGTCACTAAAGATGTTATATATACTAGTGAGGGGTTCAACTTGATCTAATATGGCAGGCCATCTGACTGACCGCCGGTTATTAGTTACCAGGGGCAGAGAAATTAATGGATAGTGGTGGGGGCAAAATTACTATTCCTACTCCAAAGGGTGCTTGCCTTAGAGAAAGTTATGGAAAGTGGTGGGGACAAAATTACTATTCCTACTCCGAAGTATGCTTGCCTCAGGGAAAGTGCTGGACAGTGGTGGGGATAAAATTACTATTCCTACTCCGAGGGGGGCTTACCTCAGGGAAAATGCTGGATAGTGGTGAGGTTAAAATTACTATTCCTACTCCGAAGGGTGCTTACCTCAATGAAAATGCTGGATAGTGGTGGGGATAAAATTACTATTCCTACTCCGAAGGTTGCTTACATCAGAGAAAATGCTGGATAGCGGTAGGGGCAAAATTACTATTCCTACTCCGAAGGGTACTTGCCTCAGGGAAAGTGTTGGATAGCTGTGGGGGCAAAATAACTATTCCTACTCCAACATGTGCTTGCCTCTGGGAAAGTGCTGGATGTTGTTTTTTGGTTCAAAATATGTTTTTTTTTTAAATTAAAAAAATTATAAATTTTTATATGTCAACAGATAACTACAGCAATAAAAAACAGCTGGAAAAAATAACCATATATTTTCTTTGAAAAGAATAAACAGAAGACCATCAGAAAATTATTTTAAAAGTTTTTTTTTATTTAAATACATACGAAAAAAGACAAAAACAATGATATTGTAAGATAAAACAAGTTTGCTAAATAGAATTACATCCAATTTACATTTATAAAACAATGTAAATATTTTTTTCTTCCAGATTTTACAACTATAAACATCATAAATCTTCATAAAGTCAAGCAACAAAACAATAAACATCTCAAGGTAATTTTTACATCTAAAAAATGTCAATAAAGTTTTTGAACAGAAAAAAATAATAATATTTAAAATCTACAAATTGATCTTCTCCAAAAGAATAATACTTTTTGAAGCTAAATAAATATGTCATTCTTCTCATAAATAATATTGCAAAATAAACACAAATGTATTTTTTGTGTGAAAAGACAAAAAGTATTGTAAAAACGCAAAACATTAACCTGTTCTTCCATAACCAAAAATAATTAATTCTATTTCAGGTATAAATTTTTACAATTATCACCATCTCCTAACAATAATTTTTTTCTACTATTTCAGACCACAATAAAATTCAACCTGGTCAAGAAGCAGAAAACCACAAGACAATCCTTTCAAAAAGGTAAGATAACAAAAACATTAAACAATAAAATTACTTAACCATGTTTCTCTCCCTAGAAATCTTTATTTAAATAACATAAGACTGATAATACACTTAAAAAAAATTCCTTTCAGAATCAACTAATAAACAAAACTGTCCACCAAACTAAAAGCATCAAGCAACATCTTATCAAAAGGTAAGAAACTAGAAATATTTAACAATAAAAAAACGTAACCATTTTTCTCTCCCAATAAAGCTTTTTTAAGTAACATATCAGCAAAATTTGAAAAGGCAGCACTTTCAAAACATTAAATAAGACTTCAAACAGCATTAACTTTAAACAGTAAAAAAAATGCAGATATTGTACTGTATATTTTTTCTTCAAAACAGGTAAACTCAAGGAATTAAAAATAAACTAACATTTTCTTTTTTTTTTCTTTCTTTTTCAATCCATAACAGAAAATGACTTCAAATCAAGCCAAATATATAAGCTCCAGCCGAGGAAACTGTCTACTCAAACATAGTGGGTATATTTACTGTAAGGAAAGACTAACTGAGCCCAGGTGTCATTGGAGGTGTGTGCAATACTACTCAACTCATTGCACAGGCAGAGCGGTTACTCTTGGTGACTCTGTTTTAAGAACCACAGACCATAACCACTCTGCCTCTGCAACGGAGATTGAGATTAGAGAAACAATAAATGAAATTAAAGATATTGCATCCTCCAATGAACCCTGTGGGGCAGTTTTGAGGGAGGTAGCCCAACACATTCCACCACGTTGCAAGTAGTATGCCCACAATTCCTAATCTGAGGAGAATTGTTCAACGTAAAAAACAGGCAAGTAACCCACAAAGAGTAACACCCCAAACCTTTTCTGACATAATCATTCCACCTGAACTCTCTCTAACTGTTTCTAATGAACAATTTCTTTTGCATGACAACAAAAACCCTCAAAAGAGAATACTAATCTTTAGCACACCCCATAATCTTGTAAGGTTGGAGAACAGTGATATTTGGATGATGGATGGGACGTTTAAAAGCACACCCCATCCATTCACCCAAATATACACTATTCACGCATATATTAATAACACAGTAGTTCCCTTAGTTTACAGTTTATTCCCTGATAAACAATCCTCAACATACACTGAATTATTGTCAGTGATAAAAACTAAAACATCAAACAAAAGTCATAGAAAAGTACTAATTGACTTTGAATTACCTATGATTAATACTATTACCAAATTGTACACGAATACCCAAATTCGAGGATTTTTTTTCACTTTTCACAGGCATATTGGCAAAAAATTCAAAAAACATCCTTATTTGAGGATTATTTATCAGATAGCAAACTACAGTTTGAACTAAAAAAAACTAACATCCCTTTGCTTTGTTCCTCCTGACAGTGTAGACGAGTACTACACTTCAATTACAGAATTGGAATACTTTACATCAAACGAAGATAAATTGGCACCTATTCTAAATTATTTTGAAGACACATGGATTGGCCATCTAAGCAGGTCGGGTCGCAGGAGGAAGCCACGTTTCCATGTGAAGTGGTGGAACTGCTACTCGACCAGCTTAGAGGGAGCAGCAAAAACAAACAATGCCATAGAGGGATGGCACAACTCCTTCAATAAATCAATTGGCAAACCTCATCCTAATTTCTATCACTTCTTGGAAATTTTGAGGAAGGAGCAAAGTTTCCAAGAAATGAGAATGTCGCAATCATTAACAGGTAGTCTGAACCCACGTATTTCTAAAAAGAACAAAGGAAATGTCTGAAAGACTATTGGGTGCAATTCAACAGTTTACGTTGATGGTGGCTTCAGACTACCTTGATAATCTTGCACACATCCTCCATTTCTAACCTACACTATCTTCTTACTTGCCTGTTTTGCCCTAAAAAAAGAATCCTAAATCAATTGCAATTTAAAAAAAAAAAAGAAAAAAAAAATGAATATTTAAAGTCGGGTCTCCTTACCTTCAGATGTCTTCTTTTTTCAACTCTTGGACTTACGTAGCATCCATTTTTTCACCAAGAGTTCTTTGTCTTTTGAAAATCCATTGCCAATAATCCACAATCCTATTTGTTAATCCATGACCCGAATTATTCTTTTTTTAAAATGCACATTATTTGTTAAAAAAAAATCTGTGCATACCTAAAAAAATAGCACCCAAACAAAATCCCGAAAAATAGTTGATTTTCTGCAAAAAGCGCAACAAAATCCAACGATGCAATCCAATCTAATTCGAAAACAATTCCATTTCGATTCCAAGTTCCATAACCTTTCTCCGAAAACCCATCTCTAAAAAATGTAATTAGCACTTCCAAAATCCAGAAACCAAAAAGAAGTGGTTGTTAAAATCTCCGATATTCTATTTTCCAAAATGGAATTTTTTTTCCAATCATATTAAAAATACATCTAACCGCGACGACGAAAAATCCTTCTTTTTTTAAAAAAAAACGTTGCAAAAAGAAAAAAGATACCTTTCGAAACACTTTTGTTTATTAAAGTTTTTAATGTATATATTTTTAATAACTTTATTAAACAAAAATTGTTTTGAATAAATGAGACCCGACGAGGGCCTACTACTGCAACCTGTTATAGAGTGAAATAGTTGGTTAACACACATCAAAAGTACCAAAAACACATTTACTACATCTATCTACCTCCCTCCTCTCTCCTTACAATAAACATTACCAATAAACTATGTATTTTAATAATTTAAATTTGTCTTACCTTGACAGAGCTTTCCCTTGCATCTGATCCGTAGTGCGATGATCCTCATAATGACTAAAGTTACGTTTACGCAGCAGCGTCATGTATTTCTGTAAAAAATGTGTTAAAAATGTTATTGTACATTATAAATTGCAAATTCATTTTTGTAAAAAAACATTTTAATATTAAACTATTTTTTGAATAATTTTTTATAATTTATTTGTATAATTTAACAATATTAAAAATGTTAATAAAAATATTTTTTTAAGTAATTACATGTCTGGTATTTCTTTCTTCGTGTTATATTAAATAAAATTAGTATATACAGTTTAAAATATTTTTATTATTTTCATCACAAAAATGTGTCTTTTTTTAATGAATTATTTTAACTTTTTTAATAGACTCCATAATAATCCAATAACTATATAACTATTTAAGCACTCATTTTATTCTACATTTTAATATTAATTCCTTACACATTTTTTATTAATTTCCATAATTTACCTAATTATTGTTAATTTTGTTTCTACTTTTTTGTTATAATTAAAACTATTAATTCATCAAAATTTAAATCAATTTTTAATTTAAGATCAATTAATAATAAATGTAATTAAACTTATTTTGAAATTCCCGTTCACACTACTATTTTCTCAAGACTTTTAATATATTTGTTTTAAAAATATATACACTAGTATTAAATTTAATACCTGAGTATTTTTTTGTCCTAAACATATTTTTTTAATTCTATTTTGTAATCTAATTTTAACCTCCCTTTAATACTCACTTTACTAGTAAACATTTTATTCAAATCTTTTTTTTCAAAACTCTAGTATTAAATTTAATTCATGAGTACTTTAATAAAGTTCCTCTAAATGATTTACTATTTCATTAATATTTTTATAATTAACTTCCCCATGATATTATTAATATATATCAATGCATTTATTAAAAAAAATTTTTAAATACTCTAGTACTTATTTTAATACCTGAGTACTAAGGTCAATTCTCTAAACAAATACTCACTTCTCCCTGATAATATTAAAATGTTCAATACATTTTAAACTAATTTTTAAATGATACTCTAGTATTTATTTAAATACCCGCGTATTAAAAATAATTACCAACTATTTTTTACTGTTAATTATAAAAATAATTAAAAACCATCCCCCTTTTTAACTTATAAATATATTTCTTAATGATTTTTGAAAAAATACTTTTGTATTAAATGTAATACCCGATTAATAAAATAAACAATAACAACATTTATTTGACATATTAAATAATAAAATCACATATGAAATCACATATAACTTACATTTAAAAACCATGAGTATTAATTAAAATATAATACCACTACCTAACAAATACTTACCAGACTATACTTACCAATGCGTTGTAATAGCATACGTTGTAATAGTATACGTTGTAATGGTATATGCGTTGTAATGGCATGCGATGTAATGGTGTCTGCGTTGTAATGGATGCGTTGTAAAGGCATTGCGTTGTAATACCTGCGTTGTAATTGATGTCTCCTTCGGAGTATAGGAATGGGTGCATGATGAACTCAAACAAGCATTTAAATCATTGCCCAAAAAAAAGCCAGCCAATTGCCCGCTATCTCCTATGGCCCTCTGTAAAAACAAAATGTATTCTAACAAAATTGGAAAATTAGTGTTTGGTACATTCGTAAAATCATTGTTATAAAAGTTAATTAGATATATAGTGGGGACTCTCTGGCACCTCACTGCCTGGATGTTGTTATCGAACGGCTCTAAGGCACTCACACAGCCTCCTGCTTTGATATTCACCCAGATAGCTAGCCGTCCTACTGCACGGCCTGATTTCGAGGGTATTGCTAAGTTATGATAGCAAGCAAAACCATTGACAAATATTTTGTGGGTAGTCCAGGTCTCTTGAAACATAAAAATATCGAACTGGCTAATAAAGGTAAGCCATTCCGGGCTCAGTAGTTTAGAGTAGAGTCCCGCAACATTCCAGCTCAGGATTTTTTATGTTAGGTTATCATTGCATGTGCGCTGGGTTGGTGGAACTATAAGGGATTACTCAGTTATCATGTTGGTAAATGCGGGCCCACCCTCATTTATTGGTTTAGATCTCAGTCAGTCTAACCCATGAAGGCCTTCTAAAATAGAGAACCTATTACTGTGTGTGATCATCTGTGGGGGAGAAAGGCTACCTAATACTACTGGTCTGTAGAAATAACCTAGAGGGAGGCAACAGATTTTGGAATTAGGACCACCACAATCCTCCTGCTGTTTTAACATATTACGCAGACTCTGGGGTCTGTCAAAATTAATAACAATACAGTCATCCTCTATATCTTTGTTCTGCCGACCAAGCCACCCAACCCTCCGTACCATCAAAATTTGCAGGATTAAAATCACCCTCTATATTTTTGTTCTGCCGACCAAGCCACCCAACCCTCCGTACCATCAAAATTTGCAGGATTGAATATTCCTCAGTTCTTCACCTTCTGGTAGTGGAGTAGGCATATAACAGGAATCCTGATTGAAAATATTTCAATGTGAAAATGAGACTGATATAAAAATGACTACGGTCTACGGAAGGGGTAGTGCTCGTGGGTGTCTCATTTACTCCTATTTTTCCCTTGATACCACTTTCCTCTGCCATCTCTCACTCAGTTACACACTTGCACCCTTCCTCTCCCGACATCTCTATGAAATCCTCCATCTGCATATCAGATACATTATCTCCGTTTTCATCACTGTCTTTTCACTCTGTCATATTGCATGTACTTCCTTGCATCACCTGTCCTTCACCATACCCTCTCTCTCTCTGTCTCTTACACAAACACGCCCACTCTCTCCTCACACCTGTAAACGTAGCATTTTCTTTTCCTTTCCTGCTGTCAATATTTCAACAGCTGTGTATATCTCCTTCATACCCTTTCACCTAAAAAAAGGTAATTATAATTGGCACATATGTGACCATTGCTCTGTGTGCTCTGCAGAGATGCCAAGGATTGAATGAGCATGTTGTCTGAAAACCTTTATGGCACAGCGGCAGGCACTGTGAGAAACTTGCACTGCTTTCAACTTCAGTGCTTGAACTCTCAGTCGTGTCATGTCTTGTGAACACTCACCCACAATCTGAGCTCATTCGTTTACATAGAAGCAACTCATTTCACACTATGCTGCTGTATGCAAGGGAACTAAGGGGCTGATTAGGATGGCGGGCGGACTTTAGTCCGCCCGCCATCCTAGTGGTAATGGGACCGCCCGCCTGCCATGCGGCGGTCCCGCCACCCAAATTATGCTGCGACCGCCACCGTGGCGGTCGCATCTGGAATTTTAACATTGCGGAGGGTCCTGCTGGCTGCAGCACCCGCCGCAATAGGAAAATGCCATGTAGTGCATTTCCATGCACAACGTGGCAGGCAACGCGCAGTGCCTGCCACCTTGTGCATGGACATGTAGGGGGGTACCATAGGTACCCCCCAAGTGCACCCCCCCAGGGGCCCGCAACGGGCCCCAAAATCAAATCACCGCCAGCCTTTCCATGGCGGCATTGTTGCCATGGAAAGGCCTTGAAGTTCACACATAATATGGCTGGCGGTGCCTGCTAGGCACCGCCTCCATATTGCAGCCCCAGCTCTGCCAGGCCGGCAATTGTAACGATTGCCGACCGGCGGAAAAGCGGCAGACGGACTTTCCGTCCGCCGCGATATCCTACGCCATCGTAATATGGCGGTGGGTATTGCACGTTACGATGACGTAACGGTCGCCACCGCCGGCCCGGCCCTCTCAGCGAATTAACAGTAAAGAAGCGACCTGATCATCACCAGCCCCACTGGTGCCACCGATGCCCTACTCTGAGAAATGATTAGGTGGGTGCTCTGCTTCCACCCCATACACCTCTCTTAAGATACGGCCCTGCGTGACTGGCATTGGCAGACGCAGCACGCATTTATGGGGCATATTCTCAAGGACTTATAGCCGATTTATCGGCACTTTAGCGCCGCAAAAGTGGCGATAGATTTTTCGCCCTATTCTCAAGCTGGTGCAAACTGCCGATATCGCCAGTTTTCCAGCGATAGCTGCTGCAAAAAACATCGCCACGGATGAGAGCGACAACTAACGCTAATGATATGCAGAGTAAGCGTTCCCATGCAAAAACACACGAAAACACCACTTCGCAATATTCTCAACGACCAGCCAGATCTGCGATGCAATCCAAAAACAGGCGATAAGGCGCGTTAGCAGCAGGGATTTAACACCTGCCTTTTACTGGTGTTAAGCAGGACAACAACCTGCAGAATGAAAGGGAGCCCAGCCCAGAGCCACATCTGAAGACCAACACATGTCATGGAGCTACTGATCATGCAGCTCGGAGACCCAAGAGGTC
Source organism: Calotriton arnoldi (assembly GCA_963921515.1). NCBI lineage: Eukaryota > Metazoa > Chordata > Amphibia > Caudata > Salamandridae > Calotriton > Calotriton arnoldi. The sequence continues at coordinate 881,865 of CAWUFW010005332.1, forward strand.
CACAACACCCACCGCCACCACCCCCAGGCCCCCCCGCTCCCCCCCGGACTACCACCCAGGCAGCGCAGAACAAGACAGCTGAACTTCCGAAAACGGCATGGCCCCTCAGCCACACAATTGCAGAATGTGTGGAGAGGTGGGAACCAAGTATGTGTGAAGGAGGCAAGTCACCCATGAATAAGAATGTACACAATGCCAAGTGTGGCGGTGATGTGCTGGACAGACTTCAGTATGCAGAGCACAGACATGTCTATGTGGACATATACTGCTGGTGTTTGTAGTGTTGTGGACAGTGGACACAACCATGTTACCTCAGGCAGTGGGAAAGACCTCGGTCATGTAGCTGTGTCGTCCCTCCCTGTAAGCGTAAGCGGAGTGGGCTGGGCCGGCGTACGCCAGTCCAGCGTAGGAGTGTGAATAAATAGGCCGGGGCTCTGGGCATGGTTCACTTCCAGGATGGCCAACGCGTCTGCCAGGGCACGCCCCTCACCCTGCCACGAGTCCGCCGCCGTGATCGCCAGCCTCCTCAGCCGATCGCTGGCTTCCGCGACACAGGCCCCCAGCGCACCCAGCGGCACAGCACCGCGGAGTTATGTGTGTGCTGACTACTGCCTTCGGCCTACACTGCAGTCAGCAGGTCCCCCAATTCAAATCGAGTCTTGATTTATTTATGGCGCAGTTCAGTAGGCAACAGACATTGCTTCTAGTGCGGCCCGCCCGGATGACGCATCATCGCTGGCTGCACACCCGCTGAGCGCTTCAGGTGCCACTAACTCTGTGCAGCTCAAGTCAACGCCACGTGGCTGTGGGCCCTTGCTGACAGCTGCCTCCAGCCTACACTGCGGTCAGCAGGGCTCACATATCAAATCCAATCCTGACCTGCAAGGACACGCCATCATCGCTGGCTGCAAACCCGCCACCACCGCCAGGACCACATCCAACCAACAACTGCCAGAGTCGGAGGAGTCTTACAGCCAGCCTATCAAAGTTGCTCACACCTTTCTTTGATGCCATCATCAGCTTGATACCCTGCTCAGCTCTTCAGGTGCCACTAACTCAGTGCAGCACAAGTCATGCACCCTTTATGATTGAGTCTTGTGTGTGTGATGTCAGAGCTGGTGCCCCTACCTCAGTGCACCACAAGTCATGGACCCTTTATGATTGAGTCTTGTGTGTGTGATGTCAGAGCTGGTGCCCCTACCTCAGTGCACCACAAGTCATGGACCCTTTATGATTGGGTCTTGTGTGTGCGAACCGATGATCACTGTTCTAGTTGTTGCCAGCACCAACCACTCCCTGAGGGCTGGCTTACACTCACCCCACACCCATCCAGCACAGGCGTCACTGGACATGTGACCCTGGTAATAAAAAGGAGCCGGGCGCACGTGCCCGTAGCCAGTTCCACTATCTATCTAAGTGTGTCCGTGTGGTCATTATGTATGCATGATGGCCCCGGGCCCTACCACATTACATTGTGTTGTGTACAGCGGACGCAACCATGTCACATCAGGCAGTGGGTAAGACCTTGGACACGTAGCTTTGTCGTCCCCCCCTGTAAGCGTAAGCGGAGTGGGCTGGGCCGGCGTACGCCAGTCCAGCGTAGGGGTGTGAAGAAATTGCCCGGGGCTCTGGGCGTGGTTCAGTTCTGGCCTGGACAAGGAAGTAACTAATGTGTGTGTCTCTGTTGTAGTGTCGGCGCCACCCGGCTCGCAATCCACAATGTTGCAATGTAGCATGCACCCGGAGGGCGGGCTCGCACAAACGGAGAAATGAAGGAGCGCAAGACCGCTCGGGATCTTGGCTCATACATGCCAAGTGTTGTGTGTATCTGTATTGCCGCAGCATGAGCCAAATGCCTAGCCTTAATCTCAGCACAAGTTCAGCCAGGCATGAACTCTACATCTGTGTCTGCCCTATCCTTACCATAGGCCTGCACTCACGTGGCCGCCCACCTTCAACGGCCAACATCACAGTGTCGTTGTCAGGCTTGTGGACATGCGCAGACAGGCATGACAATGGTGTGCCGTAGGAGTGCAAGTGATGCAACCGCGACGCGCACACAAGTAAATAGGCTCGGGGAGGGAGGAGCAGCTGTGAGGCAACGTAACACACAGTGATGCCGCTCATTTGCCACATGCAAGACATGTCAAACACGAATCCCAAAGTCGCACACATTGTTGTATTCCGTTTTAGGGGTCCTTATATAGGTTTTCCTGAATCATGTCCTTATATAGGCACAACTCGCCTTGCCCTTATATAGGCATAGAATCCCAGTCCTTATTTAGGCATTAACCGTGCACTCCAAATACAGGCATGGTCACCGACATCCGTCCACCCTAACGTCACAACGAGTTCTTAGAAACCAGACCCTTAAGCTTCGGGAGGTCCCCTAGCACAGGACTATTGATTTCTCCAAGAACTCATCTATTATGTATGAACCATTATACCTTAAGGGTTCATTCCTGACGTCTTCCTATGTCCGACTTCACGTCAATGCTAACATTCCTCGACACCTACCAGGTATAAATATACCTTCCCTTGCCCAAGCAAGTTAGAGGAGACCTCGACTTTAGAGGAGCCCGTATCCCGGCCTGACGCACTGAGAAGACGCTGTCATTCCTGCACGCAGACGAATCCAGCTTCCAGTGTTCTGACTCCCTTCGCGGGGTGTTAGAGTTCCAAGATCCGGCAGGAGATTCCCACCTCTCTCATTCTCAAGGTATGGAGCTGACTAGATCCTAGAGGGACTCTTGGCATACTAGACTTAACATACTCTTAGTCTACCATAATAGAAAATACTCCACCTACTTCTACTCTTCCCTACACCTAGACTAGGTTAGGTACATTGGGGTAGAACTAGCTTAGAGACGTATCGTATGAGTACTCGCATTCTTAGCTCATGTTATTGATATACGTGAATATATGCTAAAAGATAATGCTAGCGCAGTATTATTTATTTCTACTGCTTACGCTGTACATTATTTATCTTGCATACTGTCTTGTGATCGTAACAGCACATATCTCTTACACAAGAAACAAGACTGTTCAATAAAACCCTTTTTATTGAAACGCCCGTCTTTCCTTTCTGTGTAACTCTGCAGAGACTAAGCATTCACGATTGAATGAGTGAAACTGTTATCTATTGTTTCCACGATTCTGAGACATGTTCCACTTCTAAAGGGAAACAAAGTTGTCATGTTTTTCGGTTGCCAGAAACTACTCCCTTCTTGTTCTCAAGGAGTTTCTAGTGGCCTCTGAGCTAGCTGGCACAGGTAATTAAGTTTAATATAATCGATAGGGACATACCGACCTTAGTCCTATGTCAAACCTATAGGTTATATTATTCCAATGCGCAGAGCCTATTAGGGAAATAGGAACTACACTACATGATGCCCAACGGTTTGGTAAGGCAGTAATTTAACGCTAGATACTGAGTAACTCATTCGTGCTTTTCTCAGAGACCCCTACTCACATACTCCATAAGACGTCCGGAGTGGGTAGGGTTAAATATCCGCCATAACTAAATAGGGAAGCACCCTATATATTAGTTGTTTGGTTTGTTCAACGTTGAAGGATACAGTGTTCCAAAATATTGTGCACCTTATCTTTTTGTTTCCTTGAAACTTGTTCTACATTTTTCAAAAAACAAATGTCTAACAGGGAAAATGCCACCAATACAGGTGGAGCTGCGGCTGATCCAGCCCTAGCAACAGTTTTTAACTTTACAGGTTTAAATGAACCTGAGGAGGGTGTTATAGACATCCATCCAAACTTAAGAAGAGCCATCACTCTAAAACGTATAAAACACGGCCTACCACCGAGAGGAGGTAGAGCAGTTTTCGTGATAGAGGCACACGAATCCTTTCAGACAGAGGTATTCTATTCATGGGTCATATTTCCTGAATCAAATTCAGTAACAAAATTAATTCACTTCTACAAAGAAGATGAACCACCAGAGGAATATGTTCCTTTCGAGGATATTGAAATTCCACTAACATACCAGGAGCATCAGCTCTGGTTTAAAGGCTCCCTAAAACATCACAGAAACATAACCAGGCTCGGTCCACTAGGTAGACCAGGAGCAACATGGCCGATCCTAGCCGGCTACACTCCTCATCCTGAACTGGATATAATGTCAGATGAGGAACTACTTACTCAACTTACAGAGTTAATAAAAATCTACAGACAATTAGTCCAATATGTCATGCGGACTTTCACAGTCCAACCACCATTGACACTTCCAAATCAAACTCCTCAACAGGGGAATACACTACAAATTACACCACAGACTCTATACGCAGTCATGGGAAAAATGCCCACAAAACGTGAGCAAGTTCCATTTTGGATAGCTCAAAAAATTACTCAAATCGAAGCAGTATTTCCAAATACTAGCCCACATGAGAAACACAGAATCCTAACCATCTGTTTACCGATGGGGATCACACCACAACTGGAAGACTGTACCACTTGGGGCTCAGTCTTTGCTGCCATCTATACTAAAACACATGGTATTCCATCAATTGCGGTAATACCAGATGTCCTGAAACAAATTCAAAACGAATACGGGGCAGAGCCTGCTCTAAATTTAGGTATGAAATTACTGAAAAATTTCGACCAGGTCTCAACAATAATATTATCTAATATTAAAGGGGAGGCAGCAGCAGTGGCGATCCGCCAACGATTAAGGGAATTCCAAGTTACAGAACAACAAACTGAGCTACCCAGAATAATAGAACAATCCTATTCAGAATTAGGCAGAGATAGTTTGGGTGGAAGACCAGTGAAGCCAAAACTATCTGAAAGTCCTGAGAAGGACTCTATTAAACAAACTCCTACATCTTCTAAAAAGAAGTGGGAGACTAATAATCAAAATTCAAACGAGAAACGTTCTCAATCCCGAGGTAGGTCTCCTCAAAAGGAGCCCTCTGAAAGGAGGTATAACCTCAGGAATAGGGATGATTTGAAAAAGCCTGACAGGTATCAAGATACTGATACACGTTCCTCTCGTACCTTTCAGATCTCGTCACAGACATCGGAAAGAAGAGGACGGTCAGAACATAGAGAAGAACGCGTGAAATCGAAAGACGACAAACACGTTCCAAAAAACAAATCAAAACCTCAATTCTCAAAGAAGAAAGTAGCAGGTCTGAAGGTCAGACATGCCGAGGATACTGAGAACACAACTCAAGAACGGAGAATGGGCTCAGACAATGCTGGACAGTGCAGCAGAAGTCACAATAGCTCGCCAGAACCTGAAGGAACTTCTGGAGACAGTGGACTTGAATGAGTACATTACAGTTGAGACTGTAGACACCAGGGTTAGTACTCCACAAAAGTTATATGAAATAACACTCCGGATGGAGGGAGACATACCTAGACAGGTGAAAGCACTCTTTTGGGAAAAACTTTCAAGGGGTTATGACATACTTCTAGCAGAAAAAGACTGGCCACCACAATTTGTCAGGGAGTGCCCACATGGCGAGGACATTATTATGCCTGCCTTCTCTAACCATATTCCAACACACCTAAAATATACTTATGCCAGGAAATGGGCAGTTGCCCAGGCCCCAGCATTATACAAAAATCATGTAGGATGGGATCAGGATTCACCTCATCATAAAATACATCTGAAAAATGAACCTACTGCGCAGAGGCAGTACCCAATAAAGCAAGAAGCTAAAAAACAGGTCAGGGAGATCTTAGATCAACTTGAATACCAGGGGGTGATTGAAATATGCACCTCTTCAATGAACAATCCTTTGTTTCCTGTCTCCAAACCAGACAATACCTGTCGTCTAGTTTTGGATTACAGACACTTAAACACTTGTTCTAAAACATTTGCAGTACAAAATGCACATAGTACAGAATTAATGAATAACATTGTGCGTAAAAAATATAAAACCACATTGGATATCTCAAATGGTTTCTTTTGTCAAAACATAGCACCTGGAAGCAGGTACTTAACAGCTTTCTCAATAATGGGGACCCAGCGTCAATTTTGTCGACTCCCACAAGGGTTCAAGAACAGCCCGGGGTTATTCTCAGCGAGAGTAACGGAGTTACTACAAATTTATGATAATGAGGCATTGTCATATGTCGATGATATCTATCTGACAGACGATGACCTGGACAAACACTTGAACAGGGTGAGCACCATTATACTAGGCTTCGCCTCTGAGGGCTACAAATTCAACTTCAAAAAGTCCAGAATTGCCCATCTCAATGTCCTGTTTCTAGGATATGAGCTTTCAAGTGAAGGCAAGAGCTTGGCAACTAACTTTTTAGAAAGGTGTGCGCTGCTCCAACCTCCTAAAACGCTGAAAAATTTACAATCCATCCTGGGTTTCCTAAATTTTGGAAGAACTTACATTCTGAATTACGCAGAAAGGGTTAAACCTCTCTACGCATTAATCAAACCTGATTTTTCAATCAAAAATTGGACACAAGAACACACAGAAATCTTGCGTTCACTCCAGGCTAACATGTTAGCAACAAATCACTTACAAACACGCATAAGTCAACGCAATTTAGTGATCCGAATAATTTCGGGTCAATGCGGATTCACCTACTTAACATTTAACGAGGGTGAAAAAGTACCAATTGCATACAAATCACACTTGTATACACAAGCAGAAATGCGCTTTACTTCAACAGAAAAAATACTGACAGCAGTTCAAACTGCAGTAGCAAAAGAAAGAGCTCTAGCCCAAGGGAAACGCATTATTGTCGTAACCCCAGTTCCGGCCTTAGAGGCGGTAACAAAAGCGAGCATTCCAAATGCTAAAGCTTTACATCCGAGATGGATACAATGGGTTAATTCTCTTGCTGCAACAGATGTTGAATATGTTTTTGATCCCGATCTAAAAACACAAGCATTCCTGCAATATGAACATGAATGTCCTCTGCCTACTGAGATTCTGCCTCTAGATCAGTACGAATTCATAATTTACACTGACGGATCCGCACAACCCGCAACAGGGAGTAAGCAAGCTTACAGTGCAGCGTGCGCAATCGTTAAAGGTCGCATGCGCGATGGCAACTTCAGACCTATGGTCACAAAACCCCAGTCTCTAGGAGATTGCACAGCTCAGCGAGCTGAACTACAAGCATTCAAACTGGCACTTGAAAGTACAGATCGAGAATTCCCCACACTCATAGTGTGCGATTCTTTCTACTGTGTACAGTCGTATAATGAATATATACAAACTTGGCTTGAAAACGGGTTCAAAGATGCAAAAGGTGGCACAATAAAGCATAAAACGCTTTGGGAACAAGTAGTTCAGTTAAAAAGCGAACTACCAAAGGCTCATGTGATCCATACACTGAGTCATCAACGTGATGGCGTTCACGTTGCAGGGAATTCATTGGCTGACGAAGCCGCAAAGGGGGCTGTTCAGACGGCTTCCGTAGCTGCGATCACTCGTTCAAAAACGAAAATAGACAGTGAGATAATGTTGGCTGTCAATGCTACGAGCAAAGGCAGTGGTGGAGCGTTACCAAAAAGTTTCCACTCAAGTACTCTTATGTAATTGATGCGAACAGCGTTCCTTTTGCTCGAATCCCTGGAGTGGGGGATAGGGTAATTCCAAACATGGAACGTAGAGCAGCTTTGATTTATGAAACACATTTGGGGGATGGTCTGTCACATCAAGGGATCTCTAAAACAATATTGACATTAAAAGAGATGTACTGGTGGCCTGGAATGAATACAGAAATACACATATTCATCAATAACTGCTTAGACTGTAAATTACAGCGAGAAAGCCACCAGACACCATGCTACGAATGTAGCTGCCCAGTACAGACACCATTGTTAGACAGCATTAGACTATCTATGCACAGGCGTCCTCATGGACAAGTGCAATCCCACAAATACTAAGTCAAGGTTCCTATGGATATGGCCTCAGCGCTCGGCTGACGCTCGAACTGTTATAAAAGATTTGCGAGTCTTTATCGGCACATACGCAATAGGCACGCTACATTCTGACCAGGGCCCTGCGTTTAGCTCTCGGGCTTACAAAGACGCCATGGCCAGTCTGGGCGTTGCATTGCGGTACTCCTCTCCGTTTCATCCTGAGGGAAATTCTGTTGTGGAAAGGAAAACCGGGACATAAAGCAGTCTATAACAGCTAGGGTATTAGGTTCGGGTGATGGGTGGGTCAGACATCTTTATGGGGTCCAACGCTCATTAAACAACTTGCCAAGAAGTTCTCTAGGGGGGTCACTCCATATGAGGTCCTATTTGGGACAAGAATGTGGGTGCCTGATCTGGAAAGCAGTGGCACAGTGGTGGAAAATAAACCCTTTGATATCAAAGATCGTTTGGCTGTTTTACAGGACTTAAACGAATTAAGAACGAAACAAAGCAACGTATTCCTGCAGCCAACCACCACTGGGGGAAAACCGGCGGTCCCAGCAAGGCCTGTCTGGATTCCAAAAGTTGGGGATCTAGTCAGAGAGAAGATTGCGGACAAGAAGGAATTTGGACCTTCATACAGATAACCAGTACCTGTCCTAGCCATACACGGAACAAGAACAGTACTTCTGCCGCCCCTTGCTGGAAAAAAGGAGAAAAGATTTGTGTCCATCGACCTCATCAAACCACAGTATGTGGCCAATACTAAATAGTAGGCCTCGTGGACTCCGACCTAGTAGCAGACACACTCCTCTTGCTACTATCCAAGAGGTTCAGACTGAGAGACTGATAACAATTGGGAATTCAGCAGTAACAGATGAAGGACTGAGCAACAATGCTATGGAACTCATCCCTCTTGAAACACAAGTAACAGTTCGTCCAAATACACCTGTCTACACCAACGTAGCAAGTGATCAACTTGTTCCATCGATTTCAACAAACCTGATGCAATACCAACAATTGACAGAACTGCTTCTGGCTACTTCATTAACTTTGATACGTTTTCTGAGGATCCGAGTGAGCCCGAGACGTCGCCAGCAACAAAAACTTTTAAACAACAAGTACAAGACTTTTTGCATTTTTTGAAAAAGACTTATCTAGTTTCACCATGGATTGAACTTTGGGTAATTTCTGGAATATTTTTCTTCCTGCTTTGACTAGCTTTGGTCATGACTATGAGCGTGCTTATCAAAGGGAGATACATCCATTTGGACATTGAAAGAAAAGAAGTGAACTTACTTTTGAAACCTCACAAATCATCCCATCGTGAAACAAGAGACTTGTCTGCAGTGAACATCACAGCCGTTCCTATACAGGATGGTATAGTGTGGGACAAAACTGATTTTGATATCTTTGGCCCGACTGAACATTTGAACATTCCACATTTATTTAAGATCTCACTAAGTGATTTTGTTTCATCCAGTACCTTTTCTGATGATTGGGACTTTGAGACTGTAAACAATATGACGTTTGACCTAGAAAAATCTGCTGCATTTTCTAATAATGAATATTTAGAGGGCTCATCAGACTATGAACAGCTGTATTGCTATAACCACTATGGTCATCATTTTTTGCATAAATCTACAACACCTAGAAATGTGTTTATGTTTAACCAATGGGAGCATTGTCCTACACCACCAAAAGGTAGTTCAAAAACATTTGCTAAAAAGTTTCCATATTTTTCAGGATACAATACATCTGATCCAGAAACATTTTACTATAAAAATGTAAACAAAACAGGACTGAAAATTATGTTAACAACTACAAAACAGATTTACTCTGCAGCTTTTATTGCCCAACTGTCTAGACAGGGTTTCAACTTATGGAAAGACACAATAGACACAAAATCTGTCTGGGGTACTAAAGATTGGCAAGTGCAGGGGGTAGAAGCTTTATTTAGAGCCTGTATCGTCCCTCAACAAATAATGTTTTTGAATGACACTGTCCAACAAACGTCTTGCCTTGGGTTAGCCAAGATTAAAGACATGAAAAATCCTTCTGTACCAACACCTGCTAGTGATAACAATACACAGGCAGCGGTTACAGTTGACACAATACTACAACTCAACAGAACAAATCCTGATTGGAGAAAATGGTTGATCTGGCCCACAGACACAAACAACTGTCAAGACAGATTCCTGAATAAAACACAGGGGTTTACTATTCATAGGCCAGACCCACAATACGTCCAAAGACAGCATCCGGGGGTAGTAACAACATACAGTGTAGGAAAATTATGCCTCGATTGGCTGCAAAAATCTACACTTAAGGATGTGAAACAACACTTATCTTTACTTAAAGAAGACGCAGACCTTAGGGAATTCTTGCTTGGACCAAGAAAACTGCGTCAAAAACGTTTCATATATGCCGGCATTTATGCTGCTTATAATGAAGCATGGAAGGTGTCACAGATGGAGGCCGCAGAACGAATACGTGAACTTGATCGTATTAATTTGGAGAAAACTCTCTCTGTGGTCGACAATGGGTTAACAACTTTGTCCTCCAGAATTTATTCATTGGACAGTATAGTATCCTCTGCTATCGACATACTGGAATAAGATTTAGCCATGTTACAGCAAGGCCAGTCTCAATTACGTTCTATTATGCTATTAAGCTGGACGCTGCAATCTTTGCGTGCGGGCTATGTGCCTTGGCGTTTTATCAACACGTCAGCTCTGTTTGCAGAATACAATCTAACTGATAAACAGATCGAACTGGCACAAAGGGGAGCAAAGTATACAGTACTGAGCATTGAAAAACTTGAAAAATTACCATTCACAGTGGCAGAAAAACCAGCTATAGAATGGCTTATTCATGGCAAAATTAGTCTACCTGTGACTACTTTCCAGTTTCAGTATTGCCTTAAACAGATGCAAGCAGGAAAATATGAAAGGTTGGGTAAAGAATACATTAAGACATCCTGGAATTTACCTTACACCTATAGATGTTGGAGTGGGGATCGTGAAGTGTTTCTAAGCGGTACACACTGTGAAAATGCACTAAGCGGTTCACTGATTTCTCAGGACATTTCTTTACACGGGGCTTGTAATGGTTCTGTGGCAAACTTGTCCTGCCACCAGCAGGGTACACCAGCTGCTGTGATTAATCCAACGTTTGGACAACTTTCTAATGGGAGTTACCTCATGTTGAATGATCAGAGTTGCTGTGGCATGTTGCCAGGCATCCCATATCTAGTAACGGTCAACTCCAGGGTCACTTACTGTATGCAAGTATTGTTTGCCCCAATAGACACAGTCAGGGAGTCGCCTCTATGGCCTTCGTTGAATGTCTCTTTTATTCGATTTGATACTTTAAGCAGAATGAAAGCCATGCTTATACAACAATCAGTGCCTTTGACCTCGGCCAAAGAAACCTATGATCTACAAGTTGCAAGGACTTCGGCTGAGATACAAGCTTTAATTCGTACAAACTGCTCTATACATTTCGTAGAAATGATAGGACGTATCTTTAACATGTCTGATACAAGCGGAATTGTACATGTATGTAAGACCATCTGTTCCGGACTATTAGCACCTTTCCAGGCTGTCCTCGGAATCATCCCAAACTTCGCACATTCAGTGTTTGGTGGTATGCCGTTAATTCTAGCACTTGTTGCAGGAATTCTGTTTCTATTCCTCCTACTACGCTATGGCAAGCCTCTTCGCCAACATCACTCCGAGCGATGTGGAGAGAGCCCTCCTTGAACGGAAATGCCGTGAGCGAATAGTACAGCTTTTTGGCATGCCTCGTCTACAGGAACTTAATACAACGTGGTTCCTGTCATTCAGACCAATCTGGCAAGATTGCATCTTACCTGTTCTACGCTGCCTGTTTTGCGGTGAAGAATGCGTGCTAGACACCTGTCTAACACTTCCATCAGTCATGCCAACGGATATCGATACTCTGCTGGACCCGATAACGGCCCATGCTGTGTGTTGTCCCCAGCGGCTTCCAATCCTGATGGCGGCATTCATTGAGATCTCACAGACGCTTCCGGCTGCTGCTGAGGTACGAGATGGATCAACAGGCACTCAGGTAACAACAGACGCGGACATTGCTGTAGCATCCAATGTTGACAGCGTTGCTTCACATCTTTGTGCAGTTAATCTTCTACACGAAGTGTTCCAACTGTCACCAACTTCGGTGGATCATATTTTGGCTACGGACATAGATGATCTAATGTTTTCGCCAGACCCATACACTGACTTTGATTCGGCTCACAGTGTACTAGGGCAACAATGAAATTTGGCCTTCATATTTTTCAAACTTGGAACTTTTCCCAGAATTGAACTTTTTCTTTTTTTAAATTTTTTAAAAGACATGGCACAAGAACAATCTGCTTACAGAAGAACTAGTCTTATAAAACGGACTTCTTTGAATACTTCCAGGGACACATTGTCACCTTACTTGTCTACAATTTCATTTACTTCCATGATATGCAAATGGCTTTGATTGTAAGAACTTATCGACCATTTCATCATATGTATATATTACTGTTTCATTCACGTTGCATTCCACTTCCGTTATATGCTTAGAATGAAAACAATGCTTTAAATGTACAGTACCTATTGTATTCCAACAGTTTTAAACTTCTTTTTAAATGTTTTTAGAAATGTTTTTAGTAATATGTGGTACTCAATTTTATGTTTAGCATTTAAAATGTTTAGCATTTAGTATCATCGTTCACTCGAAGATGGAGTGGGTGTTGTATTCCGTTTTAGGGGTCCTTATATAGGTTTTCCTGAATCATGTCCTTATATCGGCACAATTCGCCTTGCCCTTATATAGGCATAGAATCCCAGTCCTTATTTAGGCATTAACCGTGCACTCCAAATACAGGCATGGTCACCGACATCCGTCCACCCTAACGTCACAACGAGTTCTTAGAAACCAGACCCTTAAGCTTCGGGAGTTCCCTTAGCACAGGACTATTGATTTCTCCAAGAACTCATCTATTATGTATGAACCATTATACCTTAAGGGTTCATTCCTGACGTCTTCCTATGTCCGACTTCACGTCAATGCTAACATTCCTCGACACCTACCAGGTATAAATATACCTTCCCTTGCCCAAGCAAGTTAGAGGAGACCTCGACTTTAGAGGAGCACGTATCCCGGCCTGACGCACTGAGAAGACGCTGTCATTCCTGCACGCAGACGAATCCAGCTTCCAGTGTTCTGACTCCCTTCGCGGGGTGTTAGAGTTCCAAGATCCGGCAGGAGATTCCCACCTCTCTCATTCTCAAGGTATGGAGCTGACTAGATCCTAGAGGGACTCTTGGCATACTAGACTTAACATACTCTTAGTCTACCATAATAGAGAATACTCCACCTACTTCTACTCTTCCCTACACCTAGACTAGGTTAGGTACATTGGGGTAGAACTAGCTTAGAGCCGCATCGTATGAGTACTCGCATTCTTAGCTCATGTTATTTATATACGTGAATATATACTAAAAGATAATGCTAGCGCAGTATTATTTATTTCTACTGCTTACGCTGTACATTATTTATCTTGCATACTGTCTTGTGATCGTAACAGCACATATCTCTTACACGAGAAACAAGACTGTTCAATAAAACCCTTTTATTGAAACGCCCATCTTTCCTTTCTGTGTAACTCTGCAGAGACTAAGCATGCACGATTGAATGAGTGAAACTGTTATCTATTGTTTCCACGATTCTGAGACATGTTCCACTTCTAAAGGGAAACAAAGTTGTCATGTTTTTCGGTTGCCAGAAACTACTCCCTTCTTGTTCTCAAGGAGTTTCTAGTGGCCTCTGAGCTAGCTGGCACAGGTAATTAAGTTTAATATAATCGATAGGGACATACCGACCTTAGTCCTATTTCAAACCTATAGGTTATATTATTCCAATGCACAGAGCCTATTAGGGAAATAGGAACTACACTACAACATCCCACCCCACCCCCAACAAGCCACATCACATTTCCTGAATGCAAGCAGATGACAAACTAACATTAGGGATGAAAGCTCCTTTGTCTGAACTATCAGGCGGAAGCACATCTGCACCTCCGACCTCAGAATTGCATGTGCCCGGCACCCCCTGACAGATACTATAGCAGCTGATGACGACTCCCACACTACGCACAGCCCGACGAAAGACCAACGTATACACACCCCACACACAGAAGTCCTTGCTCGAAGTTATCTTGCATGGAATGGCCTTCACACTTACTCCCACACCATCCCAGGCGTACAACCGTTGCACACTAAAACAACTCATTGATCCGAGCTGTGGCATTTCATCCACAGAACTGGCGCAGGTCAGAACAGTTCTACAAAAGAAGGTTATGCTGTTCCTCGGGGATCCGTGTCAGAACACAAGGGAATCAAAACCAACCCGACCGGATAGGTTCAAAGTTGGGGATCCAAATATTGGATTATAATGCCCTCACACACCCAGTTGGGTGTCATGCTTCATCATTTGGGCTGCTCATCGTCGGGTCGGCGGTGCAATACCCGACGGGCTCCCTATAGTAGGGGCACTTTAGCGGAGATCTTTTTCTAATAGTCGTATGGTGAAGTGGGGGTAAGGGAGACAAACCCGTTTGCGCATGCAAAATAGGGTCGTACATCTGGCCCCTTGTCTGTTTCTTCAGTATGTTTTTCACTGCTGTGTGAGGAAGCGATGGAGAATTTAATACGCTTAAGTCAATTTGGAGGGCGTCTGCTGATGCCATTAAATATGTTCTTCAGAGGCTATTTTTGGTTTTGAATATATTTTGAAGGGTAAACTTCAAGGTACATCTATGATAGTATTTCATGATAGAGCCCATGCTGGTCAAATTTAGGGCCTCTAGGCCAAATTAAAATCTCACCAACGATCCCCTGGTATAGTATGGCAGCCTAAACACTCTTTTGTAGGCTTTTAGATGTAATTTTTCCATATGTCTGATGAAAAGTCCTGGGAAAGCCTCACTGCCATGGTGATGGTAATGTGGCCCTGAGCACTTTTCGAATTGGTGCTGAAGAAGGGCTTTCAAGGGAGGCATTCAATTGGCACAGTCTGGTGGTAATTAGTGCAGCCTTATCTTTAAGATGATTCAGATGCGTTTTAGGTCCCCATTTGCCGACAACCAAGTGCCCAGATAATTATATGATTTTTCTCCTGTTATTTTTAAGGGACCAAGTGATCAATGACGATTAATTTGCTTACGTGTCCTTCCAAACGAGACCACTTTTGTTTTTGAAGTGTTAACTACTATCTTGTTTGTCATTTCATAGGTATGGAGGGTGTTGAGGGCTCTCTGAATCCCTATTTTTGAGTTAACAAGGAGAACTATATCATCCACATACTGTAGTATTGTGATCTTGGTTGTTCCCATTTTTGAGGGAATTAGGTGTGCATGATTCAGTGATGTGGACATATCTGCTGTATATTGGTTGAAGAGCATTGGGGCTAGAACACATCCTTGTTTTAGGCCTTGGTTGGTGTTGATCTTTTTTGATAGAGCAGTGGCTGACAACTTGCCCTTCACTCAAGTTGAAGAATAGAGTGCAATAATTGCATTAAGCAGATCGCTTGGAATGCCCCACGCCTGGAGTTTGCTCCATAGAATGCCCCTATCCACCAGGTCAAATGCCGACAAGTAGTCAACAAAACATGCATAAAGAGCTTGTGATTTCTGACTGTTTGCCTGGTGGATGAGGTAGGAAAGGGTAATTATATTGTCCAGTGTGGAAGAGTTTGCTTTAAATCCCATTTGGCAAAATGGGACTTTTGAATTTGTAGTTGCCCATGACTCCAGATCTTTTAAGATGACTGAGGCATATATCTTGGCCTCTATGTCCAAAAGGGCGATCAGGCGATAGTTGGAGGGATTTTGTTTATCACCCTTTTTGAAAATTGGGTGCAATATTGACCCTCTCCAGCTGTCGGGGACTTGACAGAGTGTAAAACATGAGCAAAACAGTGGGGAGAGTGTCGCCGACCACAATGTTTGGTCCTCTTTAAACAATTACGCTGGGAGCCCTTTTGGACCTGGTGCACCTGATGCTCTCATTTTACGTATGACTTCTTCGATCGTGTTGATCATGGGTATTTTGTCACTTTCTTTTCAATCATCTGTGGTGTTTAAATGTTCTGGTGAGAATAAGGGGGAACTCGAGTGCTCAGTTGCATACAGTTTTTTTCGGGCTGAGCCCATGTGGGTTCGTCAATGACATTGGTTCTGGTGGTATCCTGGCGTGTTTTGTTTTTGATGTGCCTCCATAGGTCTGCCTGATTGCATTTGATCATAAGTGAGTATACACAATGCCACTCCTTTTCCCTCTGCTGGTTTTTTACTGGCCATACTAGATGCTTGGGTTGTTTTCTTGCACCCCTCAGCGCTTGTATTAGAGCGGCTTTGGTGTTATGGTTAAGGGTCTTATGGCATGCTTTTGTCATTTTGTGAATTTGCCGTGCACTGATAAGGATGGTTTGGTTATTGTTAAAGGTTTTTGCCAGGGGCACCCATGCCTTGAAGAGTTGGCTATTGATTTGTGGATGCCCCTGATTATTGATTACCAGTGGGCTAGTAGATGTGCGCCAGTTAGTAATATATTTTCGTCATTAAGAGAGTGGCCCAGCGTCTTGTGTCTTTCTCGTTTCTCCAATCTATGGGGGTCATTAGCATGTCGGGCGGATCGCCACCACCCACATGGCGGTGGTGATCCGCCCGACATATCCTCCCGACCGCATGTAAATTCCCCCCCGCCATATTACTATGGCGGGGGGGACCCCGGCGGACGGAAAGACCGTCCGCCGGTTTTCCGCCCGGTCGATGAGTCGACCGGGCGGAAAAGCTGTTAATATGGTGGCGGTGTCTGGTAGACACCGCCATCCATATTATGATACATGCGGGGTTATGCCTTTCAGTGGCGGCAACGCCGCCACGGAAAGGCATGCGGTCTTCTACAGTGGGGGCCCGTAGCGGGCCCCCAGGGATTCTGGGGGGTGGGGGGTGCACATGGGGGGTACCTATGGCACCCCCCTGCATTTCAATGTACAACGTGGCAGGCACCGCGCGGTGCCTGTCACATTGTGCATTGAAAAGCACAACTTGCATTTTTGGCATTGCGGCGGGCGGTGCTTTCAGCAACAAAGTCCGCCCGCCATGCTAATGACTCCCTAAGGTTGAGTATTGTGAGAAGTGGTAGGTGGTCACTTGCTTGTAAGGGGAGTACAGCAAAGCTCTCAAGGTGTTCCATGAGTTTTACTGAGGCAAACACGTAATCAATGGAACTTATGCTCCTGTAAGTTTTTGGAACCTGGAGAGATGGGTTAGAGATTACAATTATAGTTTGTATGGACTTCAGTCCATGTTTTTCTATTGTTTTGTCCAGTTGTTTGCTTAGGCGATTTGTCGCTGAGCTTCTAGTATGATCCCAGTTCTCACAAGTTAAAATCCCTGCAGAGTATAACATGATTCGAGAGGATTTGATCCAAGTTTTCGGTTAGCTGACGTAGCCTTTTTGCTAGTGTGATGCGAGAGCTGTTGAAATAGATGTTAATCAGGAGGATCCTGGTTCAGAGGGATGTTGTCATAGATCTTTCCAGTGCGATCACTTTTAATTTCAAGTTGAGATTCACATAGGTTGATAGACCCCCCCGATGGCCTCCCGAAAATGTTGTTCTCTCTTGCTATCTGATGCACCTCTTGGAAGCCGGTGATTGTTTGTGGGGTGAGTGACCATGTTTCTTGTAAACAGAGAACATCGGTTCTGAAGGAAGTGACCCGATTAGGGCCACCCGGTCACTCACGACCACCTCATAGCCTTCCAAACAAATGAAGAGTCGGTCAGACAGAGGAGAATGCAAACCAAAGCATTTATTGGATCTTACGCTGCAGCGGAGCCCGGTCTGACCAGTCTCCTGAGAGGACGGTCGAGGGACTGGCTTTCACAAGCATAAAGGTGACAATTATACATTTCAGCATGAGCACAAGACACACCCACCCAGTAACTTTCCACAGAAGGCAGCAATAAACAAAGGGGGCACACAAAGATGAGCTAAGAGTCTGAGACCGGGCACACACTATCTCTCTGGCGAGGTCATTCTGTCTGTGCCTGCAGCTGGACCAGTGGGAGCAGGCTTCCATCTCATGGGAAAGGTATGCAGAAGTACAAAACAAAGTATTCATTAGTACAGCGAGGCCCAACTTTGAGAGAGACAGAAAATTCAGCACGGCTACTACTTGCAGAGCCAGAGAGCAATTAATTGTGATCATGGCCTAGAATTGGCGGCTAAATATGAAATGGCGCCGCAAAGGCTAACTTAAGCATCATTATATACGGTAGCACAGATCAGACTTTTCATTTAATTCCAACAGACCGTCCTTTTAGCCTTAGCTAAGCCATTTCATACTAGGGAGGGGAAACATCCCTAGTCACATGATCAATATATTAATACTCAGAAATGTTCAAATGCTCGTTATTAAGCAGGGAAACTATAAGAGACATGTTGACCTAAAAAGTATCTACATCAACGCTCATCAACCCGTCGATCTCTTTCTGAAGCATTATCTTAGCATTTGTATTGCATGGATATCCTTTGCTTAGGAGTCAATGTACTTACGCAGCAGACACAACAAGCTGGGAGACAGTGTATACAAGGACTTATTTTTCATGTAACATATTTTACATTGTACCTTATGAAATGTGCGATACGTAGATGGGGCAATAAATACAGTGGGAAAAAGAAAAGAGAGGCAACATTTGCAAACCATCCCCTCGGAGGTCAAGTATGAACTTGTGATCCACGGGCGAAGTGAACATTATGATGCAGGATCTAAGACGGGCCTGTTGTCATGTTCAATCTGTAAGTGAAGTCATATGTGTTCTCACCCACCTTAATTTTCCTCGCCCCCTGGATACAAAACTAACTGTCATATCAACCACCGTTACAGACATCTTCTTAATATTCATTTGCAGTGCGAAAAATCAATAAATATCATATCTGGAACAGAAAAAAGGAATTGAATGTGCATCAATCGAAATAATTGAATTATCAGCGGGGCTGCAAAGGACTGTTCATCTTCAATAATGGAACAACCAAAAGGATACATGGTAATTGGGAGAGAAATGCAATACAATGGAATTGGTGATCAGAGAACAAGAGGATGGGCAAAACTCTTCTTTCCAGTGTCATTCAGAGAGCCATCACTGGCAGGCTCCTATTGTTCATCTGGCATAGGTGCTGTTGAGCACCGGCGGAGGAGCTGTTCGTCTAGCTCGGATCCAGATCCCACGTTGCAGGGCAAGGTATTTCTTTCTTTAGAATCACAGTCCATTTGCCCCGTTCGTTGACTGTCCAAACAATGCACCAATCTCTCTTTCCCTACTCTATCGCTGGTACCTTAGACAGGGTACCTGCACCCTATTCTTCGTCCATGAAGTCCATCCCTACTAATCCGACTTTCCCTTGGTGCACTGTTCCTCCGTCGGGCATATATTGTACCTTGTCACTCCAGGCACAGAGGGGTCAGGGAAAAAGGGGGGTCAGACTCAAGAGGACCAGGGGGTAGAGGCTCAAACACAGGCGAGCCTACAGGCTGGGCTCAATGGGCTGGGACTCAAGCACAGGTGAACCAACAGGCTGGGGCTCCTGGATAGCCCCTCTTTTTTTTGTTTTTCGGTGGTACTGTCGCGTCCAGCACCTCTTTGCTCTGCAGCTTCACCTCAGTCGTATGCATGGATATTCCATAACAAGCAGTCAGACTGTGCATCACGTCCAGGCCCCTGTGACTGCAAGGCGTCCTGGACCTATTAGTGAATAGAATGCAAACTTTCAGTTAACTGGCAAGGATAAGACTTTTAAAAAAAAATCTTTTGTTGCCTCTCAACACTAAATAGTGGGATAAGCCTCAATCCATTTGCTAAACTCTTAAGGAACAATCAGGACATCCTTTGAATTACTATATCCGTCTATTCCTATATTATTCAACTGAAGAACATCAGAAAGGTAAAATGTGTGGTGCGAAATTACCGGGGGCATACAGGTACCCTTCCTAGTATTGTGCGTCATGCACACCATACAGTACACAAGTTGGGCAATGTCTCCTCATAACCACGGGAAATACATATGCATCTGGCAACATTCTTTTTCCTTCCCTGGCATATCAATACACCATTCCTTGTCCTTTCAATTATGCTATACTTTCTATTCAAACATCATGACTTCCGGTACCCACCCAGCAGGGCATGCTACAAAAATTCTTTTCTTTTCAATTTGATCATTTTACATTATCCCCTCTCACATCCTCAGTTACTTTTCGGTGGGCACTACACTTACTATTCACCAGCTCTAGTAAGGGCTGTCAGCTCAATTACTCAGGCTAACTGATAAGGGACTCATGATGTCTCTGCGACTGTATGTAGTGTTGCTGGTAACATGAGCAATAGTGGTGGTGCCACCTGGTATTTAAACAAGAGCCATCGACATATTGTTCCCCTTGAGGGTCAGATAAGGGAACATCAGTCTAGTCTACCCGTCCTTTCATCTCCTTTTCAATTCCAATTCCATAAATTTACAAAAAGGAGGGGCAGTAACATGGCTGACTTCAAGGTGACACACTTTTAATCATGACATTTTTTCCGAACAGTACTGTTTTATCGCCTGTTAGATGTGCACTGGTGAGGTGCTGTGTCTCTGTTTATTCAAGGGCATGTTCACAGCATGGAGTACCATATCTGTGAAATTAGTGGCTAAAACGAGTCCAACCGATTGTCTTATGGAGATGGCCACCGTCATGACCGCCCCCTAGACAGCTCGGGAGGGCTCTTGCGGTAACATCAAAGACAGAAAGCGCACAATAAACTGTCTTGTGTACTTACAACACAAAACAGCACACAACAATATATATACCAAGCACAGAAGCCAAAGAAAAACGCAATTTGTTAGTTGCCCAAAAGACTGTTTCATGCACCTCATTGCACCTCATTTAATGTGTTAGTTTGCCAAGGAGCTAATCCTCTACCCCCCTTCGACAGTAGGTGACCTAAGCAGGTGACCTCCTGTCGACAATACTTACCCCTTTTTTGTTCTTAAAAGCATACTCCCTGGCCATTCAAAGCAAAGTACAAAAACTATTTGTTAGAAATGGGAGTCTCGAGTTGGCAGACGTACGTACCTTTGTCCATATAGGTACCCCTCCTGTCAGTCAGTGTAAGGGGATACACACTTTAGATAATCCCCTGCTCATCCCCCTGGTAGCTTGGCACGAGCAGACAGGCTTATCCCAAAGGCAATGTGTAAAGTATTTGTACCAACACTCACAGTAACACAGTGAAAGCACCACAACAGAACACCACACTAAATGCACATCCTCTTTCTCTGTCACACTGAAACAAGACAGTCAATCCACAAAAAGACAGAAACACACAGAAATGTTGGACAAGAAAATAGCCACTTTCTAAAAGTGCTGTGTTCAAACACAGACTTTAAAAACCATCCTTACTAAAAGATGTATCACATTCTGAGTTCAAGGGTACCATATTCCTATTTTCTATCTTATCCCTATGAAAGATATACTCGTAAAATGTTACAAAAATTCCCCATTCTGTCCTATCGGCAGTACAGCCCTTCAATAGTGAAAAGGGAAAATGACAGCATTTCACCACCAGGACACGCCACACACACCAGCACACATCCCACCCCTTACACACATGGCACCCCATCCAGGGGGGAGTACCCTGGGCCCACCATAGGGGTGCCCTATGTACAAACTGCGCGCAGGCACTGCAGTGGCAGGTCCGAGACGTCTTTTCCGGGCCACTCATGTGGGCGGCACAATCAGCGCCGCAAGCCCACCAGTAGCCCCCGATCCACCACAATTTTCATTTAATTCCAACAGTTCAAAACATTGTGGATCCCTTCCGATGGATAATATGGAGTGAGTACCAGCTTTGTTGGTTCATCCCCACTTGAGCGTTTGCCGGTTTGGCCTTTATTGAAATCTTTGGCATGATTAAAATTGGCGGGAGGGGTTGATTTAATCCTGGCAAGCGGGGTCATTGCTCCTTGTAGAAAATCATGGTTGTTTACAGAGCGTGTAGCTTCCCATGTGTCTGATGTCAAAGCCCAGCCTGACGGATGCTGTGTCCTCTGTATGTGGCTACTGGATGCTATGGTTGGGGCTGATGAGCTTTGGCTTATTGTAGGACCTGTGGTTTGTATGATTGCTGAGAGGACTGGTGTGTCAATACCCTGGGGTGGGCAAGATGGTAATTGATCTAATTTTGTGTCTTTCTTTACATTGCCGCTGTTTCTGGGCAAGGCTTCTGTCTGTTCTCGAATACGTTGATGCTGCATCTCCTGAAGGTGCATTACAGTCCTTTGTGCTAAGCCAGGTTCAGTTATATGCTTAGATGAAAGAGATACAGAAGTCAGGTTTTCTAAGTTTGCGGGTCCAGTCATTGGTGTCACTCTTCTCCTTCCCGCTGTTTTTGAACATTGGGTAGACGCTAGGGAAAATTTGTCTGTTGCTTTTCGGTTGAGGAGAGATATATTTAAGTGTCGTTCTTTCTCAACCTTGTTTCTGGCCTTTTTTTGTCCTTTTTTTTGCTCTTTTTGATAAGGCGACAGACCATTGGTTTTCACCAGAAATTGTTCTGTCCTTAGGAGGCCCATAGAACGTTTTGTCCTTTTCATCTGAGGCAGATTCTTGTTCTACGGAGAGTTGGGCAGCCCCCTTGTTTGAGTTTCCCGATTCAATGGGGGGAAGGTTATTTAGTGTTGCTTTCGATGTTGGTGTCTTGCCCAGCAATTATGGTGTTGAAGTGGTTGTCTTGTCAGCGGGCTCCCATCTGTGGGCAGCTTTTTGCTCAGTTTGACCAGATCCATTCTCTGTGGGTTTTGTACCTGACCACCTTGGACTACTTCTTCACTGTAGTTGTAGGGCCGATTTTATATCCGTGATTATTGAGTTTAATGCCTCTGGCAGAGTGCACAGTTTTTCTGCAATCTGGTGGCAGGTGCAGGTGGAGCACCAGGGGCATGAGATGTTTCTGACATTCTTTGTCCTCTCTGCCAGAGAATCGACTTTTCCCTCTATGTTTAGTATTGAGATAGCCAAGGCTTGGATTAAGTCAAATTGGAGTTCTAATTTGTCTGACTGCCATGTCAGAGCTCTTACTGTGGTAGCTAATGTGGTGCTAATGGAAGCTAGTAGTTTGTCCTGTTCTCTGTCGGGATTGGTGTCAGAGGTTTGGTTTTCGAAAAAGCTCGTACTCTGTGTGGGGGTATTATCTAGTTCCACAATTTACTCTGTGATTGGGATTTTCCTTTTTTCCCCACTACTGGGGGAGACCCCATCTATGCCCTGTCCTAGATGTAGGCTCCATTGGTCCTGTTTGTCACTTGCTGAGTTGCCTTGTTCTGATGTGAGGCTGGTGCCTTCTTTTACCCCCCTTGGGTTGTGGATCTGGGCTATCGTGATGATGCTACTGTTTTTACAGCTTGGTTTCGGTGGAGTTTGAGTCTGCAATGGTCTGTCCATGGGGTATGAGGGAGGGTGATCAGTTGTGGAGTGAGTTATGATCTCGCTTCTTTGGCCATTTTCCAGGTCGTTAGGAGACAGATCGATTTCTGCAAGCATAATGTCAGGAGGGCTTCCTGATGGAATTTCTATTACGGAGCAGTTTTCTGACTGCTGCGATGCCTGTCTCGGTCTACATTTGGTTCCTGGAGACGGAGTTATGAGAGATATTATATCTGTCTTGGAAGTTGGTGTTACCCTTGGGCTTCCATTGACTTGCCAATTTGTAGTTGAAGAAGTTATATGTGAGTGGGTAAGCTGAGGAGTTTGCCTATTGAAGTAGTCAACTACTGTTGTTTTCTTCGCTGAGCCTAAAATGCCACCATTATTACTAAAGCTGCCCTATATATGGCCTTGCCGTCCTTTAGTGTGGGTGCTATAAGTGCTGATGTTGGCACCGTCGCCGAGACTACGGTCATGTGCACAAGATGCTTCTTTCATGGGTTGATTTGCGTCAGGAACTGCATCAGAAGCTGCCAAAGTTAGTACTGCTATCTCGTTAGAGTTGTTTTTCTTTTTGTCGCTTTGGGGTTGGAGTGTTTAAAGGTCCTCCTCGATAGCCATAGAGGCATCAGTTGTTTTGTGCAACTTTTTCCCTCAGCCTTGAGTTTGTGGCTTTTGACTCCTTCTTTTTGCCATGGCATTAGCACGTCGCTGATAGAATAGTCTGTGTGGTAGTTTCCACCCCTGAAGGAAATGGTATGCTCTTCTGATTGTGCCCCGCTTTGGAGCCTTTGCAGCCCAGTAGCGGGAGAGTCTCCCCAGAGTGAGCCGGGCTTCAGGCGGAGGCATTTAATCTTACAGTGATCTTGCAGTGGTCTTCTGGTGGTCTTCTCGGACCCCCTGCTTTGTGGGGAAGGAGCTGCCATGCTCCCGCTTTTTTTCCCCTTTCTTTATTTTTTTTTCCCCAAGGAGATGTGCCCCAAGGATGCACAGGGGTGTCTTCTCTGGCTGTCTCTAGCCCTGTGCTTGCGGGTTTATAGGCTTGTAAGTTTGTAAGTCTTTGGTCCGACCTGGGTACGTGGACTGTATTTGCTAGGTGTTGACTGAAGGTTGCTGTTTTATTCTGCCTGGTCGATGCCTGATCAGTGTGAGTTGAGTGGGATAGGCGAGGCAGAGCATATTTTAAAGTAAATAAAACTACTTCTTACCTCTAGAAGCCACAAAACTGAAACAGCATAGTATTGGGTAGAGGGCACCACTAATAATGGAAAGCACCCTGTCTAAAGTGTACTGATCCTGATCTGGCTTCCTATGTGATTACTATCTTGTTTATTTTCTTAAAGTTTTTATTTACTTGTGCATCCTGTCCACCTGTGTATCACTGACAAATAATATGTACTGTAAACAGAGAATTTAGATGCAATGTACCTAGGGTTGCAAATGCTTAGACAACTAGGGGCGATATTTACAAAACAATGTCGGCACATGGTGTTACTCCAAAGTTGGAAACGCTGCACTCTGACATTTTTTAAACACAGGGATGCGCCGTATTTAAAAAAATTCGTGGCACCCTTGCGCTTCTCCTAGTGCTAAAAAAGCTACCTAGCACCAGCGCAGGCACCCTTGCGCCATGTTGCAAGGGTGCCTGCTCTGCAGGGGTGATTGTTCATGTGCAGGAAGGTGTCCCTTCCTGCACATAAACAATCTTTAAAGGCAATTTGCTGTTTCTATGTGTGCTGCAGAATGCAACACATATAGAAAGAGCAAAACACGAGGAGAAATTAATAATTTCTTATTCGTATCACCAATCCTAAGACCATGTTTTACCTGGCCTTAGCTTTTGGCGCTGCCTCATCCATTTAAATATGGGGCAGCATCAAAAAGCAATGGGTGTTTCAGCAAAACGCCCACTGCAACACCCATTGCACACCCCTATCATGCTAGGTGAAGCGTGAAAAGGGGCCTTATTTACAAGGCGGTGTTAAGCCACATTAACTGGCTTAACGCCGCCTTGTAAATAAAGAAAATGGGATATCGCCACCAGAACGTCAGTAAAAGTGACGCTCTGGTGGCAATATCCCCTTGTAGATATGCCTCTAGATGTGTTAGAGCTGTGTTGAATGAATGATAGCGCCAGGAGTTGTTGAATATGTACTGTTGTTGTTGGGTGATTTGTCAGTATGACCTGATCTGGATGCGCTACATAGTCGCCAAGTGCTTAGCCAGCGGTATGGATTAAAGCTGTGTTATATGCATGATAGTGCCAAGATTTGTGTCCAAGGTGTACTGTTGTTATACAGAAATTAGAATAGCTTGACTAGGTTGTGATGCTAAAAAAGCAAATCCTTATCCAGCTCAACAGCTTAAAGTCGTTTTGGTGCACGATGGTGATCAGGGCCAAGCTTCAGAAAGGCTTGAAGTGGAAGAGCACAAAAAGATACAGGAAGTGAGGTAGGAAGAGAAGGATTTTATGGGAAAACTCCTTAGAGTTATGGAAAGCATGTGGCAGTATAGTTGTCACATTACTCATAGAAGTAAGGAAAGGGACTAGTGAGGTGAAGAGGAAGTAATATTGCATACTCTTGGTATTGGATGCTGGATGGAACTGTCCACCTTTTAACTTCCAACCGATCAACTGAACAGCTGCAATGTAGTTATGTGTGTGTTTATGGGGCACAAGCAAACAAAATTCCCAGACTCACAACATCCCAACGGGAGCCTGTCCCACAAGCATAGGGTTACATTGGAAAACAAAGGAAAGCCAGAGGGGGGCAGCTCATCTTCTTCTTTTAGAGGTGGGTGAGCCAACAAATTAACAGGGAGAGCCAAATCAGACCTGAGCCAAGGGGTTGGCTTGGCTCTAAGAGCCCTTGCGCAAGACAAGCCCTGAAAATGTTTGCCATGTAAATCATGCAACAAACATCATGTAAAAATATGAATAATTCTCTTCACAATCCCAAATAATTACTCCTTTGTCATGCGGAAGCGTTTAAGCTTAGCACATCATATTATATCACTGCATTGAGTGGCATTTATTTAACGATCGTTTTTAGACATTAACTAACTTGTGACCCCTCCCTGACTAAAATGCCCTTAGTGAACTAAAAGGTAAGCCAGTTGTCATGTGACCCTGTTTGTTGCTTAGAGTTTTATTATACATACAGCAACATTATAGTCTATTAACTCAAACATGAGAGGTTTTCGTATAGTGCACATCCTGAAGTCATGTATTTGAAGGTGCTCTCATATGTGATAATGAAGAAAAAGGAGGCTCAGTAAATAAAATATTCACCTAGATCACACAATTTGTTCATGCTGGGAAGCCGGGATTGATCCTAGGTTTTTTATTTCACATTGTGCAATTCAGCAACTAGATGGGAATCTCTGTCTCTCTTCTCTATTACTGGTTAATGCTCTGCCTTTAATACTTAGCGCATAGCGTTACAGCGTTTGTGGCAGGCAGAAGCAACAAGAAAACTAAGATTGTTTTGAGCTTGTGGGTCTAAGAAGATCTTGAACTGGGCCACAGCCAGGCATCTGGCTTGAACCTTCAGTGGTTCTCCAACGTCTTGTGGAGCAGAAATATTTGTGGAGCAAGTGACGGCTCCCATCTCACTGAGTCTTGGCTCTGGGGTAATCGGGTATTCTGTATGATGTTTGTCAAATTAACTTGAAAACTTTCTCTAAAATGCCTATTGGACGATTTCGACCCTTAGTGCTAATAACATGCAAATTGCATTTAAGTCTGTTTTAAGACTTCCTTGTATAAGGAGATGGGTTTCAATAGTTTCCTCTCCTTGTTTGCGGGCCTACGTGGTAGTAAGTGCCTGGGAAATCTTTACAAGGCATATTAATTCATAATCTCTGCTGGTTAGCCTGCACCCGGAAAATAGTGAAGTTCCAATGCTATTTGCAAGGCCACCATACAAATAATACATAAACTTGCTATTTAGCCAGTAGATGGGTAAACAGTGAAGTCAATTTTGAATTGCAAAGCTTCCATCTAAATAGTACATCATGTCGACTATTTAGCCAGTGGCTAAGTAAATTGTGAAGTTTCTTTGCAATTTGCATGGCCCCCAGCTAAATCATTCATAATGTGTGCTATTTAGTGAGCAGCCAGATGAAAAGTGAAGTTTCTTTGCTACTTGTGTAACCACTATACAAATTGGTCATAATGTCTGCTATTAAGCTGGTTGCTACTAAATAGTTATTTCTTACTTGAAAGAGTCCCATCTATATAGCACATAATGTCTGTTGTTTATCCGGGGCCAGGTAAGTAGTACATTTTCTTTGCTATTTGCACAGCCTCTGCCCAAAACTTTCATATTATCTGCTATTTAGCGAGCAGCCAGGTGTATAGGGTCCAGATGTGCAGACCAGTTTGTGATTTCCTTATAGCACATTTTTGTGATTCGCTATTAGGAAATCGCAAACAGCTATGGACAACAGTGTGTTTTACACTGTTTGCGATTCCCAATGGGTCGCAAGGGACCTGCCTCCTTATTATTCATAAATCAGGTCGCAATTAGCGAACAATTGGGAATGGCCGACACTCACAGGGATGGTGGCCTGCTAGGGTCAGCAGACCACCATGTCTGTGACTGCTTTTTAGGTCTCGCCTGGCGTTAACAGCGCACATGCGCTGCTCTCGCCATGCGAGGGCTTCTTGGAATCAATACGGTTCCAGAAGTCGTGTCTCTGCTCCGCCCGTAATTTTGATTGGCGTGCGTCGTTTGTCGTCATTCATTATGCCGAACAGAGTTCGTTGATTGGACCGGAGGGTTTTTAGTCCCTCCTGGTTGCCACCCTGTCCAGTTTTAGCCCCGCCCACCTGGACTGGAGGCTTTACTGGCGGCGTGACACTCTCCTCTTTATTACTCGGTGTAGGCACTTTTTTTTGGGAGAAAGCGTGATGTAAACAAGCGTCTGCCGTGTGTTGTGCATTTACTATTCTGTGGCGTTTACGTAATAATAATGGTTATAAGTTTATTGCGGCTTGGGGCTTGTGCCGATACGTACGCATAGAAGTTAAGAACATCTATGCGTATTGGTGCTTCTGCCGATTTGTACGCATTTTTAAAAACACCTACGGGTAGGCAATTGTGACAGCTTTTTTGGGGGGCATTCAATGGTACCGCGCCATTTCTCGCTTGCCCGCTCCCGCTCTTGTTCCCTTTATGAATATCTATCATCTGCTCCGAGCGCGAGTGCTACCCATTGTCCGTGCTGCCTTTGCTCCAGCCCTCTCCCGTTGTCCTTGTTTCCTTGGTGTTTGCGCACTCTTTGCACGGGTTTTCCTGTTTCAGCGCGGTCTGCTCTTCGTTTTCCTGTTTCAGCGCGGTCTGCTCTTCTCCCTGTGCGATCATGTTAATAAAAAAAAGCTGTGCCGCCACCTAGTCGCACCCGCCATTGTTCACCCTCCTCCACATCCATACCCTTCATGTTGCATGCCCACGTTATTTTACTTATTTATTTTCATTAACTGCCTTCCCATGCTCACTCTCCTCCCTGTGCGCCGTGTTCAGCAAAAAAAAACGTGCAGCGGATTACTCGCACGCACCATTGTTAAACACTGAATACCCTTCATGCTACTTGCCCACGTTCTTTTATTTATTTACTTTAATTCAGTGGCTTTTTTCTGCTGTTGTCAGTACGGAGCGGGTGCTTTATTCTTCCTTTCATATTGCTCTTCACACAAATTTCCTGTTTCAATTTATTAGCACAGTGCCACTTCACAGACACCGTGTTCCAGCTTCAAGCAAGCTTCGGGAGTCCACGCCATTTTCATAATTTATTCACGGCATTGCCGCCGCGGCTTCGGCGCGAACTAATCAGCCGCTTGGGACAGCACCCTTTCTGAAAGGCGACTACTTCGGCCTAGCAGATGTGACGTCCATGTCCTTCATAAAATCACCCTATGCAGGCTTCCTTCCTGCCCTTCCTTTAGCCCCCACCAAACTAATAAGGGCCACTCAGCAATCTCCCCGCAACCCACTGCTGCCCTTAGATGGCGATGAACACCCAGTGGCCGGAACATATGCATTGCCTGCGCGGAAAGAACATGCAACAAGCATTAAAAATGCAATAGGTCTCGCCTTTCATTAAGTTAAAGCCATTTGCTTTGCTATACAATACCATTAGCAAAGCAAATGGCTTTAACTTAATCAAAGGCGAGACCTATTGCATTTTCAATGCTTGTTAAATAAAGCAGTTTTTTCAATTTGAAATGCAGTCGGTTTTCCTTTAAAGGAAAACGGGATGCATTAAAAAAAGAAAAATGAAAAGTTTCCTTTTCGTTTGTTAAGAGCAGGCAGTGGTCCGTGGGACCACTGCCTGCTCTTAAAAAAGGTTGGCGCCCACATTCACAAAAGGGAAGGGGTCCCTTGAGGTCCCTTCCCGTTTGCGAATGGGTTACCACCTCCTTCATGGAGTCGGTAAAGTATGAAAGATTTGTGAAGGCATTCCAGTCGCAAAACATTCATACATGCCCCTGCAACTCGTTATTAGGAAAGGATGCCCTTGGCATGCCCCTTCCTAATAGCGACTCGCAAAGCCAATTTGTGATTCAGTAATAGCTTACCGAATCACTAATAGGGCTTTGTACATTTAAAAATGCTTTTTGCAGGTCGCAAATGGCCCGATTCAGCAAATCAGGCTGCTTGGAGCTGATAAAAGCTTTGTACATCTGGCCCATAGTGAACTTTCTTTGTTATTTGTTTAACGGGCAGTCAGATAGTGTATAATGTCTGTTTTTATGCCAGTACCCAGGCAAATAGGAAAACTTCTTTGCTATTTGCATGGCCGCTGAGCAAACAGTACATAATCTCTGCTATTTAGTTAGCAGCCAGGTAGCGAAAAAAGTTTCTTTGCTATTATTGCAAGGCCACCTGCAAAACAGCACATAATCTCTGCCATTTAGCCAGTGGTCGGATAAATAGTGAAGTTTCTTTGCTAGTTGCCTGGCCACCAGCCAAATAGTGTATAAGGCTTGCTATTTAGCCAACGGCAGGGTAAATAGTGATGTTTCTTCGCTATTTGTACACTCACCAGCCAACAGTGCATAATCTCTGCTATTTCTGCAGCAGATGCATAAATTGTTACGTTTCTTCACTATTTGCACTGCCACCAATCAAATAGTAATTAATCTGTCCTATTTATCAGATGGCTGGGAAAACAGCAAATTTCATTATTCACCTTGCAGCTGGCAAATAGCCAGCAACATCTATAAATGGTAACCTGAACTTCCACAAGTGTGAGCACAGGTTGAATAATACACAGATGAGGCCACTTAAGAGAAACTTCACAACAGAAAATGCGATGTGCCCTGTGCCCCTGAGATTGCATGAGAACAGTGGGCCCAATGGGATAGTCCAAACTGTTTGCTCTGTTGACTTGTAATCTGCAGTTTGTTGCTGCTGTAAAATAGTACTTTTGTAAAATCATCAGGTGCGAATTCGCCAGTTGTATACAGTGGTATAGCCTGGGTCCCATGGGCGTTGATGCAAGGATTGAAACTAGGCCCCGGCCAGTATTAAAATACTGCTATAAATGAGGTTCAGTGAGCCCATCACCCACGGATCCCAGTGACACTAATGTAGCTGACATGTCTCCAAATTCCCCATTCTATTCGTCTTTCCTTCTCTCCTCCCTATTCTCCATCCTGCTCTCCTCTCATCTCTTTCACCCCTTCAAAGCTCCCCTCTCTATTCACTTCCTGAGTCTCTCTCCCCCTTTTCTGTCTCTCACTCATCCTCATTTCCTTTCTCCCTTCTCCCCTGACATCCTTATTTCTGGTACCTTTCTCTTCCTTTTCCCTTGCCGACTATGCTCATACTTATCTCCTTTCTCTTTCTTGCTCAATCTTATCTCCTCCCTTTCTGACATTTTCAACGTCCTCTCCCTGCCCTCTCACTCTTTCCTTTTCTTTCATTCCTTTACCCTCTCTTCTGTGTTTCTGCCAGATCCTGCCCCCCCCTGTCGCCCGCCCCACCCCCCTCCGAAGAGTAAACACAGGGACAAGCCTTTGGCATGCATAGATTTTTAAAAATGTCATAACAGACGGCCTCTGAAATCACATCAGCTGGTGCAAAGCAGACTGGGACCCTTTCCGCCTCTGGGCCCCGGTGCCACTGCAACGGCTTCAAGAATGGTAGCCACGCGCCATCTTGTACGTCACAATATCTAGTGACAAACTATCGTTCTACAGGGATGCCAACTACCACTACACTGTCAGTTCAATTCTATCTAGATCAAGGTATGTGCAGATTTACTGTTCTTTTACTCCACATTTACGTCGGTGTTCTGACTCGATACTCCTGCACGAGAATATTAAAAACTCGAGATTGCAGCCCCACACTTCTTTGGCTTCGAAAATCTTACTGAAACAACCTCTCTGGTTACTAAAAAAGTACCTTCGACACGATGAGGCGGGAGTGCTCTGTTTCTTATCTGCTGGCACAAGGTTCCTGGACCTACATTGTGGGAAATGCGCAGCTCTGTGACGCAGGTCAGTTCCACACTTCCAGGGCTTACAATAATCTCTCGTGTTTATGTCACAGGGTGCGTATAAAAATAAACTTGGAACCCGTGTCTGTCCGTTTATTTTTGAGGAATGAAAACAAGAGCGGCAGGAGGCCTGGCGGTGCCGACCCATTCTCTGGCTATTCTTTAGCCGTCAGCACAGTTTACGCGGCCGCAGGATGAATTGCTCGCTGGCCAGCCAGTGTTTACAGTTCGACTGCTCTCACGACGGCATGGGGTGTCACGAAAATGTGACACCGGATGGTAAATATTGGCCCGCGCTGATGGATGTTTATGTCCTCTGCTGGTTTCTAGAGACCGAGGGAAGTATTACAAAATATAAAACATCCCCTCGCAGCTCAGTCAGGAGGGGCTCACTGATTCCAATTGTGCTGTGTTTACCAGGTCCTATTTTTAGGAGTGCGTATGTTGAACTGGAGGGTCTCTCACGAAAGCCCAGCCAGACTTTATGATTCAGGAAAGGAAAGGTTATTCTGGGCTATCTTTCTTTTTTATTCTTATTGTAAGACCTTTAGCTCTGCTAAAATGCGACACCGAGGGAGCTGATAAGTGGATTCTGCGATTTAGCCAAAGGTAACCAGAAGATGTACGAAGATTAGTAATAGCGATTCCCAAATAAAATTGCGATTTTTTTGCGAATCATTATTTGGTAATCGCTATTATTACCAATATACAAAAGTAATATCCGGCCCATTTAGTGATTCGTACTTGGTCACAAATAGACCTCCCTTATGAATATTAATGAGGTAGGTCGCAATTTGTGACCAACTAAGATTCGCTGCCATTACAGGGATGGTGGTCTGCTGGGGTCAGCAGTTGTTAAGAACGGTCCACAGGCAGGAAGTTGCAGTAAAAATAAGTTCTTTATTTAGTACACCAACACTGGCTCCACAGGAGGTGGAGCGCAGGGGACGCGGCTACTCCGTGAGTCATCAGCTGTCAACTGTCAAGGGACAGCAGACAGCTGGTGACTGCAGCAGGAGGTACGGTGTCCACGCAGGGACATTGGAATGCACAGAAAGGTACGGTGTCCACGCAGGGACACAAAGTATGGAACACAACACATCCTCCCCCTTAGGAAAGGAAAGCGAGAAAGAGAGAGAGAGAGGGAGAGAGAGAGAAAGAAAACACAGAACGAGTAAGAGAGGGAGAGAGGAATAACCCAAAACTGTAACAAGCTATTGCAGTCACAACGTGAGAGGCTAGTCACAAATGTAATCCGCTAGTTTAACAGGTGGCAATAGCCTTCTACCAGCCCTACTGGTGCTGACAGGTAGTGGGATGTTATGTGGGGGCGTGGAAGGCAACTGCCTTCTGACTCTTCCCGTGGTGTTGAGATAGGGTAACCCACTCCCAGGTGCAGACGTGGGCTGCGTTATGGTGCTGTGAGCTGTGGTGTTGGAGGCGGAAGGCTCATGGTCAGAATCGTCATCTGACACTCCAAGTGGGACAAAACTGAGTTTGCTGGTAATGTTAAACTCGCTGGAGGGATTAATGGGTGGAGTACCGTTGGAGTTCCTTGAAGTCTGCCTGCAGGCAGAGAGTGCGGAGAAATGCCACACTCTTCCATCGCTCAGAAGAGCGGAATTACAATATATCTTGCGAACTGCTAGAGGTGAGGTGTATCGGTCCTGACCCTTGCCAATGTGCCCACTTCTTTTTACCCTGACAGTATCTCCAACTTTGAGTTCAACAGGTTTACAACCATGCTTGAGATCGTACCTGGCCTTGCAATTTGACTGGACTCACGCTAATCTTTCTCTTACACGGTCAGCTGACCAGTGTATTCTTTTAGCTGCTTTGACCCAACCCACATTGTCCTTGGACAATGGAGTCCTGCCCCGCATGAGTACAAAGGGGCTGTGACCAGTGGTTTCGCTGGGTGTAATGCGATAAGCCCAAAGAGTTTTTAGGATCTCCTGTTTCCAGCATAAGTTGTTGCTGTTGGCCAACTGAACTATGCCTTTTAAGACCCTGTTGAAGCGTTCAACGGCACCGTTGCCCGCAGGATGGTAAACTGAGGTTGTCTTGTGCTCAATCTGGTTTCTTTGCATGTAATTTTTGAATGTGTCAGACATGAATTGTGCCCCATTGTCACTTACTATTTGTTTGGGGAGACCCTCCCGGGTGAATACATCGTCCAAAAATCTGACAATGCTCAACAAATCAGGTTTTTCGACAAACTTGATTTCAGGCCTGTCAGAAGGTGGTTCTGACACTCTGAGACGCCCGGATTTTTCGCTTTTTGAGCCCCTATTCGTGGAGCTTTTACTGTGGGAGAGCCTCATAAGTTGGGACTCACCCACAGTGAACTCATGATGAAAGAGACTGCATGTGGATTTTACTGGTGTCCCCCTAGTTTGACTAGGCCGCTGTGCAGCAGCTGGAGTAAGGGGCACCGGGCTGGTTACATGCAGACATGTGTACATGCGGGTGCACACGTGTACGGGCTGCACAGGGGAGATTCCTGGCGTGCGCAGCCCAGGAGCAGATACAAAGTGAATGGTGTGGCAGGACTTATGCAGAATTGGGTGGTGACATGGAATAGGCTTTATACAGTGGGAAGAAACATGCCAGGGAAAGTCAGTGTGCTTGACAATGTTTATTCCATTATTCTCTTATGAGGATAGGAAGCACATGGGCTAGTTTTACTTTCCTAGGGCCTACAAATTCCAGACACGCACCAAAGTCCACTGTAACCTATGTGAGAAGAAGTATTCTGCAGAGTCCAAAGTCATATTTGTACTGCCTTTGGGTCATCCAGAAATGTTATATTTCTCTGAGTCAGCTCATAACCAGGGCCTGGCTGGGGGCTGACCCCAGCAGGCTGGATTAATGACCTTTCTTCCAAGAGCGAAGACCTCCTCTCCACGAAGAGAAGATGGGTGGAGCTACAGGCTAATCCATCAGCAGCTGTCACCTGGTGCCAGGCACCCAGCTGCACAAGGGAGAAGGCAGCTCTGGGGGGAAGGGGCTTTCAGAGACCATGCGGCAGGAGACCCTGGACGACGCCATCTTGAACCAACCCAGAGGCCTGGGCAGGAAGGAGGGGGCAGGGGCAGAGAAGTGATGTGTCGCTATGTGATAAGGCCAACAGAGTCTTCCTGCCAGCCCCCTCCCCAATTCTTTAAAAGTGTTTGCACAGGAAGAGAAGCTCTCTCTGGGGTGTGGTCTGCTGAGGCAGAGGGTGCTGGAGCCTGGTGCAATGGGCAGTTGAAAGGAGGAACCCCCTGACTGTACCAGAATCCTGAACAGCGCCAGGAGAAGAGTCCAGGACCAGTGCGCAGACGCAGGGGCCTCTGCGCAGGGAGAAGAGAGGCCCAGGAGGAGAGCCAGGCGAAAGGCTGGTGCAGGGAGTCAGTGAAGACAGCTCCCTGCTGAATGCCCCCTCCTTGAGACCAGGAGGGTGAAGGAAAGTGCTCCCAGTAGCTGAGGTGCGCCGCAAGGAGCAAGAAGAGGCCAGAATCACGAAGATCGCTCCCCTGGGGGCTGAGAAATGCCCCCCAGAAGGTAGGCGACCTTTGACCTCTGGCAGACCGACGACGAAGCACGTCGGGCTCCGCCGCCGGTCTTGGATATGCCCCCGGGGTGGGTCAGGTCCCGGGGGCTGCCCCCACAAGAAGAAAAGTCGGGGAGCACCGTCGCGGTCCCCATGAAAAATGCCCCCTGTGGGGTGCCAAGAGCCCACCCTGGCCCCCGCCGAAACTGGAGACAGGGGAGCGCCGTCGCACCCCCCTGGGAATGGGGAGAGGGGCCAGGGATCCCAACTCCGGGCCCCGCCGAAGCCGGGGAGCGCCGTCGCGCTCCCCGTGAAAATGCCGGTGCAGTGAGGATGGGGCTGAAATGGAGGGGGGCGCGCCATCGCGCAACCCCCCTCGCGGCGGGAGGAAAAGCTGGGGAGCTGGGCCAGCGGGGTGCCAGGAGCCCACCCTGGCCCCCGACGAGAAGGTGGAAGTCGGGGGGGCTCGTCGCGTCCCCCCGTGAAGGCGGTCCAGGGGCCCGGGACCCCATCTCCAGGCCCCGAAGAGAAGGGAGCGCAAGTCGGGGGGGGGCGCCGTCGCGTCCCCCCGTGAAGATTCGCTGGGGGCCCGGGATCCCAACTCCGGGCCCGACGCGGCTGGGAGAAGGCGGGGGAGTGCCGTGACACTTCCCCGAGGTCCGGAAGGACTGGCCGGATTCCCCTTGTCTGCCCGCCGGAGCGGGCAGACCAGAATGGAGGAGCCGGCTCCCGCGGCAGCACGCGAGGGTGCTGGCCGTTCGGGAAGCCGGCGGGGGCAGCCGGAGGTGGGCTCCCTGGGCTGCCCTCCAATGTGAAGGCATGCGGGGGTCCCGGGTGGGACCGGGACCCCGAGAGGACAAAGTAGAGGTCCCAGGGGCCCGGGTGGGACCGGGCCCCCGAAAATAAGCAAATTGGCCGGGGGTGGGCTCCCCGAGCCGTACCACTCACCTGGGGGTCCGGGTGGGACCGGACCCTCCAACACAGCACCGACGCAGCCGGAGGCCCACATCGCGGCTCTCCCCGGAGCAGCGGGAGAGCCGCTGCTCTAATATGCAAAAGTGCCCATAATGCCTTGCAGGCCTGGACCGTCCTGCAAGGGAAAAACAGCGTTTCCTCTGCTTGTGGTGGCCCCAGGAGAACGGGGTCACCACCACATGTGTGCAAAGAGACAGGGGGAGCTGCAGGAGCAACGCAGTCTCCCCCAGCACGAAAATGGATGTCCCCCCCTAAGTCTCATGGGGACTTGAAAAGAATAACCCCTCAAGGGCTCAGCCAGCATTTTAACACCTCCTAGGCTGGAATTTTGGTTCTACAGCTGGGGGTGTTTTGTGTGAGTTCACCAAGTGATGAAGGGCTGAGTTGGGGATGTCTGGAGAAAGGTATCCCCTGGAGGTGAAGAGGTGTAATTGCACCAGAACTGCATTTACTAAGGTTATTTATTTAAGAGGGCCTGGAAGTCACATGTGTAATGTGGAGTACCTGTGTAAGGTGATGTCATAAGCCAAATGGGGTTATGTTGCTCGACATTCCTGCTAGGGTGTCAGGGCTGTATATGCTTAATCCTGTGAGTTCATCTGTGATGCCTTTAGGGGCTGTAATTGCAATGCATTCTAATGATCCACAAATGTGATGAGTACCGTCATTCTAATGTGATGCTTAAACATGTATTCTTGCTGCTGTGCTTAGGTGAAGAACCCAGACTGTTAGCCCTTAAGATGTAGAGGTGTATACTTCACGGTCAGTAGGAAATGCTCAGTCAGGATTATGTGTCACCAGGGCAGGTGTGCCTATTATAAATGCTTGTTGAGGTAATGGGGTGGGTCGCCACTGGAATGGTGCCAGTGCGCAGGACCCTCGCTCCAGGTTATGTTCAACTAACTGCATTAGGGGGCAAGATGATGTGCATACACGGGAGTGGTGGTACTAGACCCCACCCCCCTGCGGGAGGGGTGGAGATGTTATGCAAGGTCACAAAGTAATTCCAACAGCTTATGTATATTTGTAAATTGGTGCATAGTATTGAGTAGTGTGTGTGTTTAATAAATGTACTCTTACTTTTATAAAGCAAAGTACAGACTGGACAATCAATTATTGAGTGTTATTTCTGCGCACCTGTAATGGCGATTTCTAGCCCACACCACCTCCCTTGAGTAAGCCTCAGACTGCTCTGCAACGCTACCCTCTGAGAGTCAGGCGCTACAATTGGGTGTTTGGTTCCCAGTGAAGGACAAATGTAGTCATGTTATTTGTGCAGGCCTCACAGATACTGCCTCGTTTTCCAACAAGGCCACTTGGTAAAATGGTCAATGATGACTATTATGTACCACTGCTCCATACGTTCTTGTATGGGGCCCATGATGTCTATGCCTATCCTCTCCCATGGCATGGAGGGACTGGGAATGGGGTGCAGTGGTGGTCTGAAAGTAACCTGTGTTTTATCAGAGTTGAGGCAAAGAGTACAATCCCTGCCCATCCTTTCAACTGCTAAACTAATGCCTGGCCACCAGTAGCTGTTTTTTACCCTGCATTTGGTTTTTCCTATGCCTAAATGTCCTTCATGACACAAATTTAGTAATCTCATCCTAAGGCTACTGGGTGGTACAACTCTTCCTCCCCTCATCAACAGCCCATCTTCGTGGGATAGCTCATTTTTTACTTCGCAGAAGTGTCGCAGTGTGTCAGGTAATTTATTCTTGCATGACCACCCATCGGTTAACATTTTTATTACTTGGCATAAAACTGTGTCTTTAGTTTGTTCAGATAACCATTCCTCCTTTGAGATACCATTAGCTTCTTCAAGTACTTTGGCTTTGCAAGATTCTTCGACTTCGGACATATTGTCTTTGTCAGTAAGTTCAACAGGCATTCTGCTCAAAAAGTCTGCCACAACATTCTTGACCCCAGGAACATATTGAATGTTGTACACAGGGGCGGTGCGTCCATTGGGGCGTTGGGGCGTAGCCCCCCCGCCCGCAGCTCCCTCTGCGTCTTTGAACCTAAGGTTCAAAGACGCCGAGGGAGAACTGACAATAATGTCAGTCAGCATGACGTCGGACCGCCCACCCCCTTCAGAGTCTGAAGGGGGTGGGCGGTCCTGCGTCATGTTGACTGACATGATTGTGAGAGGGACCAGGGGCAGCAGGCAGCACTGCAGCACAAGTGCGCATGAGTGGGCAAGGGCACCGAGTTTCGCGCCGTGCCCAGTCATGCGCACTTGTGTGTGCACTGGCTAGCGCATGCCCATTAGGAGAGCGAGGGTTGAGCAAAGGCTCAAACCTCGGTCTCCTAATGGGCAGGCGGGCGAGAGGTAACCGTAGCCTTAAGCCAATCCTGGCGCTGCCAGCAGCGCCAGGATTGGCTGAGAGGGGCTATGCGCAAACGGAGTCGGACCCGAGGCGGCGCGGACGGCGGACCTGCTCAGCTCAGGTAGGATTTTCTTTTTTTTTTAAATGATCCCCCGGGCCCCCGGCACCACCCCTCCCCCCACCCCCTCCCCGCGCGCGAGCCGCGTTGATTATGCTAACGGTTGTGAAGTTATGTCGTGAATCTTAAGTGAAGAGGGGACAACGGAGAGCATGCAATGTGTTCAATGTGTTGCACGTTACCACCTGTGTGTGCTAATTTCGCGTTTGGGCCTTTTGACCAACCCTCGGTTTTCTGAGTCAACTAATTAAGCTCATGTTGCCTTGCATTCCCTGTGACAATATCTATGAATGTGCCACGCGTTTTCTACTGGCTGGCTGTATGGTAATTGCATTATAAGGCAACTGCAGAAAGTATAGACCCGGCCGTTGGGGATCCAGGTGCCCGCCCGCGTTGGGATGTTTAACAAATGCACTGGGGGCCCGGCATGCGTGTCTGATGGGTCAGACTGGTCAGCTCCATGGCTGTTGGAATACCGCCAGTGTTGCGGGCTCTACCCGTACGGTGTAATTTTACTGGCAGAAGGTTTGAAAGAGGGAGATTTAACTCACCGGAGGGCGGTCAGCAGGTGGAAGTTGCCTCCTTAGCAGAGACTCGGGAGAGCAGATGCAGACTGGGGGCCTGGCAGATCACTTGGAAGATTTGTAATTTTATTAATACTGCCTATGTTTGTTCATATGCTGTGGTGTTGCCCTATCAGCAGAATGCGGTTAAAACAGTCTGATGGCAACGCTCAAGGCTATTGAATAG
The DNA here is from genome assembly GCA_963921515.1 of Calotriton arnoldi. Taxonomy (NCBI): domain Eukaryota; kingdom Metazoa; phylum Chordata; class Amphibia; order Caudata; family Salamandridae; genus Calotriton; species Calotriton arnoldi. The sequence continues at coordinate 921,480 of CAWUFW010005332.1, forward strand.
GGGTCTTCCGGGGATCGCTTTGGTTTCCCGCAGGCAGCAGACTGTGACCATTACAGACTTTGGGCTAATTGATTACGGGAATCTAATTGAGTTTTGGGGGTAACGTAATGAATTTCGACCATATATTTTGTGTATGTTATACATGCGTGAAGGCACATTCTGATATTGGACAAATAAGGGAACATATGGTGACGTAATGCAGCTGATTGACGCTATACTTACAATGTTTATTCTTTCACGCATAACATGTCCTACAATATGTTCTTCCGAGTGTTGGGTGTGAACATCTCAGTTCAGAGTATACCGGTTTAAGATAGTTGCATGTCTAAGTGACTTTCAAGGTATGCTGTTCGCAAATTGGAAGCAAGCACTTATGGGTGTGATTTAAAGACATATTTGTACTGATTTTCAAAGAACAGCGGGATGTAAACCGGTCAAACAATAAATAAACCTAATATTCAAAATATGAGATATACTTGTTTCTTTACGCGAGAGTTAAAATGAAAGTGTACCTCTTCTTTACGTTACACGTGGATAAACGAGGAAAAGTTGCCGAAGAGTTTTAGCGTCCCCTACTACACCCCCAGTCCACTCCCCCTTCCGGGCCCCACCAAGCAGTGCTAATAGAAAGTACAGTTACAGTATTTCTTCTAAGAGCCGTGAGGGCCCCAGCCTCGTGCCCCGGTGCCTGTCTTTCGCCACAGAAGCAAGTTTGAGGCAACACATGTAATACAACTTTGCTTGAAGTTGGGATCGAAGGGTGCCTGGCTTTCGAAGAAGGCAGTCATATATCAGATTTAGCCATTGTTTACAGAGGTTTGTTTACACATTTTGGGGTTAGAATCACTCTACTAGTCACATAAAGTTCGCCTGATCTCCCTTTTTTTTAGTTTTTCTGTCCATATAATAAGTGCCTTTAGTTTAACATGTTGGGAAAACTCTGCACTTAAAGTGCGCATTTCTCTCCCGGGCTGCTTGGAGTGTACTTTATTGGACTAAAATCTTATAAAACTCTTAATTTTTCCTGTGCCTACAAAAGCCACCAGCGCGTGCAGAATTATCATTCACGCTGGCATAGGCTCCATCCGATAGCCTCTCTCTTTATTTGTATCTCAATTCTTTTTTCTTTTTTTTAAAAATAAGACAAATAGTGACCAGTAGCCAAATACCATCGCAGAAACATAAAGCACTGATGATACATAAAAGTAACTTATGGTAGCCTCTCTAAATGGGGATCTTTCGCAGAAGGAAGTGGGTGCATTTTAATGTGCTCATTTGCTTGAATTGTACACATAAAAGTATTTTTTTTAGCAAACTGTGTTACTCTAAATTAGAGAACACTGTTACGGATGTTCCTTCCGGCCCTTCCTTCCTTCAAAACGGGGTTAAAACGAGCCCCGCACAGCCCTAAAGCCTCATTTCAGGAATATAGGAACTTGGAGCGCGCGCCGTCGAGTTCCCTTTTCTCTTCCCCGTGCCAGCCTTACTGTACATCCTCACTGTACGTGTACAGTCATTTTGAGCTGCAGAAAAAGGAACATCCTAGATCGGTCTGGTTGGCTGCATGCGGGACGCATTGAAACGAAACCTAGAGGCGAAGTGACACCTGTGATTGCAGAGGGGAGCAGGGCGGGTCTCAGAAGGCATGGAATATTGTTCAACTGCTCTGGCGAGCAGATTGGGACAGCTCGAGTCCAAAAGTTAACTGCAACATCGGAGTGGCTCGATGGTTGGTTGGGTAGTGCCAGGAGGGTGGCTCTCCCCGGGTTTAGTGTTGGGCATTCACAAACATCGACGTTCTGAACCTCAGTGCATTACTCGAAGGTGGTGGGTCAGTCTTTGGGAGACTCTAAAGAGTTCGCAAGCCAAGATGGTGCACCAAACTGCTTCTAACCGGAATGTTTCGGCTAGAACTCATATCTCTTTCAACCTACACAGTAGAACCGTCCAACTGAGATAGGACTTATTTTGGTGCTAGTTAGACTCTGGCACAGCTGCTGCTTTCCTTTTTGATGTTCAATTGCTTATTTCTGTGGCATTCCAATTCCTTTTCCAGTGTGGGTAGAATGTTTGCGTGCTCCAGGGTTAATCTCAAGGTGAGTATGCACGCTTCCTATTTTGGCTGTTTTAACTGTGAACATCATTGTAATTTGCTCTTTTGTTTCCTTGCACTTTAATATTGGACAGTGGGGGCTGGTGATCTTTGAAATAGTTGGGGAGTAATACATGCCCCAAATTTGTCATGGGTCCCTCTACATGCACCCTTATGCCAGGAATTACCTAAAATATGTCAGTGCCGTAATTTTGCCAATGCTGCCATCTAGACAGCATGAGTGACACAGAAGTAAAAATTACCGTGTCAGGGCCAGCCTTTTGTCATTGTTTCCAGCTCCCAACCTCCCAAATACCTTGGTTGTCCACCCTTATGCCAAGTATTTCCTCCAATATGGCCACATCAGCATTTTGCTACAAATGCAATATATATGCCAAATAGTTATCTCCAGTATGCTAGTCCCAGCATTTTGCCACGGGTGTCCCATATACTAAGTAGTACCTATAGAAACGCCTCTCTACCACCACCCAGTATCCAGTGTCCAGTATACAGCTCACTTTAATCTGCTGTTATTGAAATTGGCAGCCATATCTCCAGTTTTCTCTCGTGACGACCCTTGACGGCGCTTTAAGCCGCTCCACAGACACCCTTTATTAATGTAATAACTGCACTTTCACAATTGCTTTATTAACCTTCTTGCTTCTCAAATTTGCTTGAAAATGCACCATTTACACACTCTTTTTTTCAAAATTTTCTCAGGGGGAACTCCCCCGAACCCTCGTTTAGGCACGCTCGCTGCGCTCGCTCGCCACGGTGCACTCCGACAAAGTTTACGCCCCACCACTTTCAAATGTCACCAGCCACCACTGGTTGTACATGTAATCAAACAAGCGCACTGATAACCTAGCAAGTCTTGGTGAAGCTGCATATAACCCCTTCGTGGTGAAAACTTTGGTTAGGGGCTTATGGTCGGTGCATATGGTGACTCTGCTGCCCCAAACAAATTGTCTAAAATGTTCCAAGGGCCAGACACACGCTAGTGCTTCACGGTCTATGACTGAGAATTTTTCCTCAGCAGGGGTCAAGAAGCGTGAAGCAAAAGCTATAGTATATTTCATACCTTTGGTATCCCTTTGGGTAAGTACTGCGCCCAAACCTTTCGAACTTGCGTCTGTAGTGACAATGTTCTCCTATAATGGGTCGAAACCTTGTAGGGGTAAGGCAGAGCACATTTCTTTTTTTAGGGCATTGAAAGCCTGTTGACATACTTCTGTCCATTCATACTTGTTATTCATCTTGAGTAGCTGCCGCAACACATAAGTCTTGCACGAAAAGTTTTTGATGAACTTTGCGTAAAATTCTACTAGCCCCAAGAAGGACCTCAGTTCATCCTTGCTATTGAGCACAGGAGCATCTTTTATAGCTTGCAGAAGTTCTCTTTTGGGGCTGATTCCTTCGCCAGTGATCTCATGCCCGAGATAGCTTACAGAATTGCATGCAAACTTGCATTTAGGATGCTCGGCAGTCAACCCCTTATCATTTAGAATTTCCAACACTTGGATGACTTTATTGTCATGTTCTTCCCTAGACTTGCCCATCACGAGGATGTCGTCCTGGAACAATAGTATGCCTGGCACTCCCTTAAAGATGTTAAACATAAGTCTCTGGAACATCGCGGCAGCAGAAGCCAGCCCAAAGGGTACCCTGGTAAACCGGAAGCACCCAAAAGGCGTGATGAAGGTGGTTAGTTTCTTGCTGTCACGATGTAGAGGCACCTGATGGTAGGCCGACTTCAAATCAATTGTGGAGAACCACTTAATCCCCTTAGTAGTAGCAAGCATTTCGTTTATTTTAGGTGGTGGAAAACGTTCGACAACTATATTTTCGTTGAGGTCACGCAGGTCCACACACAACCTAAGTTTGCCATTGGGTCGTTTGACAACGACCAAAGGCGCCACCCACTCTGAAGCATCTACATGTTCGATGATGCTGTCCACTAGGAGTTTGTCCAGTTGCGCCTTCACCTCATCCTTAATGGAGAACGGCAGATTTCTCGCTTTATGTACAACGGGGTTGGCAAACGGTTTGACTTTGATTCTGTGTTGGTACCCTTTAAGTTCCCCCACTTCACCACTGAAGACTTTAGGGTATTTGTTCAACAACTTTTGTGCATAGTCATCATTGCTAGAAACAACTAATACGGGGTCAGGTCTGCTGGGGTAGAGTATAATTCCCAGATTACCTTGGTCCATCCATCCGAGTACTGAGGAACCAACTTTGGACACATATAGTTTTCCTGTTGACTCCCTGCCCTTGAACGTGAAGTTAAGCTTCCTGAATCCGCATACTTCAATGGGGTCTCCCGTAAATGACCTGATGGTAATGTCAGACTTATCCAGTTGCTCACCTATGCTAGGTTTGAATTTCTCTTCCCAGACTTTACTGTTGACAATGGTGTATGGGGACCCTGAGTCAGCAACTATATTTATGTCAACACCACCAATCGTCATGTTACAAACTGGTTTCTTAGTTTTGCATGTGTTTGCTTCACTGACCTCAACTACCTGCTCATCGTCTATGTTTAGCACAAACATGTTGACATCGTCTTCATCAGACATGTCTTGGTAGGTTGCTTCTTCCACATCGACTAGTTTGACTGAACGTGTGTTTCTTTTCCGGCAAGACTTGAGGAAGTGCCCGATGACTCCACAAAATGAGCACTTTACTCCACGAGCAGGACATTTCATGTCATCTGCCATATGAGACGTGTTTCCACACCTGTAGCAACGTCTTTTGTTGCTAGACTGATTTTTGTAGAATGTAGGTTTGGAACTTTTTTTGTTCCAGGTTTGTTTAGGGTTGTGTTAGTATTCAGTTACCTTAGTAACTGTGTCTCCCTCTTTTTTCTCCTTGTTCTCCAAAAGAACTGCCTTAGCACAGCGACCAGTAAGCTCTGCTTTCCTTGCTATGTCTAAGATATTTTGTAGAGGGTATTCCCCCTTGGCCCATAGACTGTCCTGGATGTTGGAATTAGACCCTTGCATAACTATCTGGTCTCCAATAAATTCATCATGTAATCCACCAAAGCGGCAATTGATGGCTAGGTTTTTTAATGCAGAAAAAAAGTCATCGATAGATTCTTCCTTCCCCTGTTTTCTAAGGAAGAACTTATACCTATCTACACCCACGCAAACAGTAGGTTTGTAATAGGTGTTGAGGTCATCTATGGCATTCATGAAAACGTCACCCTCATTTTCGGCTCTCACTTTTTTGTTTATTGCATTGTACACTTTAATTCCTCCTGCGCCGAGACTGTGCAGTAGCAATTTGTATTTTTTCTCTGCCTTTAACTCCTCTTCATCCTCTAATGTGGAAATATAATTTATAAAGTACTCTCTCCACTCTTCCCACTTAAGTGATGGTTCACCTCCTGCTGGCAAGAAAGATTCCCGAGGTGAGAGGTTCCATACATACCCGGAAGCCATGACTAATGTGAGGTATGTTTTATTTTTAAATTAATAATTCACAAGAGAGACTGGTTGTGTTTTTCGTATGGAGTGGTGGCATTAGACTAGAACTTGTAGAAAGATGTTAATTTAGTTGTTCTTAATCAACGATTGTAAAAGTCTTCCGTTTCCTGTGCAAGTTCAACTAAATTATTATTATTATTTTTTACGTGTTTAAAAAGCTACACGTTATGTAGTTTTAAAACAAATTGCACATGCAGAAGGCACCGTACCTTGAGTCTTTGAAATTCAGATTGCAGATAGTGCGGGAGCTAGTTGACGTGGGCTCCGTATGCGCGAACTCCCGCTGCTTGCTCAGTCAGAAATGATGAATTAAAGATGGCGCCACGCATGCGTGCTTGTGCGTCAGAGCTAAAGCTAGAGCGTTGATTTATTAGCTTGAAGATGGCTGCGGCATGTCGGCGTGATTGCGTGAAGACGAGTCTTGCGCGTCACTTCAGCTGAAGATGACGTAGACAGTCAGCTGGCAGTTGCTTGAAGACGTTGGAAGTCCGTTCAACTGACTTTCGTAGAAACCGTTGGTACAGTACATGCACATGTAGATTTATCACTGGTTCTGTGGTAAACTGATGATGCTGTAGATTCAGGCTGTAGAAATTGCGCAGTCAGTCTGTTTCCATGCCATTCGTATTTTTTCACATAAGTAGTTTTAAAGTTGAATCCCTAAGCAATGCACACTCCAATTCGTACATTCCTTTCAAGCTGCTTCTCTGCACCTTATGAGTTCCTCAGTAGCATAGGTTTTTCAGCAACTGATACACACAATGTTAGCAGTGCTTTCTTTTAAATAGTCCAATGCATTCCGTATTCGTCTTGTAATATTAGCTGACTGACCTGTATTTATTCTTCTTTCCTTTTATCGTTTAAGAGTTGACACACGTACTTTGATTTAAGTTCCTTGTGAAAGTGGCGTATGCTTGTTTCTTCTTGTTTATTTTTCTTTTAGTTGTAATGTAGTTATTGTAGTCACGGTGTAGCCGATTTTTCTAATTTTCTGTAGCGACATATTAAGGTGGGTTCTCGTGTTGGTGCTCGTCGCCAAAATCTGTTCAGAACGGTCCACAGGCAGGAAGTTGGAGTAAAAATAAGTTCTTTATTTAGTACACCAACACTGGCTCCACAGGAGGTGGAGCGCAGGGGACGCGGCTACTCCGTGAGTCATCAGCTGTCAACTGTCAAGGGACAGCAGACAGCTGGTGACAGCAGCAGGAGGTACGGTGTCCACGCAGGGACATTGGAATGCACAGAAAGGTACGGTGTCCACGCAGGGACACAAAGTATGGAACACAACAGAATCATTATTTGGTAATCGCTATTATTACCAATATGCAAAAGTAATATCCGGCCCATTTAGTGATTCGTAGTTGGTCACAAATAGACCTCCCTTATGAATATTAATGAGGTAGGTCGCATTTGTGACCAACTAAGATTCGCTGCCATTACAGGGATGGTGGCCTGCTGGGGTCAGCTGTCCACCATGTCTGTGGTTGCTTTTAAATAAAGCAATATTTAAAAAAAAAAAACCTTTAAAAATAAAAGATGAAAAGATTCATTTTCATTTTGTAAGAGCAGGCAGTGGTCCGTGGACCACTGTCTGCTCCTAAAAAATATTTTTTTAAGCATTCTCAAAGTGAAAGAGTCCCAAGGGGACCACTTCCTATTTGCAAATTGGTTACCACCAGCTTTGAGTTGGCGGTACAGTGCAAATGTTTTGTAACCGCATTTCAGTCGTAAAACATTCAAACATCCCACTCTGATTCGGTATTTGGAAGGGACATCCTAAAAGCCCCTTATAAATATCGAATCTGTATGTATTTGCAATTTCAAACTGCAATTCGGTAACGTTACTGATTCGCAATTTGGGACTATTACCAGTACTTAATGTGAGCCGGTGCTTTCCGGTGCTCCGCACCAGCACCTAATCCTTGGCACCGGTGCTTATAGCACTAGTTAAGGACACACTTAGAAGGCACGTTATGTTCCCCAGACTCACAGGATGTTGAGCCACGCCGAGACTCGAACCGGGTTCTCCAGCTCTGAAATCGGCAGCTGTACCCATTAGGGCAAGTCCTCTCCAGTTTAATAAGTGCCGGGGCTCTAGTCAGGAGGCAGTTTGCCCCAGCACATTTCTCCTGTTAGCGCTGCCTCCTGAGGAGAGACCAGGCACTTTTTATTTTGCAAATTAACCACTGACTAATACACACCAAAATACATTTTTGCAGTTGGAAACTGCCCGATTCTGTGAATCGTGCCGTTTGCAACTGCAGTAATGCTTCGTACATCTAGCCCCTAGAGCCGGCCACGCAGACAGGGTTTACTCTGATAGTAAACAGGGCCATGGGTTCCTTCCTGTTCCACATGTCCCACATGTCCGTCTGGCCCCTTCTGGCCCAACCAGGCCTGTAGGCAGGAGTCTGTATTTTTTGTTGTGGGGGGAATGGGCAGGCCCCCAGTAGTGACTACAACATATATGGAGATGGGATGGATCTTAACATCTGGAAAATATTTGAAAAACTGTTGCAATATGCCATGATTTAAAATCACACTGTGAATTGACTTTTCTTTGTTTTGAATACTATTATTGCTTGTTCCTGAAGAAGTGTTATATATACATGTTTTTAAAACTGATTGATAGCTACGGGGAGTTGGGGTTTTCCTTAAATGACGTCTAGGGAAGTTAAGGCTACGGTTGGGTACAAAGAACATTATGCAGCCACCTTGTTCAAAACCTTCTGCAATGTAGAAACAACTGTACTGCGGTGTGTGAGTAGAGATGGGGCATATTGGGGTTGGAAATCTCCCCCAAACTATTATTGTAAAGGTTGCTACAAATGACTCAATTCAAAGCAAAAACTGTATTGCAACACTCAAAACACGCCAGGATTAATAGATGTCTATTCTTATCCAACTCACTGGCACCATGTTATCGACCTGGGAAAGATGACATGTTGAGTGAAACCAAGAGGGTTTGAAACTGCCAAATGGATCAGTACTAATATCCAGAGCAATAGTCAGTGACAGGTGGTAAACTTTGATATTTTCATAAATAACTTCTTTAAACTGGACTTAGAGAGATAAGCCAGCAAACCTGATTTCTTTTATGGGTATTTGGTGGTGAGGAGGAGGATTATACAGAGTTGGTATAAAATATAGCCAAAGGAGCTCTTATCAGTACAATTTCAACATCAGTAGGCAGGGGTTTGAAAGGGACAACAATAAAATATCTTATTTTCCAGTGAAGTCTCACTCCACTGGGATGTTGGGGGTTCACCTTGAAAGCCTTGAGATAAGTGTAGCAAAATCAAAAGTTATGTCAAATCTCAAAATCACCAGCCATCGACAACAGAGATACACAAATTTTACAGTGTCGTGCAGGACTGATGTGCTCAAATAGACAGAGCTTTCAGGATCAGATATCAGAGTAATCGCATCATGCAACATGATTTTAATAGGATTAATTTAAATTAATTGAATTAAAAAAATAAAGTTGCATTTAATCTTACAAAAGTTTATTAAAATATTCAATAACAATAAGATATGCACCTTAAAAAGGAACAATTTGGCCTCAGGACTCTATGGTCCAGTCGAAGGCTTTGCTGAAACGCGTCAGCTATGTTTTACACTTAATAAAATCATGGATTATTAAAATTTTGGGACTGCTATGCCACATCTTTTCTACACCATATAGCCGAATTGCCAAATGGAAGTATGGTGAGCTGGGAAAGTGACTAGTAAAAGGAACAAGCATTTGCAATGCAATCGGTCTCGCCTTTGTGACCCTTATATATACTTACCTGTGCAGCATATTATTGTGGGTACAGCAACATTTACTGTTCTTGGGTGCACAAAGCAGGGAAAGGGTGCAGTACCACACGCACCCCATCCTGTGATTCTGGATAAATCACTTAATCCCCCTGTGCCCGCAAAATAAAGGTGACCTTGTGTAATGCAACTGGTGCGCATATATAGTGCTCCAAAAACCTTGGGGCGAGTTTGTGCTATATTTTAAAAAAACTGCAAAAAATTATAATGTATGAGGTATTTATACAAATTGCTGCCCACTATTTCTTTTTGTCTTCATTTCATTTACTCACGTTTACATATTGGGTGTAGAACACAACCCTTTGGCATTTTATAGTTGTTTACTGTCCACTGACCAGCTGACGAAAGCGGTCCAAGCAAGTGAAAGGTGTTTGTGATTGTTAAACGTCTTTGAGAGATGGCTGTCTTAGGCTGACAACAATATAGTAAATAAAATACACAATTTTTTTTCGACTGTAACTGTGTTTTTATGTTTTGCTTGTTACACACTAATCTAAAAAGTGGTAATCCTCAATCTACACCCCAAATCTGAGAACTGAGCCATCTCGTACAGAAGATGCCAGGCCCTAAAGTGCAGGGAAGAGAACCACACTCCATATTGTGAAAACACAGTTCACTAGAAGCTAAAATCAAATACCCGAGCAGTGCACTCTCTCGTGTGGACACCCTGCACGCCCCAGAGTGATGGTAACAGTATAATTCAGCAATAATCAACAAATGGGGGTGAACTGCCATTAAAAAATGCCTGGGCTGGGACTAAGTTTAAGTCTGTGACACTGCAGAAGGCGTTCTGTATTATAAGGACTTTATGGACGGGTATTGCCCCCCACCTAGTGGTGATCACTGCCATTAAAAACCAGCTGGCCCGTCCTGTGGCATTGCCAGACTGCCCAAAATGCCAGCCTGGCACTGGTGATTGCTAACTACAACAGGCTCAACACTGGTAGTTTTCAGTAAGGCCACAACAGTGGTAAAAAGCAATTCATCCAGATGGGGTTAACCACCTCCGTTCGCTTTCACTTTTCCACTCAAGGCTACAAAGGAGACGATCTCTCCATAAAGACACCTGTGCACCCCCCAATCTGAACAAAAGTGAGATGAAAGACCTATGTGCCCTCATATATGCCCTTAACCCCAACAGTACAAAAAAGAGGCGGTGCACCCTCTCATCCCCCTCCCTTAAAAAAATCCCCCCACACTCCCATTGAGTCAGAAATGTCAGAAGTCGGCCCTTTACTGGCTATAATGGCAGAGTCAGATGTGAGGGCACGGCGGGACTCCCGTCGATCTCCGTGTACGCTCGGGTCTCTGGGTACCCACAGCAGCCGCCCTCTGGCACACAGGGACTGGGTACACACAGCACCGCACACTGGCACACGGGGATTCAGGTGGACGGGAGGGCGGAGGAGACACCCAGGCTTCCGATCCCAGGGCACAGGGGAGACTGGGTGTCACAGCGGGGCTTGAGGGGAGTCATGGTGGTGACTCTCGGTGCTAAGGGGGGTTCGGAAGAGGGCACAGTGCAAGTGGCTTCATATGACATTATTCAGCATGTTCTCGGATTCCAGGGCACACCTAGCCAGGGGGCTTACCCACGTAGGACACAGAGTACCAGGGCAGGTTTCAGGTCCCAGAGCTGAGTGTACACACGTAGTGATGAAGAAACATTGCAGGCTTCACCTAGTCAAGAGGGGTTCACAACTCAGTGATAGAGAGTCGAGAACACATCTCGCGGCACACGTCAATCTAGGGTGCTTTACCCAGCGTGCCTCGGAATGTGCCCCCACACAGTTAGTTCACCACGGCACCCCAAATAACGGCAGAGCTCACCCACACAAACGTTACAGCCAGCATCTGGAGCTCCGAAGAAAAATAAAACTAGTTCATGCATTGGTCCAAGGCTCCCCTCTACTTCCGGGGTAATCCGGGACTGCCAGGAAAACACAAAACAAATTCAACAACGACAATAACTACTTCTAATGCTCTGTGAGCGCCGCCCCTGCTTTCGAACTCTAAAGAAGGCACGGACTGCAGGAAGGGGGTGGGAGGCACGGGAAGAAAGTAGTGCTCACAATCTAAATAAAACATACTGTGCAACACTCAAAGTAAAGGGGCCAGTAGCCATGGAAGGATACAAATGACGACATGGCCGTCATAAGGAGTGACTAACAATCCTAAAACCAATCGGAAGGCAGCATTTAGGAACGACAAAGACACAAGCCAATAAAAAAGATGGGCGAGAGTGGGCGGAGCTTCCACTCCGTACTGAATACTGCATGCCTCGCAAAGCGAGCAGCGCATGCGCGCTGCCGCTATAGGCTCGACCTAATTAAAGCAAAAAAGTAGCATTTCACTATTCAGTCAACCCCAGCAACAGAGCACTGTAGCAACATGCACTGTCTCCACCCCCACTTGTACCTGCTCATTGCATGGCACATTCGTACATTCAGGTGCAGCACAGCACATGAGAACTACGGAGGTTTGCCCTGCCCCAGTTTAGTTTCAGCACCTTCGCAATTCAGAAGTAAGTCCACTGTCATCCCAGTCACAGCACCTGTGAACAGTAGCAGTAAGTCCAAATCTCTCCACCAGCCTCACCACTATGCCCCACAGATCAATGTTTCACTCTGACTCTAAGCAGCAGCATTACATGTACTACTGCAGAAGTGCATTGCCTTCACTCCTCTTCCAGTCATTTACCCATGTCTGAGCACTGCAGAAGGAGCATGTCCTACCGTCACCTAAGTAGAAAACATCACAAACCTGGCCCAACATGTCTGCAGTATCCACAGGAATCAACTAGTTGGAGACCTCCTGTGCTCGCACCTGGCTCCCCAAGCCGAAGTTGTTGTAGGTTTTTAGAGACTTTAAATAAATTTGTCCAACCGCTGTCTCTTAATCCCCAAAGTTGTGCCTCAATTGCTCTCTCCATTTTTCTCTCGCTTCCCTGTCTCTTTCTCACCTTCTCTCCCTCCTGTTAACATCTACTCTACACTTCCAATTTTTTGTTTTTGTTTTTCTGTTTCCTAACTGCTAACTTGTTATCATTTCAGTGTTGAATGCTTAACTTCTGGAACTTGAAGCCTAGGCTACTAAGTTTTTAGTTTGCTTAATGTTACACATTTCCATGTTAGAGGTACGTAGATGGTTTCTATTTTAATGAATTAGGTGACACACTTTCAGTGACACTTCATCATGAGTGGAATAAGGCAGTTATGGCTGTGTTAAGGGAATAGATTCAGAAATTACTCTCTTGTATGAAATGTAAATGACTAGAAAACGTCTTAAAATTAAGAGTACAGAAGTGATGATGCAATGTGAATCATTGACAGTGCTCAGATATAGCACAGAACCCTTCAGTTCAGCTCACAGTCACAATGTAGAGGCTGGGGAAGTTAGATACAGGTTATTAGTACGCTGACATAATCAGAGCTACAGGTGAAACAACTGGCATACTGTTGACTGCAGACAGGCAAAGCACACAAGCTGAAACTGGGAGCTTTTTCTGTTGAATTTCAGTCTATCAAGTCAGACAGAATAGGAGAGCACAGGAGCAGCTCGGACCAGCAGGGATCATGGACATCTGACACCGCTGACTGTCAGAGGATACAGGAGGTGAGCACAAGAGCATCTTGAAAACCACTGGCACCGTTGACAGCCAGAGAACAGAGGAAGAGCACACAGCAGCTGCTCAGAGCAGCACGGATCGACAGTCGGGCTACTTGCATTATTGGCAGCTAGATGTTACCAGAGCAGATGCAATGAAGCTGGGGAAAGTGAGAGGTGCACCCGCAGCAGCCCTGCACTTTCAAAATGCCCCCCGCCCACAGGAGAAATGCCGGATGGAATACAAGGTCAGTCCGGGCCTGCTGTCCAAGATGTTCACTGGACTGCCCGTTTTCCAAATCGTTGTCTGAGCTTCCTGTTACATCATGTGCCCTGCGGCTTGTTACATTGATGACTCAGACCTGTGATGCATAACAGCACAGTAAATAACGAGACACACTCGTGGTTGCAACAATACACACTGCCAGAACAGGCAGGTTTTCTTTATTTTATATTAATTCTGACGATAGAATCGGGGTAAACCAACTGGGGAATAGTGGGAGGGGGTTTCTTTGCAGATAGGTGTCTGGGTGGATGGAACGTTCTAGAGGACAGAAAATTCCCCCTAAAATTTGAAAATGGTTGTGTAACTCAATTAGGGGTCATAGTAACGATAGGGGACATCAGCACAGTTGAGTCTTTGTACAACTGTGATGGGGTGGGTTCGGTCTCAGCAAGTACAGAGGAATTTTAGATCGGGTGCTTTCTCGACCAGGTGTTGGCATTGGGAATGGTCTAGAGCGTCTTTGCTCTTATAGGCAGTTGCCTGGCTGGATTATTGGACAAGTGCGGGGGGAACAGGGATGTTAAATGGGTTTAGACATTTATTGATAGGTCTTGAATATAGGGATGTTGGCCAGCAGGCTGAGCGGTGATCTGTTTGAACTGGCAGAAGTAACAGGTGATATAAACATTGACCCTTGTGGCCATTACCATTGTCCTTTGCACTGTGGTTACGGTCCAGGGAGGTGGTTCAATTCCAGGATTGAATTTACTGTCTGTTTGGCGGGTTTGAAGCAGAATCCAGTCTCCCACTCTCAGAAGTCAGCCCTTGGCCCTTCTTTTCTTGATCATCTTGTCAATGTCTTTGCTTCTTCTCCCTTGCACCTGTTCGTCTGAGTCCAATGTGGTTAGGGTTTTATTTCTGCTGTCAGAGTTTTTAACATTTTAGTTGAGGGAGTGTTTTTTGTCGCGACATGAGGAGGATTCTCATAGCTTCTAAGAAATTTGTAGACAACCCATTCGGTGTTGCCATTCTCTAGCTCAGTTATTCAAAGTATTTTCCTCAGAGTCCACATGAAATGTTCAGCGTCATGATTGGCTTGGGGCCAACTCGACATAATTCTTTGGTGTTTGATGTTGAAGGTGCTGCTAGTTCCTGTCCATGAAACAGTGGGACTGTGGTGGTACACATGTCTTGGGGAAGCCCCGGTGTTGCTAACAATTGTTTTTTGATTTGTGGATCACTTCTTCTGCCGTGGATCTCACTGGTTTGACTTCTTTATACTTGCTGGGGTAATCTACAACAGCTAACATGCTAAGCGGGCAAAATCCGCACTGAGGCGCACCCATGTTGCAGGCTGGATGTCTTCAGATTGGATTGGGGCTGGTCGGTCTGCCGTCCTTACCGTCTGACATATTAGTTAGTTCATAATTGTTTGTTAAACTAGCCTGTCAAATTCAGAGTACCAGACTTTCCACTGTAACCTCATTTTAGTCTTTACTTTGTCGTGACTTTACTGAAGTGTGATTTGCCGGAGTCGCTGAACTAGTGCCTGAGATATGACAACTCAGGTTCTCCTTAGAATGAAGGCATCTTCCGCAAGTTTCAAGTTAATTTTTATTTATGTTACGAAACTCCAAAGAGATCCACATAAAACTTTAGCCGAAATACATACTTTCAAAAAAACATAAACATAATAAACACATATACAATTGGATCCGATGGGAGCATTAAAGCCAATGCAGCGTAAGACCCAAAATAGTATAAATGCAATAAAATTGATACAGGTTTAGAAAGCACTTAGCAAAGTTAAAAACTCTATCACAAAGCATTTCATTGGGAGGTACATAAAGTGACTGTAGTGCATCTGGGAAGAGAATATATACAACTGCAAGCAAATAGGCCTCAGCCATATTCAACAACAAAATGGATGTGCAGCCCAGACAAGAACAGGGTTCAGAACTTGGAAACCATTTCAACATATGATTCATTCAGCCAGAGTAACCTTAATACTACTTTAAAAAGCGCTTAAAACAGTTAGAAAACTCTGTAACAAAACATTTCATTAGGAGGTGTGTAAAGTGACTGTAGTGTGTCTGAGGCAGAAAGAATAGGCAACTATAAACAGACAGGTCTCAGTCATTTTCGGCGACATAATAGAAGTGCAGGGCAGACAAAGAGAACATGGTTCAAGTCTTGGAGACCATTTTGACATCTTCTGCAATACTTAGTTAATCATATGTGTCGTAGACTCCTTGAATTTGGTTTCTGTATTCTGGGGAGTGGTGCAGATGTTCTTTTAGAAAGTGCCACCAGTTGTTGTTGACAATGGCTCCTTTGACTTCGCAGAAGTACTCATCTTCTAGCAAGGGTTTCGAGATTTCTGGGTGGGGAGTCTTGGTGAGCTAGCACTTTCAACAGCAATCTGGACATATTCCTCCGTACCCTATGATGATGGCCTAAGTCGTTTGTGGGGTGCTTTGTCTAGGCTTATGTACAAAGTCAAATGAATGTTCCCTGATAGAAGTGAGGAATGCTCACTTGTTATTCTCTTTGCAGGATATGATGAAGGCTAGCAAATCATTGAAGAGAGGGAAGGCCCCTAGGCATCTGGGTCCCATATATTAATCTGTTATCGAACACCATTGTAGCTGGAGCGAGGATCCCAGATTCTTGGAAGGGTGCTGAGATCATCCCCTTTTATAAAAAGGGGTATGGGGATGATCCAATTAACTAAATACTTATTAGCCTCCCAGATAACCTACAAAAGGATTTTGCTAGGCAGATTATGGGCACACCGCTAGGCTGGATGGGCTCAAACTAGATCATCTCTCATTTCCAAGCTGGTTTTTGTTCCAGGATCAGCACAGTAGACCAGATGTTTTACTTTGCCTTGATTTACTCGAAATATGTCACCATTCATAGAGAAGATTTGTATGTTGCCTTTGTAGATCATAGGGCTCCCTTTAATCTGCATCAAAGGGTTTTTCTATAGAATGGGCTGAGGAACTTGTGTATCCCAGAGCACCTGATATCTATTTTGGTTAGAATAAATGAGGAGACCTACGCCCAAGTATGTTGGGGAGCAAATGGGGAGCTCACAGAGAGGATCCCAATTGACAGAGGTGTCAGGCAAGGTTGTGTTTTGGCCCCAACACTATTATGGCTTTACACTAATGATGTGGCTACCTTTTTATGGGATTGCAAACATGATCCTCCATCTCTCAAAGAGGCTAAAATTCTGGTCCTTTTATTTTCTGACGACACCCTCCTTATATCTAGAACTCCCATGTGCCCCAAAACTCTTTTTAATAGTTCTGTGAGCAACGAGGCCTTGAGCTGGACACTTAAAAAACCTACATACATGGTGTTCAAAGCACACAAATTATCCAAGAGCAAGCCGACACTGGTGATGTCCTAGAATTTGTAAGCAGCTTTGATTATTTGGGCATTAAATTAGCTGACAATTTCTCATGGGACCTCCAGAATAAGAAGAGTAGCTTAATTATTCAGCATGAAGCCCTGGCAATCTTACGTATGTACAGAACTGCTAGGTTGAGATCTGCCTCTCTAGTATCTTATAGGAAAAATCACAGTGTGGCATTGTATGGATCTGAATTATGGGAATTATGAGGCTTCTCTGACCCACGTATTCTGGGTCTAGTGGAAAATAGATTTGTAAGATCTTTGATTACTGTGCCAGATAGTGCCCGCTGTTGCCACTCTATGGATTTGGATCTCAAAAGTAGATGTCATCTTGTTCCCCTGAAGCCACTATTGTACTGGCTTAGGCTGTGGTCCATACCAGAATTGAAGTATTACAGGAATTGCTAGGTCTGGACAATAGCTGCAAGACCCCCTGGGTCAAACGTCCGCACTTGGTTGTATAAGCTGGGTATAAAATGGATGTGGGAGGATCCTACACTTATTACTGGACTAACTGTTTTAGTTCTGAAATTGACCTATTGGCATTACGTCTTTATTGACTGGCATTCACCCTCAAAATTTGGAGGGTTGAAGAGGACATTTTTTTACTTCAAGCCTGTTCCTAGATTTGAAGCATTTTTAGATAGCATATATTCCCCTCTTATACATAAAGTTTATATGTCAAATTTAGATTGGGGATCTTACCATTGAATGATTTTAGACATAAGTAGGGAATGATGTCTACTAATGTGTGTCCCATCTGTCATGTAGCTTTTGAAATGAAAGTACATTTTTTTTTTTTTTTGCCAAGCTTACCACGTTGCCCGACTCAAGTGGCTGCATCAGGTTGTAAGCATTTGGGCATCAGGCAGTATCTAACAACTTACTGTATTTTGAAAACCCTCGGTCTAGGTCCACTCTCTCCCCACTGCTCCGCTGTGCCATCTCTTGCCTCCAGACCCCGACCTCCTCCTTGGGAGGTTCAAGGCTGCTGCCCGCTCCTGCACCTGCTGCCCGCTCCAACTGGGACCAGACTGCCTCCAACCACCGTAACCTTTCTCAGCCGTTTTTTTTCTTAATTTTTTCTCTGTTGTGCCACTGTTATTGTGCCCATCTGTGTCTTGCTCTAATTCCACCACTGTTTTTATTTTCTCGTGCCTGCCTGTTCCTTTTGCCTTTCGCCGCTGCTGCCCCTGCGGCCCCTCCCCCCGGAATTCCCCCCCAGAATTTCCCCCCGGAATTCCCCTGCTCCCGCCTCCCAGCCTCTCCTCCCTCCTACCTCCCCTACTTAATGGTGGCCGCGCGCAGCCGGCGCGCCGCTGGCGCACCAAAGGCGTGCCAAAGGCAAGCCCGTCTGCACCCGTCCGCGACCCGACCGCAGCCAGCACCAGGAACCCTGGACCTCCCACTACCCATCGCTACGACACCACCACCCTCCTCGCACTCAACCCTGGAAGACTTAGAGAATGCCAACAGGCCTCGTCGAATACGACCCACGGCCAGTTCTCCTGCCTCCACTGCCGCCAGACCCTCACCGCCACCCCGGCCTCCAATACCTCCGACGCCAGCACCGGCGACGCCCTAAAATGCATCCTCCTCAACGTACGCTCCGTACACAAACACGCCATGGAAATTTGGAACCTACTCGACTCTCTTTCGCCCGACATCGCCTTCTTCACAGAGACCCGGACCAACGCATCCTCCTCCCCCAACATCAGCACCGCCATCCCAGACGGATACAAGATCCAGAGGAAAGACCGCCCCAACCACCCAGGAGGGGGCCTCGCCATCGCCCACAAGAGCACCCTCCGCCTCACCACCTCCAGCGAAACCTTCCCCTCCGCCAAACACCTGGACTTCAAAATCCAGACCACCCCCAAAGCCACACTCCGAGGAACCCTCGTCTACAGACCCCCCGGTCCCCGAACACCCTTCGCCACCACCATCACCGACTTCATCGCACCCCACGCGGTCGCCTCAACAAACTACATACTCATTGGAGACCTGAACTTCCACCTCGACAACCCCAGCGACCCCAACTCCACTATCCTTCGTGACAACCTTGCCAGCATCGGACTTAAACAACTCGTCAACACACCGACCCACAGAGCAGGACACACCCTCGACCCCATCTTCGTGGCAGGAAACAGCGTCCATTTCAGCCACACAACGCAGCCGCCATGGACCGACCACCACTGCGTACACTTCGCCATCAAGAAACCCAAGGCACCCAAACCAGCCCCACGCCCACCACGAAGGAACTGGAGCAAGGTTACCGATGAGCAACTTAACTCCACCCTCACCCGAGACAACCACACCTGGGCACCCGACGCAAACGGCGCAAACGACGCAGCCAGAAAACTCCACACCTGGATCTCCAACTGCGCAGATGAGCTCGCCCGCTACGCAACCCAGACAGACAACGCCCCAGGAAAGCCGCCTGGTTCACAACCGCTCTCCAAGAAGCCAGACGCACCTGCAGACGCCTGGAGAAGAACTGGAGAAACACCAAGACAACCGAAAACCACACCACCTACAAGGATGCCATGACGGACTACCACAACCAGATCAGAGCCACCAAAAGGAACTTCTTCCACAACAAAATCCTGGCCAACTCCACCAACTCCAAGGAACTTTTCAGTGTCATTCAAGAATTCACCAACCCACTCAGCGAAGCCACAGACATCACCCCATCCCAAGACCTCTGTGACAAGCTTGGAACCTATTTCCACCTCAAGATCAAAAACCTCTACGACAACTTCATCGACCATCCACCAGGCGCCACAGATGGCCCCCCGCTCCCCAGAAACACCAGCCAGCCCACCATCTCCAACTGGACACTGATCACGGCCGAAGACACCACCTCGACCATGAAAAGCATCCACTCGGAGGCCCCCACCGACCCCTGCCCCCCTCACATCTACCACAGAGCCATGGCCGCCATCGCACCCGAACTACAACGCACCATCAACACCACCTTCAAAACAGGCACCTTCCCAGATGACTGTAAGCGCGCAGAAGTCAGATCCCTGCTCAAGAAGCCCACAGCTGACTCCACCGACCTCAAGAACTATCGGCCCATCTCGCTCCTCCCCTTCGCAGCCAAAGTTGCAGAGAAAACAGTCAACAGGAAACTGACACGATTCATTGAAGAGAACGCCGTCCTCAACCCATCCCAATGCGGATTCCGAAGCAACCACAGCACAGAGACCGCCCTACTCGCCGCCACAGACGACATCCGCACCCTCCTGGACCAAGGCCACTCCGCAGCCCTCATCCTACTCGACCTATCAGCGGCCTTCGACACCGTCTCCCATCGCACACTAGTCGTCAGACTACACGACGCAGGCATACAAGGAACAGCCCTGGACTGGATCCGATCATTCCTCACCGGAAGAAGCCAAAGGATCAGACTCCCACCCTTCCTCTCCGACCCCATGAAAATCACCTGCGGAGTCCCACAGGGTTCATCACTGAGCCCCACCCTCTTCAACATTTACATGGCCCCCTCGCAGCCATCGTCCGACAACACAGCCTCAACATCGTATCCTACGCCGACGACACCCAGCTCATCCTCTCCCTCACCAAAGACCCCACCACTGCCAAACTCAACTTCCAGAAAGGAATGCAAGACGTCACAGTCTGGATGACCAACAGCTGCCTGAAGCTCAACGCCGAGAAGACAGAAGTCCTCGTCCTCGGTACCACCCCTTCTGCATGGGACAGCACCTGGTGGCCGACCGCCCTCGGAAGCCCACCTACCCCCTCAGACCACACCAAGAACCTCGGCATCGTACTCGACTTATCACTCTCCATGAACCGACAGGTCAACGCCGTCACCTCCAGCTGCTTCAACACCCTTCGCATCCTCCGCAAGACTTTCAAGTGGACCCCCCCTGAGTCAAGGAAGACAGTCACCCACGCACTCATCACCAGCAGACTGGACTATGGAAACGCACTCTACACCGGCATCAACAAGTCCCTACTCCGCAAACTCCAGACAGTACAGAACACCGCCGCCAGACTCGTCCTCGGCATCCCCCGACATGAACACATCAGCCAACACCTACGAAGTCTCCACTGGCTCCCCGTGGAGAAAAGAGTCACTTTCAAAATCCTCACTCACGCCTACAAATGCCTACACAACAACGGACCCAAATACCTCAACGACAGAATCAACTTCCACGTACCCAAAAGAAACCTCCGATCTTCCAACCTCGCACTGGCCGAAACCCCACGCATCCACAGAGCCAGAGCAGGCGGAAGATCCTTCTCTCACATTGCAGCCAAGACCTGGAACGAGCTAACGGCAGACATCAGACGCGCACCCTCCCTGAACACCTTCAGGAAGACCCCCAAGACCTGGCTCTTCGGCTAAACAGATCTGCAGACCCCCCCCCCCAACGCCTTGAGACCCTCACGGGTGAGTAGCGCTCTTACAATTCCCTGATTGATTGATTGAATACGTCTGAATTTATTGTTTTTGCAGAACATGCTTCTGTATCCATGAATTGAGCTACTCCTGTATTTATATTTTTAGGTCAATCTTCTTAAGTTTTAACTTGCATATAAGCTGTACACTTATTTATTGTATTTATTTTATTTTGCTTGTCTGTTTGTGGCTTTATGTATTGTTATCCGAAATAAACTATGATGAGGATGAATATTTTTGTAACTGTAAGATCCACTACTAAATGTAAGGTTGGGTTTTGGATATGGATCCATGAAAAAAGGGGAGGGGCTTGTGGTCAGTACATATGCGAATGTAGCTGCCATATAAGTAGTTGTGGAAGTGTCGGGAACAGTGATAGCTATTCTTTTGATTGTGAGTAGCTTTATTAAGTGTCAGTCAAAGGCCTAGCTTGCATATGCACCAGTGCTCACTGTTCCTTTTCCTATTGTTGCAGCAAGACTTCCCCGAGGCCTTTGCGACTGACATCTACGGACAGCTCTGTTTGCTTGATGGGGGCGGGGGCTTAGAACCTCATGGTGGTGTCAGCAGAGAGTGCCATTTTTGTGCCCCATTATGCTTGTTCTTGTTTGTCTGACCATTCCCATTTAGCATCTGATGTCATCAGTTCTCTCAGCGGCTAATAGAGGAGTGTTAAATTTGGAAATAAGTGGCTGAAATATGTGGAGTAGGTGGTTTTCATTAGGAACGGAAAACACTGGATTTTGTTTCACATTTACTGTTTTAGCGCCCTCTGATGTCAAATAGTATAAATGCATCCCCCTACCTCTAAACTCTTTTCTGTGATGTAATCTCCGGCTATGATGCACTTAAGCCATGGTTGGTTGCTTCATATTCCCATGTGACAATCTGCAAGGTTCCTGGACCCTTAGGACCTACTTCAACCTCATTTTGGCAACCTGGCTCAACTCATGTGGCTTCAGCTCACTGTTCACTGCATTTTGCTGTATCGTGGTCATCAGGCTTGCAGCTGAACTCTGAGTAGTGTCTCATTTCAAGGCAAGTAGCACTTCCATGATGTCATCCTTCTTCATGGACAGCATTGTGGAGCTTTACAACCTGAAATCTCTGGTATCAGGATTGTGGCAACAAAGATCACTGTGTAAACTGATGCCTCCATAATCAATGTTTTTCTGTAAAGCACTGTACCCAACACCCCTGTTTCTAGGTTTGCTAAAAACCATGTCTATATGAGCCACATGTCCTCACAGAGAAGGATCAGAGGCTATATGATGAACTCCTTCAGCACACAAACCCAGAAGGAATTTGTGCGCTGGTTTTGCTGGAATTGTGCTACTTTTAGCACATAGATTGTCTCAGAAAACCTACAGACAGACTGTAAAGCTTACTTACATGAAGACAGCTCAATATTAGGAAAAACAGTTGTATCGACCTGTTCCGCCTAAAGCAGGATGTGTTCAGGATACAGCCCGAGAATCATCAAGTTCAACTTTCATTGCTACTTCCTCCATTTCAAACTGAAGTTTGAAAATTGTGGTGCTAAAACAAGGCTTGGCACTTAGCAATGTCACCTGTACAAACACCAGTGAATGCATCTGATAGACTAAAAATCGATCTGTCTTTGTTCTTTCCTCCGAAATGGAAAATGCGCTTGAACAGTGCATGCTGCCCAGAAAACAAAGGTAAGCTGCATTGTGCGATTCTCATGCATGTCTGACAGGAATACATTCTCACTTACTTTCAAATAAAGGCCCAGATAATTAATAAAAATCAATACTAATATGTCCAGCTGTTGGCTCTCAAATAAACACAAAACCCCATAGTAAACTTCATTCACAGTGTGAACTGCATAGACAAATGATCCAAGGCATCCTACAGGTTATAACGTTTCTTTACTATCTCAGCTATCTCTTTATACAGCAGACAGTTTGCTGTAATAAAAGTCCCTAAAGCCTAACAGTATGCATCTAATGTCTTGGCTGTCTTCTCTCATGTGAACAAGCAGAGTAGGAATAGGCTCAGATCAGACAGTAATAATAAGTTTATTAGCCCTGTTCTTTTTGGTATCTCGAAACAGAGAACAGGGCATTATGATACTGGCTTGCAATAACAGAGGATTGAGCAGCCAACATATAGATCTCATGTTCTAAGTGGAAAATCGCAATTTAGCTGATCTTTGCCATTTGTCTACATAACACAGCAACAGGAAGTGTGTTAAATGCCCACTATTAACCTTTTATCTGCCACAATCAAATCTTAAGGAGGTGCAAGCATACCTCCATCCATGCACGTGCTAGACAAGGGGTGGCACTGGACTGCTGAGAAGAGGGGTATAGTATTGAGAAATCAGACAGGTAGTGAGGTGAAATAATGTAAAGTTACTTGAAAGAGCAACTTCAAGGAGAGAAGGGAGGCATAACTGACAATATGAAGGAAGGGAGAAGGAAGGATATAAATTAAATTTTTAATGAACACTGAGAAAACACCATCCCCATGATTTTGAACAGAGTAAAAAAAAGAGTAAACACCAATAAGCAATATTTTTACATGTTTTGAAAATAGTAGAAAACAATTAATCCTTTCCCGCCACCTCAGAATTCACAACAATGTGAAACTGAAAATACAAAATCCTAGCAATACGTTACCATGCCCTAGAAACTGAGGATTTCTGATGCAGTTTGGGTGGCGGGATAGTATTGACATCCACTTTCTTGGGGTTTAGTGCAACCCCTTCTGCTGAAAAACAGAAACCAAAGAATTCAGTTTTACTAGTGAGGAACTCACACTTCTTAGTGCAATGTGAGACCGCTGTTTCATATTCAGTTGAGGAGAGCTCGAAGCCTTTCATTGTATTGTTTAATATTGATGCCATTTCCTAGGATGTTGTCACTGACATTAAGCAAACCATGGAGTCCAGAGAGGATTTCTCTTACAGTTCTGCAAAACTTCAACAGCGCTGGAGGTGCTGAAGGTAAACCATTGAGGAGATATGTAGTCCACTGTTGGTGTTATGCGTTGCTCACGTCCAATGGATTTATTAGGGTCCTCATAACCACACAAATGCAGACTTCACTGCGTTGTAATAGCTTATGGACAACTACTATGCGTGATATGCATAGGCTGGGCCCTTCCACTTTCTCTATAATCCCTGATTCCTCCAGTTTCTCCAGCTCGTTCTCAACACTGACTCTGTCACCAATGTTTTAACATAACATTTGGAATGAAAAGTTCAATATGTAGCTTCACATTCTTCCTTTTAGGCATTCTGTTCCACTGAAGATGTATTCATACTCTTCAATCATGCTGTCTATGATATGCCTCTGGAGCCCAAAAGCAAAAGATACAAGCTTGAGCGACTGCGCCGCCTGGCAGTTGATGAACATGGTGCTTCCTTCCTTGGTTACCTTGGTTACAAAGAATCTGGTGGTTACAGAGTGGTCTTGATAGGTCCCGTGGGTGACAAAAGTGACAGCTAATTTGAAGTGGGAGGAGCTGACAGACTCAGGTCGTGGTAATTTGCTAGTGGAGGGGTTGGATTTAACATCTGATCAATTGATCTAAGACATGACACATATGGTCGTATGCATGTCAATTAGGCTGACAATCTTCTGTCTTATGTGCTTGTATTGTCACACCACACCGGGGTGAAATCTTTACTTTCTATGTGCTGGGTCGTTGGTGACTTACATCGTGTGCACTTGTTCTGTCTGATGAAGAATGGATTTATCAGGCGGTGGGGGTGTTTTCCACCTAAAATGGAGTTCTTTGATTGAGCTCTTTGGTTTTATCATTGGTTTGTCTGATCACAGTTTGTTACTCATTGTGGACCTGCACACAATTGCAAAATTATTTGCTTTTCCACAAGAGCTGCACGTCTTCCCTCTTGTTGGGCAAGGGAATCTCGATGTTGTGAATTGGCACAGTATCCATATTCCTTGATCTGTATTTTGGTTACCTTCCTCACCTCCTGTTTTGATTGGTTTCATCTTTGTTGTGTGAGCAGCTAATGATGACTCGATGTGAGCAGCTCAGGCGACGACATGCTTGTGTGATTGTCCTAGTGCAAACATGTCTGTAAGCAGCATTTTGACTTGGCGTAGAATCTCTTTGAACAGTTCAGATGAGTGGCATCTTTGAATAATTCACACTTTTATTTCTTCGTCTTGGTTTGTGAAATCACAAGTGCTGGCATGGCTGAAGACTCAAGCGAAGAGCGTGTCACTAGGTTCTGAGGGGCTCTGCTTCACATGGCTCAAAATGAAACTTCCATAATCCATGTTAGCTTTGGTATTGAGCTGGTTAGGGGAGTCAGCACTAGATTATACTCATTGTCCAAACCCATTTTTGGGAGTGCCAAGAACATTTTATGGACTGGCTGGGCTGTGGTCCTTGGAATATGGCATTTAGGCAGGGTGGGTACATTAACCTGGCAGTGCTGGTGTATGCAGTTAAGTGCTACACGCGGGGTTGATCTTCTTGTGCTGAGTGTGACTTGCTGCATGTACACAGAGTAACAACCCAGAAATATGCAACCTTGGGCAACAGTCATTAGTATTTTTGTGCATTAATGAATTAACGGCATCAAAAGGACAAAGGATCCCAACAAAGCATAAACACAAATGGAATGGAATGTAAAAAAGAGTGCAACATACCTACTCCAGATACTTCTATTTATTAAACAAAAATAATAAATGTATAATTCTTGTTTCAATATTATGACCCTAGCTGAACCCCAACCAAAATATGAACCCTTATATACAAAACACAGAACACCAAATAAATCTTGACAACAACATTAAAACCAGGCAGAAATCATCTCATTGAGGGAACATAATCAGAGGGCAGATTCCTTGGGAACCTTCCACAAGGACGCCCAGAGAGATATTCACACCACTAGATCAACCCCTATGATGATCTAGTATGATGACATTTCAGTCCCATTTAGGTAGTATATCAGGACTATCATCAGGATTGGGTGAAGGTTACATATAATTTGAATGAAAGTTGCTGTAAAAAACAGAGAAAAAAAGAAACATATTTCAAGGTATATTATTGCTGTCAGAAAGATCATTCCCAAACACTGAATTCTATGTCAGGACTGGAGGCGAGGATTATGCCTTCTTTCTTCACTTTATTTTCAATAGCAGCATCAAGATTAACAAAGACTACGTTTCCCATGAACCATAGGGAAAGGTAGCAGAAAAAACAACACATAGCGACAGCCAATCCCAAGAAGGTAGCAGTGTCCAATCAGGGGCAATTGAGCCCAACATAGTCCTTTGCTAGTGTCCCCTCTTCCTCTTTCTTCGCTGCTACGCAGCCAGATAAGTGCTCTTCAGTTTACTTTACTGTTTAGTGCTTTGTTATTGCTTTCACAGTTATTCACTGATTGTGTGCTTTTATATGTTAATTGCCACTCTGACGCGATCGCGCCGTGTCATTTTGCTTGCTTGATTTGTTTTATGCTAATTCTTAATCGCGCTGTGTCGCATTTAATTGGTTTTAACGCGATCGCGCCGTATCCTATTTGGTTCAGTTTCCCTTTACAGAGCGTGGGCTGCGCTTGCAGGTCCTGTGGTTGCACCGCGGGAACGGGTTTTCCCGTCCCTACGCGGCGTCTTGCTGGCTTGTGCTCTGTGGACCTCCCGCCGCCAGGAGGCCCGGGAGGCCGTACCCAGTGTGTCGCAGTGTTTGATCTTCCCTCAGGAATTCAAACATCGCGCGCACTTCCAGTCAGAGCCTCTGGTCTGAGGGGGACGCCCGTCACGGGTCTGTAGGTGGCAGCGGCTCTAATTACTCCCGCTGACTGCCTTTGTTGCATCTTACGCTCTGTTTCCCTGCCCGATTTCAAATGGGAGTCAGAGTCGGTATTCTGTAAGTTGAACGCCTCGCTGAGGTCTTGTATTGGCCAGTAAAGGCCTTGCAGGGGACACGACCCAGACCAGTTTACTCCCTTAATATAGGATGATTTTGCACAGATATATTTTAGCAGTTTGGTCCCCTGGGGCTAGAACCTCGTGAAAATTGCGGTATATCCGCCCATATCTTAGGCTGTCACCCAGCCCTCAAATTTTAGGCCCTCACTTACGGCCTGGTGGGTTACCACCCTGATAAACAGATTTTCCTCCTGTTACCCCAATGCCATGGAGTACTACGATGACTTTCAAGAGGAGGACAACCCCCTCGCAGAGGTGCCTTGGGGGGATGCTTTTTATGAGGCTGTAGATTCTTCAATCTACCAGGCGGTGGATCAAGCCATCACCCCTTTGGAGGACAGGCTCTCCCGCCAGATCAATCAGGTGTTTGAGCGGCTTGAGCAGCGGATGGCTGCCCCCCCTCAGCCCACGGTCCCTTCGGACCCAGATACCCTTGGCTCTCCGCCATCTAAGCGCCCCCGTGAACCAGGGGTAGATTTGAATGCTTTTGAACGTTTGAGGCAGGCTTTTGTAGATAGCCAATCAGCGCTGCCTGCAGGGAATCCTTCCCCCCCCCCGCCGGCCCTCCCGTCTACTGACCCAGGCGTGGCTGGTGACCCTGACTCCGATCCCGGTCCTTCGAGACCTTGGCTCCTGTCCCGCCCTTCCCAAACTTCCCAGAACACCTCCGATATGCTCGACCCTAACAACATCGTCCACCCCCGCTCCTCAGAGTGGGTCCCGGCAGATAAGGTCACTACGTATGTGGCTGGGCACATCCGTCACCCTCTGGAAAAAGAGGCCCGCAACTGCCTACGGGTGGAGTGTCCCTGCCCTTCTTTGGAGGGGAAGGTGGCCCTTACCCCGGAAATTGACCCCTGCATGTCCACCTTCCTCCAGAAGTTTATCAGGGATCCTAAAAAAGGGATCGACAGATCCTGGAGGGCTTGCCAGGACAAGCTCCTGGATGCCCTCGGCCCTATTACTAAGATCCTTGATATGGCCGAGGAAGCCAAAGAGTCTGGCTCCATCTTTTCGCCGGAGTCCCTGTCTGGCTGGGCGCAGAGGGCGGTGATATTTTTGGGCAATGCAAACTGTGCCCTCTCAACCGAGCGTCGCCGGTCCCTCCTTATTAAAATTGACCCAAAGCTAGGGGACCTGGCGGACTCGGAAGTGGGCGCCATTGCCCAGGGGGGTCTGTTTGGCGAGCCATTCGTGAAGGAGCTCGGCAAATTCGTTAATACCTTCACATCGCTGGACAAAGCCCAGTCCACGATCAAGAAGGTTTTCCCCCGTGTTTTTCGCGGGCCGGCCGAGGCAGGGGCCGCTCGGCCGGTCGACAACCCATCAGGGCAACCAGAGAGGCCCCGGTCAGTATCAGGACCAGTCCCGATTTGGGAACTTTTATCCCACTAGAGGACGCCGTGGCAAAGGGAAAGGATTCAGAGGAAGAGCCGCCACCTCAAGCACCGGTGAGTGTTCTCCCTTCTTCCCCATTAAAAATAGGGGGGCGGTTGGCAAGTTGTTACCAGGCTTGGTTGTCCTTAACACACGATGCGTGGGTACTCCAAACAGTGCAAGGGTTTCACATAGAATTTGTGGGGCACCCGGTTCAGAGATCCAACCCCCGGCCCATTCAGTTTTCCGCACAAGACGCAGCCCTGGTGGACGAGGAAGCCGCATCCCTGCTCCACAAGGGCGCTATCTCCCTTAATTCTCTCCATTCCGGGGGTTTTTAAGCAATATTTTCTTGGTAGACAAAACAGACGGCGGCAAGAGGCCCGTCATAAATTTGAGCGAATTCAACGAATGGCTGGTTTATCGCCATTTCAAAATGGAGGGGATTCATCTCCTTCGGGACGTACTACGCCCCCACTATTGGATGGTTCGCTTGGACCTCAAGAACGCCTACTTGGTGATCCCGGTTTTTCCTCCTCACAGGCGGTTTCTACAGTTTGCCTGGCGACACCTCATTTACGAGTTCACGGCTCTTCTGTTCGGCCTCTCCTCGGCCCCCTGGTGCTTCACCAAGGTGCTCAAGCCGGTGGCAGAGTTTTTGAGAGCTCGGGGGGTCAGGATGATCGTGTATTTGGACGATCTTCTCCTGATGGCTTCCTGCCCCCGTCAGCTGACGGCTCATCTTCAGATGGCGGTGTCTCTCCCCCAGGACCTCAGCTTTGTGATCAACGAGCAGAAATTACTGTTACAACCAGCTCAGTCCGTTACCTTCTTGGGGTTCGTAATCGACTCCACCACATCTACTCTCAGTCTTCCCTCCAGGAAGATCACCAAAATCCGTCACGAGTTGCGACGCGTCCCTGCCAAACAACAGGTGTCCCTCCGTCAACTGGCCCGGGTGGTGGGCCTCCTGTCAGCGTCAATACAGGCCATCTTCCTGGGCCCGCTCCCCTACAGGGCCCTTCAGCGCCTCAAGGCGTACTTCCTCCGCAAAGGATATCCGTACTCTCACAAGGTCGACCTGTCCGCCGAGGCAAGGGCCGAGATTCATTGGTGGTTGGACCATATGGAGGCCTGGAACGGCCGAGCGATCTTCGGTTCCGCTCCGGATCTTGTGATCGAATCCGATGCAAGCAGGCTTGGCTGGGGTGCCAGGTGCGGAGACCTTTCTACGGGAGGGTTGTGGTCACCCGACGAACAGAAGTTGCATCTAAATTGTCTGGAACGTTTGGCGGGGTCCTTTGCCGTACGTTGCTGGACGAGAGACTCAGTGCAGTCATGCATTCTCCTGAAAATGGACAACGTCTCAGCGGTCCGTTATGTGAACCACCTGGGAGGCACCAGGTCGAAAGCCCTCTCGGACCTGGCGGCGAGTTTCTGGCAATATTGTCTGGACAGCCAGATCTCGGTGACAGCAGAGTATCTGCCCGGGCAAGACAACTTGGAAGCGGATTTCCAATCGCGCCACTTCCAATATTCCAGCCTCTGGAGGTTGGACCAGTCCGTTTTTGAGATGCTGAACGACCACTGGGGTCCTTTCTCAGCGGATCTGTTCGCATCCAGACTGGATCATCAGACCCCACGGTTCTTCACTTGGAGACCGGATCCCCTGGCAGCGGCCACAGATGCATTCCTCCAGGACTGGAGTTTGGAGCAGGGGTATGCGTTCCCTCCCTTCGCGATGATCACGCGGACAACAGCGCAAGTCCGCAGACAATCAGCGGACCTAGTAATAGTCACTCCGCTTTGGAAGTCGCAAGTTTGGTTTCCGGTTCTTCTGGAACTTTCTTGGGATTTTCCAATCCTACTCCCCCGCTTTCCGACCCTCCTCACGAGTCCAGAAGGGACTCCTCATCCGCTAGTGTTGACGAACTCGCTGTTGCTCATGGCGTGGCGGATTTCAGGGGTAGATGGGAAGCCCCAGGACTTTCGCGGGAGGCTGAGATGTTTATCTCCAAGGCTTGGGCGGACAGTACTGTCAAGAGGTACAGGTCCGCGTGGGGCAGATGGTCCCGTTGGTGTTTGCGACGGGGTTTCGATCCCTTGGTCGCAGACGTGGTTCACGTTGTGAATTTTCTGGCGCAGCTCGCTTCCGACGGGTTGGCCTACAGGTCCATCAACACCTTCAGATCGGCCATTTCATCTGGCCATATTCCGGTTAATGGGACACCTGTAGGTGAACACCCCATGGTTTGCAGGTTGCTGCGTGGCATCCGACTTTCCTTGCCTCCAGAGCCGCGTTACTCCGCGCTCCGGGATGTTAATCAGGTTCTCAACCTTTTTCTATCCTGGCAACCTAACAGGTTCCTCTCCAGGAAGGAGCTTTCTGCGAAACTGGCCATGCTTCTGTGCCTGATTTCTTGTAGACGGGTCTCTGATGTCCGTGCCCTGGACATCACCGGTAGGATGTTTACCCCCGAGGGGGTGACTTTCACTCTACTACGACGCATAAAATGCCATACCAGGGTTATCTCCTATCCGGAGTTTCCTGACTCCCCGAAACTTTGTGTGGTCAGATGCCTCAAGGCATATGAAGAGATGACGGAAGAGTTCCGTCCCCCAGGAGAGCGCCAACTCCTTATTGCGCTCCGGAAACCCTTTAAAGCGGTTTCCTCGCCGACCATCGCCAGATGGGTTCGCTTGGTGATGCAAGAGGCTGGCATAAGCCTACGTCACTTCGGGGCGCATTCCGCTCGAGGAGCTATGGCCTCTAAGGCATACGGCTTGGGTGCCCGCTTGAAGGATATCCTCAATGTGGCTGATTGGTCTTCGGACTCAACCTTTAAGAGGTTCTATTTTAATCTGGTGCTTAATATGGCTCATTTGGTTGTGGGCAAGCTTTAAACAAGCATAATCCTCGCCTCCAGTCCTGACATAGAATGAAAAATTTCCTAGCTAACGTAACGGAAAACTTCAATTCTATTAAGGACTCGGAGGCGAGGATTATCCTGCCCTACGCTCCAAGAGGAGAACCCTCCCCGTACTGCAGTAAGTACTTTACTTCAGGTTTTGACTGCATGTATTACTGCGCTGTGTTCAGGGTAACTGCTCAATGCTCTTTTACAGGCTTTAGCAGTTTGTTTCCTTTGGTAATGTGTCCCTGTCGTTCGCAGGTTCTGATGCGCACAAACAAGATGCCTGAAGAGAACAGGAGGGCTGACTTCGCGCTCCGAAAGAGGAAGAGGGGACACTAGCAAAGGACTATGTTGGGCTCAATTGCCCCTGATTGGACACTGCTACCATGTTGAGATTGGCTGTCGCTATGTGTTGTTTTTTCTGCTACCTTTCCCTATGGTTCATGGGAAATGTAGTCTTTGTTATTCTTGATCCTGCTATTGAAAATAAAGTGAAGAAAGAAGGCATAATCCTCGCCTCCGAATCCTTAATAGAATTGAAACTTTCCGTTACGTTAGCTAGGAAATTTTTCATTCTTATTTACAAAATCATTAATACTGTAAACATCTGTACTTTTGTAATCACAATATGCAATGAAGTACTCTTGTCACAACTTATTAAATTCATCCTCATTCACAATTAGTTACACAAATAAATTATATATCTTATAGAAAACAAGATGGATTTCTTATACATTCAGTTTTTAGCGAAGCAATAGGAAAGAAACAGACCAACCAAATGTTCTTGAACAAATCATGAACACAATCTGGTTACAATTCATATTTCAATCTACAGAACCTCTAATATGGATCTACTCCTATCTAATTGCTTTTACATTATTCATATAGCATTTTCTTCATCATCAAGGCTTATCCCTCACAAAACACACCCATGAAAATGGTATTATTTGACAGTATTAATGATAAAGCAAACACAAGGAGATGATGGACGGATCGCTGAAACTTTTCAGACACTCACCCCCAGTCACAGATATTAATGATAAGCCATGGGACGGAACGCATTCCCAGGGAAGCTTTCAGAATGTCATGCTCAGTAAGATGAGAGAGACTAGAATGCAGTGTATAGTTTCTCAGCATAGCCGCAACAAAGCGCTTTCTCTGTGGCCCTATTTGATAGTGAGCAACTTTAAGACAGAACAAGTAGCTTATTACACCCATCAATATCTTCCTCGACCTTCACTCACAAATATCTTCCTTTACCTCAAACCATTAGGAAAACCCTGTTATGTTGGCAAATGTGGTCCAATTACCCACCGGTACCTGTGCAGTGTTTGTGGATGGGAAAAGAGACTAAGCTCTCCAAGATTCACAGGCAATTACGAACCTGAGTCAGCACATTAACCGTGGGCCAATGTTATGGAACAGGAAGCTCAGAGCACCTGCATACTTAGTAAGCACCTTCTGCACTTATCATATTTTGAACTGTTCTTTATTTCCATTTAAATAAAAGTGTTCTCCTTCTATAATGACTAAGGGCCTCATTACGATGCCGGTCGGAAAGACCGTCAGACCGCCACGGCCATGGTCTGGTTCCAACTGCCGATGTAGGGAAAGTTCCCCTCTACCGCAGCGGTCTCATCTATGGCGGTGCACATACCCCTGAATATGTTGCTACAAGTGCGCACAGAGTCACAGGAAACATGTGATATGTACACACATGCATGACATATGTTGGGATGTGACTTGTGCTGCGTGTACCCCATTGCTGGAGTGTGGTGATCTGTGCATAGTCCAGTCAACGGGGATACATACCACCTATGTACTAACCTGCATCCCGGCGCCCACAGGGTCGTAGTCTTCGGGATTCAGCTGCCGCAGTGTAGGGAGTACCAGGAGAAAGGGATCCACTTCAGAGACTGTCGGGGAGAAGCTGATTCGGTTGAGTATGCACCCTAAATCCTTAGTTTCCGACGAGCCGAGGCAGACAGTCAGACCGCCACGGTCAGCTCGTCGGAAATGCACATTGTAGTCCGGATGGTGGTCGGAACTCCCTGAACAGCTCTATGGCATGCTGCTTTTCTCCGACCGCCATCTCAGCAATCGGAGAAAGTCTGTCGGTGGTCTGTCAGTGGTCGGTCGCAGTACATGATGCATGCATCGTAATCCAGCAGTCGGGCCGACCGATTCCTACGATACTGCAGTGGTCTGACCGCCTCCGACAGGACTGTGGAAGCCCGTCCGATCGGCATCGTAATGAGGCCCCAAGTAATATATGGACATTGAGTTTATTTAATGAACACATTGTCTCATGCTGTATATGATTTTCTAACAGTTTTTCATAGTAAGCAATGACCGTTCAACTTCACTTCCCCTTTAGAGTCAAGTACCTAAAGGGAGTAGCTTTTAAAAAAAAATATTTCCTTATTGAGTTTTGAGAACCAAACAGTAAGAGTGGACATGGAAGCTATCATTAACTGAGATTATCTCATTAACAGAGTCTCGAAGTGTTCACTGTTACATTTTTTACGTTCTTATTATCGTGGAGAAACAAAAAACTATGGGCCTCATTTACAATATTTTGCTGTAGGGCAGAGCCACAAGCCTTCCTGCAGCACTGCCCTATGGCAAAAGAAAAGGGCAGGAATGCGCTGTATCTGTCAGATACGGCACATTCCTGTCCTCTTTCCATGCGCTGGCGCTCAATTGACTGCCTTGCGCCAACGCAGACATCCTAGCACCGTGGTGCAAGGGTGTCTGCTTTGGAGGGATGATTGTTTTTGTGCAGGAAGGACACTTTCCTGTACAAAAACAATCAATGGAGGCTATTCCCTCTTTCTATGTGTGCTGCATAATGCAGCACGCATAGAAAGATGAACAACGGAGTAGAAATAATGTTATTTCTCCTCGTTGCGCCTCCCCTACACAACGCCTGGGAGGCGTAGGCTTTTGGCGCACTTCCAGGTTTACAGCATGTTGTAAATCTGGAAATGTGTCAAATGCCATGGGTGTTACATGGGAACACCCCTGTAATGCCCATGGCACGCCTCCCCATCGTAGTGTGAGGCACCGCAGCGCTTTTTTGCCTCACCCATATCTACAAGGCCATGAAAAGTCATGCAGGGTTGCTTTATGTGACCTGGTAGATATGGATAAGCCCTGTGCACCACTGGAGCGTCACAAAAAGTGATGTTCCGGTGGCGCACAATGAAACGGGAGTTAAGATTACGAATGGGGAGGGAGAAGGGAGGAAAAAAAGGGGATGGTAACTGAGAAGAAACAATTACAGAAACAAAAAGCAGGTCGAATGTCCTTCTGTTAGCATAATAGGTCTTATCAGGTGCTCCACAAAACACTTATGTCTCAGGAAAACACTTTAACTAAGACAGGCATATATTTAACATCTTTGTCCCAGTGATATTTCTTTTAGCAGGGTGGAGAATTCCGCCCCTCCCCAGCATCATGACCAGGAAGGCCATAACTGTCTGAGAGGAGTTAAAAACTCAAGGCTTACTCACAGGGGCATAGCTTCAGGAGGGGTGTTTGAGGTGCAACACCCCCCAAATAAATGCATTCTTGGCTTGGTTAGTCGGGTCTGGGGGCCATGAGTCGGGTCTGCTATATCTATGTGTCGGTTTTTCTCGTAATGCACCAAAAGTAAAAGACAAAACATTCACCTTTGATTTACAACAGGAGAGAGAGACAGACAGAAATATGCATTTGGTGGCTGAATTGCAAAAGGTGAAACCAGATAACCTGGTGTGGGCTGTACAAGCACTGCTTGTTTTGATTTAATAGACTACAATGTTGCTCCATTGATAATAAGAATCTAGGCCACATTGAGGGTTTACATGACTACTGACTTGTTTCTTAGTTCACTAAAGACATCGCAGTTGGGGGAAGCCATTAATGTTTCTTAAATCATGTTTAAAAACTGTCACTTTTGATAAATATCTGTGTATGCAATTATATATTCTGAGGTACTAAGGAGAAACGCTTCGGCATGTTAAAGAAATACACTTTTCTGAATTTTGAAGAGATTTTATTATAATTTTACATTATGTAAATTGCACAATATAGATGCCAAACATTTTCATGGATTGGTTAGTGTATGGACTTGTAGAGCCAAGCTACAAGCTTGGCTTGACTCTGGCTCAGCTCGCCCTATTAATTTGCAGGCTTTCCCACCTCTATTTGTGACTCGGGCTCAGTACATGGGGCCATCAGTCTCTTGATAAAATGATTTGTAAGAGGTGGGACTGGAAACATGGAACCCTGCCTACATGCAGCGATTTGTCAATTCTACCATCAAGGCTTCTCGAGGCAGTGATGATGAAGGGTGAGTACAGTGAAAATACATTTAAAATAAGTGTTCTAAGGGCAGGGATCAATCAAATGCAACACAGTCAAGATATTGTGCATTGGGGCTATGAGTTGGACGATTTAGTATTATCTTCAGGTCCACTTGGACACGAGGGGTATAGTTTGTTTATATCCCATAGAGAGACTCTGAATAGATGTGAATTGACTCTGTTGTGTTATATTAAAATGAAGATATGTCATTTGATGACTGCAATCCGTATGGGAGCTTTCTTGGGTTCTATATTCTTCACATGCTTCAACATTATTGCACAATTTCTTCATTGTGGCCAAATCCCTGCAGGCGGCCTTCGCTGCAAATAGTCTTTGACCATGGGGTTGGGGATGGGGTCGCCGAGAGGGAGGTCCGCTCGCCCCTATCTCCCTTAAAATCATGCCGGGCCCTGGGAGACAGAGTCCCCAGAGACAAAATCGGCCCAGGTAAGAGGGTCACATCGCCCCTTCCCCCTAAAAGTCCCGCTGGGCCCTAGGGGATGGAGGCATCTCCACATAATATCACACCAGGCCCTAGGGATGGGAGCCCCAGGGCTGAAATAGGCCCAGGGAGGGGGCCACACATGCCACCCTTCCCTATATTTAAAAGAGAGGCCCTGGGGGGATGGGGTCCCCAGCGCCTGACAAGGCTTGGGGAGGGGGCTACATGCCCCCTCCCCTTTATTTAAGTAAGTGGCCCTGGGGGATGGAGTCCCTGGGCCTATAAGATCTGGGGGCGGGCCTTAGTTTCCAACTTGCATGCCACTAGCGAGAGCAAATCACTATGGGATGAACTATGCCGAAATATGCGTACAGAGAGATCTGTAAGCAACCAGATTCAAGTTTTTTTTATATGTGCGAACTGTAAAGCATGTAAACACACTGAAAACAAGAAAGCAATAACATTTCCCATGGCACGTATGAATTCCAAAATCTGCAGACATTTATCTTGTAATTCTGATTTTTGTGTATACAGTCTGAGATGTCCATGTAACAAATTCTACATAGGCAGTACCATTCACAAGGCTAATAGGAGAGTTCTCGAACATATGAAGGCAATCACCAATGAGGATAAGCAATATCCTGTAGCCATGCATTTCAGAACTGTTCATTCGAATAACTTCCATCTACTACACTTTTGTGTACTAGACAGGGTACTATCAAATTGTCGTGTAGTTCCTATAAAAAATATACAGGATCTGCACGTTTAGACAACATACACTGTAGGATTGGTGTCAGACGAACTCTGATCACCCCCACCGGGTATGCTGGCCTTCTTGTACCAACTAGCTCACAGTGCCACTAGAATCTCCTCTTACCAAGGAGAGAATAGTTCTTGGCAACCATCGAACATGGCAACCCTGATCCCTCAGGACCGTGGAAACAATAAGCTACCTTTCGCTCAGTCACTCGTGCTTACTTAGTCTGTCTCAGAGAAATACACAGAATAAACAGGCTGGGCGTTTTCAATAAGAATTTATTGAACAGTTGTTATTCTGGTGTAGAATAGATGAGCTGCATCAACATTTGGCAGTATAAGATATAAATGATTAGCAGTACTATAAAGGTAAATGGATGGTATAGCTCTACCATCTTACTACAGTCATGAATACATATGAATATATAAAACACATGATAAAAGATGCGTACTCCTACGATGCCTCCCTATCTAGATGTACCTAAGTGTACCTAGCATGTATGTAGGTGTTAAGCCAAGAATCCCTCTAGGATTTAGTCAACCCCATTACCTGAAGTGAGAGACTATGGGACCCCGTCCTGGTCTCGAGTTGGACACCCCGCCAGGGATGTTTAGACCACTGCGAGCTGGAATGTCTGCATGCAGGAACCTCAGCGTCTCTGGTCAGTGTGTCGGCCGGGAAGTCTCAGTCTCCTCTGACTTATCTTAGCAAGATGTGATGTATATATACCCATTGGTCTCCCCAGGGGTCCTACCTTGCTGTATTACTGTGTCGGCCTAAGGATGACGTTGGGCATGAACTTTGTACATAGATTTTATACAGGAGATGGTAGTCCTGCTGTGCTTCCAAGAATCCTCATGCATAATGTATGAGATTTCGAACTAGGAAAAACCCGCGTTCTGACTGCAGTGTAATATCTAGGTAAAAGGTCAGTCCCTGTAAACCGTGACAAGTGTAATGTAGGGAGAGAATATAGGTGACGGGTAATGAGATTACCAGGGCCTATGTTATGATACCTATATGGAATATAACACCCACTCCTCTTCCGAATGGACGATATAGTTAAATTATAAACATATTACTAGGCTTAGTAGATACTGGTACGCAAACAGTAAAAACATTAGTTCTTTTTATGCTTAAAAACAACGTTTAAAACTTAAAAAAAAGTTATTTAAAAAAAATTCTAAAAAGAGGTAAAAAGTGGAAATTGACACTCAAGCTATAGCTCTAATATGTCCCTGTGTATAGTTCGAACTACTACAAGCATTTGAAAGCCATGCATGCTCAAAAAGAATGTCAATTTTTATATGGAGTTCCAATTTTCTGTTTGCTTGTCAAAAGGTCGAATTTTTTCCCAGCACACGACGGGACAAAATGAGTCAAATGTTTATGTGTCCTGGCTGGTAGACGCAACATTCTCGTTGCTTGCTTCTGCAGCTGGCGGTCCCTGTAACACCTCGCATATTATGTCAATTGAGCACAGATGATCTTCCGTACTGTCCACAGCCAGTGCCGGGGCAGCCTGTGCGCTATCCAAGGCCTGGGAGTCAGAGGAGGAGCCGGTGTCCATACCAACAGGAGCAGATACTTCCTGTGGTGGCTCTAGGAATGCCGCCATCACTGGGGACACTTCAGAACATGGGCCGTTATCGGGTCCAGTAAAGCATCAAAGTCCGGCTGCGCACATGATGGGAGTGTCAGACAGAGATCCAACATGCATTCTTCTCCGCAGAACAGGCATCAGAGGACAGGTAAGATGCAGTCCATCCAGACTGGTCTAAATGACAAGAACCAAGAAGCACTTAGTTCCCTTTGGCGAGGTGTGCCTAGAAGTTGTACCATGCGATCACGGTATTTTCTCTCAGGAGTACTGTTTCCATCTCCTTGGTGACTGGGACGTCCATTGTGTAGCAGAAAAATAACAATCAGGATACCTGCTATTAGAAGCAGGATCAGCGGCAGTCCTCCAAAGATGCTTCCAAATACGGAGTGTATAAAGTTTGGTATAACTCTGAGGACCGTCTGAAAGGTGCTTAATAGTCCCGAACCTATGGTCTTAAATAGGTGGACAATGCCTGTCGTATCAGACATGTTAAAGATACGATTTACGATTTCTGCTAAATGAAAAGGGCAATTTGTACGTATAAGTGCCTGTATCTCTGCCGAAGACCTTGCTACTTGAAGATCAAAAGTCTCTCGAGCGCAGGTTAAGGGCACGGGTTTCTGTATAAGCATGGCTTTCATTCTGCTCAAAGTATCAAACCGTATTAGTGAAACATTTAGTGAAGGCCATAACGGCGCCTCCCTGACTATATGTGTTGGTGGAAACAATAGTTGCATACAGCAAGTAACCCTGGAACTCACAGTTACCAGATATGCGATGCCCAGACGTGGGTCCCTTGCTCACTTTGCCACTGGATTCAAGCTAGCCTGGCTGCTGAAGGGTGTTACCCAGAAACCAGTCCCAGGATGCTTGTTTCCGGTTCAGGGAAGACCTGGCTTGGCAGTTCGGGCTGGACTGTTCCCACGAGGCACAGGGTCAAGACTGATTTGCATATAGCTGGGTCTGAACTGAGGTGGCGAAGTGAGCTAAAGAACAATGATGGATTCAACCCAGATCTGTGACTGGGGGTGAGTGTCTGAAAAGTTTCAGTGCTCCGTCCATCATCCCCTTGTGTTTGCTTTGTTCGCCCTAAGTTGGCAGGGTATGCCCAGACGTGGGTCCCTTGCTCACTTTGCCACTGGATTCAAGCTAGCCTGGCTGATGAAGGGTGTTACCCAGAAACCGGTCCCAGAATGCTTGTTTCCGGTTCAGGGAAGACCTGGTTTGGCAGTTCGGGCTGGACTGTTCCCACGAGGCACAGGGTCAAGACTGATTTGCATATAGCTGGGTCTGAACTGAGGTGGCGATGATGGATTCAACCCAGATCTGTGACTGGGGGTGAGTGTCTGAAAAGTTTCAGCGCTCCATCCATCATCCCCTTGTGTTTGCTTCGGAAGCATCCCACAGCAACCTTGATCGTTCAGCATCAAGTAACTCCCATTTGAAAGTAGCCCGAACACTGGAGTGATCACGGCAGCCGGGGCACCCTTTAAGTGACAGGATAAGTTTGCTACTGAACCATTACAGGCCCCATGAAGCATTATATCCTGGCATATAAGTGATCCACTTGAAGTATTCTCGCAGTTTGTACCGCTTAGAAACACTTCTTTTTCCCCACTCCGGCATCGAAATCTATACGGTAATTCCCAAGATTCCTTGATGAATTCCCTACCCATTTCTTCATATCTGCCTGCCTGCATTTGTTCAAGGCAATATTGAAATTGAAAAGTAGTGACCGGAAGAGTTATGTGGCCATGGATTAACCAGTCTGTGGACGGTGATTCTGCCACTGTGAAAGCTAATCTGTCCAATTTTTCAATGCGCAGCATTGTATACTTTGCACCCCTCTGTGCCATTTCTATCTGTTTTTCTGTCAGATTGTACGAGGAAAACAGAGACGTGCTGTTTATGAAATGCTAAGGCACATAGCCTGCGCGCAAAGATTGCAGGGTCCAGCTTAGTAACATAATAGAACGCAATTGTGATTGCCCGTGTTGTAATATGGACAAATCTTGTT
The DNA here is from genome assembly GCA_963921515.1 of Calotriton arnoldi. Classification (NCBI taxonomy): domain Eukaryota; kingdom Metazoa; phylum Chordata; class Amphibia; order Caudata; family Salamandridae; genus Calotriton; species Calotriton arnoldi. The sequence goes on from CAWUFW010005332.1 coordinate 961,966, forward strand.
CTAATACATCGATAGCAGCTGATACAATGTTGCCCAGTATATTCTGGATGTTAGTGTCTTTAACCCATTGTCGACCACTGCTAGAGCTTTCTCTAGGTTTATACGATCTATTTCTCGTAATCTTTCCGCGGCCTCTTGTTGCGATATTTTCCAAATCTCATTGTAGACAGCGTAATAGAAACGTTTGTGACGTGGCTTCCTAGGACCTAATAAAAAATCCCGTAGGTCCACATCCTGTGAAAGTAAGGATAAGTGTTGTTTCACCTGTGTGAGTGTTGAGGTTTTTAGCCAATCGAGGCATAACTTCCCAACACTATGATGTCACTACCCCTGGGTGTAGTCTTTGCACATAACGTGGATCTGGCCTATTGATACTAAATCCTTTAGTTTTAGCCAAGAATCTTTCTTGACAGTTATTGGTGTCTACGGGCCAAACCAACCATTCCTTCCAATTGGGGTCTGTTCTATTGCTTTGCAAAATGTCATCTATTGTAACCTGTTTTTGTGATGTTATGTTATCCTCAGTATGTGATGGGGCTGGCACCCGAGGTGTATTCAAATCTTTATTCCTTGCTAACCCAAGACAAGTTGTTTGTTGCACTGTTTCATTCAAGAACATTATTCGTCGAGGAATAAGACATGCTCTAAACAGTGCCTCTGTTCCCTGGACCTGTCAGTCTCTAGTAACCCAGACGGATTTTAAGTCTATGGTGTCTTTCCATAGGTCGAACCCTTGTTCAGACAACTGGGTAATAAAGGAAGCAGAATAAATCTGTTAGGTGTTTGTCAACATATTTTTCTGTGCTGGTGTAGGTGCACCTTATAGTAATATGAGGCTGGGTCTGACGTGTTAAACCCTGAAAAATATGGACATTTTTGTGCAAATGTTTTTGAACTGCTTTTCGGTGGTGTCGGGCAATGTTCCCATTGGTGATATGTGAAAATATTTCTAGGGTTAGCAGATTTATGCAGAAAGTGATGACCATAATGTTGATAGCAATACATTTTCTCAAAGTCTGATGAGTCCTCTAACATTTCATTATTAGAAAAAGCAGCAGATTTCTCTAAATCAGACAACATATTATTTACTGTTTCATAATCCCAATCATCGGAAAATGTACTGGAGGTAATGATATCACTTAATGATTTTTAAATAAATGTGGTATTTTTAAAAGTTCAGTCGGGCCAAATATATCGAAATCAACCTTGTCCCACACTATACCGTCAGGTATAGGAACTGCTGTAATGTTCACTGATGATAGGTCTCTTTTTTCACGATGTGATGATAGATGTGGTTTCAGAATCACATTCACTTTTTGTGCTGCAGAGCTTTCTCGAAGATAAGTTCCATTAATAAGCATGCTAAAAACTATTACTAGGCCTATCCAGAAAAGAAAGAAAAGTATTCCTGTAGATACCCAGAGTTCTACCCAAGGTGATACCAGGTAAGTCTTTTTAAGAAAGTTCAGAACATTTTTAAATCGCTGTAGACAAGTTCTTTGGGCTGGCGTTGTTTCAGGTTCGCTTGGATCTAATGAGAAGGTGTCAAAGTCAATGAAATAGCCAGATGCAGTTCGATCAACATTCGGTAGTTCCGCAGGTTTTGTGGGAACTGTAGCTTGCTCTTGTTGGGGCATGTTGACGTAGATATCCATGTTTGGTCGAATTGAAATTTGTCTTTCAGTGGAGTTCTCATTTTGAACTTCAGTTTCAAGACGAATGAGTTCCATTGCATTGTTGCTATGTCCTTCATTCCGTGCAGGTGACCCTTCAAACGTGATGAGTCTTTGTTTGAACTTCTTGTATAGTTGTGAGAGGAGGGTGTCTGTTACTTCGAAGTCCACGCAGCCTACTATTCAGTATTGGCCACATAGTGTGGTTTGATTAGGTCAATTGAGACAAATCTTTTCTCCTTTTTACCTGCAAGAGGTGGCAGAAGTACTGTTCTTGTTCCTTCAACTGCCAGGACAGGTACAGGCTTTCTGTATGATGGCCCAAATTCTTTTTTGTCCGCTATTTTTTCTCTGACAAGATCCCCGACTTTAGGGATCCAGACTGGTCTTGCCGTGACACTTTATACTTCCCCAGTGGCGGTCCTTTTCGTCTGGACATTACTCTGTGGTGCCCTGCTTTCGTTCACGTCCTGTAAAACAGCCAAACGTTCATGGATGTCAAAAGGTTTTTCATCCGCCACTGTGCCTTCACAATCAAGATCAGGTACCCACATTCTCGTCCCAAATAGGACCTCATAAGGAGTGACTCCCCCTAGAGAGCTTCTTGGCTGATTGTTTAATGCCCTCTGGACTCCATGCAGATGTTTTACCCAATTTCCACCCGAGCCTAATACTCTAGCTGTCAAAGATTGCTTTAAGTCCCGGTTTTTCCTCTCCACAACCGAATTTCCCTCGGGATGGTACGGAGAGGAGTACCGCAATGCTACACTCAAACTTCCCATGGCTTCCTTGTAAGCCCTAGAGCTAAACGCGGGGCCACGGTCAGAATGTAATGTGCCAATTGCGCATGTCCCTATAAAGACTCGCAAATCTTCTATAACAGTTCGAGCGTCATCCTAGCGCTGGGGCCACACCCATAGTAACCTAGAACAGGAATCCACTGAAACCATGATATACTTGTAAGCCCCATCCGATTGTAAGGGGCCGCAGTGGTCAAAATAAACACACGCGAGTGGTTTGTCTGATATTAGTAATGGTGTCTGCACTGGCCGTGTTACGGTGGAGCCTTTCATCTGCTGATAGATGTCGCATTTCAAGACATAGGGGCCGATTCCGATCTCGGCCGGTAGGGCACCGAATCGGATTCGGCTTTACCGGATCCGATTCGGAGCCCTCGTTTCCGACCGATTCGTGCATGTGTCCGGGCGAGCGAGTACGATGCGAGCGTACGCGAAATCGCTGACCGACTCGTTCACGGGTCCGAACCGCACCGACCGACTCGCACGGACACGACTCGCACCGCACAATGGAGACGTTCCCCGACCGAGCAAGTACGATGCACGCATTGAGCAGTCCGACCGACTCGCGCCATCCGGCTCCAAAGAGCAGTCGGAGCCATACTTCGGGGGTCTGTGTCGGACCCCCCCTGCACGCGTAGCCATGCGAGTCACACACAGGGGGGGACCCATGGGTCCCCCCTACACGTGCATGTACGGCGCGACCCGCATCGATGCGTACCCGCTGTAGGGGGCGCCGTTGTTCGCGTCGTACCCATTGAGTCAATGGGAGCCCGTGTACGCGTTGTATGACCGGCTCCCATTGACTTCAATGGGAGTCCGACCGAATCGAGTCCGATAGCATACGGACGCATCGTACTCGTTCGGTCGGGCTGCTAGGGTCCGATTCGGTCGGACATCTCTCCGGGTCCGGCTCGGTCGGAGAGATTTCCTGCCCGAATCGGAATCTACCCCATAGTCCTTAGTCTGCCTTCTTAGTCCTGGCCACCAGTAGCGTTGTTTCAATAAAGAAACCGTAGCAGACACTCCTGCGTGTGCAGAACCTATACCCTCATGTGCTGCTAGAATTAATCCTAACCTGCGATCCATATTTGGTATTACTCTATCCTCCACTCCTGGAATTTGAGCAAATGGAACATTGTTTGCATCTAACTTGTAGGAGTACTTGAGTGGAAATCTTTTCGGTACTGCTGTGTTATTGCATGTGGCAATAATTGCAACCATTATCTCACCGTCTATCCTTGTTTTTGAATGAGTGATTGCAGCTACGGAAGCCGTTCGTACAGCCCCCTTTGCGGCTTTGTCAGCCAATGAATTCCCTTCAACTTGAACGCCATCACGTTGATGACTCAGTGTATGTATCACGTGAGCCCTTGATAGTTTGTTTTTCAACTCCACTACCTGTTCCCATAGCGTTTTGTGCTTAATTGTGCCACCTTTTGCATCTTTAAACCCGTTTTGTCCACAGTGATGTAAATATTCATTATATGACTGTACACAGTAAAAGGAATCACACACGATTAGTGTGGGGAATACTCGATCCGTATTTATCAGTGCCAGTATTAGTGCTTTTAGTTCTGCCAGCTGCGCCGTGCAGTCTCCTAGAGACTGTGTTTTTGTGTATTTCGGATGAAACTTTCCATCCTGCATGCATCCTTTAACGATAGCACACGCGGCGCTGTATTGCTGTTTGCTCACTATGGCCGGTTGCGCAGAACCGTCAGTATAAATAATATATTCATACTGATCTAGAGGCATTATTTCATTTGGTAGAGGATATTCTTGTTCGTATTGCAGAAATGCCTGTGTTTTTAGATTTGGGTCGTACCTGTATTCCACATCGGTTGCAGTAAGAGAATTTGCCCATTGTATCCATCTTGGATGTAAGGCTTTAGCGTTGGGAACGTTTGCCTTTGTTGCAGCCTCTAAGGCTAAAACCGGGGTAACGACTATTATATGTTTCCCTTGAGCCAGGGCTCTTTCTCTGACTACAGCAGTCTGTACTGCTGTTAGAATTTTTTCAGTTGATGCAAAACGCATCTCAGCATTTGTGTACAAATGTGATTTATATGCTAGTGGTACTGTTTCACCTTCATTATATGTTAAATAGGTGTACCCAGATTGACCCACAACTATACGGATCACCAGGTTGCGTATATTTACGCGTGTCTGTAAGTGTTTTGAAGCTATCATGTCAGCTTGTAAGAAACGAAGAGTATCTGTGTGTTCCTGTGTCCACTGTCTAACTGAAAAGTCAGGTTTTATCAAATCGTAGAAAAGTTTTTCTCTTTCTGCGTAATCCAAAATGTATGTTCTGCCAAAATTCAAGAATCCCAAGATTGATTGTAAGTTTTTAATGATTTTGGAGGTTGGAGCAGCGCACACTTTTCTAAAGGTTAGCTGCCAGGCTTTCCCTTCACTTGAAAGCTCATATCCTAGAAAAAGGACGTTAAGATGGGCTATCTTCGATTTTTAAAGTTGAATTTGTAACCCTCAGAGGCAAATCCCAAAATTATGGTATTCACTCTGTTCAAGTGTTCCTCCAGGTCATCGTCCGTTAGATAAATATCATCCACATAGGACAATGCCTCCTCATTCAGATTTTGAAGTAACTCAGTTACTCTGGCTGAAAACAACCCTGGGCTGTTCTTATACCCCTGGGGGAGTCTGCAAAATTGCCGCTGGGACCCTAGCGCTGAGAATGCTGTCAAATATCTGCTCTCAGGCGCTATATTTTGTAAAAAAATCCATTTGAGAAATCTAGCGTTGTTTTGTATTTTTTCCACTACAATGTTATTCATTAATGCGGCACTGTGTGCATTTTTGAACTGCAAATGTCTTAGTACAAGTGTTTAAATGTCTGTAATCTAAAACTAGACGATATGTGTTGTCTGGGTTCGATATGGGAAACAAAGGGTTATTCATTTGAGAGGTGCATGTTTCAATCAATCTTTGGTATTCAAGTTGATCTAAGATCTCCCTGAATTGTTTTTTAGATTCTTGCTTTATTGGATACTGCCTTTGTGCAGTTGGAGTATTTTTTAATGGAATTATGTGGTGGGTTGAATCCTCATCCCATCCAACATGATTTTTGTATAATGCTGGGGCTTGGGCTACCGCCCACTCCCACGCATATGTATATTTTAAATATTTGGGAACGTGGTCGGAGAATGCTGGTAAAATTACTGTTTCTCCCCTAGGGCAATCCATGGCGAATGCTGGCGGCCAATCTTGTTCAGCTAACAAGATGTCATAGCCAAGGTGGACAGTCAAAATATCGATTTTTAAATATCGAAGCACAGTTATATCGAGTTTTAAATATCGTAGGGACAAAATATCGAAGTCAAGAATATCTACAACCAGAATATCGAAGTTAAGGTAAGAAATAAGCGATGTTGCAAATATCGATGTTAGTAATATCGATAGTTAAATTATCGATGTTAATAATATCGATATTTATATGAGTGTTATGTATTTTAGTATGTATTTAATATGTATGTGTTCTATATTTTTGTTAAGTATTGTACTGTTTTTAAATATATGTATACATTTTTTAGAAATTAGTAATTTTTTTAAAGTAAATTTTGCGTTTTAGTACCGTAGCGGGTTGTGGGTTTATAGGGGAATAGGGTGGGAAGTAATTTAATTATAGTAAATTAAATAATAATTTTTAGGAATTATTAATTTATTTTAATTAAATTTTGTGTTTTATTTCTGTAGCGGGTTGTGGGTTTATAGGGGAATAGGGTGGGAAGTAATTTAATTTTAATTAAGTAATTATTAATTTTTAATTATTGTTATTAATAATTAAGTTATTGTTAATTAATTAATTGGTAATTAATTATTATTAATTGATAATTATTTTATTTGTATTAATTTATTATTGGAGTGGGTTGTGTGTTTTTAGGGAATAGGGTGGTAAGTAAATTATTTGTAATTAAGTAATTAAGAAAAATTGAGTATTGATAATTAATTTTTTTGTTAATGAATTTTTAATTGGTTAATAATTTTTATTAAATATTATTTATTGGCATTGATATTTTTTCTGTTAATTAATTATTAATTGGTTCTTAATTTTTATTAAATATTATTTATTGTTATTGACAATTTCTTTTATTTAATTATTAATTGCAAATTAATTTTTAATAATTGATTAATTGAAAATTAATTTAATTGTGTGAAATGTTATGTGGAGTGTGTTGTGTGTTTATTGGGGAATAGGGTGGGAAGTATTTAATATTATTAAAGTAATTATTATTTTTGATATATTTGTAGTTTTTTTTTTTCTAAATATATTTCTAAATCATTATTTAATTAAAATATTTATTTCATTTATAAGTATGTTATTTTTAACATCTACGTTGTCCAACGCTTTCCCTACTGTTGCACTCACTGGAGTGGGAATAGTAGTTTTTACCCCTACGCTATCCAGCGCTTTCCCTACTGTTGCACTCTCTGGAGTGGGAATAGTAATTTTTAGCCCTATGCTATCCAACGCTTTCCCTACTGTTGCACTCTCTGGAGTGGGAATAGTAATTTTTACCCCTACGCTATCCAGCGCTTTCCCTACTGTTGCACTCTCTGGAGTGGGAATAGTAATTTTTACCCCTACGCTATCCAGCGCTTTCCCTACTGTTGCACTCACTGGAGTGGGAATAGTAATTTTTACCCCTACGCTATCCAGCGCTTTCCCTACTGTTGCACTCTCTGGAGTGGGAATAGTAATTTTACCCCTACGCTATCCAGCGCTTTCCCTACTGTTGCACTCACTGGAGTGGGAATAGTAATTTTACCCCTACGCTATCCAGCGCTTTCCCTACTGTTGCACTCTCTGGAGTGGGAATAGTAATTTTTACCCCTACGCTATCCAGCGCTTTCCCTACTGTTGCACTCTCTGGAGTGGGAATAGTAATTTTTACCCCTAAGCTATCCAACGCTTTCCCTACTGTTGCACTCACTGTAGTGGGAATAGTAATTTTACCCCTACGCTATCCAGCGCTTTCCCTACTGTTGCACTCTCTCTGGAGTGGGAATAGTAATTTTACCCCTACGCTATCCAACGCTTTCTCTACTGTTGCACTTTGTGGAGTAAGTATATATTAATTTATATGTATATGTTTCATTTATTTTAACATTTAATGTATTAGTTATTATTTTTAAATATCTTTTAATATTTTTAACTATATTTCTTTTAATTATATGTATTATTTACTTAATTTTACATTATTATTAAAACATTTAAAAAATCGATATTTTTAACTTCGATATTTTTGACAACTATATTTTTTTCGATATTTTTGTACTTACCTTTATGTAGATTGGACTTCGATATTTTTGACTTCTATATTTCTGTGTCGATATTTTTGCAGGTCGATTTTCTGTCCGTCGATATTCTGTCATACATTCCATACCCAACCTTAGGTTCTCCCAAAAGAGACCTCTAACTGTCCTGCATTTGTCACCCTCCATTTGGAGTGTAATTTCATATAATTTGTGTGGGACACTTACCCTAGTAAAACCAAAGGGGATGATGGACGGAGTGTTGAACATTGCAAGCACTCACCCCCAGTCAACTGATCTGGGTTTAATCCATCATCATTCTTTAGCTCACTCCGCCACCCCAGTTCAGACATGGCCTTATGCAAATCAGTCTGACCCTGTGCCTCATGGGAACAGTCCAGCCCGAACTGCCAAGCCATGTCTTCCCTGGACCGGAAACAAGCATCCTGGGACCGGTTTCTGGCTTACAGCCATCATCAGCCAGGCTATCTTGAAATCAGTGGCAAAGTGAGCAAGGGACCCACGTCTGGGCATACCCTGCCAACTTAGGGCGAACATAGCAAAACCAAAGGGGATGATGGACGGAGTGTTGAACATTGCAAGTACTCACCCCCAGTCAACTGATCTGGGTTTAATCCATCATCATTCTTTAGCTCACTCCGCCACCCCAGTTCAGACATGGCCATATGCAAATCAGTCTGACCCTGTGCCTCATGGGAACAGTCCAGCCCGAACTGCCAAGCCATGTCTTCCCTGGACCGGAAACAAGCATCCTGGGACCGGTTTCTGGCTTACAGCCGTCATCAGCCAGGCTATCTTGAATCCAGTGGCAAAGTGAACAAGGGACCCACGTCTGGGCATACCCTGCCAACTTAGGGCGAACATAGCAAAACCAAAGGGGATGATGGACGGAGTGTTGAACATTGCAAGCACTCACTTACCCTAGTATCAGGTGTTTCCACCGTGATATAATCATTCAAGTCCGCTGTCACCAGAAATTCAATCAGGTTCTGGCGAGCTATTGTTACTTCTGCTGCACTGTCTAGCATCGTCAGAGCCCATTCCTCGTTCCGTAGTCGAGTCCTCAGAATTCTGGGCATGTCTGATCTTTAGACCTGCAACCTTCTTCTTTTTGAACTGCGGTTTTGGTTTGGCTTTATCTTCTTTTTTGGAAGTATAGTCTTGAGCGTTCTGCTTGTCTCTGGACTTTGTACGCTCTTCTTGTCTGTCTGACCATCCTTCCCTCTCAGAGTTTTTCGATGAACCCTGAAAGGAACGAGAGGAACGTGTATCAGTATCCTGATACCTGTCAGGTTTCCTAATATTATTCCTATTCCTAAGGTTATACCTCCTTTCGGAGGGCTCCTGTGGAGGAGATCCACCTCTGGAGATCTGTTTCTTTAATTTTTTGTTTTTTGTTATTGTCCCACTTCTTTTTAGAAGAAGTGGGTGTCTGCTTCAAAGTCTCCTTCTCGGGACTACCCATCAATTGTGGTTTTAACGCTTTTCCACCCAAACTGTCCCTGCCTAACTCTGCATACGCAGTTTCTATTATTTTTGGTAGTTTGTGTTTTCCTGTTGTAAAGGACTGAACTCCCTTAGGCGTTGGCGGATGGCCACTGATGCTGCCTCCCCTTTAATATTTGCTAATATTATGGCTGATACCTGGGCATAGTTACCTAGTAACTTCATCCCTAAGTTTAGAGCAGGCTCTGCTCCGTACTCATTTTGTATTTGTCTTAGTACATCTGGTATTACAGCTAAGGACGGTATACCATGAGTTCTGGTATATATGGCAGCGAAAACTGTACCCCGAAAGGTACAATCCTCTATCTGTGGTGTTATCCCCATGGGTAAGCAGATTGTCAGCATTCTGTGTTTTTCATAAGGGCTAGTATTTGGGAATACTGCTTCTAACTGTGTTATCTTCTGAGCTATCCAGAAGGGCATTTGTTCATGTTTTGCGGGCATTTTACCCATTACTGCATGTAATGTTTGTGGTGTAATTTTAGTTGCTGTGTTCTGAACGTGAGCTGTATTTGTTGTCACCATCACTGGCTGGACCGTAAGAGTCCTCATGATGTATTGCGTCATGTTTCTGTAAAGTTTTATTAATTCTTTGTGAAGTATGAGTAAGTCCGGTCCTGGCATTGTTTCAATGTCAGGATGTGGTGTTTAGGCTGCTAGTATTGGCCATGTTGCCCCTTCTCTTCCGAGTGGGCCGAGTCTCACTCTTCTTCTTGTATGGGCACCTTTAAACCAGTATAAATGTTCCTGGTACATGAGCAGAACCTCAATGTCCTCATACGGACAGTATTCCACTGGTGCATCACCTTCTGTGTAGAAGTGAAATGTTTTTGTTCTTGCATTTGCTGCTGGGAATGTAACCCATGAATAAAATACCTCTGTTCTATATGATTCATGTGCCTCAATCAGGAAAGCTACCAGGCCACCCCTAGGTGTTAAACCATGCACAAGTAATTTCAGGGTGACCGCATTTCTAATATTTTCTGCAGTCTGAATTGCATTTGCATCTTCCTCGTCATCTGTGAGGTGCAAGTTTTGCACAACTCTTCCCGCGTTATCCGCGTCTTCAGTCATTGTTTAAAGGAAGAAGTATCTTCCAAGGGAACTATGATAAGGTGTTTTGCACAATTTTTAGGAACACTGTGTCCTTCAAGCTTGATTAACCAACAGCTAATAAATAGTATTTTCGCCTACTCAGCTGTGGCGGAGTTTAGCCTACCCACTCCAGACGTATCTGGTGTTTTGTGAATAGGGATTTCTGAACTACCCAGATTCTACTGTTAAATAAGCACCCAACCAACGTTGGGCGCCATGTTGTGTAGTTTCTATAAAAAATATACAGGATCTGCGCGTTTAGACAACATACACTGTAGGAATGGTGTCAGACGAACTCTGATCACCCCCACCGGGTATGCTGGCCTTCTTGTACCAACTAGCTCACAGTGCCACTAGAATCTCTTCTTACCAAGGAGAGAATAGTTCTTGGCAACCATTGAACACGACAACCCTGATCCCTCAGGACCGTGGAAACAATATGCTACCTTTCGCTCAGTCACTTGTGCTTACTTAGTCTGTCTCAGAGAAATACACAGAATAAACAGGCTGGGCGTTTTCAATAAGAATTTATTGAACAGTTGTTATTCTGGTGTAGAATAGATGAGCTGCAACAACCGTTAGGCAGTATAAGATATAAATGATTAGCAGTACGATAAAGGTAAATGGATGGTATAGCTCTACCATCTTACTACAGTCATGAATACATATGAATATATAAAACACATGATAAAAGATGCGTACTCCTACGATGTCTCCCTATCTAGATGTACCTAAGTGTACCTAGCATGTATGTAGGTGTTAAGCCAAGAATCCCTCCAGGATTTAGTCAACCCCATTACCTCAAGTGAGAGACTATGGGACCCCGTCCTGGTCTCTAGTTGGACACCCCGCGAGGGATGTTTAGACCACTGCGAGCTGGAGTATCTGCATGCAGGAACCTCAGCGTCTCTGGTCAGTGTGTCGGCCGGAAGTCTCGGTTTCCTCTGTCTTATCTTAGCAAGATGTGATGTATATATACCCATTGGTCTCCCCAGGGGTCCTACCTTGCTGTATTACTGTGTCGGCCTAAGGATGACGTTGGGCATGAACTTTGTACATAGATTTTATACAGGAGATGGTAGTCCTGCTGTGCTTCCAAGAATCCTCATGCATAATGTATGAGATTTCGAACTAGGGAAAACCCGCGTTCTGACTGCAGTGTAATATCTAGGTAAAAGGTCAGTCCCTGTAAACCGTGACAAGTGTAATGTAGGGAGAGAATATAGGTGACGGGTAATGAGATTACCGGGGCCTATGTTATGATACCTATATGGAATATAACAAAATGTGAGAGGTGGTAATAGGACTTTAGAACTAAGAAGATTAGAATCCAACTTCATTATTAAATTTCACACACTGCACACCACAGATCTTAACTCTGACAAAGAATTATCTGAACTTTTGGGTTAAATACTAGAAGTAAGATTGTGTGGTGCTAGTCTGACATGTTCTATCTCTAGGAAATCCTGTAATGTTTTGAGATAATAATGTTTAGGTGATGATCCGCTTATCTTTTCTAGTGAAGAGAAGTGACACTCACTTTCTGATTTTAATGTTGTTTTATTAGTTTTTAAACAGGCATGAAACAGACTTTCTATTTGACTTGGGATGCAAGAGAACTAAGATATATCTCTGGATACCTGTAGTTTTGGTTTCAGTTTTATGATTATGCATGTTTTGTTACAATCCATGAATGCAGCCCACGGGGGCTTGAACCAAGCATATGCATTGGCAGAGTTGATTGTTATGTATTCGTTACATGTCAGATTATTGGCCCACTTGGGCAGAGAAACTGAGACAGGCAAGGGGTTTGGGCCTGTTCTTATTTGTTGGTTTCTCCACTTGGAGCTGGGCCAATATTTAGAATGCGTGCCCTCTTTACTTTCAATATGCTAAACATTAGCCCACTGGGGGTCTATTATCTCAACAAGCCTGAGATTGTTTTAATCTTAGCTCATGCTATTTAGCACACTGCGGGACATTTCGTACACTGACACGGAGCATCTTTCAAATGATGGAAACAAAACATGGATCACACAATCATGCATAGATATTGAGGGACACCAAGACAAGTAGTCACAAGATAATTGTAAGGCACATTTAACAATTTGTTACTATGTAACGTACTATAGGAATGAATATTTATAAGCCAAATTCAACATAATTATTCACCTTTTTTTCTCTCACTTTGTACTATTGTTTCTATAGTCCTAATATATGCACCTTATACAAATCAATCCACAGCTATGAGAGTGCTGTAACATAAGATGGCGCCCGTTTTCGAACTAACATTCATTGAAATGCTGTGTTCAGCCCATGTTCTATGCCATTGCACATTTGTACCACTATTTAAATAGAAAATGGGTGTTGACTCCGCGACCTGTGACCAAGGAGTACTCCGAAACTCGTCTGAAGTTTTGTGTGATGCCATTAAAAGAATCGTCACCACTTTAAAGGATCGTGGTGTGTTTGTTTTTCACAAAAACAAGCTTTGGATTGTTGGCATATATACGTTTAATATATATATATAAAGGTATATATATTTACGATTACAACTATTTATTCAGCATTATATAAGGTTTAACTATTTTAATGTTATAAATAAACATTTTTAAATTGATTATTCATTAAAAAAAACAATAATTTTTCTTCACTTCTTTGGGTAATATGTTCTTCTTCAATACTTTAGACACAATATTTTTGTTGTTCCCATTCTAAGGGCCTTATTACAAGTTCGGCGGTCCACAGGATCACCAAACCTGTGATGGTAGTCCGACCACCTCCACACTGTGGGCCTGGCCCGCCTGCAGTATTATGAGTGTGGCAGTTGGACTGCCACAGAATCACTATGACCACCGGAAATCAAGGATCCTGCAGCGGTTGCACAGTGTTCATGAGCACTAATATGCATATTAGGAGTTGCCTGCCCACCGCCCTTTTTCATGGAAGTGAGTTCTAAAAATACCATGAAATAATGCTCCTGTCAGACCTATCGTAATTTGTCTGGTGGCCAACTAAGGGCTCAAGTCGGGCAGTCCCCACAAATCAATCTCACCATATTCACATGTGCAAAAATATTATTTTTTATTATTTATTCAACTTTTTCTCTTTTTTTTAAAAATTGATGTTCATTGTAGCAGATACATTGATACAAATATCAGCACAAACATGTTAAACAGTTCATTCGTTATCGTATTTAGTGAGCATCTTCAGATAGTGGAATTTACAAATAAGATACAACAATAAACACATAAATCTACTCCTCATAATACAATCACACAGAGGAACAAAGAAACCCCCATCAGCTGTCCTCACATCTACATCAGATTCACCTCACATACCACACTCTCTCAACTGACAAACTGTCTCATCCATCTCAAGATTCACACCAATCAAAACAACAAAATGACAAATGGAAACCCAAATATTTTTCTAACATCCACCAATAACAGAGAGGTAGTGGGCTGAATAAATCACAGTATGCAACCGCTTTGGTGTCGTCTTCTTAGAGTTCCCGGCAGGTTGGTCAACGCACATTTCGGTGGAACTAAATAGCTGCCACCTTCATCAGGACCACTCTTTTAAGCTAATTTGCAGGTGAGTGGAATAGGGGGAATCTTGTTAAAATCCCATAATATTCATGGCAAGAAACTCAGTTCTATCGCCGAGATAAAGCCCTATGGTGCAGTAACAAAAATTCCTTCACGCCTACTGGTTATGGTACGGTCCCTTTACTGGTGCATCGAGGGCGATCACTAATGGGCATCTGTGGACCTCCTCCTCGTATATCGGACCTGGGCTTGTTCTTTAAAGGGAATCTGCGATAGTGGCCTCCTCTTTAATCATTAGGTCCTCCATTGCAAAGTTGGGTGCAGGCTTCGCACGCCCCGTTTGTGTCCTCCGTCTCCAGCCGGTCGCAAGTGGCATGGAAGTGAGCCCGCCATGAAAAGGGTGGTGGAAAGGCAACAAAGGATGCCCTAACAGGGCCTCCTGCTGCTCCTGGGCCTGGGGATGCATGCGGGGGGCACATGTAGCACCCCCCTGGTTTTGCACCCACAACATGTATGCCACATCGTGCAGGAAGGTACAAGAAGGTGCAGTCAGCACTCTGAGAACAGCGGTCTTCATGTCAGGCTCTTCAATGACCCTAACAGACCGCTGCCTCAGACCACTGCAGCATCGCCTGCCAGATCAGGATTTAACTCCTAATCTGGCGGGCGTCAGCACCACAACTTTTGGGATCCTAAGTATAGGAAAACAATATTATGGTAAACAATATTCTTGATAGATATTTGTTTCTATCAATATGTTTGTTCAAGGGGGGTTTGGGGGCAGCCGACCACTGGGAGCTCTGCCCTCTGGGCACATTGGGAGGGTGGTGCAGTCCTAGAGCTGCCATTTTGTATTGGGCTACATATGTAGCTGGATATAGCCCAACAGTATATAGGGGGCTGCATTGGGTGCCCTGCCACTATTTTAGGCTCAGGTGACCTGATGGCTGGTGGCAGGGAGATTTTGCCAGCAGTTTTCTGGTCTTAGGTGTTTTCACTTAAAGTGAGAGTTTGCATTCATATAGGTATTATTATTATTAATTAGCATTTATTAAGCGCATGGCTACCCTGAGGCATCCCAGCGCTAGCGGCAAATCAAGTTAAAGGAGGAGGCTAGCAATTACTGTTCTGGAATAGCCATGTTTTAAGACCCTTCCGGAAGGAGAGGTAGGAGGTTTCAAGCCGCAGATTGAGAGGGAGGGTGTTCCATAGTCTGGCTATGTTATATGAAAAGGAGCGGCCTCCGCTACGCAACCTATTGATTCTGTTATTGAAGCAATGTCGTCAAATGCCCAAGTTGAAGAAGCGATGCAGCTTCTTCAGGAGGCCTGGCCTTGTGGCCGGCGGGAAGGCCATAGTGTTGGTGGCCCGAACAGTATGGCAGGCGTCGTTGGTGTGGCCGCGGCGGTGGTGGTATGATCACCGCTGCGAAAGTGGCTGGCAGCAGTGTCTGCGGAAGCAGGGGTAAGTCGGAGGTGCCACTCTATGTCCAGGAAAGTGGCCGCTTGAAGTGCAGCTAAGACAGGAACGGTCCGTCTAGCTTAAGCCAGGCCTCGGCTCCGGTGGGCACGCCTGTATCTGGGGCATTTGGTGGGCGCTAGGAGTTTGTGACCTGGGCGTCAGTGTTGGTGCGGATACTGCCATGGGGACACCTGGCGTCCAGATAGGAAACACAGCAGCCCCTCCAAACACTCTGCTCATATATGGGGTGGCTAAGAGCAAGAATGGGCAGAAGCGGGCGGCAACAGCAGAGCCGTCCCCTGGCTCCGACATGGGAGTAGTTAGCATAAGTCTAAGCAACCTGAGCTGCTCATGTTGAGAATGGATTCAGCAGGCCTGAGGCAGTGGGATGAGGGGTTGGCGTGGGGCCATGAGGGCGCTTTATCATCTGAAATAGACCCCTTCAGTAAATAGCAGGTTTGTGCCACCTGCTGAGACACGACATTTGTCTGATGAGTGTGGCCAGGATGATAGTGAGGTGCCAACAAGCCCTGGTCCAGACAGGGAAACAGCAGATTGGGGTGACCTAGACATATTTAGTCACTAGGAGGAGAAAGTGAGGGGAGGGGGTAGGGACATGGGGGCGCAGCTGGATGCATATTTTGGGAAGGGTGGGTCACTGCAGTGGAACAATGAGGGGCCTCTGGCCTGTGTGCTGCAGGGGGGTTTGGGAGGGTAGGGGAGACGGACCCAGCGAGAGGGGATACCTTAGGGTCAGGGAAGGGCCTTGCTAGAATTGAGCGGGGAAGAGGATGACGGGGCGACAAGCTCATGACAGGTGAGGATTTTGTAGATGCGGCCATACAGCGGTCCTGGGGATGCTGGGGGGATGGCGGGAGCGCAGACATCCTTGTGCGGGAGAGAGGTCACTATGACTGGTTGGAGGGCATGGGGAGTTAAACTGATATGTCGGGTCAGGCCAGACAGGGACACAGTAAATTGGGGTGGCCTACACATATTTAGTCACTAGGAGGAGAAAGTGAGGGGAGGGGTAGACTATGAGGAGGATAGCCTTGAAGAAGGTGAAGTGTGGGACAAGGAGCCTAGGAGTGTTGGGGGGGCTCAACTAATCAAATGTCAAGTGTGTTACAGGCTAACGTGGAGCAGCAGACTAGGGTGTCGGAAGTGGAGCGGCCCCTGGCGAGGTAGACTGCAACAGTACAGGCACTGACCTTGGCGCCAGGTAAGGCCAAAGGCATAGCATAGCTGAGGTTACCAAAGATGGTATCCACAGGCGTGGATGCGAGTGGCATGCTGGGAGGGGGGAGAGAATGTTTGCATAAGGAGAAGTACGTGATGGTTGTGGGTGTGGGCACAGACAAACAAGACAGAGCCCATGGTAAGCAAAGCAGAGCGAGCAAGACGGAGGTTAGTACAGTCACAGGGGCAGGAGGAGAGGGGGCAGAAGAGACAGGGGCAAAGAAAGAAGGGCCAGAAAGCAAAGAACTCAAGATAAAGAGGTTACCCTACATGGGCGTGGCTAAGCCGTTGGTGGCTCATCTCATGCTAGCCATGAAAGAGCGAATTTGGAAGGGGGGAGTATGTGGAGATGCTTAAACTCCTCGATAGAGAGGTGCACAGGGATCGAGAAAGGAAGGATATGAGCTGGTGAACCGGGCAAAAGTACCCCTCACAATCGAGAATTGAACCGCAGGATTTTTAATTTATGCCTGCGTTAATTGCAAAAAATATCCTGAGCGCTGCCTGGCCATGTTTAAGTACATGGCTGTCATTTGGAAGGCCCAAATCACGGGGGAGGCTATGTCTGGGCCCAATACGATGAAGAATTTAGGGTGCGCTTGGCCTGGGACCCTGAGGCTAAATGGGGGGAACTGGATTCCGATCTCTGGCAGAACACCTTGGGGGGTCGCAAAACTGGGCAAGACCATTTTTACAGCAAGTGGCCTGCCAATAGTATATTGCCCTTTTCAGGGCCGTCCCACCCAGGGATGGGGGGTGGGGTGGCAGCAAAGGCACAGGCAGGGACAGGGGGGACCTGTTGGGATTTTATCAAGAGAATGTGCACTCAGGAATACTTTTAATTCTGACACGAGTGCTCAAAATCTGCGGGCCGACATCCCCTTGTCAATTGCTTTGGAGCAGGTAGTGGTTGCCAGGAGCAGGGCAGTGGCAACAGCATGGGGGTGGTCAAGGGGTGCAACAGCAGCAACAATTCTCAGGTTCCCATGGCAGGAGGGGAGCTCTGGGATCTGAGGCAAAAGGCTCGTACTCCGGTTAATTTCGACAGACTGGAATATTGGCTGGGGTTTTACGGGCGTTTGGAAGAGGCAAAAATGTTACAGTAAGGGTTTTGTTGGGGCTTTCGTTTGGGGTACGAGGGTCCTCAGGTGTGGCACTGGGCAGGTAATTTGCCAAATCAGCCAAAGAGTATAGACAGGTGGTGCAGGAAAATTAGAGAAAGAGGTCTCTGAGGGCAGGATGGCGGGACCCTTTCAAGATTGGCCAATAGAGGACCTGATCATTTCACCAATTTGAGTGGTGCCCAAAAGAGAGAAGGGCCAATTTTGTTTGATACAGCATTTGTCCTGGCCAGAAGGATGTTCAGTGAATGATTTCATTGAAGAGGAAGTGGTATTAGTGTCATACTTCTCAATTGATGTGGCCATGTCACTAGTAGTGATGGGAGGCCGGGGGCATTGATGGCAAAGTGTGATGTGAAGCCAGCTTTTCAACTGCTTCCAGTGCACCATGATGATTTTCAGCTCTTGGGCATACAATTTGAAGGCAAGTGCTATGTGGACAAAGCATTACCAATGGGACGTTCCATATCATGCGCCCTGATTGAATGCTTAAGCTTGTTTTTGTAGTGGCTGTTTACATAGCAGACGGACCATCAGCTGGTAACCCACTACTTAGATGACTTTTTTTTTGTGGGGGCACCTGATTCAAGGACTGCCAGGCTCTCCTGGCAAGGTTCCAAGAGCTCATGGGTGACCCAAGGGTGCCTTTGGCATCAGAGAAAAAGTGGGTCCACAAACAGAGTTATCGTTCCTGGATATTGAAATTGATTCTAAAAGAATGGAGGCCAGGTTGCCGCAGGAAAAAAAACAGAAGATGCTCTTGTTGCTGACTGGCATGCTAGCAAGGAAGAAGGTGAAGGTGAGGGAGGTATATGTACTGTTGGGTCACCTAAACTTTGCGTGCAGGGTGGTAAGGGCAGGAAGGACTTTCTGCAGGGGGCTGTGGTGTGCGCTTTCTGGCTTTTCCCTACCTCATAACCATGTTTGGCTTTTAAGAATGGTCAAGGAGGACCTTTGTATGCGGTGTTTTTTCTTGCAGTCATTCAATGGCATTCCTTTGGCACAGAAGGATCACTTGGATTCGGGAGGTCCACATTTTATCGGATGCAGCTGTGGGGGGTTAGGTTTCGGTCTGTATTGGCTGGGAAGAAGGTGTGCAGAGCCCTGGCCTACACAATGGTGCAACAGGGGCAGGAGTGTAGCCTTCTTGGAATTGTTTCCTTTGGTGGTAGCAGTGACGCTATGGGGCGAAGAGTTTGCACACAGGAGAGTGCTCTTTCGAGTCGATAATATGTCTGTGGTGGAAGTCGTGAATCGACAGTTTGCCAGGGACACGCAGGTACTGAAGCTGCTGCAGGTTTTTGTGTTGGGCTGCTTGTGTTATGACATTTCTTTCAAATCACAGCATGTGCCCGTGTGAACAATGACATTGCGGATGCTTTGTCTCGTTCACAGTGGGGGAGATTCTGTGGGTTGGCCAAGGATGCCGACCGAGACCGACACCCATGCCAGAGAAGTTGTGGTCCGTAGACAACGCCGGATGGTAATCTGGTGGTAGGGTCCCTCACTGAGTCAACACGGATAGCGTATACATTCAGGCATGGAAGACGTTTCTAGGATCAGAGGCGCAGCATCGGGAGGAGGCATGGTTGAGGGCAGAAGACGTAAAACAGTATATTCTAGAACAAATAGAAAAGGGTCTCTTCCGGGTTACTAGTATAGGAAAACAGTCTGGAATTGCTTTTATGGAAAATTGTAATGGGTTAGCTCCGCATCGGCGGGCGAATTGGGCCGCAGGATGCTGGAGGGCTAGTTGCAGGAGCAAGGGCAGCTGGTGCGGGCTCGCAAGCCGATATCTAGGAACTTACCTCGCAGTGTTTTGCGCCAGTTGCCGGAGGCGTGTGGGGATGTATCGGAGACCTGCTTGTTTTCCACCCTTATGTTGTGGATGTTTTTTGGTGCTTTCCCAGTGTCAGAGTTGCTGGGGGGGAGGGGTTCAGGGGGAGTCACGTGGTAAGATGTTTCCAGGAGGGATGGTAGAATGGAGATTATGTCTTAGCTGCTCCAAAACGGACCAAAGAGCGCAGGGGAAGAGTGTCATATTGCACGCAGTAGGTTCGCCAGGACCCCGCCCGGTTGTGTGGGCTGAGCGCTGGGCGAGTTGTTGTGGAATGGACTCTGGGTTCGTTTTTAGCCACAGGTCTGGGGATAAAGCGACAGCCTATCAGCTGCTATTGTTGCTATGAAAGTCTTTGGTTCGGCTGGGGGTTCCTGCTGCAGATTATGGCACACATTGTTTTCGCATTGGCACATCATCGGAAGCAGGGAATAGAGGTTGGGTGCGCAAGGATACCATGCAGTTGGGGCAATGGTCATCTGAGTGTTACAGGCTCTACATGCGGGCATTGGGGGATGAGGGACGCGCGGTGGGTGAAACCCAGTGAAATTCTTACTGCTTGTTTGTTTCTTTCCAAGTTCTGTGGCGGGCCCAGCGGCAGAGGAGGTGGCCATTTGGGTGGGGGGGCACTCTTTCATCAAATGGGCAGCTATACAGGCACAAAAGAGGGCAGAGATCTCGAGGATCAAGAGGTCTAGAAGTGGTGGTCGGCTGTTTTCTTATAACGCCTCTAAACTCTGGAACGCCCTGCCCTTACATCTTCGGACAGTTTCCGACCACCTGGCTTTTCGTAAACAATTAAAGACAGCATTGTTTCTATAGTTCTCTGACCTCCCCTGTATCAGCTTTATAGCGCTGGGACGCCTAAGGGTAGCCATGCGCTCTATAAATGTCCTTCCATTCCATTCCATTCTGGGACCAATTTGGGCTTTAATCAACGCCTGTTCCCTACTACTTGGAAAGGAAAAGGGGGTATGTCTTGGAGAGAATTATTTCAGATATTGAATGGTATGATAGTGTGTGGCAGGTGCCCGGATGTTTTTATTTTACACCTCTGGGAGAATTACATGGTTAAAGAGAAAGGGGTAGTGTTGATGAGGAACATGAACAGGGATTTGGGGAATATTAAGGAGTAATGGGCTGATTGTTATGTTTAGTGGACATAGTTTGTACCACAGAGGACATGGAGAGGGGCGTGCAAGCCTGCTGCTATAGATAGGGCACACTGGAAAGTGAATAGGGAGATGTCAAGTTTTTGTAGGGAGCTTGGCTTTGGACAGATTTACCACTCGGATATTAAATTTGAGGGCAGAGAGTTCTTTCGGGGAGATGGGATACACTTGTCCCAGATTGTTTTGGACCTCTATTTGTAGGAGCTTAGAGAAGTCTTGGCCAGGACTTTGAATATTAGGCGTTAGGGCACGGGCTAGCAAGGACATTTAAAGGGGGGGCAGAAAAAGGTGTCAGGCCCACTTTTTCTGGGTGGTGGGGGCCTGGAAAGTTTGCCAGGCGTTGGCAGAAGTTTAGTTGGCATTGCCAGTTGGTGAAACATGTGCACGGGGAGGGTAGACAGGTAGTTAAAGGTTCAGTTTAGGACATTTGGTTACTTACAAGTTCATACATGCAGTCATAGGATGCAGGTGTAATAGGAAGTTGCAAATGTTGAAATGCACTGCATTTAAATGAGTTAGCTTCAGTGTGGGTATGTCGTGGGGGACTGTAGGGGTGGGGACATTGGTTAGTTCAATTGATGTATAGCAAGGTTTTAGTTTTGTAACGCGGTTTGCCAGTAACATTTTGTGATGTACACCTGTTTCAATAAAGCAGCCCTTTTCACAAGTTAAATGGTCAGTTTTATGTTCTGTGCCCCTCTCTCCCAAGGGAATTTGGGGTCAGCCGAACATCTGGGCAGATTGGGAGGGTGGTGCAGTCCTACAACTGCCATTTTGCATTGGGCTACATGTGTAGCCCAATATATCCCAACAGTATCTATAGGATTGCATTTGGCTCTCTGCCACCATTTTAGGTTCAGATGACCTGCTGGCTGGTTTCAGGGAGATATTCAAGGCATTTTTCCCCGAACTCCAGTACCTTTAGCTTAGGGTTCCTGGGGTGTCTATTAGATGGTCTTATTTGTTTAGGGCTCTGTGGTTGAGACAGATGTGCAGGGTTATATTTGTTTTCGCTATCGCTTGGAACAGGTGCTTAGCAGTGGCCTGGAAAGTTTGCCAGGAGTTGGCAGAAGTTTGGCTGGCTTTGCCAGTTGGTGTACCAGTGTTAGGCATCCCTTCCAATAGCTATTAGTTAAATAGACAGAACATTTCCCTCAGTGCCATGTTTCAGTCTGTCAAGGTCGGGTTACTACTAACAATCCCTATATATTAGAATGGGGAGTATGTAAGTGTGCCAGGGGCGGATCACAGTGGGTGAATATTATCTTTGATGGTGCCCTTAAAATGATCCATGACGATGTACCAAGCCTGGGACATGAAAATATTTTCTCAGGCCTGCCCGTTCCTCGCTATGTAAGTGTGTTTGCCATCTTTTGTCACCCAAAGTAGGGCTTGTGTTGAGCTATAGCTATCCCTGAGGGATAGGTGAAAGAATGTTATGCAATCTGCTCTGACTTCAGCTCCTATGTAAAATTCTGTCAGTTGCTCTGGGCTTCAACCAGTGAGAAAATTATGATTTTGAAATCCTGGTGAGAAATCTGGCTTGCAAGATAATGGTATTAATGAAGAGGGGAAAATCATTGCTGTTTTACTTTGTGTGAGGTATTTCCAGTGGTTCAACAGGGTCCTGTGGCATGAAGCATGTCTACAGCTAACCTTCTTTGACGCGTATGGAGACATAGCAAATGATGCGGAGGGAATTTGTAACATAGCTCTCCTCAACGAGCAGCCATGGCTTAATTGTGCTCATGCCTAATTTAGGAGGCCAAGAAGTAGCTAGGTAAATCAGGAAGTCCCAAACTCTTATATATTGTTGATTTCGCTATCCTTGAGGATTTGTTGGTTTATGCAAAGCATAGCAGAAATTTATGGATATCTTTCATAGTTTGTGTTGGAATTTTAAGTGGTAAGGTCTGAGCACAGTACGAAAATCTAGGCAAGAATTGAATTTTAATAGAGTTGATCCTACTAACCCAGATTAGCCCCAAGCACACACCCACCCTCCTGTAAAAATCTTAATAGAGAACAATAAGTAACATTGATTGTTGCATCTTAAGAGAATCTCATAGGTCTTGGAAATGTAAACTCCCAAAGAGTAAAGCGAATTGTAGGCCTCTTGAAACCTGTGATTGCAAATTTGTTGAGTAAGTGAATGTAGTGGGTGAACCACTGTT
The DNA here is from genome assembly GCA_963921515.1 of Calotriton arnoldi. Taxonomy (NCBI): domain Eukaryota; kingdom Metazoa; phylum Chordata; class Amphibia; order Caudata; family Salamandridae; genus Calotriton; species Calotriton arnoldi. The sequence goes on from CAWUFW010005332.1 coordinate 984,893, forward strand.
GTACCAAAAAAACTTTGTGTAATTAATTTTAAATCCAGACACCTTAGAAAACTTTTCCAGCTCTTTTACAAGTGGTGGCATGATGGTAGATGAATCCATCAAAAAACATATAATATCGTCTGCAGTTAAGGCCAAATTATACATCCCACTTTTGTGGCTAACCCCTTTATTGCCTGATTGTTATTTATCTTTCCAATTAACAGCACCTTAATGAGAGCAAATATCAAGGGAGAAAGAGGGCCACTAGCCTGGTGCCTCTCTATAATCTAATTTGCTGGGAACATTTGTTATTGAATGTTATGCTGGCAACTGGGTTTACATAATTCACCAAAAGGTATACTAATGTATGATAACACAAATTATTGTCTCCATCCATTCCAATGTTGAGGAGGTTGCTAGGCGATTCAATAACTGTATGTCCGCAATAGTCAACTGGAAGGACAACCATTTCTTAAAGATAAATTATGACAAGACGGAAGTACTCCTTTTTGGCTCCAACCCATCTTTATGGTATCCATCCTGGTGGACTTCTAAGCTAGGCCCTAGCCATTGCCGGTCCCCAAAGTTAAAAACCTTGGTGTAATCTTTGACACATATCTCACATTCAAAGATCAGATAAATCATCTGATCTCATCCTGTTTCTTCTTGTTGAAACCTTTAAGAAAATGTTTACCTTTTATCCCAAACGAGCTGCAAGTTACTCTGGTAGTCTCTGTGGTGCTATCACGTTTGGATTATTTCAATGCCATCTACTTAGCTGCCTAACAAGGTCTATTAAAAAAGCTCCAGAGGCTGCAATTTGCTGCTGCTCGGCTCTTGAGAAAAAAGAAAAACATGAATCTGCAAGAAATGGGTTCAAAGAGCTTCATTGGCTGCCAGTCAAGTGCAGAATTGACTTTAAATCTCTTTGTGTGGCACATAATGCCCTTCACAGAACCGGCCTGAGTACCTGCAAAACAAAACGAGATGGTATTCTCCCTATAGATGCCTACGTTCAGCTTCATCTAAGACCATGGTAGTGCCCAGGATTCATAAAGCTTCCTGGGGTGGCACAAGGCTTGTACATGTCACAGCCAAGCTTTTGAACCAAATGCCACATCACCTAGGATTTCAGGAAAACTTGCTCACTTTTAGGAAACAGTTAAAAACCTGGCTTTTTTCTCATCCTTACTAGTTGTTGTTTCTTACTCTTTCCTCTTTTCTCTGTTTCTAACCACTGCAGTTCTTGCCATAAGTGCATTAGACACCCTTCTGGGCAATCATTTGCGCCTTACAAATGTTATCTTATCTTATAATCTGAGGGACCAAGGGTTGTTTTGGTCAAAAGTTTCTTCAGAAAATTCCAGTCAATTCTGTCAAAGGCCTTCACTGCATCTAACAAGAGAAGGACCATCAAAGTTTGTTTTCTAATGGCAATGCTTATGAAATTTATAACCAATCTTATATTATTGTTTGTTTGTTTCCTTTGACAAAACCCAACTGGCAAGGAGAGATAATATCTGGCCAAAGTGGGTGTAGCTGGGAGGCCAAAATCTTTTTGAATATCTTAGTATCTTGGTTGAGGCGAGCTATTGGCCAGTAAGATGTGCATTGTTTAGGCTCCTTACTGGGTTTAGGGAGTACAGTTATAATAGACTCTGTTGGAGTGTTTGTAACTATCCCAGTAGCTCATATATAGTTTTATAGTGTAGATAAGAGGTCAGCTCGGAGATCCTTATAATATGAGGATGAGAACCCACCTAGGCCCAGAGCTTTATTACAGGGCGGCTCTTGGATTGCCTGCTGAACCTCTTGGGGTGTTATGGGAGCCTTGAGTTTCTCTTGATACTCTTATGGCATCAGCAGAGGAAAATAGCTAGCAAGATATAAGTCTTGAAGAATGTCAAACAGAGGTTACCTTTTATATAAAAGAATACAGCAAGAATGTTTTTAGTGGAGATATGTGAGCTCCTTAACTCAGCACAGGTTTCCCTTATGTGGTTATGTGTTTGTGTGGCTTGTAATTTGTAAGCCAAAATACAATTTGCTTTACACCCTTTCTCATAGTATTTTTGTTTTGCAAATAGCATCCTCCTCACTGTCTCTCTGTTTAGGATGTGTTGGAGCTCGCTTCTCACTTTGTGCAATGCACAATATATAATCAAGTGTTGACTTTACTTTAGTACAAGAAGTCTAGTTTTTGAATTGTAAACTCAAGTTCTAGCTTCCTTTCAGTAATCCTCCTCTTATAGGCAGAGGTATGTGATAGCAACTCCTCTCTCACCACAGTCTTGGCTACAGTCGAGTAATTTGCCAGACTCATTCTCTCCAAAAAAATGATTGATGCCCTCTACGATAGATTCTCTTAGTGTTGTATCTCTAAATGCTATCTCCTTAAGGGCCCACTGTTTTTACAAAAGGTTCTTGGTTGCCTGCATGGCTAGCATGGTAGTGATTGGGGAGTGTTCAATAGTGAGCTCCCTCGTGACCTATATTTCTTTTATCATGGTGAAAGTAAATTCAGTATGGGCTAAACAACAATGTGGTCACATCAATAATACTGTGAGAATGACATTGATTTTAACATGGTTATTTATTTAGCTTCATTTTTAACATTGAAAGCATGTGTATCAAAAAATTATTTTTTCATTAAGTTTTTCTCCTTTTTTTTAAATATATAAAACTTTTTTTTATATATAAATATACACACAAAAATAGACATAACTTCTACATAAAACTCAAGAGTAAGTACAGTACATTGTTGAGAAAAGGTGAGGGTATAGTTGTTATGAACAAAACCGATTATAACAACAAGATCTTGGAAATGCTGGCAGTTCCTGAGCATTATAAAAAATCACATCCCAGAGAACTAGCTAAACTGAACACCCACATCAAAGAAATGACTCACAGAGCCTTAGACCGTGGATCAATTTGTCAAGACGAATACACTTTCCTCAATAAACCATGCCCCACGGTACCAGCTCTTTATGGGGTCCCCAAGACCCACAAAAATGTGGTTGATTCCCCGTTACGTCCCATCATCTCCACCATTGGCTCTAGCACAGAGCCCCTCTCCAAATATGTTGATTCTTTCTTATGCCCACTGACCCAGAACTATGCTTCCTATATCCGTGACACAGGGGATATTATAAACAAAATTGAGGGTATGCCATACAATCCTAAGGTGGAAATACTGGTAACGCTTGACATTGAGGCGTTATACACCAACATCCCTCAGTGTCAAGCGTTACAGGCAGTGGAGTCCCTTCTTCAACGATCCCCAGGAGCTAGGCCTGATGACTTCATCTTGGAGTGTTTGGAGATAGTCCTAATGAATAACTTCTTTGACTTTAATGGACTTGTTTACCAACAAGTTAAGGGCACCAGTATGGGGGCTTCCTGTGCGCCGAGCATAGCGAACACCTACATGGGTGAATGGGAGTTGAAAAATGTATTCAATGAAACAGCCCCCTTTTATGAAAATGTCAGTACATGGAAGCGTTTCATCGATGACATTTTTTTCATTTGGAAAGGCGATGTTGTCACACTGCATGAGTATATTCTTTGGCTCAATGCCAGTGACAGCAACTTAAAGTTCACTGCCAAATTTAGCTCGGAACAGGTGGAATTCTTGGACATCCTTATCTTCGGATTAAACAACACACTACAAGTTAGTTTGTTTAGAAAGCCCACAGCTAAGAACACCATACTTCAATACCAGAGCTTTCACCCCACCTGCCAGAAAGACTCGATCCCATTTGGGGAATTCCTGCGTGTGCGTCGTAATTGCACAAATATGGATGATTTTCACAAACATGGAGACGCATTAAAGAAACGACTGTTGGCTCGCGGCTACCCACATCGGCTAGTTAGACATGCATTCAAAAGGGCCAAATACTACAACCGTGATGCCCTATTACAGGGCACTCACCGTACACCGAAAGAACAAGTGACATGTGTCATTAATCATTCTCAATTAAATTACAAAATCAAGAATGTCATCAATAAAAATTGGAAGATTTTGAACACAAACGAAAATGAACCACAACTTCAACCACCATTGGTGGCCTATAGGAGAAACCGAAACTTGCGTGATATTTTGGTGCACACAAGACCCCAATTGTCTATGACACAGCATCAGACCACTATCACAGGATTACCTTTGGTGCTAGGCAACCATAAATGTGGTTCATGCCACGCTTGTGACACGGCCCTAGACACAGATTCCTTCACATATAAAGGCAAAAACATCAAGTTGAGAGATCTTACCAACTGCAGGAGCCATAACATCATATATATGTTATTGTGCCCATGCGGTCTAGCCTACATAGGAGAGACGGGGCGAGAGTTTCGTACGAGACTTAGCGAACACAAATCTGCCATCCATACGCGCAAGATGACGGCCCCCGTAGTTCAACATTTCTTAGACAAGCACCACTCAGAAAAGGATCTGAGGTGGTGTATTTTGGAGAAAGTGAAGTGAAACGACACGGAAAAGAAGGGAAACATTCTGGATTTTTACCTTGAACAGTGTAAAGGAAGGACTGAATGAAGACATTATTTGGAATGTTACCTACACCTGTTAAGTCAGTCTTTAATAATACTGTTTTGGTATCATTGGACATCCCATAATTTTCGTAGGATCTTACATCTTCTTTCTATATCTGTGATGTTCCGCTCAGAACTTCCCAAACATGGATATCCCCCCATGTATTGTGTTATTTACCATGCTCACTCCTATGGCATTGCTATTGTTTCTGGTATTCATCTTTGCCTCATCGTCTGGCTATCTAACATAGTGTTAGTTGTGTATATTGTTCAACCTCACACTGTGGTGGCGGTAATTGATTTTTATGCCACGTTTTAGAGTAATCATTATTATTAATTAATCTTCATTATTGCCATACCTTCTTGTTATATTACGCAATTTTGGTCCCACTTCATTAAATCCATGAAACAAGAGCTCTCTTATCCATTCCAAGATTGCGCCCGTGTTCTGTATTTATGATTTACGCCAGTCTCAGTAGTCTCACGTGACTACCAATTGACCCTTACGCCACGTTTTAGAGTTATCATCATTATTAATTTATTTTCATGATTGTCAACTCCTTGTGCTAATTTACATATTTTTTGTTTCACTCCAATATCCTCATGTAACGAGAGCTCTCTTATCCATTCCAAGATGACGCCCGTGTTTTATATCCATGATTCACGTCAGTTTCAGTAGTCTCACGTGACTACCAATTGTCCACGTGGTATGAGGTAGCGGGTCTTTTTAAAGGTCCCTGATGGCGTCCACCGTTGTCTTCCCGGCTGGGTGTATCGATGGGCCACGCACATCTTCAATTCAGATTGACCCGGTAAGCCCCTATACACACGTTATTCTGGTATGCAAGACCGCGCAATATATCGGCAGAGTGCGCATTATTTTTTAGCCTTAGCCGTTATCGATCTCGTAGCCCTGATAGGTAACGTAGTTCATACTGTTTTGTACTGTGTTAGCCTCAAATCGGGCAGGAACAGACTGTAACAGCGTGTAAGCTAGCACGGTTATTGAGCTCGTTCTCACTTCCCGCTCGCATAGGTCACCGTTTATCTTTAAGATGTGGATTTGGGTCACTAATAGTCGATCCATATATTATAGCACATCCCATCTCTGGCGTAGGACAGGGCAGCATATAGGTCCCCTCGACAAGTTGTGTTACCGCGCAGATCGAACATGTATTGTTGGGTACTGCCTGGCTTCCTCATCTCCTCATCTTTTCCATCAGAGTCATTGCGGCAACTGGTTTTAGGAGAAAGAACCTTGCATCATAACATTGAAGAGTTGCTCGATCTGCTGCTACCCTCTGAATTAAACAGATTTAAGCAGGCGTTTTTACTTACTCAGGTGTGTATACCACTAGGCCCTCACTTATTCATGAACACACTTAGTCATAATATCATCATCACTCTACTACAGGGTCTAATGCTCCTCTATTTTCTCTAAATAGACCGACCACTTTTGTTACACAACGGGTCATCTGACCCCACACCTACCGAACACCACTTGTAAGTGTTTTAGGTAAGGTATAAACAGTCCCCTGTGATTATCATGTTGGTTATTCTTTTAGATTTGTTTCCTTCATAGTTCTCGTCCAAAATCCTTTTTTCTCTTGACAGAATACCCCTTATATTAAGATACTGCAGTGCATTAAGACAGCAGCACAGTGGCCATTTCTTTTGAAAAATTACTCATATTAATATAATATGTAAGTATCTTCTAGCAAACATTACATATTTAGAAGTGGCACATATTGATTGATATAGGGTAACATCACTGTGGTCCCCTTTTTCTTTTTCTCTTTTTCCTTTCTGTTGCATGAGGCATTCTGGGTCCTATACTATGAGATGAAGCAGTTGGTGAACTTTTTCTCTTCTCATTTTGTCCTTTTGTCTCCTAACAATTGTGTTCCTTATTGCTCCACATAACTTCCCACAGTAAGTATGGGGAGGTACATATCTCTTTTGTGTGAGTCTCACGGGCCATGGTGTTTCTGGTATTTGGCCTTTTCTGGTAGTCACTTGAGCAATATTATATGTTTGTTTGTCACCAAGGTCCAATCGATTGCTATTCAAATTGTTCCTTTGTATGGGCTCTCAATATACGTTGTTTATACTTTTTAGGTACCCCTGGGTGTTCTGTGATTCTTTGGCATCTGGAAAGGTCCTGAGGAAGGTGGTCTTACTACCCCCTATATGCCACCGAAACGCGCGTCGACCTATATTGTTCAGATCCTGCTGAACACAGTTATCTCACATGGTCGTGGAGACCTTTCAATCTATTGTCTCCCCTTTATCCAGATATACATGCCTGTGTGAATGATGTATGATTCTGGATTGTTCTTGTCCGAGTATGCATGAGTATATGTTTTTGTATTTGTAAGTGTCTTCATTCAGGGGTTATTTTCTCAACAATGTACTGTACTTACTCTTGAGTTTTATGTAGAAGTTATGTCTATTTTTGTGTGTATATTTATATATAAAAAAAGTTTTATATATTTTTAAAAAAGGAGAAAAACTCAATGAAAAAAATTTTTTTTTGATACACATGCTTTCAATGTTAAAAAAGAAGCTAAATAAATAACCATGTTAAAATCAATGTCATTCTCACAGTATTATTGATGTGACCACATTGTTGTTTAGCCCATACTGAATTTACTTTCACCATGATAAAAGAAATATAGGTCGCGAGGGAGCTCACTATTGAATGTTTTGATTTCCCCTCTCCTCCCTGACCTTAAATCATACTCTTTAGAGGGGGTCCCCTTTTCTGCAAGTGATTGGGGAGTGGTCTGGGAGGGCCGCCACACCGATTTTGCTATCCTGGACAACTGAGAGAATTTCACTGGACGCCAGGAAAAAGTAGTCTGTCAAATGTGATCTATTAACCTTCACAAAGAATGTGTAACCCCTCTCGGAATGTTGTGCACACCAAACCTCACATAACCTCAGGCCTGCCATACCCGCATCAGTGAATCCGGAGAATATGGAGTACCAAAATTGCCAACTGATCTATCCAGGTTGTTATTCAAAGCTATAATGAAATCTCCTACCACCACTACTGAGCCGCTTATAAAGTCTGCAATCTTGGAGAATAGAGGTGCATATAATGAATTTATGTCTTCGTTAGGACAATAAATAGAAAATATCATAATCAGATGGTCCCTCAGGTGGCCTGCTGTTCCCATTCCCCTCTCTTTTATCTCTAAAAGTTGAATCATGGTTAAATGCACTCCCCTTTCCAAAAGGAATGAAACCCCCCTGGTTTTGGAGGCAGTGGGGAATGAAATTGTCTGGGGTACCAGTATGACAAAGTCGCCACAAATTTTTATTCAAATGAGGAAGATTCTTGCAAGAGGGCTACATCAATCTTTTTTATAATGGAGCATCTTTAGTATCACTAGCCTCTTTACTGGGTAGTTCAAGCCTTGTACATTTAAAGAAACCATGATGAGGTTAGCCATTGTGAAATCTTTAAGAGTGCCTATTGGAAACTGTTTGTGAAACAGACATGGTTCTCCACCACACCTCTGCTATCATTGGGTTCCTCCATACATTTAGGGATGGTCCACCCCTCCCCTCTGATAACCCATAGAAAACTACACCCTGAGTAACTAACGCAATGTTAACCAAGCGACCAACATGCTTTACAACATGACCAACATGAAATAACAAAGAATATATTTAATTAAAATTTGTAAATATCTCACACATGTGCGGATCCATATACACACATTCTCCCACGTGCCAAGTTTCAGTGGAGAACTCCTGCCTAGTTCATTAAGCGCACCCCAGCTAGAGCCTGCAGTGAGACCAGACCATCCAGTAACAAGGGAGTTACATACAGGAGAATGTCTGTTGCTAGTCTCTTACAATAATATTTATGCATATTGGCCTACAGATCTTGTGAGGCAACATGCGCACATCATCTGTTTGGCAAAATTAAACTATTAAGTTCTATGGTGGTCTACCAAGAAAACCCAAGGGATGCAGTAATAAATCAATCTTTAGTCAATGAGCCATAACGTAGTTCTATTTCCACTCTCCGGTGTCTTAGTCTCTCCTCCCTGTACTCTTTTTTGTCCAGCTACATCATTGCTCAATCCCAACTCCTTCAGTTTGAGTAACTTTCTGGCCTCATTAAAGTTGTGTATCATGTGGGCCGCCCTACGCCCCATCCCTCTCAGGGAAAGGAAAAGGCAAACTGGATAACATCATTTGTAGGGAATGTTCTTTTGGTGAAGAGTAGAGGTGGCATCTCAGAACTCTTTTCTTCGCAGTAGAATTGTTGCTGAAACATCTTGAAAAAGCATGGCCTCATCCCTACTGAGAGGTATGGTTTCCATTAATAGTGCTTTAGCCATACGTTTATATTTGAATTTTAAAAAGTGGATGCTGGTATTGATGTCTAGAGGCAATTTTTGTCAAATTTGGAAGGAGGAAAAGACCCTGTGGGTCCAGTCAAGTTCAATTGGGAAGTCCTCACCTTCTGACACACGTGTTGGAAGGGCTCTGTACAGGTTCCTCGAGCTCAGCCTTAGGGATATCAAGTTTGATACCCCTTATACAAACGTTATCCTGTCGTGAGCTGTTTTTGCTGTCCTCCTGTTTTTCCGCTAGGGTAGCATAGTATTTCTCAAACTCCATCACTATCTTATCCAGTGTATCCTGATCATGTGCGTGTTCCACAATGAAAGTTTCTACTTGCTCCAATTGGGTCTAGGTCTTTTGAAGACTATGGCCAAAGCTGAGTTGGCTCTACTGAGACCCTATCTCAGGGATATCATTTCTGACTTGTATTATTTCATTACCAAGAGGATGTCACCCATTATTGCTGGAGGCTGGGCCTCAGCTGTCTCTCAGTCAGTTTATGAGAGCCACTTTTGCCGGCGTGGTCCCCCATCCCATTTTTTTGAAGCTCAAGAGTTCCTTGATAGCGGGAGCCTTTAGTTGTTTCACCATCATAGAGGCCATCTTGGCCAGAAGGGTTTAGGACTAGCTGTGTTGGATGCACTTCACCCTGAAAGAGCTGCGGAATACAGTCAAAGGGAAAGATTTAGCATGGAAGGCCAGTGCGTAAAGTTCTGCAGCATCTTACCATCTGTTCAGGGGGATCAGTGCACACGATTCAGGGAGAATGGAGCAGAGTGTACTACCACCACCTTTGGAGGGTCTGTCCCCTATGGGCCATGTTTGAATTAGATCCAGGTTATCATTTGTTGAAATAGGGGAAGAGACTTGGGTTGGGTAAGCCACAGCGAGACCAATGGGCCATGTAAGGCCTCCCACCACTCTTTGCTGTTCATGAAATGTGCGCAGTACCTCCCATCTGGCCCTGGCACTGCCACTTTGATGACAAGACCCCTTCCTTTGAAAAATAAGGAGGGAGACAGGCGGGTGACTGCTCCTCCTGCTGATGCTTTTCCATGTGTTAGCAACCCCCTGATAGTCCAGTTAGCCTCCATCCTCACAGTTTTCTTCTTTTCTGTCCCAATGCACTCTGGGCCTTGGCGATATCAGAGACTGAAACAATCCCCTCAGCGTGTCCTCTAAGCCACTGCCTCCTCCCCATCCTCGGCATTGCCGTCTCTGATCCTCAGCTCGCCTCACCGCACCAAGTCTGCTGTGGACCTCCGTTGAAAGTCTTAGTCTCCCGAAGACCCCTTGTAGCAATTCAGTGAGCTCTATGTGTTCTCTTTGTCAAGCCTCTCGTGGGAGTCGCTATCTTGCCCTCACTGGAACAGCTCCTGTCACTGCAGCCAAAAAGAAATAGTTTTTAATGCCCGCAGGTGCCATTCCTGGGGCTGCCCAGTCTCTTCGCCACCTTTTAAAGCCCAGGGCAGCTTCTCTGGGCAGTTTTAAGCAGTCCCGCTCGCTCCCAGCAGGTCCGTCCACAACCCCAAGTGCAAGCTCAGCTGAGACATGTCAGGCTGGGTCCTTTTCCTGGCCACTCCCCAAACGAGAGTAACTTGATTATCCAATTGGAATGCAATAGATATGGTGGCCCTGAGACACCAATTCTAAACAGCAGTAATGACACAGGATACTGCCTAGTAACAAATGATAACCAAAGGGACCCCAAAAAGACATCACTGCATATCTAGTGATAGTGAGTATGCTTTGCAGCTGACATGAGCGCACAGGAGGTAATGAGCACTGTATCGGGCATAGATGAGTGGCAAGCCATATCTGGGGAATATCAGTGTTATATAGAAGTTTTTCATATTAACAATAATGTTCCTTTGACAGAAGCATTTTCAGGGAATTCCTGTGTTGTTTTTATAATTGAAGTTATTAACCTTGGCAAGCTACCATAAATTTAGCTAACAGAGGTTTCATTATTAAATGTAGAGCCTTTTTAAAACTTAATTTCAGTGTGGGTCTATCACAGGCTTTGAAGAACCATCTTTTTCTTCGCCACAAAGTTCTGATAGGCTAGATATAAAATAAAGTACTTAGGGGTCAAATTACTCCCAAGCTTAAATATATCTATAGCCAAATTATCCTAGACTGAGTGCCTCCCTCACTAGCAATTTACACATATGGCAACATCTTTTTATATCTTGGTTGGGGAAGGGTGCAGGCGAGAAATTGAGTGTATTACCTATGCAACTATATCTCTTCCAGGATCTTCCAGTGACGTTGCTAGAAAAAGACATGGAAGCCCTCTAGATGGCAACGGACACTTTTCTCTGGGTGACGAAACATGCACGAGTGGTAGGGAAAGTCTAAAAGTGTGGGAGGAGATTTTGAGGGCTAGGATTACTGGATATTAAATGCTCCTGTTAAGCAGCCCAGTACCAGATTCTTTTTCAATGATCCCTATATGAAACTGAAAGATATTGGGTCCCCGATTTTCAAAGATTTGGATCGCATTAGCGTCACTTTTTACGCAGACCATGCTTTACAAAGCAATACAAATGTCAATTGCATTACTTTGTAAAAATAATAATGCAAGGCAGCACATTGCGCTGTTTTGCATTACTTTGCATCACAGAGGCATTCCATGGGTGGTGCATGGGCATTCAAAAAGCATCCTCCCATGGATTTTGATGCAAATCCATATTTACAAATTGCTGTGACATGTGTTGGCCGCAAAATGGTGCGCATGCCAGATGCTGGTGTAAAAAGTAAAAATAGCTTTATTTCTCTTCATTATTCCCTCTTTGCATGTGTGCTGCATTCTTCAGTGCACCTACAAAGGTGAAAAAGCCTCCAAAGACAGTTCTTGTTCAGGAAGGTACCATTTCTCGCACAAAAAAACGATATGGACCACAACACAGGCACCCCTGATAGAAGCGTAAGTGCGCCTGCAGACCAAAACTGCATAATTTCTTTGTAAAAAGGCTGCAGTCCTACTCTCTCCCTATTCACTCAAAGCAGTGCAGCAACTTCACTTGCTGCACTGCGTTGCGTGAAATGTTTGCAAATCCAGTCCTGTATACAGATACATATGAATGCAGTCATAATGAACCATGCCCTGTGGAATGTCCTGTTGCTCCCCAAATCCTCTAGGCATCTGAAATGTTATTACTCAGAAATATTACGCCCTACAATGGAGGTGTGGGACTCAGTGACCAACAGTCAGAGGCTTACTTCTCTCCCGTCTACCTATACTGCTCCCCTGTGCAACCCAGATTTTATGCCAGGGACTGGTGGGGTTGGGTTTGGCTGGTGGCTTTGAAGGGAGCTGTAGAATGTTGTGGGATATGTTCCATGGTGGGGAGGTCTAAGCATTTATAAATGTAAAAAGGAATTTCAGAAAAGGGAATCAGAGGTCATGTAATACTTTAATTTGAGACATTGGTCTCAGCACTGGGGAATAAAGCAGAAGCTCAGGGTCAAACTGGTCCTGGGTTGCTCGTGCTCTGGTTCAGGGAGGACCTGGCCTGGCAGTTGCGGTTAAGTGTTCCTATTGGAGCAGGGTCAAGACTGATTTGTATATGGCTGGGTCCAAACTGATGTGTAAGGGTGGACAAAAGAACGATGGGGTGTAATGCTACCCCGAGTAATTGCCAGTGGTTTGACTTATTGCCAGCATTCATCCCATCACATTTTGTGTGTTTGTTACATGAAAAGAAGACAACATATACTGGGTAAAGACATTTTGCTTCCTTGATGTCAGAAATTGTGTTCTGATATCCCCTCTTTATAAGAAGTGTTCAGAACAGGGAATCAATGTATAAAAATATGAGGCCACATGTACGACCGTTAGGATTTGCGACTCGCAAATTGCAATTTTTAGAGACTTGCAATTTGCGAGTCGCAAAACCTGATGTACAACAGTGTCTCAGACACTTTGCGAGTCACAAAGGGGTCGCAAATGACCTGCCTCATCAATGTTTTGTTTTCTTTCCATTTTTTTAGAGTGGGCAGTGGTCCCTGGGACCACTGCCTGCTCTGAAAAAATATTGGCGCCCCGATTCAGAAAGAGGAAGGTGTCCTGTGGGGACCCCTTCCCATTTGCGAATGGCTTACCACCAATTTGACATTGTTGGTAATCTGCGTATGTTTTGAGACCATATTCCCGGTCGCAAAACATTCATACATACCAGTGTAACTCACTATTAGGAAGGGACGCCCTTTACAAGTCCCTTCCTAAACTAGCGACTCGCAAACCCTATTTTGTGAGTCAGTAATTGGTTACTGACTCGCAAAATAGGTTTGGTAGACAGGAAAATGCATTTAACAGGTTGCAAACGCCCCAATGGGCCGTTTATGACCAGCAACATGTGTCATACATCTGGCCCATGGTTTTGTGGCACATCACCCCTGTGAAACTGAAGTATATATATGGTAACACAGAACAGAAACTTTGGTAGGAATGCAGTCAGGACAGGGATGATTTGCATATATGGTGGTTGTGCTCCTTCCTACTTACCTTCTGGAGGGAGATATTGAGCCATATCAGGAGGATGTTGGGATACCCATAGAGCCCTGATCCAGCAACAATATTACTGGGTGGAAAGCAGCCTGAAATCACAGGCTTGACTGTGGAGGGGCGGAGACTGGTTATGAACATGATTTAACATCTAACCAATTGAGTAGTCAAAAGTGTAAAACTAGATAGATACCGAATATCCAGTAATGGTCTGAAAATTATGGTCATTGCTAGCGATGGAAAAGCTGACTTGTTATTTAAATGGCATGGGGGTAGAGTTGAAAGCACATGGGAGCTTCTGCTTGACTATTTTGTTGGGGGAGGTCCAACGTTCACATGTCCAAGATCATTGAGATGGTTGAGAATGGTATAATTGAAGACGCTATTAGACTGGGATTGGTGAAATGATATATAGAAACACATGATGACATCCTAGTGAAATGGTATTCTAGTAGGCAATCCTAGTTGGGGAGGATGGGGAAAGGTAAGCGAAGCCATGTAAAATCGTGCAAATGTGATACTCTTATTCCAATGATAAGTTGAGCTTTCTTTGGTGTTTGGTTGGTGAAATAACAAAACAACTAAATACTATTGAAAATATGTTACGCTCCAAAACTAACATTATTGTGCGCAGAACCCCAGCACCAGTTTTCATTAGGGGGCATATTTATGAGAGACTTGCTCTGGCGTTGTGTCACTTTTAGTGATGAAATGGTGGCGCAAACATTCCAACCATATCTATGAGGCCACGAATGGCCTCATTGATATGGAGTAAGGCAAGGCAGCGCAAATCGATGCTTTGCCTTACTCTGCGTTAGGGAGGCATTCCATGGGCATTGTGGCCGATGTTTCCACGCAACACCCCTGGATTTCGACACATCCCCAGATTTACAAGGGTATGTAAACTTGGAGATACGCTAAAACCTTATGCCTACCCAGGGGGAGCACAACGAGGAGAAATGTCTTTATTTCTCCTCGTTTTTCCTCTACAGCACACATAAGAAGAGGAAAAAGCCTCCTAGGATTGTTTTTGTGCAGGAAGGTGCTCCTTTCTGAACAAAAACAATACTGCCTACAACACAGACACCCTTGCACCATGGAGCAAGGGTGCCTGCATTGGCACTAGGCAGTCAAAACAGCGCCAGCGTAGTGGGAAAGGACAGGAATGTGCTATATTGCATAGATACAGCACATTCCTGCTCTTTCCTTTTGATACAGGGCAGCACATCAAGGTGACTTGCTGCCCGGTGCCAAAAGCACATACATCTGGGCCTTAGTGACTATATGTCATGCAGATGAAATGTTACTGCTGCTAGACTCTGATGCAATTGATATCTTCACAGGCATTTAAAATAGGTGTAATGAAGAACGGAGCAAGAATTATAGTGTCGATAAAGTCTGAAAAAGTTCCACTCAGAAGCAGTAAATATCCTTAAACAAACTAAATGTATTTGTAAAGTTACAGAACCACTGTCAACATATAGATAGATGCCTTTGCAGAAATTATTTACAGAAAAAAGTATGCCATTCTTCTGTCAGCAAACTGATGTCTATGATGTCATCGGTGGATGAAGAGTAGAGTAGTTGGCCTTCATTGAGTGTTCTAAATGGAGGACCGAAACTTGAAGAGGTAAACAATGGGCAGGGAAGAAATCCTGCAACTGAAAGGAAAGTGCTCAAGGAATCGGGGATCCATTGCTGATCCCTTTACTCATATAATGGAATATTTACCTGCATTGTCCATGAATAAGAAGACACAGTGGGAGGAGGCGGTAGATTTATGCAAACTGTAAGATATCTCAGACTTAGACAGTGTAAAAATCAGAGACTCGAGTACAGAGGTGATTGCAATAACCTCCTCAGCAATAGTAGTTAATCCCAATGATATATCCGTGAAGTATATTAGAAAAACTTCAACAGAAATATGTAAAACCACATTAGCTGGAATGTCAGAGACATTCGACTTTGTGAACACGGATTATTATAATCTTGCTAGCTTCCTGGCATAAATACAGGATGGCCCACTGGGAGGAAGTACTGACGCTGAACTCATCTCAAGTTCAGGCTATCTTGACATTCTGAGAACCCCATCCAACACAGCCAAAACTAAGTTGAATGAGAACTAATTCCATAAACTTGACACAACAGTGAGGCATTGCTGTCATAATCGACTAAACTTGAGACACAGATCGACATCTTACAAACGTTGGTTAACCAAGTCTCCTCAAAAGATGGTAAATGGCCAACTTTGTTGGGCGTGGGCCTGCCACTCATTAGTAGAAACTGTGTATTTGCTAAAATCTGGGCTATGTTAAATTTCAACTAAAATCTAAAATTCCACAGTGACAATGCAAAGCACAGAGTCACATGCATTTTCACCGGACTATTGCCTTCCTGTAATTTATAATATGTTTAGAAATAAACTTACATTACACAGGATGAACATGGAGGCTTCAATAGATCTCGCCCATGTCATAAATGACAAAAGTGCAACGAATATTACAATTCAGATGCTGTCCTGGAAATGGAAATATTTACTATAGGATCTTGCAAATTGGGGGTACAGGGGGTGGCATCAGAAAGGGGGAGTCAGGAGACGCCTAATCTGACAGTTAATTTGTACTTTTTTTTTCAAGTCTATCACAGAGAAATTGTCAACAATGACAAATGTGACATTGGGCACTAGATTGAGTGGAGATGCACAAAGAATTTTGCGCACGAACACGTCAGCCCCCATCGTCATTGCAGTGGCAAAATTTCTTTGATGGTCCTGGGCTATTAGATCGAAGGCACTCTAAGCACTTTGAAGGGCACTTAAGTCAATTTTAATAGGATAAGATTAATATCCAAAATTATGAATGCATCCTATTCACTGTGATTTTACTATGCATCTCGGCATTAATGTTTGTTATGAATTCTTATTGATTCTATGCCCTAGTACCCCACAGTAATTTTAAAATGTTTTACCTCTTTTATGAATCTGTCGATGTCTTGAAGCACCAATCCATGGTCTTAAATATGTATATATATTGTGTTTTATGGAGTTTGTACTGTATGTATGTATTGTGCTTTTATGACTTGACGTCAAATAAAGCTGTTGGATTGGATATAATTTTCCCACCTCATGGCCACTCCCTATACAGGAATGGTTCAACCACTTAAATGCCCTCAATTGCAGACAGGTCATCATAGAATCAGCAAAGTCCATTGGGATAACCCTTGATAAGAACCTCAGCATGAGAGCACACATCGGCGTAGCCACACGCAGTGTGTCTCCACATCAATCTCCTCAAGAACGTGAAACCGTTCATCCTGCCTCCAGACTTCAATACTGTTGTACAGTACCTAGACTATTGTTTGGGAGATTAGTCAGGACTGGACTATGGTAGTGCGACTCTAATGGGACTACCTAAATCTCAAACTGCTCCACCCAGGGTGCCTCAACGCAGCAGCTCTACTAATAACTGGAACAAGATAGTTCAACCACATTACACCTACCCTCGATTTTCTCTAGTGGCTCCCAATAGAAGCCATGATTCAGGTGAAAATAGCGTGTTTAACGCACAAAGCCATGCATCAGGATAAACCCAGGTACCTTGCAAAAAAACTCAAAATTTCAGGAGGCAACCTCTCCCTACAGAGTATCAGCTTCCTCTGGCTGGAACCTCTGAGATTCAAAAAATGAAAACCTTCTCAGGCGCTTTCACCGGATCTGCCTTAAGGATTTGAACTCTCTCACAGCAGAGATTCTAACCCATAGACCACCACTTTCAAGAACACGGTCAAAAGAATTCTACTAAACAGATTCCTGACATGAACATGAGGAATGCAACACCCAAAACACACCAATGAATTCAGTAACACATTCACACACTCACTCACTCACTGACGTTCGTAGTTGCTCCTGATGTGCTTCCACATCGATAATGTACCTTAACTGTACTTTTTATAGTACCTCTAGAAGCTTGTTTCCCACAACGCTTACATTCAACATACCTATGAGTGTTTATTTCTCTGCAGAAGGTAGACCAGACCAAAATACTTGTGCAGATCACTGCATACACTTATAATATATATATACATATATATATTCACTGAAAAACCCATAGGATTTAGGGACAGTTATAGTTAGTTGGACATTTCACTCGTACAAAACCATAGAAATTCCCCGTTATAGTTAGTTCAGCTAACTATAACTCGCGCTCTCGCAATGCACTGCTGATGACGTCACATATTACATCACTCATGACATGGTCAGTGACATCACTGATGACATCCCTGATGACATCTCAAATGACATCACTGATGACATCATCCAGTGACTGTGTGTTTCTGTAAAGTTTAAATATGTTTAATATATATAGGGAAATGCGTATTGAAGAATGAGTGGGTGTATAAGTGTCTGAATGGATGATTTAGTAGGTGCGTGACTGACTCTATAAGTGAGTGATTAAACGTATCTTACTGAATGCATGGGTTAGTGACTAAACTGTGAATGTCTGTATCCGTCTGTCTGTTGGTGTGTAAGCGGCTGCATGGGTTTGTGAATAGCTACATGAGTGTCTACATGGGTTATTGATTGGTTGTCTGAGTATCTGTATGGGTGCCTGAGTGTTTGTGTGGGTGGGGTGTGTGTGACTCTGTGCATAGATGTGTGAGTGGGTGATTCACTGGGTGCATGGTTTCAAGAGTGCATCTGTGATGGACTGTATGGGTGGTGAGTGTGTGTATGGGTGTGTTAGTGAGTGAATGTATATCTCAGTGGTACATGTGTGAGTAACTACATATGTGAAAGGCAGTATATATGTGTGTTGGAGTATATAAATGGCTATAAGTGAGAGTGTGTGATTGTGAGAGTGGCTGTATGGATGAGTGTGTACTTGTATCAGTGATTGTATAAGAGCGTAAGAATGTGCTAGTATTTGTATGAGTAAGTGAGCTGGTGTGTGTATAACTGTATAGGTGAGTAAATGGCAGTGTGAATAATTATTTGCATGACTGACTAGGTGTGTGAGTACCTCTATGGATGAATGGCGGTGTGTGAGTGTCTATGTAGGTGTATGAGTGCATATGATGGTCCTCTACTGAGTGACCGTAAGTATGAGTGACTGTACGGGTGAGTGAGTGGATGTGTATGTAGACCTAAGAATCAGTGAGTGGGTATGTAGCTATTGGTGTTGGAGTGTCTATGGTTTTGAGAATGGCAGTCTGTAATTTAGAGTGGGTGTATCAAAGGTCATATTAGGGTGTGAGAAGATGCATCAAATTATCACATGGATGATGTCATCAGTGATGTCATGAGTGATGTCATTTGAGATGTCATCAGTCTTTCATCAGTGATGTCACTGACCATGTCATGAGTGATGTAATATGTGACGTCATCAGCAGTGCATTATGGGGGCGCGAGTTATAGTTAGCTGAACTAACTATAACGGGGGAATTTCTATGGTTTTGTACGAGTGAAATGTCCAACTAACTATAACTGTCCCTAAAACCTCTGGTTTTTTCAGTGAATTTCTAAGTTTTTTAAATGCTAATTTCTAACTATAACGTGCCTGAAACCTATGGTTTTTTCAGTGAATTTCAAAGGTTTTTTAAATGCTAATTTCTAACTATAACGTGTCTGAAACCTATGGTTTTTTCAGTGAATTTCAAAGGTTTTTTAAATGCTAATTTCTAACTATAACGTGCCTGAAACCTATGGTTTTTTAAGTGAATTTCAAAGGTTTTTTAAATGCTAGTTTCTAACTATGCCTACAGAGGTAGGACATGTGAAGAAAGAAGAAAAAACGCACAGAAAGAAGCAAAAGAAATGCAGAAAGAAGCAACAGAAGTCCACAAAGACGAAGAAAAGAGCAGGAAGAAGCAAGACATGTGCAGAAAGAACCAACAGAGGAGCAGAAAGAGGCCTTGTTGCAAAATCATCCTGTGCCCACAACTTTTTCAGACGGGTACTGGTGGTAACTGACTCGGACTAACCAGGCCTAGAGCCAGTGCTATGCTAAAAGACACTTAGAATACAGTGAAAACACCTACATACACTAGGGAACACTATGCGTTGGGATACCCCTGTCATTAGCATGACCTCCTTCTGTAAGGCCCTAGTACATAATAGGGCAGGGGGATTAAAACTTCCTCTTAAAACGCGCCTCGGGGCGCGTTTGCACAGTGGTGAAGGGAGGGGGGTCTGAGGTGACGTGTGCAAACAAGCCCTTTGGCTGCTTTAAGTTGGGAGATTAAGTCCCCTTGAATCCTGAGGGTCCCTGGGGTCCAACTAGCCCACTAGGTACCCAGTAAGCGCCACACAGCTGCGTTGCACAGAGGTGTAAAAAGGGGCGTGGCCTGGACCACCTCTCTGCAACGCAGCCCTGTGGCCCAACTAGCCCACCAGGTACTTCCAGTAAGCGTAACAGGCCTGCGTTGCAGAGAGGTGGTCCGAGGCCACGCCCCTTTTACACCTCTCTGCAACGCAGCTCTGTGGCGCTTACTGGAGGTACCTGGTGGGCTAGTTGGACCCCAGGGACCTCAGAATTCAAGGGGACTTAATCCCCCAACTTAAAACACGCCACAGGGCGTGTTTGCACACGCCACTCAGGCCCCGCCCTCCCTTCACCACTGTGCAAACGCGCCCCGTGGCGAGTGTCTAGGTTGGGGGATAAAGTCCCCTTGAATCCTGAGGGTCCCTGGGGTCCAACTAACCCACCAGGTACCTCCAGTAAGCGCCACAGAGCTGCGTTGCAGAGAGGTGTAAAAAGGGGCGTGGCCTGCACCACCTCTCTGCAACGCAGCCCTGTGGCGCGCACTGGAGGTACCTGGTGGGCTAGTTGGCCCCCAGGGACCCCCAGTATTCAAGGGGAATTAATGCCCCAATTTAAAACGCGCCACAGGGCGCGTTTGCAGAGTGGTGAAGGGAGGGGGCGGGGCCTGAGGCACGATCGCGTCTTTTTTGTTGTTGTTTTTTTTTAGAAGGGGGCTGTGTGGCCCCCCTTCTTTTTTCCTTTTTTGGGCCCTGGGGACCCCATTCCCCAGGGCCTGACCCCTTTTTTTAATTAAAAAAAAAAAAAACTGAACGGGAAGGGGGCCGCGTGGCCCCCCTCCCGTGGCCAATGCCGGCCCCGGGGCATGGACACATTTTTTAAATTTTTTAAGGAGGGGGGCTGCGTGGCCCCCCTCCTGAGGCCTCTATTGGCCACCGGGGACCCCATCCCCCGCGGCCGGCCTTTTTAAAAAAAAAAAATTATTTTGGGGAGGGGGGCCACGTGGCCCCCCTCCAGGGCCACTACTAGCCCTTGGGACCCCATCCCCCGGGGCAGGCCCTATCCGTTGGGGACCGTGGGGGGAGCCCCAATGCCCCCACGGTCCCGCCGGCTCCCCGCGTCCTGCAGGAGCCGGCATTGCTTTTCCACATGGGGAGCTGCTAACATGCAGCTCCCCGTGTGGAAAAGCAATCTGCTTTAGATTTTGGAAGAGAGAGCAGGTTTCCTGCCTCTCTTCCAAAATCCAAATCAGCTTAGCTATGGCAGGACGGGAACCGCGAGGCTCCCGCCCTGCCATAGCAAACAGCAGTGTCCCGGGGTGGGCACTCCGGGACACTGCAGGAGCCGGCCCTGGGGGGTGGCGGTCCCCAGGGCCATCACAGGCTCCAGGAGGGGGGCCACACGGCCCCCTCCCTTCACTTGCACTGCCCCGGGGAGGTGGTGGTCCTCGGGGCTCGGGGGTCGGTTACGGACCCCCAAATTTAAATATTAGTGCCCCGGGGAGGTGGTGGTCCCCGGGGCATGTGGGGGGGCTCGAGCCCCCCCACACAGGTATATTTTATTTTAAAAAAGAAGCCCCGGGGGGTGGCAGTCCCCGGGGCTGTGGGGGGGCAATGTGCCCCCGCGATTATAATTGATAAAAGCCCCGGGGGTGGCGGTCCTCGGGCTTGGGGGCCTTAGAGGCCCCCGAACTCTAAAAAACAAGGCCCGGGGGTGGCGGTCCCGGGGCGCGGGGGCCGTGTGCCCCCGCAAATATTGTTGCAAAGCCCCAGGGGTGGCAGTCCCCGGGCAGTGTGGGGGGGATTGGGGCCCCCCTACACATTTTTTTACTGCCCCTGGGACCTGGCCCACCCGGGGGCTTCAATTAAACGAAGCGCGGGAGCCCACGCTTCATTTTTTTTTTTGTTTTGCGGCCGGATCCGCGGATCCGGCGCGCATTTTGCCGATTTTTTTTTTTTTTTTAAATGCTTTTTTGGGCCCTGGGGGTCCTTGTGGGACCCCTGAGCAGGCCTAGGGGGTCAGGGGTTTCTACCCTGCCCCCTTTTCTTGTTTTGCGCCTTAGTTTTTCTGTTTTCTTGTGCCTCGGTTACCGAGGCACAAGATGGCTGCCAACACTTCCTGGTTTGGAGTGTTGACAGCCAATTAGCATGAAGCTCGTGATCAGGAGGGTGCGCGGATCCACCGCGGCCATAGATATCGAAACTTTTTGAATTTCTCAGGAACTACTGAACGGATTTACACCACTTAAAAAAAAGGGCGCTTTCTGAACCAAGCACTACCTTTTTGCCAAATTTGGTGTAATTCCGTTCAGCAGTTTTGGCTGTAACCGTGTCTAAAGTTTCCTATGGGAAATTGATTTTTTGACCTCTATTTTTTGATTTTCTCCGCAACTACTGAACGGATTTACTCCATTTAAAAAAAAGGTCTCTTTCTGAAACAAGGGCTACCTTTTTGCCAAATTAGGTGTAATTCTGTTCAGCAGTTCGAGCTGTAGCCGTGTCTAAAGTTTCCTATGGGAATTAACATGGAGAAAACACGCTTTGGGACCCCCTTTTTCTCGGCTCGCTGACGAATCACCCCGAAACTTTCAAGACAGGAGCTGACCAGAGCGGGCTACGAGTTTTGAAAATTTCGCGAAGATTCGTCAACCGGCGCCAAAGCTATTGAGAAAACAAAAAACAAGTTTCCTATGGAAACTAGGTCCTAACTATAACTATCTACTGGCGACCGCCAGTAGATAATATATACATCCTTAAATGCCACAGCTCGTCTTTCGCTGGATTCCTCGACGCTTCTCAGCGGTGCGTACTCCACGGTTGAGCCATGCCGTATTATAGCCACAAAACCTTCCCCAACGGGAAAAATGGAGCGCACTCACGGAGATATTGAAAAGCTTTTAATCCAACTTTCAATTCCACGGGCAAATACCACAACGAACGCGTTTCAGTCTACCTATTATATATATATATGTTTCCTCCAATTGCCGTAGTTGCCGCTCTCATGCGTGCCTTGTGCCGATACTGGCGGGGGCGAACCGCATCTATTTCCCAAAAACACTCCTTCTCAGGAAGAATGTAGCGCACTCCAGGATGCAATTTAAAAGTACTTATTCCACCACTGTAAACTGACAAATGCGTTTCGGCCTGAACTGGCCTTTGTCAATGTCAGTATTCCAACCAGTTAGTCTTCATTTTATCACACATCACTTCCAGCATTTCACAATCATCATAGAAGGACTATATTGTTCGAATGCAACCAAGACATGATAAAAGCGGCGCAGCCATCTTTGAATATGCAACTTAAAGAAAATGTATACATAATTTAACCAATGATCAGAATTTAGAAGTGTCAAAACTCCTTTTAAAACCTCTTTAATAAAGGCTGATAATGCCCTGTAAGGGCTTTTGTTAATTAGCATTTTGTTTTGGATTCAACATCTTTACATTAATACGTGCTATTAAGAGGTATAATTACCAATATGACTCTAACATCTAAAAAGCTCATGACATCAACCTTATATGCCCTGTATGGACTCCTAATGATCTATGTACAATTTTACTTTATTTAGAGCCATGTTTTCACATATCTAAAATTTCATTGTCATAAATGATCTAATAAATACTAACCCCGGGGGGAGCTGGTGTAGTGCCACTACGCAGAGTTGGTGAAAAACTCCGTGGAACTCTGCTCCTCTCCGCCACCCGCCTCCACCCCCCTAATAAAAAATACTTAAAAAGTAATTTAAAAAAAAATAAAGTCACTTACTTGTACTGCGGCGTCCCCGGGCTGCCCTCCTCCTCCTCGCGGTACATCTTGAGAGAACTGCGCATGCGCGCGCAACGGGAACGCTAAAAGGGTGCCTGCACGGCATGAACTCGAAAGTCCATGTCGTGCACGAATACGGTTGAATGCACACAGGGGGGCACATGTTGTGCCCCCCTGTATGCATCCCCATGGAGGGAGGCACATGGGGGCCTTGTAGGGACAATGAGACCACTGCTGGTGAGGAAACTCATAAAATGCTTTGCGGGAACCAGCGTTACTGCCAAGCATATTGCGGCATCCGGACAGCCGAGCTAACGCCAGGGAATGGTGGATCTATGGTGGCATTGGCGATCCAATTACGATCTGACTGCTAATATTGTAATAGGGTGGTCGGACAGTCGGTGCAGTGGTGACTGAACTGTCACAGCACCATGAGTCTGCCGGTCCGAGGACCACCAGACTCATAATCAGGCCCTAAGACACTCAACCACACTGTTATGCATTCATTCACTCATATTGTAGCTGACTCATATATACACTTAGGCACCCCAGGAGACACTCATACATACACTAAGACACCCCTGCACACATTTATGTATGAACAGAGTCACTTACTCATTCAATCATGCATAAATTGAAACGTCCTGTGAGACTTTGATACATACACTTTCATACCCATTGACACACTGATGCATACTCTGATACAGTCATGTACACCATGATGCATACACTAACTGACATAGGCATACACTATCACATACACTGACACACCCATGGAGACATTAAGACATACACTGACACATCCATGCATACACTCCTTGAGACAAGCCGGTACACACTTATGCAAACACTGATACAGCTAGGGACACAGTCATGCATAGACTGACTGACATCTATGAACACACTTATTGATAGACTGACATAGGCAGGCACACACATTTACACATGACACACCCAATTCACATGACACACCAATTCAATGACACACCCAGACAGACACTGATACATAAACTAACACACCCATACACACACTTATTCATTCAGAGAGACACCCAAGCACACACTGAAACATACACTGTGACACTGATGTATACACTGACAGATAGACTAGCACCCATATACACATTTGTGCTACTGCACTGACACATCCACACACACAGTAAGACATACACTGACACATCTACACACACTTATTTAAACATTGACATACCCATTCACACACACACACACACACAGATACACTGACACACCAGGGGACACACTTACTCATGCAGTGACACACCTATGCACACTCTGATGTATGTACTTATACACATAGCGACACAGTGAGATATACACTGACACACCCATGCAGACATTTATTCATACACTAACATCAAACAGACAGTAAGGCAAACACTAACACCCTCACAAGCAGTTATTACAGCCATACAATAATGAGAACATTGACACAGCTCTTTTATGGAAAATGTGGTGTTTTATTTTATTTATTTTTGCAACAAAATGCACTATTTATTGTAGTAAATGTGCAAAAAGTGAAATTATATGCAAAGTGTTGCATATTAATTTTTTTTACTGTTTTAAAACAGGAAAAAAAAGAAAAATTAACAAAGAAGAGTCCCTTCTTTCTGCAACATGAAAATAATATCATTATAGTTTGAAATGATGTCTTTCAACAACCACTATTCAAACTTTATTGACGGTTGACTGGTGGTATTTCTTTCTGGTTCTGCGTCACTTGAGGAACTTCTAATGTCTTCAACAACTGTAACATTAGCACATGTCCTTATGCTTTAGAACAAAAGAGAATGAAGGAAAAAAGTCAACAATGGTGTGCCTTCACCTTTTCCAAGATGGTTATAAAGTCATCATTTTCCTTCAGAACAAATTCTTGACATTTAGAACAATGCACAACCATATCCTTAAATTCTGTGCAAGTCTGTGGAATGCTGATATTTGCAGCAGGTTAACTGCATGTTAATGTTGATGGTCCTCCATCAGTAGAGTATGTTGCTCTCTCCTTCAGCTTCCTAAGATATGCACGTTCATGGTTGCTTTTGATATGCTTCCACATCGATGATGTACCATAACTGTGCTTTTTCATAGTACCTCTTAAAAGCAGCTTCCCACACAACTTGCATTCGACAAGCCTGGCAGTGGCCTTCTTTTCTCCAGATAGCACAGTGAACCAGTACCAGACATCACTCTCCTTTCGGCTGGAAGTAACTTCTTCTTCCACTGCTTGTACATTCTCACATTCTCTTGTGCAGGTACAACAGCTGATAGATTTCATTCCGCCATAATGGAAGGATGAAATTTATTTGCAGCTCTCTCACCAACTGCCAGGATCAAAGTGACTACTTTAGGTGTGTATTTTCTAAAAATTGGGTGTGGTTCAAGAGGAACCAATAGAAATAAAGCTTTAGTGTTCATTTTCGAGCGGCTCTGCTGATTCCGAGATAAATCCTCCGATGTGCGTAGTAATAAAACAGCTTATTTACAAAAGGAAATATTTTTAAAAAACATTGAGTTATGTTTAAAATATGTTCACCCTAATACGATAATGTAATTATAAAGGTCGTATACCTGTAAAATAACTGCATAGTATTTCGCCGAGTACGCGGATCGAATCGACAAGTTTGGGAGCTTTTACGTGATCAGAACATAAACTATACAGTAGGAACCGGACAAACCATGCACTTCCATGGGAAATCCGCAGATTACAATTTTGTTTTCTTTAAAATACAGTTATAATGTACATATAAAAAATATTAACACTGTTTAATTGTTTTTTGAAAATAAATTGCTATTATTAATTATATTTTACTATCATTGATAATCGTCTGACATGTAGTTTTGAACTTGATATACTATAATAATTCCTACTTTTTTTGCATAGTCACTGCTTCCTTGTTACTGTTTTTCAATTACTTACAGTACTTTCTCATTCTACTTTTCTATCAATTTAATGCTATCACTTTGTTTTCTCATATTTTATATCTAATTATAGAATCATTTTTCACTGTTGTGTAAAGTAATCATAATCCAGGGGACTGGATAGTGACTCTCATTGTAGCAAACCTTGTGTTATCCCTCCACTATCCTTCTCACTCCAAATAACTGACTAATATCCACCACTCAAATTACTTTCATATTTCACCATACTAATTCACCACTAATCCTTTATGGGTTTCCTGAGTAGCGTGCTACTCGCCCAAAAAAAAAAAAAAAAAAGCAATTCAACACCCCATCAGGGGTTAGAAGCGCTATATATATGCAAACCTTTTTTCCTCTTCTATCCATCCGCTATCCTTCTGAATCCAAATAACTGTCTAACATATCCACCACTTAAAATTTACTTGCATGTTTCACTATACTAATTCAACACTAATCCTCTATGGGTCCCGGAGTAGCGTGCTACTCGCCGAAAAAGCGCTTCGACGCCTCGTCAGGGGTAGTAAGCGCTATACAAATGCAATTACAATACAATACAATACAATATAACTAAAAAAAATGTAAAAAATGACTTTAAAAAATGAGAGATGATATACTTAGTAAACATAATTTAAAAAAATATAGTAATTTAGTTAAAAAAATCAAAGCTTATAAAAATAATATACTAATAAAATTAAAATTTAAAAACCATAGAAATTCACTGAAAAAACAAAGGTTACAGGGAAGTTATAGTTAGGAAATTGAATTTAAAAAAAACCTTAGAAATTCAATGAAAAAAACCAAAGGTTACAGAGACATAGTTTGGCTGACATTTCACTCATACAAAACCATAGAAATTCAGCAGTTATAGTTAGTTGAGCTAACTATAACTTATGCCCCCACAATGCACTGCTTATGACCCCACATATTACGTCACTCATGACATGGTCACTGACATCACTCATGACATCACTGATGCCATCTCAAATGACATCACTGATGCCATCACAGATGCCATCTCAAATGACAATACGGATGACATCATCCACAGAACCACTCACACACCCACTTACACCCCAATACAACATGTACACCCACTCAACCCACTGACATACCAATTCACAGACCCATACAGTCACACACCTACTCACTGATCCATAAAGCCACTCACACATCAACTTGCCCATACAGCCACTAACACAACCACTAACACATATGCAGCCACTCATGCACCTACTTACTCACCAATACAGCCGTTCACACATCCAGTCATACAAACATATAGACTTACACACCCACTCATGCACCCATACAGTCACTCACACACTGAATGTTTCACCCATATAGCTCCTCACATACCTCCTCACTCACCCATAAAGTCACTCACACAGCAACTCATTTACACATACATAAACTAACACAAGTACTCACTCAAATATACAGTCACTGACACAAGAACATACTCCCTCATACAACGTCTTTCACACTCACTTAGTCACCAATACAGGCATTCACACACTCATTCAGTCACCCATACAACCAGTCACACAGCAACTCACTCACCTATACACACACTTGTACACCCATTCATGCAACCATACAGTCACTCATGTAACCTCTCACTTAGCCATACAGACACTGATGTACCTGCTCAGTCATCCATTCATGCACCCTCTTATTCACCATTTACATCCACTGACACACCCGAACCCTCACCCATACAGCCATTCACTCTCCCTCTCTTTCACCATTACACTCACTTACACAGGCACTTACTCACCTATACAAATACCCACAGAGCCACTCCCTTACTCATACACACACTAACACACCTACTCGCTCATCCATACAAAAAAATCACACACCCACTCACTCATATATACAGCCTTTTGCATACCCAGTCATTCTGCTATACACCACTTACACACCCATTCACTCAACCATACAAGTTCTCCCACAGCCACTTACCTTAGTATATATGTTTAACATTCAGTAACTTTTAGAAAATACACTCAATCACTGGATGGTGTCATCAGTGATGTCACTGACCAGGTCATGAGTGATGTAATATGTGAGGTCAAACGCAGTGCATTGCAGGGGTGTAAGTTAGTTAGCTCAGCTAACTATAACTGCTGAATTTCTATGGTTTTGTACAAGTGAAATGTCAGCCTAACTATATTGTCTCTGTAACCTTTGGTTTTTTCAGTTAAAAACAATATATATATATATATATATATATATATATATATATATATATATATATATATATATATATATATATATATATATATATATCTACTGGCGGTCGCCAGTAGATAGTTATAGTTAGGACCTATTTTCCATAGGAAATCCGCGAACATTCTATTTGAAATAACTTTGGCGGCGGTTGACTGAATCTTCGCGAAATTTTCAAAACTCGTGGGGGCTCCGGTCCGCTCCTATCCTGAAAGTCTCGGGGTGATTTGTCAAGTGGGGGCCGAGAAAAAGGGGGTCCCAAAACGTGTTTTCCCCATGCAATTTTCCATAGGAACCTTTCATCGCAGTTACAGCTCGAACTGCTGAACGGAATTACACCAAATTTGGCAAAAAGGTAGCCCTTGGTTCAGAGTTGTGCTTTTTGCTTAAATGGTGTAAATCCGTTCAGTAGTTCCTGAGAAAATCAAAAGTAAAATCACATATATATCTATAGCCGCGTAGGGTCCGCTGCACTCTCCCGATCACGAGCTGCATGCTAATTGGTTGTCAAGTGGCTGTCAACACTCCAAATCAGGAAGTGTTGGCAGCCATTTTAGGCCTCGGCAGAACCGAGGCACAAGAAACAAGTCGCAAAACGCAAAAAGGGGGCAGGGTAGAAACACCCTGACCCCCTAGGTCTGCTCAGGGGGTCCCACAAGGACCCCCTGGGCCGAAAAAAGCATTAAAAAAAAATAATAAATCAGCGGGATGCGCTTAGGGTGTGCGGATCCCGCCGTGATTAAAAAAAAATCGAAGCGCGGTCACCCGCGCTTTGAGGCTATTTTGCCCCCAGGTGGGCCAAGTCCCGGGGGCATGCGGGGGTTAGTTTATATTTTATGGGGGGGGCCTCTAAGGCCCCCCAAGCCCCAGGGGCCGCCAACCCCCGGGGCTTTAAAAAAAAATGGTGCGGGAGGGCTCTCGGCCCTCCCGCAGCCCCGGGGACCGCCACCCCCGGGGCTTCTTTTTTTACATTATTACCTGTGTGGGGGGGCTCCAGCCCCCCCACATGCCCCGGGGACCACCACCTCCCCGGGGCACTAACAATTTTAAAGTGGGGGTCCGTTTCAGACCCCCGAAGCCCCGGGGACCACCACCTCCCCGGGGCTTTCAACATGTTGGGAGGGGGGCCGCGCGGCCCCCCTCCTGGAGCCTGTGATGGCCCTGGGGACCACCACCCCCCAGGGCCGGCTCCTGCAGTGTACCGGGGTGCCTACCCCGGGACACTGCTGTTTGCTATGACAGGGCGGGAGCCTCGCTGCTCCCGTCCTGTCATAGCAAACTTGCTTGAATTTTGGAGCGAGAGCAGGGAAACCTGCTCTCTCTTCCAAAATTCGAGCAAATTGCTTTTCTCCC
The DNA here is from genome assembly GCA_963921515.1 of Calotriton arnoldi. Classification (NCBI taxonomy): domain Eukaryota; kingdom Metazoa; phylum Chordata; class Amphibia; order Caudata; family Salamandridae; genus Calotriton; species Calotriton arnoldi. Next base: position 1,014,839 of record CAWUFW010005332.1, read on the forward strand.
ACACGGGGAGCTGCATCTTAGCAGCTCCCCATGTGGAAAAGCATTGACGGCTCCCGAGGGACGCGGGAGCCGGCGGGACCTGGGGGCATTGGGGACCCCCACGGTCCCCAACGGAGAGGGCCAGCCTCGGGGATGGGGTCCCCGGGCAAGTAGTGGCTCGGGAGGGGGCCACGCGGCCCCCCCCCCCAAAAATAATAAAAATAAGTAAATAAAGGCCTGCCCCGGGGATGGGGTCCCCCGGGCAAAAGGAGGCCTGAGGAGGGGGGCCACGCAGCCCCCCTCCTTAAAAAAATAATAAAAAGTGTGGCCATGCCCCGGGGGATGGGGTCCCCGGGGCCGGAATCGGCCACGGGAGGGGGGCCTCGCAACCCCCTTCCCGTTTCGTTTAGAAAAAAGAAAAAAAAAAAAGGGGTAAGGCCCTGGGGGATGGGGTCCCCAGGGCCCAAAAAAAGGAAAAAGGAAGGGGGGCCACACAGCCCCCCTTCGCGATTTTTTTTTTTTTTTTTTTAAACGATCGTGCCGCAGGCCCCGCCCCCTTCCTTTACCACTCTGCAAACGCGCCCCCTGGCGCGTTTGCAGATGGGGAACGAATTCCTTGAATACTGGGGTCCCTGGAGCCAACTAGCCCACTCAGGAACCTCCAGTATGCGCTAGGGGGCTGCGTTGCAGAGAGGTGTTCTGAGGCCATGCCCCTTTTACACCTCTCTGCAACACAGCTCTGTGGCACTTAATGGAGGTAGCTGGTGGGCTAGTTGCACCCCAGGGACCCTCAGGATTCAAGGGGAGTTAATCCCCAACTTAAAACGCGCCACGGGGCGCGTTTGCACAGTGGTGAAGGGAGGGGGCGGGGCCTGAGGTAACATGTGTGCAAACACGCCCTGTGGCGCGTGCTTTAGATGGGGAATTAAATCCCCTTCAATCCTGAGGGTCCCTGGGGGCCAACTAGCCCACCAGGTACGTCCAGAAAGCGCCACAGAGCTGCGGTGCAGAGAGGTGTAAAAAGGGGCGTGGCCTCTGAACACCTCTCTGCAACGCAGCTCCCTGGTGCATACTGGAGGTACAGGGTGGGCTAGTTGGACCCCAGGGTCCCTCATGATTGAAGGGGACTTAATCCCCCAACTTAAAACGCGCGTTTGCACAGTGGTGAAGGGAGGGGGCGGGGCTTGAGGTGACATGTGTGCAAACAGGCCCTGTGGCGCGTTTTAAGTTGGGGGATTAAGTCCCCTTCAATCCAGGGTCTGCACATCTTTTGCTTCTTCCTGCACTTTTCTTCATCTTTGTGGACTTCTGTTGCTTCTTTCTGCATTTCTTTTGCTTCTTTCTGTGCGTTTTTTCTTCTTTCTTCACATGTCCTACCTCTGTAGGCATAGTTAGAAACTAGCATTTAAAAAACCTTTGAAATTCACTTAAAAAACCATAGGTTTCAGGCACGTTATAGTTAGAAATTAGCATTTAAAAAACCTTTGAAATTCACTGAAAATGTCATGAGTGATGTAATATGTGACGTCATCAGCAGTGCATTGCGGGGGCGCGAGTTATAGTTAGCTGAACTAACTATAACGGGGGAATTTCACAGGTTTTGTACGAGTGAAATGTCCAACTAACTATAACTGTCCCTAAAACCTATGGTTTTTTCAGTGAATATATATATATAATAAAAAAATGTAAAAAAAAATTAAGAATGGTAAAAAAAAATTCTTAAAATGGGCAAGAATATTAGGTTTTATTGTGAATGCATTTTATCATGTATTTATTTATTTAACTTAAACTATTTATTGATATTGAACTACTTGGCCAACAGTGATCAAAATCATGAAATTCTTTAAAATATTTATATTTGTATTGAAAAAACCAGCATTGTAATGATCTATAGGTACTAATCGTTAAGTATATCTTTTCTGTTTATTGGGCTAACTTGGCTGTGTTTTTTCACTATGCACTGGCACTTTAAAAACTATAAAAGGTTAGTTGAAGCCTAGGAGCGCTGTCATGTGATCAAGGTCCAGGAGGGACCGAAACGCGTCATGGCCGACTGAGGAGAAGTAAATAAACCGAACTTTGCACAGAAACATGGTCCGTGCCTGCTTTATACATTTCGGAGATGGGAAATGAAGTCAAGCGGTGATAAGATTATGGGGCATATTAGCAAGACCGGCGATAAAATTATCGCCGCTTTAGCGGCAGGAAACTGCCGCTAAAACGGCGATAATGGGCTTGCTAATATGCGTAGATAGAATTCCAATAGAAGCCCAGGTTAGATGTGCAGGACATCTAACCTGGGCTTCTATTGGAATTCTATAACGCATATTAGCAAGCCCATTATCGCCGCTTTAGCGGCAGTTTCCTGCCGCTAAAACGGCGATAATTTTATCGCCGGTCTTGCTAATATGCCCCTATATATATATATATATATATATATATATATATATATATATATATATATATAAAGACAGAAGCAGAGAACTCTGGGTAGTTCTCAAGTTTAGGTGGAAAGCAGCTCCAGTAAGAACACTCTCAACACCAGCAACACTCTAAATTTGCTCACCTCAAATGTCTGCTTTTCTAGCAAAGTTTTTAAGCATAGGATTAGCACAGTGCTATCCACGCCGAGATAGAAAGGGACAAAGTCTTTAAGCATAGGATTAGCACAGTGCTATCCCTGCCGAGCTGTAAAATGGCCAAAGACTTTTACCACTCCAGGCACAGTATTACAGCTTTGGATTGGTAAAATACCATCCATGCCAACCTGAAATGAATAAAAGCAACCGCTGACACGTGTTTCGCTCTCGTTAGAGCTCTTCAGAGAGGTATAGCTTTGTCCAGACACAAGGGAGCACCCAGTATAAGTCAAAACAAAACCCTTTCAGGCATAGAGTGACGAATAAATTATGCAAAAACAGAAGCAGAGAACTCTGGGTAGTTCTCAAGTTTAGGTGGAAAGCAGCTCCAGTAAGAACACTCTCAACACCAGCAACACTCTAAATTTGCTCACCTCAAATGTCTGCTTTTCTATCAAAGTTTTTAAGCATAGGATTAGCGCAGTGCTATCCATGCCGAGATAGAAAGGGACAAAGTCTTTTGCCATTTTTACAGCAAAGTCTTTAAGCATAGGATTAGCACAGTGCTAGCCCTGCCAAGCTGTAAAATGGCCAAAGCCTTTTACCACTCCAAGCACAGTATTACAGCTTTGGATTGGTAAAATACCATCCATGCCAACCTGAAATGAATAAAAGCAACCCCTGACACGTGTTTCGCTCTCGTTAGAGCTCTTCAGAGAGGTATAGCTTTGTCCAGACACAAGGGAGCACCCAGTATAAGTCAAAACAAAACCCTTTCAGGCATAGAGTGATGAATAAATTATGCAAAAACAGAAGCAGAGAACTCTGGGTAGTTCTCAAGTTTAGGTGGAAAGCAGCTCCAGTAAGAACACTCTCAACACCAGCAACACTCTAAATTTGCTCACCTCAAATGTCTGCTTTTCTATCAAAGTTTTTAAGCATAGGATTAGCGCAGTGCTATCCACGCCGAGATAGAAAGGGACAAAGTCTTTAAGCATAGGATTAGCACAGTGCTATCCCTACCGAGCTGTAAAATGGCAAAAGCCTTTTACCACTCCAGGCACAGTATTACAGCTTTGGATTGGTAAAATACCATCCATGCCAACCTGAAATGAATAAAAGCAACCCCTGACACGTGGTTCGCTCTCGTTAGAGCTCTTCAGAGAGGTATAGCTTTGTCCAGACACAAGGGAGCACCCAGTATAAGTCAAAACAAAACCCTTTCAGGCATAGAGTGATGAATAAATTATGCAAAAACAGAAGCAGAGAACTCTGGGTAGTTCTCAAGTTTAGGTGGAAAGCAGCTCCAGTAAGAACACTCTCAACACCAGCAACACTCTAAATTTGCTCACCTCAAATGTCTGCTTTTCTATCAAAGTTTTTAAACATAGGATTAGTGCAGTGCTATCCACGCCGAGATAGAAAGGGACAAAGTCTTTTGCCCTTTTTACAGCAAAGTCTTTAAGCATAGGATTAGCACAGTGGTATCCCTGCCGAGCTGTAAAATGGCCAAAGCCTTTTACCACTCCAGGCACAGTATTACAGCTTTGGATTGGTAAAATACCATCCATGCCAACCTGAAATGAATAAAAGCAACCTCTGACACGTGTTTCGCTCTCGTTAGAGCTCTTCAGAGAGGTATAGCTTTGTCCAGACACAAGGGAGCACCCAGTATAAGTCAAAACAAAACCCTTTCAGGCATAGAGTGACGAATAAATTATGTAAAAACAGAAGCAGAGAACTCTGGGTAGTTCTCAAGTTTAGGTGGAAAGCAGCTCCAGTAAGAACACTCTCAACACCAGCAACACTCTAAATTTGCTCACCTCAAATGTCTGCTTTTCTATCAAAGTTTTTAAGCATAGGATTAGCGCAGTGCTATCCACGCCGAGATAGAAAGGGACAAAGTCTTTTGCCATTTTTACAGCAAAGTCTTTAAGCATAGGAGTAGCACAGTGCTATCCCTGCTGAGCTGTAAAATGGCCAAAGCCTTTTACCACTCCGGCACAGTATTACAGCTTTGGATTGGTAAAATACCATCCATGCCAACCTGAAATGAATAAAAGCAACCCCTGACACGTGTTTCGCTCTTGTTAGAGCTCTTCAGAGAGGTATAGCTTTGTCCAGACACAAGGGAGCACCCAGTATAAGTCAAAACAAAACCCTTTCAGGCATAGAGTGACAAATAAATTATGCAAAAACAGAAGCAGAGAACTCTGGGTAGTTCTCAAGTTTAGGTGGAAAGCAGCTCCAGTAAGAACACTCTCAACACCAGCAACACTCTAAATTTGCTCACCTCAAATGTCTGCTTTTCTATCAAAGTTTTTAAGCATGTATATATATATATATATATATGTATATGTATATATATATATGTATATATATATATATATGTATATATATATATGTATATATATGTATATATATATCTATATACAAAAAGAGTTGCCTGTAGGTGGGATGCACTCCCAGGTGGAAATTATGCCAAAGCAAGGGCACACGCCATGAACAAAGTCCTTTTCTTGTTTCCTGCCAGATGCGTCTCGGGCCAACGCCCTCTTCAGTGGCAGACCATGTGACGTGCCGGCGTGCGGCAACCACCAGTAAATTCCCGTAATAATTATGCTCAGGTGAACCCTCTGAAGCATTGCTTCCTGGGACTGGTGGTTCAGTAAAACCCAAGTGGGTCGCTGCCGGCACTCACATTCAAAAATGTCTTTAAAAGGATTGCCGATGTTCGCGCCGGCACTCCCTGCATATAACAGGCACCTCCTGTTCCACAATTAGCTGCCCCAACAAAGCAGCCGCGGACCCGCAAGTGTTTCGCGGTGGTGCAATCCCGCCGACCAGGCAGGCCGCTGTACAAAATACAAAAAGAGTTGCCTCTAGGTGGGATGCACTTCCCAGGTGAAATTACGCCAATGCAAGGGCACACGCCATGAACAAAGTCCTTTCTTGTTTCCTGCCAGACGCGCCTCGGGCCATCGCCCTTTCAGTGGCAGACCATGTGACGTGCCGGCGTGCGGCAACCACCAGTAAATTCCGCGTAATAGTGCTCAGGTGAACCCTCTGAAGCATTGCTTCCTGGGACTGGTGGTTCAGTAAAACCCAGTGGGTCGCTGCCGGCACTCACATTCAAAAATGTCTTTAAAAGGATTGCGGATGTTCGCGCCGGCACCCCTGCATATAACAGGCACCTCCTGTTCCACAATTAGCTGCCCCAACAAAGCAGCCGCGGACCCGCAAGTGTTTCGCGGTAGTGCAATCCACCTGGGAGTGCATCCCACCTAGAGGCAACTCTTTTTGTATTTTGTACAGCGGCCTGCCTGGTCGCGGATTGCACCACCCCGAAACACTTGCGGGTCCGCGGCTGCTTTATTGTGGCAGCTAACTGTGGAACAGGAGGTGCCTGTTATATGCAGGGGTGCCGGCGCGAACATCGGCAATCCTTTAAAGACATTTTTGAATGTGAGTGCCGGCGGCGACCCACTTGGGTTTTACTGAACCACCAGTCCCAGGAAGCATTGCTTCAGGTGGTTCACCTGAGCATAATTATTATGGGGATTTACTGGTGGTTGTCGCATGCCGGCACGTCACATGGTCTGCCACTGAAGAGGGCGTTGGCCCGAAACGCGTCTGGCAGGTAAACCAGAAAAGGACTTTGTTCATGGCGTGTGCCCTTGCTTTGGCGTAATTTCCACCTGGGAGTGCATCCCACCTAGAGGCAACTCTTTTTGTATATTATATATATCTATATATATATATATATATATATATATATATTTGTTTTTCTCTGCTACAAATGCAGTCAGATGCCCAGTTCCACTCAATTGTAGAGCAACAATACACTATATATGAAATGTTTAATTAATACACATAACGACTATTCCTAGGCGGCAAGCATGTTTAATAGAATTAGAAAAAATATATATGATTTTGTACCAACAATCTACGAATACGGTTACTAGCCACCTTTTGTTTTGTTCAATACGCCTTTCCCTATATATATTAAACATATTTAAACTTTACAGAAACACACAGTCACTGGATGATGTCATCAGTGATGTCATTTGAGATGTCATCAGTGATGTCATCAGTGATGTCATCAGTGATGTCACTGACCATGTCATTAATGATGTAATATGTGACGTCATCAGCAGTGCATTGCGGGGGCGCGAGTTCTAGTTAGGTGAACTAACTATAACAGGGGAATTTCTCTGGTTTTGAACGAGTGAAATGTCCAACAAACTATAACGCCCCTGAAACCTATGGTTTTTTCAGTGAATTTCTAAGGTTTTTTAAATGCTAATTTCTAACTATAACGTGCCTGAAACCTATGGTTTTTTCAGTGAATTTCAAAGGTTTTTTAAATGCTAATTTCTAACTATAACGTGCCTGAAACCTATGGTTTTTTAAGTTAATTTCAAAGGTTTTTTAAATGCTAGTTTCTAACTATGCCTACAGAGGTAGGACATGTGAAGAAAGAAGAAAAAACGCACAGAAAGAAGCAAAAGAAATGCAGAAAGAAGCAACAGAAGTCCACAAAGACGAAGAAAAGTGCAGGAAGAAGCAAAACATGTGCAGAAAGAACCAACAGAGGAGCAGAAAGAGGCCTTGTTGCAAAATCATCCTGTGCCCACAACTTTTTCAGACGGGTACTGGTGGTAACTGACTCTGACTAACCAGGCCTAGAGCCAGTGCTATTCTAAAAGACACTTTGAATACAGTGAAAACACCTACATACACTAGGGAACACTATGCGTTGGGGTACCCCTGTGATTAGCATGACCTCCTCTGTAAGGCCCTAGTACATAATAGGGCGGGGGGATTAAAACTACCTCTAAGTCAGAGGTGCAGAAATATGGTCAGCTGGCCGTAAAGTCCTTGCACACTGTTTGTTTATTGACCCCCAGAGCTTGGTACCCAAAGTCATCTGACATGAGTTTGGGCACACTTTAGAACAGGGGCACATTATTAAACGCTGCTAACCCAAGAGTGCGGGATAGAAAGAGATACTGGCACACAACACAATTAAAGTCAGCTAGCCCGATGGTTGGGATACAATTAAGGCAGCCAAAGAAGTTGGGAAGCGGAAAAATTAAAATGCATCTATTAGTAATCGGATGTACTTGACTAAATGTAAGGTCACGCACGACTTGTCGCCCTCAGTTGTTGTCATGGCCACAGCACACCCACAGTCCGGGGTCCCGCACTCTTTGCGCAGTATCACACATGTTCATGCGGGTGACGAGCCGCATCTGGGGCCGGGATTGTGTAAACTCCACACGGGAGGTTAAACAGCTCGTGACTGCCTTTATCTGCGAGGCTCTCTCATCATTAATAAACGTGACTGTGGGGTGGGGGTGCGTGTGCGAGGCTGTCAGTGAGAGGAGGCTGAACGTGGCCAGCTGCCCCTCGAAGCCCCGAGGAGGCCCGGGGAGGCAGGGGCGCCGGCAGCAGGCTGCAACTGAGGGAGGAAGCAGAGAGCAGTCTGGTGACGCTTCTCTACCCCGAGGAGGGCAGCTGTTCCGGTGTCTGTCTCCCCGGACTGGGAGCGAGGGACTTGTGCTCCAATCCTGGCTGCAGAGTGAATAACAAACCTCGGCACTCTCGGCAGCGCGCGTTATCTCTGCCGCGCCTCATGCCTCGCATCTGAGAAACAGTGGCGTAGACAGTGGGTCACGGAAGGACACTGCCACCCTTGAAGTCATTTGAGCGATCACCGGGATTCAGTGGGCCCCGGTGCCAATGCACCTGCTACACCATTGGAATCGACACCCCTGCTGGAAAAGCTGCGAGTACCTAGAAACAACCGTAAGAGATATTCTCGCTGCGCTGTACAAGAAAAACCCGAGGCCTCTGCGGTCAGTCGCTGTTCAGTGCGAGATTTGGGGCTCGTGGGGAGGGGCCTGGGCCGGACTCAGGGACGGCAGTGGGTCGTGTACTTGTTCAGGCAGCGCTGCCCCGTCAGACTGGGAGATGAGTCCCAGGTGCCATCCGGTGAGCTCCACTGCCCTGTCACAGGGTAGGAACTGCACTTCATGCGGACTCGGGAGACAATGAAGAAATATCGCAAGACCCCAAGGAGCCAGCAACCTTAACCTTCACTTTAGTTCGACGTGGACTTCTTGGTGTTGAATCTCATTTCAAGTGCTCTGGGGTGGCTTTTGCCAGGATATTAGCGTGCTCAACCGAGACACACGGAGTCAAATGTGTTACCATGGCTCTGCCGCGCTGCAGAAGTAGGCGCTACTTTAGTTAAAGTAGTGGTATTTCTCGTCTCGCCCGGGAGGAATAAATGCCCACTAGCTGAAAATCAGATTTTGTGCGCTTCAGGATTTATTTAGATTTATGCAGCAGGTACATTAACCTACTGAGTTATCCGGGTCTGTATTGTGCGATTACTGTTCTGGTGGCTGCTCTCCGCCAACATTGCTCGGCTAGTGTCGATGTTGGATGCCCTGGGTAGAAGTAGCCTGCGGCGGATACATGAACCCACTGAGCTTCCTAAGTCTGTGTTGTGAGATTCCTGCCCTGTCCTGTGTGCTGAGATCTCGGCAGCAGTGCGCAGTAAGTGTCAGTTCGTAGATGTTCTGCCCTCACCCCTGGAAAGGTGGCACCTCACAGCTTACCTCCGAGGTGCTGGGCAGCTCACGGTGTGTCCACCTCCAATACCCTCAGATCCTGAAGTCTGCGCTTGTACCGAACACCTTCTGTCCTGCTGTGTGAGCTGCGGCAGATCTCTGGAACCAGGAGCTTCTCTCCGGGAGAGTCCTCGAGCTCGCACTGACGTCACTGGAATCCCAGGGTGCCCCAGAGAGAGAGCAGAGCTGTGTGTTTGTGCGAGAGCGGCCTGTGCAGACTGAACTAACCTGTCTTGCACCCGGGCCCTGCTCCGCGCTTCTCCAGCCCTCCCTCTGCAAACAGTGAACTCGGCAGTGACTAATCTCTCACACACACACACCCCCGAGCTACCCTCTCGCCCCTGCGCAGTGTATTGTGCCTTAGAGTAAAGGCAGGTATTTTGTGTGTTTGTGTGCGGGGGAGGGGCTCACCCCTGACCCACCTACATGCTTGTTTGATACAGAAACACACATGTACAGCTCGAATGCTCTAAAACCATTAATCACATCACCCGGAGCCCCGCTTCGTTTTTTTTTTTTTTTCACGGCCGGATTCGTGCACCCAGCGCGAATTTGGCTGATTTTTACAAAAAAATTTAAAAAAATGGGGCCTTGGGGGTCCTTGTGGGACCCCCTGAGCAGGCCTAGGGGGTCAGGGTGTTTCTACCCTGCCCCCTTTTCTTGTTTTGCGCCTTAGTTTTTCTGTTTTCTTGTGCCTCGGTTACCGAGGCACAAGATGGCTGCCAACACTTCCTGGTTTGGAGTGTTGACAGCCAATTAGCATGAAGTTCGTGATCTGGAGGGTGCGCGGATCCACCGCTGCCATAGATATCGAAACTTTTATTTTTTGAATTTCTCAGGAACTACTGAACGGATTTACACCATTTTAAAAAAAGGGCGCTTTCTGAACCAAGCACTACCTTTTTGCCAAATTTGGTGTAATTCCGATCAGCAGAACCGTGCCTAAAGTTTCCTATTGGAAATTGATTTTTTGACCTCTATTTTTTGATTTTCTCCGCAACTACTGAACGGATTTACACCATTTAAAAAAAGGGCGCTTTCTGAACCAAGCACTACCTTTTTGCCAAATTTGGTGTAATTCCGTTCAGCAGTTCGGGCTGTAGCCGTGTCTAAAGTTTCCTATGGGAATTAACATGGAGAAAACATGTTTTGGGACCCGCCTTTTTTCGGCTCTCGCTTGCCGAATCACCCCGAAACTTTCAAGACAGGAGCTGACCGGAGCGCCCCACTAGTTTTGAAAATTTTGCGATGATTCGTCATCCGGCGCCAAAGTTATTGGGAAAACAAAAAACGCTTTTCCTAAATATATATATACACACACACACACAGTTACATCTCTCGAATCAACCTTCTTGCCGTTTTTAATTATTCGACCTGATCTGGTTGCTGGGAGCTGTCATCTTCAGTGTCAGAGATTTTCGAAGAAGGTAAAGAGGTAACAGCAGTCACTGAGTTTTCAGGTTCAGTCTTTCCTTCACCATCTCGATCAGAAGACCAATTAAGCCGAAAGTGAGAAGAGTCTCTGGTAAAAGTCGCCATATGTTCCTTGGTGAACACTACGTGGAAAGGTTCAGCATCATATGCAGCTTCAGATCTCCTCATTCCCATTTGTCGGACAATCACTAGATCTCCTCTCTTAAACTCAATGTTCTTTGCATGTCACTGTTTGTCGGCATAGGCTTTCATTTTCTGCTTGTTAACCAAGTCCTTTCTACAAGCTTTGTCCTCATTTCCTTTTCTTTTGATGGTTTATTGAGGTAACTTGGTTGTCATTGCTCTCCCAAACATCAAAGTCACAGGACTTTCGCCTGTGGTAGACAGAGGTGTTGAACAATAGGCTTGTAGGGTGGAATTCAATACAGTTTTTTAAGTGAGACTCCTAAGAGTTGCATGCTGTACTGCTTTCTTTAGCACACTCATAAAACAATCTACGAGTCCTTTTGCCTATGGCCATAAAGGTGTACAATTCTGATGCTTTATGTTCAGATGCTCTAGGAAATCCTTGAATTCTCAACTGTTAAAAAGCAGGTCATTCCCAGACTTCAAAATGGCCGGAACACCCCATGTCGTAAAGATGCCATCTAGTCTATTAATGACACGCTCTGGAGTTGTGGATGAGAGATCTTCTATTAATGGAAAACGTGACTACTCGTCCACAATTACTATCAGATGATGTAGATTATCGAGTGGACCAAAGAAATTGATGGCTATTCTCTCCAGAGCAAGCTTAGGGAGTTCTGACATGTTAAGAGTATGTTGAGTAATATTTGAAGAAAGGCAGTTGCATAGATGACAGGCCTTGAGTTCCTTTTCAACCTTCTCATCCAAAATATGGAACCTAAACTCAGTCTCGGAGAGCTCTTAAGGTGGCAACAACGATGTCCTTTGTGAGCTACTTCACTTATTTTCTGTTGCAGACTTTCCGGAATCAGGATTCTCGACCCTCCCAGTATAACTCCTTCCTGAGTTATGGACAGTTCATCTTTAAAGTTTTTGTTCTTTTGGTAACATAACATGTGTATTTTTAAAGTGCACGTTCACCCAGAAGGGTATCTTGGCGCTGAATAACAGATGCTTATTGTTACTGTTAGAAATGGGATTTCTGGGGGGCGGGGCTTGGACGGCAGAGCCGATGGCTGCCTGATCGCGTCTCTCTGTCTCAAACGGAGACTGAATGGGGTGATTCCGGAGACAGTGCGATCGTTGCCGTACCGGAGCACCAGGAATCGATTGAAGATGGTGCGCTGCTCCCATGAGTGCTACCGGTTATGCCCATAGGTTGCTGGTTCGGGCACATTATTCGGAGATAATTTTGCCGAGGGGAACAGCGTAGTCACAAAATGGCGGATCGCGAGCGTCGTTACACTGGACCTCACAAGATGCCAGCAATATCGTTATGAAGCTTTCACAACGCCCGATTCATGTGAATATGTCTGGTCACAACTTCCATTAAGGTATTTTTACCTTTAAAACCGTTCCCTTTGTTTTTGCGGAGGTTTCTCAATGTACGAGGTCTGACTCTAAAATAGCGGCGATAATTGCAATGCGCCGATCGGAGAGTCGCCGGCGAGTGTGAAGTGCTGGAAAGCCTGAGCATATGAGCGATCTTTTTGGGTGTAGCGCGTGAGTCCCATGTGCAGCGCTCTATGGAGGGACCGTTCTAATGCCTGATGCCTTCATCACGATTGATGCCTGACCTTAAAATGGCGGCCTCACGACGACGGGGAGTAGCTTTCTTCTGGTTATGCTGAATGCTGCAGTTATGGCGAGTAAATGACAGTCACAGAGGCAGTGCCCATTTCAAAAGGGGAGCACCTTGTTGCTCATTCAATGATACTGTAATAACATCAGGTTGTCCCCGCCGCGTACATTTTGCTCATACCCACGTGTGTTGCTCTGCATTTCTAAGGGGATATCCCAGTAATAAGTAACGCTGGTACCTGTACTAGAGCCTGTAACTTCATTCTGAACAGGGTCTCATCCCCTTCTTTATAAGTTGGTCACAATGGCAGAAAAGGAGTCCAGGATTCAGTACAAAAAAAATAAGGGGGAACCTTCTTTGTCTGACTCTCCCATCAAGGCCAAAGCGGACATTAACAGTACCATGGACATGATTCTTAAAAAATTAGCGGAGGTTCACGATCCAGCCAAGTCCACCAAACAGAATACGGACACTATGCAGCTAGAACTAACTGCCATCCGTGCGGACATGAGTACAATTAACTCTAAGATAACATCTGCAGAACAAAGGATTAGCGATGTTGAGGATGTCTCTTTCAAATCCTGCAAGGAACTGAAGTCACTCAGGGATTTGACAACCAACCTTCAAAAACAAACAGCCGAACTTGAAGATAGAAATAGGAGGGGCAATATTAGAATTCTAGGTGTTCCGGAGGGTTCAGACGATGCTGTGGGATCTTGTCTAGCTTTCTTAGAAGACTGGATACCTCAGTTCACTGGCTTAAAATTCTCAAACCCTTTAGAGATTGACCGAGCACACAGAATCCCTACTTTTAACTCTGCATCACGGCAAACAACCCGTCCTATCATCTGCAGGCCATTGAGATTCCAACACACTGAAGCTATCCTCAACTATGCCCGTAAAACTAGACAGCTCATCTGGAACGGCCACAAAATAATTTTCACGCAGGACTACTCTAAGCCTACTGTGGATACAAGGAAGGGCTTCCTCAGATTACGAGATAAGCTTAGAGACCAGAATATTTAGTTCTCCTTTGTTGGTCCGACTAAATTCAGAATCATAGTTTTATTCTTTTTATTGGTTGGGTTGTATTTCGGCTCTACTAAACAAAAGTACCTACGTGCTATTTATTTAATAAATACTGCTGACATTTGTAGACTATTCATCGCCAATATAGGGATTATTTTGGAAGTCAGTATTTCTTTTATAACGCACATGTATAGTACATCTTATTTTCATCATTATATGTGATGGCTCAAGCTAGGTCATACAATATAGCGGAAGATCTCAATATAGTATCATTAAATGTCAAAGGACTTAATCACCCAATCAAACGACGGAAAATATTTGATTATTTAGCTAAAACTAAAGGGGACATCATATTGTTACAAGAAACAAAACTATCTAAAGAAGATGCTACTTTTATTAAATATAATTGGATCTCATAAGTCGCTTGCTCCCCTGCAGATCATAAAAAGAAGGGTGTAATTACTTTGATATCTAAAAAGGCTAATATTTCGTTGGAGTCACAAACTCATGATAGGGATGGTAGATTATTGGTTACTCACCTAAGGAAAGGAGAAAACCTTATACATGTGGTGAATATATATGGCCCTAACACAGATGATCCAGACTTTTGGGAGGGGATCTCAAGTACTATAGAACATCTTCCCCAGGAAGATCTTATCATAGTTGGTAGAGACTTTAATATTCCACTAGATCCGATAATCAATAGACAGTCTAATTGCACTTATCACCACACCAGATCGCACGCCATAATTCACACTATATGCTCTAAATTTTATCTCAAAGATACCTGGCGTCTCCAACACCCGGATTCCAGAGATTATACTTTCTATTCCGCTCCGCATAACTCATATACTAGAATAGATTACATTCTTATCTCAGGCTCGTTCACACATTTAATTGAACACTCAGATATATCCCCTAGGCTAGTGTCAGATCATTCGTGTATTAGTGTTAAATTGGCTGGCAGCCACAATGAACCTTCGCCTAAAAGATGGCGCTTTAACAATTATGTTTTATCAGATCCTGAGGATAAAAAAAAATTGAAGAGGCTATCATAGATTATCTTGAACATAACGATACTGAAGAAACTAATGTAAATACTCTTTGGGATGCTCTGAAGGCCACCATTAGGGGTATAATTATTGAAATTAAAACAAAAATAAACAAACGCATTAACGCTGAATTAGTTAAACTAGAACAAGAAATTAAAACCCTGGAGTCCTCCCATGCCACTTCTTTAAAAGATAATACTATTCTCACATTACTAACGCAAAAGAAATATGAATATAATAAAATTCTGAGTGAACGGGCGGGCATATGGGTAAATACATTTAAAGCCCTTAATCTTTGCAAAGCCAATAAAGCGGGTAAATTACTCGCTTCATATCTTAAACATAAACAAAACCAGAATGTTATTTCATCCATTAAGGATGTCAATAATCAAACGTACACAAAACAGAAAGATATTCTAAACACCTTTAAATCCTTCTATGAGGATTTATACAAAAATGATCAGGAACTTAATTTAGAGGATTGTACCCAATATTTGAATAGACTTAAGCTGCCCCAATTGTCCGAAACAGACAAACTTACATTAGGAAAACCAATCAGCGCATTGGAAGTTATAAATTCAATAAAAACCTTGAAAGATAATAAGGCCCCGGGTCCAGACGGTTTTACTGCCACCTTCTATAAAACTTTTTCAGATCAATTACAACCGACCATGTTGAAGGTTTTTAATAATATAGCTAATAAAGGGCGTACGACGGATTCCATGACAGAAGCCAATATAATAGTTATACCTAAAGAAGGGAAGGATCCTCTATTACCAAAGAACTATAGGCCAATATCTCTCATCAATGTTGACTGTAAAATTTATGCAAAAATTTTAGCTATAAGACTTAACACTGTCCTTCCACATTTAATAAGTAATTCTCAAGTAGGATTTCTCAAAAGTCGTATGTCTAACGATAACACTCGATTGCTATGCCATGTATTAGAGAACGCCGCGATTAAATTAGATCCAGCAATTGCAATTACATTGGATGCAGAAAAGGCCTTTGATAGGGTCTCTTGGGACTTTCTAAAACAATGTATGCTTACGTTTAATTTGGGGGCGACATACATAAATATGGTTATGTCCCTTTATTTGGCGCCATCGGCCCGCATTGCGATCAATGGCTCTCTTTTGGAATCTTTTACCCTCCAACAAGGTACTAGACAGGGTTGCCCCTTGTCTCCATCTTTGTTTCTGTTAGCATTGGAACCTCTAATTCAAGATATTAAGATGAATACTGATATAAAGGGAGTTGGCATTAACGACATCCAGGTTAAGCTAGCTGCCTATGCGGATGATATCCTGATAATGACTGAAAATCCGGGTCCTTCAATTACGGCATTAATGTCTACGATTGCAGAATACTCTGAACATTCAGGCTATAAACTTAATAAAGATAAATCGGAAGTAAAACCACTGAATGTGCATTGTACCAAAGACGTCTTAGGTAAGTCGGGCCTGGCATGGCAGTTGGGATATATAAAATATTTAGGGATTGAATTTGTTAGCAATATTGTTGACACCCTTCACCACAACGAGAAGTTAACATTGGAAAAGATTACAAAACTTTTGGATTCCCGGTCACCAAAATTTATTACATGGTGGGGGAGGATAGAAACCATAAAAATGATTATCACACCTTTGGTTAACTATCTTATAAGTATGCTCCCACTCCTCTTGACGGAGGACTTTCACCACAAACTAGATATCCTCCTTACAAAGTTTCTATGGCGTGGCAAGAAAGCTCGAATTGGAATAAAAAAATTGAGACTTGATAAATCCTTGGGTGGTGTGAATCTAGCGGATTTTAAGTTATATCAATCAGCTTTTCTAGCAAAGCAGGGTTCCTATTGGATTTCGCCCCCTGCCCACTATACTCCGGTGTGGTTGGAAGTAGAAAAGTCTATCCTTGATAATATTAATCCTTTGTCACTTCTCACTTCTAACCAGCTTTATCCGAATAGATCTAAATCTATTTTTAGAAACACAAAATTGGCACTTCTGCTGATAGACAAGAAACTTGAGCTAAGTATTAAGGGATCTAAGATGGAATCTTTATGGTAGAATAGTATATAAAGGGAAAAGTTTAAATTTTGATACTTGGATCAACAAGGGTATTTTTTTCCCTTATCAGCTAGAACACTCTTCGTATCCAATTACGTTTGCGGAACTTCAAACCAATTACAAATTAGACAACATCGAATTTTATAATTTTTTTAAAGTAAGAGCGGCACTAACTAAAGCCAATCTACATAATGCGCTACCATCCTTACCAATGTTTGTGTCACAGATTAATAAATTAGGTCACCAAGTTTCTCATATTTATAAACTTCTTCGCCCCAAAACCTACAAACTCAACAACAATCTTGTAGCTTTTTGGGATTTGCATACTTCTGATCTGATACCCGAATGTTTATGGCCACAAGTGTGGAACTCAATAACAAGCAATAAAATATCTCCAGTACTATCTAAAACTAAGTGTTGGCTTTTGCACAAGGCATTTTGGACACCAGCTCGATTACATTCTTTAGGTATTCGTGATGATCCGTTGTGCTGGAACTGTAAAGCAGAAACTGGTGACTTAGCTCATCTTATTTTACACTGCAAGTCAGTGTTGACCTTTTGGGACAAAGTTTTTGACTTTCTTTCCAAATTATTCAAATGTGAGTTGAAAAGATAATTCTCTACATTAACTACTGTTTTTTAATGGTTGATACATGTAATGATATTGACAAAGCCCTTCTAGATCTCTTACTTACGTCAGCAGTGAAAATGGTACTCAACAATTGGAAGGATACCCATAAGACTTCATATAAAGGATGGATGAACTGGATTATTCATCTTAGGGGTGCAGACAATATTGCTCAACAGAATTCTCCATGGAAACCCTCGTCTAGATCTTTGTGGAATTCCTTGGACATTTACTTCAACACACATAAACCTCCGTGAACTTACATGTACAGTTTGTATTCCTTGTAAAGTTATATTAATTATATTTGATGTGTTTGTTCATCATCGTTTCCTGAGTCTACAGTGAGCTTCTCAACAGTATTATGTAAACGATATTAGTACCTTAATATAGGATCTCTCTTGTTTATTATTTGCTTAGGGTTCTTATTTTTTCTTTTTCTTTTCCTTCTTCTCTTCTTCTTCTGTTTTTCTGGGATTTTTCTCTTTTTTCTTTGGTTTATACATGGTTTGGAATACTAATTATTGGTATTTTGCAAAATTCTATGTTTTGATCTCATGTAACATTGGGTCGATTGACCAGTCTATACATTTTTCCAAACATGTCATTTTTTGGTTAATGTGAAAATTCAATAAAGTATTTGAAAAAAAAAAAAGAAATGGGATTTCTGGTTGGCCAGGTCATGCGCCTAAGCCAGGCAGAAACCACCACTCTAGTCAGGGCAAGGGAGTTACACGCTGAAGATAACCCCTGCTCACCCCCTTGGTAGCTTGGCATGAGCAGTCAGGCTTATCCCAGAGGCAATGTGTAAAGCGTTTGCGCAACACACTCACACAGCAGCGACACACTAGGCACACCACAAAAGAAACTCCACACAAGGGTATATAAAAAATAGCCTTTGTATTACTCACAAAACACATTAGAACGCAATCACATATATACACTGTGCCACCTGGCACTAAGTATAACTTTACACGTGATTATATACATTACAGGGCCAATCGGGCCACTGTCATCACCATCATAACTCACAGTTTGAGGAAACAACCAGTCACTACTGGCAAAAGTGCACTTAGCATAACCACAGTATACATTAGCATCCTGTCATCACCTAGGACAGCATATAATGCAAAACATAATAATCGCATTAGGTCCCTCTTAGTCCTGTACCTAATCAGCAGTGCACAGTAATCACTTATTATGAACACTTTACCGCCACAACATAAACATTACATTTGGCGGTTGACCAATAACTATTGGTAGCCTTGTACTTTGGCACAACACATTAGGCATAACCCATAATTAGCAACAGTGCACCAACGCATTAGGAAAAACTTACACCCACCGTGCCCTATCATGAACACTTATAGAGGGAACACACAAGTAGTGAAGCAGCCAGTAACTACTGGCAATAGGGTACACTTAGCACAACCACATTATGCAGAGCATTGTTAGGCATATAATCATCAGCAGTGCAGGGCATCATCTCCATAACACACCATCCCCTGCGCAGGTATGAACATAACCGCACAGTATGCCACATCTGGTCCTCCGTGCACCTTAGTACACACTTAGCAGAGTGCAACCTGGGCTGTGTAACCCTAGGGAGCACAATGTAGCCCCGCAGCGTAATCAGGGCCTGAACAGACCTGCCCCGATGACCTTCCTAAGAGCCAACTGGCCCCCAACACAACGGAAACACCGGCACCCCTAGCTGCGGATGCAGCAAAAGCAATGCCCGTAATGCAAATAGGGGGGCAGGGGTTCAACTCCCTCTTGTCTCCTCTGTGGAGAATGCCCCCCCAACGTTGCAGCTGCCCACGGGACTGCGGCGCAGCTGTGACAAGACTGGGTGAAACAGTGTGCCCCGTAGGCCCCACTCACCGGGGTCTCTCCAGTCTCCTCAGCGGGAGACTGCCTGCTATGGTGAAAGGTGCGGAGTTTGCAGAAGGGAGCCCGCAAGGCTCCGGTCCTTCCTCGTGGTCCGGCAAGCCTGCGAGGCTCCGTCTCCATTGAACAGACACGCGGGGCTCTCCTCCTCCTTACGGGGAGCCCCGCCCACAGCCAGGCAACAGCCGCCTGGCTTTCTACTCTGGACCTGCTTCCACCGGCCAGCCCCGCCCAAGGTCAGGCGCCCCTCGCCTGACTTCCAGTTTTCGGGCACAGATATGGAGTGAAGTCTCTGTCGGTTTTGGGCTCTCCTCTGCACAACCATCAGCAGAAAAAACTGGAGAGTGACCCACACGCTTCTGGGGTGCAATCACCGCACCTTGCAGCACACCAAGAAATTGGAGCGCTCCTCGCGCAGTGCTGACGGACACCTCCTCACGGGGAGGGGGAAACAGCGCTCAGCCTGTCTCCCACTTTCCAGACACAACCAGGGAGCAGGCAGCGCTCCTCCCCAGTAATTGTCAAGGGAAGAGGACAGGGCCCAGGCAGGCCAGCACGCAGGGTCCCCTAGCAGAGGGGCAGTCCTCTCAGCTACCCAGCAGGCAGCAGGTAGTCCCTGGTGGCGGTACCTTCTGGCATCCAGCAGTCCTCTGGCAGTACTTCAGCTTCAGTCCATCGTGAGCACAAAAAGCACAACACCTCCATGGGGTCACAGCCCCAATACATATACCACATGTCTTCTTTGTTCTGCCCTGGCACAGGGCTTGGGACCCAGTCCAAACCAGTTCTGGGGGGGCACTTAATAAGTGTACAACAGTCCCCATTGACAGTGTAGGTCCTGGCTCCAGACACACCACAGAGGGACGGAGCCAGCATTGTGGAAGGCAGGCACAGACCTAGCCTAGCGCTGACTCACCCAGCCCCTCTGGAGCCACTGCACCTCCCCAGTCTCTGTCACTCCAGAGCCAGACATGCAATACACAACAGGCAGGCACAAAGACACATAGCACACAGAAATGCCCACTTCTAAAAGTGGCATTTCTAAAATTGTGATAATAAATCTGCGCACACCACCACGCAACATTTATCACCACTATTCCAAACTTGATCACACTACTCCTCTCAGATCAGGAATTATCACTGAAACACCTATCAGGGAACCCCCAATGCATTCCTATGAGATGTCAGCCTCACAGTAGTGAGAAACCAAAATGGCTGTCTGTCACTACAAGGACATGCCACACAGTTAAGGCACATGTCCTACCTTTTACCTACAGCGCACCCTGCCCATAGGGCTAGCTAGGGCCTACCTTAGGGGTGACTGATATGTAGTAAAAGGAGAGTCACAGGCGTGGCACCCCTTTATGTGCCACATCACAGCGGCAGTAAACTGCGCGCGCAGGCCCTGCAATGGCAGAGGCCTGAGACAGGTTTGAAAGGCTACTTTGGTGGGTGGCGCAAGCAGCGCTGCAAGCCCACCAGTAGCATTTAATTTACTGCACCTTGGTATATGAGATACCACTTTACAAGGGACTGATAGGTAAATTAAATACGCCAAACAGGTGTAGACCAATTGTGAGAAGTTAGCCTGGTATATGATGTCCACTAATTAAAGTGGGCACCTTGCACCAGTCCAAACAACCCTTATGGTGATTTAAGAGGTCAAAGATAACCTTAGAAAGCTATCCAAGTGGTAGCTGTGGAGAGCAGCCTTCAGGCTTAGTCTTGAAGGAATGTTAAGCAGCTTGTTTTACCAGAATGCAATCTTATTGTATTGGTTAAATGAAAGGAGAACCCCACAGTAGTTTTAAGAATATATATTTATTATTATAACACCTTAAATACCTCACAGTATTTGCTACATGCAGATAAACACAAAGCACACAATACTGTAGCACAGAAACAATCATAAGTAGCACTAATACACAGTTGACTCCCGGGGGAGACCAAACCATATACTAAAATAGTGGTATAAGAACGACGACTCGAGTCAAGACAATGTCTAGAATGTGTAGAATCACTGTGACCCTAAGGAACCACCAAAGGTGAGCAAGTAGGGACCCCACGGAGGACGGATGCAGTGTGAGAACACGACCGCTTGCTACGTACAATTCAATGGGAGAGTCGCGGTTGCAATTTTAAAGTTTAAGGACCCTTCCCAGTGGATTATGAGGAAACCCTTTGGAACATAGAAGGTTGGAGAGCCACCCCACCTGTGGATACCTAAGTACCAGAGTTACCTATCCCAGAGGAGCCAGATGCATAGGGCTGAAGTGGCATCAGAAACCGCCATCGTTCTCAATGGGAGTTGTGAGAAGTTGGCCTGGCATATGCTGTCCACTAGTTATAGTGGGGGACGCTCGATGCAACTGCGGGCCAACCTAACGACCCAGGACTCCCCTGCAGAGGCTCTGACACCCTGAGCCCCTGGACCCTTGCTGAACTTGGGCAGTATCACTTCAAGGCCACCGCGAGTGTTTTGCTGCAATCTCCTCACTCTGGTGGGACTCTAAGTCCCAGAGTGCAACGTGTGTTTCCCGCCACCACCGCCCACCGGTCAGCTGAGAGGGAGGTGCCAGCTGTGCCCTCATCAGTGCGGCTCGCATCCCGCGGCGCAGAACGCGCGCGGGCCGCGCCCGGGCAAAGCCCGGGCCAAGGGCGGGCCCGTCCTTGCCCGTCATCGCCCGGAAGAGGCTGGGCTGGGCCACTCCTTTTTCATCGCAGGCCTGGAGTATTTTAAGGACTCTACGAAGAACTGCACCCCAAGATACTGCTACCATACTGTTACGGGCTAGTTCGGTTGTTGTATGTATTGATGGTTTAATAGCGGGATGTGTTGGAAATGCTGAGTTGGTCCTACTGGCTGCTTCGACTCGGTTACTCTAGCACTCCTGGCTGTGCACCTTTTAATCGGACCGGTGTTTCTACGTCAATGCCTGGCACGGGCTGTGTTCGCCAGAGCTAGTTAGTGGCAGGGCTGGGCCATAGCTCTAAATCCGGACCCAGGCCCACTATATTTTACATCTGAGGTCCGGTCACTAGTCATTCCCATCGTTCTGCCCAGGTCCCAAACCTGTTGCTATCCATATTGGCTGCACTTACATCTGTCTCCTTTTAACAAATATAACCCCAAGTAAGGTATCTTATCGTGGTTCTATAGTGGCATAAGGATTCTCTGGAAGCATGGGCAAACGGAAAGCTGTGGATGATCCGGGGACGGCGGGTGGAGGGAAGGGGAAGAAGTCAAAAAAAGTGATGAAGAACGGTTCGGTTCAGGCCAATAATCGTGTTATGGACCGTATTGATAATGTTATAAGTGAATGTGAGGAGATCTTACAGATGCCGATAGGTCTGGCTGAAGGAACATCAAGGGTAGTGGTTAATAAAGCTTCCTCCTCCTCGACTAAGGCCCATTCCATTCCCGACATGTTTAAAAAGCATTCTCAATGCCCACTGGCTAGTACAGAAGCAGGGGTCGAGGAAGGGGGGCGGCTGGATGTGTTAACACCCTCTCCATCTACTGCTTGCGCAGATTTCCAACCAGAGTTTGCCTTAGTGTGTTCAAACAGATTCTTACCATTATCAAGTGTAACGGAGGACAACGGGCTACCTCAACCTTCCTTCAATATCAATCCTGAGGATGTACATGCACAGGCCAATCTAACATCTGGACCGTTAAGTGCATGTAATTGCTCGAGGTTATTAACAACAAGGAACCCTGACAAAGTCGCCCATATGGAAGGTATTCAAGATTTATTGATCATGCTGAGGGATTTGATAAAGCAATTTTCTGGTCTTGTGGACAAAGTTGTACATCATGTGCCATCACTAGCATCCAACTCTGTTAATGTAAGCCCTTCAACCACCTCTACTCAGAATTTTTTTCCTTTGAGAGTACCCGAGATGTGGCCTATAGAGGCAAATCGAGTATCGATCCAATTCCCCCACAGATGACTCAAGGCCATAGAGGTAAAATGATTACTAACCCAACTCCCCCACAGACGTCGCAAGGCCAAATGGTGTATGGGGTTTGTCATACGAACAAGGGGATACGACATGGTTCTGCAGGCCCAGAGCAGGTTAGTAGTGGAAGTACCCACAATAAGACTAAAGGTATTGTGAACCATTCTCAAGTTTTTTCCGCACATCATAGAGGCTCCAATCTAGTTTTGCAGGAGCATAGAAGAAGACAGGCAGAGGCAAAAATAGGGGTTTCTCAATGTCAAGTTTATTTGACCAATGTCCCGAAAGCATCACAAAGGTCACTCTTTGAGGTAGAGCAGACACTGATTAACAAATGCATTCATTGGTTACGGCAAGTTAGGAACTGTCGCTCAATAATTAGAGAGGATATTGTTTCAGCAACCAGAATTAGGTCCCAGGACTCTAGTACAGATTGCGTTAGATTAACCTTTAGGTCTATAGACCTAGTTCACAACCTGGTAGCGTTTGAACTAAGAACCTCACATTTGAGTACTTCGAATGTAAGGATCAAAATCGCCCCTGCTTTTAATTACACCAGTAATCATATTAACCACAAAAATAGACGTGGCAGCGAGGAGTCCTCCTTAGACAAGGTTGATTGAAGGTTAAGGAGCGCAGTACCCCTCGTCCAAAGTTGGCGCATCCCAGAGGAAGTGGAGTGGGTAACTCCTGTATGTGTTAGCAGGGACAAGGGTGTAGCAGAACAAAAAGGATCGGATTCGAGCACTGTTTCGGGTGAAGAAGGCCTCATGAACAGCTCTCCAGCCCTTCCTTACCCTTTATCATGTGTCTCTGCTACAAGTACACTGGTTAGTACTAACAGTTTAAATACCCCGTTTCCTGTAAAAACAAGGCAACTAGGGCATAAAGTGCAAAATTTGACAATGGTTTCATGGAATATAGCAGGTCTAGCCTCAAAAACCTTATCTTCTGACTGGTTAGTCTTTGTTGATAAATATGATATATGGGTGTTTCAGGAGACCTGGGCGCTTGATCCAATTTTTCGCCCAGGCTTCTTAAATTTTTATAAAGCGGCATATAGAGGACCAAGGGATCGCCCCTTTGGAGGCCTTACCATATGGATCAGACAACAGGCAGGTCTTATGGTGGAGGAAGTGTTCACTGATAGCCCAGATATCATGGCTATCCGTTTGCTATTGGGAAAAGAACTGGATAATCCGATTGTCAACGTTTATGCCAGGGGGCTACCGGGTGGCAAATGTTCACCTGTAGTCACCCTTTTAGAAACCTTTTTAACAAAAAATAGGGATAGTGGTAACCTAATAATAGTTGGGGACTTCAACTGTACATTTGAACCTTTAGATCTAGGAAATGGCGATTTTAGTGCAGAGGAGGACGCACAGTGGAACATTCCACCACTAGATCTATGTCCTATAAAGCAATGGACGGAGGCAGCTCTCCAACTGAAAGGGCTCTGTTTGGGACAGGGAGTCAGGGCAGCCAACGGGAGGACTCATTCAGATAAAATTGGCAGCCATACCTTCAATAATGGGTTGCGTAGTAGTCGTATAGACTACATTTTGCTTAATATTGAATTTTGGTCTTCCCTCCTAGACATGGTGGTTTACGAGAGAATTGAAAGTGACCATAACCCACTGATATTATCTTTGCAGGTAGTGGGCATACCCAGACTAGATGAGGTGGGTGAAGAGATAGTAACATCTGATGTCGTGCTCACAAATGATACCAGGAGAGTAAAATGGGCTCAGGTAATCGAGAACGCTGAGACATTGGGAAAGATGAGGGCCTTGGTTACTCGTTCTGTTGCGACTCTCCTCAACCGTGAGTCTCAGGAAGCCATCAATTCCTCCATCCTACAGGTTCATAATGAAATGTTCCATGCACTCAAAAACCTTTTTACCAAGACCAAAAAACTGGCTCCCAAACCTTGCCCCAAGCAAAGATCGTGGTACAATGCTTCTTGTAGGGAGGCCTATAAGGCCCTATCAAGAGCAATTCGATCCAAATTCCTAAGTGAAGTCAAGGTAGCGCGGGCCAGGTATAAACGAGTCCAACTACAGGCTAAGAAGGATTGGGATGAGACTAGGTGGGAAGATCTGTTCACTGCCAGTAAGGAGAAAAACATGGTTAAATTCTGGCAGCTGGTAAAGTGGGGAAGTGGAGAGTCATCACCAATACCACTCAACCATGTTGCGCCCGAGCAGTGAATATCCTATTATGAGGCGCAGTTTGCGGTAGCCTCCAATTGTGTAGAACTCTTTCAGCCCCCTACACCTGATTCATCACTACACTTCACTATCAAGGAGGTTGAATTTGTACTGAAAATGATCCCAAGAGGTAGAGCCCCTGGCCTGGATTGTATACCAGCAGATTTGTTTTTGCATGATAAGGAACTCTGGTCAACATATATACATTTTCTCGCCAACGCCATAGCTAGTGGTGCCCCTATCCCTAACACTTGGAAAGGAGCCGAAATATTCCCGATCTTTAAAAAGGGGGATCGAACGTTACAAGGCAATTATAGGCCGATCAGCCTTATTGATTCGATCCAAAAGATTGTTGCCAGACTAGTGCTGTGTCGAATTCAGTTCTGGATTGAGGAAAACGATATTCTGTCCACACTACAGGCTGGGTTCCGTCCCCACACGGGAACATTAGATCAGGTTTTTAGATTTATGTTAATCTATTGGCGGGTGGTTACCATCGGTGGGGGTACAATCTATGCGGCATTTATTGACCTCAAATCCGCATTTGATCTAGTGCCCCGCAATAAGATGTGGAGCGCTTTCGTGGAAATGGGGATGCCATTAGAACTTGTAGCCTTTCTGGTCAAACTCCACGACTCAAATTTTGCACAGGTACGTTGGGGTTCGCAGGGCAACACCACGGATAGATTCCCCGTGTCTAAGGGAGTACGTCAGGGGTGTGTATTGGCACCAGCCCTTTTTTCTTTATTTATTAATAGGGTAGTCCAATACTTCATGTCCCATCCAACAGATGCCCCCACATTGGCTGGTATGAAGATACCCCTGCTCATGTTCGCAGATGATACTCTGATAATTTCTAAGACGCAAAAGGGGTTGCAGTCTGCTTTGGTTAGATTTGAGGAGTTTTGTCGCGATCATGAGCTTGTGGTCAACGTGGAGAAGACCAAGTTCATGGTCCTCCACAAAAGTAAGGCGATAAAAGGGAAAATCTATATGAATAATACACTCCTAGAACAAACAGATGTATTCACATACCTGGGGATAACCTTAGATAGGAAACTTCAATGGAAGCCGCAGATCGATGTACTGGCCCTAAAACACGCCCAGTTGGCTGGTGCCTTCCTTAAAGAACTGAGGCTTTCTCAGACAAAGCCGATAGGCCCGGCGTTAAAAATTTACAACACTAAGATTTGCACCTCTATATTATATGGTGCAGAATTATGGGGTTTTGACAATCTAACCCCATTATCAACAGAGCATTAACAGGTCTCCCTCAATCAACCCCGCTCAAACCCCTTCTTATGGATCTGGGTTGTCACGCAATAGCCGAAACAGCCCGTTTTCGGCCATTAGCATTCTGGAGAAGGCTTTGGTCGACTCCAGAACTTTCCATGTATACAAAGGCGCTAGCTGATGTACGGGGGGCGGACCGCTCAGGAAAGATTGTTTGGTTGAACACAATCAAGAGTTTACTAGCAAAAATGGGGATGAGCAATTTGTGGGAAGATTCAGCAGGTAGTCCTTTTCCCTCAAAAAAGGACCTTAGGTCAGCCTACTGGAACATGGTAAAGTCCGATCAGTACTCTGCAACTCCAGGGTCTTCCCTAACTGGGCTGTTCTTGGAGTTGAAAGAGGCGACAGAGTACGAACCATACTGGAACTTTATCACCAAGCCAAGGGACAGGAAGCTGTTCCATCAATTTAGGGTGGGCTCCCTTCCAATAAAAACTTTCACCAGTGGGTGGCGCTCCCAACAGGATGGTAAATTTCCTACGTGCCCTGCCCACTTAGAATCTTTAGCCCACATCCTATTTGCATGTCCAGCCTATAAGGCTCCAAGGAATAAGTGGCTGAAACCGATTTGTTTACGACTGGGCACAAGATCTAGCACTGAGGCTTTGAGAATTTTGAAGTCAAGTACCCAAGAGTTTTTAGTGATTGCTGTTGCCAAATTTTTGGGGTGGATGTGGGTCATACGAGCTACCTCGATGAGGACCCATCAAAATTCGCTGGCTGTACCCAATAATGTTAATCCCTAGTGTAGAATTCTGGAACAGCATTTTAGTGGATGGTCAAAACAAATAGTATCGGTGTATGTTGTTTTATTTAGGAGGGGGGCAGACAGGGCTGCCGTCAGATATGTCAGCAATTTGACGTATGTCTTGTATTTGCACTGAGCACTTTATTGAGTATGGATTTAGATGTACGGATTTTAACTTTTTTTAAAACTGTTTTAATTTTGATGTTTTATATAGTTTTAAATGGAATCATGTTTATAATTGTGTCTTTTATGATTATGATAATCGAAATAAAGACGATTTGACTGACTGACTGTTATAGTGGGCACCTTGCACCAGTCCAAACGATCTTTATTGATGGTAGGTTAAAAGACAACCTTAAATGAAAGCTATCCTAGTGGTAGCTGTGGAGAGCAGCCTTCAGGCTAAGTCTTGAAGGAGTGTTAAGCTGTTTGTTTTACCAGTCTATAATCTCATGAATGACCAAATGAAAGGAGAACCACACCAGGTATATATATAAAATATATGTATTTATTACTAAACACTACCCACTAGTCTCTTTATGAGGCTAGAGGTCGAAATACACAAGTTACAAGTCAAATAACACAGTACATTAGCACAATATATGATTAGCCCTAAGGGCGTACCAAACCATATATTAAGAAAGTGGTATAAGAACCACGACTTGACTAGACACAAGGCCTAGAGCCTGTAGAATCGCTGGGACCCCAAGGAACCACCCAAGGTAGTGACACAGGGGACCCACGGGGGACGTGTGCAGTGTGTGAACACAGCCGCGAGCTCCGTTAGCGTCTATGGGGAAAGTCGCGGTTAGAATTTTAAAGTTTAGGGACACTTCGGAGAGGACTAGGAACAAACCCTTTTGGACTTAGAGGGTTCTAGGGCCAACACCCACGGGAGCACCGTAGTACTCGTGTTACCTCACCCAGGGAAGCCGGGTGCACAGGTGTCAAATGGTGTCTGGCCGCGCCGTCGTTTTCAATGGCCGCTGGCTGGAAAGTGCTGCTGCCGGGAAGTTGCGAAGTGTCCGAAGAGATCCAAGCCTGGATCGAGGATGAGAAGAACCTGAAAGCAGAGGGGACAGAGTCTAGGTTACTAGCCAGTGACCAGGGGCGCGATAGTCGAATGCCCACCGATGTCGGGAGCTTCAAGTTCGAAGAGGTGAAGATTGTCTCTGCAGCCACGAGGACCAGGAGGCGTCGACAACAACCAGGAGCTGGAATCGAGCTGTCCCACAAAGGTAGAAGCTGACTACGGTGTCGGTGCCCGGATTGGACCCAACAAGCCTTGGTAACAGCAACCCACGCAGAAAGAGACCAAAGGCTTCGGAGCGGACCAGCGAGGTCCGAGGGACTCCCCAAGCAAGGGAGAGTCAGGGCAGGCCTGGAGCAACCAGGGAGGCCCATTGAAATCAAAGATGTCCTTCTGAGAGACCCACAAGTCGACGGAGAAGGGATCGCGAAGGGACCTCGGGCAGAATCCCGAAATGGCAGCCCACGGGTCACTCGGAGTGGCCAGGCTGGCAATCTTCAGTAGATTCACTGCTCGGGGTTAGGGCTACAAATAACCCAAAGCACAGCCTCTAGGATCGACCAGAAGCTTATGCACTTGCAAATGTGCACAGTGTCCAGGGGTTCCGGTTCCACGGTACCCACGAGGGCTACGGGTCTCAGCTTTGCTGGAGACTCGGGTCGGCCTCTGGGAAATCTGGAAATCTACCACCTGGGTTGCAGGGTTGTCGGCGTCTGGCGGGAGCATCGGAGATGCAGACCGGACAGATGCATCTTTGGTGCCTGCCAAGCAGGGGAGTAACTCCTTTACTCCAAAGGAGATTCTTCAGTCATCTGGCGTTTAACAGATCGTCGAAGGTCCAGGATTCAGTTTCAGAGTTTTGTCCAGGGATATCTAAAGTCCTGTTGCCAGGGGTTCCTTTCTTATACCCAAGGAAGGGGTTGGACTAACTCAGGGGTCCCACCTATGGGAGGGTTTGGAAAGAGGGTGGCTACACCCATTTCCTTTGTCCAGTTTCGCGCCAGAGCAGGGGCTGGCAGCCCCTACAACCGGTTTGAACTGGGGTATGCACAGGGACACCAAATGTGCCCCCAGTGCAGGACTTCAAAGCACTCAGAGAGTGCACCCACCCAGCCCCAATACAATAAAGCCTGTCTGTGAGGTGGTAACACCTCCCTGTGACAGGAAACCTATTGTCCAGGCCTCCCCTGCCGGAGTTTCGGTCAGCAGTAGGAGGCCAGACTCGTGTCTGTGGCTGCAGCATCCATTTTGTGATGCCAGGGCTCTGATTAGCTGGTACCGGGTATACCTGTGCTGTCATGTCTCTCCCTCTAGAAGGGTGGGATCATACTCCCATACCAGGGACTGGTGTGGGGGTATGATTCCAAGGTGTTTGACACCAAACACGACATGTTTCCGTGCAGCCATCCCAAAGTTAGCATTTACCGTTTTAAGATATAATGCACTTAAGAGTATATGGTCAGGCTGTACTCACAGACAACCCCGGAGGATAGATTCCGAAGGCTGCAGAGGGGCTCTGCTCATGCATGGGCACCCTCTCACATAAAACCAGGCACCCTGCCTTCAGGATTGATAAGGCCTGCCATAGGGGTGACGGATAGGTTTATATGTGCAGTGATATAGTGAGATATAGTGAACCTATATCTCAGTAAGGGGTGCATGCACCACCTCACTCAGGCTGCTGTAGCAGTCCTGTGGTGTCATTTTGGAGGACCTTCCAGGGGTGGCATAATACATGCTGCAGCCCCTGGTAGGCCTCTGGGGTACCTAGGCCCAGGGTACATAGTATACCATATACTAGGGACTTATAAGGGCACCCCAGAATCCAATCTGAAGTGTACCTAAGGTACATGGAATCACTTTTAGAGAGGAAGCAGCTAGGCTGGGGTCCTGGATAGCAGGGTCCCAGCCAGACTAAAGTCGAAAAACAGTGAGACATCAGCAAAAAGTGGGGGTAACCATAAGAAGCAGATCCTACTCTCTTACACAACCCCCCCCCCGAACGCAGGGACATTAAAGTAACCTTGACCAGTTGAGTCTTCATGTTCTAAGTGGAAATATCTGGAGAGTCCATCTGCATTGGCATGGCTACTCCCAGGTCTATGTTCCACTGTATAGTCCATCCCTTGTAGGGAAATGGACCACCTCAAAAGTTTGGGGTTTTCACCCTTCATCTGTTTTAGCCATAAGAGGGGCTTAATGTCTGTCTGAACTAGGAAGTGAGTGCCAAACAAGTATGGCCTCAGCTTCTTCAGAGCCCAAACTGCAGCAAAGGCCTCCCTCTCAATGGCTGACCAACGTTTCTCTCTGGGGGTCAGCCTTCTGCTAATAAAAGCTACTGGCTGATCCTGACCTTCATCATTCAACTGAGACAGTACAGCCCCTACCCCCAACTCAGATGCATCTGTTTGGACAATGAACTTTTGGAGTAATCAGGACTTTGTAGAATGGGAGCAGTGCACATGGCCTGCTTCAGGTCATCAAATGCCTTTTGACAGCTGACTGTCCACTGAACCTTTTGGCATTCTCTTAGAGGTTAAGTCATTCAGGGGTGTCACTATAGATCCATACCCCTTGACAAATCTTCTGTAATACCCAGTCAGGCCTAAGAAGGCTCTCACCTGAGTCTGGGTAGTTGGAGCAACCCAGTCCATGATGGTCTGGATTTTGCTCTGCAATAGTTGAACCTGGCCTCCACCCACAAGGTGGCCCAGGTACACAACCTGACTCTGCCCTATCTGGCACTTAGTAGCCTTGATAGTTAGGCCTGCCTTTTGCAGGGCCTCCAAAACATTTCTGAGGTGGACCAGGTGATCCTCCCAGGTGGAGCTAAAGACAGCAATATCATCTGCACTATAGGCTTCCAGACCTGTAAGGACTGTATTCACCAACCTCTGAAAAGTGGCAGGTGCATTCTTCAAACCAAAGGGCATCACCACAAATTGATAATGCCCACTAGGGGTAGAAAATGCTGTTTTTGGCTTTGCATCATCAGCTAGTCTGATCTGCCAGTAGCCAGCTGTCAAGTCAAATGTGCTCAGAAACTTGGCTGAGGCCAAAGTATCTATAAGCTCATCTGCCCTGGGGATGGGATGGGCATCAGTCCTAGTGACTGCATTGAGACCCCTGTAGTCTACACAAAACCTCATCTCTCTCTTACTACCCTGGGTGTGAGGTTTGGGCACCAAGACTACTGGACTAGCCCAAGGGCTATCTGAGGGTTCAATGACTCCCAAATCCAACATCTTTTGGACCTCTGTACTGATACAATCCCTGACATGATCAGGCTGCCTGTAGATTTTATTCTTGACAGGCAGACTGTCCCCAGTGTCCACTTCATGAGTGCACCAGGTAGTCTGACTAGGTGTCAGGGAGAACATATGCCTGAACTGGCTGAGAACTTTTCTGCAGTCAGTTTGTTGCTGGATAGTGAGGCTGCCTGCCAAGGCTACACCATCTACTGATCCATCATCAGGGTTCTGAGAGAGCAGGTCAGGGAGTGGATCACTCTCTTCCTCCTGTCCCTCATCAGTAGCCATGAGCAAGCCCATGTCTGCCCTGTCGACATATGGTTTCAATCTGTTGACATGTCGTACCCTGTGGAGTCTCCTGGGAGTTCCAAGGTCCACCAAGTAGGTAACCTCTCACTTCTGTTCAACAATTGTATGGGGGCCACTCCACTTATCTTGGAGAGCTGCTGGGGCCACTGGCTCCAACACCCACACCTTCTGTCCTGGCTGGTACACAGTCAGCACAGCCTTTTGGTCATGCCAGGTCTTTTGTAATTCCTGGCTAGCCTCAAGGTTTTTAGTTGCCTTTTTCATGTATTCTGCCATCCTGGAGCGGAGACCAAGTACATAGTCCACTATGTCCTGTTTAGGGGGTTTGAGAGGTAACTCCCATCCCTCCTTCCCCAGACACAATGGGCCCCTAACAGGATGGCCAAACAAAAGTTCAAAAGGGCTGTAACCAACCCCCTTTTGAGGCACCTCCCTGTAGGCAAATAAAAGGCAGGGCAAAAGGACGTCCCATCTCCGCCTAAGCTTCTCTGGGAGACCTTTGATCATGCCCTTCAAGGTTTTGTTGAATCTCTCAACTAAACCATTGCATTGTGGGTGATAGGGTGTGGTGAATTTATAATTCACTCCACACTCCTTCCACATTGCAGTCAAGTAACCAGACATGAAGTTTGTTCCTCTGTCTGATACTACCTCCTTAGGAAAACCCACCCTTGAGAATACTCCCGAGAGGGCCCTTGCCACCACAGGAGCTGTGGTGGTCCTAAGTGGAATAGCTTCTGGGTACCTAGTGGCATGGTCCACCACCACCAGGATAAATCTGTGCCCAGAGGCTGTCTGAGGATCCATAGGACCAACTATGTCAATCCCCACCCTCTCAAAGGGAACCCCCACCACAGGTAGTGGTATCAGGGGGGCCTTTGTGGTTCCACCTGCCTT
Organism: Calotriton arnoldi; assembly: GCA_963921515.1. Taxonomy (NCBI): domain Eukaryota; kingdom Metazoa; phylum Chordata; class Amphibia; order Caudata; family Salamandridae; genus Calotriton; species Calotriton arnoldi. The sequence continues at coordinate 1,047,606 of CAWUFW010005332.1, forward strand.
CCCACTGGCTTGACAGGTGACACAGGAGCGACAAAACTCCTTGGTGTCTTCAGACATGTGGGGCCAATGAAAGTGAGGGACAATTCTGTCCCAGGTCTTGTTTTGGCCCAGGTGACCTGCTAGGGGAATATCATGGGCTAGTGTTAATAGGAAGCCCCTAAACTTCAGAGTTATTACCAACCTCCTGGTGGCACCAGGCTTGGGGTCTCTACTCTCCGAGTATAGGAGTCCATCATCCCAATAGACCTTATGGGATCCACTAGCATTCCCAGCAGCTTCAGCAGCAGCCTGCTGTCTGAGGGGTTCGAGAGAGGGGCAGTTCAGCTGCTCCTGGCTCAGATCTGCCCTGGAAGGGCCCCTGGTCCCCAAGAACTCAACCTTATCAGGTTCAAGCTCCTCTGGGACAGTTCCTTCTTCAGGACTAAGATCATCTCCCTGAGGAGACTGATCTGTACTCTGAGTCAGGGGGGAAGGCACTGCCTTAACCCTGCTGCTCCTCCTCTTGGGAGGCACCTGGTCCATTATTCCAGAATCCAGGGCCTGTTCAGTGTTTGACATTTTGGCCTGTGACCTGGTCACAGCAAAAACATGTGCAGGGGATCCCCAGCATTTCTGCATGGGTCCTGAGCTCCACTTCTGCCCAAGCTGAAGTTTCTAGATCATTGCCAAGCAAGCATTCAACAGGGAGGTCTGCACTTACCACAACTTTCTTGAGGCCAGTTACCCCTCCCCAGGAGAAATTAACAACTGCCAAGGAATGGTCTGTCCTGACATTGCTAGCATTGGTCACTTGGTACATCTCACCAAGTATAATCTGCTCAGGAGCCACAAGATCTTTTGTCACCATTGTGACACTTGCTCCTGCGTCCCTGAATGCCAAAGCCTCTCTTCCATTGATTAAAGGCTGCTGTCTGTATTTGCCCAGATTACTGGGACTCACAAATAAGGAGGCCATATCCATGCCTCCATCACAGATCAGCATAGCCTGAGTTGGCACTCTGACTAGGCCAGAGCCCACCTCAGATCCCAGGGTTAACCCTACTACACCCTTGCTTGGGACATCACCATTTGTAGCTGCACTAGGGGGAACAGTTGCCTTAGGGGCAATGGTGGCTGGAGTGGAGTCTTTGGACTTTGTACAGTCACTTGTCCAATGGGTTTTCTGCTTACAGATTTTACACCATGGTTTCTTCTGGCCTTTACCTTTGTTAGATTGGGACTCCCCCCCCAGATGAAGATTTTTGGGGACCTTGAGAAGACTTCTGGTCTTTACCCTTTTCCCCACCCTTGTCAGAGCTCTTAGAATCTTGCTTCTTGGGGTCACCACCTTGGTTCTGAACCTTCTGCTTCACCCTGGTTCTGACCCATTTGTCTGCCTTCTTTCCCAATTCTTGGGGAGAGATCAGAGTCCACCAGGTACTGATGCAACAGCTGATTTTGACAATTATTAAGGATCTGCTCCCTCATAATTAAGTTGTACAATCCTTTGTAATCACACACCTTGCTGCCAAGCAACCAGCCCTCCAGAGCCTTAGTAGCACAATCTACAAAGTCCACCCAGTCCTGTGTCTGTGCCTTTTGGGTATCTCTGAACTTTAACCTGTATTGTTCAGTGGTTAGGCCAAACCCCTCTATCAGTGCACTCTTCAGGACCTGGTAATAATCAGCATCCTCTTCTCTTACAGTGAGGAGCTTGTCTCTACCTTTGTCTGCAAAGGAGAGCCACAAGATTGCTGCCCACTGCTCCTGGGGGACCCTCTGAACTTTGCAGGCCCTTTCCAGTGCAGTAATCCATGTGTGGATGTCATCCCCACTCTGGTAGGGAGGGACAATCTTGCTTAGGTTTCTATGGTCATGAGACCTTTCCCTACCACTAGGGAAGTTGCTGCCACCATGGGACTCTAGTCCCAACTTTTTTCTTGCTCTGTGAAGCTCTAGGGACTCCCTATCTAAAGCTACCTGCTCTCTTCTGATTCTCAGCTGAGCTTCTTCATACTTGAGCAGTCTCTCTTTCCTCTCATGAGAGGGTTCCCTCCTATGAGAGGAAACAGAGGTCCCTATTGAGGTGTCAGAATGGTTAGACTCCACCGAGGGAGACCTTTCTAGGCACACTCTCAACTCTTCCTGGTGGGACAAAGAGGGGGCCATTCTGGTCCTCCTCATCTGCAGGAGGAGCTGGATTTTCCAGGGTAAGATCATTGTCATCTTCATGGCCAGCTTCAGAGGTCAGGTCATGGGATTCTTCACCCCTTGGCCCTTCCTCATTCACTGCCCCACCCTCTCTGCCTACCCCTTCAGACCCTGAGGCCTTCTGGAGATCATCCAACAGCAGTACCTCTATGAGGCGTTGGGTGTTTGCAGTTTTTCCTGTCTTCAATTTCCTAGCATTACACAATGCTCTCAATTCTAAGAATTGGAGGTTGTCATACTTGGATGGTGGAAGCCCTTGGGCTTCTGGCAGAGACCCACTGGCTCCTGGCTTTGAAGACATCACTAGTGAGGTGTGGTGTATGCACTACCTACTCTAGTGTGGCCTACTAAACTCTCTTGAGTTGTAGAAAGGGTGTGCTAAGCCCTTGACACACAACTCTAAGTTCAGTAGAACTTACTGTAACCTTAAGCTTGAATTATATGTACCTCAGGTACCTTTTAGTGGTTTTCAGTTAGTCACTCACTTGAGATTATCTGGTAAAACAAAGGCAAGCTTGAATCCCACCGCTGCCACCAATGTGAGAAGTTGGCCTGGCATATGCTGTCCACTAGTTATAGTGGGCACCTTGCACCAGTCCAAACGATCTTTATTGGTGGTAGGTTAAAAGACAACCTTAAATGAAAGCTATCCTAGTGGTAGCTGTGGAGAGCAGCCTTCAGGCTAAGTCTTGAAGGAGTGTTAAGCTGTTTGTTTTACCAGTCTATAATCTCATGAATGACCAAATGAAAGGAGAACCACACCAGGTATAAATATAAAATATATGTATTTATTACTAAACACTACCCACTAGTCTCTTTATAAGGCTAGAGGTCAAAATACACAAGTTACAAGTCAAATAACAGTAAATTAGCACAATATACGATTAGCCCTAGGGGCGTACCAACCCATATATTAAGAAAGTGGTATAAGAACCACGACTTGACTAGACACAAGGCCTAGAGCCTGTAGAATCGCTGGGACCCCAAGGAACCACCCAAGGTAGTGACACAGGGGACCAACGGGGGACGTGTGCAGTGTGTGAACACAGCCGCGAGCTCCGTTAGCGTCTATGGGGAAAGTCGCGGTTAGAATTTTAAAGTTTAGGGACACTTCAGAGAGGACTAGGAACAAACCCTTTTGGACTTAGAGGGTTCTAGGGCCAACACCCACGGGAGCACCGTAGTACTCGTGTTACCTCACCCAGGGAAGCCGGGTGCACAGGTGTCAAATGGTGTCGGGCCGCGCCGTCGTTTTCAATGGCCGCTGGCTGGAAAGTGCTGCTGCCGGGAAGTTGCGAAGTGTCCGAAGAGATCCAAGCCTGGATCGAGGATGAGAAGAACCTGAAAGCAGAGGGGACAGAGTCTAGGTCACTAGCCAGTGACCAGGGGTGCGATAGTCGAATGCCCACCGATGTCGGGTGCTTCAAGTTCGAAGAGGTGAAGATTGTCTCTGCAGCCACGAGGACCAGGAGGCGTCGATGATGACCAGGAGCTGGAATCGAGCTGTCCCACAAAGGTAGAAGCTGACTGCGGTGTCGGTGCCCGGATTGGACCCAACAAGCCTTGGTAACAGCAACCCACGCAGAAAGAGAACAAAGGCTTCGGAGCGGACCAGCGACTCCCCAAGCAAGGGAGAGTCAGGGCAGGCCTGGAGCAACCAGGGAGGCCCATTGAAATCAAAGATGTCCTTCTGAGGGACCCACAAGTCGACGGACAAGGGATCGCGAAGGGACCTCGGGCAGAATCACAAAATGGCGGCCCACGGGTCACTCGGAGTGGCCAGGCCAGCAATCTTCGGTGGATTCACTGCTCGGGGTCAGGGCTACAAATAACCCAAAGCACAGCCTCTAGGATCGACCAGAAGCTTATGCACTTGCAAATGTGCACGGTGTCCAGGGGCTCCGGTTCCACGGTACCCACGAGGGCTACTGGTCTCAGCTTTGCTGGGGACTCGGGTTGGCCTCTGGGAAGTCTGGAAATCCACCACCTGGGTTGCAGAGTTGTCGGCGTCCGGCGGGAGCTTCGGAGATGCAGACCGGACAGATGCGTCTTTGGTGCCTGCCAAGCAGGGGAGTAACTCCTTTACTCCAAGGGAGATTCTTCAGTCATCTGGCGTTTAACAGATCGTCGAAGGTCCAGGATTCAGTTTCAGAGTTTCGTCCAGGGATATCTAAAGTCCTGTTGCCAGGGGTTCCTTTCTTATACCCAAGGAAGGGGTTGGACTAACTCAGGGGACCCACCTATGGGAGGGTTTGGAAAGAGGGGTGGCTACACCCATTTCCTTTGTCCAGTTTCGCGCCAGAGCAGGGGCTGGCAGCCCCTACAACCGGTTTGAACTGGGGTATGCACAGGGACACCAAATGTGCCCCAAGTGCAGGACTTCAAAGCACTCAGAGAGTGCACCCACCCAGCCCCAATACACTAAAACCTGCCTGGGAGGTGGTAACACCTCCCTGTGACAGGAAACCTATTGTCCAGGCCTCCCCTGACGGAGTTTCGGTCAGCAGTAGGAGGCCAGACTCGTGTCTGTGGCTGCAGCATCCATTTTGTGATGCCAGGGCTCTGTTTAGCTGGTAGCGGGTATACCGGTGCTGTCATGTCTCTCCCTCTAGAAGGGTGGGATCATACTCCCACACCAGGGACTGGTGTGGGGGTATGATTCCAAGGTGTTTGACACCAAACACGACATGTTTCCGTGCAGCCATCCCAAAGTTAGCATTTACCGTTTTAAGATATAATGCACTTAAGAGTATATGGTCAGGCTGTACTCACAGACAACCCCGGAGGATAGATTCCGAAGGCTGCAGAGGGGCTCTGCTCATGCATGGGCACCCTCTCACATAAAACCAGGCACCCTGCCTTCAGGATTGATAAGGCCTGTCATAGGGGTGACTGATAGGTTTATATGTGCAGTGATATAGTGAGATATAGTGAACCTATATCTCAGTAAGGGGTGCATGCACCACCTCACTCAGGCTGCTGTAGCAGTCCTGTGGTGTCATTTTTGAGGGCCTTCCAGGGGTGGCATAATACATGCTGCAGCCCCTGGTAGGCCTCTGGGGTACCTAGGCCCTGGGTACATAGTATACTATATACTAGGGACTTATAAGGGCACCCCAGAATCCAATCTGAAGTGTACCTAAGGTACATGGAATCACTTTTAGAGAGGAAGCAGCTAGGCTGGGGTCCTGGATAGCAGGGCCCCAGTCAGACTAAAGTCGAAAAACAGTGAGACATCAGCAAAAAGTGGGGGTAACCATAAGAAGCAGATCCTACTCACTTACAGGAGTCTTCAAAGAAATGCCACTGCTGGAAAGAAGAAAAGTGTCCGGAGGAATCCGCAGGTGGATTCTTGATGGAAGGAACCTGAAAGCAGAGGGGACAGAGTCTGGGTCACTCAGGAGTGACCAGGGGCTCGGTAGACGAATGCCCACCGATGTCGGGTGCTTCAGGTGCGAAGAAGGAGACCTTGACTCTACAGCTGCAGGGACCAGGAGACGTCGAGGACAACCAGGAGCTGGATACAAGCTGTCCCACGAAGGATGTCGAGTGCTGAGGGGTCGGTGTCCGGCAGGAGCACCAACAAGCCTTGGCAACGGCAACCCACGAAGAAGGTCAAGAAAGGTTACGGTCTGGCCCAGCAAGGACCAGAGGACTCACCACAGCAAGGGGAGTCAGGGCAGGCCTGGTGCAAGCAGGGGAGCCCAAGAAAATCAGGATTGTCCCTCAAATGGATCCACAGGCCGAAGGCACAGGAGTCGCAAGGGGACCTCTAGCAGTTTCACCAAGCCACAGCTTGCAGGGTACAGAATGTAAGGAGGCCAAAGTCCTTGGTACGAAATGTGCGCAGATGTTGGGGCTATCGACAGCCCAATGCACGAAGTTGGGGAACACCAACAAGCATATGCACTTGCAAATGTACGCAGTCCACAGGGGTTCGGGTTATGCAATCCCCACGAGGGATACTGGCCTTAAACTTGGTGAGATGACAGCTCGACCTCAAGGAACGTAGGAACCCACCTCCTGTGTTGCTGGAGCCTTCAGAGTCCGCAGGAGCTCAGGATCAGCAGACCGCTCAGTTGCGTTACTGTGCCTGCGAATGCAGGGGCGTGACTCCTACTGGGCGGTCATCTTGTTGATGGCCCCCGGGGCCCCTAGGGTGTTCCCGCTGCATTCTTCAGGTGTCCACGCATGGAGTCTCCGTACTCGGTGGAGAGTTTGGATCAAGCAGTCATCTTCCACTTCGCCCCCAGAGACCCACCAGACGCCACTACGCCCTGAACGCCGCTGTATTGCAATTGTCATTGTTTCGCCCCCACTGGATTCTATGATAAGGGGGGGGGGAGAGTCGAAGCGACCGTGGATCTCACCTTGCATGGCTCCACAGGTCCTGCACGGAGCCTGTATGGTGCACGGGCACAGACGATGCTTTGGAAGGAGAGGGAGACGAAGTCGGGCCCAGTCGAAGTCCAGAGTGTCCAGACGGTCGAAGGTCAGTGGTTTCTTGTTCAGAATCTTGTCCACGTCGAATCTTGGGTCCTACAGCCAGGTAAGCCCTTTTGTACCCACGGGAGAGGGTTGGACAGATTCAGGGGGGTGGTTACACCCATGTCCTTTGTCCAGTTTCGCGCCAGAGCAGGAGCCAATGGCTCCCAGAACTGGTTTGAACTAGACTATGCACAGGGACACCAAATGTGGCCCTCGTGCAGACTTTCAGGCATTTTGGAAGTGCACCCACCCAGCTCCAATACACTAAATCCTGTCTGGAACGTGGTCACACCTCCCTGTGACAGGATGCCTATTGTGCTGCCTTCCTCTGCTCGAGCTTGGCTCAGCAGCACGAGGGCAGACATGTGTCTCTGGTCGGCAGTGCTGTCCGGGTCGAGAAGGCTGGTACCGGGAAGACCAGGGACCCATGCAGCTTGCTTCAGAAGGGTGGAATCATACCTCCCACACTGGTTACTGGTGTGGAGGTATGATTCCAAGGTGTTTGATACCAAACACAACATGTTTTGTTTCAGCCGTTTTCGATATAGCATTTACCGCAAGGTTATAATGCACCTCTACTTATATGTCTGGCTGTGTCACAGACAACCCGGGAGAATGGTCTCCGAAGGCTGTAGGGGGGCTCTGCTCATGCAGGGGCACCCTCTCATGTAAAACCCAGCACCCTGCCTTCAGGATTGTTAAGGCCTGCTATAGGGGTGACGTATAGGTTTTAAGTGTAGTGACCTATAGATTTAGTAAACCTATATCTCACGTAAGTGGTGCATGCACCAGCTTACACAGGCTGCAATGGCAGACCTGTAGTTCCATTTTGCATGGCCTCTCAGGGGTGGCATAATACATGCTTCAGCCCATGGGAGGCCCCTGGGTACCTATGCCCTGGGTACATGTGTAACATATACTAGGGACTTATAAGGGTACCCCAGTATCCAATCTGGAGTGTACCTAAGTACATGTCAATACATTTTAGGGAGAAAGCAGATAGACTGGGGTCCTGATTAGCAGGATCCCAGTCAGACTAGTCAAAACAGTGTAACATCAAGCAAAAAAGTGGGGGTAACCATAAGAAGCAGATCCTACTTTCCTACACCAATCTTATCACGTTTACCATAGAGAGCACATGCACTTTAACACTGAACAGCAGTGATAAAGTGCCCAGAGTCCTAAAACCACCAACACCAGGTCAGAAAAAATTCCAGGAGGAAGGCAAAAAGTTCGGGGATGACCCTGCAAAAAGGGCCAAGTCCAACAGTTACCCAACTCAATGGTACTCATTTTATCGACCTCCGGTGGATGAAAGGCTGAGTGGACCCGCTGGGATTTGAACCTGTGACCATTAGGTCAACCCCAGGCCTCTGTGGTGGACTCAGTCCACTGAGCCACCAGGCCCGACATTCAACATCACTGGTGAGAGGTCAAGTGTGTTGGTTCAATGACTCATGTGTAATTATATCTTTCAACTTCAACATGTCACTGTCATGGCTCGTGGCAGTGGTGATCTGGGCTAACGATATAGCAGTTGGCGTATTTGATTTCACAGTTAAATTAATGTAGGCTTCAGCCATCTTGGATGGAGTACCTTGACCTTGCAGAGGCACTCTAGAAAAAAGTCAGTAGGGTTTTGATCTTCCCCTGGACGATGCACAATGATATAATTTTACTCTTGGAATCGTAATCCCCACCGTCCAATGCGAGGAAGCATCTTTGCTTTTGGATTGCCAAAGATAGGCAGTAAAGCTTGATGATCAGTTACCAGCATAAAAGGCTTTCCGTGCAGGAATACATGGAAATTTTCACATGCCCATACACTGCAAAACTTTTCTTCTCAGGTTGTAAGCACAGTCTGTCTAGGACAAACTTCTACTGGCATATGCCACAATATGCCTTCGAGCATTTGTGCATCCGCTGTGCTGTGCAAGGATAGTACCTAACCCGACTTGGCTAGCACCAATAACAACCTATGTATGAAGCTTTGGATTGGAGTAGGGCATTTCAGCAGCTGTTTCTATGGCTTGTTTCATCTTCTTGAAACTTCTCTCACATTCTTGTGACCATTTGAAGGAAACATTTTTCTTCGGTAACTCTCGTAATGGAGCACTTATAGTAGCAATATCTCGTATGTCTCTGGAACAGTAACTGGCCATGCCAAGAAATGACTGTATCATATAAACATCTTGTTGTAGATCAGCCTACTTGATTTTTGGAAACGTTCTCTCATTCACAAAACTAATGAAAAGACACATTCTTTTTGTTAGCTCTCGTAAAAGTGCACTGACTTTAGCAAAGTCTCATATGTATCTGGAACAGTACCTGGCCATTCCAAGAAAATAATGTATCATAGAAACATCTTGGGATGAGCATTTGTCAGTGCTTGTACTGTTGCAGGATCAGGTGTCTTACCCCATCTGAAAAGTTATGGCCAAAGAACTTTAACTTTGTCTTGTGAAAATCACACGTCTGCATTCAAAGTCAAACCTGCATCAGTAAGTAAACAACATATTTGTGTGACAGCTTTATCGTGCTCCCTCTGTGTAGCTCAGAAAATCAATGTCATCGCTATAATTAAATGCATTCACAACAGGCTGTATGACATGTCGAATGACGTCTTGGAAACGTTCTGCAGCCTATAACACACCAAAACTGAGTCTCTTGTATTGAAACAGATCAAAATGTGTAGAAAACATTGTAACGTACCTGCAATCTTCTACGAATTCCAACTGATGATAACCTTTAGTTAAATCAAGGTGAGAGAAGACCTTTGCACCATTTTATTGCATTATCATATCAGCAATAAGTGGACCTTGATGTCGTTCTCGTTCAATTGCCTTGTTTGCTTGATGCATGTCAACGCATATGTGTACAGTTCCTTCACTGCCTTTTTTGGGCACTACTATTATGGGAGAAACCCATGGAGTCGGACCAGCTGAACGCTCAATAATGTCATGCTTAAGTAATGATTCAAGTTCTTTTTCAACAGCTTCTTGTAAATGAAAAGCAATTTGTCTATGTCTCTGAGCAACAGGGCTAACCTCTTAATTAATATGCAACTTTACTTTCATAGTCTTAAGCTTTCCTAAACCATGAAACAATGAAGGTGATTGGCTTACTATTTTGTGGTGAGCAATCATGTTGCAATTCAGAGAAATCAGTCCCATATTAGCAGCTGTACTGAAACTCAACAGACAGGCACTTGACTTGACGCTGTACCGTGAAGCACATGGATGGGTGCTTACACCTTCATTTTCTTGTCTTTCATTGTCACTACAAATGAGCCTTGACTTTTTATCGACGTCGAGGCATCCCTTGTGTACGCCGTGGTTTTCGATGGCATAAGTTGTGGCAATGGAAATAATTCATGGTTTTTCTCTTCAGGCATTATGTTTATCGATGCACTACTTTTGATGATGAAAGGTATCAAGCAACAATTTATTTTCAATGTAATCTTCAGACAATATTTGTATGACTTTGGGGCTTTGGTATATCAACTTTTCTTTGACTGACATTTTTCCTCACATGCAGCCAGTCTGACATGCGCACATTTCTCTGACGTAAACATAGGCATGGCACAACCATCATACTCACTTTCACTTGATATTGAGGCAGAAGAACTGTTTGACAATGATTTAGATGACGATTGGCTTGTTCTGTGTCGATTTGCCTCTATTGATGTCTTCGCTTGGCCTTGTGGGTGTGCGTCGAAGGTTGCTTATGGAATGTTCTGGTGGCCATCTTGTCTTCACGCCATGACGTACTTGCTGGTTCCTTCGCTTTACAAACCGTCACAAAATGGTTCTCTTTCCCACAGCCTTTACATATCTGTCAAATGGCGGGACATTTACTTTCATGTGGAAATGAAACTCCACATCTAAAACATAACTTATTTTTATGTGTAAACATCACTTTGTGCTCTTCAGTCTCTTGCTTTGGCTTACTTTTTACACTCATGACTGATTCCCTCTTGGCACCTCTGGCGGCCATGTCAGCAGTTTGTCTTTCAGCGTGCTCTCAGCTCTGGCATCCATCAACATCTCGCTCCAGACTAAGAGTTTCTCTCAGCATACGTCGTCTGAATGAATCTGACAAGCATCCATCAATAACTCTAAGATGCATGGCTTCTTCATCATTAAATTAATTGAACTTACAGTGTCTGATGAGTGTATCGAGTCTCTCTACAAATTCATAAATGGTTTCACCAATTTTTTGGCCTTCTTGACTGAAAATGCGTCTTTCAACGTTTGGTACTGGATTGAACTTGAGATTCAGCATTTCTTTAATCTGAGAGCATGTGATTTTTTCATCAGTTCACAGCATTTTCTTTATGATTTCTTTCACACCATCACCAGCAACTTTTTTGAGATATTTGATAATCTTTTTGTTATCAGTCTCTTCAAGTGCATCAATGAAAACATCAAATGTCTCTATCCAAGCAGTCCATCTATCGCCAATATTTAGCATTTTGGTGGAATCAAAAGGTAGTGGTGGTTTCAGCAAGGCGGAAGCATGGTAACTAGTTATGAAAGTTGTTGACATTGAGGGTGTAACTCTGTTATGGTTGGCTGTCCATTTAAACCTAAGTCATTTGCTCTGTTTCTGAGGCTTTGCGTTGGACCGGTTCAGAGTAGTCATGGACAATCGATGGAATGGTGACCTCCTTGGTCTCCATCGGAACCCCTTCACTTGTTGGAGATCTCTGGAGTTGTTCTGAGCTGTCACCGGGCAGCTTTGGTTGTGTGCCACTTCAGGCATCGGACAGCCCAGTAAGCACAACCCTTGTGCTTCTTCTTGAGTCTCCTTGCCTGATGCTGTTACTACTTTCTTACTTATTGTGTCAGCCAACGCTTCTATATATTTTGTTAGTATTTGACTACTGCAGTTTTTTGCGCTTTTTCCTGTATCAATACGTAACTGCTTTTTGCAGCATTGCTCCGTATAATGTACAACTTTATCTTGCGTGGCAGCGCGGTACCTTTATGTATGGCCTGACCAGCAGGTTCTCGACCATCGATGTGTAGATTATTTGCAATGCTTCCATTATCTTCACCTGCGTTACGGCAGCTGGAGCTGCGCCTTGACTTCACATGCATGAAGCGTCGATTCTGTATTTCGACAGCAACACATGTGGCATGAAGAGCAGTTTGCTTGGACCATGGCAAACTTTCTGGGAGAGCACGGTTGTTCTTCGCAGGTTGTAGAGTCCTCCCCAGCATGGGTACCTGCCAATGACTATGCCACACACAGGGCTTAATATTACATTTCTTTATTCGTCTACGTGTAACTGCAAACTCAACATTCTAAAACAAACTTTCCTTGCATTCTGCTCTAAAACCTATGTTACAGTTCTAAGGAGTCTGTTAGGAGCCAAAAGTGTTCTGTCATAAAACTCGCAAGATACTACATTGTTTAATTGCAGAATCAACCTAGGATTCCCAAAGTCTAGTGTGGTGTTATTCAGCAGCCATACCACCCACATGAGCATAATATGGAGAAAGAATAGAGGACAAAGGAGAACTAGAAATCAATGACGAGAACTTGCTTTAAATTAACATCTTTAATTATGGTGACATTGTTGCTCACATAAAACATACACATGGGTTATGCTTACTGTGTCTAAAATGGAGTTCATAAAAACCTGTGGGAATTCAAAAGAGTTGAACCAAGCTGTTAAGCATTTACATCCCATGATGTTATTCTGTCTCCCAGCACTGTGGTTCAGAGGTTTCAGGGTCCTGCCCTGGCTCTGCTTGCTGAAATGTTGATCTAAACAGACAAGTAGAAAGTGTGCCTAATCTAGGAGCAGGATAAGTGAAGATCTTGTAGTACATGTTCATGCCAGATGACCTAGTTCTATGCCAGTCAGCACAGTGAACATTGCTTTATTACTGAAATGTAAGCACAGAGAGAATTGGACACAGCTTCTGGAGAGCGGAAATAGGAGAACTGATCTGGTGGTGCGCAGGGCCAATGTCACACTATGGTCATGTGGATAAGCGTGTTCGTTTGTAAAACCAGCTTTATCCCGTTCCTCTTGTCTTCAAACATTTGTAAAGTAGGCGTCCCAATCAGTAATACCATGAGCCAAATGGAGCCTTTAAGGTGGGGTGGGAGGAGCCTAAAACAGATCTATAAACCCATTCAAAGTCCCTTCTTCTGGGAAAGGAAGTATAGACAACCCTTGTTTGAGACAGACAGGGTGGTGTTAATCAGAAAGACCAGATGCACAGGACTGAGGTTTTTGCTGAACAGATCATGAATACCTATGGTCATACAGTGATGGTGTGTGGATGGCATGTTGTTGTGGCCAGCAGCATCTGGAGAATAGAACCAGCTGGTTTGGGTTGTTGATATTGTAATCTTCAGGGTTTGCCACAAAAGACCTCCATTTGAAGAATACAAGTAAGGGACTTTTGAGTGAGGTGGGAAGATACATGGGTAAAACATGGTTGTGTCCTAACACTCACGCAGAAAGAATAGCCGATGCTTCATTGTCTAGCCTAGCCACTAGCATGCTTCTCGAGGGGTGGGGAAAACCCCTCACTCAGAGAGAGCCATCTTTGCCTTCAGAACATAAGGGGGAATTCTTTCCATCAAATCAAACTTATCCCCTCCGACTGACTGTCCTCCCGCTTTTCTATCTAGAAGAGCATTCGCCCCTTGCTCCAATGGGGGGACCAGTCTTTGTCTCCAGAGGGAATACCCACATCATAATCCAGTGAGGTGCCAGCATATACGTAGCTCAAAACATTACGACTTCCTCCCTTTAATCATGCAAGAATTGTTGCTGTCGAAATGCAACTCCAGAACATCCTTCCACCTCCAAATAAACCCTAACTATTCATTTCTGCTTACCAGTATCAGGAAGCGTTTGCTTTTACTAGCCATACCTTCCACTGACAATTGCACAGGGAGATGCCTAAAATACACTAAATAATGAAGAAAATTAAATGACATTTTTCTGCTTCACAGGTGATTTGGTGAAGAGCTTAAAGCTGCCTTGGGAGCACTGCAGGAACTGCAAAATTTTCAAAAGTCCATTAAAAGATTGCCACATGTTCTCTGCTGCATGGCAGTGCTTCTGTACAAGTTCAAAGCAGCATTCTTACGTTTAAAAAAAAATTAAATAAACTTCCTATTGGGAAACATTTGCCGCTAGCTATTGCGAATGATAAAGTTAATGGCAGTAAAGTGTACTCTTCGGCCTAAACCTTGAGTGATTACTTTCTTGACTGGACACAACTTCTGCTTTAATTTGAGGGTATAGACCATTCTAAATTGAGGCAGTGGAAAGGCTAATTTTTGTCAAGTTCTGCTATGGATTTTTGCTGCATGCTTCCCACAGGGTCTTCACTATAAAAGAGTCCTCCAGGCTTCCTTCACATCTGCGACTCTGCTTGGTCTTGGTGTTGCACTTGCTGCCGCGTCCGTGGGGGGTGCTGGGGCCCACGGCGCAGACTGGAGAGGAAAGTCATGCTAACGCGGGAGGCACGATTCAGGCTGACGTGGACGCATCGGGCCTCCTTTGTGACAACAATCTCTGAGAACAAGACCTGGCCCCGGGGAAGCTGGATCATGCTGTCGCAGTTCTCAAAGTCCTTCACAATAGTCAGAATCTCCTGACGCACTGCTTGGTTCCAGGTGCCACGTACATCCAAAATGGCTGACACATGTCGCTTCCTTTGAAATAAAAACAGAGTGTAAGACTGGATGAAAAGGGCAGTTCATTCATTCATTTCTCTCCCTAGCTCAAAACCAAGTAGTCAATTAATTCATGTGCTCATATTCTTTAGAGACTAGTGTAACTTCCATGATTACAAGCCTCCTACTTGAGACGGCTGTACACTACAATCCTTTATTTCATTGCCTCTCTGGTCCCCAATATTCTCCTCATATGCACCCTTCCTTCAATTTCCATCCATTCTGTAGCTGTCTGTTAACCTCCTCTGTATACCACCTGTTGTGCAGCAGTTCTTACTTTAGAGTACCTCACACACATACTAAAATACAAAGGTAAATGGTTGGCACTCTTCTTAAATGACAAAATAAACCTGTCCTGATACTTCTTAGATTTCTTGAGCAATGTTGGGTCTTTCTGGAGAAACTCCAGATGTGGGGAAGCTTGATGCCAAGCTTTCCTTGTGCTTTTGGAGTTTTGGGAAAGTGTTCCTCAAACCCTAGCACACATTTATGATCCTATCCCAGGACCAGTCTCTGATGTAAATATTGTGGTCAAATTTATATATTTCTACACAGTTTAGCTCCAATGGACACTCCAAACATATGTATACATACTGTTCATAAATCATTTAATGGTGCTGCAATGCAAGTAATCACATTCCAAGTACAGGACCTCAGAAAGAAATATACAAATATGAGATCGTCTCTGAACTTTCATACACATTTTAGAAGATTTTCTAGGTGAAACATTTGGCATCTATGGGAATCATCCTCAGAGCACCTGCAATTCTATACACTTAAATTTGTTAAATCAAATCACACTTTCATTCGATTGTTAGATAGCATCGTAAACATCATAAAAACATCTATACATCTACAGAGCAATTGCTCTAAATAAGCAACAAGACAAAATTCATACAACATTGCTGGTTCAAGTGATAAATTAACTGATGAAACCGGGACATCCTTAATAAACACACAGTAAATTGTCTGCCTACAGGAGACTTGGTCATGGACAAATATACATGTCAATGGATTTTACTGAGTGTTCACCCCTGTGGCCCCATCTCCCTCTGGGCATAACAGGGGTGAACTCTTAACTTTGATTAGTACTACAATGGGAGCCATAATTATGAGATCTTTTGTGGGATCTGCCTACTTTCAGATTATCTGTCTGTCCGTGGCAGGGGTACCTTTAGTAGTACTCATACACTTTTATCATAATAATATTCTTATACTTAATGTCCAGGCTATAGAATCATTAGCTCATTCTCTGGATACCTTGTTACTTGAACTCACAGAAGACTTTGTTATACTGTAGGGGGGTGATTTTAGTTTAAGACTGTGCCCTATTGCGGACGATCGGGTCGGTGGTGAGGGGATAATGATTTTGGCGATCCCTCACACTTTGCTCATAATCCTTGTGGTGCTAAACTGAATAGCTTGCTGAAGATCTATGATCTAGTCCTTAGAATTGACTTTGCACTGAATGTCATGGTCAATCAGGCAACGTACACGGGTCGAGGGAATGGGTTCATGAGTTCCAGATTTTGAATTTACCCTCGCATTTTGGGCCCCAGTCCTGACAAACGTAGTGCGGGATGTCTAGGTCTCCGTAAATCTTGGTCCAGGATAATTATTGTACCAATTTTTAGAACGGGAGACAGAAGTGACCCCCATTGCTCCCGGACAAAATCTTTTATTGACTCAACGGCCAAATTGTTGGGTAGAGTGTTGTTGGACCACCTTGAAATCTGGGCTAATGAGAAGGGTAATCTAACACCAGCACAGTATGGCTTTAGACAGGATATAGGGACAGTGACCAGTGCCTAAACCTCCATTTAATCATGAGCAAATACGTCACTGTAAAAAAGGTTGTCTCTACCTTGCATTTATGGACCTCAGTGCAGCATTTGACAATGTAATAAGGTCAAAGCTGTGGCACATGTTAACACGAAAAGGTGCTAACCCAAAAATTGTCCACTTACTCGCTCAACTGCACGCGGACGTGGAGGGTTGTATCATATTCAGGCCAGGAGGAGAATACACTCCCTACATAAAGATCAGAAAAGGGTAAGGCAAGGGTATGTGCTGGCACCGTTCCTCTTTAGTCTTTAAATTAATTATCTTGATGAACACCTGTTAAATGCCACAGCTGATCTTCCTAAGGTAGAGTATTGTCTGCTGCCTGTACTCACGTATGCGGACGATTGAGTGTTGATGGCCAGAACGGGACAGGGGTTGCAGAAACTTCTGGATACCTTTGTGAATTATATGTCCGATCTAGGCCTGGTAACAAATAAGACTAAATCTTTTGCTATGGTCTATGGTTGCCCCCGGAGTCGCCTAACACCATTTCATATGAACGGGTATTTACTCACTTGTGTGCCCGTGTTTACCTATTAAGGGCTCCAGTCTGATAATAGAAACACCTGGAAGCATCTGAGGCAGATTAGAATTAACCACTTTGATCAAGCCATCGCTTCCCTGTTTAAGTTTGCCGCCAAACTAGGGGCCATGCCCCTGACAATATACAAAATCAGACCGATTCTGATTGTTTCTTATGGAGCAAGGGTACGGGGGCACATAGACTTTCCTGATCTTCAAACCAGTGAGAACACGTTCTTGCATAGGTTGCTGTCACTTCCCAATAGTGTTCCATCTGCAATTGTTTATGAAGAATTAGGCCTCCGACATTTGGGGGATACATTGAAACTGGCTCTCACAATGCTATAGCTGTCAGTCAGGTCCAGACCAGAAGCATCCCTGACCCAGGCAGTGATCTCTGATTGCCTTAGGCTCACAGCGGCCAACAAAATTAAATGGCTCAAATACGTTAGAGAGGACTTCCGAGCAATTATTAGAATGGACCTTTTTGAAAACCCGTTGTATACTAACTGTTCGGACAAGGCCACAGCAAAAGGCGAAGTATTAAAGCTTTTTGTTGAGAGAAGATGGGCAGCTGACCTGAAGAAGAGGTCACTCGAGGCATATCTTTACCTGAGCACTAAGCCAGGTATTGAACCCTATCTGCTCAAGATACCACAAAAACAAAGGTGTTACTTGGTGAGATTTAGGCTTGGACTGGCGTATTTCCTGGTGTCCTGTCCCTCCAATGGTTCATAAACAAGGATTTGTGCTGTGTCCCTGCAATAATACAGTGTCTCAATCACAGCTCCGTCTGTTTTTCTTTTGTGAGTTGTATAAAGAGCCGCGTAATCGCTTATCGACACCGCTACTGAGACTTTTAAACATTCAGAAGTGCAAAGTAGCATTGGAGTTTTTGCAGTTACTCCAGAAAGATGAAGTATGCCGCACTATTTATAAGTTCCTAGATGCTGTAGTTAAGAGTAGGAGCATTGTTGGGAAATAATGACATTATTTTATTCCGAGTACTTCTTTTAATGAACTAGACTAGGTTGTTTTTTAAATCATTAACACCCAACAATACTGTGTTTTATATGTCATGTATTTTAAACAAACTTTTTAAATGCACTGTGTCACTTTAACCCTTGACTAAACAAACAAAGCGCTGGGACATACTGTATTACTGCTGCTATTTAAATTTTGTAAATGTCTGCTCTTTTGACCTTTCACTGTTTATAATTCAAAGTTGCTTATACGGTTTGTTTCAAACTGAATAAAATCTTTTGACCTCATACAAGATTTTAAAAATCATATTAAGATTTGGTAAAAATCACCAATTAAAATCCATACATAATAAAGTATGTTCTTCAGAACAATATACTCTTGCGATACCGAAGGGCAGATTTTAAGAATAGACCCACTCTAAAACATAGAGGAAAGCAGATGTAAGTGTTTAATGCTGATCTGCACTTGGTAAAACCCATTTCCCTTAGAATCAGGAATAAAAACGTTTGTGACAATATACCATGAACTTTGCAAGTAAACATAAAATAAAGAAGAGTCTGTGGTAAAGTGTCGTCACAAGGTCAGTTACAAAATTGCCACCCTGTCATACTGGCCCAAGGGAAACAGAGTTGCCATCTTAAACTTCCAAACCTAAACCGACTAAGAAGTGAGTTTTCCAAGAATGTAAAACTGTCTACATATGGTTAAAATCTGTGGAGGTTTGAATCATAACATACTCTCTATTAGATGGCTTTTTAGCTTCCTCCCCGTTTCTTCCTTGGTTCCTTGTTTTCAGGAAAGATTGTTTAAACTATGTTTTGTCTCTTGGTGTCATTTCAAGTGGATCAGTAAATACAGTAAATCTCCCCGATTTCTCAATACCAGACTAAATATATCCAATCCATTGAATCTTCAGGCCATGACCACATAACAAAATCTTGTATTATGGTTTCACTTAAAGATGCATATTTGTTGCCCCACATTGAAATCCATAAAAGCAAAGGTGCTAATTTGATTTGGTCCTCCACATAACCTAGTCCGAACTTTTCATGTACTGTATAATGTGGGGTACTAGGGGGTACATCCAAAGGCGCCGACACAGACTATTTTCTTCACCCTGTAAGCTGCTCACATCCTTGTAACCCCAAATTCCTGTATCATATGTCAAAACAGGCGAACATTTTCTGTTATAAATTTCTAAAGTGGTGCAATTGGTTTGTTTCTAATGTTAGCTGCCAGATTAAATACAAATCCATTGGACTATGCAAAATGTTGTTTCCCTATGGATAGGAATGGGGCTCGGCAAGGGGCCCAGGTGCTAGCAGAGTAAAATGTTACCCCTACACTGACAATGGTCATTTTCTTGCACCTTTTCACCTATAAATTAAAGCCTTAGCAATTTGTTTAAGGTCTCCTCAGCAACCATATAAAGTAAACACATGTCCTAGTTCCCACTTCTCTAAAAAAACAAGCATTGCAAAGCAATACGTCTTGCAATCATTACTTATTGGCTTTGCCAATTGCTTTTGGTGGAGCAGTACAGAATGGAGACGTTGTGCAGCACCATGAAAATAAAAAATAAAAAAAGGTTTTATGACGGTCCCCTCATTTCACTGATGCGTTCTTGCTTTAGAACACGTGCAAGCATCAGCAGAATGACACAAGCTCCATTTACTTTAATTTTCTATTTACCTATCACAGATGGAAATTTAATAAGATAAGACAGAACAACAAGAAACGGAAGGGTGGAGATAAGCACACAAGGGAGATGGCTAGAAAATATATACACTTGTGGAGTGCTTCCACAAAAACAAATGAGAGCACTGTGGAGGGAGAGATGCATGAGAGAGAAAGCAACACAGAGCATGGGGTGGAGGAGCATATGAGGGAGACAGCTGGAAAACACATGCACACTCCTGGAGTGCTTACGCAAAAAAAAAAAAAAGGTAGTGCCCTAGAAGTGAACAGTGGGAAGACACAAGTATAGAGGTTATGCTCTAGGAGAAGAACATACACAAGACAGACAAGGCAAGCCGTTTAATGAGAAGCAAGCATATGTGAGCAATAACAATGCCAAACAATGGTAAGCAATGAGCGGGCTTTAAGAACACTGTAAGGTCTGGTAAGCTGACAATAGGTATTTGCAACCAGACAGCATGAGTTGTCTGGTAGGCTAGATCTCAAACTGTAAGCAGAAGTCTCTGTATTGAAAAGTTCTCATGTATAGCTCTTTCCCCTTTCACGGGTGTGCTGGATAGCACAAGATAAGCCACTGAACTTCACTCACCTTCGACTGCTTTTGCTGGGGGTAATGAGTCAGGGAGGAAAGGTGCTCCATGCTTTAGGAGCCAGCAGGCAAACAGAATTCAAGATCACACTCTGAAGCAGGCTTCTCCAACGAGTTGCTTGTGAGACACTGGTAGCTCTTCCCCTGCCTCTAAGTAGCTCTCCCCTGTGCAGCCCAGAGTACTAAATTAGAAGCTTTTGTTTGGTTGAATATATGTATAACTAAATTATAAAGTGTGTATTCGAGACAAGAATGCCTTTATTTTAAGAACTTGTAAGAGGATATTTCAAGAAAAATGGTTGGATTCCCAAAATATATTTAAATCGATTTGAATGATAAATCATGAAGTGTTGGGGAGACTAATTAATATTATTAAGTCGGTATCAGGGGCTTTGCAGTGATGGCTTTTATGTATTATCCACGCAAAGGCATTCCACTTTGACAACACATTTTTTTACATTATTTTTGGCAACAGAGCCTGATGCACTGAGGTGATTATTGCTGGTGATCTTGCATTTGGTGGCCACTAATGTAACCTTGTGTGATGTGGTCACTAAAGCAACCCTAATAATGTTAGTAGCTTTTGATGATTGTTATTGGACATAAATAGCTCTTATTACAGAAAAGGTTGTTGGCCATTACTCTAAGGACTTGACTAGCACGAATGGTTTCGTACACCTGAATGGTCTCCATTCATATAAAGCCAGTTATGACAGTCATATGGCAACAAGAGGCATTAGTGGTGCAATGGTTGAAGATGTCACAGCATTTTAAGTGCTTCATCCAAGACAAATATAACACCAAAGATCTGGCAACTGGGGGCAGAACAGGGGCTTGGTCTGGGCCTACTTAAGCCCTTGGTTATGCTTCCCGGATCGTGACTTGCCTTTCACTGCCCTGCAATACATCCAGCCCTCTCCAAGCTCTGAGTTAATTCCGTAAAGCATATATTTGTTTTGTGTCTGTTATTACATTCGGCAGTCGAAGCTGTGAATTGTCTCTCGAATGTCTGTGAGGGACTGAAGTGCTGTTTTAGGGTACATGTGAATCTTTTATGTGAGGTAGAACTGTCTTGGCTTGTAAAACCCAGGCTGTGGTGTAGTCTGGGCTGCTGGCACTGCCGGACCTCGGGCCTTTACCATTATACCCAGTCTCTGGGTTGGTCAAGGGGTCCGTCCGGAGTTTGGGAGTGACTGGGATCAGTCCACTCCATGTTCACGCACTGACTGATGCTCTGTTTTGAAACATAATGGTATGTTAGTAATTATTTTATCTTTTAAAATCAGTGTACCTAATATAACATGTTACTCTATGTGCTTTTATCTTCTCCTGCAAGTTGCCATGTTATGAACATATGGCTACAGCCTATATACGTTGCTATGTTTATCCTTAGGCCCATCATGGTGTCGTGTGACAGCTACGATTCTGATGTGACTGAACAGATCTCGCCTTCAAGATATTCATTCAGATCTCAGCTGCAGCATTACAGAATACACCTCACTGCTCTCTTTCTGTCTTGTTGCTCTAACCCCATTTGTATATCAACAACTGCACACCATCTCCAGAGTTTTTTTGTACAGGAAATCCCATCGATAAAAAGGTGTGCAATTTAGCTTAGAAAAACCCTCAAACAAAATGAGTCAACAAAGTCTTCAGTGAATTTAACACCTCCGCCCTTTCCTGCTGTCTCACACCGAGGACTCTTCCAAGTGTCACATCCGATTTCGTAGGCGGAGGGGTGGGGGCAGGCAGTTAAAAATACTCCTCGGTTCGTGCCCACGAGGAGATGTTTTGCCACTCATCGTCTGCGTCACTCGGAGAGGGCAGGCTGCGTCTTATCGAGAGGTTTGTTTGTTTTCCTCTTTGTCTCTTCCTGCTGCCCTTGCGTCCCGATGCTGACCTGTTCACAGACACATGATGGGAGCTTATGGCCAACTGGAGCTGACAGGGAGTTTCCTGCTTGATCCGAACCTCTGATTGATTGGAATTTTGTAGGAATGCCTGCAATGTTAGTAAGGAATAGGGTAGGATAATAAGAGCATGCACGTTAAGATCACAGATAGGAAGTCTATTCGGTGTACGATTAGTCTATCCTGTAGGCCATTTTAAGAGAAGGTAAGAACATTGCACGACATTCCCACGTTATTCTCAGTTTATTGTATGCACATTTCCGGCCTTTATCTGGATGGGAAATATAAAATGTGCATCCGAATGCCCATCAATACCACTTGCTTTCTGCAGCAATAGTGGTTGGGAGGGACTGTAACTGGCCTTTTGAAGCTATACGATCCGATCACAGATTTCTAAGTGGGTGCGAGTTCATTCGTTAGAAAGGTGTGACAGAGCTTCCCAATGTCTACAAGGTATTGCTCGTTGTCAAAATCTGGAAAATGACGCCCTACAGTAAGGAGATTTTACTGACTCTGCTGCAGTCACTTTTCTAAGGTGTTCTCTATTGGTTCTGGCACACAAAAAGGGGTTTTACGGTTATAGTTCAAACAAGTGTGGATTTTGTGTTGTGAATGAGGCCACCACCACATGTCTGCGTCTAGCAGCCTTTAATTCGAGTTCCAATGGCATTCCTACCTAATACATAGTTCTCCAACTGAGGGAGCAGATGTATGAAGTTACAATGCAAACTATTACCATGCTCACTTTTACAATGTAGTTTTTACAACGCAACTTCCATTACAACGCATGCTATTAAAATGCAAGCCATTACAACGCATGTACCATTACAACGTATATTACAATTCTAACACCGCCGGGTGCTTACCTCAGGGAAGGTGCTGGTCAGTGAGGCATATGCGTTTTAGTGGCATGCGTTGTAATAGCATGCGTTGTAATGAACTTGCGTTGTATTGGCTGCATTGTAAAGGCATTGCGTTGTAATGCCTGCGTTGTAATGGATGTTTCCCGAGGGAGCTGACCTCCACCCATGTGTGTCTTTGCTTGTCCTGAATCCAACATACCCCTTTGTCTTCCCCCACTTCCTGTCTTCTCCAATCCTACAGGAAGTGGTGTCCACTGTCCATTTGTCCACTGCCTCTCCCCATGATCATAATATCCATGTCCCTGACTGGCACTGCTCCTCGACATTACATCTTCCTCTGCTGGGAGGCTTCTAAAGATATCTCTGGTGTGTTATATTTCTTCTATGAGCTATACTGGTTTCTAGTAGGATCGCGTGGAGCATTTGAGCTGCAAGGTGTCTTTTTTCTTTTTTTTCTTTTTAGAGTTTTATATAGCGCGAACTAGACCCGAGACATCGGGTATCAGAGCGCTTTACATGGTTGTATCTGCTTCTCCATGCCATGATCATCTTCTTCATTGCTTCCTCTCGTTGTGTCACAGTCACTAGGTGCTGGCCAGCAACTGTCAAATATGTAGTATTTCCCAAAGTAAAGTATACAAAAAGTGATGGATGGAATGCTTGAATTAATCTCAGCCACTAGTAATTACTTGGGACGCAGACCGGTCCATCGTTATTTTGCACACCATGCCACTTCAGTTTGGACCCAGCCAAATGCAAATCAGTCTTGACCCTACTCCAATAGGAACAGTCCAGACTGATCTGCCAAACCAGGTCCTCCCTGAACCAGATCACAAGCAACCCAGGGCAATTTCGCTCTTGTTATGGGCTCATCAGCTGGGCACAACTTAGTTCCAGTGGCACAGTGTTCACGGGACCCACATTTGAGCATACCTGTGCCACTTAGGGCGACACACTAAAGTATACAAAAAGTGATGAATGAGATGCTTGAATTAATCTCAGCCTCTGGTAACTGAGGTGGCATGGTGTGTAAAATAATGATACACTGGGATGTGGCCCAGAGTAATTACCAGTGGCTGAGATTAATTTAAGCATTCCATCCATCACTTTTTGTATACTTTAGTATTTTTCAGTGGAATATTATGTGAGTCAGTTGTTTCTCGGCTGCACTTGTAGCCGTCATTGCTAATCTTCAGATGACCAATACAATACTGTAAATTCCACAAATTCACCAGTCAGGATGCAATTCACCTCCGAATCATCCAGGTATGCCAACTGGAGTTCCTTCGAAGACAGCTGCTACGCAATACTGTTACACACTAAATTTATCACAAGGACATGATTACTTGGTGCCTTTTGTCAGCTCTTCATTGCTTACCATTAAATACCAAACCCAGTTCAATTTGGGTTGCTTTATTGGTCTCTCTCTCTCTTTCACTGGAAGCCTACACCAGTTTTTCTCTGTGTAAGCCTCAATACTTTTCACGGGTACTTCCCCCTCATTTCTATTGCCTAAGTCTCCAAAACCCTATTTTATGGCTCTCAAGAACTCTCCTCATCACTACTGTCTGCATCTTGCCTCTCTTCTCCTACTTGCCTAAAGCTGGCGGCCTTGGCTATTATGCTCTTTTGCTCTGCCAGCTGGTATGCTTCTTGTATTTTAGAAAGCTCTTTCTCTCTTCAAGGTTCATTCTGCATGCCCTCTCCACTGACTGCTCACTTCCTCTTCTCCAACAAGCTGTGAGGTGGCCTTCCAACAGTAGTATATACTTTCCAAGCAATAAAACAACAATATAATATCATGCTGCAGAACTAGTGTGAGACCTACAACAAACTGAGTAAAGACCTATTATAGCTAGATGTACCCGAAGTTAGAAAGGTGCGTTTTTTTTCTGGGACATTGTTTGCTGTTGCTCCTAAATTATGCAACTTGTTAGACTCATCCTTATGGCTGAGACTGCCATGATTTTTTTCCCCTTGAAATTAGTTAATAGAATTTCTATTTCAATTATCCTTTGGATTTACGGCTCATTTTCATTGCTGTTCTGGCAGTGGGTTATGCATTTCCTTGGGAATGCGATAGTTATACTATATGGTTTTTATGTATTGCGGAAAGAATTTGCGTAATCAGAAGTCATACTATTTTGGGTGTGCGAGTTCTTGTAAGGTGTGTGTGGTATCTGTCCGTTCATATCAAGAAGGACCCCTTGCTAGTGAAGAAGGGGCACGGGGGGGACAGGGTGCCTGATTTTGAGGTCCTGGAGCCCGTGCTCCTATATAGAATTCAAATTACAAAAAGGGGCTAATGTTCCTTGAAAGGATAGAGTGGGAGGCACAGTCTCTCAGAGGGTGGAGAGTGCCTGGGTCAGAGTACTGGAAAGGGACATTCAGTGAGACTGTTTATGGTGCCCTCACACATCCCCTAGGGGATGTCATGCTTCATCATAGGGCGGTGCTCCTCGTCGGGCCGGCACTGCAATGCCCTACGGGTCCCCTGAAGGGTCACTTTGGCGGAGATTTTTTAAGAGGCTGCCATATGATGAGTGCGGGTGAGGTGGTATGTAACGTGAAGTGGTGGGGTGTGAAACGAAGGATTAAAACTGGTAAGGAAGATCCTGCATTATACTTTAATGAGGTGATTGCCCTTCCAGGGATAAAAACGTATGGCAGGTGAGTGCTACCTTAGGGTTTGAAAGGAACTCTGGTAGTCAGGGTGCTGAGTCTGGATAGGGGAAGTCTCCTACTGTCTCAGGGGAGGGACCTAACTATGGTCACTCCTTCAAAAAAAGAGTCGACATGTTTCACGCCTAAACTGGTCATAGGGATCTGTGGAGCTTCATCAGGACAAAAAACATATATATGGTGGACAAACTACCCCACACTGTGTTGGTGCCCCTGGGTGCTACCTACTGTGTGTGTATCATTCCGGGTCCCACCTAAGCTAGGACAAACGTTTGTATCATCAGGTGACGCGGAGATGCCGTGTTTAAGTGTGCTACGGTTTCATAGTGCGGACTTCGTGTCAGCACCTACCCCTCTCCGCGTCCCCGGGATAATGTCCGTTACCCATGTCGCTTGCACTGTATAAACTATAAGAATATTGTAGAATTAACTGGAACAGTGGAACCTTGCGGTCACGAAGTTCTAGAATGTAGAGAGAGGAGCCTGCATACTCTGGAATTGGCAGTTGCCATTCTGTGGATGAGCTGTATGGAATAAACCTGATGCTTCTCTTCACTCTCTGGTCTGCTTATTGAGTAACCCTCTCATCTTGCATTGGGCACTGGTGACGAGGACGAGATACGTCCAGGTACACCTCAACACGCAGTTGATGCAGCAGGAAAATGGAGTATGGCCACTCTCAGGAACTGAAGGGTATTCAGAGAACTGGTCACACGACTGAGTCTGACTCTGGTACGCAGTGAGTTCATTTGCAGAAGGTCGCTGGCTGTAAGCCTGAGCAGCAAGTAAGTGGCTACTGGCGGTGGTTGCTGTGGTGACTTAACGGTCGTCCCGACGAGACCCCTGTTCACCGTTTGAGTTATTGACGTGGGAAAAAACTGTGTGCCAGAGGAATGTGATGATTTTAACTTCCATCAAGTGCGTTGACCTTTTGAGAAAAAGATAACTGTCTGACGCCACCCTCCGCTCCTGAAGTCAGGATGAAGGGGGCTGCAGCTTTCTGATGAGGGTGCGCACTGTACATGAGGAATCCCCTCCCATTGTACCGCTGACCTTAAGTGGCTATGCACTTTTGAGAGCATGTTTGATACCGCGTACATGCAGCAACAAACTGTTGTGAGTGCGAGGAGTGCACGTAGAACACGAGAATTCACCACTGTTGACATTCCTCACTCGCTGGGGCTGCATGCTGAACATGAGAATCACAGGGTCAGACTGATTTGCATATGGCCATGTCTGAACTGGGGTGGTGTAGTGAGCTAAAGAATGATGATGGATTAAACCCCGATCAGTTGACTGGGGGTGAGTGTTTGATTTGCTCAAACGCTCCGTCCATCATCCCCTTTGGTATCGCTTTGTTCGCCCTAAGTTGGCAGGGTATGCCCAGACGTGGGTCCCTTGCTCACTTTGCCACTGGATTCAAGCTAGCCTGGCTGATGACGGCTGATTAGCCAGAAACCGGTCCCAGGATGCTTGGTCCGGTCCAGGGAAGACATGGCTTGGCAGTTCGGGCTGGACTGTTCCCATGAGGCACAGGGTCAGACTGATTTGCATATGGCCATGTCTGAACTGGGGTGGTGGAGTGAGCTAAAGAATGATGATGGATTAAACCCAGATCAGTTGACTGGGGGTGAGTGTTTGATTTGCTCAAACGCTCCGTCCATCATCCCCTTTGGTATCGCTTTGTTCGCCCTAAGTTGGCAGGGTATGCGCAGACGTGGGTCCCTTGCTCACTTTGCCTCTGGATTCAAGCTAGCCTGGCTGATGACGGCTGATTAGCCAGAAACCGGTCCCAGGATGCTTGATTCCGGTCCAGGGAAGACATGGCTTGGCAGTTCGGGCTGGACTGTTCCCATGAGGCACAGGGTCAGACTGATTTGCATATGGCCATGTCTGAACTGGGGTGGTGGAGTGAGCTAAAGAATGATGATGGATTAAACCCAGATCAGTTGACTGGGGGTGAGTGTTTGATTTGCTCAAACGCTCCGTCCATCATCCCCTTTGGTATCGCTTTGTTCGCCCCTAAGTTGGCAGGGTATGCCCAGATGTGGGTCCCTTGCTCACTTTGCCACTGGATTCAAGCTAGCCTGGCTGATGACGGCTGATTAGCCAGAAACCGGTCCCAGGATGCTTGTTTCCGGTCCAGGGAAGACATGGCTTGGCAGTTCGGGCTGGACTGTTCCCATGAGGCACAGGGTCAGACTGATTTGCATATGGCCATGTCTGAACTGGGGTGGTGGAGTGAGCTAAAGAATGATGATGGATTAAACCCAGATCAGTTGACTTGGGGTGAGTGTTTGATTTGCTCAAACGCTCCGTCCATCATCCCCTTTGGTATCGCTTTGTTCGCCCTAAGTTGGCAGGGTATGCCCAGACGTGGGTCCCTTGCTCACTTTGCCACTGGATTCAAGCTAGCCTGGCTGATGACGGCTGATTAGCCAGAAACCGGTCCCAGGATGCTTGTTTCCGGTCCAGGGAAGACATGGCTTGGCAGTTCGGGCTGGACTGTTCCCATGAGGCACAGGGTCAGACTGATTTGCATATGGCCATGTCTGAACTGGGGTGGTGGAGTGAGCTAAAGAATGATGATGGATTAAACCCAGATCAGTTGACTGGGGGTGAGTGTTTGATTTGCTCAAACGCTCCGTCCATCATCCCCTTTGGTATCGCTTTGTTCGCCCTAAGTTGGCAGGGTATGCCCAGACGTGGGTCCCTTGCTCACTTTGCCACTGGATTCAAGCTAGCCTGGCTGATGACGGCTGATTAGCCAGAAACCGGTCCCAGGATGCTTGTTTCCGGTCCAGGGAAGACATGGCTTGGCAGTTCGGGCTGGACTGTTCCCATGAGGCACAGGGTCAGACTGATTTGCATATGGCCATGTCTGAACTGGGGTGGGTGGTGGAGTGAGCTAAAGAATGATGATGGATTAAACCCAGATCAGTTGACTGGGGGTGAGTGTTTGATTTGCTCAAACGCTCCGTCCATCATCCCTTTGGTATCGCTTTGTTCGCCCTAAGTTGGCAGGGTATGCCCAGACGTGGGTCCCTTGCTCACTTTGCCACTGGATTCAAGCTAGCCTGGCTGATGACGGCTGGATTAGCCAGAAACCGGTCCCAGGATGCTTGTTTCCGGTCCAGGGAAGACATGGCTTGGCAGTTCGGGCTGGACTGTTCCCATGAGGCACAGGGTCAGACTGATTTGCATATGGCCATGTCTGAACTGGGGTGGTGGAGTGAGCTAAAGAATGATGATGGATTAAACCCAGATCAGTTGACTGGGGGTGAGTGTTTGATTTGCTCAAACGCTCCGTCCATCATCCCCTTTGGTATCGCTTTGTTCGCCCTAAGTTGGCAGGGTATGCCCAGACGTGGGTCCCTTGCTCACTTTGCCACTGGATTCAAGCTAGCCTGGCTGATGACGGCTGATTAGCCAGAAACCGGTCCCAGGATGCTTGTTTCCGGTCCAGGGAAGACATGGCTTGGCAGTTCGGGCTGGACTGTTCCCATGAGGCACAGGGTCAGACTGATTTGCATATGGCCATGTCTGAACTGGGGTGGTGGAGTGAGCTAAAGAATGATGATGGATTAAACCCAGATCAGTTGACTGGGGGTGAGTGTTTGATTTGCTCAAACGCTCCGTCCATCATCCCCTTTGGTATCGCTTTGTTCGCCCTAAGTTGGCAGGGTATGCCCAGACGTGGGTCCCTTGCTCACTTTGCCACTGGATTCAAGCTAGCCTGGCTGATGACGGCTGATTAGCCAGAAACCGGTCCCAGGATGCTTGTTTCCGGTCCAGGGAAGACATGGCTTGGCAGTTCGGGCTGGACTGTTCCCATGAGGCACAGGGTCAGACTGATTTGCATATGGCCATGTCTGAACTGGGGTGGTGGAGTGAGCTAAAGAATGATGATGGATTAAACCCAGATCAGTTGACTGGGGTGAGTGTTTGATTTGCTCAAACGCTCCGTCCATCATCCCCTTTGGTATCGCTTTGAACATGAGAATCAGTCACATAAGAGGCTACGAACTGATGGGAGCATGACAGACGCCGTGCACAAGCAGCTATGGACTGGTGTGAGTGAGAAGGGTACACCACTGTTAACTTGTTTCAATCGTTGCACAATGAGGAGAATTCAGTGCCCAAGAACCCAAAGTAGGGTCTCACTCCAGTAGGACCATTCACCTTCCTTAAATCTTCCTTCTTGGGTGCATCCAGCATCCTTGATTCTGTGGGGTTCTGTGGGAGCCCGAAGGGAGGAGCATCTGTGAGGAAGGTTTCTGTGGTACGCCACCTACTGCCCGGCGGTTGCTACATTTTGTCCTAAGCCTGTAAGGAGCACTCGCCTCATTGATTCCGGGCTTCAGAGCCCCCTCCTGTCTAAACAGAGCCACCACCTCCTGAAAGCAGTTGAGAAACACAACACGGATGTTGGCAGTGACAAACAGAGAACAGTAACTCAGTGTGTGAAGTGCTTTGCCATAAACTGCGAGACCTTAGTCCCTACTTGGTTGTGAAGGTAGAGGGGTTGGGGAAAGTGTAGTGGGGGATATTTTATGTGACATCAGAAATAAGAAATGAGTAGGCAGAGTGTTACTCCTCTCCCATTCTTTTTAACGGCCCCTGGGGAACCACCAATGAAGTGGAACAAATGGAAAAAAGTCTTTCAAAATTATTCCATTGTTTTTTGGCCAAATTTGGGTCTAGAGAGAAAGACTGCACTATTGCAACATTGTCTAGGAGCAGAGGGACAAGAAATCCTAGAGCAGCACCCTGATCTGAGTGCTGATGAATCAATCGGTTAAATGAATACAAAATCAGCATTAAGAATTAGATAATCATCTACTTCCTAGGATCAGTACAATCATGAAGCGTTATCATTTTGGGAAGCGCTCACAAAAGGAAGGAGAAACAATAGAGGAATTTGTGTTTGAGTTGCCAAATTGGGGAGAGGAGTTGGCCTAACGGCTACGGCGGTCGACCTCAAATCTGGGGAACCGGGTTCAAGTCTCGGCAGGGATGCCAACATCCTGTGAATCTGGGCAAATCACTTAATCTCCCCGTGCCTAACAAAAAAAATGAATGTGTCCTCATGTAAAAGCAACTGGTGCTTGCGTAAAGCGCTCTGATACCTGATACCTTCGGGTCAAGTTTGCGCTATATAAAACTCCGTAAAAATAAATGGGCAGCCTCATGTAAGTTTGAAGCAACAAATGAACACATCAGGGACCAATTTTTGTTGAATTGCAAAATTGAAAGGATACATGAGGAACTTTGGCTAAAAGATGTGTTGATTGTGGCAAAACAAGTAGAGCACATGAGATGTGTGAAAGAAATTGAGCAAAACACGAATAGTAAGGAAAATGTACAAATGTTTGAGGATGAGAAAAATGAGGTACACATAGGTACGGGCACTTCTATGACAAAAGGCAGGAGGAGTGTCTGCGCCTTCAAGGGGCAATGCTACAGATGTGGGAGGGTTGACCACATGGCGAACAGTAAGGAATGACCAGCAATAACAAGCATTGGCATAGCCAATAGGTCTCGCCTTTGGTACGTTATAAGTGTTTAGCGAGAGGTATTGGCAATGTTTTTAAGGTATGTTGTAGACTGTGTTTAATGAACAGGCCCGCTGGAATGAGGGTTACCTTTCACTCTAGACACCTGATCAGTGTCTGATAACAGAGGTACACTGCCGTGCAATAGGCAACCCGGTAAAACTGCAATTTTTGTGGTTACTCGTTTGTCTTCCTTTGCAACACACAGGACGAAAATAAACCTAACTATCTGCTAGCCTTGGGCTGTGCACCCTAAGTGCATTTACACAGCGAGAGCACGTGAATCCCGATGCACTCCCTAAGCACCTTTACTCAAGGATCAGCGAGGCTCCCGGGGCACGCTTTAAAGGCAGAAGGCCACTCACCTCTGAGTCATGCAGAACACACACATCCCCATTAGAAAACGCACTGCCCCGACTGTACTCATCTGGGAAAGTGGCACAAAATATGTGACGGAAGCCAACACCTGCATGTTGTGTGGGCACAATTTTCCACTGCCTTCAGCCACAACTTCAGACCTGTCAATCATGGCCAGTTATAAACACCTGGAGGCGACTTTGTCCACAGCATGCACTATCCTGAGTTGTATGCTGTAGGGGAAAAAATCCAGAAACCCAACATCCTGGAAATAGCCAACACTCGTAGAGAATGCAGGATTAAATTGCACCTGTAAAATATAAACGAGAACTAAATCGCTGATGGGGATTTCCTTGTACGTATCTTACATTCGTTGTTCCGAAATCGAGCAGTGTTTGAAGTTCAGTTTTACTGAACGAAACGCGTTGGCTGCAGCCTGGGCTGTGTTTTAAGAAAATATAATACTATCAACAAAGAAAATAACTAACATTCAAAAGGAACTTTACACTCTTTTGTGGGTACACCATCCTGTGGCTTATGTTTATGCATGTCTGCTCGAGCCACGACTGACACCTAGGATGTAGTGCAACACTACTTAATTCAAGGGAACTGTGTGGGAGGTGCGGTTCCGGGAGTCCGTCGGTGCAGGTGGTGACGGTGTAATTATCCTGTTGCACTAATCAGCCCCTGTGCTGACTCCCTCCGTGTTGGCCTACCTATGGTGTGCTCTCAGGTGACCCCCCCCAAGAAAAGGAGAGGGAGGAGGGTTGTTGCACCATCGTCTCGTAGAACAGGTACCTCACCCGCAGACACGTGCTTAAGTGCTGAGATTTTGACCTTCACAGTTATGGCGCAGGTGCATTCACCCACCGCGCGGTCCAGGGTGCTTTGCATCTGTGACTGGTAAGAGTTTCATATGACACACTTGCCATTTGTAAGTCTGTCATCAACAGGTGATATTGTTACTTGTTTTATGATAATGCGGTTGACTGACTTCTGAAGGATGAAAGGCTGACTCTATTTGGATCGGATCCGAGCTAGTGCCCTGCAGATTACCGCATAGTTCAGCAGTGAGCGTTCAACACACTGAGTCACCCTGCAACTCTCCCAAGCCCAGTGGTAGCAGCACAAGTCAGTGGGTTGATGCATGTGCTGCATTCGAAGTGTGGATGAGGTGGCTTCTGCCTATATAGGGCAGGGGGCTGGGGCACCCTCTCTAGCCTGCCATCTCCCCCTCTGTAATTCAGGTTAGAAAGTGCAGCTGTCCTACGGCAGACATGCGCACTCTGTAGCAGGCTGCTGTTAGAAGCGGGGCCTGCTGCCGTGTTCAGCGTTTAAACGTCTACGTTGAATGAACTGTGAGGTTTGCTCATGGGGGACTCCCTGTTTATGATAGAGGGGTCTGGCCTGGATATTGGTCACTAAGATGGATAGCGGCTCTTCAGTGGGACAGCCTGCGACATGTTCTCACCTTTAGGGCCTTGCTGTGTTGGTCGAGGGAAGGGTCTCGAGGGGGTGGTACTGCATGCATTACCCCTAATCTGCTCCGCCCCCCACACACACACGGAATTGTGAAGCGGGTGGTGTGGGCCGATCGGAAGTGATACAGGAATGTTATCTGCTCCTACGAGTCGTGTCACACGAGTGATGACAGAGCCCGTGCTGTGGAAGGGGCTCTACCCACTGGGGGAGCTAATGGGTGGGGCTTATCTAGTGCTGGGAGGAAGCGCTGAAGGCTGTGTTGTGAAACAAGACCTAAAAAGGCCCTACAGACTGGCGTTGCTAGAAAAGCCTTTTTGTGCAGGGCTATCCTCCGCACTTCCACCTTTTCACAGTTTTATATATCACAAACTCGACCGGAAGGTATTGAGCGCTTTACATGAGCACCAGTTACGTTACACATGGGCACATTCATTTTTGGTAGGCACGGGGAGATTACGTAATTTGCCCAGAATCACAGGATGCAGACGCCGAGGCTCAAACCTGGTTTCCCAACTCCAAAGTCGGCAGCTCTGCCTGTTACGCCACATCCTCTCCCTTGCGCTTATAATTTCTGTGAGTGATTTTGTTGCGGGGAGTTGGTGAATGGTTCTAGGAAACGACCCCTTGACACCCACGAATATGATAGTGTGCCTAGGCATCGGGAGAGGAACGAAAAAAACTAGAAGGTGAAAGGAGGCAGCGAGCTGTGGGGGCTAGCTGGGAGTTCGCTGCTAATAATTGTTGGTGAAAAAAAACTGAAGTGTACCGTCTAGAATCATGTCATGGCATTCCCTTCCCTAGTCATGTATTGCTTTCATCTCCTGCTCGAACCCCAGCTGAGGCAACCGCACTTGCCGAAAATTCCATCACTCCAGGCACATGGGTGACCGCACCCAACCCGCCTCCCTCGCAGCGGCGAGCGTAGGTGAATTTACAGAAACAAAACGTGTACACCCCAAGTGCCACCTTTTTTATACACCATTCGCTACCCCGAGAAAGCCGTTAATATGCACAGCCGTTAATATGCACCACCGTTTCAGCGGGTACGGATGGGGGAAATTAATTTGCACAGGATCACACAGCGTGGGCATCGGGGAATCAGTCATTATAACTCCGGTATACCGGGCCCATTCAGTGTCTACCGAAAAACGTATTCACACGAACGCTTTAGAATTTAAAGTAATTATCAAAACCCGCAGCAGAAACAAGAAACTGGAAAGAAAGTATTTTCTTCGAGCGCCTAGATAATTTTATTAATAAGGACACCCTACACAAAGCACCCGTAGAATACTAGAATGTCTCCTGGTGGCCCATACAATGCACAAAGTGAACAGGTTGCTTGGTGGAGCGCAACAAGGATTTCTCGGCATTTGAATACTTAACAGGAGGGGCATTGAAGCGAGGCGCGCGCACTTGGGCGAGCGAGAGGAAAGCCAGATGGCGCCTCTGCTCGTGCCTGTGCGCGTAACCGCACACTGTATGCCACACAAAGCTGTGGTCGGACTTTTAAAAGCCCACTCACAAAATGTCTCGCCAGAGCAGCGCATGCGCTGGCTCAGGCGAGACCTAAAAACTGTGTGTAATAAGTGTGGGAGGAAAGGACATTTTATGGCATGCTGTAGAAGTAGCTCTGTTAGTGGGAAACCTGAGAACCAAGGTGTGTTTGAGGTGTGCGAAGAAATTGTACTGCAGATGACTGATGGAGGGTCTAGCAACATCAAAGATGTGGTAAGGATTAAAGACCTTGAGGTTGAGGTCATGTTTGATTCATGCTCTAGACCAGCAGTCTTCATTCTGTGGGGCGCGACCCCCAGGGGGGTCGTGGAGTCCTGGGAAGGGGGTCGCACATTTCCAGGCCTAACTTCTGCCTGGAATGCAAAATGTGCTTTTCCTTTTGGACAAAGGCCGGGACCCTTCATTCCGATTGTTAAAATGCTTTAGCTGAAGTTAATTGACTCCCACGTGCTGTAAAACGAAGAGGCCTGGTAAAACAATCCTTCAAGTAAGTGTCCATGCCAGGGTGCCTACTTGCCTGAATGACATGCAAATGTGTGCAAATGTGTGCTAGGAGTTAATCTGCAAATGTAAAGGGTGCTTGGAGTGGTTCTGGCTTTAATTGCTTGAATCACTCCAAGCATTGTGATGGCAAAGATGTGTTTTTTTTGCATGGTGGTGCAAAGAGTTAACAACTGGGCTGTGAAGAGCATGCTTTTAACCACAACTGCATTTACACAGTGCTTGGTACCCCCCTGGGGAGGTGTTGAAGGGACAGGTATGCAAAAAAATAAAAAAACTTACTTATGGTCTTATATTACTCAAATCTACATTTTGGAAGCTCCATTTTATTTTAAAACTATTTGCACAGTTTGTAGCAGTATGTGTTATAATGTGTGTAATGCAAGTATAAAATAACGACTTACACATTCACTGTGCTTTCTGTCACAGGCAGTGACCTCATAGCACTAAAAATACACAAGTCACTATTCTCCACTGCGCCAACCAAATTTAATTCTGTCCATCTGGTTACACACAGACCTCTGCAGTGTATTAAATAATAGAGCTTTCAGAATGTACTACAGTGCATTTCCCTTTGAGTAAATGTATTTTTCATTTAAGCTACCCATTATTTTATATGTAGCTACCTGATGGTGAAAGACCTAAAAACGAACATAATATTTTGGGGCTGATTTATGAGAGGCTTGCACTGCCAGAGCGTCACTTTTTTAAAAACTTTGGCGGCACAAGCGTCTCAATCATATCTATGAGGCAACGCAAAGTCACCCTGCATGGCTTTGCATGGCCTCATAGATATGGAGTAAGACAAAGCAGCACAAGCGCTGCGCTGCCTTACACTATGTCAAGTAGGCATTCCATAGGCATTGCAGTGGGTGTTCACGCAACACCCATGGATTTTGACGCTGCCCCAGATTTGTAAAACCATGTAAACCTGGGGCAGCGCCAAAACCTTACGCCTCCCCACAGCAGGCGTAACGAGGAGAAATGTTTTCATTTCTCCTTGTTTTTCCTCTTTCTATGTGTGTTCCTCTTTCTATGTGTGCTGCATTCTGCCCCTTGAGGGGCTGCCCTACCCCAATGCCTCATAAATAAGGCTTTTTGTTTTAGCCACACCTTTGACCACGCCCCCAAGCTCTTACTGACCTTTGGTTTGCTAACCACCGTTTAATTTATTTCCCTGATGTAAAAATGATTTGCTGTGGGAATTGGGGGCGTTTATTGTTGTCGATAGTTGGCAATGATGAGGAGGACCAAGTTCTAGAAATTTTTGTCAAGAGGGGGTCCTTACGCTTAAAATATTTTGACAGGGGGGTCTCGGCATCAAAAAGTTTGAAGACCTCTGCTCTAGACTAACAATAATATTGGAGGAGGTATTTAATAGACTGTTCAAGAAACAGATTGCAGCTACACAAAATGGATATACACCCGGGAGGGTATGGTGGACAACTAATAAAGATGATAGGATACTTTGTAGTAAGGATCAAGCACAAAAGCAGATATACAGTATGCAAAGTTCAAGTTTCATGTAAAGGAGATAACATTTTAGGATGGCCAGCACAAAAAGACATGGGTTTATCTGCATCCCATTGCTAAACCTGAAATACTGATCCAAAATGTTAACAAGGATGTAGAGGTGGGATCTGATTTTGAGAAAGAACATGCTGAAGTATTCACAGAAAAGTTAGGTGCCTCAAGCAATATGTGCACAAGATAAAATTGAAAGAGAAAGCAGTTCCGGTGTCAGCTAAAGTACATAGACTTCACTTAAACGTACAGAACGCAGTGAGAGAAGAGTTGGAAAAACTAGGCAAGCTGGTTGTAATAGAACCTGTGGAAGCAACAGAAAGGTTGGTACCAATTGTAGTGGTGAGAAAAGCAGATGGCAAGATTCACCTGTGTGTTGACTGGAGGGCCCTCAACAAAGAGGTAGTTGTTGACAAGTTCCCTTTGCCAGACATAACAGCGATGGTCCCAACTGTAGCTTGAGCTAAACTCTTTTCAACATTAGATCTTACGTCTGCCTATTACCAGATCCACCTGCATCCCAACTCTCAAGAACTCACTGCTTTCATCACGCTCATTGGGGCATATATATTTAAATGCATGCTGTTCAGTCTGGTAACTGCGGTGGCGGTCTTTCAGAGAGCCATGTCTAATATGCTGTCTAGAATCCTGGAGTGTTCTGTTATCAGGACGATGTGCTGATATTTGGGAACTCTCAGGCACAACATAATGAAAGACTTTGACACGCTTTGGACAGATTTAAAGAGTATGGTCTTATTGTAAGGAAAGACATATTTAAACTTCAATGCACTGAAATAAACTATCTTGGGCATAAATTCACTTCTGAAGGTGTACAACCCATAGAAGATGTGGTGAACACGATAATGAAATTAGTGGCACCCAAAGGCGAGCTGAGCTACTTTTTAGGATTGATAGAATGTTATAGTGAATTCATCAGCAACTTTGCCAGCAGAACATGCCATATGCACAAATTGTTGAAAAATAGGGTGACCTTTGAGTGGGGCGGGCATTGCGAGAGAGAATTTAAAGATGTTAAGAATGTCCTGACGCTATAAACCAGACTTGAAAGCATTTGTTCCAGGGGAAAAAATCATTTCAACAGATGCCAGTTCAAAAGAGCTAGGGGCTGTACTTCTACAAGGTGAAGAAACCATTGCATTTGTCTCAAGAGCACTTAGGCAATCTTCGGTCAACTATTCTGTAATTGCAA
The DNA here is from genome assembly GCA_963921515.1 of Calotriton arnoldi. Classification (NCBI taxonomy): domain Eukaryota; kingdom Metazoa; phylum Chordata; class Amphibia; order Caudata; family Salamandridae; genus Calotriton; species Calotriton arnoldi. The sequence goes on from CAWUFW010005332.1 coordinate 1,085,231, forward strand.
AAGAAGGATTGTCAGTGCACTGGGCACTAAACAAACTCAAGAACTTTATATGGGGCATTGTGTTCAAGTTAGGATAAACCATAAGCCACTCAAGGAGGTGTTTTTAAAAAAAGGGCCGGGGACTATTTACAGTAGAATTAAAAGATGTGTCATTAATCTACAAGAATACACATTTGGCGTAGAATATATCTCTGGTACACGTAACTTTGCAGCAGATTGCTTGTCCCTATTGGTTGATGACACAGAGTGAGGATATAGAATTACACAAATAAAACGTGTGTTTGATCACCAAAGGGATGGCTGAGGAGAAAAATTGGAAAAAAGAGTTAGAAACAAATCCCATTCTCAGTAAAGTATGAGATTTGTTAATCCAGGGGTGGGATGGTATAGAAAAGAATGAAGAGCGGCTGAGGCCATACTGGATGGTCCGAGAAGAATTATCAGAAGTAGATGGATGCCTCTTCAGAGGCACAAAACTGATACCTCCCGAAACCCTCAGGAGAAAATTGACTAACATAGCACATCAAGGCCATGTGGGATCACCAAAGCTAAGCAAGGGTTGAGGTTAGACTTTTGGTGGCCTGGGTTAGATTTACTGTGATAAGGTAGCAAAACTGCACACTCCACCCATGCATGGCCACACCCTACCTGAAGGTCCTTAGATGGATGTAGCAATGGATATCATTGGGCCACGGATGCAAGGGAGGAATTCCCCATACATTCTAGTTTTGGTTGACTTGTATTCAAGACAGCAATAAATCAAATTTGTCTCTGACATCAGCTCGACCTCAGTTATAAACTTCCTAGTAGGAGTCTTCTTATGAAAGGGACTACCCAACACCCTTTTAACTGACAATGGTGTTCAGTTTTGCTTCTGAGAAATTAAGGAATTTATGCAATGTAATGGAATAACACACAAACTTAGTGCCCTGTATCAGCCGGAAACCAATGGGGCAGTAGAAGATTTAGCAAAACACTCAAAGAGGGCATTTAGCTGGCAAGAGCTAATGGGTTGAGTTGTAAAGACAAGGTGTGGAGGCGAACAGAGGCTTATCGCTTAACTCCTCATCAGGTACGACTCTCTTCGAGTTGTTAAAGAGTAGGAAGCCCAATTCTAGACTCGTACCTGGGTGGATCAAATGGCACTAAGACTGGGTGAGGGTTGATGTAGGCCAACAGTGAAGGAAAAGGGAGTTAGAGTTGCAGGAAGCTCACAAGGAAAGTTTTGACAAATCGCATAAGACCAAGGTTATTGAGTTTAAAGTGGGTGATTGGGTAAGAGTGAAAGCTCCAACTGGCAACAATGGTCAAACTTTACTGAACCCATGAAATTCATAAAGCTCTTTCGCACTGCAGTCAAGACGCAGGATGGTAAAATATGGAAACTGGTGAGGGTGTAGAAACATTACTAGCCTGGACACAATTAGGAGACATGTGAAAACAACAGTGAACCAAGATCAGAAAGTGGACGTAGGAATGAAAGTGCTGTGATACAAAGGGAGAAAACACTGCAGTTCAAGTCAGATCAAGTGGACGGGTGACTTGCCGCCGAGTTTCTTAAAAGATTACTTAGGCCCTGTTTCCGGCTTTTGTGGTCGAACTGCCAGGCCGCAGTGTTGGCGGTCGGGAGAAAGCCGCCAAGCCGGCGGCATCCCGACTGTCGCATTCTGAGTTGACGGCCGGACCGGCAATGTGCTTGTGGCAGCGGCATGCTTCGGCTCACCCAGTGAGCCTGAAGGCAATGCCGTCACATTGCAGCTCCTGCACTGTCGTGTGCGCACTGTTACCATACACTGTGTCATGCATGGCAGTGCAGGCATAGGGGGGCACAACATGTGCTCCCAGCCACAATGCTCTAAGGGCGAAAACAGCTGAGGGCTCTGTTTGGGCCCCCTCCCTGCCTTTCCGCCAACCTTTTCATGGCAGGATCCCCGCCATGAAAAGGTCGGCGGAAGGGCAGGTTGGAATAAGCACGGCAGTGCCGGCATCAGCACTGCCTCCATTCCCCACTGCTGCTGCCGAGCGATTCACGATCCTAACGGTGGCGGCGGTCTTTTGTCAGTCCGACTGCCAGAGTCGGAATTGGGCGGTCAGACTGCAGAGGTCGCGGTGGTCGGACCGCCACCACGGGTACGCCAGTCTTGGGACCGCTGTACTCTTAATTAGGCCCTTAGTCAAGTAATACAGCAACAGTTATTCCATTGTTAACTTCCCCTTATCTTTGGAAGTGTAATGTGGTACTCATGTCTAATTTTAACCCTGTGAAGTCATGAATGAAAATCCTTTCTTAACTTATTTTTATATTTTGCTTCTCTTTTTCAAATACGTTATTCACTGTTAAGTGTTTCCACGCTTTCTGGGATGGGAATCTGAGAAAAATATCTTTTGTGAAAAAAGGGAGATGTGTGGTATCTGTCAGTCACTCTTATCTTGCATTGGACAGTGTGATTTTTATTACATTCTATCAACAAGAGAAAATAAAAACATTGAGTCACTGGTGCAGTTATTAAGATAGTAGTACTAAAATCCAATTATTTCTGTAGTCTATTATAATCTTGGACTATTCATGCAAGGAATGAGAGAGTAGGCCTTCAGCTACTCCTCAGAGACAATCTTCAGTTTCTTGCACTGCATGTCATGTGTGAGGGAGTCCATCGGTACATTTGGATGAAATGTAAATTTTGACTTAAAAAAAAATTGTCATTTGAAAAGGAAAATACACCTTTATGGTTGCTGCATTACCACAGATATTTAACTGTTTTTTGTGTGTGAAAGTTGATGATGGATTCAGAAATCTGGAAGGCATTAAAGGGCACTACCCCCAACAGATTATTGTCTGTAACACTGGTGTTCGAAAATCTAGTTTTACAATCATGTTTTGATTTGATATAACAATCTAGCTAAAGGAAAGACTGACAAGCCCAAGGAAAAATTATGTAAAATGTTGTCTGAAATCGGTGCATCTGCAAAAGAAGAATTCTAACGTCTTGCACCCTGCTAACCATTTCACCTACAAAATGCCCTTCTGATTAATTACCAGCTCTCTGATATTATTTGATTTGATACTATATATGCCTATATCACAGCAGACTCAAAGCGGAAAGCCATGACTCCAATGAAGTCTTCAATTGGTAAAGCCACCATCAATTACATTGACAACCACATTGATGGCACTTTCTAAGATTTTAAGGAGTCTTGCTCACTAATGAGCTCATAAATGAAGAGCCTCGTATTGATGATAACATTTTGATTCCTATTTCATCCTCCACAGACCTGGAGTCCCTTGCATGTCTTATTCCAGAGGAAGAAGGGAATTTCACTGAGGGTGAACACATGGAGATGGTAGACTACCACTAACTACCATGGAAGGAATCTTTCCTCGATTTCGAGGATTAAAAAACTCAAACCACCACTAGAACGAAAAAAGGTTGCTTATCAAGAAGGTGCTTTTTACATGTCTGTAATCACAAGACGTAGAAAAGAAGTGCAAGAATCAATGATTATAGTAGCAAGCAACATTCATTCAATCATGCAGCAACTGGTTCTGTGCTCCATGATCAGGGCTAGAAAGACAGAGGGCACGATTTAGATTTTGGCAGACGGGTTACTCAGTCACAAGAGTGCCAGATATCCTGTCCGCCGAAATATGCATCCCATAGGATATTATGGGATTCATATTTCGGCGGACGGGATATCCGTCACTATTGTGATGGAGTAACCGGTCCTCCGAAATCTAAATCAGGCCCAGAATCACTGAGTACTAAGTTCACTATGTTCAATAGAGAAGGCTTATATGAGATAAGCTTTCTGGAATACCTCACTGACAACAAAAGAGAGCGGAACATGTGGTCATCATAGATGTGGATATCATGCATAACAACAGTAGTGGATTATGGAGATACGACATTCCACCAAATGGTCATCAGAGAAGATTAAAAACGCAAGCCTGGCTCACACTCTCTTTGCCCAGATTTGCAGGCCAGAGTTCTTGATTTTCTGATATGCCATTTAAAGGGAATGGTCATTTTTAATGAAAGCTGCCAAAGCTTTGCAAGATATTAAACAGATACTGCTAAAGAAATGGATACTCTAACCCCCAAGAAACATTATCAGCCCTTTCTAGAATCCAGACAGGTATCACAGACACTAGACAAGGTTCCTTTTCATACCAAACACATGCCAAATGTCTCTAAACAGGTCCTTCAGTCCTATTATCTAAGAAAACAAGGCTTGTGTTGACTGCTGGGATGGAAAAGGCCACCTGCATGGTTTGAAAGATCATGTTTTACTATGCCGAGTTCCAAAGAGATAGTTCTGTGTGTGTTTTGTTTTTTTACAGTAAATCATGTACGTACACTGAGGGCCCTTTGTGACATAATGTGCTCAGCGGTTCAGAGGGGCACACATTGTGCGTCCTCCTTTACTAAGTCGGACTACCATCAACTCACTGGGTTAAGGAGGACTGTGGTAGTAGAAAGTTCATCTTAGTAGCAGGATAGTTATTTTCACCTTTCACCAGCGCTGGGGGAGTGGCCTACTTCTCTTTCCTGTTGAAATTGGTCTCCACTCCTCAGCAACCAGGTCCTACATCAGTTTCGTATGATATATGAATGTTGTGTAGTTGTTTAACATGTACATGTGTGGCAGAGTACGGTTAGTGTTTGCTTTGAATGACCTGTAAGAGTGGTACACAAAATAGAGCCTGAGAGAGCCTGCCAGGTAGCAAAGTGGATTGCACAGCTCCTCCAAAGCATTACTGAGGTCCTTTGTAATGGACTAGACTAGAGGGTGTGGAGAATAGAAAACAGAGGGTCCCTCTGTAGTGCAGGGGGTGCCCTTGCTAATCTACTGCTCAATTATTCCTTGAGAGGCGTTACCCCAACAGGTAAAGTAGTAGTTGAGTGGAGACTTATCTCCCTCTTTCCTGACAGGGAGCTCTGAGTCCAATTCTCCTTCCAGCTGACACCATGAGACAGAGGCTGTGGCTGGATCAGGTTAGGAGGAATTCACAAAAACCAGGAGCGGCCTGAAACTGGCCGGAGAGTTGGACTCCAGGAATCCACCAACTCTGTCTGTGAATTGGGTATGAAGATGGGGCTGAAACCCCCAGTCAGTGTGCCAGGATTTCTCATCAACCAACTAAAAGGGCCCCACATCAATGGATACCACAAAAGACTGCAGTGCACCAGGGCTGGAGTTACTGACTGCCAACTCTCTTTTCCAGGTTTGGGACCAGAAACTTGGGAAACCCTGCATCTTTCCAGGAACTGCTGCTTGCAACTATCTTGAAAAATGTGGCCACTGACTGCTGGAAAGGGATGCTGGAGGTGCCCCTGCACTAAAAAATGGCTGCTAAGAAGAGGGGGACTTAAAAAACTGAGTGAGAATGGTAGATTAGTTTGTTGTGAACCAGCACTTATGGCAGGCTCAGTGCTGCGTGAGGATCGCATCTGCAATCGACGGATACTTCAACTTATGCCTGGATCACCACTGCAAACCTTGAGTGGGTTCCCTGCATTGTTGGTTGGTGGGTTGGGGACAGGGTCAAAGAGAGTACTCCTAAAGGAGGACTCACTTTCTCTAGTCACTGGGGAAGTGGTATGTCCAGGCGAGCCACCTAATCTCTCCTGCCTGAAGAGCACATAATTGCACACTAGCGAATAGAGCTGGAAGACAGCGAATAGAGGAAAATTCAGGATGAAGTACACACAGCCTGCTCCTGCAGCCTGACGCTGGAGAGAAGAAGCAGTGTAGCTCCTGCTTCAGTCGTGAGAGCAGCCCTTGCCGCAGGAACATCAAAACACTTACTGTGCATGGATTGTATACATGGGAAAGGTCAACTAGTGGATAACCGGGACACTGCACATTGAACATGGCATCGGCCCTAAAAGGGAGGTAGAGTCACCTGAAAGCAAAGTGAGCATTCTTTGCTTTCCTCATCGCCTAAGGCCAACTTACATTGCACAAACTGTCTAATACGTACAGAAAATGCTTGGGCAATACTGGTTGGTTCACCAATACAGTGATTATTCCCCATATATAACTGTGTACATTTCGATGGCCTTCTCAACTTTCATGTACTTTATTGAATTGTGAGTGTGTAGAAATAAAGTACTTAAAGCAATGGTCGCATAATTATTTATTGGCTAAGGCTATCCACTTTACTTGGGCCCTAATTACGAGTTTGGCGGTCTGAGGACCGCCAGCCTTGCAGGGGCACGACGGTGGTAGTCTCCCGACCACCCGATTAGAACTCGGGTGGTTGGACCGCCATGGGACTGCCGCCGCCGCCAAAGAACCGCCGTTACCTGGAGGTGGCCCTGCGGTCCAGAGGCCCCAATATGCTAGGCGGGACCGCCGTGGTCCCACCAAGCATATTACGAGTTTGCTGTCAGACAGGGTTTTCATGGCAGTTCCTCCTCCATGAAAACCCTGGCGGAGAGGAAACAAAGGGGGCCCTACAGGGCCCCCTGTGCCTCAGCGCCCTGTGGATGCACACAGGGGGGGCACAACATGTGCCCCATATGTGCATGCACACCAATTCCTGCACGGCATGGACTTTTCTGTCCATGCCGTACAGGTACTGTTTTTGACTTTCCTATTGCGGTGCCTGTTTTTAAAGACACCACTGTGGGACCGCCCAAAAAAAGCCCGCCAGACACGAGTTACACTCAATCAATCAATCACTTTATTCGGTTTTTGCATAAAACCATAAAAGTAGTCTAAAACAATACATATACAGATAAGTAACATGAGTGGCAGCTCGTACTTTAAGGGACACATTTTGCAATACATAGTACACAATAAGATAAAGTTTAAGATAAAACCAGGTCGTACAAATGCCTAACAATCTCTTGGGGCCATGAACAATTAGTCGCAACAGTCTCTAAGTCTCACTGCTGATTTTAAAAAACTAAGGACAAATAGAATAATGTCGCCAGAGAACATTTGTAAAAATATAAAAGCTGGATGCACTTGCCTAAAATCCAGTAATTTCAGGATTGGAATAATAACATTTTTCTGTGTAATCTTATAAAAATGACAAAACATTAAAAAATGAAGCATGTCCCGTGGAGACTTACCGTCGCAGCCACAGGACTCTAAGCTCTGGCCTCTACTAGGGGCCAAGTCCAACATACACCCACGCAGCTGAGCCAGCAAAAGGTGGAAGAGGTCAAAGCGAAACCCAGTTAGTAAAAAGCGATCATGGGTACTAAAAGGCCCTAATAGATATGGCTCAGTATATTGTACAGTTTTCAGAATAACAAACCTACGGACGCTAGGTTTCCTCAGCTCGCACCCTTCCCTTTCTACAATTCTCTGAGTGAAAAAGGTCTCCTTAACCCAGCCCAGGTCTTTTTTGTGCACAGATTCTGGGTTGGAGAATAGTTCTACTCTTCCGAACCACTCAAAGCATTTCTTGATGTAGGTAAGCCACGGGATATAATGGGCACGATAAAGACCCAGACACTCCTTTAGAATTTATTTACTTAGGGTCGGTCCCTCGTGCAACCATAACTTCAGCCACAATAAAAGAGGCCGAAGGGCCAACAGATCCGACAAATAAGGGACCCCCAGCTCCTCATGAACCATATAACTTGAGGAACCCTGCAGCACACATAGAAGACGTTTAAGAAAAGTATTTTCAACCACTTGTAATTCATCCATGGTGATGTAGCCTCAAATTTCGCTTCGATAGGAAACTTTTGCAATGCACTTTGCCTGATATATCTGCAAAAGTGCTGCAATCGGTTTTCTACCCAGTTTAGATGCAAAATTAAAAACAACAGTGTTAGCACATACTAAATCTCCTTCTTACTCCGTTTTAAAGGCCCCCATTTCATTTTATCATCTATCATAACCCCAAGGTAGGAGAAAACTTCTGTGCGGGGAACCAGGGCAGCACCAACCCTAAACTGGTACTGCTTTTTTGTATGGGGTCCCACCTGCATCACATAAGATTTGGAGTCATTAATAGCCAAATCCAGATCTTCCATAAAAGAAGAAAAAGAGTTAAGCAGGGATTGTAAACCTCTGGCTGTCCTGGCCATGAGGACCGCGTCGTCCGTGTACAGCAAAACCGGCAGGCCACGCCGTCCCATCTGGGGGTAATCTATCTTGGTCTCCAACAAGACCTGCTCTAAATTATTAATATATAGATTAAACAAGAAGGGAGCCAAGATACACCCTTGGGGAACTCCTCTTTTAATTGGAAACTGGCGAGATACCTTAAGATCTTGTGAGTAACGAACCTCAGCCTTGGTATCCTTGTGGAGATTATCAAGAAAATGAACAATATCGGCGTCCACCCCCATGGACAGCATGGTCTGCCATAGCTTAGTTCTATTCACGCGATCAAACGCGGAAGACAGATCCATAAAGGCCAAATAGATGGTACCGGGGTGGGCAACCGTATACTTGTTAAGGATTAGATGTAAATTAAGACCTTGGGCCACGGTTGAACGTCCAGCACGAAACCCGTAGTGGATATCAGTTAGAATATTGTTTTCATCTGCCCAATTTGTTAACCTGTCTAGAATAACCCAGCCAACCAACTTAACCACCGAGTCCAACAAAGATATGGGTCTGTAAGAAAGGGTACTATCCCTATTACCCTTTTTGAACACTGGAACAGTAGTGCAGGTGGCCCAGGAGGACCAGATTTAACCGCTGCATTAATAACGGCCGTGAGAACAGGTGCCCAGAGGTTTACGTCGGATTTATATAAATCCAGCGGAATGCCATCAAGGCCCGGCGCCTTGTTGTTGGACAACCCAAGGATACCTTTCCTGACCTCCTCAGCCGATACCACCATGAGAGATTTAACCTCTGCTACTCCAGGTAAACTATTCCTGTCTGAGGGGCATTGAAACATATCCTCAAAATGGTGCACCCATTCCTCCTCTGTTATATGGGCTTCCACCACATTACATGTGTTCGTATTTAAAAAAGGGCTGTTAATAATGCCCCAAAACTTGGCACTACTCTTCATGGTACTTGCCTCAATTAGGTCCTTCCATAATTCCTCCTTCATTGCTGCCTTGCGTCTGGCTAATACTACTTTATACTCCCTTCTGCGGGTTTTGACTAAGACCATATCCCTTAGACTCTCACCCAAGGCTTCATTCAGGTTACTGGCAGCATGGGAACAATCTGAATCGAACGATCTGGGCGTCAAGATAGCCGGTCGCCATGCGGGATCACTGAGAAGATTTGAAATTGTAGAAGAGATGACTTCAAAGGCTTCTTTGATTCCACCCGGGTCTGTTAGTGGGGCAGTACACAGAGCTAGCTCAGTATCACAGCAGGCGTGTAAAGAGTCATAAAATGACTCCGGGGTTATCTGAGCCCATTTTAAACTTCTTCCTCCATCCGTTACTTTCATTACCCTTCTCCTCCTTAATCCCTTGGTGGAGACCAGGGAAGACCAACTGATATGCACACTTAGGGGATTGTGGTCACTGTAAATACTTGCCTTGATGGAAAAACCTGAAATCATCTCAAGGAGGGGCAATGATACAAGAATAAAATCAATGATAGAGCCTCTGCCACTTCCTTCGAAGGTTGGGTTGAGAACCTTACTGCGCGGGTCCAATGTGCACAAGGACGAGATTAAATCAAATTCATCTAATAAATCATTAAGGAAATCACCTTGTGCGTTATGCTCAAAATGGATACCCTACACGCGTAAACAACCCAAATCATTAAGATTAGTTTTCCTTGGATCCCCACATGGATGAATATTAAAATCCCCTGCTATCATAATATTTCCACAAACTGCCTTAAGTTTCTCTCTTAAAAAGGAGCCCAACGAAGATATATAACAAACTTCTGAGTGACATGAAATTGAGTTATAAAAATTCACGAGTCCCAATTTGCTAGGCCCTTTGTGCAATATCACTGATTGTAAACAGGGATTATCTATAGGCAACGCTGTTACAATACAATCTAATGCTAAAGAAACATAAATTAAGAGGCCGCCCTTTGATCTTCCTGAACTTGAGGGGACAGCCAGGACAAAAAAGGACTTATAACCCTCCAAATGGAAATTATTTGTAGTTGCCCAAGTTTCCTGTAAGCAGATGATGTTAAACCTTTGTATAAATAGAAGCCATGAAGGGTCACAAAACGTATTGGCCAATCCCACAATATTCCATGAGATGAGATTACAACCCTTTACACCCCTGTTACTACAGTCAAGCAAGGAATTGTCCTGATGGCAGTTAAGAGTCCTAGGTTCCTGAGAAGCTGCCTCACACAGTCAATCACAATCATCCAGGATGCCCAAAGGTGCAAAACTGTTCGATAAAACCAGGGGGGACTGGGCGATCATCTGCCCTCCGCGTAAGTCCTGATGAGCAAAATGCAAGTTATTTTGCGGCCCTGTGATGTTAAAATGCCTTGGTGGGATGGGGAACTGCAACTGTCTCCCAAATGAGGCCTCCCTGTTAGGGAGTGTAGTGCTCCAGCCTGGAGATTCAGGTTTATAAAAAAAGCCAAGAGGGAGGGCCTTGATAGATGACTGTGGGCCAAGGGAAGAATCAATGCGAGAAAAGAAAGAGGCCAGAATCCTTTCTGCAACATGCACTTTGTTAAAATTAATGACCACACAGTCACCTTTATAGCACTTTGTAGACCCCCCTACCTAGTTCACCCTACGCACCATGTTTATATATTTCCCCACCCTTAAACCCAATGTGGTGTTATGGGACAGTCAGTGCATTACTTTGTTCTTCAGTTGGAAGAAATCTTCCTTAGCCCCTAGTGAGAGGGTTGGCACGTTCCCCAAGACTACCACATATGGCGTTGATTCTGGAGGGAGATGAAGGTTAACTAAAGTCTGGATGGAACTCCTCTCTCCTCCATTTGATATTGCACCCTTATTCGAATTCCTGCGAGTAATCCTGGGTGGGAGCCCTGCACAATGACTCTATACATGGCCCCATCTGGTTTTGTGCAGGGGGCGACGACAATGGCCGAGGATTCAGAGGGTGGAGAGTATTTTCCCCCGTTACAACCCTTGAAGGTACCAATTGCTGCTCCCAGTCGTTTATTTGTGGGTCCACTAGGGTAGGCCCAACTTTTGTAATGTAGCCCGCCGATGACCTTGGTCCCATTGCGACTGCTTCCCCCCTAGATAAAAAACATTGTTTGAGTTCAGATAGCTCAGAGAGTCCCCTCTCTATGGAGGAGAGACATCGTAAGAGGGGATCAAGTTTTGTGTCCAAGATAGCCCTTACAGATCCCTGTAATAGCTCCAAAGCAGCCATCATCTCTCCCTTAGTGAGTACTTGCTCTGTGGGTGCCTTGTGGTGAATCCCCTCATCCCGTGGTCTTTTCGCCTTTCCTCCAATCGTTGGGCCCTTTCTTTTCGTCCCCGAGCCTGGTCCGGCGCCTGTTACTCCTCTCGTCCTCCATTGACGAATTACCATATCAGCAGCTGACTGCTTAACAGCGCTGCTATTAGTGGACTCCTTGGCAGGGGGTGAGTTTGCCCCCCTTGCGTTAGAGACCAATACGGTGGGAGAGAGAGGTATAGAATTGACCAACTACCCGGCTACCTGTACCCCCTGATTCCCGCGTAGGAGATACGTTAGGTAAAACTATGGCTTCATTAGTCATCTGTTCCTTGGCGGATTTACAAGGAGGTGGCTAATTGGGGAGCAGGAAAGGCGCCATGTAACCATCACTATCGCCTTGTCAAGGACTCCAGCCGCCCTTAATAGAAAGGAGTCCATGGTAATTACGGTGCTGGTTGTCGCCTTCTCAGGTAACATCGCCGCCTTACGTTTCCCCATGATGGTCCGTAGGATGAACACAGCCTGCTCTGCACTCTCCTACTGAGGCCTGCTAAAACAGTGGCCGTAACAAAGACCACTACCACTGCTGCAGAATCGTAGAGGGGGATGTAGGAATAATCAGACTGGACCTATATAACCATTAAGTGCGACTGGAGTTACAAACATCTAATCACTGTGGAATAAGAGTACTAGGGATATAACACGACGTAACACCGTCCTTCCCTACCTTCACACCAGGACGTCATGCTTGGCTGGATACAAGTCCCCCACTTCGTCTCGCCTTGCTGCAATATAATAGTTCAGTGGTTCAGCCGGTTTCCAGCAACCCAATTAATCCAGTCGGATAGGTCTACACGTACAAATGGAGGAACCAAGGGAGGTGGCCCAGCCCAGCCTCCTCCGGGCTCTGACGGGCGCGGATGGGCCCGCCCTTGGCACAGGCTTTGCCCGGGCGGGCCTGCGTGCGTCACGCGCCGCGGGAAACAACCAGCGCTTTTCAGCGCGTGCTTCGCGGGCGTGCTGCCTGGCACCTCCCTCACTCCTCAGCAGTTCTGGGACACCGAGTCCCTCAGGCACAATCCTGGGTGTCAGCAGGGCAAGTGGCAGTTAGCAGAAAGAAAAAGCGTCCCGCGTCGCGGGAAACAACCAGCGCTTTTCAGCACGTGCGGCGCGGGCGTGCTGCCTGGCTCCTCCCTCGGTCCTCAGCAGTTCTGGGACGCCGAGTCCCTCAGGCACAATCCCAGGTGTCAGCATGGCAAGTGGCAGTTAGCAGAAAGAAAAAGCGTTACACTCGTAATCTGATGAGTGGCCTCAACTCGGGTTTGGTGGTGCGGCGGCGGGGTGGACCCGGCGCTGAAACGCCAAAATTGTAATCGGGCCCTAAGTGTCTACCCCATAGCAACTCCCTAAGTAAGCTTTGGACTGCTCTACTCATAGTACCAAATACTAAAATGGAGTACTTGGTGCTCACTTTTGGGCTCTATAATAACCAAAAGCCCAAGTTTGCTGGTGGTAAAAGGCTCTGATTGTTACAATTTGCGCCTAGTAACCACTGACTGCCCCAGGACTCCAGAATATGTTCCCATTGACACAATCAAAGGAGGAGATCTGAACAGGAAAGAACAAGAAGCAGACATAATTCCAGCATCTTGCATGCCCCGACATTTTGTACCCAGACAGTAGAAAGTATTTATCAATTTCAAAAAGAATGGTAAAGAATTTTGCCAGGCATATTTCTTTTGAGGATGTCCGGAAATAAATGCACACACCTAAAAAAGGAAGGCAAAAATTATCACAATAGCATTGAAAAATAGAACAGGGAAATGGGGGCTAATTCAGGACCTCGAGTAAAACAGATATTTAATATGGCCATCTAACTCATTGTCAGGCCAGTGTTGAAGGAGCTCTAGTTTCCTGGTGCTCTACATATATTTTCATATTCCAATACGCAAGAAACACAGGAGAATATCCCGATTTGCATAAGAGGCGTGACAGAATTCCCAGTGCTCTCTTTCAAGCTAAGGTCTCCCCCCATGATTTCACCGAGGGACACATTCAAGAATTTTCTGAAAGCTAGAAACCTGCGCACCCTAGTATTCCTTCTAAGATTAATGTAGAATCCAGATTTCAGCAAATGTACATATATCCCTGGAGTAAGAATGGAAATATATGCAAATTGTAGATGCTCTTTTAACCAGGACTAGGCTTATTCCTGAGGAGTGCCCGCAGGTCCTCTACACGCTCATGAAGTATGGGGTGTATATATATATATATATATATATATATATATATATATATATATATATATATATATATATATATATAGTATTTTTTTTTGGGACATACCTTCTTTCAACCTTTACCAGGAATAAAGTTATGTATGCTTCTAGGGCGGGAATTTCCTTGAAATTGTTGATGAATATCTGCATTCTTCTTACCTTGGTGTTCCATATACCTTGCATAGCCACATTGAGCACTGACTCCCCCCTTTAGACTCCCCTACCCTCTTTTTTTTATCACATCTCTAATCTCAGATGTAGGACTGCAGAAAAATCACCATGCTTGGTAATTTTACAAGAATCAATGTGAAATTTGCAAATGAAAAAACTGCAAATCACTATTCTATGAATAAGAATTGCGTTTTCCGATTGCAAATCGACTTTCGGGGGCATGTAATAGACGACTAGGTACACAAGATGTTTTGTAAATTGAGGCTGTGTACACACACCTGGTGATGACACAATTGTAGACGGAAGAGGTGCACACCGACCACCACCTAGACGACTGATTGCTACAAACCATCTTTTCTTTAGCTATGACCAGGTCTCCAAAAGTCTAAAGCCAGTAGATGGTTTGGTGATTTAAATGCTTGCCGCTGATACCTGGTGAGATCTGCAGGTTACAAGTTGAAATCACAACAAGACAAACTCAACTATCCCTCATTTTGTGGTTTGAAAATGGAATATTATTAAGTTGGCTAACAGAAACGCTTCTTATTCACTTCATTTAGAAATGGAAAAATTAAGATACAACGTACTATATAAATAATACCACTGGATATCTCTAGACCTGTCAAATAATGCAGAAAAGCTCCATATCTGGGCTGAATTCAAAGAAGTAAGGCAAAGTCTCCAGGCCTTCCAGCGTAACATACAGAGTAGTGTGATGAAGGTCTTTACTGATCATACAACCAGCATATTCTGTATTAGACTAGACCGGAGGGAAGTTATGGATATGGTCACCCCAATGGAACATGTACATCCTAGCATAACATCTCTCAGAGGTAAACGTGGCCCAGCAGAATGACTCAGCCATAAAACACAATCTTGTGGGAAATAGAGGAAAAATATATGGACAAGCTGCTCAATTATTACATGTGAAATCAGCTAGGTGAGCCTATGAGGCTTTCGAAGTAAGTATTTTTAATTTCCTAGTGAGGCAAATTTCTTTGTGCTTCAACAAACACCCCACTAATAGCGCTGCAAGAGAACACTCCTGCCTAATTAGGTATTTGACAACTATGGTATGCACTGATGTCATCTAATTGGTAGTTGAAGGTTCAATAAACTTGAGGAAATATCCTTATTTCTTATGAGGCAAAACTACTGTTCCTCCACCCACAATCCAGCCTTTTGGAACCAGGGCAGGAGTGGGCCAGAAGTGTATCAGTTACGTAAAAAAAAGTGGACCACATTTGCACATTCAGCAGTTTTCAACTTGTAAAGCCAAGCTGTATAGGTTATTTTGCAAGTAATGGGAAACTGGATGCATTTGTGCTTGCTGAAGGCAAGGTTGTGGTAGTATCAGAGAAGTCAACAGTAAAAACCGGCCCTGCCCACCAGACTTTAAAACTGGCCATAGCCAAAAAAAACAGCCCATATACTGATCTGTCAAACCAGCCCTTCTGGCACTAGCAGATTGCCCTATAGACCAGTCTGACCCTCCTTGGAACCTCACAATTTGGCTTCTGAAGACGTAAATTGGGACCACTTGAATATTCCCCAGACACCTTTCAGATTTTTCGGAAACCCTAAGTTGTTTCTACAAGACGTTATTTAGAAAAGTGAAATGGTTTGGCATAATGTGCAGCGAAAAAGACCTTAATACAATCAGAAAATCTGGAATGCGACACTAATTTGGGTCTTCTCGCAAACTGCACTTTGTAGTACGTTTATACTACAAAATGCTATTCACAAACTTAGGGGGTCATTATGATAGCGGGCGGATCGCCACCGCCCGTATGGCGGTGGCGATCCGCCCGCTATTTCTCACCGCCCGCATCCAATTTCCCCCCGCCATATTACGATGGCGGGGGGACCCCGGCGGACGGAAAGACCGTCCGCCGATTTTCCGCCGGTCTGACAGGAGACCGGGCGGAAAAGGGCTCTAATATGGTGGCGGTGTCTGCAAGACACCGCCATCCATATTAGCATGCAGGTGGAGATGTGCCTTCCCATGGCGGCATTGCCGCCATGGAAAGGCATGTGGTCTTTGCCTTTGGGGGCCCGTAGCGGGCCCCCAGAAAGTTGGGGGGGTGAGGGGTGCACATGGGGGTACCTATGGTACCCCCCTGCATTGGCATGGACAAAGTGGCAGGCACCGCGCGGTGCACGTCACCTTGTGCATGCCAATGCACAACGTCTATTCCCAGCATTGTGGCGGGTGGTGCCGGGGTTTCTGCGCGGAAACTTTGTTGGAAATATATATATTTAACGATTTTAAATATTTCCATTTATTTTAACAGTATTTCCAATGGGGTTTTATGTTATGTTCCTGCCTCTACTATTTTTTATGGGATGGTGTTGCAGTATCAGTGGTTGACCATGTGTGATGCTTGACTTACTACTGCTTCTTTCTGGTAGTAACAACATTACACTTATAAATTTGGCTCCACACCATTTTTCAGTGGGCAGAGATTTGCAAGTCCATACTTTTGTGTAACGTTACACTAGGATTTTGTGAATAACCCACATTAGTAAAGTTACACAGAAGTGTAAGAGTAGAGTTACTACTGGTAAATCTACACCTCTAGATTTACCATTGTGAATAGGCTCCAATATGTTGAGTTCTTTTGCTGGCAACCTCCAGCAATATGGCACAATTTAATCACTCTCTATGGCTGGCAAATAAAATCGTTTGTAAGTGACCTGTTTACAAGCAAATCATTAGCCAAAAAGCTGCACCTGGTGAGGCCGAATATAGTATTTGTAAAACGAATGGACCAACCCTTGAATTCCAGTTCCAAAGTTGAAACACAGTTCCTTTACTGGAAGACAGAATTATATTGTGGCCAGGACATCAGCTAGACCTGTCAGTTATGTTCAATATATTTCCATCAAGAAACTGGTAACAAAATTGTTTATTGATGGCACACGGTAAAAATCCATTCATAACTCACAGCAAGCCTGCTTTTGGCTTTCTATATAAACCAATCTGTACCCTTTGCAGTGATTTTCCAGAACCATTCTATGCATGCTGACAGAGCCTTA
Source organism: Calotriton arnoldi (assembly GCA_963921515.1). Taxonomy (NCBI): domain Eukaryota; kingdom Metazoa; phylum Chordata; class Amphibia; order Caudata; family Salamandridae; genus Calotriton; species Calotriton arnoldi. The sequence goes on from CAWUFW010005332.1 coordinate 1,102,020, forward strand.
GAATCTTTAGGTGAAAAAATAATATTATACTACGACATGGAAAAGACTAAAGACTATTTTATGAAGACAGATCTAGTTTGTTGCATTGGGAGCATACAAAGCCCAGCCCTGTCAAAATGTAGCTATCACGAGGGATCACAACCTGCATCTCATTCTGCTACACCGAAAGACACATAGGGCCTGATTACGAGTTTGGCCGACGGGCTACTCCATCACAAACGTGACGGATATCCCGTCCGCCATATTGCGAGTTCCATTATATTCCACTGGATATAATGGAACTCATAATACGGCGAACTGGATATCCGTCACGTTTGTGATGGAGTAACCCATCTGCCAAACTCGGAATCAGGCCCATGTAGTGGTAAGGAAGAATTTAGACAGATTAGTTACAGTGACTTTGCATGCTGGAAATGACAACTTGCAAGTGACAGCCTGTTGTGTGCAACTGCAACTGTAAACGCCACTACTGCTTAGACGTTGATTCGAAGGCAGAGGCTTCAGTGCTTTGCTTGAAAACTTGTTTCATTGAAGATAAATCTTTCATCTCACCTAGCCTTGTAGGTTAAAATAAGCAATAGCATTAAAATATACTCGGAGCTTGTGAACCTATGAAAGATCCAAGTAAGATTTCCTGACATTTTCCTACAGTGGAATAGAGTTGGAACCTATCTTATGTGCAAAGGCAATACTCTTTTCTTGTCCATGAGTCTCTTAAGTATATACACAACATTGTGCTGCAGAATGTTAAATTGGCTACTAGGGTTGAAAGTTACAACTTATCTTTGTATTGGCTTCTGCTGAAAGGCCAGTATTATGTAGATTGGATAGTGCATTTAATAACTGAAAATACTGCTTTGCTAACCCAAAGCATATGAACCTCTGAAAGACAAAAAAACTGGAGAAACGTAGTTAACAGTAACTTTCTTCCCTCCTACTTATCAATGTTACACACCACAACTAGATGCCCAAATCATCCCTCATCCACTATTGCTCAGACATACCTTGCACACTGGTGATTATGGCAGCTACTTTGGTTGAGCAATATGGCGGACCCAATGTATTCCTATAGTCTGATAGTAAGTTAGATAGTGCCAACTTTGGACAGAGGGCACAAACTCTGCTAATACCAGGTCATGCAGAACTATTGATATAAAACTGGCTCACATCCAACTTGATTGGCTCGGTACAGAAAAGACTCTAAACCTGTGCAAACTAGGTCATCTTCAAATTACTCCAATGAATAGTCAAACTGGCTCGTAAGATTATTAGAAAGGCCACCATCAAGGCGCCAGGACAGATTCTCTGAATCAGACGTCCATGGCTCCTCACAGGAATATCCAGCAAATATCTTCGTACTATTTTTCGTTTTTATGTGCCAGTCATAATTGTCCTTTACTATGCTTCCAGGGCTTAAAAGAAGACTCATGTCTCAATCACTGGCGCCGACAGGGGATGATGACATTGAGAAACTAGTAAACAAGTAACAGGATGTAAATGCTGCAAAGATTAAGAAAGGCAGACACTTTAAAGTGTTGCCATGGGCAGCTGGTGACCCCAGAGGCATATCCTGCCAACATCCTGGAGGTCTGTAAAATGTTCCTCCGGAACCACCCCCACTATGACCACTCTCCCCTGGGCCAGACGGTAAGAGGCATTAAAGTACAAGGCATCCAGGAATATAAAGAGAGGAATGGTAAGCATCTGTCTAGAAATCCAAGCTTTTCTGAAACGTGGGAACTTAGGTTAGGTTGTGTCAACGTGCCCCAGTCACAGTTCACGCAGGCTAAAGCGCTGCAGAATGGAACTGCTGTGCTTAATCCACTCAGCTTGGACGTATGTAACACATATGTATGATTGTTCAGGGGCAAAAATACATAAAGGTGGGTCTCTTCAGTGTTTCAATACGCAGAATGGAGGGTCTCTTCTGCCCCTACCAAGGCATGCCTTCCTAGTCACCTATGGAGGTGTCCTTGCAATCTATTAGGGTTGAATATCATAACATCGAATATAAAAAAAAAAACCTACAAAATATCAGATCCAGAGAATTAACTAACATAAAATCGTGAAGGTAAGTATATATAGATAAGTGTAAATTTTCTGTCCTTAGCTCCACATTAAGGCCCGTAAGATTATTAGAAAGTTATCAATATCATCAAGGTACAGATATATGGAGTCAAGCATAGTAAATCTATTTTAACCTATTTATTTCGCAGTTTTATGTAGTGCAACAACAGGTGTCAACTATTAGTATAAGAACAGCTAGGTCCTGTCTACAAGCATTTTACATAAGAACAGTTTAACAAAAAAACAGAGTACATAAACAATGCAAACAAGTCTAAGCATTTGAAGCAGATAAACACTTTAATTAACCTTTGAGATCGAGTGGTGCTGTGCATGTCCAGTAGACCTTTTATAATTTGGGGTTATTTTTTTTAATGAAAGACAAGGCCTGATTGTTCATATCATGTGTCCGTAGCGTGGATTACCTGGATTATTTTGAGAGACACTTTCAAAATGGGGGCTGATGTAACTTGACTGCACTCCAGTGGTGTAACTTAAAATGATGGAGCTCCCTGCAGACTATGGACATATCTGACAGCCATTCATTGTTTTTGAAGTGGAAGTTGCCCCCATTGAGGGATTTGGGGGCTACTGAAGGGCTGTAGGAACTCCTGCTCCGCAGAGGCGGCAGGGGCCTGTGTGACGCCCCTGCTGCACTCAGCATTTCTTGAATGGTGTAGCTAGGAGCTCAGTACCTCCTCCTAATGTAGCTGATGCCAGTGAAGCAATGTGCTCACATCCCCCAAAAATGGCAGAGCCCTTGGACATTGTGGCCTCGCACATCCGGTCCTCTCTGTGTCTCCATCTGCCACCTGATCATGGCTTTCTCGCCCATCTACCTTACAGACCACCTGGCTGTTAGCAACTTATACTTGCTTGTATATACTTACTAGCTTAACTATATAGTGATAGTCATATTCTGGCTATGATATTTTGTAGGACGGTATTTAAAACATGAAATTCTGGTACAATACCTCAAATTATTAATAAAGAAAGATTCATCAGTAACCTAATATACTGATAGAAGAGAAGCCAAGGATAGAAGAGCATGTACCTTAAGTCTCTTCAAGGGAGATGCATCTTGAGAAGATCCCTCCAGGGAGAAGACTGACTGAGAACTGATTCAAAAGTCTCATAAGGTGATCCTACCAGATAAGTGAGGGATCTCTATAGTTGATTATTATAGAAAGATGAGAGATGGACTCATCCCCGGTTCATAGCTCACACCTACAGGTGATCACTCCGAAGAGGAGAGAGTAGATCAGGCAGTGAAAGATTCGATCTCAGCCATAGTGAGTATTCTTCCTTAGAAGGGACTGACAAACTGGGCAAAATTCTGAACTCTTCAGAGAGAGATCTCTCTATGATTACAGGACAATAGAAGCTTGCATCCTTCCTCCACATTGAGGCTTCGCAGAGAGCGGGACTGCATACTCTGACACGTGTTCACTTTTTGCAACCTTCTCCCCATCATACTTATTTTAAGTATCCTGATAATTATGTGGTAGTAAACAGATGCAGTAATAATAATTATGTTTATTGTTTTCATATAGCAGAGATAACAAGCATTTAAAGGTATGTAAAAATACACAGACTCACCACATAGCTATTTAACATAAGTGATTCCCAATGGCAATGTATTAGAAGAACAAAAAAAAGGGGAAGCAAAAAATGGGTAGCATGTTAGTGGGGCTAAGGCAGTACACACAGTAGAGTCATCTTAAGCTTAAGCAACAAAGGTCCAGAGCGCCGGCCATGGGTCTCTATCGAAGTAGGCTCATCAGTGATCCAGCAGTTGTCAAGGGACTCAACAGACGATGGCCCTCAATGAGTCCCAAATACCATGCGGGCATGACTGAGGTGGTTGCAGCACTGCATACTTTTCATCCTGCTCATGACAGAGGGCCGCATCTGTCAGCCAATCCTTGACGCTAGGTGAGGGGTCATGCACCAAGCAATGTACCAGTCGCTTTTAGCCAGAAGGAACAAAACTCCAGTCAGCCTTTTGGTCGACTGCAGGAGGGGTTTTGTGTAACCCAAAAGTACAATTAAGGGTGTATTTTCCACAGGAGATTCAACTATGGGGCCATATTATGATTTTTGGCAGGCCGGGCAGGCGGGTGGCGTGGCAGTCCCACAGCGGTGCTATTCAGAGGCTCATTGTGAGCCTTAAACAGCACTGACGCGTGACCGCCAGCGCATGTTCCTGCATGGGAAGGGATGCACCATGTCATGCATTGCTTCCCGTGTAGGAACTGGGGGTGCATACCTACAGGGGGGCACAAGAGGTGCCCCTCTGCATGCACTCCCATACACAGAGGCACAAGTGGGCCCTGCTAGGCCCCCTTTGTTGCCTCACCGCCACCTTTTACGACCGCCATGATAAGGGTGGCGGTGAGGCACCTCAAAAAATGCTCAGCGGTGCCACTACGGCACTGCCAGCATATTTTGGCCTCATACCATGGTTCTGACCTTTAAATCTCTCCATGGGACGGGGGCCCCGTACCTTAGGAAGAGAGTCCAATTCTATTACCCGCGCCGTGTTTTGAGGTCTGCTGCACTTCAGTTAGCTTGCATCCCCAAATCTTCCCATGCTCGAATTGGTGGTCGCTCCTTCCAGGTACAAGCAGCGCAACTTTGGAATAATCTTCCTCTGACACTCAGACAGACGCAGGATCTTCTTCCTTTTAGGAAGCTACTGAAAACCTGGTTATTCCAGCAATAGTGTGAAATCTGCTAGCTTAGAGCTCAATGTTAGCCCCACCCAGAATGTTTAGCACCGGGACACTCTATCGAGTAGCCGTGCGCTTTATAAGTCCTTAATAACATAACATAACATACCACTGCTAGACCACCGCAGGATTCTTGATCCGTGGCGGTAGCAGCGGTTCAGTGGTAGTCCGACTACCACACTTATAATACTGCAGGCGGTCCTGCAGTGTGAGGGGGGTCGGACCGTCACCACGACTAAGACGGTCCCATGGACCGGTGTAGTCGTAATAAGGCCCTATGTCTTCAATGATGCGAAAGACATTTTCCTAGTAAGTCCTAAGTGGAGGGCACTCCCGGGCCAGATGAATAGAAAACGGCAAGGACACATGGATAACTAGTGCATTTTGCGGCTTTTCCTGGGTCTAGTCTGTGTAAGTAGTGCAGGGCACAGTATAATCCTTAGAGAAATTTGAAGTGGAGGATCTTGTGTCTATAATTAATGAATATCAGTTTACCTTGGCAACAGCAATATTTCCTGGTCCCCAGAATAATATAGTAGACAATATCGGATATGTGACGTTACAACGCATGCCATTCCATCGCATGCCGTTGCAACGCCAAACTTTACCCCGACTTTCTGTCGGGGGAGCGCTGGAAGTTGGAATAGATTAATTTTCTATTCAACTCCAGTGTGTGCAACAGTAGGGAAGTGTTGGAGTTAAATCCAACACCTTCTACCCACTGCTGCACACCTTTTTCGTTGCAACGGCATGCGATGTAACTGCATGCGTTGTAACGGTTGCGTTGTAAAGGCTGCTTCCCGACAATATCTAGCTGTCATTTTTCTAGGGCTCTATTCTCTGTGTACATTCATACAGATGCAGTAATAATGTTCTGTGCTCCGAGCATTTAGTGATACTGCCGGATTAGCTGTTCAACGCATGAGTCTTCCACATTTATTTGTTTATAGTTATTGCTATAGTAAAGTTAGTGCAAAAATGCACGCTTTTTTATATGTTCAGAAGCTGTAACCCCTCAACATCAGTAGATTGATTTAATTATGCTGTAATCTGATTCTCACAAATGTTTGACATGTTTTGGCTGCTCGAAATGTGGTCTCAGGGATGAAAACGTTGTAAAGGTTTACTAAGTGAAGTAACATACAATTTGATTACTCCCAATCAGCAGTCTTAGATGAAGGGTATCTATCAGATTAGAACATGTCAAGAGGAAGGTCAGTTACCATAGCAAATTTGTATGGCTTGGTATCGGCAATGTTTTCCAAAGAGAAATGTTGCACATATTTTTCAGAATGGCATAACCTGAGAGTGACATAATCAGTAAGGGGTGCATACAAAAACGTTTAGTAGGCCCCATTGAGAAAGACTGCCTGTGGACTTTAAATGGAATTGAGGGATTCTCCCATAGGCCAATTTGCCTGAGGCAGGGTCTGGAACATGCTAGCTAGCTCGTATATCTAACCTACTCTACCCTCAATCTATTCTGATTTTAAAATGCATAGGCCTTGTCAGACACCTCTAAATTTCCCACTATTTGACTGATTCTGCCCCAGCCCCCACCACACACCGAGAGGCTTGTCAGAAAAACCTATTGATTTTCTTACATGTAATACCCATCCTTGAGAGGTACTGGACTTGCAAACATGTCATGAGTATCCTAAATTCCTGTCAGCCACTAGCAGCTTATGGCATACTGTGCAAACTGGAGCACTTGAATAAGGTTATGTACTACCATAGCCCTGAAGGCAAGTGGAATGTTATACCTCAGTGGAATGCTGATGATATTTTTGGGTCAGAGAAACCTGTTATATTGTGATCTAACTCAGGAGTCCAATGTATCGTTCTTAAGTTTGCTTGTTCTCCTCCAAGCAGCCATCAAGCAGAGAGCACCTGAACAGCCTCAAATGGATAAAATGTCCCATACACAGACACAACATCCAACAACATCATCCTTTACTTGTTTTCCAACCAAGCGTCTTGACATCAGGTCAAGTTATGAGGTAGAGAAAAGTTTTTACATTACAAGTGTTGCTCACTGTTCCCCTTGGAACACAGTTAATATGGTACATTTGACATTAACATAGCCTCACACCTGCCAATTATTTTAACTGTGTCAGACCCTGGGCCTCAAGGTATTGGTCAATGGTTGAGGTAATTTGCTACTGGTATTCTGGAGTCTCATCTACTGTAGCTCTGCAAATCTGGAACTTGACTCAGAGTAGAGTGGGCAAGCTCTCAAAGGGTTCGTAGGGAGCTAGTGTTGGCGGACAAGTGCTCAGAAGTCAACAGTCAACCAAGAGACACAGTAACGTATTGTCAAGCCCAGTGCTCATCTTATGAATTAAAAGACAGCAATTTAACCACATAGCGTAATGCAATAATAACAGCTCAGTTAGAGGACTTTATCACAGGGCTGTAATCTTGTGTGCGATCTTTCTAGAGGTGCTACACCCTGCAGAACCCCCACACCACTAACAGAGTTCCCCAGTATCTATAATCCTTGGCAAGTAATTTGGGACATGGCACTGATTAAGCACAGGTGCAGTTTACACAAATCATCCCCAATGTGTAGATGCGCTTAACAGTTTGTTTTTTTCTTCTACCTCTGTGCGATTACTCTGTAAAAGTCTTATAGCTAGTACTGCACACCTTGGTCTACTACTCAGTGTCTCATTACACTCACAGTTTTAAGCCCGATGGTTACCAGCATTCTGTTGTTGCAGTTTCGGCTGGTCTAGGACAGATGCAGCCAGCATTCCTGGTCCTCCTCCTGGACACACACACTATGCTTGGTACTTGTAGAAGTCTTGATGCAGTTCACAACGAGTACCATTCAGGGACACCACATGGCCCTTTCCACATGGGTCGTTCCTGGCTTCACCCTCTTGTAGTTGCCTCTTTTTCTGGTAATCCCACACCCTGGAAAAACACTTGGCTCCTTCTCCTTGACAGTCTATCAACTACAGGGCCAACACACATCTTCCCTCTCTCCTCAGACAGGGAGGCTTCTATGCAATAAGAATACCCTTGTTGGACCTGACATCCTTGACTTGGTTTTCTCCAAACGTTTTGCCTTTCAGCCTCTGGGTTTTGCGGACTTTGTTTTTGCTGGCCTCAGTACTCTGCACACTTTACCACTGCTAACCAGTGCTAAAGTACATGCGCTCTCTCCTTTAAACATGGTAACATTGGCTTACACCCAATTGGCGAATTTCTTTTAAGTCCCTAGTAAAGTGGTAATACATGTAGCCAGGGCCTGTAAACTAAATGCTACTAGTGGCCCTGCATCACTCATTGTGCCACCCACTCCACTAACCCTTTAAACATGTCTCTGGCCTGCTACTGCAGACTGGGTGTGCTGTTTTAAACTGCTATTTCAACCTGGCATGATAAACCTCTTACCAAGCCCAAACTTCCCTTTTTATAACATATAAGTCATCCCTAGGGTAGGCTCTAAATAGCCTAGAGGGCAGTGTGCAGTGTATCTAAAAGGTTGGACATGTACTTTTAATGTTTGCATGTCTGGGTAGTGAAAACTCCTAAATTCGTTTTTTACTACTGTGAGGCCTACCTCTCCCATACGATAACATTGGGTTAACTTATTACCTTTAATAAGGGATAACTTTCAATTGGGAGCAGGTAGGAATGTCAAGTTTGATGTCTAAAGAATTGTAATTTTAAACCTTTTTTAATGGTAAATTTGGATTTTAAGTCACAATTCTGAAAATGCCACTGTCTAATGAGGGGTGATACCCTGAAATTGGTCCCAGGATGCTTGTTTCCAATCCAGGGAGGACCTGGCTAGGCAGTTCGGGCTGGACTGTTCCCACGAGGAGCATGGTCAAGACTGATTTGCATATGGCTGGGTTCAAACTGGAGTGTCGTGGTGAGCAAAACAACGATGGATTAAACCCAGATCTTTGTGACTGGGGCGACTGTTTGCATTGTCCATCATTTGTTCTTTTTACTTTTAGAAAGTTGACATTTTCTTGTCCTAACCATTTAGTGCCTGCAACCTGTTACTGGGTCACATGACGAGGTGTGGCTGGCAGTTGGTCTTTGTGTATTGCTCCCAGACAGTGACACAAAGGGCCATAGATGTTGGCAGGATAGGCCATCTCTAACTTGAGGGGAGGAGCTGTCACCTACCACACTTGCACATCACAAAGGCTCTGCCTGAGCACACTCACAAAGGGTTTAACACTAATGTATTGTGAGCCTAGACAATCTGGGACCTGGGCAAGGCGGCAGGAAATTCCAACCACCTCTGAGGGTGGACACCTCCAGAACCTTCTCCTGCTTCAAAGTGGGCACCAGGTATAAACATTGGACTCTAAGATCCACCTCTTCAGTACACATCTGGACTTGTGGAAGACTCAGAAGAAGAACTGCTGTGTTGCTCTGCCAGAAGGACTGCTACCCTGCTACCTGAGTGAAATGATTTGGCCTGCATCTTGAACCCAGGACCACCATAGTGACTCCCAGGGCTAGTTGGCTGGCCTCCTAACCACAGCTTCAGGGACAGAAGGCTCCAATTATCTTGGACCCAGCACCTGGAATCTGTCTGCTGTGAGGCACCACCTTTCCAAGTGGTGCCACCCCAGTCCTGAACCCTTGGAAGTGGGCCTGAAGGTGCTCTGCCAACCAGGCTGTGGTTCCAGCAGAACCAATGCAGTGCAACGCAACGCTTCACAAAACTCTGCACTGGAACTGCTGCCTCAAGGCAGAACTTCGTATCACAGCCTGCAGCCTCATCGGAACCACCGCTATGCGATGCATCCTTGAAGCAGACCTTTGCAACGCATGCCCCTCATTGACAACATCCTCGATGATGGCCCAGGATTCTGCATTGGAATCCCAGCAACTTCTTCAGAAGTTCCTGCTTCGCAAGTCCCTCGACGATGCTGGATCTCCCATCGCAGCCTCGCAGTTTGCCGAAACACTGCTGCTCTATTTTTCTAAATTGGTTTGGGGATTTTCTTGTGTGTACTCACTTTCTTAATGTTTGAAGTGCTGCTTAAATACTTTACACATAGCCTCTAAGTGAAGCCTGACTGCTTTTGTGCTAAGCTACCAGAGGGTAAGCACAGGTTTGGGGTTTGCTTGTGTTTCACCCTGACAGAGATTGTGGTTCCTGCTTGAGTAGGGGTTCACCCCCTTCAACCAGTAACACAACTTCCACCCACCCTCAGATACACCAGAAGAATGCCCAGACTTTAGGTGATGTTTCCTCACCTCTGGGGGACTGAATATCATGCAGACACCAGCCCTGGTCGCAAAGTAGTCCTTTGAGTACTCTGTGGAACACTCCCTTCCTTGCTCATGAAGAACTTGGAATGGGAACATAGTGGGGTGATTTAGATCACACTTTTATCTACTTTTTCCAGACTAGGGATGAGAATCCACTAATTAAGGTTCAGAACTGGTTTGGGGTGGGTCTCTTTCAAATGTCATTTGCAGGCTGTTTCTCAGGCACAGTCTTTGTACTAGGCAATGGCTCTCACAGGAGGTGGCTGATTCCAAGAAAGAGTCAACCAAACAAAGTCACAGCAAAGTGTGAGATCTCTGTATCCAGCTATCTCTATCCTTCAGAAGCAGTAATCAGGGACAGTCAAATCAACAGGACCTGACTTGAAACATCCTCACCTTGAGTAACAGAAACTGTAGTCCCATCCCTCACCCCAACCATTCACGAGTGTTCAGGAAAAACTAATCAGCATCCTTTTGCTAACGAAGTCTTCATTGAATTTCTAAGGTGAGCCCTGCCTCCTTCCTCCTTCAGTGTTTGGGTCTCCACCCCTGCTACAGGAATACAGGCAGTCACTCTCTGTGTGAGCTGTTTATATCTTTTCCCTTGCTAAACCAGGGAACATCCAAAATAGAAACCAATGGTCCCACTACTCAGATACTCACCACACACAGAATCCTACTACCATACAAGTGTTACAACATATTGTACATACACAAAACTTGACACAGAAATGAATGTCAGCGCAAGGGTCCAGATTTCACATAAAGGCGGATCTTTACATGAGAGGGTATAGTAAACCACCCTTTCCTGGACACACAGATAAAGGTCTGGTCACAATATTGACTCGGTATACTGCTACTGTCGCTTTACATGAGTTACACAGGGCATGGACAGTAGTCCTATGATATCTATGAGAACATGCTTGGTGCACCCATCCATGTCACATAACAGATCCTGGACCTCGCAGTACTCGGGACAGGCCTATGCCTATGCGCACATGCTGGATTAGCATGATGCTAGGGCCACACAAAAAGTTAGGATCAAAAGCAGTTGAGCGTTCAGGAAAAGGGGTCAGGCCTATTCACTATGCAGGGGATACTTCCACCCCAACATTCTGTTAATACATAAAGTATTGATTCAGCACCTCAAGGCTCTAAACTCCAGCACAGGAAGGAGACTGGTCTGAGATGACCTTTACAAAATGTTATCCGACAGGGGATATCTAAGCTGTGCTTTAACCATTAATAGAGAGCTAAAAAGTCACATATTCAGGTTTTGGAGGGGTATTTTTTGGGAGACTACTTTTCATGATACGATCTATTGGAGACAGCGGGATTTCAATTTCCTTTTCAAGTTATTTCTCCTCATAGACAGCATACAATACCAGCACCCTTAAAATCAATTTCTTTATGTATTATTAGACCTTCATCATATAAAAAGATAAAAGAAACATCTCGCCACAAATTAGCCTCATTGTGCAGGTTGTTTTGTGAATACTGACCGTATGTCAGGAAAGTCAGTCATTAGCATTCCCACTTCCATCTGAATGGATGGGGTGTCCTCCAGCACAATGATCTCAGCCAGGTGAGGGACTGCCACATCCAGCCATGAGCAGGTAGAGTCCTAAAGCGGACAACAAAGGAAGGGAACAGATTATTAAAACCAGTTCTCAATCTCACCTCAAAAAAACGAGCGGACTAAGATGATCTGGATTCAAAATAAACTATAAGTAAATCTAAAGGCAAGTATTCACTCTAAAGAGGACACCGTGTGAACAGAATACAGTGACCAAACATTATGTACCCACAGCTGGTTTCCTGATAGAGACACTTCCCAGTGTTGCATGTGAACCTTATAGTACTAATTGAAAAGCACTAAATAGTGACTGTAAGGTGTGTGGATATCAACCAGGCATCAGGAGTTGCTTTGGTTGGTAGAATGCACTCACACTGTTTTGAACATGATGGTTGGAATTAATATTTTTCTTTTTGGAACTAATTTTTTCATATTTTTCAGACAGATCAGTACTATATATTTGTTCAAAGAGTGCAAAGCGGATCATTCACAAACATATGCCTCTCTGATTCTCCCAAGTTCAATTTGAGCGAGTGTAGAATGTGCATCATTTGCACAAGGTAGGCAACAAAGGAGACCAACTAGTCGACCAACCTCATTTGCACATTCAAAATGATAGTGGCAAGGAAATGCAGGTCATGTGAAGGGATCATACATCAAGGGAGCAAGACAGACAGAATGTTTATGCATGTATGTGCTGATTTCTACAAATCCATATATCACCACTGGTTACAGCAGGGCATCAGGATGAGCAACATAGTAGATGTTGAAGAAAGGTAATGTTTGTAGTAAATTAGAATCTAGCTGTTCCATGACATTGCATAGAACACCTCAATTGCTCTGTTTCCCTTGACAAGAGCTCAGTGACAGTACATCAAAATAACAGTGGAGGTAAGGATTTACAACTATTTTCTCTGATGGTCATCTGTTTCGATCCCAAAGAGGAAAGAAATGTGTACTTTTTCTTTGTTAATTGCTACAGTATCCAGCTTTCATTAAACCAGTGCCATGCAGGCGGTCAAGTGAGATGACTGAAAATATATTTAAACAAAATTAAAGACAAGTATTGACCTACTTTTATATACATATAAGCAATATCGTGTCCATAGTACAGCAGTATTCACCAGATTGAAAATCTCTTCCCCAGAAGGTATTAGGTCCTTCAATATAACTCTACTCAAAACTGGCTAACCCACAACCACCACAAACTTAATGCCATAAAAACGGAATTCCTCCTAATCGTCCCACCCAATCACTCGCCCGAGATTGATCTATGGATGACTCATCTGACTGCTCTTAACTGCCCGCCACGCATTATCAACTCCACAAGATCTCTGGGAGTAACCCTGGACAAGAACCTTAACATGCAGGAGCACATCAGTACCACCGTCAAAAGGAGTGAACTACCAAATGAACATTTTTTTTTCCACAACAAATTATATTGTTGACAGACACGAAAGGCCCAGGACATACCAGGGCAACACACTGTATACGTATCATAGCAACGGTAAAGATGTCAACTTTTACAATATACAAATGTCGAAACAAGGAATATGCAAAAATCTGAGTTAAACGCATATAAACGTTATTAATTAGAAACATCAATGTCACAAAGTCCATATGTGTATTATCGTACAAAGTCACTAATCGTAACATGTGATCACAGATACAATTATTCTCAATATGAATACCAAACTTTGATCTTTATGGCAGATCTTCATTGCGTACCGCAGGGGGTATAGGTTCAAGATACAGACCCCGATAATCAGCACCAAATGAATATTTTAAGGAAACTAAAACCCTTCTTGAGTGAGGATGACTTCAAATCAGCGGTTCAGGCCTTAGTTATTCCCAGGCTGGACTATGGAAGCGCTACCCTGTGTGGCCTTCCTAGATCCAAGCTGGCACCTCTAATGGCCTCTCTCAATGCTGCCACCAGGCTCATCACAGGATCAAAAAGAACAATCACATCTCCCCAGATCTTAAAGCCCTTAACTGGCTCCCTTATGAGGCAAGGTTACAGTTAAAAATTGCTTGCTTGACCCATAAGGCTCTTCATTACAACACCCCAAGGTACTTGGCACAAAAACTAGAATTATCTGGTGGATGCAGATCCTCTAGAAGCACCAGCACCTTGGTACTGCAACCACAGAAATTGCATAAAAAGAAAACTTGCAGCAGAGTCTTCTCAGGTATTGCCCCGAAAATTTGGAACTCCGTACCACCTGAAATCAGACTGATTCTCTCAACTACTTCATTAAAAAAAGAAGTTAAATTACTACTTATGAACAAATTTCTGTCCTAGATCATACAATTCTTCTCAAGATCGGGCCCCATGATTATTGCTAGACTGTGGGTCCATCTCTATTGTTTCGCTGACTTGTCCTGGAGATACTCCTCCTCTATTTGTGAACTTATTTTATCTTATTTACACAGTGTGTGCCTCTCTTGATTATGTTTTTGTTTGCTTTCTTGTTTTCTTATTTCCAACCATTTGTAAAGTGCTCTGATACCCTCACAGGTCATGTTCGTGCTATATAAAACTTTATAAATAAATAAATTAATAAACACAATTATTCAAAGGAGCATGTAAGTTCAATCCTTAGATGCATTTCTTACCTAAAACAACAATGAATGATCACATATGCATCCGAAATATACTGATATGTGAATGTTAATTTTCTACTCCACACCGCGATACAAAAACAAACTGAATATGCACATCACTGAGTCAGTCAATGGGATGGCTTGGCAATCTGTGTAATCTCACACCACTGAAATAATATAGAGATTTATGGATGGGTAATAGTCAATACCATGATGTTTTTCACCTTTATTCACTTTTTACCAGTCTATAATTTTATGTTATTTATGGTCTCAAAATCCTCTGCTCCTGCTTTCAGCTTCTATGCAGGGGCAGAGGAATAATGGGGAAGCCACAGATAACATGGCCTCTCCTCACTGTCCCAAATGCTACAAAACATACCTGGCCTCCTCCCACCCACCCCCACCCAACCTCTGTGCCTTACCTCTCATGCTCCACCCTTTGTGAAGCTGTGTTGTCTGCTGTCCAGCACTGTGCTAGCAGGCTGCCTGCGAACTATTTCAGAGCAGGCTGGAATTATTTTATTACATAGCAACAGTGGAAAAGAACTTTTTTTATAGGTCTCAACCAGACAGCTCATATGCTGCCTTGAAGAGACATGTTGCATTCAATATGTGGGCTTCAGCCTGCCCATAGGCTTCCCATTTGCTTCCTCCATCATTGCTCTTATATTCTTTCTCCCCGTTTGTACATGCATGCATGCATCATGCCTCTTCCTGTGTTTAGCCCTCTCTGAGAGCATGGAGCAATTACTACTAAGCATCCTCTACTTCCATTTTTGGAACTACTTTTGTCTTTGTTTAAGAGCACTTCATACAAGCACTCGTTTTTTTCTCGTTCCGATCTTCATTTTTGTAAACAGACCTGTAAATCTTGTCCTTATCTTGTCAAATTTGCTGTGCATTCAAAGACCAAGGTAAAATGCCAGACGCTGTTTTCTGAGGGCGCTTGGTAACTTTTCTTTCTCTGACTTCAAATTAAGACAATTTTTTAAAGTCAATGCCCCGGTGTTCCTTGCCTGTCTCCCAAACCCCTCCCACTTCGCTACTTGACCTATCCCCCCACCCCCTCCCTCACTGCTGCTTTTTGACGCTTCCAAAGCACAGCACTCCTGTTTTATACTCAGGAACATGGATGCTATCTGAGGAATGTTGCCTTTTGAACTACAGAACCTGGACCTTTCATGGGCCTACAATGAAAATCTGCTGGCAACCGGAGAGTTTTCTGTGCCTGCTTCTCGGCGGTCACTAACAATAAAGTAAAAGCAGCGCCTGTCGTAGAGTACCATTTCTTTTTCATTAAATAATTAAATGAGCCTGAAACTGATCTGGCACTGCCAAGGACTGTTGTTTAATCACAATTAGCTTCAGTGCATGGATGTAATGAAAATACGATGTGCATGCATGTAGGGCGTGTTTTCAAGGGCTCCTCTGGCGATGCCTGCCTGCAAGTGAGCAGCTTGCTGGTTCATAAGCAAACCTACCCTTCTGGATATCCTTTCATGATTATTCATGTATCCGCTGCCCCTTCAATAACTGCCCGAGTCGAGACTCTGTACACAGTACAATAAAACAAGCATTGCCAAAGCCAATATGTCTGGGTTGACGCCTGCATTGTGTATTTGTCAATGTTTGTTTCATTGTGGTTTTTGTAAAATATTGTGGGAGTAGTTGATGGGCCCTTGTCAATATTAAAAAATAAATTGGCTAAACGCAAAGATACAGTTTTTCGGTCTCAAAAGGCACCATTGCCGTAGTACTCCCTAGCACTGATGGAAACTATTTTGTGCGATGATGTGCAGCATATGAAAGACCGGGATGCCATCACTCACAGTGATTTAAGCCATTGGTTGGAGCGGGCTGACCCCTTGCCCCATGGTGTACGCTGTTGTGGGTGGAAATAAAATGTAAATACCACAACAGATCAATGGATAACGAGAGCTGGCTGAAAGCCCCTGTAAATAAGTATTTACTTGAAGAATGCAAAAGAGTGTAAGCATACACACTATCCCCATTGATCGCAAAATGCATTTCTTGAAATTTTGGCATCTTTAATTTTTTATAATTTAATTCTTTTGGGAATTTTACCTCTATAATTGCAATAAAAACAACTTTATCGGCTAGACAGTGCATGCATTGTCTCAAAGAGACTGTTGTATTCAATATGTGGGCTTCAGCCCGTCCATAGGCTTCCCAGTTGCTGGTTCATTCATTGCTCTCATATTCTTTCTCCCGATTTGTCCAGAGCATGCATTCATCATGCCTCTTCTTGTGCTTAGCCCTCCCCGAGAGCATAGACCAATTACTACTATCCATCCACTGCTCCCATTTCAGGAACTGTTTTAGGAACGACCTTTTTCTTTCTTTATGAGCACTTCACATGAGCGCACGCGTTGTCACTCGCTTCGAGCTCCGTTTCTGTAAAGGCCTGTAAATCTTGTTCTTATCTCGTCACATTTGCTGTGCATTCAAAGACCGTGGTCAAATGTCATCCACTGTTTTCTGAGGGCGCCTGCTCTGACTTCAAAGTGATAGGCTTTATTTAAATGAATGTTCTGGTGTTGCTTGCCCGTCCTCCAACCTCCTCCCACTTTGCTGCTCGACCTATTCCCCCAACCACTCCCTTATCGATGTGTGTTGAGGCTGTATATGTTTTTGGCGCCGATTTTAATTATGCACAATTTCCCAATCTACAATGGCTGCGATGTGTGCATCATAAGCAGGGTTGTAGCCTGAATACTCAGTCAGTCCGTCTTCAGTTTCCATGGGCCTCAAGGTGCTGCATTCCAGCTCCCCGCTTCTATACAGCCCGGCTCTTCCCCTCCAGTTGCTTCTTACATCACTTCTTCGCCAGCAGCTCTCGTCCCCTCTTGTGTTGCACCCCAAGGCAGTGGTTGCCGTCAGGTAAGTGACAAGGCGTGTCAAGGGTATGTGTCCACGTGTGGTCATCCGCACTTGTGCGAGTACGCCTCTGACTTATGTAAGATGAGGAGGTGATGCAGAAGTGACCCAATGCAGACATTTCTTATCAACTCCAAGGTTCTAACATAGCACTCAAGTCACATGTCATCCTCGTTGGCTTCGTCTTTACCATCCCAAAAAGAAAAGATAAATGCTCCCCAGAGTGTTGAATGGAATCATCTGCCCTGTAAACCATCATCGCTCTCCAAAATTGTTTTAATCTTTATCGATTTTATTGGGCACACTCTCCAAAACCAATCTCACACTCATTGTATACTTCAAAGGTACAATTAGCCACTGTTTCCCTGCACGCCCCCATTAAGAGATATGACTGCATTTCACTACTTTCAATTGTACCTTTATTTATTTTTGCTATGATACGGTGTCAAAGTTCTGGTAATTATCTTCTTGCATTTTTTGTTTTTTTGCAATTATCTTTGGAGCTGGTTAAACATTTCACTTGATGACTTGAAAGTTATATAAACTATAATATATTTTGACACCCTCTGGCATCCTTTTTAGGCCCGGATAGGTTTTATGTAGAAGAAAATCAATTTTGTACCATACCAAATACTTACTTACACACTTAAATCGTGTGCTCTTGGCTAAAAGACATTAACATTGACAAAGCCTATACCTCTCGCATCACTGAGACTTATTTACTTTGCCAATGCTTGTTCCTACTGCTGCTACATCAGGGCAGTGAATAACCAGATGTAGAATATGGTATTCATGATAGTAGCAGTCAGTGAGAGCCATATATAACATACAGAATTATAGATGGGTACAGTGAATTAAGGGGAGGTTTTACACCGATAATATCAAACAGACAACAAGAGCGAAGCTCGAATTGTCTTTGATGTCACTCAGAACCCCGAGGGGAAAAGCCTCCCTGTAAATCACTTTTTACCCATCTATAATTTTGTGGTATGTTTGGTCTCCAAAATCATCTGCCCCTGTTTTCAACTGCTACACAGGGGCAGACGAGTAATGTGGGAGCCATACAGAACATGATGTCTCCTCCTTTTCCCAAATAAAAAAAGTATGTGCATAGCCACCTGCCACCAGTGCTTAATTGTGAGCGAGTGATGGCCAGTGGGGGCCACTGGCATTCATTCATTATTGGGGACTGGTACTTATTTTTCCTCATTAGACATTTACCGAGAGCAAGAGGTGGAAAAACACACAAAGCGGCAAGAGAAAGGAAGAGAAAGATATAAAAATCATAGCAAAGGGAGAAAGCAGGCCCCAGGCAAGAGAGAGATAATGGGACAGGTTGTGTTGGGTTGTGGATTAAAGAGGCATAAGGTGTATTTAAGACTATACAGCCTTAGCATTTGGCATGCTGGCATTTATTTGCTCGGGCCACTGGCCTCTGAGCAGAGCTTTGTGCACCGACACTCATTCTTTCGCAAATTAAGGACTGCCTGCCACCCATCCTCACCACTCTTTGTGCCTTGCCTCTACTCCAGAAGCCCTGCTCCTTGCTTTCCAGAACTTCTCTGACAGCTGACAGACTCTCCGAGAGCCCAAACAGAGAAGATTGGAATCCCTTTATGACGTGGCAACAGTAATTAACACGTTCTGCTACGCACAGTTGCTACATATTAACTGGATTTAGAATCCAGTCATTCATGCTAATGCCGCTCTATGAGAGCCATGCATAGAATTATAGCTGGGTAACAGTGAATAACAGAAAGGTTTTTCTCTGATGCGTTCTGAGTGACAACAAATAATGGTAGTTCATGTCTATTTTTCCTCCTTGATCTCTCAGTGACCTCAGACCCTGTTAACTATGACATTTTTAAACAGATCCTACATGACCGCATGTGTCATGATTTGTCCTTCCTAAACTACCGCACACAAGTCATCAAAATAGATCGTGAAGTCTCAAATCATATCACTATCCCCCAGGATGACCCTCAGGGCTCTATTCTAGCTCTGACCTTGTTCAATATTAAACTGAACCCTTATATGATGTCATCAAGTCTCCAGATTATTTTACCTTAATTTGTGGATGACACGCAGCTCTACCTTAAAGTCTCATTCCCAGCTAGCATCTGCCGACTGACTTCCATTCTTGGCACAATTCAAACATGGATGGCATTCCACCATCTCATATTTAACCCCCAAAAGACTGAGGGGCATATTAGCAAGAACGGCGTTAAAATTATCGCCGCTTTAGCGGCAGGAAACTGCCGCTAAAGCGACGATAATGGGCTTGATAATATGCCCTTGAGAATACCAATAGAAGCCCATGTTCTGCTGTGATCCTGGGCTTCTATTGGAATTCTCAAGGGCATATTATCAAGCCCATAATCGCCGCTTTAGCGGCAGTTTCCTGCCGCTAAAGCGGCGATAATTTTAACGCCGTTCTTGCTAATATGCCCCTTAGTTCCTTTTCATCACACTTAAATCTTCCTCAATACCTGTCCACGAATGGTTTTGCTCCATAAAGATGCTCAACTGCAACCCTATTCTCTCAGAGAAGTCTAAATTCTTAGGTTTCATCCTTTACAGTAACTTCAACTTCCTCAACTACATCAACACCTCAGCCAGAACTCAAACTTATGAGGGGTGTCAATTCCTCCCCCATGACATCAGAAAGGTTATCTATGCACTGATCTTATCCAGGCTGAATTAAGACAATGCCATCTTGTTCGCTTTCCCAAGAGACACCAGCGGCTCCCTTCATGCCACCAGTTTTATTATAACTTTGTTGGCTGCCCATCGAAGCTGGCCTGCTTAGCATACAAAATCACCCATATTGAACAGATGAAATATCTGACAATGAAGCTGAAACTCTGAGGTAGCTCAAGGCAACTGCAAAGCCCAGACTCTCGACTACTTGAAATTCCTGCCCTTAAAAAGAGCATCTTAAACCAGTCTTTCTCAGGAAGTGCTCTAAGAATTAGCACTGCTTCCTCCTTGGCCACAGAGACTGCAAAGACATAATGGCAAAGCCAATAGGTCTTGTCTATGTGAGATCTATAGGCTTTGTCAATGTGTTTTTTACCCATGTTGCACAGCAGCACGACTGCTGCGCCAACATTGCTGAAAAGCTAAGAAAAAAGTGGTATGACATGGCCAGCACTAGCAGTATCATATCGCTTTTTAAAAATATATATATATACGGTACAACTGGTGGGTTCAGGTAGGCAGAAATCGGGTGTTTGGGAGCAAAATAACATTAGCATATTAATTATATTAAACAAAAATATCAACACAAAAATGTGTCAATTGATAATATGAAATTAAAACAAAAATGTAACAAAGTTTTTATGTCACTTCGGGGTACAATGATGAGTTTTTAAAATGTCCAAAGTCTGTTCGAAAAATATAATAATCATATGTAAGACGCAACTACAGAGGAAGCAGTCTGGAGAACAGGATGTGAGATGTATTGTGATTTCGGTGTCAATGTTATTTGGCGGTCTATTTTAGTGGTTGGCAGGTCCGGCGCTGTACACTTGGAAACAAAAAAGAGGCCCAATTCAGAAAATAGAAATACTGGTAATCGAAGCACAAGTGATTAAAATGTGATTTTCCCAAGCGTCTTTCTTCTCTAGGTGTGAGGGTGTATACTGAGGGGGCTCGATGGGGGTGGGGAGGATAACCATTCCCTTGTATTGGGTTCGGCAAATTAGGGAGGGAGGTGATGGTGGTGGAGGGCATGGGAGTGAATAGATTTCTTTAACCATAAAGGAAAGTCCTGGGATAAAAGTTTTGCCAGACACACAAAACACAAAAGGGTCGCACTCGGCAAATGTGGGGTTCCTTGGCAACCAAATGGGTTAATTGTTTGTGCTTATGATATGGAATGATAAGACAGAAGTGACTGCAAAATATTTTTAATTTTTATTTAAGAATGTGGAATAGTGCTCGCTACTGAGGGAAGCCAGACTGCTGAGCGCTGCATTGTGTGTTATATTATAGTAATTCATTGACCTGCACATTCTGTGCACTCACAAGCGCTTTTGTGCCCATGTCGGTGCGCGCTAGGAGACCAGATCACGTTGCGCAGATTCACGAATAATGTCAAAACGTCAACGTTTTTTAACAGGTCACCAGAACTTTTAGAATTCATTCTTACTCAGAACCCCCATAGAAACTCTGCTGTGTAGGTGTTAAATTCTATCTGCACTGATGCCCAGTCTGGCACATTGAGCATTTTGCGCAGACGCTATGTTGTTGTGGAGTAGATCACTGGTTCAAAACGTATATTTTGCACACCAGTTAACAGAATAACTAGATGGGTTTATAGGCCCGTAGCAGAGATCTGCGGGGGAGCTGCATCGGCTCTGCCTATTATCCGTCATCAAGGCAATATTGTCGAATGGCAATTAAAGTGCTGGCATCGATTCTGAATTACAAAATGCAGTTTCATACAGCATTGTATATTTACACACTGTTGGGGCAGAAAAGTCCTCTGCGTGGTAAAGGACGTGTACCCTGCCCCAAGTGCCCAGTTGTACTGTTGCCTGGATCCCTAATGCTGATCTTTGTTGTCATAGGCAAGCATGAGTGAGCGCCCTGACATAGGCCTATCTCACGGATTGCAGTCTTGTTGGACCGGGAGGGGTGCCCAAAGTGCTACCCTCATAGCGGTGGAAGACTACCACCAGGCTTCACCCAGAGTTAAGCAGCATGTGTGTTGGTGGTGGCAGCATATCGTATAGCGATCAGTAGGGGTGAACAAGCCCTTTTTACCCTGTGTCACTGGAGTGAGGCCTATAGGCTCACTCACCTTTAAAAAAAAGTTCAGCTACTGCGTGCTTATCTCACCCTTGGCCTAAATCAGTTAGATGTAAAGTGCTGCACAACGCAGGAGTGAGGACTCTAGCGCTGGCTGTATGTGTGCCTGGGAAGAGTACAGTACAGGGAGAGAGTGCTGTGCAGTACATGCATGGTGAATGCATGTACTGAGTGTATGTGTGCACTGGCAATGTGTGTGCTTGCAAGTAGCACACCATGGCACAAAACAGAAAGGCTACAGTACTAAACAGTGTGCAGAGCAAATGTGTGTGCCAGTGGCTGCTGGTATTTGAAGGCGGGGGGGGGGTCGCGAGGGGGAGGAGGGAATGAAACAAACAAGCATTTGCAATGCAATAGGTCTCGCATTTGCGAGAGTTTAAGCTATTGTCATTGTAAATGACAATGCCATTTATCTGTTTTGCTAATTAACAAATAAATAAAAGGCATTGTCATTTACAATGACAATAGCCACAGTGTCTTGACATGGAGTGGCATGTTACACATTTCAAGCTGGGGTCCTGCTCCTACTGCACTCAAACCTAGGCACTGAAAGAAAGGAGGAAAATGGATCTGCTGAGTCGGTGCAGTAATCTGAAGCGAATTGACTTGCTTCTCACGACACACAGCAGGTCAGGTCAGGCTACACAGCAAAGCCCCATTGCCTAGTCGTCTTCACACAGCTGTTCCTGACGTACGGTTGTTGAAACATTGGTCATCAAATTTGAATTTAATTTTTCCTTCGCGATTATGACAAAATGCTAGTTTTTAATAATTATTCAATGAAAGGCTGATACCTCACATTTGAGTTTAATATGTAAGAGCAAATAACTAGAGCTGGCACAAAGTTTACCATCCTTTTCCTATACCCTAGAAGGGTCAATCTGCAAGACTCAACTAGGCCACTGATTGTTTAGTACATTAGAAGGGCCAACATGCTTTAGTATGCACATGCGGATTCTGGGACAGCAGCTATTCATAAGGGTAAACTAGGTTATCGCCAGTCTCAGAGACCCATAACCACTATGTCCTGGTGCAGTGTTCAGACACCAGGAAACATGCAACGTACATTCAGCAATCCTCTGGAGGGATTAAAGAATATTCCTCTCGCCCAGCACCCACATCTAAATGCCTCACTTGTCAAGAAATTCTCTTTGTCTGAAGTGTAACTTTATTGTATGCTCGTTGGAAGTAAGTTTCAAAAGTAAGGGAACAGAGTTTGCCACTCGAGCCTAGCACCTGGTGTGTAACTTAGCAAGTCAGACAAGAGGTAAGAAAAGTGGGAAAGTAAAACAACATGTGTAATTACGCTAATCATTACTATTTATGTAGCATACAATACAGCTATTTGTAGAACATAATAAAGTATGTTTACTTTTACCCAAGTCAATAGAACCGGTTATCAACCAAAGAAGAACAAACGATTGAGCTAAACATGCAAGGTTCCAAACGTACGCCTTACAGATATCACGCAGATTGTCTCAATGGGAACATCCACTGTGCTATTTTACTAGCATATGAATGTGTGTCCTTCACGCAACAAACACATTAACCCACTGAACCATCTTACACAGATTTGCACATCACACGCGATGCTCTGCAGAAAACACTTAAACGCTCTGGGTCATTATGATTTTGACCTGTGAGCAGAGTTTAACCACAGCCATCTGTAGCAAGTATTTAACCAGTTAAGCTATTTTGACAATATTATAGCATGATATCTGCCGGATACAAGCTGACTTTGCAGGCTGCTACGTTAGCCCCGCTGCACTACCCTTAAATAGCGGTCTCGTCTGGTTTGGAACGATTACAAAGAAAACCAGCACAACTTTACTATGGCCTTTCTCCTTGATCTCAAACTCTTCGGGAGCAGATTTTTTTTTAATACTGAATTTGTAACCTAAAGCTCGGCACCCGGGGGCAAGAGGGGGCAGAGGCGGGCTGCGGGCGCCATTGTTGAGCGTGCGCCGTGTTAATTTAAATAAATAAAAAGACAACTTTTAGGTGCACAACAAGGGAAAAGCACGAGTGTGCCACATTAAAGTTAAAGCAAAATACTAAAATGTTTGACTGTACTTGTAAAGCGTGGCACCCGGGGGTGGGAGGGGGCTGCGGGCAGCATTGTCGAGTGCGCGGTGTTGTTAATTAAAAAAAAAAAACAATGTTTGGGTGTCGAGTGCACAACAGAAAGGTGCGAGTCCGCCATAATAAAGTTAAAGAACGTAGTGAAAGCAAAATAAAACAAGCACTGACGAGGGACGTCGAAAGTCAAATGAAAACACGTTTTTCCTCACCTGTTTTGTGACAAATGGTGGCAAAAGTAAAAAAGAGTTCTCCCACACAGCATCTGAAGAGGGAATGCGTAAGGAAACTGTGATTGGCCGGTGCGCCTGAACCTTAAACGGGCGTGACGTACGGCCAAAGTGAACGAGTGAGGAGGCACCAAAGAAAAGCGACATCGGAGTGAGCCAAGGGTAAGTAGGAGGCAGGAAAAACGTGGTGGTATTGATGACAACAGGTCTTGCAGACAGCGCATGTGCGCTGATGCTCGACCTAAAAAAAAAAATACAGACTTACCTGTCTGCCGCTGCCGCCCACCATCGCCGCCGCCTCCTCTCTGTCCTCTTCCCCGCTTCCAGGGCAGAAAGCAGGATGCACCCGGCTCCTAGCCTCCCAATAGCCAATCACAATGCTGCAATGCAGCGTTGTGATTGGCCTGAGCGCCGTGGATCGGCGCTCAGCCAGAGAGTGGGAGTCTGGGCATTTTATCCATGCAGGCTGTAATGCAGCCTGCATGGAGAACATGCAAAGTGCTCATGAATGTTTGGCTGGCCCCAGGGGCCGGGCAAACATTCATGTGCACTTTAGGGAGTGCAAGCCACTCCTCCCCATCTCTGTCAGCAAAGCTGCTGCAACAAGGAAAAAATAAAATGATAATAACTTAGAGTTATTATCATTTTATTTTTCCTTTAGTGGCACTGCTTAAAAGCAGTGGGGCGATGCTCCTCCACTTTAGTAGAGGAGCCGCCACTGGTGTGTGCTGAATGTATGTGTGTCTGTAAGGGCACAATGCATGAAGGTAACATAACTGAATAGAGTGTGTGCTGTGTCCATACGCAGAGTGCAAGTATTCCTGCAATGGTACATTACATGAAGGGTGCTGGGTTCCATTTTGGGAAGCCCATGCCTGCATGTTGAAGACATGAGCTGTAGAGGAATCACCCAGAAAGGTTTGTCCATTACTGCATTCCTGTGAGCTGGGTGGGAAACAATGAAGAAGGGAGAGCGACTCCCTTTGCACACTTCAAGATGTGCTCTTTGATTCAGTGATAGATCACAAAGGAAAGGGCCTGCACACTTCTCAGAAAGGAGGTGGGCTGATATGGGAATCTAAAGAGTAGGGCTGGGAGTCTGGGAACTTTTTGATGCACATATCACTGTGGCTGACATCAGGTGTGAACTCTAGTTACTCCTATGGCCTGTGTTGTGGGACTATCAGCTTCAGAGTCTCTCCTGCTGTGACTAACAGCCTTTCAAGAGGAAAGAGAGTGAAAAGTGTACACTTCAAAAGTCTGACACCTTGCCAGCGGGTATCACGGCAACTCAGTATGCCAGGAGAGGCTGCCAGTCCGAGTATTGCCAAGTTCGGACCGTCGCCCATGAAAACTAAAGCCGCAACCTCCGGGTCGGAAATAAGCACCGAGTCCTGCCCCATTGACTCCAGAGGAGGTCGAGAGGACTTCTTTCTTTCACTGGGACCTGGTAAGAAGCACAGTCGGATGCTGGCCTTGTGTGGGGAAAAGCTGAATGGAAGCCAGGAACACCTCTGATGGGTGTTGAAGCCAGCTGTGCCACTCAGAAGACAGTCTGCACCTGCCGGGTGCTGCTATGATTCCTGTGTGCAGACCGACTCAACTGAGCAGAATTGGAGCACTGCAAGTGCCCGTGGTTTGGGCACCCGCTGAAACGCTGAAAGCTTCCTTGCTGCTGGAGTGGGTAAGATTTAATACGAGACTGTCTTCCCCCGGAAACTCGCTGCTAAAGGTGCTGCAGCACCATAGACACTTTTTACTGTTTCCTAAGTGTTAGAGTGGACTCAAGTAAGGCCTACTAGTAAGCATTCCTTTTATGTGGCCACCAGGGAATGGGGAATAACCCCAACCATATTACAAAGAAGAGGGTAGGACCGGGATTTGCCAGTTAAAAACTACAGTCCCAACCTCAAGAGGATTGTGTTATTGCTTCCTCTTGTCATAAATACTTCTTTGAATGAGTAGAGTTAGAAAAAAAATGCTTCTTTTTATTATAAGAACAAGTGTTTGACTGGACCTTGATTTACTGACATTAGTGAGTGCACTTTGAGTTATGAGCCATGTTCACTAACCTGTATCTACACTTGAGGGAGCCTTTAACTGCTCGTCCACAGTTACCACTGAGAGTCATTTGCAGAAGGGGTACTTGGCCCAAGTGCTCAGGATCCACAGTAGAAATAAAATACCTCAATCACCACGGTTCGGCCCAGAAGCCCCTGAGTGTCCCGTGGCCTGCTGAAAAGGGTTCTGACACACATCATTTATAGAATTGGCATACCTGCTCCTAGATGCTACACACAAGATGCAGACTCAACCTTTCATCTTTCAGAAGAAAATGAAATAAGCCTAATGCAAAAAACTATTCCAGAATCTAGGTTTGCATAGTATGGAAAAGGACAGCACCTCAAGACGTTTTTTAATGAACAGTAAATCTCAGGCTCGAAGCTGCCGTCTCTGTGTCTGCGTGTGTCAAATCTAAATAGGTGAAACCAAAATCCTCCCAAAGCCATCTGAGCAGTCTAGAATGACCAGCAAAATGAAACCAGTTGCCATTGCTGATTAAGTAAAACCAGAGATGAGAATGACGAGGAAGCCAACCAATGGTAAGAAATGGGTGGGCATTAAGCCCTTTTAGATTTTTTTTAAAGAACAAAAGACCTCACAGTGACGACGCATGCACACCAGAAAGAAGAATAACAGGTATGCTCATATAAATCATTTATGATGTTAATGGTAACTAGCTACTCACTTGAGAAGAAATCTTCTCCCTTTGGGTTATAAGTTTGAAGCATTGAAAGTGCCTCATGCATTCCATCCCATATCATTACATAATATATTTATTTCAGAGAATCATTGGTATGCAAAGTAGACTTGCTTGAGACAATGTGGCTTCTGTCCACCCATTAGTGCCTTTTCCATTAGCACTTTGCATGAGGGATACATTTATAGTGCATATATTATAATGAATAATGCCTCCTTGCATATTTACCAAGTTTTTGTATGCATTAATAGGTCTTAGCTTCAATGTCAAGGTTGCACTCTAGCTCAAGCAACTTTATTGTTCATCTGAATTATCTTAGTGGCTCTGAAGAACAGATGGTGTGTTCCAAACTTTATTGTTTGTGCTTTAGCCAATGGGGCTTAATGAATATGCCATAAATACACTGAATGTACTAGGTACCTCACTGTAGAAGCCTGTGAGCTGAGAAGTCTTTCTTATTAGGAGGGTGATTAACATCTATTGTTAACCTACATCCCATTACAAGAGTTGAATTCTTTGTAACAATGAGGCTTGTTACCCTCTAATTTAGAAGATTATACTAAAAATAGATACTGTTGGTCTCACTTTTCAACATTTGAGAGCCTGTCATTCTCCCTAATCCTACCGCCTCGTGCCCTTATATCAAATAACTTCACATCAAAATCGAGGAGGTGCAAGCAGTAAGAACAGCTATGCAGTCTTCCAGTGAAGAACCCTGTGAGGTCTGGTCTTCAGGTTGTGTGGCAGTTAATGGTTCTTGTCAGGCATCTGTTATTCGTAGTGGGTTATGCTGTTTACCAATGATGCCCCTGTGCCTAGATCACATGTGCTCCAATTGGATAACCGAGGCATCCCCTTTGGCCCTGACTTTGATTCAGTGGTCCGAAATTAAGTTGAGAAGTCAAGGCTTACTCTAGGAGGTGGTAGGGAATGTATGTAACTTAGAACCACATGCAGGGTGAATGCCATCCTAGGTAAGAGATAGTGAGTTTTTTCATGCTTTTTTATTACCTATTTCATGTGTCCGGTTTGCTGACCTGAACACCGACCGGTATGCCGCTGTTCCAGGCGCTCTGCATTTCAGACCCTATATGTGACTCTGTCAGTTGGGTGCTCCCCTTACCACACTACTCACAGCGTGTTTCTGACCAGCACATGTCACTAGGCCCACCACCTTTCAGTGTGATGTCAGGTTGATATGGCAACTAAATGTCTGCAAACTCTCAGGCTCTAATACACATCCTGGGGCCATATAATTGCTGTATACCCTCCCACTCCACCAGCGCCATCTTTTGCAGGGCACTTGCACTTGGGGCCCAGCAATATTTCAGCAAGGGCAACACTTGTGAATCTCATGGTACCACACCTGCTTCACACTCATTTCATAATATGTGCCATAAGGTAAGCACTTGAAAGCACATCAAGTGCAACAAAAGGCCTGTTAGTTAATCTCCCTAGTCAAACGCCCTACCCTACCCTGCGCTATCGCTGGAAGTGAAAGGTGGAATTGGAATTTTAGAGGACTAATTTACTTTAGGACAGAAGAGAAATGTGGCACTATTAGTGAAGTGAAGCAATGATGGTGGCGGTGTCTCTACAGTGCTGGTTCATGGTATTGTCAGTGAAGAACTGTTCAATGAGGAAAGGTATGAAGTGGAGCAAAGAAAACAGAGGGAATAGAGTATTTATAGAAGGGGCACCGAGCAGAGAGGGCAGTGAGTATTCAGAGTGCATGGTTCCTCCTGCAAATATTTCTAATTTGTATACAAAATTGGGCCATACAACCTGGTTTCCAGCAGCAGTTTTGTGAACGTGGCACCCATATCCCTCTCTCTCTTTCCCTTCAGTCCCACGAGACTAGAAGCAGGTGAATGTGTTCTTTTGACAATGTCTATGTCCTGGTTTCTTGGGACTTTCAAATTTCAAAGCAGGCCTCATTTTGATTTGCCCCGCCTTTCCACAAGGGCTAATCAAGTTTCGTTAAATATTGCCCCCCATTGGAATAGCATTTTGCATTTTATCTGGACTTCTTTAACCCCTTCGCTACTAGGCACTCCCCCGTGCTAAGCCTTTTTTTTGGCTATTTGGGGTAGTTCGGGCATAGGCCCCCGTAGCATTTTGTCCAAATAAGGGATTTACGCCAAATTTGTGACTTTTTCTTCCAACATCCTGAGGATTCGAAAGGTACCCAGGGTTTGTGGATTCCCCTGGAGGGGATCGAGAAATTAGCAAAAAATACAGCTAAAGTTTGTCTTTTGGGGGAAAAATTGGAAAAAAGTGCTGCTGAAGAAAGCGTCTGGTATTTTCCCTGCATATGGTATCAAGAAAGGGTTTGTGGTTCTAAAATTTTCATATTCCTAGCTTTCAGGAACAGGCCGACTTTTGTCAGAAAAGCAACATTTTCTACTCAGTTTTGGCATTTTACTGGGACATAGCCTATTTTTACTATTTTTTGTGCTTTCAACCTCCTTCTTGTTAGTGGTAGAAATGAATGTGAAAGCAATAATGGATCGCAGAAAGCTATTCATTTCTGCAAAGTAGACAAAAGTCTGAATTCAGCAAGGGGTCATTTGTGTAGATCCTTCAAGGCTTTCCTATACAAATTAACATTTGAAATAAAGAAATATTGAAGTTGAGTTGAAAAAAACAACCAATTGTGCCAACCTTTTCAACTGTAACTTCTTGTAAGTATGGCAGATTTTTTAAAGCAATATACCATTACATCTGCTAGACCCATCTGACTGCAGGGATATATAGGGCTTGTAGGTTCAACAAGAACTCGCGTTACCCTGAGCCAATAACTGAGCTGCGCCTTGCAATGATTTTTCATTGTGTACCGGATACATAGCAATTGATTTGGTAAAATATAAGGAGGGAAAAATAGGTATCAAGGAAACCTATGTATTTCCTAAATGGGAACAAAATATAGTGTTTAGAAGCAGTAGCTATTTGCACATCTCCAAAACTTTGGGTACCCATACTAGCATGTGAACTAGAGGACATTTTTCGAAATTACTTCTTTTTTACACATTGTCTTACATTTAGAAGGCAGAAATGCACAGAAAGTCAATTGGTAATAACACTTGTTCTACTATTCTGTATTCCCCCAAGTCTCCCGATACAAATGGTACCTCACTTGTGTGGGTAGGCCTAGTGCCCGCAACAGGAAACGGCCCAAACCGCAACGTGGACCCATCATATTTTTACAGTGAAAACGGACCCTTTTTTCGTAATGTGCCTAGCTGTGGATTTTGGACCCTAGCTCAGCTGGCACCTAGGGAAACCTAGCAAACCTGTATATTTTTTAAAACTAGACACCCAGGGGAATCTGGGATGGGGGTGAATTGTGTGGCTCTCAGCAGGTTCTGTTACCCAGAATCCCTTGCAAACCTCAAACCTTGCCAAAAAAAAAAAACATTTTCCTCATATTTTTGTGATGGAAAGTTCTGGAATCTGCGGGGAGCCACAAACTTCTACCCGCTTAGCGTTCCCCTAAGTCTTCCGATACAAATGGTACCTCACTTGTGTGGGTAGGCCTCGTGCCCGCGGAAGGAAACGGCCCAAAACGCTATGTGGGTACATCACATTTTTCTAGTGAAAATGGAACCTTTTTTTGCAATGTGCCTAGCTATGGATTTTGGACCCTCGCTCAGCCGGCACCTAGGGAAACCTAGCAAACCTGCACATTTTTAAAAACTAGACATCTAGGGGAATCCAGGATGGGGTGACTTGTGTGGCTCTCACCAGGTTCTGTTACCCAGAATCCCTTGCAAACCTCAAACTTTGCCAAAAAAAAAACACATTTTCCTCAATTTTCTGTGATGGAAAGTTCTGGAATCTGCAGGGAGTCACAAACTTCCACACACCCAGCATTCCTCCAAGTCTACCGATAAAGATGGTGCCTCACTTGTGTGGGTAGGACTAGTGCCCCCGACAGGAAATGGCCCAAAATGTACTGTAGAGACTTCAAAATTATCGTTCGCAAAACTATCTGGTTTTGCGACGGAGTCACCTGCGTTTTTGGTTCCGGACTCAGCGGCCATCTAGGGAAACCTACCAAACCCAGACATTTCTGAAGACTAGACACCCGGGGGAGTCAAGGGAGGTGTGGCTTGCGTGGATCCACCAATGTTTTCCTACCCAGAATCCCCTGCAAACCTCAAATTTAGCTAAAAAAAAAGTCACCTTTTTCTCACATTCCTGTGTGAGATCACCGCGCCGGCACGAATTTCCTACCACCTAGCGTTTCCCTCGATCTCCTGATAAAAATTATACTTCACTTCCTAGTGGGCTTTCTGCCCCCCGGGAGGGCAGATCGGGGGCTATTGCCCCATCTATCCCCAAGGGGGGCAGAAAGACTGTCCAATTAGTTTTGGGGGTTGGGGCACTGGCATGCTCATTTTGGCAGCCCCCACCCCTACGTATAAAAAATACCCATAATCCCTCGTGCCTAGTGGGCTTTCTGCCCCCCGGGGGTGCAGATAAGGGACTATTGCCCCATCTGCCTCCCAGGGGGGGGCAGAAAGACTGTGGCAATATTTTTTAGCGCATGGGGGCATTGGCATGCCCATTCTGGGCAGCCCCCACCCCTCAACTACAAAAACAATAGTCCCTGACTGCCTAGTGGGCTTTCTGCCCACCCCCTGGGGGACAGATCGGGGGCTATTGCCCCCATCTGCCCCCAAGGGGAGCAGAAATGCTATCCAATTATTATTTTTAAAAAAACATAATCCCTGGTGCTTAGTGCGCTTTCTGCCCCTCCTGGGGGGGGAAGATCAGGGGCTATTGCCCCATCTGCCTTCCGGGGATGGCAGAAAGACTGTTGCAGTTTTTTTAGGGGGTGGGGGCATTGGCATGCCCATTTTGGGCAGCCCCGCCCCTAATGTACATAAACAAAAATCACTGGTGCCCAGTGTGCTTTCTGCCCTCCCCGGGGGGCAGAAAGACTGTTTCCAAATACATTAGGGTGGGGGCATGGTCTTGCCCATTGTGGGCAGCCCCCACCCCTCTTTTATTTTAAAAAAATCCCTGGTTTCTAATGGGCTTTCTGCCCTGCCGAGGGGGGCTGATCGAGGGTAATAATCCCCATTTGCCCCCTCCAGGGGGGCAGAAAGACTGTGGAGGTTGTCTGGGGGAGTGGGGGCATTGGCATGCCCATTTTGGGCAGCCCCCACCCCTTTATACAAACATAAAATAAATCCCTAGTGCCTACTGTGCTTTCAAGACTGATTGTACGCAAAAACGTTGGGGGGGAGCAAAAGCCCTTGTCCAAGGGGCCGCTCTCCCCTCCCTGGTGCCCTTTCCAATGATACCTCTCCCAGGTGTTTCGGTGCTCGGGGGGCTGAGATAGCTCCACGAGCACCGAAATAGTGAAACAAACAAGCCGATCGCCTCATTTCAGTTTCAGTGTAATGACATCAGCGCGCCATGCACACGATCGTCCTTACACTGAGAAAAAAAATGCATCAGGAGGTTAGGGAAGCTCATCCCCACCTCCCGAGGCAAAAAACAAAAAAAGGAAATCCCTCTGCTGTTTACAGCAGAGGGATTTAGTGCTCGTGTGCACTTGACGGAATGGTTCCGTCATGCACACACGAGCACTGTGGCGCATGATGGAACCATTCCGTCATGCGCACGGAAAGGGTTAAGGAGGCAGCTCTGCTTGCATCACCACAGTGAGTGTTTACCAGTGTCTCTTTTCGGCTGCTTGGCATAGATTTCTCATGGCCACATCTTACTTCCAAAACACCGAGACTCACACAATTCGCAGTCCTTTATCAGGGAATTTCAACGTAGAAATGAGGCAAAATCTTCAAGAGAAACATCTAGGGCAATAACTGGTTTGCATTGTCCTTGAGTCAACCATTCTGCAGCCTCAGGGGATTGTTTTTGTGCAGGGAGGTGATCCTTCCTACACAATCATGCCTGCAACACAGGCACCCTTGCACAGTGGCACCAGGGTGCCTGCATTGGCTCTAGGCAGCAGATTGTGCGCCAGTGTAGGCACAGAGCAGAAATGTGCCATATCTTGATAGATGAGGCACATTCCTGCCCTTTCCCTTTCACTCAGCGCAGCAAGGTGTCTTGCTGCATTGCATGAAAAAATAATAAATCTGGGCCCTATTGTTTTAGTTGGGAGCGTAACATAGGGCCCATGCAGCCCCTGCGGTGTGGAGGAGTCCAATGCAAATGAATATCTGTAAGCAATAGGAGACTCGGGGACCTCTAATCACATTCTGCATGGTGTCTCATCATTTTGCATTATGCCATTGGTTTTACTTCGATATTTTGAACTCCCGTGCACAGATAATGTCTCAATAAGATGCGGGGCGAAGTGGACTCCGAGTAAGGAGTCAGGCCCTATCAAAGCTTGCGTCTGGTTTTCGGTTTCTTGACATTATGTCCATATTTTCGAAAACAATGGCAGACATTTCTTGCAGAAACAGGTCACTCGGGTCACAGGATGGAACCAAACCCTTGTGCTGTTTAACTCTGGAGGCCAGGTTCCATATTCAAACAAATCACCACAAAATAAACAGTGATAAACACAGAGCTCAGACACGTGATCTCCTGGGTCTGTGTTTCCCATATCCTGTCTTGATTGGAGCTTCAAGACAAAAGTGATAAGTAGCAAGGCTATCCTGGTGTTGCTGCCTCTTAGAAAACAAAAGGGCCTCTTAATAGCCAGAAGAACTGGGGTAGAGTCAGGCATATGTCACAAGCACCTGAAATGACAGACTTTGCCAAAGCCCTTTCAGCCATTCAATGGATCAACCTGACATATGACTGGCCCCCTCTCTTCACAGGTGGGTTGTGCTTTGTTAGTCAAAGGCTAGTGCCCCCCTAACCTTTAGCCCAGTTCCACCCAAGTGAATGGTTAACAGTCTTTAATAAACAGAAGCACAAAATAACAGAACAATTGAACAGTATCATAATGTCATGCCATTGTGCCAATGTGTAAGACAGTGCATGTGTGATCTATTATTAACCTAACAGCTCCCACTCGGACAGAGAGTAGATACAAGGCCAAGCAGAATCAAATTTCTGGTGGACAGAGTATCCACCTGTAAGAGCATTACTGAAGGTAAGTTACTTGCTCTTCTGATGGATACTTCTAACTTCAGATTCCTCACTTGTGAATAGATACCAAAGTAGTACCGTCCAAAGTGCTGGATCTGTGGAATGGCTAAGCTAAAAAGTCCTGCAAGACCAAGCGAGCAAAAGGCCCATCCCTACAGGCATTAGAGTAGAGGCAATAGTGCTCCATTTTCATGTTTGGTGATAACCACGTAGCTGCCTGACAGATATCCAGGACAGGCACTCCACGTACATTCGCAGTGTTAGCAGCTTTGGCTCTGGGGGAGTGAGCCCATAGGTCCTATGGAGGCTGCTTCTTCGCCAGTGTGTAGCAGATCTCAATGCAGAGGACTATCCATCGAGAGATTGCCTGTTTCTGAATCGCCATGCCCTTCTTTGCCCCAGAGAAACCCATAAAGAGCTGATTGTCTGCTAGATGTTTTTGGAACAACTGATGTAAAAACTCAGTGTTCTCTTGAGGTCCAAACGATGGAGTTATTCTTTGAAGGATGAGGTGGAGAAAGAAGGTCAGAAAAGTGATGACGTCTGACGTGAAAAGGCGTCACCACCTTCAGTAGGAATGCCACTCTAGCCCCGAGCACCAATTTGTCTGGGAATGGTTGTATAAGGAGGCTAGACTGAGAGGGCCTGAAGTTCACTCACCCGGCGTGCGGATGTTATTGCCATCAGGAAGACCATTTTAAGGTAAGTAGGTGCAACTAGCAACTGTGCATTGGTTTGAAAGTGGAACACACCAGAAAAGTGAAGACTAAATTAAGTTCCCACTGTGGAAATACAAAGGGTGTTGATTGAATGAAACGCTGCAAATTCATTATAAAACGCACCATAACTGGTGATATGAACACTGATGGCTGGTCCAGCAAATGCAAAAAAGGCCGAAAGTGCCAACAGGTAACTGTGTCCAGAGTAAGGCCTTGCTGGTCCAAAAACAAAGCAAAAAACAACACATTCAACAGTGTCACCTGCAAGGAGTCTAACTGCCAAGCACCACACCATGCCACAAACCTGTCCCAGTGCCATGCATATACAGATTTCAAGGAAGGACGCCTGGCCACTAGGATAACATCAATGAGTCCCGTACTCCACTCTATAAGGAATGTGTCTCCATAAGAGATATTTCTTGGGAGCTCCAGCGCGTGAAAGTGCTGACATTGTGCATTCACAACAGTGGTGAACAGATCTAGCCAAGGTTTTCCCAACTATTAGAAGAAGTCCTGTAACACCTCCGGATGTAATTGCCATTTCTAAACCATTAGGTGTTGCTGGCTGAGTTTTCCCACCTTGGCGTTTAGAGATCCCGCCAAGTAGTGGATCATCAGGGAAGTCCCCTAATGATCCATCCAGCTTCAGAAGTGCAAAGCCTCCTGACACAGACCCGGGACCCTACTCTGCCTTGCTTGTTGCAGTACCACATTGCAGTGGTATTGTCTGTGAGAACCTGCACCTTCCCCCTCTTTGATGGTTGGCTGGAAAGCTTTCAACGGCAAGGGAATTGCACAGAGCTCCAACAAGCTGATGTGGAGGTGAATCTCTGTTTGAGATCAGAGACCTTCTATCTCCATCTCTCTCAAATGGCCTCCCAACTTAGTAGCGACATGCCCGTCATCACCCTCAGCTCAGGGTGGGGTAGGGAGAGGGGTCTGCAGCTGGTCCAATTGCAGGCGAGCAGCCACCACTCCAGACCTTTTTTAGCCTCCAAAACCTGGATGGAATCAAATAGATTCCCTTGGTACTGGGCCCACTGAGACTTCAGGTCCCAGTGCAAAGCTTGCAGTGCAATCTGGCATAATTGGTGAGCAGAATGCACAAAGCTTATATTCCCAGAAGCTTCGAGCCTTCCTCTCGGAGATCCAGGACAGAAGTTGAAACATTGGGTTCATAGCCCAAATGTCCTTGACTCGCTGGGCCGGAGGAAAAGCTGAAAAGCATACCATATCCAGGATAGCTCTGAAAAAAGGGAACCGCTGTGAAGAAATCAGGTATGACTTCAGCAGGTTGATCGAGATCTCTAACAATGTGAAGGGTTTTTTCTGTCATCTGGAGGTGTTCTGCGACCAACTGTGGTGGGCCTGTCTTCAAGAGCCATTTGTCGAGGTAGGGGGGAAGACTGGTACCCTTGACCTCCTCAGAATGGCAGCAAACACACCCATCACCTTTGTGAACACCTAAAGGGCACAGCTTAGGCCTAAAGAGAGAACGGCAAACTGAAAGTGCTTGAGAGTCAATTTGAAAAGCAGATAGCACATGTGGGTCTGCAGTACAGGGATGTTTAAATAAGTATCCTGTAGGTCCAACATCACAATTTAACCTCAAGGGTAGAAAGATCTGGGCCAAAGTAAGCACTTTGAATTTGTCTTTGTGAAGGAATGCATTGAGAGGTCGAAGGTCTCGAATAGGACGGAAGACACCACCCTTCTTCGGCACCAGAAAGTAACAGGAACAACAACCAGTCCCTACTTCTGATGATGGAACCTTCTCTACAGCTCCTTTGGCCAAAAGAGCCTGCACTTAAGCTGGACAGGCTTTCCACCATAGGTGGCAGGTGTGGTGGGCCGAGAAGGAATGGCAGGGGCTAACACAGATGGAAAATCTGAAGGGCCCATTTGTCAGATATGATGCTTTGCCACCCCTGCATGAAGGTGCTGATCCTGCAGCCCACCTGGTGGCTGCGTGCAGCTAAAGGGTGCACTTAAGGGGTTTTGCAGTTGTTATTGGAGGGGCGAAAGTTTGGGAGGAAAGTCGGGCTTACTGACTAGACCGTTGTCTGCTGGCCTATGGTCATGACCTAAAAAGGGCTGGAAAACCTGTTGTGCCGTTGGTGGGGGCTGGCGGCCTCTTGCATATCTCCTAAAAGGGCAAAATTGCTTTGGGGATTGCCAAGCTGGATCCGAAAGACCCAGAGAATGTGCAGTGGCTCTGCATTTTTTTTAAATTATTCTAGGGCTGAGTCTGCTTTTTCACCAAATAGATGGAAGCCATCGAAAGGCATGCCGATTAAAGACACATGGATGTCCCCGGAGAAGCCTGTGGACCTCATTCATGGGTGGCATTGAAGCACCACTCTAGTTCCCATAGCCCGGCCTAGACAATCTGTAGTGTCCAGGCCATAGCGGATGATGAATTTGACTACATCCCAATCATATTGAATGGTTTGGTTTAAGCAAACCCAAAAGTCTTCTAGAACTGCATGTAAGACCTCACCCACCATGTCCCAAAGTGCATGGCTATAACGTTCAAGGAGGCAGCTTGTATTGACTGACTGCAAGGCTAGACAGGCTGAAGAGAACATAAGCCTTCCAAAGGTATCCACTGGTTTTGACTCCCTATTGGGGGAGTGTTTGGAAAAGAGTTAAGGATCACTCTGCTGGTGGACATCTGTGCCACCAAACGTTCTGAGGTCAGATGTTGAGTCAGAAAATGTGGGTCGCTTGAGGCAGATCTATGGCAAGGGGTGACTTGTGGGTTGACCGGGGGGGGGTCATAGCATGGTTTAGCTCAAGTGCCTAACAGTGTGTCAGTCATAGCATCATTGAAGAGCAAAAGAGGTTCAGTTGTAACCTGGCCAGGTTGTAGGATCTCAAACACAGAAAAGGTGATGGGAGGAATGCTTGCAATACGTCTAACCACAGGCAATCGCTCAGGGTAGCTGTCAGGTACCTGGTTTCTCCACAGAAGCAGAATTGACGCAAACTCCCAATGCCCTCCTATTGGTAATATCTGCCTAAGAGTCCAGCCAGATTTCACCAACAAGGGAGAAAGAGGATTGGGATAGAGAATAGACAACTCCTGGGCTGCTGGAATACTCTTGTGACTGGCTCCCCCCAGACTACTTTTACTGTTTCTGTTCAGTGCTCTCATGGTGCCTGGTTTCAGGTGGAAGGAGAGTACCTAATGCACAAAGGAATGAACCAACATTCAATGCAATCACTCCAACACTATAACTGCTCTATGAAGACTCTATGATGATTCCATTAAAACATCGAGAAACTAGACTCTTCAGGATACAAAATGAAGTGCGCCGAGAGGAGCTCGCGCACCCACAAACTCAGGGGAAATCTCCCGAGGGTAGTTGAAGGGCACTGGACTTCATCCTAAAACGGTGACCATCTTAGAGTGCACCTCAACTACTTTACATCATACAGTTCTTTAATGATTAATCATTGGAAATCTGGTGCACACTCTAATTCTTGCCCCATGACTGATCAGAGAGACACTAGCCTGATTCCTGACAGTAGCATTCCAACCCACCGTACTTTTGCACACCATGCCATGTCAGTTTGGACCCAGCCAAATCAGTCTTGACCCTACTACAATAGGAACAGTGCAGCCCGAACTGCCAGTCCAGGTTTTCCCTGAACCAGAACGCAAGCAACCCAAGACCAGTTTCGCCCTGTTTGGGGCTCTTCAGTCACGTGTACCTTGGTTCCAGTGGCACAATGAGCACGGGACCCATATCTGGGCATACCCTTGCCAATTAGGACAGTAAATCAAACACAGAAAAGATGAAGGGAGAAATTGCTTGCAATAGGTCTAACCACTGGCAATCACTCGGAGTAGCATTTCAACCCATCATTCAGACTATAGGACCTCCACGCATTGATTCTTTTAGCCTCCTTAGTAGGCAGGTGGAGATCAAGTACCTTCTGATAACAGTCGCATAAAAAGAATTTTCTTCTGTTGCTGGTCCAGGGGAAACCAGCTCAGTGTTGGGGGAGGTGTCCATCCCACTGCCCTCTGGTAACTCCATGTACCAGTTGTCTTCATCATAAAGTGTGGCAAATTCATCCCCACCATTGTCATCTCCATAAGGCTGGCTCTGATCAGAGTCCAAACCAAAAAACTGGTGTAATGTGTATGCACAATATGTGACCTTTACCCCACAGTCTTTAACCCGAATGGCCTTTACCCCGCAGTTTTTACCATGCAGGTAAGTATCATGCAGAAAACTGACTTTAATGGGTTTTTACCTTCACCTCGAATCCTTTAACATGTAGTACTTTACTCTGCAGGTATTATTTTTTTTGAAAATTACATTTTAATGGTATTTATTTGTAGACTTAGGGTGTGACATTCTTGCACACTGGGACATTTTCTGAAGAGAAATCTCTTCACAAGTGAAGAAAAAGAGGAGCAGGGCTTTGGATCTGCATCTTAGGTCACCGAATGAAGGTACTGAAATCAGCGCACATGGGGGGTGCTTATATGCAACTCTGTTCATCATTTCCAGAGCGAAACTAGCTTGATGCGGAGAACCAAGGTGTCACCTGCCAACGTGCAGCAGCACTGCTTTGAATTTTCGGGATT
Organism: Calotriton arnoldi; assembly: GCA_963921515.1. Lineage (NCBI taxonomy): Eukaryota > Metazoa > Chordata > Amphibia > Caudata > Salamandridae > Calotriton > Calotriton arnoldi. The sequence continues at coordinate 1,141,434 of CAWUFW010005332.1, forward strand.
CAGTCAGGAGCCTGTAGATATTCACAAGTTGGGGAATCTGCAGTTAGAAGTACCCATCAGAACTGGTATTGTTTTGTGTGTGCTTTATTCATGCACAATATATTAAAACAAAATGCATGTGGCTATCACCAGTTATTCACAAGATCACCTGAACCAATTTGCATAAATAAATACAACATTTTAACTCTGTAAAGCAAAGTGTTTCACGATATAACATACATGAGAGAGTGCACTTAATATTTTAATTCCTAAAATCATTTTGTTTTATAATAAACTTTAAAATGTCATGATCATTATTAAAAATAGTAGAAGATTCGTTTTTCATCATGAAATTAGGCCATCACAGCTAGTCATGGCAGTAACAGTAGGTAAAAACCACCTGCAGATGCATTTACTATTGTTACCTGCCCAATCTGCAATTATGCTCATAAACCAAAGGCGAAGGCCTATATTGCGGAGAAGGGCAATTGTTATCTGATAACACCACTGTATGTGGACAATAAGGCTATCAGTACCTGTCGTCATCCTAATCACATCTAACACTAGCAACAGCTCAGCTGTCTCTGCCTGGTCTATACCTCTGCGTCACCCTCTCACTAATCATGAGGTCAAGCAACATTTGCTAGTACCAACATTCTAAGCATTTTAATGGCTGACAAATAGGTACCTCCATTCAGGTTAGTCCTTAATCTTATATCACAATCAATTCTGTGTAATGTGTTTATCTTTAAAGAAATAAACAAGGCAGCCAATATGAAAATGGTGAAAGCAGTTTTGGTGAAAAGCCATGTAAACCAGCAGACAAAATGGTGAAAAAAGGGAAACATTATCATGGACACAGTAGTGAATCATTTGGAAGTTGGCAAGAAGCTTACCCTTAATCAGAAAGAGGGAGTGAGAAGAATTCAAGAGGGTCACCTCCACTTCCTAAATTCATAGTTGCAGTTAATCAATAAAGAGGGGACTCACTGTCAACAAGTCATTTTTCTTTCTATCCCTAACCTACAGGGGCATCCTAGGTGTTTTAAAAGGACTCTTACTCACTAGAATTTCTAGTAGCGTGCTTCATCCAGACACCTTATGTATCTGGATGGGCCGACCTTGAAACTCAACGGAACTCATTGTTAAACTTTTTTTGTTTTTAGTCTTTAAAATTGAATTTAGCTCTTTGTTATTCGTTAGGGATCCAGTGATAAAATTGTTCATGGTGCCCCAATACTGATTTATTAGAAGGGCCCCCTGACAGTGTTCAAAACAAGTGGTAATGCTTTTTGAGACTGTTAGCATCTCCAGCGTCTGTAGGCCAACATGTTTAAGCCAATGCACCTTGCCTTTAAAAGTAAATTGGCTTTCTTCAGGATCAAATATGGATCCCTAGGTTTACCTAATCAAATATCTCACTTCACTATTTGTAGGTATTTTTTATATTGCTCATGCCATTCGCTCATTCATCCACTATGCCGTATATACAAAGTCACTGGGCAAAATCTTCTGTATGGTACTGGCATAATACGCTTGTCATGAGGTATTAGAGTCGGGAGGACCTTACTGTTACACTTTCATCAAAGGTCGACACCTGTTATTCTCCTATTTGGCTCCATGACGTTTTAATACTTTGCTCTATGATTATAATGATGTGTAATATTGTGTGCTTTTATGATTATCTAAAAAGAAATCGAATAAATCTTGGTTGACTTGACTTGGCTCCTATGTGGCTCCATGAGGCTCATTTGAGGAAAGCCTACTTGTCCAGGAAGAGCCAAATAGGAGAACAGCAGAATACAGTGGGTCTACCTTTGACAAATGTGTCACAATAAGGCCCGCCCACCTCTAATACCTCATGAGGAAGGAGACAAAATGTGTGTTTTATTTGGCCAGATATATAGAGTGCCTCCGCGTTGATGGAAGCCTACTTTCACAAATGCAAACAAATCCCGGCAAACTTTCGCCTTTCACTTGCTAAAGAGCTCACACCATGGTTCTTCTCACCGTATGTGTGATTATGCATGTAACAAAAGAGTAATTTGTTAGGGTCTGCATGAGTGGACCGGACCATTGCTGGCACATTTTGGCTCTTCATTCACCCTCTCAGCAAATGGTAGAATGCTCACAGATGCGCCCAATTACACCACTTATAGTGCTTAGCTCAGAATTATTTTGTGTCTTAGTCTGACCCATTCTCTTTCCTTCCTGTGCTTCTCTCATCAACATTAATAAGACTCTTACAACCTCGACAACCTCGAACACCGTCCCTAGCTCTTTGTTGGGACATATGTTAGAGCTTGACCCCACTCTGTTGCAATCTTTTGTAACTTGATATGGCTTTGTCTTTTTGGGAGGCAAGCATGATAAATAAGCATCATCCTCCCCACCTCCAAATGAAAGACTAATGTTTGTTTGATATTCCAGAAGAAAGGATGAGCACTGATGAAATTGCATACTTCACAGGGGGCCACTGATCTCACAAACATAATTTTTATGTGTCAGTTTGTTTCTTTATATAAATATATATATATATAATATATGTGTGTTAACCAAAGATGATATCTCTCAAAGATATTCTGCAATCACAGCAGGAAAATGAAGGAAGGTAACCAACTGAAAGACATTTTCTTTGTTAAGAAGATGCTATGTGCTTGTGTCAGTTATTAAGTTGTGGACATAATCATTCTTTATGATATAAAAGTGAAAAATGTAATTGATCATATTAACAAAAGATAAATGAAATAATTTAATATTTGATTTTAATGGACTGTCTCTTGAACTTTCTTTTAATGAAATGTTCGAAAGAATAAATCAATGAAATGGTGAAACACCGTAGCACACTGATTGACTCCCATTGTATTTATGACAGAAAGCCATTTAAATATATGCTTTGCAATAATGTGTACAGGAATACTTAACTTATACCATTCACAATATTTCATAATAGATTCATATATGTAAAAAAAAAAAAAACAGGCTCCTTATTTACAATGTCTTTCTTTTTGTTGTTCGTTATATTTTTGAGTCATATCCAAATTAAGGTTTCTTCTTTCGGTTTTAGTTACATTCACAGCCAATCAATTGCCATTATTTGTCTTGTCTAACATTAGTATTTTTTTTTTTTAACAATCTTTATTGGCATTTTACTGAATATTCCAATATTGTGTCTCATATGAAATATATAATAATAACAATACTTCTTCTGTTACAGGATCAAATTTCAATGTAAAACAATTACTGTAATATCTATTCCAGTTTTCCACAAACGTAATTCCCCCCTTCCCACCCACCCCTTTCGTGTCTTACTGTCCTTTATCTGTACTCTCGTTTGACATTCTATAACCATCATCTGAAGTGCAGTTCAATGTATCTGTCTTCGGAACTCCTTTCCCATTTTAGTTTTCCTGGGGTTTGTTATGTACTATTCCCCTCTTCTACCTCCGAGCAATGAGGGTCTCCTAGGTCCACGATCATCGCACACAAGGCCCGTACATCCTCCTCGAGTTTATCATCCTTCCTTATGTGTTTCATGCGGGTCAGTTCAGCCGTCGCCCACTCATTCAAATGCCTCAACCAGTTACTTATAAGCGGCGGAGTCGGGCTGAGCCATGAAATTGCTATCCTTCTTTTTGCGATCACCAGCCCCAAAAGTACAAATTTTCTACTTAGCTTTTTTCTTTTTTGGGTTGTGTATTAAGTTCAAGAGGACTGAACGTATAGTCTTAGAAATGGACCATCCCGTAGCTTTGTGTATTTTCTTCAGCACTCCCTCCCAGAATAAACCAGGCTCTGGCAGGTCCATATCATGTGAACAAAGCGTTCTGCCGCTTCCCCGCATCTAGGGCAGGCATCCGACCATTAAGGATAAATTTCACTTAATCTGTATGGGGTTAAATATACTTGGTGTACTATGTTATATTAAATTAACTTAAAACATGCGTTAGAGCTCACTTCACGAACCCCTTCATGCACTCTTGCCCATTCCCGTTCTGATATGGGTTCCTCCGATTCCTCCTCCCACCTTGTCTGTACCGGTAGGGCAGTGACCGGATTGTCATCTCGAAGGGCTCTATAAATATGGGAGATTAAACGCCGCCCTCCCACCATTGATAATAATGTCGTTAGCACAGCTGTGCAAGGGGGAACATTAGTATTTCATGAATCAATAAAAATCATACCCAGATCCAATCAATTAGCCTAATACACGCATGCGCTTTGCGACACATCGTTTTCTAGAGACACTGTCAATGAGTCTTTTATGAAAATAAATTTACTTATTATAAAATCTAGTGACTGATACAAATTAAGTAACAGAGGTGCCCCAAAGCACATTTTTATAGTTAATATTAACAGACTGGCACCATTAGGGTAGTGGGGCAATCAAAAGTGTACTAGCGCTGAGCTCATACTGGGATTACCCATAACTTGGAGTCAAAATATGGGTCCGCATTACACATGCAGCGCACTTTCATTCATTGCGCCGGGCGCACCTTTAAAAAGGTGCGCCGGCGCAATGAAGGAAAGTGCGCCACATTATGGGGAATGCGCTGCACCCAGGACAGCCACAAACTCGCGCTGCCCTGGGGGCAGCACATTCACGTGAAATACGGAGCGGGTGCTTTACAGCCGCTCCGTGTTTCAGTGTGCAGGCGGCAACCCGCCTGGACCATTAAATGGGAATAGAGATCCACTTGCAGACGGGTGCAGTCAGTGCCCGCACCCGCATGCAAGGGGATGTCTGGGGGGTCCATGGGACTCCCTTTACCTCCTGCAGAGGGCTGCCTCAGGAGGCACATTGACAGTGTGCCATCTTTTAGGTGGCAAACTGTCAATGCGACTCCTGATGGCTTCTTTGCCTCTGTGCCTGCGTCGGTAATACGGCGCGGGCGCAGAGGCAAAGGGATTCCCTCATTTGCCTCGGGCACACCCCATGCAAATGAGGGAATTCTCCCTTCAAGATAGCGCTGGCGCTTTATGTGCGTCAGCACTATTGGTATTACAGAAGGGGCCGCACAAGCATCTGAGGCCCCTTCTGTAATACCAAAGTGCCCCGAGGGCGCGCAAAGCGGGCACAAACACCCTTTGCGCCCCCCAGGGGACTTTATGTCATATGGCCCATGGTTTATAAACTATTAAAACCAAACAAGTGTCATTTTACAGTCCACAGTGTCAAACAGTGCATGGCTAATGTGAGGGCAGAATCTTGGAAAGCTGTAATTGTGCAGTCAAGAAGAGCATCTCAGAAACAATGTGCGGTAAAACCACCCTTAACTTTCTAATGCAATCACGGCTTAAGCAGTACCTAGACTCAGGCGGGAAGGCATTCCAAACTATAGACATAGCATTCAGGAAACATGGTGAAAATGAATTGCCCTTGAGTTCCGAAGGCGTAATAATCTTTAGCTCTTAAGTCGTCCAAGATTTTAGGAAATTAATAAAGAATCGAGGCAAAGCATCAAAGACATAAAGTGGCCAAAATTAATTGATTGCAAAACCTTAGTGGAACGCATTATACTCACTCTGAATTGGAGTAATGCCTATGAAAGACAGACCATATCAATTTTCTACACCTGTGGTTGTTAACCTTTTGACTTCTGTGGACCCGACTAAATCATTAATGGAACCCGGGACCCCCACTGACTCATTATTGGATTACGGGAACTCCCAAGGGGTCATTACTGGAAGCCGGGACCCTGGACTAAGCATTTTCAATGATTTGAAACACAAAAAATATAGAAACAAGGATTCATAAAACAAATGTACAAAGGATGAAATAATTTACTTAATTCACACACAAGTATAAAAAAAATCAAAATGTTAATTTTAATAGGAAAATTGGAGATTTTCTAAATTCTAATTTCAGTTGCGACCACTCATCGTCCATACTATATTGTGTTTGATGCACTTGCACTACTCCCAGCAATCAATATGAAGATACCAAGTTCATTTTTAGCCTCCAATTTCAGATTACTTAAAATTTACAAATGTTCAATTTTCAGTTTTACTTATTTATTTATATACATTTTATTAATCTGGTAATAATATTTCATTTTCTAAGCAGTAGGCTTCGTGGACCCCAAGGGGTCCTAGAATCACAGGTTAAGACCCACTGTTCTACACTAACCAGGACTTTCACACAAGTCAACAAGAGAGCTCTGCATATGGGGCATTTGCCCTAAAAGAGAAAGACTGAGATAAAGTCATGTATCACTGATTCTATGTCATAAGGTACCAAGAAAGAGTGCAGTGTTTACAGCACTTAAGGTAGTAATATCCAATTGGAATACATCTAAGAAAACAAATTTAGCTTTCATAGAAACAAAGCAATTCAAGGTTTCACATCCTGGGAACTAGGATAACAGTGGCACCATTAACAATCAGAATCTTATTTGCTTTGAGTGTGGCTATTTATACAGGATGCACAAGCCCAAAAAGGCAGTGGAGCCCGGTATGTAGCAAGAGAGAATATGTAGCCAACATGTGGGCATATAGATATACTTACAATATAAACTCAGGATAATAAATATGCTCAATTCAAGGGAATCAGAAATATGCCATCACTGAGAGGTGAGGGAATGGATATGGTCAAGGACGGAAGAACGATTGTGAAGATGTGGATATTGTGATCTTTCCTGAATTGCAGAAATGAAGGAGCAAGTCTAAGATGCAAAGGAAAGTGGAATCCCAACACCTCACACTAGAGACTAAGCCTGTGAGCCATCTGCATCTCCACAATACTTGAAACCATACCATACATCTAAAATGGTATATTCTAAGGGCTCAAAGTGGATGAACCTACCTTTGCAAGCCCAAAACAGATTACCTCGTGGGGAGGTTTAAAGTTGCTATTTGTAGCAATGTTAATAACCAGACAGGGGGCATGCTCATCTGCAGAGCTTCTGGAGCTCTCTCCGTTTGCTATTCTTCTCTCACCCTAAATGACCACATCCCACACTGTACCAGTTTCACCACTGAAATAGAATAACATTTTACTATTATAAAGGCCACAACCAACACAAAAAACCAGGGCATTAACACACAACCCTCACCAGTTGCTGGAACAGATGCTTCAGCTGCTGTGCCTCTTCCTGTAGTTTGGCAGCCATCTTGTTCCGGGCTTTCGTAGAGTTGCAGACCATCTTCACCTGCATCAGGGGTTGAATGTACTCTATCAGCACCTTTCGGTGCATTTCATTGACCAGCATCTGCATCAAAGAGATCAGAATCCCATTGTTAGCCGCGTGGCAAACATTAATTCAAAGGTGTAGATATGTAAAATATTTTGCCCTACAGCCCGCATCTCCCTAGATCTGGCTGATTGGGAAATACTTGGATGCACATGGGAGTATGGCTGTTTAAGTTCTGTGCATATGTTATAAAGATTATAAATTCAGGTGTAACCATCCACAGAACCCCTTGCCCAGGCAAGGATACCAAAAAATTACTTGGAGTGGGTGAGTGAAGAGGAAAATCAGGGGGCAAGTGAAGCATGTGTCTCCAGATATTCAAATGGGCTCCAGCTCACATTCATTCTCACAGTCATATGAAATGGTTAGAAATATAAAAAGTTTATTAGAGTTCACTAAGATCATTTAATGAAGGAGTTTATGCATCAATAGAATAGTGTTGATAATCCTGGTGCTATCCTATTTCAAATGGGCTTGCTTTCGGACATTTCAAACCAATCAAAGTCACAAGTTTGAAATATAAAGTGAGACAAAGTTGAATATGCAGCCAATAAAATTTGCAATTAGGGCAAAGATTAACCATTTTTTTCCCAATATTAAATTCTGTTTTTACAGGTACCACCCACGCTATAAAATACTCTCATCCAACACTTTAACCACTAATCTTAATCCTATCCCCATCACTTACCCAGTTCGATCCTAGACCCTAAGCAATAACTCCTAACCGCACCTATAATCCCATTACTTACTCCATCCTCGTCCCTCTAAAGCCAGCACTAAACATTCCCAAAACCACTTGCTAATACTCACAGCATTTGTAATCCTAACACCGCTGATAACCCTATGCTACCTCCAACCCCTACTATAAAATGAATACTAGTCTTATCATTAACACGCACCAAATTAAAAGACTGAAATTGCATATGAATAAGGCTTCACACAGGATGAGATGCAGAAGTGGGTTATCGGATGGTTATTACATTTTTTCAGAAGTGCTGATTTTTTTCTGTGTTTACTATTAGAATATTTGGAATTTCCGACTATATAATTCAAAGTTTGTACCTAAAAATATTTTAAACTTCTGTACATGTGTATTTTTCTTCCTGACCTGCTGGTAGCCTACACTGTGGAACACTTGGGGGGCAGATTTATCAATGAGTTGCGTTGCCCTTGTGACCCAACTACTAATTCAGATTTATCAAGCCACGCAATCAGGACCGGCTTTAACACTGGTGGCGCCCTGTGCGACAATGTCTGTTGGCGCCCCCCCAATGGCCACCTCTGCCACGGATTCCCTCACTAGCACCCTTTAACAGTGCCCCTCAAGTCTCCATAACCACTGTCTCTCAGATTCATTTAGTTTTATAGCACTACTCATTCCAGTGTAAGGTGTCAGAGCACTTTACACCACACACACATTGCACAGAGACAATCTTATGTGTGTAAATCAGTGTATAGGAAATGTTACAACAGACAGGACTACAAGGTGTAGTGTAGGAGTGACGTCATCGATAGAATTGTAGAATTTTTCAGACGTTTAAACTTGTGCGATGTTTCTGTAGACAAGTCAGTGTTTTTTTCATATTCCCTGCTGACAATGAAGGCTTTCCAGAGGCTAGTTTGATATATTTCTGTAAACAATAGCAACTCTGCATAAAGAATATGTGTGTGAAGTTATATAGACTCACAGCTTGCAATTTCTTGTAATTCTTTTTAAAACTTTGGGAGATCTACAAAGATTGTAGCTCCGGCAGTTAAAAAAGAATTGGAGTCAGCTCAAGGCAAAAAGAGACAGGTGCTACTTGGCAGCCATCCATCCCCTCCTCTGTTGAAACCCCCGGAATCCCCAGAAGGTGTGGGGTCCCAGGCACAAATTTTATACAAGAAGAATCCCAGTCAGCCCACTCGGGCCCTGCCACACCCGGCCCATTCACCTGCAACCTCATCCAACCATGATACCTGGCCACCTTCCCAAAGATTTCTGTCCTCCAAACCGCACTAACCCCAGCACTGCCATGGCTGAGCAGCTCAACACGCAACTTAATACTAGTCTTCTGCTCAGTGTAGGCTGGTGACCTTTGAAAGTGGTGAGCGTAAAAGTTGGGGATGACTTTTATGTAGTGAGGTAGCAAGCTTAATGGACAAATGCGAGGTCCAAGTTGGGTCCTCCCCCCATGAAAAAAATTGAAATGTATTGGCAAATTCTGCATTTTAAAGGAAATTAATTTAGAGAGAAAGCAAGGTGTATAAAGCAGTGGGAACGTATAGTCTTGAAACATTAAACACATTAAAAAATGCTCCTTATCTTATTGCATTAATATGTTCAACATTTACTGTAATGGGCAAATTATACAGTCCAACAACTTCAGCCCATTTAAAGTGTGTGCCGACCGCAGTAACATGTCTATCCAGACTGGCTGCAGCAGCAGCGTTTGCTATAAATACCACTTCAATATTTCCTACTCCCAAGCTGATAGAATAGAAAAGACTTTCTCTCCCAGGTCTTACAGGAATGTTAATGTTAGTACTTAATTTAGTTACAAGCATAAGTCCACTGCCACTTCATTTTGGTATGAGATATTTAAAAGGACACAAGGACAGCTAAAACAAGGCAGTCAGAATACAAATTAAAGATTACTGTTTAATTGTGCACTAGCCACCCTGGACGTTTATTAAAAGAGCCAAGAAGCTATTCATTTGAGCTGGGCACTACGTAACTACATAGCACTATTGCTCTCCAGGAAATACATCTTTCTTTCTGCGCAAATGTGTGCAAAGGTGAGCAGCTGATGACAACACTTTCTCCCATCTAGAGTTTAGTGCAGACTGCAGAGCTCAGCTCCTGCTGGAATAATCACGTGCAGGTAGAGTCCTGAAACTGAATTCAATGCACAGATCCTATCAGGGCCCTTCTTTTTATGCAGGCCCGAAGCAGCCCTCTTTTGTGCGGCCAGTATCACACATGACGTCAGTGCTTCAAGGAGTGCTGCTCAGTGGCAGGATCACATACCCCCTTGTTCCCAAACCCTAATCCTGGCACTCCGTGCCACAATCCTATATGAATATTAATCAGAGGCCCTATTTAGATGGCCTAAGGCTGCTGTTTCTCAAAAGCCGGCAGGACTGGGGCCAAGTCAACTGCCTCTTGATGCGGCTGTCTCTGCAACAGCCCTGTGTCCCTGCTTCAGGTACATGTGACTGGCCCTGCCCTGTTACTTTGGCGCCACCACTTGACCTCCATCATTAACTCCCCACCGACATCAGACGTGCCCCCTCCCTGAACACCTTCAGGAAGGCTCTGAAGACCTGGCTCTTCGACTGATATAGAACTGCTGCCCCCCCCCCAGCGCCTTGAGACCCTCACGGGTGAGTAGTGCGCTTATAATTCCCCTGATTGATTGATTGATCGATACTGGTAGGCAATATACTTTGAGTCCTTACTTTGGAAAAGCACAAATTCAGAATTTAAAACGTAACATCATTGTTATGGCTTCTCTTTAATATTAAGAATTGTTTTCTACCCAAATGAACCCTTTTCACAAGATTAGGATGATGAAAGACTGGGCAAAAAAACATATAGCTCTAACATATACCTTGCAGTTTGCATGCAGCTTTTTGATGACAGTTAATAGCTCAATGTTCTATATTAGGATTTTGACTTATAAACGACAAGTTACAAAAAGAGCTCTTTCACAGAAGCAGTAACCCACTGACCTATTTACATTATATGCACTATGTGATCTGCATGGTACAGGTTCTTAGCAGCAGGCATTTTAACCCTCTGCGCTAGCTTAGTATGACCCAAAACTTCCACTAGACAAACCTCCGGTCTCTTTCCCGAAAGACAATCACCAGAGTTATCTTGAAATTTTAATTGATGTCTGAAAATTGCTGAAGGCCAGGAAGGCGGCAGCAGGTGCTTTTAAAAAGAAAATTTACATTTTCAAAAATGACGCCCCCCACCCAGAGTCAACGCCCAGTGCGGTGGCACCGATCGCACCGCCCTAGAGCCGGCCCTGCACGCAATGCCACCTTGGGTGGCCCTGCGTAGCTTGATAAATCTAGAGTAATGCAAAGCAGTGCAAATTTAAAACAGAATGCTACAGTAGACGAATATGCCCCCCCATTGACCAGTAATACGTTTATTTGTGTCAATGTGTGCCCCCCATTGCACTGACCACAGGCTCCCATTGTCGAAGGTTTGTGAGTTATGACAACCAGTGCTGAGTGTTTTGCAGCTCACAGTATCAAGCAGGGGTGACTATTGTTAGTGAGAGGGCGTCAGTGGGGAGTGAGATAAATGTGCAGGATAGGAAGTAAATCTAAGACTACCCTGGAGGAGTAAGCACCCTATAAGATCTGATGGTGTTAAAGGGTACAAATGCTTCATCTTAAACAAGTTATACACAGGGGCGCCTCCTCCGCTATGGTGGAGGAGCGTCGCCCCCACTGCCAGCAGCACACAAAAAAACGATACCCCACATTTATTATCGTTTTATTTTGTTTACAGGAGTGTTGGGGGTGGGGCCAGGGGGATAACAGGCACCCACGGGAGTGGTATGCACTGTTATCAATGCACATGACGGTTTGGCCTGCCGTCTCAGGCCAACCAAACCGTCATGCGCATTGATGCTCTCTCCAACCAAGCTGCATTGCTGGGTTTGAGACGGCAAAGCACACTCCCAGTCTCCCTGGGAGCGCAAATCATCGCCACTCAGGCCAATCCTGAAGCTGGAATTACAGTGACATTCTGCCGGCAGCGGACGACTGGCAATAATATTTTTGTCAAGTTCAAGGAAAGGTGGAACAAAATATATTTACGAAAGAATATTAATGAACAGAGTTATAGGGATTTATTTACTGCTGGGTGATAATTGAAAACTGTCCGATCTCTGGAGGAAACACAACATCTGGAGGAGAATCCACCAGAGGGCCACGTTTGGGGTAGTTTGGTGAAGGAAAATTCTATAGCTGGAGCCTCAGCCAGATATGGCATGGCAGCTGGAAATCAACGAATTTTTCCTTATTACCCAACTCTAAAGCAGCCCTTATATCTTTAGGAAATTAGTCAAGTATTTGCATCAGTTTTATAGGTCCACATTATGAGTGGCCCAGAATAATCCCCGTTAGTTCTCTGCCTCCAAATTACCATTACCAGAGGTCCTGGTAATTCAGAGGTTGGAGAAAGAACAGGGATTACAAGACTTTGGGGAATAACATATATGAATCTATGTTGCCAAGCTGATTCCCTGCCTGTTTATCCATGTATTTCAAACTGGGATTTTGACTGCTTTCACCACAATTCATAAATCCGACGCAGTAACTGGTTCATTCAAAATTAATGGGCCCCTCATATTGAGAGCCTTAGTGTGTAAACAAGATGGGTAAACCAAGTGAGAATGAGTATTTTAGGTTTTGGCTGTAAAAATATGGACAGAGCACCCAAAACATGTCCATCTTGGGTACTGAAATTAAGTGGCCCTTGGATCAAAAACAGGTCTTCACAGTCGCAATTCTCAGTGGCGTGCCTTTCAAAAGATATAGCCCGCCCACTAGATCTACTAATTTAAACTGTCATCTGAGGGGAACATGGTGGGGAACATTTGCATTTTGTCTAGGGTGGCAATATCATCTACTCAAAGGAATGTGTATTCCAGTTGAGACAGCACACTCTTTCTGAGTGGCCTCTCTGCAACATGGCTTTGCAAATGGACGTTACATGATGGATGTCACATCCACAGCAGCACTGAGATTAAAATCTCACCCTTGAGCTTCAGTTACTGTTTTTAGATGATGAACACAATTAACGTAGCATACCCACACCTAGGCATGTAAAAAATGACTGCAGCATGGAACCATCACATCCAACACACACCAGCCCACATCAATGTTGGTCAGGGAAGTGAGGGACCTCAGTCATGTGGGACTGAGTGGAACTTTCCATAAGGGAGTCAGTATACATTCTCTAGGAGGGGTAGGTTAAATGGCTTGTGCAGTACACTTCACAGTCAGCTGTAACCAACTATCATTCTTCCCGTTACCCAGTGATGGGGGATAGTCACCATCCCCACAGATGTAGGGACTGCAAAATGTAATCAGCTTGCTCTGTATAGACAAGGTTAGTTTGAAACTGCTGGGATTCTTGAGTCCTTTTCGAGGAAAAACCTAATTTTGAGATTAAGCTGAGACTATCAGCCTACCCTGACAATGAAATTGCTCTTTAGATAAAAATTAAACTCAAGCACACCTCTTGGACTCAATTCACAACTGATTGGAGGGTACTATATACACCCTTCACATTATTTGGGTTGGGACTAAAGTGGACTACCTAGTAGGGTCTTCTGATTACAATCTGTCTTTCTTTGGTTCTTTCTTGAGGGACATACATCTTTAGAACATTAGATCACTGGACCAAAGATGAAATCACTGACAAACCCAAATACTTAATTTATGCCGCACAGAGGTGGTGAAACAGAAACTAGCCTGCATTTATAGTTAGAAACATTATTGACATTCTGTTGCAAGCAGTAAAAACAAGTGAATAGATTGAAAGGTAGGTGGAGGATAACATCCAGTCAAAAAATGTGTGAAGGTTCTTCATTAAGCAGAAGCTCACACTAATACTTTGAGAGAATTACTTCCTATTTACACAAAATCCTGCCATATGTTGTGTTCTTGTTACACCATAGCACCACATTGACTTTAGGTAGCCATGTTTTAAAGGGCACAGAGATGGTATCTGCGAGGTTGGCAAATTCAAGGGATCCAACAAAAAGCAGCAGATGCCCCTTCCACTCGATTTAGAGTGCATAGAGGCCCTGTACACTCTAGAGTGGATTGAAACCTCACTCTTATCTGGCCGTTGTCTTGCATCAGCCAAAAGCTTTTAAAAGTGTTTTTTTTTTTTTGCACAACTTATCACTTCATGTCTGAGACCAAGAGCACTCCTCCACTTTTCTGCCAACGTAAGTTGCCAGTATACATTCACTAGTGCATTAGAAATGTTCTCTTTCAACTTTCTTCCCCATGCTTCTTTTCATACATTCGTTTGTCTGAAGAAATTTCCTTTCATTCATTTTCCACGACCTGTCTCTCTGCCTGGTGTGTGTCTCCTTGCTCTCCTTTCATTCTTTGCCATAATTCTTGACTTGTCTAAACAACGCCCTTCCTCTGTCTTTCAAGACCATCCTACCTAGACCAGCGCGTCTCACTTTGGCTACCCTGGTTTTCCATGCCTTTTCCTACCTAGAACATGGCACCTCACTTTAACTACCCTAGTTATCCTTGCTTTCTCTGTGATAACTCTCCTCCTTTTATCAAACACAACTCTCCTCTCTTTGTTCAACTCATTCTCCTCCTGTTGTCTGCCCCTTTTGGGCTCCTATTTTATAAACCATCTTCTTAGTTATTTACAACACCTCTCCTAATATTTTCATGCTTGACTCTCTTTCCTTTGTCCATTCCAAGTTTCTTCCCTTCCCCATAATGTCCTCTTTTGACTGCCCTGCCCCTTGTCTGTTTGTTTGCACAAGCCACACTCAATTTGTTTTCCTTAACTCCACTGCCTTTTCCTGCTACACTTTTCCTCCAGTGTGTCTGATTTGGTTCTTCTCCTTATTGGGTGTCCTTTGTCAACATCCTCTGTGAGGCTCATTTTCCTCCTGCTATCTGACACAGCTCTTCTCATATTGTAAGTCAGACCTTGAATTCCTTTTCAGGTCAAGCCTAATAGTGCATGCTGTCTGTTGCGAAGTACTGTGGGCTCATCAAAAACATAGAGGGGCTTGAATCTCGCCAATTGCTTACCATTGGTTGGCTTTCCTTGTCACTCTCATTTACTTACTTCCTATTCGTTCACCTGTTTATTAATCTTTTGTTCCTCCCATGGAACATTGCCTCTTTACCTTTGCTTTGATTGGCTGGCATCTCTGCTTCTATTGCTTGGTTTTCAAGCACTACCCTTTTCTTTTGTGTTGAGCACACCATGATAGTGCAAGTGTTTTCGAGCTCTCTTCCTCATGTTCTTCTCTCCCCTTGTGCTGCTTGGTCGCCTTACCCCCTCTCGGTTGCATTTGCCCATGTGCTTCTCCCCACTGCCTACCCTCTCCTGCGTCCTCTGTGTTACTTCTCTGAACCCTGTTCCTTACCTTTACCTTCCACCCACTCAGTGTTGCTTTTGTGTCCATTCCCCCACCCTCCCCATGTTGCTTTTGCAATTGTCCCCTATATCTTCCACCATGTTGTTTCTCCGTTGCCCCATATTGCTTCAGACCCCCCCATTGCTTCAGTTCGCACCCAACCCCGTTGTTTCGATTTCTCCCCTCAGGCCCTGCTCACTTTTAAAAGAAATACATTTGCGCAATTTTATTTTCTTAATAGTTACAGCTCCAACTCAAATCTCTAACTAAAAACAAAAAAGTGTTATTTTGTAGGTGTACGCATGAGTAATGCGCGCACCTAGAAAATGATGCACACGGCCACGTCAAAGACTTTCTTTTTAACTTTAGGCTTGCTGCATAGCTTTGGGGATACTGTGATGTGTGGTTAAAAAACACTGTCAAATCCAATAGGTCACAATGATAAGACCTATTGCCTTTGCCTGTTCTGTATAAGTTATCTGTCTGCTAGCACCACTATCAATTTACACTAGTGCAGCCCAACTTTACCTGTGGTGTCGATGACTGATGTGCATTTGAATTCATAAGTAATCCTCCACATAAATTTAATATTTTGGGGTTAATTTCCATCTCCTCTGCTAAATAACACATTATCAGCATTTACCATGCATTTTCTCCACCTTTCTGATATTAATATGGATAAGACCCTTTCAGCCCTGCCTTAACATACATAGTTAGCTTTACCTGGTATGGTTGTGCACTCATTCGGCGCAGTTTATTTGAGTACTCTGTGAGGATGGATAGGATGCTGTTGAATGCATCTGAGTTGCTGAGCCATTTCTTTCTCATCAGCTTCTGAAAGTACGGCTGAAAAAAGCAAAAGAGCAAGCTGAAGGAAGGAGCTAATGGTAGAGCAGAACTAGTACAGGGAGCTGCTGAGTGAACAATAATAATGAGAGTAAATGTTGGGCAAACAACAACTCCCAAAAACATTTTAAGGAAAGAATGGCTAGAAGGTATGCTAACAGGTCAAATGAACTCCCTCCCCTTGGTATTGGGTGGGCATTTATACGGTCCATGGAGGAGGGCCACCCCAGCCTCGCCAGCATCTCCACCTTCTGGTTTGTGTCAGTGCTCTTAAAGGGGTAAGTACTCTTTGAGCTTGACATTTCTTATTCAGATCCATCAAGGTAGTGACATCAATATCACAAACGTTAATCGAAACTTGAATTTCAAAAACATACATTAGATAACATAATAATTGCTAACAAAGAAAAACACATGCAGGACAACAATGCAAAGAGCTTCATAAAATACCTTCCTTTAAAAATAGAAAATAACTACAGAGTGCTTAAAATTAAAATTCTAAAGTAAGTCATGAGATTATCTGTTCCCTTGACATAAGCGAGGAGCCCTCTGTCAGAGCCACCACATCAGCTAAGACCTTTCCGTTACTGCTACTCTTTGCTAAGCTATTGTGGACTGCTGTGACTTTTAAACTGCTGTTATCTGGTACCCTCCCTGTTGGATTTCCCCCACCACCAGCACCCACCTTGCTTTGTGGACCACAGTCTCTTCAGTCTACGGTAAGGAGGGCAGAAACAGATGAAGTGAACCAGTAAGTTTACGAAAGGGTGTATTTGTATCCACCTGCACACCCTTAGTGTGTAGTAAGTACATTATAACTTTGTATACCATTTTCACACCTCAACTGGGACAATTCAGGTAGACACAGAATTCTGAAAGATAATATGTGCAGCCATGTTTCGAATCAGATAACTACACATGATCGAAATAGCCACTGTAAATAGAATACACACCACTAACCCGATGCTAACCATATAATTAGTGTTAATAAGTAAATGATAAAAACAGTGCTGTATGTTTTCGAGGGCTGCTGAAAGTCAAGGCCATGTCCACTCATTAGAAAGTTCAGGTAGGGGACATACAGAAGAAATAATATCAGAGTGAGGGAGATTCTGGGAATGCCACAATTACTCCCCAGAGAGTAATGTTTCTGAGGGGAGGCGGGAGGTAGAGGGGATTGAGGCTCTACGCCTAACTCAAGGGGAAAGTGAATAAGGACTACTTTACCTTTTTTAAGAGATAAAAATAGATCCCAGTTAGAAGTGTAGCCTAAGACTGCAAGCTGAAAAAGTGCGCCTTTACTAGGCCACAATTGGTGAGGCTCCAGCTGCTATTTGAAGGCATTTATTGTCTTCCAGCTTGACAGAATTCCAAGTAGAACCTTAGTGAACATATATAGAAGAGCAAAAAATCCAAATTGCTACACTGCACATGTAGGTGCTAATGTAATCCTCGTTTAAAAGCCCCCTATTAAACAACGAAGCTGATGAAGAGCACCTCAACACCCTGATTAACTATTTAGTGATTTGCGTGAGAGCAAGTTGAGTCAGAAGCCACAAATGGAAAGAAAGGCACCAATGCTGTTTACTGTGTCAACCCCCTCCTCCAACCTTGAGGTCCTCAAAGAGGAGATCTGCCAGGACTCTGTTGCACCGATTTGTCACAGCATCCAGGGCAGCGGCAGCCCGTTTACCGACCTCCTCGTTCTCTTCAGGGTCAAACTGCACTAGTCGTTCTACATACTCCCTGCATTCAAAAAGAGAGAAATGATCAGTCATGGAGGATTTTGATGGATAAATGCATTTTTAACAGGTTATTCGTCCACAGCAGAGGCCATCATGATGCTAGAGAAACAGAAGTGTAGTCTAGTCGCTCAATTAATCTCGGCTTCTCCACTTTCCCAAAAGTATGTCATCCAGAGCAAATCAGTGTCTACCCCATGACTCAAATCCCTGATCTGCCAAGACTGTGGAACACAGAAATAGACTAATCGGAAATTCTGGCTGTTATCCACAAACTTAAATCTGGGCAAGCCATACTGAGGGCTATAGTCCACTCGCCACCAAGAACCCCCTCGCTCTCTCTCTCACACACACACACAGACACACACACAGACTCTCTCTCTTGCTATCTCTCTCATGCACACACCCCCCCACACACACACACATTTGAGCATGTCTAGTAACCTAGAGAACGCACTAGAAATCGGAAAAAACCTTAAGTCTCATCCCTTATACATCAGCCACCTAGCTAAGAAAGGGACTATTAACAATACCTGCAGCACGCCATCAGAAACAAAGCAGAATCTGGCTTGTGATAGACAGTAGCGCTGGAACAATTTTCAGAGTGGGGGTACTGCCATTAAGGTTACATCACTGATGTTATAGAGATTGTGAAAAATCAAAGTGTAGCAAATGAGCCAAGCCCATGCACCAGGAGACTGGCAAGGGTGTGGTATATAGCCGCTGGTGCATTTTGGAGTACACTGTCACACATATATTACTAAAGTATGGTGTGGTAGCACACTGCCATTTATAGACAGCACACTTTTCATTGAAATGGCCACTAAGTCTGCACAGACAGGCAGTTTTACACATTAAACTATGCAGAACACAAGCAATAATGTGTGGTAATCGGGTTTCACAAATATTTAGCATTCGCACATCACCAGGTAAAGTGCCTTGATTTTTTTGCTCGTATTAAAATCTTTGTTTCCATCATACTTCCGAACTACAAAAATGTGCTTCATTTGTGCTTTCTTAACTGCTGATATATTTTGAATACTATGTATATTTCATTTAAAGGTATTTATATTTTGTTACCTTATATATAACCAAGAAGACATTATGTACAACTGAACGACCCTATTAAAAAAGAATAAACATAAAAAATATCTTCTAGGATTTTTTTTGTCCTTGCAATGCTGGCAGTTTCTTCCTGTCTGTTCTAATGCTGGTTTGTTATAGCTTTATTTGTTGCTATGGCGAGGGGGGGAGACATAAACAACAGGTGGGTGGAGGTTGGAAATAGCACCTGAATTACAACACTAGCAGCAGACGGACACTGGGGAGAAGCAACAGATGCCAGATTCTGAAGGCAGACTGAGGTGGTGGTATGGTGGCGCGGAGGTGATGCTGAGTGATACTGAGGTAATGCTGAGTTATACTGTACTGCTCAGTCAAGCTGAGGTGATGCTCAGGTGATGCAAAGCTGGTGCTCAGGTGGTGCTGAATGATACTCATGTGGTGCTGAGTGATGCTGAGGTGGTGCTGAGTTATACTGTGCTGCTCAGTCAAGCTGAGGTGGTGATCAGGGGATGCAGAGCTGGGGCTCAGGAAGTGCTGAGTGATGCTGAGGTGGTGCTGCGCTGATGCTGAAGTGGTGCTGCATTGGTGCTGAACTGCTGCTGAGGTGGGGCTGTGTTGGTGCTGAGGTGGGGCTGCCCTGGTGGTGATGCACTAATGCGGTGGTGTTACTGTGCTGATTCTGAGATGGTGCTGTGCTGATGCTGAGATGGTGCTGTGCTCATGTTAAGGTGGTGCTAAGGGGGTGCACTAATGAGGAGGTAATGCTGTGTTGATGCTGATGTGGTGCTGTGCTGAAGTGGTACTGTGCTTATGGTGAGGTGTGCTGAATAATGCTGTGGTGGTGCGGAGTCATGCTGAGGTTGTGGTGCTGCGCTGGTGCTCAGGTGGTGCAGAGTGATGCTGAGGTGGTCCCGAGTGATGCTGAGGTGGTCCCTAGTGATGCTGAGGTGGTGCTGGTGAGGTGGTGCCTAGGTGGTGCTGAGCTGGTGCTCAGGTGGGGCTGTGCTGAGGTTATCTGCGCTGATGCTGAACTGGTGCTGCGCTGTGCTGAGTTGCTGATGAGGTGGAGCTGCGCTAATGCTGAGGTGGGGCTGCGCTGGTGGTGGTGCACTGATGCGGAGGTGGTGCTGTGCTGATCTGATATTTAAGTGGTGCTGAGCTGGTGCTCAGGTGGTGCTGTGCTCAGGTGAAGCTGCGCTGATGCTGAATTGGTGCTGCGTTGTGCTGAGTTGAGATGGAGCTGCGCTAATGCTGAGGTGGGGCTGAGCTGGTGGTGGTGCACTGATGTGGAGGTGGTGCTGTGCTGATGTTGAGGTGGTTCTGTGCTGATGTTGAGGTGGTGCTGCGCTGGTGCTCTGATCAAGGGATGGTGCTGTTCTGATGCTGAGGTGGTGCTGAGTCATGCTGTGGTGGTGCAGAGTCATCCTGTGGTGCTGCGCTGGTGCTCAGGTGGGGCTGAGTGATACTGAGTTGGGACTGTGCTGATGTGGAGGGAGTACTGCGCTGATGCTGAAGTGGTGCTGCGTTGGTGCTTAGTTGCTGGTGAGGTGGGGCTGCGCTGGTGGCGGTGCACTGATGCGGAGGTGGTGCTGTGCTGATGCTGAGACGTGCTGTGCTGATGTTGAGGTGGTGCTGCGGTGGTGCTGAGGTGGTGCTGAGTTGGTGCAGCACTGGTGTTGGTGCACTGATGAGGTGATGCTTTGCTAATGATGAGATGGTGCTATGCTGAGGTGGTGCTGTGCTGATGCTGAGCGCACTAAAATGGATCTAAAGTGCTCTGATAATTATGGCTTTGCAAGTGTATCCACATTTGCAGGTATTTACAAACATGTAAACGTAAGTGGGGAACAGCTCCGCTTGTCTAAATAGCTATAAAATGTGTATTTGCGCTTGCAAACTCTTTTTTCACTTTTTCCAATTTAAAAAAGAAATCCATTCTCCGACACCCCTAGTAATTTTGACAGTGCTGCCGCCCCATTTCCACGTTAAAAATGATGGTTACTGCCGAGTTTGTGGAACCGGAGTATTTACTGGCTTGTGTATAATCCAGATAACTGCGGTGGATTTACAAAATATACATTTTGAGCGTAGAGAGTGGAAAAAAACAATAGGTGGGACAATATTTTCTAAATAACAACGCATTTCACATTTCTTGGTCACTTCACGGAAATCGGCTTCAGTTCAAAGAAAAAAAAACACATGCAGAGATTATAATTGGTCATTAAAGTGAAGAAAATAAAAAGGTTATGATGCCGCCCCAAATGTAGACCTCAAGTAAACTAACATTGGGATACATTAAAGCCCTTAAAACACAAGGATGGACAGTCTAGACCCTACAGAGCAGGGTTGGATTGGCATCAAAAATAGGCCCTGCAACTAAAAACAATGAACATGAACATAAACGGGTTGCTACCATTAGAAGGAGGGGCGTGGGGGTGGGTTGTGCGGATTGAAAATGTCCTGTGGGGGGCGTAAGGCGTTTACAGTATTGCTATATGCAAGCAGCTGCCAGGAAAGGGGGGGCCGCTCGGCCCCCCCGCACGTTTGGCGGGGCGCCGGCCCCCCTCCTCCCCCTGCACTCTCGGTGGTGGGGCGTGCCCCTCCGCCGCGTCTTGATGACGTGGCGGGCGCGCCCCACCGCCGATTGGTGCTGGCTTCTGCATTGACCCGGAAGCAATCTAATTGCTTCCGGGGCAAAGGAGGGGAGCCAGAGTGGGCGGACCAGTTGGAACTGGTCTGCCCCAGAGGGGTTAAAAGGCCGGGGGAGCGCGGGAGGCGCCCTCTTGTTTCCGCACTCCCCAGGCTTGCCCCGCGCCTCGTAAAGGCGCAGAATTATCTTTTTTTTTTGTATTTGCAGGTGATTAGGATCCCAGCGGTCCGGATCGGCGCATTGAGAGCTGCGGGCCCGGGTTTTGAGGGAATCGAGGGGAGAGGACGTGGTCCGTCGGCTAGATTGCCGACTTTGGTGCTGGAAACCAAGGTTCGAGCCTCGAGGAGGAGAGCGAGAGGATCGTGCTCCCTGCTGACCCGGCCAGCGCAGACTCTGCTTTTGACTGCAGCAGCACAGTTGGTAACTGAGGGCGAAGCAGGGTAGGCAGGGGCAGCACATGGATGGGAGACCACAGGGGCAGATAGGCATTTTTAGAGGGGGAAGCAAATAATTGCAGGTGAGCAATATTTCGCTAAAGTACTTAGATTGAAAGGATTTTGACAAGGGTTCAAAGCCCATAACTTCTGTATTTCAAATTTTAAAAATTGATGGTGATAGATAGGAGATGTGAGGTGGTGGTGGCACTGTTTTAGTGAGGGGTGATCTGCTAATAAGCACAAGGCGGTACCCTAACTTACTTTTGGGCAAGGTATTTAACGTGGGGGTGTTGGGACCGGCTGCACACAAAAATAAGGGCCTTTTTTGAGAAGATTTGGCAGTGCTATACCCTAACTTACTTTTCACCCTAGGATCTCGGTAACGCGACTGAGCCAAAGGAGAGGGGCGCGGTGGATGACGCGATCCGGGGACACAGGCAGGCCTGCATTTCACTGCTTCTGTTGGGCCGCCGGGCTAGAGTGCGCTCGCCCAACACCCAGGTTAGCTGGTGTGTCGCGGTCACAGTTGCGTGGTGCTTACGGCCAGTCTGTGTACCTCCAACTCGGAGCAGGTAAACACCAGGCAGGCGCTAGTGGGCACTGAGACACAGCAGGGCTTTCAGTGTAGGGGGTAAGTGCAGGTGGTGTACCTGTTGCAGGGATGACTAGTGGTCGTGGCGCTAGGCGCTCCCGCATGGAGCATATGCTGGAGGGCATGATGCGCAAGATGACAGCTATGGACAGGAGATGGGGGAAGGTTGACCAGATAGGCAAGAGCGTGGCAGAGCTCAGGCAAAGGTTCGACGAACAGGTTGGGCCATCTGGGAGACCCAAGCGAATAATTGTGCCCCCGCAGCCAAGGGGGATTTGGATGCGTTGCCCAAGCGGGTCAGGGCCAAGAAGGGTAGCGGTCGGGTCCCCAAGCCACACGAAGAGGGGGGCCTTCTGGGGTGGTCCCTGAGGAAGGGCTTGGACCGCCGGTAGCTCCTATGCCCGCTCCCATAATCCCGACAAATCTACCGGTGACACCGGCTCCGGCCTCTCCGGCGCCAGTACCAAGCATAGTGCCTCAGGTGGTCCCAGCGGTAGTCCCGGTGGTACCCGCGCCGATTCCGGTACCCGGCTCGGGATCCCCCATGCCAGTTACAGCACCCCCAGTGGTTGGTCGGGTACCTCCAGAGCTGGCAGCGCAGATAGCGGCTGTACTGCCTTGGCTAGGGATAGGTGGGATGTTACCTTCTTCAGTGGGTGCCAGGGAGGTGGGAGAGGACCCCTCAGCGGAGGCTCAGAAAATGGTGGCAAAGATCATGATTGCACAGGGTGGCGGGGGGGGGCCAAGCGCGCCCTTTACTCCACAAGCAACAGGTTCGGGCAGCGACTCTGGAAGGGACAAGATTGTTGAACCAACGCGACCCGCAGAAAGTGGTAAGGAGGTGGCATTACCAGTGCTGGGGGAAGGGACAATACCCTCCAGGAGGGAAAATCTGGCTCAACATGTGACACAAGAAGTGAAGGATTTGATCTGGGCGGGAAAATATGTCAATATGTTTTCCTTGCTAGTTGATAACAGAGAAATGGAGTATGCTAGGAAACAGAAAGACTGGATGTTGCCTAGCGAATGGCGAGGTGAAATGGCGAGATTCAGGGTGGAGGAGACATTGATCAACTGGATTAGAGCCTTTTCTGTGTTTTGGCAATTTCAGCCGAGCGCTTCCCGAATTTGCAGGCCGAAATGGCTTGTTACCAGAGTAGGATCACAACTTTCAGCGAGAAATATGGAGGGGATGGGTGGAAGGAGTACGACACTACTTTCAGGAAGGCTAAGGAGTTTGACCACGCATTATCATGGGATAGAGTGGATTCAATTTCATGGTATGGCCAGTTTACGGCAGGGAGTGCGGGGCCAAGCTGGAGCAAAAGCTACCACTCCAATCACCAGCAGCCCTTTCGGTCACCTCAGGGGGTGGCACAGCCACTAAGACGGGGAGCAGTGGTGGGCGAAAAGGGGTGTGCTGGGATTTTAACAAGCGTACATGCACCAGGACACAGGGCACTTGCAAGTTCAGGCACGCATGTTCCATTTGTAACCATCCTTCCCACCCAGAAACAGTCTGCCGCAATAAAGGTAATGCCTCGGGAAGCAGGGGAAGAAAGAAGCAGCATTAGGGGAGGAGGCCGTGTGGTAGCTCATTCACCCATTGACATTCTGGCTATGACTCCTTGGCTGAACAGGTACCCTGACCATGCCTCGGCGGCAATGTTACAGGAAGGATTTTGGCAGGGCTTTAGGATCCCAGCGGTGGGATATACCGGAACACCAGAATGTAGGAATCAACTTTCAGTTAAGCACAACCCAGATGTGGTGGCGGCAAAAATAGCTAAAGAGCTGCGCCTGGGTAGGATAGCGGGGCCGTTTAATGACATCCCTGTACCGAATTTTGTTTGCTCGCCCCTCGGCGTGGTCCCCAAAAAGGAGGAGGGCGAGTACAGGCTCATTCATAACCTATCAGCACCCAGGGGCGCATCATTAAACGACGCCATAAATGAAGACATTTGTAGTGTTAAGTATGCGTCTTTTGACCAAGCAGTGGATATGTTGAGGGCTCTCGGACCGGGAGCCTTGATGGCCAAGTCGGACATAGAATCGGCTTTTCGGCTACTGCCAGTGCATCCCCTAGATCAGCATCTGCTAGGTTTCTCTTTTCAGAACAAATTCTATATGGATATGTGCATGCCCATGGGTTGTTCGGTTTCATGCGCCTACTTTGAGAAATTTAGTTCCTTTCTGGAATGGGCTTTTAGGCAAACGTCAGGGCACCTCCATGTCATGCATTACCTGGATGATTTTCTCTTTCTGGGGTCGGCGGGCTCACAGGAGTGTGGGTGGGCATTGCAGGAATTTTGCGTGCTCATGCGGGCTTTTGGGGTCCCGCTGGCACCCGGAAAGACGGTGGGCCCTGCAACCACATTGGAATTCTTAGGCATAGAATTGGACTCAGTGGAGGGCTGTTTCAGGTTGCCAAAAGACAAAATCACGAAATTTAGAGCAGCTCTCCAGCAAGGTTTGGTCAAAGATAGAGTGACGCTCCAGCAGCTACAACAGATTGTGGGCCAGCTGAATTTCGCATTAAGAGTCATACCCATGGCACGCCCCTTCTCCCGCTCAATCTCGCAGGCCATGACGGGCCTGCGAGAGAAACACCATCACACTAGATTGCTGGCTGAGGTCCGCCAGGACATGCGTATTTGGATCGCATTTCTGGAGGGCTTCAACGGCAGAGTGGTGTGGTGCGGTCCCCTACTACGTCTGCAGAGTTAGGTCTATGGACGGATGCTGCAGGCAGTGTGGGTTTTGGTGCCATACTGGGAAACAAGTGGGTGGCCCAACGGTGGCCGGTTTGGTGGGATGCGAGCGGCCTGACAGCTAATATCGGTTTCTTGGAGCTATTTCCAATATGGGTTGCATTAACAGTTTGGCCTGATCAGTTGTGTAATCGATCTGTAATCTTCTGGTCAGATAACATGACGGTAGTCGAATGTATCAACCAGCAGGCGGCACGATGTAAGTTTATACTCCGCCTACTTAAGGAGATTGTGTTGGTTTGCATGAAACTCAATGTACAGTTTAGGGCCAAACATGTCCCAGGGGTGTTGAATAACGCAGCCGATGCACTCTCTCGCTTTAAGATGCAGGTATTCAGGGAACACCTACCATCCGCAGAGGCGACGCCTGCACACTTCCCAGCAACACTCGGGCAAATTGGTGCCCCCAGCTACAGAACCTCGTGGCAGCTAGCCTAGCGCCCAGGACCAGGACAGCTTACGAAGGGGCATTTTTGTCTTATTGCTCCTTTTTGGGACGTGACTGGGCAGAGAAATGGGAGCATGAGGAGAATTTCGCTAAGTACCTAGATGCATTACATAAGGAGGGGCGCTCAGCAGCGACAGCTAGCAGACACAGGGCGGCCGTGTCTTTCATGGCACAACTCAGGGGGGCCAGAGATCCCACGAATAGTTTCGTCGTGTGGAAGGCACTAAAGGGGTGGCGGCGCCTGCAAGCAACCACCGCAGATTCCAGGCAACCGATAGGTTTAGACCGGCTGGCATCATTATTGAATGCCTTGTCCGACACCTGCAGTTCATATGGAGAAGTACTCTTGTTCAGAGCCGCCTTTACTTTGGCCTTTTATGGGGCATTTCGGGTAGGGGAACTGGTGGCTAGCAGCAAGCAGGACATGCTGGGGGTCTTCGACTGGAACACACAAAAATATTGGGCGAGGTGCTGTTGATTACCATACGTAAATCAAAAACTGACCAGGAGGCCCGGGGGACGGGCTGGTACTCCATCGGGCACGGGCTAATCCTTGCTGCCCAGTGTTCCACGTAGAAGCCTTTATCAAACAGCGAGCGGGCGCGAAGGAGGGAGCATTGTTAATGCATGCAGACGGTACCCCACTGACCAGGTTCCAATTCCAAAGAGTACTGTCGATGACAATGGACAGGGCTGGTTTCAATCCAAAGGATTTTGGGACGCATTCCTTCAGGATAGGTGCGGCCACCGAGGCGACTGCTAGAGGATTGCATGCGAGCAGCGTAAAAAGGATTGGGAGATGGTCTTCCAACTGTTACAAACGTTATGTGCGGATGCACATGCTGTGAGGTGACAAGTAAGTTACGCTGACGCCTGTCTTGTTGTTTGCTTCTATTTCAGTTTCTCGAACCTGTCACGCAGGGCGGAAACTGTTGCCGGGTCACCAACAGCAAGTACCTTCAGCACGGCGGTCACAGGAACGGAGGAAGGAGACACAAGTGGTATGGGTGGTTGGTCACTCATTTGTAAAGCGCGTTAAATCTGTTTTCTTTTCAGGTAGCTATAGACAGAGGGCGGAACAAGGAGGTTTCGAAGTTTCCTTTCATGGTAGGGGGGCCTATGCCTCAGTCAGTTTAGGGGGTTCTTTACAGAGTTGCTCAATAGACACACCCCGCCGCCTGCAGTAGTTATCCTACACCTGGGGGCAACGATCTGGTGAAATTGGGCAGGAGGGTCCTGATGGAGGAGATAATATCGGAAGTAAACTGGCTAGCTAAAACATGCCAAGGCTGCACCATAGTGTGGTCTCAGATGATTCCCAGGCTCAAATGGAGGGGGGACTCGGTCAGGGCGTTGAATCACTCGGTAAAGAGGATCAACAACAAGATAGAGAAATTATTTCGGTCACCTCAACTACAGAATATACCACATGGGTGTATCTGGGGGAACAGTTCTTCTTGCAAGACGGGGTCCATCTGACTGGGGCAGGTAACCAACTTTTTCTGGAGAACATTTTGGCAGGGCTGGGAGGTTCTAAGTAGGCATGACCTTTCGGAAGAGGAGGATAGGGGGGCCAGATAGTCGGTCAACTATGCTGGCCTGTGGCGGTAAGGTCATGATCGGTGAGCAGTCAATTTAAGGTCCTTAGGGGGCGTCACCATTCTTGAATGGGGTCGCCCAGGGGGAGGGGCAAGTGGTCTCTCCCAGAACTCCAGGGGCGGTACATCCGCTTTGTTGGATGGGTGCGGGGGAGGGGGAGTCACGCTTTCTCTGGGCTGGTTAGCCACCCCGCACGTGCACGATGACGTCATTAAACGGCGCAGAGTGCAAGGGCCCCCTTTTGGGTAATGGAGTTCATGGAGCGTACGGGGGTAACCGGGAGGGGGGAAGTACCCTCTCGGTAAACGGGCCCTCTGCGCATGCGCACTCATACGTGAGGACGTAGCTGGTTAATAAGGATTTGACACCGGTTAGCGACCTTGCCGTAGGCCCAAAACTAGGATATGCAGAAAAGTAATAAGTATGATGTTAGATTCGGTTAGGAAACACGCTGTATTAGACATTTGTTAAGGTTAGCCATTGATACCTGTCTACATTGATTGTACCTAATGTCTAATTTTCTGCATAAAAATGCTTGTGTAAATATTGTTTATTTCAAATTTTAATTTGTTTTCATGTTTTAATAAATACGGCCGGGGGGTCGCGAGACCCCCCGCCTTCCAAAGAAAACTCCTCTCATGTCCAATTGCTTTAATTGTTTAACTGTGGTAATGCGCAGGACAGGGAGGGGGATTGTCGGTAGTCCCTGACCATAAGGAAAGGGGGGGCCGCTCGTCCCCCCCGCACGTATGGCAGGGCGCCGGCCCCCCTCCTCCCCCTGCACTCTCGGTGGTGGGGCGTGCCCCACCGCCGCGTCTTGATGACGCGGCGGGCGCGCCCCACCGCCGATTGGTGCTGGCTCCTGCATTGACCCGGAAGCAATCTAATTGCTTCCGGGGCAAAGGAGGGGAGCCAGAGTGGGCGGACCAGTTGGAACTGGTCTGCCCCAGAGGGGTTAAAAGGCCGGGGGAGCGCGGGAGGCGCCCTCTTGTTCCTGCACTCCCCAGGCTTGCCCCGCGCCTCTTAAAGGCGCAGAATAATCTTTCCCACCCACCAGCCCCTGAAGCAGATTCTTGCGTTTGTATGTTGATTGTATCATTTTAGGTTCGTTTTCACTGTAGTTGTGAGTTGGTGTAAGTTTTCCTTAGGCCTTTTTCCCGTTTACAGGCTCAAGTATCAAGCTATGGTTGCACAGTAAGGTTTTGTGTAAACTTTGTCCTTAGGCCTTTTTCCCGTTTGCAGGTAACATAATTGTCGTATTTATTGATAGTCCTTGGTCAGGCGGTAAGGTCATGATCGGTGAGCAGTCAATTTAAGGTCCTTAGGGGGCGTCACCATTCTTGAATGGGGTCGCCCAGGGGAAGGGCAAGTGGTCTCTCCCAGAACTCCAGGGGCGGTACATCCGCTTTGTTGGATGGGTGCGGGGAGGGGAGTCACGCTTTCTCTGGGCTGGTTAGCCATCCCGCACGTGCACGATGACGTCATTAAACGGCGCAGAGTGCAAGGGCCCCCCTTTGGGTAATGGAGTTCATGGAGCGTACAGGGGTAACCGGGAGGGGGGAAGTACCCTCTCGGTAAACGGGCCCTCTGCGCATGCGCACTCATACGTGAGGGCGTAGCTGGTTAATAAGGATTTGACACCGGTTAGCGACCTTGCCGTAGGCCCAAAACTAGGATATGCAGAAAAGTAATAAGTATGATGTTAGATTCGGTTAGGAAACACGCTGTATTAGACATTTGTTAAGGTTAGCCATTGATACCGGTCTACATTGATTGTACCTAATGTCTAATTTTCTGCATAAAAATGCTTGTGTAAATATTGTTTATTTCAAATTTTAATTTGTTTTCATGTTTTAATAAATACGGCCGGGGAATCGCGAGACCCCCCGCCTTCCAAAGAAAACTCCTCTCATGTCCAATTGCTTTAATTGTTTAACTGTGGTAATGCGCAGGACAGGGAGGGGGATTGTCGGTAGTCCCTGACCATATGCAGTGGTGGGATACACAGCACGCAAGGGGAGGAGAGATGAAAAGGGGGAGGGCAATGCAGAGGCAACCGAAGAGCTCATAGTTCTGCTGGTAGGTGTTTTCCTTCCTGCAGGCTCTCCCTCTGTCCATCACCGCCATGGCTTTCCGGGCAAAAGTTAAAAACGTGTGCCTGAAGCAAAATGACCCAAGTAACAGGGCCAGGTACCATGGGCATGGCAAACACACCCAAAAGAGGTACAAATGGCACCAATTCACCACACAAAACCAACGCAGTTGGAAAGGCACAGGAAGGAACTAATGAAAAGTGGTGGGTGTGGCCATACCCCCACAGACGGGCTACAGCATTCCTCGCAGAGCAGCGCATGTGCACTGACTGAATAGCCTTTTTTGTCAGTGTAAGGAGAGCATGAAAACAGGTAAAAAGCTATGCTGCTTGGAGTGCAGGAAAACCCATGAGTGATTCCTACTAGTGTTATGTTGTGTGCAATACAAACAGGGTCAGATAGGGACAGAAAACAGCCCCTGGCACAAACTAAAAAGTTGTCCCCTTTAGTGAATCAGATAGCTAAGAAAGTGTCCTACATCTGCAAACTGGAACAGTTTTTAACTTGTAAAGGCAAGCCGTAGGTGTTTTGGAAGGTATTCATTTCTGCTTGCTGCAGAAAATGTTTGTTGTAATTCAGGGGAGTAGCCAGGACAAAAAAATATCCCCCACATGAACAAAATATGGAATTGCTTTTTAGAAAGTGACCGAGCAATTATATGCTTCCTAGGAGGATTTAAAGGGTTCTTTTTCCAAAACTTCATTAAGAAATTCGGGGCATGCAGCGCATGTAAAAGCACAATTCTCCAGGATTCTGGCCAACAAGTTGCAAGTTTTCCAGACATTTCATTGACGTTTTCTGGATAAAATTAAGCACTTGTTTGCAAATACATTCTACTGCTCTCACCCAAACCAATGCAACCACAAAGAAAGAGTTCTCTTCTGTGAATCACACAACCTGTTGGTCAATCTTTTCAGAGAGCTCCAATCGGATGTGACCTGGACACAGGGGCTCGTGGTCAGAATGGGAAAGCAGTCACTGAAAAGCATTCAGTTTTGGAACAGCAGACAGCACATTGATGTAGATGTACAGTGAAGTCCTGTTTTATGCTATCTCGAAGACTGCTGTGCATTGGCAGAATTGTAGTGGTCCAGGGTTTTAATAAATAAAAGTTACATAAAGTGATGGAGAAATGGTAGGGATGCTACAGTTTAGAATTGAGGTGCATCTATGGAGATATTTGAGGTTTAGTGTTGTAATAAAAATAGGGGTGATTCTGCAATTCAAGATTGAAGTGTGTCACTAGGGATATAGGGTTAAGTGCTGAAATAGCAGAAACTCAAGTGTATACAACACCACAGTTAGCAAGCTACTATCCATTTCAGTCTACACAGGTTCCACTTGAGATCACTAATTGGCATTTAAAAATATGTATGCAAAAAAAAAAAGAATAATTAGTTAAAAACCACATATTATACCTAAAACGATGCGGCTCCTAAACATCGGCCCACTATGACACCAAAAGTGAAGAGCAAGCCGAGTCAAAGACCAGGACAATCATGCAAAATGGTCACCAGTTATCATTTAAGGACATTGACGGATAGACTAATCACAACTTGATCTGAGCCTGACTGTACACCTCAAGAAACTAAGGGCATTTAACACAGAATTGCTGGTGAGCAACTGTAAAAAAATAAATGCAGGTCTAACCTGTCTAAAATTACACTTCTTTAAAAAGGGAATAAGATAAAAGTTTCTGGGAAACTCGTAAAAACTACAGAACATTAAAAAATGCATCATGTCCTGTGGAGACTTCCCGTCGCAGCCACAGGGGGGGAGACTCTGGCCCCTATGTGACCCACCCGGGTGAGCCAGGAGATAATGGAAAAGGTCCAAATGGAACCTAGTCAATAAAAGTCGGTTGTGGGAGCTTTTCAGACATAGGAGATAGGGCTCAGTTGATGGCACGGTTTTCAATGGAAAGTACCCACGCACACTAGACTTCTTCAGCTCCTCTTTTTTCCTGGCCATCTGCCGTTTTTAGGTCGAGCATTCGAGACCTCTTGTATATACTTTAGTATATACTTATTATATACTTATATGTGTATGTACTTTGTGGGCTCTGGAGATCAGCCCTAGGACTTGTCTGCTTCCGCTTAGGGACTTTTTTTTCTGTTCAACTGCCTCTATTTAACTGTCTTGATAGAAAACGACCAGCAGAGGTCAGTAAAATACCAGAATTGCTTTCTGCTGAGGGACTTTTTTTTTTTTTTTTCTGGCAACTGCCTCTATTTAACTTTCTTGATAGAAAACGACCAGCAGAGGTGAGTAAAATACCAGAATCACTTTAGCATTCTCTAGATTCCAGTCCATAGAAATTGTCTTCCACAAGTACCCGTGTACAATAATATTTTTTTCAAATCTTGTATTTACAGTGATATGACCACCGAAGGCCCTGATTTTATATTACAAACAGAGCTTTGGACTATACCATTTCCCGCTGAAAGGCAATATTTCTCTCCATGTGTTCCCATACCTGGCGTGTCACACTGTTTAGTGCTTACTTTCCATCCATGTTAAAGAACAGTAGATGTTTCAGCACCCAGGCTAATGTGCTGCATAGCTAAATACTTATAAGGTCCCAAAAACGAGACCAATTGCATTGCAAATGCTTGTTTAAAGAAATTCTCCTTCCCCCAACACTGGTCTCTTTTACACATATTCCCTGGATTGGTGAATAAATCGACCCTTCCCAGGTCCACAAGACAGTCCCTCACGTACTTGAGCCAGGGAATACGGTGATGGTAATCCAGAGAAAGGCAGTCAGTTAAAATATCCTTATTTATGGCAATTCCCTTCCTAAGCCACAAGTTCAACCACATTGCTGGGGGCCAGTAAGACACCAGGTCAGAAAGAAAAGCCATCCCCAGTTCTTCCTGGACTATAATAGAGGGAATACACCGCGGTAGACATAAAAGGTGTTTTAAAAAAGTGTTTTTGACAACTTGGAGTTCCTCATGCTCCATGTGTCCCCAGATCTCACTACCGTAGGTCACCTTGGAGATGCACTTGGCCTTATAGATCTTTAAAAGGGCCCCGATGGGTCTATTGCCCAGCCTGGACGCAAAGTTAAAGATGGCTGAGTTTGCCCTGACAAAGTCACCTTTTTTCCTGCTAATAAGGGGACGTCAGGCCATGGCCGCGTCGAGGACTACTCTCAAATATGAAAAGGCGTCAGTCTTGGGAACCGGCGAGGATCCCACCACAAAAGTGTAAGATTTAGTGGGGCATGAACCTACTTGCATTACAAAGGATTTGTTGTTATTAACTCGGAAGTCCAGGTCCCCCATAAACTGAACAAATGAATTCAATAACATTTGCAAGCCCCTGGCTGTCCTAGCCATGAGAACAGCATAGTCGGCGTACAGTAATACTGGAAGGCTACGCCAACCGACTTGTGGACTATCAGTTGTCATCTTCACTAGGGTTTGCTCCAAGTTGTTGATATACAAGTTAAAGAGAAAAGGGGACAAAATGCACCCCTGTCGGACCCCTCTCTCTATTGTGAACTGGCGGGTGACTCTCTGATCCTTTGTGTATCGGACCACCGCCTTAGTGTCTCTGTGTAAGTCCCTCAGGAAACATACGATGTCTGGACTGACTCCTAGGGACAACATGATCTGCAAGAGCTTCGATCTGTTGACAAGATCGAACGCAGAGGACAGATCCATGAAGGCTAAATAAACAGTGCCGGTGCGCGCGACTGTGTACTTGTTGAATACCAAGTACAAGTTTAAACTTTGGTCCAATGTTGATCGGCCCAGGCGAAAACCATATTGGGCGTCAGACAAGATGTTGTTGTCCTCTGCCCAAGTAGAGAGCCTATTACAAGGTCACGGCCATGAACTGGAAGGCTTCCTTGGTTTCAGTCTCGGCCGGTAACCACACCACTCACCCCCCGCAGCAGAGGGCTTCCGCAATTGGATTACCAAGGCCCTGGACATTGTAGCTCCAGTCAAAAGTTATGCCATTAAAAGAGCTAAACCCTCAGCTCCGTGGTTCTCAGAAGAGCTCATGGCTCTCAGACGCCTATGCCGCAGGCAAGAACGGAGATGGCGTGCGGATCCTTGCCTTCGGGAAAAAGTAAAGCAGAAATCTCTCTTGCAGAACTATAAACTCGCCATCTTCCATGCCAAATCCCAGTATTTCACTGATAAGATAGTGTCAACTGATAATTCCTCCAGCATGCTCTTCAAAGTCATTAAGGAGATTGCGGAGTCCCCGGGATCAGAGCTCCTGAGCCCCTCACAAGACTTCTGTGACAAAATAGCACTCTACTTCCAGGAGAAAGTCCTTAAAATCTTTCACGAGTTCTCC
Organism: Calotriton arnoldi; assembly: GCA_963921515.1. NCBI lineage: Eukaryota > Metazoa > Chordata > Amphibia > Caudata > Salamandridae > Calotriton > Calotriton arnoldi. The sequence goes on from CAWUFW010005332.1 coordinate 1,175,304, forward strand.
TCGACCGAGAAAGTTGGCCTTGTCGCAGAGGCAGCCGAAGGGAAAAAACGCAGGCCTACCTAAGGGAAAGCCTAGCCAGGCCTCTGGGATGCTTGCTCTGTCGTCCTTTCCTCCTATCACAGTTCCTCGTATCAAGGAACTTTTACTTGGCCTTAAGTCTGGAGCACCCACTGATCCCTGCATGCTGTCTATGCTCAGACTTGCTCCTGACCCAATAGCTAACTTCCTGTGCAAGGTCTTTATTAACATTCTCTTGTCCGGGCAATATCCGATCATCTGGATGGAAGCCATTGTCTCACCCCTCCTTAAGAAGCCCAATGCCGATCCCTTAGAGCTGACGAACTTTCGGCCTATCTCCCTTCTCCCTGCCAAGATTCTGGAAAAATGTATTAATGTCGAGCTTATGAAACATATTGAATCTCACGACGTCCTTGACAGCTCCCAGAACGGTTTTCGGGCAGGTCATAGCACAGAATCCACCTTGGTAGCAGCCTCTGATTGTATCCGCATGCAGGTTGACCAAGGCGGATCTGCGGTGTTGATTCTGCTCGACCTCTCGGCGGCGTTCAATACCATCTCCCCAGCTCGCATGCTTCAGCGACTGTGGGAAGCAGGAGTCACCGGGAGGGCCCTGCAGCTTCTTCACTCATTTATGAACGGCAGAACCAATGTCGTCAGTTGTGGCGGTTTCAAAGCCAAGGCCTTTGCCCTTCCGTGTGGGGTCCCCAAGGGCTCTTCGCTCAGCCCCACTCTTTTTAATCTTTATGTGACCCCCCTGGCTACATTGGTAAGATCATTCGGTTTTCAGGTGCTCTCATATGCGGATGACACGCAAATCATAATTTCTCTCTCTAATGATTTGCAATTGGTTGCCCAAAAGTTCAATCAATGTATGTCCAGCATTATATGCTGGATGAAGGACAACTCACTTAAAATCAATACGGAAAAAACCGAGGTTCTGGTCTTTGGCCCTCAGACCCCTATTTGGTCTGCTGCCTGGTGGCCCGCAGACTGCGGTCCCCTTCCTGTTCCGGTTAAAATGGCTAGAAATCTTTGACGAGGGCCTGTCTTTTGACACCCAGGTGAACCGAACAGTCAGTACCTGCTTTTACATCCTTAAAATTTTGAAGAAAGTTTTGCCGTATATCCCTTCGGAGCTACATCAGCCCACCATCATTGCACTAGTCACCTCCCTGTTAGACTACTGCAATGTATTGTACCTTAATATCAGCACAGGTTCCCTGAACAAGCTCCAGGTGGTGCAAAACGCTGCAGCAAGGCTGATCCTTAACATCCCAAAACACCAGTCTGCCAGGGAAGGAATCCGTGCCTTGCACTGGCTTCCCATCAGGAAGCGCATCTCCTTCAAGGCTCTGAACTTGGTGTACAAAGCTATGCATTGCAAAGGCTCACCACACCTTAAAACCATGTTTCAATGGTACACTCCAGGGAGATCCTTGAGATCCTCCACTCAAAAAAAAACTTGTCTCTCCCGGATTTCACAGGTCCAAATGGGGTGGCCGCTCATTCTCTGTGGCGGCCGCTAAACTTTGGATCTCTCTGCCCCCTTCTATTACCATGGCTGACTCGCTTCCGGTCTTCAGGAAACTTCTGAAGACCTGGCTCTTTGCCTTTTAGCTGGCTGTTGCTGGTCTCTCTTCTGCTCGCCTAGCGCCTTGACACCTTTTGGTTTTAGTGCGCTCTATAAATACTATCCTATCCTATCCTATTAAGGACAATGCGGCCTACCACCTTTACCACTGAGTCGAGTAAAGAGATAGGCCTATAGCAGTGGGCACTGTCCCGGTCCCCCTTTTTGAAGACAGGTACGATTGTAGATGGAGCCCACGAGGCCGGACAGCCCGACACAGCTGCGGCATTAATGACCGCAGTAAGGGTCGGAAGCGAAAGGTCCATGTTAGAAATATATAGGTCCGCAGGTATCCCGTCAGGGCCCGGGGCCTTCTTCTTTGTTAACCCCGCTATGCCTTCTCTCACTTCCTCCGATGTAAAAACTACGTGGGGGGGGTCCCCTCGCCTAGACACAGGTCCACTTTTGCGGCAGAGGTGGACAGAAACATGTCCTCAAAGTGCCTTACCCAATCATCTTCTGTGATGTGCGACTCCAAGAGGTTAATGCCGTCTCCTGCCAGGAAAGTATTGTTAACTATACTCCAAAACTTAGAGCTGTTAGTCAGGGTGCTGGCTTCTATAAGGTTTGCCCAGGCTTCGTCCTTTAAGGCGGATTTACGAGTGGCCAGAGCAACTTTATAGTGTTTTCGACAGGCCTTAACAGTAGCGGGGTCTCTGAGTTTCGTACCAAGGGCTACTCTCAAGTTCTTAGAGGCTTGTGAGCATTCAAACCATCTTGGAACTACAAGGGGTTGCCGCGCCGCCGGGGCCTTGAGTAAACTTGCAATTGTGCCTGAGATAGCATTAAAGGCCCCTAAAATGTCTGATGTCTCAGCCAAGCTATCTATACAAGTTACAAACTCTTTGTGATACTGGGAGAACAGAGACTCATAAACCTGATCAGGGGAAATCTGAACCCACTTAAATCTCCGCCCACCTTCCGTTGTTGACAGCAACCCCCTCAGACCCCCCTATTAATTTGAGCAGCCCGAGGCCAACGAGTAAGCATACACACAGGGTTATGATCTCTGTGCTCACTCTCCTGAATGGCAAAGTCTGAGATGTGAGCAAAGAAGGGAGTGGAAACAAAGATAAAATCAATGAAAGATTCACACCCTCTACCAGTGAAAGTGGGATTAATGTCATTACTCTCTTGTTGGACTGGAAAATACTTCCAATCGTCTCCCCTATTGGCATTGTGCTTAAGTTAGCATTTTCGGCACCATTTTTGCCTCAGCCGCCATGTTGTATAATGATCGAAACTAACTTCTGTCTCATTCTATCTGCCTCAGCAGAAAGCAGCTCTGATATTTCTTTTTTGTATTTCTCCAAGGTTGAGCTCCGCTGTCTTAATGAATACATGAATGTGCCTTTGCATACCTTCCTTGTTAGATAGGCCCGTTCTCATGCTCTACCGTAGCGGGCATGGGCAGAGTAACCTTGAGTTGGAGATAACAGGTACCCAATCCCAGGAGCGTAACTCATCTTCTGTGTCTCCTTTGTTAGGCTGCTCCAGCTAGAATTTTCCTGTTTTGAGCGGGTCTTGCTGGGCATTGGAAATGTATAACAACTGATGTAATGTTGGAGTGGGCGAGTCCCCTCGGTAGCATCATAGGAGGCTAGTCAGACTGGACTCCGCTCGAGCGAATATTAATAAATAACTTGGTTTGTATTCTCTACTGTCTGACCGACTCTTCATTTGTGTGGAAGGCTGAGAGGTGGTCGCGAGTGACCCGGGTGGCCCTGATCGGGTCACTTCCTTCACTCTGGGGGTAGCTTGTTCATGGTTAACGTTAAGTCGTACTCATTAACAATGGCATTAAGTAAGTTGCCCTGTAATCTGTGCTCCATGTGCAAACCGGCGAGCAGTGCACAACCCATATGTTCGATCCCTCCTCGCCTCAAGGCCCCGCACATATGAATGTTAAAATCTCCTGCGATCGCAAGGTTAGTATGGCTCTGATTTTTCAAACACAAGTTTCTCAGGAAGGAGCCCAACCGGGAAATGTTACAGCCTTCAGCATGAGAGGGTACAGCATTATAAAAATTCACAACCAACAACTTGTTGGATCCCCTGGAAAACGTCAGGGCCTGCAAGGTAGAAGAGCCAGTGGGCACTGCTCCAAAACTACTCTACAAATAGCCAAGGAAACGAAACTGACCAACCCCCCCTTGGCTCTACCTACACATGAAGGGGTAGCTGGTACAAAGAACGTTTTGAAGCCCTCCAAAAAAAATGTTTTGGTGGTGGCCATGTTTCCTGTAGGCATATTACGTCATACTGTTTTATAAAAAGTATCCAGCTTGGATCGTGAAACTTGCTCGCCAACCCTGCGATATTACAGGAGATAAATTTGCATTCGGAAAAGGCTGAAATGGCCTGCCCCAAGGGCCCGGTTATCTGCTGGCTCGAAAAAGGTCTTAGGATCGGATGCTACTCCAAAGGGCAGTCAATCGCAACCATCAAGCGATCCCAATGGCGCAAACCTGTTGTATGAGTTGTGCCAGGGGCAGCCACCTATAAAAGTAACCCAAGGGGAGGGCCATGATGCTCGAGGTAGGTCCAGAATTGGTGGGCTGCAAGGTCAAGGCGAGTATTCTTTCCACGACATGACTGTTAAAGTTAATGACAATGCAGTCACTATTCCAAACTGTCCTAGCCCTACCTACCCAGCTTGTTCTCCTCAACATGATGATTTGACTTTCCACCCTGGTTTGTCGTTGGGTGCCCTGTTACTTTCAATGGGGAGTCTCCGGTTTGCAAACACACTGCAGGCTTGGAGACGAAGGTCTTCTGGGTGTGACCACCACTTGGAGAGGTAAGTTGGGATGCTGGGGGTTGGTTAGACACTGTCGGTTAGACCAACCAAGGCTGTGGGGCGTCGGCGGCAGGGGTGTCTTTTAGGGTCGGATCTTCTTACCAGCACCTGATCGTGTTTGGGGGGGACCTTCCGGTTTGAGGCTGCAGACGTCGGCTGTGGGCGTCAGGTGCAGAGAGGTGCAGACTCGCGGACTTTGCCCGAGCTGGAGTTTGTGGGTGTACAAATCCGGTGTTCACGGGAGACAAAGTCTTTTCTTTTGAAGGTCCTCTGGGTTCTTGAGGTTGCTGGCTGCAGGATACACCAGAGTTTCGCTTCTGCAGGTTTGAGGTGGATACAGGCTGGTAGGGCTGGGGCCAAGTCAGTGGGCGTCCTCCTCTTCTTAGCTTCGGCACAGCTGTTCAGTCCTTCTTCTTCTTTTCTTCTTGTGGTTTCTTTTCTGAGTTCTTGGTTTAGGGCTGCCCCCTAAATACAGTATTTAGGGGGCGTTTTAGGGGTCTCAAGGTCAGTAGCCAATGGGCTACTGATCTTAGGGTGACAACTCCCTTGGTGTGCTCACCCCACATGGGGGAGTGAGCACAATCCCTAATCCTGATTGGGGAGTGCCTGCCATCTGCAAGATGGCAGGCACTGAAGAGTGGGCTTCACCTCGCCTCCCCCACCTGAGGGGTGGGGTTGGCAGAGGTGGGCACACCTTTTGGGCTGGCAAATTTTTCCCGCCTGTCTTCCCGCCGAAAAGGAGGGGAGACAGGAAGGGGGCCTACTCCTGATAGCAGGAGGGGCTGGGGGTCGCATTACAAAGGCTGCAAGGCATTTGAAGCTCCCCTGCCACAGATGGCTCTTCCTGGCCTGGGGGAGGTGTGAACACCTCACCCAGGAAAGGCTTTGTTTTGGGCTCAGGGAGCGAAAGCTCCCACCCCAGGGGTCCAGAAACATGTCTCGTGGTGGCAGGCTGGTGTGTATCAGTCAGGGAACCCACCAGAGGCTGCTCGTTTTTCAGGGGGCATCTCTAAAATGCCCTCTGAATGCATTTTTCATTAAATCCCACACTGGCATCAGTGTGGGTTAAATGTGCTGAGAAGTTTGGTACCAAACTTCCCAGTTTTCAGCAAAGCCATTATGGTGCTGTGGAGTTCGTAATGACAAACTCCCAGCACTATATACTCTTAATGGCATTACTGCACTTACAATGTCTAGAAATTGGTTTAGACACTGTAGGGGTACAGGGCTCATGCACCTGTACCCTCACCACTTGCACCCAGCTAGAGGGGTGGCTGACCTGTGCCAGGGCAGTGGGTTGTAGGCATGGGACACAGGGATGTGTGCCATGTCGACTCTTCACTTTGTTCTGCACCAAAACACGCAGCCTGCAATGGCAGTGTGTGTGTGTGTGTAAAGATACAGGCCCTCTAAGGGTGGCACAATAAGTGTGCCAGCAGTTAGAAGCCTTCCCTGGCCACAGTGCCCTTGATACCCATGGTATCTTTTACAAAGGACTGACATGTGGCCAGAGAGGTGCCAATTGGGGGTACAAGGTACAGTTTTTGGGAAAGAACACAGGCCTTGGGAACCTGATTGGCAGGGACCCAGGGCACATCAAGTCAAAGTGCATCAGTAGTCTGGCAAAAAGTGGGGGGGGGGGGGTACTGCAACAGAAACCCAGCTTCCTACAATAATTCAATGTCCTCCAAAAGGTACAAAACATTCAATGATAAAACTAGACATGAATCTTTTCAAGGATCAGTACTCAGCTTGGTTAAATGATGGGGTACGCTGTGATATTACCAGTGCCACTGAAATTATGTGGCAGGGGAGGGCTAAATTATGTTGCAGGGTTGACTAAATTATGCGTAAAGAAAAGGCAAATAATGTGGCTCAATGCAGCCCTTTTTCTGACTGTGTTATTCCATTATTATAACATTTTTACGCTTGTGAACACTGGGCATAGTTTGCTCCTAATTAGTACCAGTTTAACAGCTAAACGTAGCAATAAGCAACAGAAAGATGACCAGTCAACATCTGCAAAGGGCTTTCCACTGTGCTGCAACATGAGTCGCTGTGTTTTAGTAACGTTTGAAATGTTTAAGCTAGAAACAAAATCTGTTTTTGTTAAAATCTGCAGATTATGTAGCAGATAATGGATAATGAAGCAGATCCTTCATTATGTGAAAAATGCAGCGGCAACACAATCCCTTAATTCCACTGGGTATTACTTACATGCACTATTTGCAGACTAGGGCCGTTATTTATAACTAGTTAAAGGGATAGATAGCAATTGCACCTTTGGCTATCTCTAAATGACATCCCTAGTCTTTTAAGTAGTGCAGAATAGTAATACAAGGATATAACATCTCAACATTTCAGCTTCATGGGCAGAAAGAGCCATATTTGCATCTTGGCATGTTATTCCTGAAGGTGCTCCAGGCTTAAGCCTGGTTTCCGGCACTGGCTGGCCTGTGCTAGGAGTAAACCCCTTGGGTAGCAGAAACCAGAGTTGTCAGCCGACCAATTGTAATGTTGACACATTTTTTTTTAACTGTACTTTATTGATTTCAGGCAAATTAGAAAGAACAAAAGACTATACAGTGCAAGAATTGCGGCGCCGTACATAGTCTCACAACAGATACATAGAAAAAGTGGCACAAACATAAGCATTATACAGTAATCAAGTGCAGGGATGCCTGTCAGTCCATAATGATCAATACAGTCTGCGTAGAAAGCCAAGACCACGAGTCAGTCAGTATACAAGAAAGCACAATTACACACTTGGTCATCATAAAATTTGTAAGAGTGACATCCATTAATACAATCAGCCCTCTGTATCATAACTGCTCTCAGAGCCTGAATCTGTCATCCTGGAACATACCCAGCAATTGAGCCCATAACATTATCTCATCAGCTGCCCCATTATCAATACCTGACAGTCTCATGAGGTGCTCTTCTGCCGACCCCTTTCCAGTAGGTCTTACAACATATGATCCAGTTGCAGGACTCTAGTTCCCACCCACCCAATGGTCACACGCCGCTTTGCCAATAATAGGACCAATTGGGAAAGCCTGTAAGGAATTTTACAGCCCTTGGGTTAAGCCACCACACCCAATAAGCAGATTAGAGGGTACAAGGGGATCCTAATCCCTGTGGCCGTCTATATGCGTAATAATCCTGGATCTGTTCACATTACCAACCCAGTGCAAGAAGGTGGCACCTATCTCCCCACAGTGCACACACTTAGCTCCTTTAGTGGGATCTATTTTATTCAGGCTATAGGGCGTAACATAGGTGCAATGCAGAAAATGAAAGTGAAGTGGCTTGAATCTGTTATTACAGGACACGGTATGCACCAGGCCTGATGCCCTCACCCAATCCGGATCTGAGATGCGCAGTCACAAATCCCTGTCCCAGGGCCCACATGCTGGAAATTGTAGATGTTGCATGTCGTTCCTAAGGGCCTTGTAGAAGGGAGTAATTAAGTGGCATCCCTTACCCCACCCAATAAGACCATCAAGCAGCCCTGAGGGCCTCGGTGCCACAGGGAAATCCGTCCAGAGTTCCCTCACTACACTCTCCACCTTAGCATAATGAACAAAATAAGCAGGTCCAATCTCAAGAGTCCTGAGCTTCCTGGAAAGTAATAAAGGTATTGCCTGGGTATATATCACCCGCTACCAGACACAGACCCTCTCTCCATTGTTCCATAGACATGTTTTTGAGACCCGTCAGAACCCTGTCCACATTTTTACATTGGTGCTGTGCCTCAGTGTGGGTGACCCAATTCCCCAAATATCAAAACCCCTCCAATTCCCACCGGAGACCCACGTCCGGCAACTGGCCAAATTGCTTCCCAATCAATCCGCCTAAGGGGAACAGGAGCAATTTGCGGGCAACAATCCTAAGGGTCAAAACCGCACCAAACGAACCCAGCAGTAGTAGCAAAACAGACTCCCTGGGTGACTGCACATACACCAGTGGTCATCTGCATATAATGAGATAATGTGAGTGGTGTCTCCCACCCTTGTCCCCCAAAGTTCCAGATCCTTACGTAACAGCAGTGCAAGGGGCTTGATTGCTAGCGCAAACAGAAGGGGCGAAAGGGGGCACCCCTGGCAAGTACCCCTACCCACCGAACAGGCTTCAGAGAGTTCACCACCCATCCTGATACACATAGAAGGCTAAGTGTACCCGATTTGTATCCAGGCACAGAAACTAGGGCTAAACCCTATATCCTGCAATACAGCCATCAAATAAGCTCATTTCATCATGTCAAACGCCTTTTCTAGATCAAGGGAAACCAAAGCCATCTCCCTCTCTCCATCCAAGGTATCATGCAGCACATGGGCCAATCTATGGAGGTTATGGTGCTAAGTGCCGGCAAAAAGCCGCATTGATCATCGGGGACCAACTCACAGACCACCTCCCATATTCTGCTAGCTAATATCTTGTACAATATTTTATGATCTCTATTGAGCATAGTGAGGGACCTGTAAGCAGAGGGTCAGCTGGGTCTTCCCTGGGCTTCAACCTCAGACACACTAACCCCTCACGCATTGGTCTGCAGTAGGAGCAGTTTCTCCCTCACCTCCAGATAGACCTCCAGTAGTTTCTCCTTGAGGATGGAAGAATAAGCGTGATAGAATTCCATCGGGAACCCATCTCTGCCCGGGCCCTTGGATCTGTTAAGTGCCTTCATGGTGGCAACCACCTCCTCCAAGGAAAGATTCTCCTCCAACTCCTGCATGACCTCCCTACTCAACTGGGGGAGCCCCACCTTGGCCAAGAACCTATCCGTCCCGCCCTTAGAGTCCGGTGGGCCAGCCCTGTACACCAACTTAAAGTGGTCCAGCCGGGCTAAAAGTATATCTCGTCTCTGAGTTTGTAACTGACCCAACGCATTCAGCATAGGTAAGATAGGGGGTATCTCTGTTTTTACATTTTTACAACAGGGATCCCAAATTATAAACAAAATAGGTTTCCTAAGGAAAAACATTTACACACTCAACAGATGCTTTTGAAAATATTATTTACTAAGAATTCATGATTTGTCTTCCATGGCAAAGGTCTAAGCTACTGGCATAGGTCGGGCTGCACTCCAATCTATCTTTTTTAGCGCCTTATTCTACTCTAGACAGATACCTGTAATTTGCAAATTAGTGTTGGTCCTAGTCTAAAAGAAACAGTTGAGCTTGAACTGCCAAGCCAGATCCTCTCCAGATGGAGACACAAGCAAACCAAGACTGGTTTTGGCCTACTTAGGCCATGTCAGTGTGGATAACCTAAAGCCTGTCGCACAGCGAGCAGAAGATCTAGGTCTGGGCATAACCGCCAAACTTAAGAGGGTCAACTGCACAAAGAACTAAAGGATGAATAGAATGCTTCAATAAATGTAAGCCAATGGCGATCCCTTGGCCCGCATTCCAGTCCGTCTCTTTCCACACAATATACCACTGTAGATAAAGAGCTACCATATGCAAATTAGTCTTGGTCCTGCTCCTTTAGGAAAAGTCCACACTGAACTGCCGGGTCAGTACCTCTTCAGACAGAAACACAGGCAACCCTAGTCCTACTTATGCCTCGTCAGTGAGGTATAGTCCATGGAATGAAGGCACACCTCTTTTATTCTGTGCCTCTCAAATATGTTTTGTGTTTATCCTATGCTCACATTATGGTGCGTGTGATGGCACCTCTTTACATTAAGAAACTGAACAACAAAATTGCAAATTATATATTTTTATGAACATGTCTAACCAGCACAAACTTTAAGATTCAATATGTTACATTTTTGTCATACTTCTTAACCTTCCCTGCCTTTTTGAAATGGATGCTTTTAGAACACTATCTGTGAAATACCAGCACCTGTGAAATGGTGTAGCACTTAGGGCCCGATTCCGATCTCGCTCGGAAAGCCCTCCGTACGACACAGATCCGGGCAGTTTTCTGAGCGAGACGTGCTCCTGGAGTCAGAGCGAGCGAATACGATGCAGCCGTATGCTAACGGACTTGGTTCGCTCGGCTCCTATTGAACTCTATGGGAGCCTGTGTACAGACGCGTACACAGGCTCCCATAGCAGAAAAGGGGTGGGTGGGGAAAATCGTACACCCTGTGGCGGGCACCCCATGGTGCCCGCCACACTGTGCATGCTTGGATCGGGGGGACCCATGGGCACCCCCGTGATAGATTTGGAGGGCCCCGGGTGAAGGGGGGCCTGGTACGGCCCCCCAAAGTACACTTCCGACAGCCGTTTTGTCTCGCTGAGACCGAGGCGAAGCGGCTGTTCGAATCGTGCATCGTACTCGCTCGGTCGGAAATCGGCTCCATTGCGCGGAACGATTTGTCTACAAACGAGACGTACGGAGCGGTTCGGGTCCGGGAACGATTCGGTCGGGGCTTACGCGATCTTCTCATCGTACTTGGTCGTTCGGACTTGTGTAAGATTCGGTTATAAACAAAGGCTACGAATCGGATCCGGTAAAGCCAAATCTGATTCGGTGCCCTTCCGAGCGAGATCGGAATCGGGCCCTTAATTGGAAGAAAAAGATAGTATTCGAGGAAGGAAGAGGCAGACATCAGATGGCCATAAGGTTTAGGCACTTATATGGCACAGCATGTTGCTAATGTACCGCCAACATTTACTTGCAGTGGTAAGTTTAATAAACACTCTCTTTTTTTTTGCAGTCATTATTGGAAGCTTGGATAATTCAGGGCATGGGCCTACAACAGATTCTCTCAGATGGTGGATCAGAACATGAATGTCCTAGGCAGGAAGAATAGCCGAGTAGGCAGGGAGCCTCAGAAATTCAAAAGGAAGCAGCCTAAAGGCACACCAGCCCTTGTAGAGTGCACTTCTAAGCAGAGAAAGAGAGAGCAGTAGGCCTAAACTGCTGTCTAGCAAGTTCAGCTTTGATGTCAAGTGAAGGTAGATCACTCACAGCTCAGGGCAATCCCATCAGGAAGTGACACCAGTCCCTGGTACTTCATCACCACAGAAAGCACTTATGGCCAATGGAAGGTTATAGAAAACCTCAGAATATTGCCTTATCCAGCATGGGAGGGAAGGAAACATCCAGGCCCCAATGTCGTGAATAAGACTGGTAAGCCTTACCATGTATTTTGCTGACAATCAGATTTTTGGGAAGGGCCTTATTAACAGGTGGGGTTGTATTGCCATGAGATACACAATTAAATAAACAATCAGTTAAGTCAAATACAATGTTCAAACCAATTGTTTATAAGTGCACGTAATAGGCAAGTCTCAAAGTCTAAGACATTGACAATACAAAATTATATTGCCAAGTCAATCCAACAAGTGTTCATGTGTTGTGGACTTGGGCACATGTATCTTACAGTTTGTCAGCTCAGGTGGCCTGCATGTTAATCTTACTGAATTTTGAGAGTGAATGTACCACAACCCACTTCTGCAAATATTATGCATATGCTTTCATTTACCACATCAGTAATTGGCCACAACATCAATGGACATTCGGGTGTTGGTTTTAGGAAACATGCACTGGCTGGCAATGGAGGTAAAGTAATAGCATCTGAGGAAAGTAGAGATAACTGTATTTTTGCATAAACTGAAGGTATGCCTGGGCAGCATGATATATATTGATATTCTGACTAGAAACTGTATGAACTGTGCCTGTCTGTAATGTGTGAACCTTTAGGAATGCACGGATTTGCATTACAACCATAAATACAAATAAGCCAAATGAATTCACTAGCAAATTCCCTGGGACTGATGGTGACTGGCACACAATGTAAGAGCTGAACAATGTAAACCACCATCTTCCATGCTGAAAATCCTGGTATGAATCAACAGACAACATATGCAACCTAGGACAGGCAAGAACTAATTTCTGAGACCAGAACATGCTTCATTACAAGGATCCCATGATCTAGGCAGTCAGAAATGTAGGAATCTGATGGAGATAAATACTAGAGCACTGATACTTCAATAGTATCACCACTGGTAGATGAGCAGATGTGCTACGATTTTCAGCACTTCGGGCAAAATAGCATTTTGCTGTTGCAGAACATTGCTGTTACTGGATTAAAAGGCCATGTTCATGCCTTTTTTGCTATTAAGTACTACCTAGAAGTGGCACACTAAGGTTGATTCCTGGTTTGGTACCAGAATATTATTGTAAATATATTATCTAACATAAATATTGTGCCTTAAATATTGTTTACAAAAATATCGATCCAGTAGGGTTATTAATAAAAGAATCTGCACATAATGGCATATTTTATAAATGATATTATGGACAAATTATGTATGTCCAATGGGTTTTCTGTATATGACATACAACCCTGCTGCCTTACTCTGCACTGTGAAAGGGCTGGGTAACCAATTGCTGTTACCAATCACCAGTCAGACCATATGATCTGCTTTAACAGTTCCTTAAAATAGACAAGGGCTTCCACCTGCTATTATCTAACTTCTTGTGCCCGTTGACTTCCTACAATACACCGAATGTTGACTGATTAGGGTTGATACACTTGTCAGATTTTTGACCTAAGAGCATTATGTTCTATGGGCTAAGTTCACCGATAGCCACTGATGTGCTCTCCCAACTGCAACTGTTCCCACACATAGACCCTAAGAGGGTCTGCAGCTCCAAGATCCTTCACCTGCCATTGTCTAAAGCTCACTTAGTTGAAGGTTCACTGCTTCCTCTTCCTCTCAGAACTGCTGTCCACCTCGAGCCTCACTCTGAACATTTGTTTGCATTCAACCTGTTGGTATCTGAACATTCCTCATCCAAATGGAACTGCCCTTTTGAATTCTGCTTTTGGGGATCTACAGATACATTTCATGTTTAACCTGAAGTGTAATCTCAGTTGGCCTCCAACGAAAGGCATTCGACAATAGCTAAACAAATATGATACAGAAGGCACACTTATAAATAAATGATGGTTACTTGAAGGTAGTTACCAAATTATTTCCATCTCACTCACCCTCTTCTCATCCCAGTTATATGTGATTTCTTAGAACAATGATTTAATGGAATACCATTACAGAAAAACCATTTCATCTAAACTGTATAATGGAAATTTGCAGTAAGAATGGCATTTACCATTTCATAGAAACAAATTCACAGAATGTCTTTTTTTCAAAATTGGCTTCTGCATATGCTTTTTAAACATTTAAACAAAATGATTGCAGGTCTTACTTTAAGAAACATATTTTTCGATATGTATTTAAATACTGTATGTAAAGGGACATTATTTCAGATTTACATACTTTACATTCTCAAACAATTACTTTGGATGCTTTTAATTCGATTAACCCTCACCACCCTTAAACACCACCCATCTCTGCCCCCTAAAAATGCCTTCCCATGCATAAACTACACCCATCCCTGACACCTGCACTCCACCAATCCCTGAAACTTAAAAGTGTTTCTAAATCTAAACTAAAAAAATCACTGAACCCTAAAAACCCCTCATTACACCTATACTCCACCTGACTCTGACCTGCAAACTCCACTCATCTCTGAACACTTAAAGCCCTTTGTACTCCTAAACTCTACCAATCTCCTAACATAAATTTCCATCACTACCCCTGAACTCCTGAGCTCTAAAAACCCTTTCTATATATAAACTCTACCTGTCCCTGAATCCTTAAAACTCAACACCACCGTAAACTCCACCCACCCCTGAACACTAAAAACCCTTCACCACCCCAAAATTCAACCCATGACTGAACCTTTAATATCACTCATCAGCCCTAAACTCCACCCGACCATAAAACCTAAAAAACGTCAACATCTCTACATGCCACTCATCCCCGAACCCTAAAAACCCCTCACCATACATAATCTCCACTCATTTATGAGCCCTACAAACCCTTCTCCACCCTAAACTACTCCATCCCTGACCCCAAAAACCCTCATTGCGCCTAAACATCACCCATCCCGGAGCCCAAAACATCTCTCCCTACTTCTAATCTTCTCCAAAGTGTGTGATGTTTAATTCTAATTATCTTTCCTTTAAAATGTTTCGATTCATTTAAGATTTATTTGCATTTCCTTAAAATTGCCTTTTCCTAAAATTGGTTTTCCATAGTTTGGTTTCCTCCAATGTAATTCCTCAGTTTCGTTTTTCATGTGCAAAAGACTCTCAGCATGGATTGGGGTAATCAGTCTGGTAAAGTAAAAGCTTTGCGAAACCATATGGTGCATGAACTCTACAACACAGGCATAACTTGCATTGGGTTTTCAAAGCACTTCCAGCAAATGGTACCAAGTCCTCACCTGAATGGGGGGCAGCAGTTGCCTATGGCAATAGTTCTGGATATGTAGGTGTCCTTCGATATATTGCTCTCAATCCAACACTCGTGAAATCGTTCCACTTTCTTCTGGAAGCTGAGGAGTGAGTGAGACAGAGAACATAATTTGAGTACAGGGAGGTGAGCTTGAGTGCATACTTTTGGGATAATATATAGCCTCATTCCGCTATAACATTGAAATTATCTCCGAGTGTATAACAAGCATTGGCATAGCCAATAGGTCTCGCCTATGGTACCTTCTAAGTGTTTAGCCATGCAGCACATTATTCTGGCTGCTGTGCCGCCAGGCATTGGATAGCTATACAATTACTACACTTTGGGACTTGCAGTCTGATTCAGGAATACATGCTTGACTCTGCCGCACGCTTTGTCCTGGGCGGCATTTTGGAATTAAAAGCAACAACAGGAGGGTGGGAGAGAACTGAAAGCAACTACAGGAGGATGAGGGGAATTGAGAGCAGCGATATATTACTAAAACAATGATGGAAGGCTTGGAAGGTTTGAAAACATGGTTCCCAAATTTAACGGTTCCAGCCAGCAGCAGATAACACACGCATGAGGGCAATTTAGTGATTCGGAGATTCTGCGTTAGCAATTAGGGCAGGGTATATATTATCAAAGATGATACCCTCTTCCGTTCTACTGCCTCAGGCCACTGGGCATGTGGTGTAATAGAAAACGTGTCTCTGCAACTGTAACCACGTACAAGTACAACTGCGCTGTAGGAAAAACCTAAACAAGCATTTGCAATGCAATAGGTCTCGCATTTGCGCGAGTTTAAGCTATAGGCATTGTAAATGACAATGCTTTTTATTTATGTTTTCAAAACCAATACGTAAATAAAAGGCATTGTCATTTACAATGCCAATGGCTCAAATTCTCACAAATGCGAGACCTATTGCATTGTAAATGCTTGTTTTCATTGGCTGGGGGCAGTCGAAGGGTGTTGGGGGCAGAGGGGGGAGAGGAAAGAGTTAAGTTTAAAAGGTAAATGGAGAGGGTCGGTTTAAATGAAAAGTGCTGTAGGAATCCTCCCGGGTAAATTAAAAATAATAACTTACTCTCTGCATTTTAAATAACAAGCATTTGTAACACACGGACAACGGGAGAGAGGACGTGAGAGCAAAGCAAATGGGCAGCCTGTGAAGATTTATGGCCCGATGAGGGAGATAAGCTATGCGTGGTGTGGGGATGTTGTGAGGGCTGGAAGGAGGGGCCCCAGAAGAGAGACTCCGGATGCGAGGCGCTGTATGTTTTAAGTGAATGTGCTTGTCCTGTGCTGGCTGGTGCTCAGGGAAACAAAAGAGAGGAAGGGGTTAAGGGTGGCTGCATGGTGGGAGGGTGACTGAGGGAAACTGAGATAACCCACCCCTAAACAAAGCTGATGCATTTGGAGCGGCGATGTGACATGCAGAGACCTCGGGGGATATTCACAAGAACGTGTGATAATCATCGCAAAAGTTACTTAACGCAACCTTAAACATCGCGGGAAATTTACGCCGTGCTAACCAAGTATTCACAACACGGCAGTACCATGCAATAGTCTCCAGATAACCCGACAACTGTCCACGTTAAAATCAACGCAACGCCTCAAAAATGCGAAACACGAACTCAAAAATAGCTGCGATGAGGCCAAGCGCGATACAAAAAGCAGCGAAAACCA
This sequence comes from Calotriton arnoldi, assembly GCA_963921515.1. Taxonomy (NCBI): domain Eukaryota; kingdom Metazoa; phylum Chordata; class Amphibia; order Caudata; family Salamandridae; genus Calotriton; species Calotriton arnoldi. Next base: position 1,191,704 of record CAWUFW010005332.1, read on the forward strand.
GCCACAGGCCTGCAAGTCACACGCGTCAGGCGGGAACAAACACCATAAAAGCAGACCAAACAAACGGTGAGATGACAACGTCCGAGCACAACCCCCCAGCTGTGATGCAGAAAAAATGACCATTGTCCAAATCCGACAGTAAGTTCCCCACAAACAGCCACAATGTACATTGACATGCATTCAGCAGGTAACCTGCGCTAATGCGGAAACAAACATGGAACACACTGTGAAACCGCATCTCCCCTTCACATTGCAGAGGGACAAACAACACCCCCTGCACACCAACGTGCCATGTCCATGACCAAACAATAATGGAACCACGGACCAATGTAGGGGCAGTGACTCCCCCCACGTACATGTCGCCCATGTCACGGGACTTGAGTCACAGGGTGCATCCCTGCATCATGGCGGCACATAACAGACCCCAAAAGAAGCTCTCTTGTCACTTGAAGGCCACAAATGACAGCCAAAATGGAATGAACTGGGACACACGTGAAACGCCAAAGTGTGGGATACCGTAACAACTGTGATACACAGTACTGGCATTACTAAAACGTGACACCCTAAACAGCCTCACTGCACAGAGGTGACACACCCACCATCCATAAACAAATCCCAAAATCTGCAGCACAACATGTCGTGCCCACACGTGTCTGAGTGAAGTGCCTGTACAGATGAGTGACATGCACGCAGGGAATGTGTCTCGGAATGCATTTATTAGCACATGCTGTGCCTGTGGTCAGTCAACGTACTGTGCCATTACTGCTAAGGACCCTCACAATGTGACGTCAACCAGAGAAGAAATTGCCAATGATGTAGTCCCTACGGGCAATTCCTGCTGCGGCTGCAGTGGGGTGTGGTCCACCTGCCTCATCTCCATCATCATCGTCCGGTGCATCTGGCACACGTATCCATGGGGCTCTGCTGCGTACACATATGTTGTGCAACACACAACATGCAACGATCATCTTGCACACGAGGCGTGGGCTGTACAGGAGCCTACCACCTGTGACGTCCAGGCACCTGAAACGTGACTTCAACACGCCAAATGTGCGCTCCACGATGCCCCTGGTGCGTCTGTGGGCCAAATTGTACTGCCTCTGGGGCTGTGTGTTCGGGGCTCGGAGGGGTGTCATCATCCAAGCGCAGAGTGCATATCCTTGGTCACCTGTGACAGTGCAGAGAGACATGAGTCAAGACTACGTACTGCATGATGTGTTGGCAGGCCCACTGGTTCATTGGTGTGTGATATGTGTGTTAGTGATTCCCGTATGACATGTACTGCGTGTTGCTAATGAGCGGCATCACTGTGTAGTACGTAGCCTCACTGCTACACCTCACCCCCGAGCACATTCACTATTGTGCGCAGGGCGATTGCGTCACATGCACCCCTACGGCACACCATTGTCATGCCTGTCTGCGCATGTCAACAAGCCTGACTACGACACAGTGATGATGCTGCGCAGAATGTGGCCGGCCACGTGTGTGTCGGCCCATTGCAAGGACAGGGCTGACACAGATGTAGAGCACCTGCCTGACTGAACCCGACATGCAGTTGAGGGTACATCTTTGGCTCATGCAGAGATAATAGCGACACACACAACAGTTGGCATGTGTGATCCCTGACCCCGAGCGGGCATGCCCTCCCCCATGTACCCCTGCGGCCGAGCACGCACACCGGGGGCATGCCACATGGCAACATTGCCCATTGCGGGATGGGTGGCGCAGACACTACAACAGAGACACACGCATCAGCCACATCCTTGGCAAGGCCTACACTGCACCACACCCAGATCCACGTGTGGAGTAGCCACACCCCTACGCAGTACCGACGCACGCCAGTCCACCCCGCTTACGCTCACAGGGAGGTACGACACAGCTTCATGTCCCAGGTCTACACCACTGCCTGCGGTGACATGGATGCACACGCTGTACACAGCACAATGTTATGTGGAATGACCCCGGTCCCCCATGCATACATAATAACCACACGGACCCACTGAGTGAGTTCGTGGGACTGGCCACGGGCACGTGCGCCCGGCCCCTTTTATTGCCAGTCTCACATCTCCAGTGACGCCTGTGCTGGATGGGTGTTGGGTAGTGTAAGCCACCACTCAGGGGTCGGTTGGTGCTGGCAAAGACAACAACAGTGAGCAGACAATCAGCAGTACAAGGTACGCACATCATGGGTCCCTGACTTGAGCAGCTCAGAGTTTGTGGCCCCGGATGCACAGCGGCCGGCACAGGCACACCGCCACGGGACGGTGACTTGCGGTGCACTGAGGTAGTGCCACGCGAGCTGAACATGTACTCGTAGATGTCCAAGGGGACTTTCGCGGAGGGTTGCGGAGGACAGTGGCAGGTGTCCTTCCAGGGCATGATGCAGAGGGCAGAAGCAAGCAGGAACAGGCAGATGGCGGAGTTGAATGCTACAGACCCCACTTTTCCACCTTGTCAGTATCAGCTACATGTAGATGAAGACAGCCTCCAGCCCATGGGCTCAGACGCCACCGACGTCCAAACAGAGATTGCCCATGGATTTCAGGGCACACACTCAGTGGCGCCAGAGCTGGAAAGGGATGCAGTCTGCGATGAGGCCTGTACAATGACATGGACTCTGCTATGTAGAGAGCAAGACTCAGTTCTAGTCGTGTGACCTACTCCACCACAGTGTGTGCCGGAGGCAGCGGTCAGCAGTGACCCACAGCCACGTGTGGTAGGCATGTGCGGCACAGAGTCAGTGGCACCAGTGCAGTTGTTGGTAGTGTCGAATCACCTCCGTAAGGGTGAGCCTTTTCTCCTCCGGACTGAAGCGCGTCTTCCTCTTACTCCTCTCCTTGCATACTGTGACATGAACACTGCCATGAAGAAATCATGCTCAGTTCCAAGAGTGCCACCTAGTTGGCCGCAGTGTTGGCCGGAGGCACCGGTCAGCGCGGGCCAACCGCTGTCCAGCCATCTCCTGCTGGATCTCTCACACACGACGTTGGAATGGCATTTGTATTACTTTTGTGGCTGACATAGGTAGTGGCACCAGAGCTAAGCTGGTGTGCAGCCGGCGAGGAGGCCGTATCCTGCCTGTGACGGACTGCATTGGATTGGTGTGAGGCCTGCAGGACCGCAGTGCAGTCACAAGCTCGGAGTCAGCAAGGGCCCACAGACACGTTTGGTGGGAGTCCAATGCACAGACTTGGTGGCACCACATCGGAGGGAGTATGGTGACATGTACTCAGCCTTCAAACATGTACTCTGCCATGTTGTGATCAAGACTCAGTTCCATATGTGTGACCGACTTGTCCGCTGTGCATGCTGGTGGAGTACGTCAACGGGAATGGAGGTCCGCGGGCCTGTGACGTGGTGGCTGTGATGATCTGAGGAGTCTGCCAAGGTCGGGGTCCTCGGGCTTGGAGCAGGCACCGGCACGTGGTGGGCCTTCTTTGGCACACGCCAGTGTCGGCAGGTGAGCAGTGATGCCTGGATGCGCAGGGGCGAGCATGACGGCTCTGGGGACCAACGGTCCGTGGTGCAGCAGGCGCACAGGATCCCAGGCAAACACCGCTCACGGCGTAGGCCTCGTGGCGGGGTGAGAGGCACCGCCCTGGCAGGGATGTTGGGCATTCCGGAAGAGGTCCACGCCCAGGGCTACGTGCTTTTTATTCACACCCATACGCTGACCTGGCGTACGCCGGGCCAGCCCACTCCTCTCACGCCTACAGGGGGGGACATGACAAGCTACGTTTCCTTGGTCTCCCCCACTGGCTGGGGTGACATGGTTGCGTCCACTGTCCACTACACCACACACCAGCGGTGTACGTGGACATGGATATGTGTGTGGTCTGCATACTGCAGTGTGTCTGACACATCCTCGCCACACTTGGCATTGTGTGCAGTCCCATTCATCAGTAACAGCGCCTCCTTTGCACATGCCGGGTTCCCTCCTCTTCCCACATTCTGCTGATGTGTGGCTAAGGTGCCATGCCGTTGATGGCTCATGTACATGGCTAGGCCTGGTTCCCATGGTGAGTTGTGCTGTCGTGTCTGGTGGGTGGGCATGTTGTTTGGCATGTTGTATGTGGGTTGTGACGTGTGCATTTCCAGGATTGTGAGTTGTATGATTGTGGAGTTGAGGTGTGTGGTGTGTTCATTTGGTACTTGCCAACGAGCACTGCATTTCCGTAGGTGCCATCCTGGAAGCGCCAGTTGATGATGGACTGTCGAAAGATGTATGAATCATGCACACTGCCTGGGTAGTTGGCAACGACATTGGTGAAGAGTCCCCGGTGGTCCACTATTGCCTGCACATTGATGGAATGCGTGTGCTTTCTGTTGCGGTAATTGTGTGCAGTGTCGGAAGGGGGCACAAGTAGGACATGTGTGCAGTCTATTGCCCCCAACACGTGCGGGAATCCAGCTATGGCGTAGAATCCTTGCTTGGTCTCCAGCTGTTCCTGCGCAGTGTGGGGGAAGTATAGGTACTGGGGTACCAAGCTGATGATGGCATCCAAGACAGGTGTAAGGAACTTTGATAGGGCTGGCTGTGAGACTCCTCCGACTCTGGCGGTTGTTGGTTGGAATGTCCCAGAGGCCAACAGGTGCAGCACAGCCAGCAGCTTTGTCTGCGGAGGGATGTTGGTTGTCCGCTGTGTTGGTACCGTCAGCCTGTGGGCAATGATGTTCAGGATGTGGAGGATGGTTGTCATTTTGAGCCTGTAGTGGGCAATGACATACTCTGGTGTCATGTCTGTGAGGCTGGTGCGTTTTCTGAAGGTCCGCGGTCTGTGTCTGCGCTGCCTCTGTGGTGGTCCGGGGGAGTGGTGCGGGGGGGGTCGGGGGTGGTGGCGGGCCGGGGGTGGTGGCGGTGGGTGTTGTGGCCCTGTTGGGGCTCCGAGCTGCATGATGAGTAGCTCCATGGCATCTGTTGTCCTTCAGGTGTGGCTGTGGGCTGGGCTCCCTTTTCTGGTGCCGGCTGCCGTTCGACTTTACACCAGGTCAGAGCAGGTGTTAGTTTCCTGCTGCTAACGCGCCATATCGCATGTTTTGTGGCCTTAGCGCCGATCTGCCTGGTCGTTGTGAATGTTGCGGTGTGGTGTTGATGCGGCTTTTTGCACGGGAACGCCTACTCTGCATCTCATTAGCGATAGTTGCGGGGGTCATCTGTGGCGATGTTTTTTGCGGATGCTATCACGGGTAAAATGGTGTTCTGGGCTGTTAACACCAGCTTGTGAATGGTGCGATGAATTTATCGCCACTTTGGCTGCGATAAAGTGTTGCTAACTCGGCAATGAGTCCTTGAGAATATGCCCCCTCGAGTATTAAAAGCACAGAGTAAGAGCTTAAATAGGTGGTAACGGGTTTTATTAACTTAAATAGCGTCTACTTCACAGAGATGACAGCATCTCTGGTTCCCGACTGCTTATATATTGTGAGAACAGTTACCAACAAAAAGCTGCAGCAAAGGAGCATTGCATTTCACAAATGTTATTTCAATGCTGGCTGGGCAATAGTGAAATTGGTAGATTTCCTGGCAAGGGGGGTTGTTTGGAATTCTGGTGGAGCTGGGATGGAGTCAGTCGCATGTGCAGCTGGCTACGTAGACGCTAATTGCACGATAACATAATATAGATGGGCCTTTGAATTGAATTTTCCTTTCTTTGTTATGAAGCAAAGCTTTATTGAGGTACTGGCTGCAGAGTTTTAAAATGCAGTTTGCCATAGTAAAACACGGCACAGCGCAGCTCTCCAAAATGCTGCATTTTGAAGTTTCTCTGCAGAGTTTTATTAAATTCATCGCGCAGCAAATAAAGCACCGTTTTAATCTGGGATAAACAAATATACATATTTAGAAAACTATTTCACGGAAACAATGTTTTTTTCAATTTTGAACGGCTGAAACATTTATCGGAGAAACAGACAAAGAAAGAGTGATCGAGGCAGGAGCAATGCCAGCGTGGCAGCTTCAAGTGCATGTAGTGTGGATTTTTGGAAGGTGCACTTTGCATGTATTCTGGATAAGGTGTTTTATTGTGTAAAAGCAAAAACCGGTTTGCCTAGGCTCCACAACGTATTAGTGATAATTATTGGAGAAACACATTTTAATTAGGGACAGCGGCATGGCTTTTACAGGGGTAAATTCAGGCAAATTAACCCGTTTTACTAGAAGTCTTTTTAACTATATTTTAAGATACTTAACTGTCCAAGACTAAAAGCACTCCGTCCCCCTCCGTAGCACACAAGCTTACAGAATAAGTGGTGCTTTGCTGTTGGCGTAAATCAATGTATAGCGGGGCATGCTATTAAAGTATGTTATTTTGTGCTGGTTTATAGCGTTAAGGAAAATACGGGTTTTCAGTGTATAATGGGATGAACTGACTGCGTTTGGCACATACACTATGGGGCTTGTCATGGAGTAAATGAAACACGTTGTGCGTGTGCTGGAGGCGGTTTTTCTGTTTGTTAGAAATAGTCTGCCACGTTTGTCTTTAATGGACGGCTGCTGCAAGTTAAACATTCTCTAAGACGGAATGACCCTTCGTGAGGGGTTTACGGAAGGCGGGCGGCAAGTCTGGCTCAAGACTGCACGATGCGCTTACCTTAGATGGGTTCATGGTGTCAAATCGTGCCCGCTGGAGCAAGGCTCTGGTAAGGAGCACATGAACACTCTTGGCGTGCAAAAGAAATACTGCGTTTTTATCTGGTCGCCACATGGGTATATAGCGAAGACTACAAAACACAGACAGAGATACAAAATGAAGGCAATGTGGATTGAGGAAATACATAAGCATTTGGCGCCGGCGGGACCTGTTGAGGCGGTACAACTTTTATAGCCCTGCGGATGCCAACGAGTTCCAGCACTTCATGGTGGAGTGGGGACTGGGAGACCCCTGGGAGCGGAGGGCGTAGGTCGGGCAGAGCAGCAAATGCTGCGGAGGAGGATTAAGCATTGAAGAGGTTGCGTTTGTGCCAAGTTGCGGGAGGGCTCAATGGGAAGCGGGAGGGGCAAAAAGAGCTTCAAGGAGCACGCCGCAGCGTGCAAAACAAAGGAAAGGCGGCACCCGCTTCATGCTCCGGTGATATTGCCCCGCATAATGCACACCCAAGGGCCATCTCTCACTCACTCAGCCGCCCTGAAAGAAAAACAAGTAGTCCCTAAACATGACATACGTACAGTTGCAGCGCAATAAAACTGTAGTTGGTCGGTGCTGCTTCCTGCAAAACGGATGTGACGTATCGAAACAAAAGCCAACCTTAAGCCAGATAAGAAGAGTAATGCCAGAATCAACCAATGGCAAGCGACAGGAGAAATTACCCTCCATATTTGTGTTTACTATAGGTCTTGCGACAGCGCATGCGCTGTCTAGGCGAGACCTAAAAAGAGCTTTTTACGTGGATGTGCGTGGGAAAACTGCTGCCATTCACTGTACAAGCGAGACAATACCTGAAGTGGGCTCATGTATTGCCTCATGTTATATGCAGTGAGCAGAATCAAAATGAAATGATAGATGAACAGAAAGATAGATGAAGACGGCTGACACGAAGTCCATTAATGTATGAATATATATATTATTTACTTGTTTTTTTTATTATTAAATGAGGCTAGCAAAAATGAAACACTCTGAAGTGCCTCAACTGTTAAAGATGAAAATGTGATTGCTATGCTGGAATTAATCTTAAACAGTGGCGATGGCTCTGTGTTCATTCCGCTTTTCCTTGCTGCATCTGTACAGACGTGACCAAAAAAATCAGCCTCAAAACAACCAAAAGAAACCATCTTGCCCAAACCTCAGCCATATCCCTCCTAAAAATGAACAGAAGCAACTCAGACTCACAAGCAGCACTATTTGGCCCTAATTGAGATGCATTGCAACTCAGTACATCAAAGCAAGCTTGGAAAGGCCACGCACGGCTAAGGAGTGGGGAGGGAAAACCAGAGGGACCGGGATTAAGCCATCTGCCCCGTGAGGTGTGAGTGCCTCAGGAATATAGAAATCCACTTACCTGCACCCACCGAGGCTGCTGAACACAAAATGTGAAGTAAATGACGCTCACAGAGCACTGGCACTGATTCGGTAGAAGGAAGGTGGCTGAGTGATGCAGTCCTTTTTAGGTCGAGCATTCGAGACCTCTTGTATATACTTTAGTATATACTTATTATATACTTATATGTGTATGTACTATGTGGGCTCTGGAGATCAGCCCTAGGACTTGTCTGCTTCCGCTTCGGGACTTTTTTTTCTGTTCAACTGCCTCTATTTAACTGTCTTGAAAGAAAACGACCAGCAGAGGTCAGTAAAAAACCAGAATTGCTTTCTGCTGAGAGACTTTCTTTTTTTTAATTTTTCTTGCAACTGCCTCTATTTAACTTTCTTGATAGAAAACGACCAGCAGAAGTCAGTAAAATACCAGAATCACTTTAGCATTCTCTAGATTCCAGTCCATAGAAATTGTCTTCCACGAGCACCAGTAGACAATAATATTTTTTCAAATCTTGTATTTTCAGCGATATGACCACCGAAGGCCCTGATTTTATATTAACAACAGAGCTTTGGACTATACCATTTTCCGCTGAAAGGCAATATTTCTCTCCATGTGTTCCCATACCTGGCATGTCACACAGTTTGGTGCTTACTTTCCCTCCATGTTAAAGAACAGTAGATGTTTCAGCACCCAGGCTAATGTGCTGCAGAGCTAAATACATATAAGGTCTAAAGGCGAGACCGATTGCATTGCAAATGCTTGTTAGTTTGTACAGACAGTGGCTAAAGACATAATAGACCATGTTTCCCGCAGTGCACTTCGCACGACCACCACCAATGGCTGAAAATGACTTTTGGTTGCTATAAACGCTGTGGCTTCTGGCACTGTTAGTTTTGCAGCGTGTGTTGAGCTTTGTAAGTCAACAGTGGTTGAACTTTATTTCCCAGAAGGAAGTGACACACTATAAACATCTGTGGGAGTTCGTAAATCTTTAATGTTAAGGCAAAGTGGCAGCTGGGGTTTATACGTTATTGGTGTACGTGTAAAGCGCAAACAGCTATCGGAGCTACAGTTATTCTGACCGAAACAAGACAGCAGTTGATGCTCAAATCTATGGACGCAGTAAACACAGCAAAAGGAAGATGGAAAGAAATGTAGCGGCCCATTGGTCAGATAACATTTTTGGATAGTTGTAAGCAGGACTTTATGTGGGCGGGCCTATCCTTGTCTCATGACCGATAGAAATTTTAAAAAAACAAGCATCAGCAAAAGAATGAGACAGCCTCATCATGACGTTAATTACGTCAATACGCATGACGTGTGGCCACCATCTTAAATTGGGGCAATATACATTAAAAATCGTAACGGTAGGGATTTTCTCTGTGGATCGGCAGCACGTAACTGGATGTACATAGCTGTGTGTTCATGATTCTCTTTGCATGGCATGGGGCATAAACAGGCTCCCTCGGAAAACAGCCTCTAACATTTGACCTCAGTCTTTGAATGCACAACAAAGAACATGATTTACAGCCCTGTTTACAGAAACAGACCTTGAGTGGCTGAAAACATTCAGCGCTCTGGTCAAATGCTCTTAGAGAAAGGGAAAAGTAGTCCCTAAATAGATGCTACAATGGGGCAAGTGGAAGGGTAATGCAGCACTGCTCTGTGGGAGTGAACAACTGATGAAAAAGAGGGGCGAAGAGGAAGGATTGACCACTAGCAAGCAAGGATTTTGTAAGGACACTGAAATAAACAAATGAAAATAAGAGAGCCCACAAAGAAGTGTATAGTAAAGTATATACAAGAGGTCTTGAGTGCTCGACCTAAAAAGAGGATAAAAAGATTGCTTTTGCCTGTGTGCATGGCAGAACACAGCGCTGATGCTTTCTAAAGTTAAACCGTAATACTGTGGGTATTAGGGATGATGCTAGTAAAGCACTATCACCCAGCCCTGGAGATGGTTAATAAATAACGGGAAACATCGTTTACAACGCACGCGTTACAACGCGTGTCATTATAACGAATGTTTTACAACACGAAATCCATTACAACGCATGTCATTACATTGCATAATCCATTACAACGCATTCCCCAAAGTAACGCCCCGGCTGAGTTAGAATAGTAATTGCGTTGTAATGGATTATGCGTTGTAACGACATGCGTTGTAATGGATTTCGCGATGTAAAAAATGTGTTGTAATGACACGCGTTGTAACGCGTGCGTTGTAAAGTGTCATATTCATAAATAACTGCTCCAACAGTGGCATTTTCTGAATAATGCTGGGGCAGTGATGAAGCAACAGCATCAATCAACCGGTCTTACAAAAACAGCTTAGGGCTAGAAATTGTGTTGAAAGGCAAGCATCTGAAGTTTATTTTCAAAGCATATGAAGTATATTTATATTCTTTTATTTAATAACAAATAATGTTTAGCAGTCTACATGCCATATAAACTGAAACAATGCACCATTTTATAAAATGTAGCGCCAGATTTAATGAATCCATTGGACAGCTCGTGTATGTTTTGTAAATGTATATACAATAATCCATGGGTGGCTCCTCTGTAATGGCGGAAGAGCGTCGCCCCACTGGTCAAAGTCATGCACGGAGAAATAAAATATTAAAACAATAATGGAAACAATAATATTTTATTTTTCTGTGACAGGCTCTGACTGATGGTGCGTGCATGCGGGGCCGGGCCATGACAGGCAGGAGTGGTGGGCATTTAGATGTGCACATGTAAGTTTGGCCGGCCATCTTAGGCCAGCCAAACAGACATGCAAACTTCTATTCTCCATCCCAGCTGCATTGGAGAAAAACCAAATGCTCCCAGGCAGTGCCTGAGCAGCAGACCAGGCAGCTCAGACCAATCCTGGCGCTGCTCTCATAGCATGAGGGCCTTCCCAGAGCGCCTTCCCAGTGAAGCACTGAGGCGGCCATCGGCATTTGGCAGCGAGGGGTATGTTTTTTTTAAAATATTATTTTTACCCTCAATTCCCCGTCTGGTTCCCCCCCCCCCACTTTCATTGTGAAGCGGCCGCCACTGCAATAACAGATAACAGTGTCGACAGCCTCTGCTCCCAGTCAGCCCTATCCATTTGTCGTATATTAGCAAGTTTGGGCAATTGAGTTGTTATACAATATTTTGTGCATTAGCCCTTTCCATAGCTTGAAAAAGGGCAGGTCAGCAACACCCGTATGGTAGATTTTTTAACCTCTTTTCCACAAAAACAAAACTTTCCTTCACATGAGTACACCCAAACATGATTCCCTATTCACAGCTCCTATTTTTCTTTGTGTAAATCTCAGCTTTGAAAAAAAGGAACCATACTCCATATACAAAATCTCAAATATTTGTTAACAGACAGAACACTGCGTAAAGTGCACCTGATCAGTGGAGAGTTTGCATAGAGATAAAGGTTCCTGGCTCTTATCGCTCTTCCTAAATTGTGGCTTTACCCTATCAAGCAATGAGAGAAGAATTTTACAACTCGGATTCCCTACACCGCCACTAAACATACTTACATCGATAAAATCTTCACTTGAAGATGAGATCATTCTTCTTAAAGTACAATATCATATTGTTTTAAGATGTTTCCATAATTCTAATGGGCATTCTATTAATAGCTGGTAGACGAGCATTCATGCAAATGGCTGGTTTTCAGAATAAGGCTCCAAATTATTTATCTTGCCTCATTTTTTAAAAATTCTGCAACTAGAGGTCAGGAGGCGTGACCAATAAGAAGCAGGGAAATGAAGGTGATGTGGAAGCCAACCAATGGTGAGTATTAGTAAGTATTGGGCAAGCACTACAACTTAACAACTCTAGGAGAAGCTCTAGCCCCCCCAGGCCCTTCGCTACTCAAATCTCACCATCCTGGGAGATTAAAACCTCCATCTTGAATGTAGCAACGACTCGGAGGTAGCTACATTTACGGATACTCTAAGTACCTTTGGGCTTCATCAATTAGTGACACTACCCACAAACTCTGGAGGGCATACCCTAGATGGTATCTGCTGCAATCTCTTAAGTCTTACGGTTGAATCCCCCATCCGACAGATGAGGTCCGACCACATTGTCATCCCATTTAGTATTCTCATTCAGACAACCAGTTGTCCCCACCCGTCTTCAGTTCTGGCCTCTCAAACTGTACTTAAATGGACTAAGCTGTTGGCTGATCCTGAGCTGGCTAGGCTCGCATTTGCCTCTACCCACACTTTGTCAGGAAACAAAACAGCTGATGCCATAGTTTTTAAGACCTAGATTATGCGGATCATCGATAAAATAGCTCCGGAAATCCCCAGAAAGAGAAACAGAAATCACAGCCATCAGCCTCATGGTACACCCAGGCCTTAGCAGATCATCATCTCCGCTGCAAGCAGCTTGAGCAGAAGTGGAGAAGAGCTTATAAGGAGTAAGATGTAGTTCAGTTTAAATGGACTCAAAAATGTATCATGCGCAGATCAAGATAGCTAAAAAGGTTTATCATTCAAAGCAGATAATTGATGCCCAACATGATAAAAAAATACATACTTCTAATCGCCAAATCATTTTTACAACCGAAAGCGCAAGGCAGAGATATTACCCCCTCGCAGATCCTATGTAATCAAATTTCCTTTTTTTTGAAGAAATAATTCGAAATATTCAACGAGAGTTTAGTGCGACTCCACTGACATTACAGGAACTAGAGGCAGACTACCACCAGACAGGACTCTCCCTTCAAGACCAGTCGCTACAAACGACCTTTTCTTGTAAATCAGGTTCCCTGTGTGACCCTGGCCTCCTTCTGTCCTCCATAAAAAGTGTGGACATAGTGAACCCATTAATAAATGAGATTGTAAATACCTCATTGACCACTGTAGAAGTCCCAATTGACTGGAAATCTGAAGCTGTTTAAACCGTTACAGAAAAAACATCTTTTGGATCCCTCAACCCTTTCAAATTTGCGCCCTATCTCCTTACTTCCTGCTCTGGGGAAAATCATGGAAAAGCTGGTAAACAGTCAATTGATGACATTCTTAGAAGAAGCGAACATTTTCCATTCTCGACAGTCTGGCTTCTGTCCTAAACACTCTACGGAGTCAGCTCTGCTGGAAGTGGCAAACACTATCAAGCTACCATTGGATATAGGTAGAAATGCAGTGCTGATTTTTTTAGATCTATCAACCGCATTTAATACCATTTCCCACAACATCTTATTGCAGTGTATCAAAAATTGTGGCATTTCCCATCTTACCTTAGCCTGGCTGCAATCCTTTCTTTCAGATCACAGGCAAACGGTGGTGCTAGGACCTTTTCTATCACCTGAAACAACCATCACCTCGGGGGTACCAGAGGGCTCAGCTCTTAGCCCTGCACTGTTCAACATATACATGGCCCACCTTATCAAGTTGATCTCCTCTTTTGGAATGGAACCACATCATACGCAGATAAGACGCAGCTTATTTTGGCTTTAGACAAAGCATCCATTGGCTGCGAGTTGAACTTTAAACAATGCTTAATAGACGTCATCCGGTGGATGCAATCCAACCATCTTAAATGCAACACCGACAAAACGGAGATCATGCTTCTAGGTAAGATCAACTCCTTCAATTCGAAAACATGGTGGCCAGATTCTGTACCTTCCCCGCCAAACACAGTTGAGGCAGTAAAAAACCTGGGGGTGAAATTTGACGCTCTTTATCTTTTCGTCAACAAGCTCGTGCAGTGGCAGGAACATGTTTCAATCTAATAAAATCGATACAAATTATTTTTGACTACCTCATTTTTGCAGCAAGAAAAACAGTGGACTTTCCATTAATTACATCCAGATTGGACTACTGCTATAGTCTATATGCAGGCAAACCTAAACAGATTCTTCAAAAGCTGCGGGTGGTTCAACATGCAGCCACCAGGCTTGTGCTGAAACTGCCAGGCCGTTCCTCCGTCTCAGCTGCCCTTAGAGTTCTCCATTGGCTCCCAATACATAAGAGGATTCTATTCAAAATTCTCTTGCTCACTTTCAGTGCCTATAGAGCAGTAGGGCCCAAATACCTTTACTCCAGATTCATCCATTTCACCAGCTCTCGGACCTTGAGATCTGCATCTGCCAATCTTCTCAAACCTCTTACCTATAGTTGTAAGTCCAAAGGTAGCAAATCTGTTGCGTTACTGGGGACAAGGGAACTAATTACCCAAACAGCTGAGATTCTGAACCCCTTTTTAGGAAACTTCTGAAAACCTGGATTTTTACATCTTCTGATTCATTGTGCCCCTCACTCATCTGGTAATGTTAGGCTCTTCCCCCTATTTCTGTTATCACAAACTCTGTTCTTATCCGCTTAGCGCTAAAATGCTCCTTTGGAAGAAAAGGTTGCACTCTACAAATACAATATTCATTGATTCATTTTAGGACCCCTATTAAGCTTTTTTTAGTTAACAATAAATTTCGCTGACAGTGCATGTACACTGTTCAGTTGAAACCTAAAAATGGTGAGCCACTGTATATTTGGACCAATGTTATTCAGAACGGCATAAGGCAGAGTGGACTTTCCGAAAATGGCTAGCTCTGTTTTTGAGGGTCTCATTTCTCTGACTGCTGCTTTGTAGAAGCCATTATGATTTTCCCATATAGTATCATCAAAACACAGGGTCATGAGCACATGGGATTACATGCACAAAATAACATGCACAACCGCTATATAACTCAAATTACAGTACAGTCCTCCTCTATTCCACAACAAAATTAATACGTCTGTACGATCACCAACTATCTCCACTGGAGGAAAACTATATAAGGTGGGGGAATACAGAAACCCATCATATTTTTTTTACCAATTCCGACTCCCAAAAATCTGACTCTTTGCCTATGCTCCTCGTTGTTTTAGATTTGAGAGTAGCCTACTGACAATTTACCAGTCTCATCAAAGTGGACGTCAACGTCCCATCACCATCGCCAACTTCTAGAAAGTGAAGGAAAGGCAAGTAGGCATTGGTAGTGTATAAATATATTCTTCATTTAAAACAATTCCATTTTGTCTGAACTATTTGGTGTTTGAAATTACATAAGGATAAAACAGAGATCTGAACGCTGTTTTGGTCAGTTCATTAGAGCATTTATTAGAAGTAGGTATAAAACCAAGGAGGTCTGAATCCCTGAAATTTATACCTGTTACCTTTGCAAATAATCTGAATACAGAAAGAAGATACAACCTATTCAAGTAAACAAGCATTGACAAAGAAAGGAGGCTCCTTCACCCTTCAGCAGTACACCTGAAGCCAAATGTATTCAAAGAAATGGAGTGAAGAGAGACTATGAGAGGAGCAGGTGGAGGCAATGGGACAGAAGGGCATCAGGATAGAGAGCCAGAGACGTAAGACTGACCAGAGCACATAGACAATGGCTAGTTTAACAGCCTTGTGCAGTCCCATTGAAAGATTTGCACATTAATAGCACTACTCTTTTCTTCTCGCCTCATTGATCGTTTAACCTCTGCACTCTTACACACATCTGTGTTGATTTTCCGACATTCTAGAACTAGAAGTCCCTAAAATAGTAAAATTATCTTTGGAAGGAAAGGGAAAGGATTTCCCTTACACTTGAACCTGCAAGCATGACCTTGGAGTGCCAATGTATTGGTTGCCCCCTGTAAGGAATGTATGGACAATAAGTGACTAGATAAGAGAAAGCACCATGCCGGCAAATATAAAAAATCTGTAGAATACGTGGAACGAAAACTAAGCTACCAGGTGACCATATTGCCTTGAAAATGAGAAAATGGTATTCTCCTCAAGCATCTGATAGTCAAATGTCTTTATACATAACATGACCATATAGTATGAAGGTAAAAAGCTGTTAAATAATCTTTAGATGTAAGGCACTTATGTTGTCTTTAGGAAGACGGAGCTAATAGAATTGTATAAAATTTTATAACAATATGTACGTGTAAGAGCCAACAAATTTCCTTATGATAAAGAAATCAGGCAGCAAAGTGACATTTGGGGGTAAAAATCACACCGTACACATGTCAAGCACTCTGCTAATGTTGCAAGGAGGACTCTGTTATGCTGGAACTCCTCTATTGGCCGTCTGATTAATGATCTGGAAATGTATACAGTCGAAGTGCTGGAAAGGAAACTAGTGGCAAATACGACAGCCAGAAAAGAGTGAAACCGAATAAAGATTTTTGGATTGGTTGCCTCTACTCTTTTAATTGCGCTTTCTAAATCTGTGAAATACCTTTGGTATGGGGGAAACAGTATTTCATGTAAATATTATACAAAAAAATATTGTGATACCAGAATTTAATGTACAAAATATTGTCAACTCAAATTTATCGCTGGACAGAATATAAAAAATAAGAATATCGGTTTTGTTTACTCATATAATATTGTTTAAAAAAAAAATCATTTAATTTAACATAGTTGTTTTCAATATCATTTTTTAAATTCATTTAATACATAACATACTTAGGCTTCTGGAAATTCACAATGATGCAATCACCACACAGGTTTTTATTTGGGGGAACACAACTAGCCAACCCTTCTGGTCATTAGATTCTGATTACAGTTGACTGTACTGAGCCCCCTATTCTGGAATAACCAGTGGCTTAATTTATTAAAAAGTTGATCCCCGATTCCGTCTGGCTACACCTGAATGCAGGTCTCCTGTCAGGATCAAAACTATTGGATATGTGGGCGATTAGGGTGGGAAGTTATTTTGATTATAAATGAGTTTTTTTCATTTTAATAAATTTTGTGTGTTATTTAAAGTATAAATTGATATTGAAAATTATACATTATTTAATTAATTCACTCTTGTTTTAATTATTTGTTGGGTTTTAATTGATTATTAATTTGTTGCTCAGTTAAATTATAAAATTTGACAAATTGATTCATATTCATTTTTTGCTATAATTTTAATAGTTTGATTTAGCAATTAAGTTAATAATAATGTTTTAAATATAAAATTTATCTTTTACAATTTTTTGGTGTTATTTTGGGTAGTAAAGAGGGAAGTGTATTTATTTCACATATTTTTTATTTCTTTCATATTTGTGTATATAATTTTGAAATATAAAGTTTATTTTTTGATTACTACATTTCATTTAGCTATAGTAGCATCTTTTTTATTTTAAATACCTTTAAATATTTGTATTTTGTTATGTATTTAAATGTTTTTTCAAAAGACTAAGAATTGGAATGGTATATCTAACCCCGCTAAACTACAACACCTTCCGAATTGTTGTTAAAATTGGAGTAAGAATAATATATCTAACCCCCGCCAAAGTCTAACACCTTCCCTACTGCTGCTCAGATTGGAGTAGGAATAGTAAATCTAGCCCCTCCAAAGTCCAACGCTTACTCTGCTGTTGTTCAGATTGGAGTGGGAATAGTGCCTCCAAAGAACAACACTTTCCTAATTGCTGTTTATGTTGGAGTGGGAATAGTAAATTGAACCCTTCCAAAGTAAAACACTTTCTGTGTTTTTGCTTACAATGGAGTAGGAATAGTAAATCTAACCCCTCCAAAGTCCAACATGTTCTATACCATTCCTCAGATTGGAGTGGGAAAAGCAAATCTAACCCCTGTAAATTCCAACACTTTTCTTGCTTTTGCTTACGCTAGAGGAGGGATTGTAAATGTAACCCTTTTAAAGTCCAACACTTTTCCTACTGTTTCTTAGATCATAGTGGGGATAGTATGACTAACTGTGAGAAATTTGGTTGTTGGTTGAGGGAGGTGAAATCCTACTCAAGCAACAGCCACAATCCTTGTCAGGTGAACCACAAAATGTCACTAAATTAAGTTGTGCTAAACCCTCTGGTAGTGTGGCACAAAAGCAATCAGGCTTAATTTAGAGGCAATGTTTAAAGCAATTATGCAGCACTTAAACAGTAATAAAGTAAAAACAGAACGCCAGAAAAATCCCACAACAATTTAGAAAAATAGAGTAAGATTTAACACATTATTCGACATCAAAACAACAAAAATCCAATCAGTAGAACTGGAGATATGCAATTTTAAAGGTTTCAATAAAAATATTGCAAAAAAAGGCGCAAAGAGCCAACTGAGAGTATCTGGTCTCCTGGACCGGGACAAAGTCACAAGATCCCGCTGACCACGAAGGAACACAGGCCAGGCACAGGACCAAAATTGGCCTGCTGAGGATTCTACCTATGTCTGTGTGCGTTTCTTTGCCAGGCTTTGCATCGTCCAGCGTCTTTCTGATGAAGCTATGCGGTGAGGCTTTGCAGTGCTTTTCATCACTCTGCGTTATTACCAATGAGCTGTGCAGCGAGGCTTTGCGGGGCTTTGCATCACTCGTCATCAATCCGGATGAGGCTGGCAGCTGTGCAGCGCGGCTTTGCATTGCTCAGGTTCCGTTCCAAAGAAGCTTGCAGCTGTGCGGCGAGGCTTTGCAGGGCTTCACCTTGCTTCACAGCGGATTTGGTGGAACCTTTAGTTAGGGCAGGAGAATCTCTCTCTGATGCCGGCCAAGGCTTCATTACCAGGGGAGGCATCAGTTGATGATGAGGAATTCACTCTTGCAGAGGCCAGCAGGGCTTAGGCTGGTCTAGTTGCCGGTCCAGGCAGGTCCAGTGCAGCAGGTCAGTTGCAGGACGGCCTCTGGAGCTTGCTAGTACCTCAGAACAGGAGGTTAGTCAGCGGACCTTTGGAGTCACTCAGGTAGGACCAGGGGAGCATGTCCAGTCTTCCTTCTCAGACAGCAGGGCAGTACTGAGTCAACAGGGTAGTCCAACTTCTGTTGTATCCACAGTCCAGGAGTATATTGAACAGTTGGCCTGAGGGTCCGATTTTTATACCTGATGCCAGCTTTGAAGGAGAAGAAACTACTAGAGTTTTCCCCCCACAGAAGTGTCAGGAATTTCCTGCCTCCCTGCCATGGTCCCAGTCTGTCTGGGGGCACAATAGGCTAGTGTGAAGTTCTTTGTGTGTGAGCTAAAGCAAGGTCTATCAAGTGCCAGTAGGGCTGTGTACAGCTCCGCCCCCCATCCTGCTTGGGTCTCATCCAGTCAAATTCCAGTCCTTCTATTGTGTGGCTGATTGGGAGGAATACATAAAGGTCAAGTACCAACTACACTTGGGGTCTTATTACGACTATTGCGGTCCTACAGCCGATGCTGCTTAAGGATCGCCAAAGCCGTGGTATGACCGCCCGCCAGATTAGGAGTTAAATCCTGGTCTGGCGGGCAGTCCTGCGACTAGAGTCCAGAACAGTTTGAATATGAGTTAAGGGCAGTGCTTAATTTATTAATGAAAAAGCGCTGGTGCCCGAAGCTCAGCTCAGAAGCCCACGGCCGGTACAATTAAATGTAGGTGTGCCCAATACCACAGCAGCTAGTCTTAAATCCACCTCATGCCTCTTTAATCCACTACCAGATGCACCCTGCACCTTTATCTCACTCTTATCTCATAGGTTCCTGCTTTCTCTCTTTGTGAGATCCAGATCCCGACCAGCCCCAGAACCACTCTCCGCGGCACCCTCGCCTACATACCCCCCGGACCCTGCACCTCGCTCGCCACTACCATTGCTGACTTCATCGCACCCCACGCCATCGCCTCCTTGGACTACGTACTCATCTGAGACCTGAACTTCCACCTCAACAACCTCAGCTCCACCACCCTCCTGGACAACCTCGCCAACATCGGACTGAAACAGCTAGTCACCACCCCTACCCACAAGGCAGGACACACCCTCGACCCCACCTTCGCAGGTGGGAACAACATCCACTTCAGCCACACCATGCAGCCCCTCTGGACAGACCACCACTGCGTACTCTTCTCTTTCAACACCGCCACCGCTCTCAAACTCACTCCTCGCCCTCCGCAAGGGAACTGGAGCAAGGTCACAGAGGAGCACCTCAACTCCACCCTCAGCCGCGACCCCCCCCCCCGCCTTGACCGACGCCAGCTCTGCAGCTAAGGAACTACACCACTGGATGACCAACTGCGCAGATGAGCTCACCCCCTCCGCACCACCGACAGACAACGCCCCCTGTAGACCACCTGGTTCACCACCGACCTCCAAGAAGCCAGGCACTCCTGCAAACATCTCGAAAAACGATGGAGAAACAGCAAAACCACGGAAAACCTGACCACCTACAAGAACGCCATGACAGACTACCACCAATGCATAAGATCCACAAAGAAGACCTTCCTCCGGAACAAAATCCTCATTAACTCCAGCAACTCAAAGGAAGTCTTCAACATCATCCAGCAATTCACCAAGTCCCACAGCGAAGCCACAAACGTCACTCCCTCCCAAGACCTCTGCAACATGCTCGGCTCCTACTTCCACCTGAAAATCAAAGCCCTCTACGACAACTTCAGCGAGCAGACTCCAGAAACCACCCTTCCCTCCAACGACGACAGCTGGCCCACATTCACCGCCTGGACCCCGATCACCACCGAAGATACCACCACGACCATGAAGAGCACCCACTCGAGAGCCCCCACAGACCCCTGCCCTCCACACATCTTCCACAGAGCCGCTGCCGCCATAGCGCCCCAGCTACGACGCACCATCAACGCCACCTTCGAAACCAGCACCTTCCCAGACGACTGGAAACAAGCAGAAGTCAAGCCCCTCTTCAAGAAGCCCGCTGCAGACCCGTCGAACCTGAAGAACTACCGACCCATCTCGCTCCTTCCCTTCGTAGGCAAAGTCACAGAGAAGATCGTCAACGCCCAGTTGACAAACTTCATTTCAGACAACTCCATCCTCGACCCCTCCAAATCCAGATTCCGCAGCAACCACAGCACCGAGACCGCCTTCCTCGCCGCCACAGACGACATCCGCACGCTCCTCGAACAAGGCCACACCGCAGCCCTCATCCTACTTGACCTCTCCGCAGCCTTCGACACCGTCTCCCACAGCACCCTCGCAGCCAGACTCCACGACGCAGGAATACAGGGAACCGCCCTCGACTGGCTCCGCTCCTTCCTCGCCAGCAGAACCCAAAGGATGTGACTCCCGCCCTTCCTCTCCAAATCCACAGAGATCAACTGCGGAGTACCACAAGGATCATCACTCAGTCCAACACTCTTCAACATCTACATGGCCCCCCTCGCCGCCATCGTCAGACAGCATGGACTCAGCATTGTATCCTACGCCGACGACACCCAGCTCATCCTCTCCGTCATGAAGGACCCCGAAACCACCAGACTCAGCTTCCAAGAAGGAATGAAAGACGACACAGCCTGGATGAGCAGCAGCTGTCTGAAACTCAACTTGGAGAAGACAGAAGTCCTAGTCCTCGGATCCTCCCCCTCGGCGTGGGACAACTCCTGGTGGCCCGCTGTCCTCGGCACCCCCCCTCCACCCCACAGACCATGCCCGGAACCTCGGCATCATACTCAACTCCTCCCTCACCATGACCCGACAGATCAACGCCGTCGCCTCCACCTGCTTCAACACCCTCTGCATCCTCCGCAAGTCCGTCAAGTGGATCCCCCCGAAGCCAGAAAGACCATCACCCACGCACTCATAACAAGCAGACTGGACTACGGAAACGCCATCTACACTGGAATCAACAAATCCATGCTGCACAAACTCCAGACCATCCAGAACACCGCGGCCAGACTTGTCCTCGGCCTCCCACGACATGAGCACATCACCCAACACCTGCCAGACCTCCACTGGCTCCCCGTCAAGAAGAGAATAACCTTCAAGCTACTCACCCACGTCTACAAATCCCTCCACAACACAGGACCAAAATACCTCAAGAGAGTCTCCTTCCACGTACCCAAAAGGAACCTCCGCTCCACCGACCTCGCCCTGGCAGAAACACTGCGCATCCGCAGAACCAGAACAGGCTGAAGATCCTTCTCCTACATCGCTGCCAAAGCCTGGAACGAGCTACCAGTCAACATCAGATACTCCCTTACTCTGCACACCTTCAGGAAGAGCCTCAAGACCTGGCTCTTCAGCTAATCAGAGCTGCACCCCCTCCCACCAGCGCCTTGAGACCCTCACGGGTGAGTAGCGTGCTTTAAACCCCTTGATTGATTGATTGTGATGGGTCTTCCGTCTTGCGTTTCCTCTGTCTTAGTTTTCCCTCTCTCGCTCTAGGGAGATGTCTAATGTGGAAAAATAGGTCCTGCCCCCAAAAATAAGCCACCGGCTCAAATTAGGCATTGGTTAAGGGTCATTGGCTATGTTGCCCGTGTTCTGTGATGGTTAGGCAATAAGATCAAGGCCAGGTCAAGTGTCCCTCTGCAATGTGTGACACCTTCCGGTAGTTGTGACTTTTGCACCGTATGCAAAGCTCTGATATCTAAATAGCCAACACTAACTGAAGATGTCACTATGAAATGTTAGAAGTGTCTTCAATGCATTCTTCCTACCTAGACATAGGATCCAACAGTAAATTTCATTTTGGCGCTTATAGTTTCACTTTTAATATTATAAATTTGTGCTCAGAAATACCAGCATGCAAAGTGCTGTTTGCTAAAATGCCTCTCTGGGTCCACTTTCAAACTCAGGCGCAACATTAGACAATATTGTTTTGCTAAAAAGGTGGAAAATGTATGAAGATGGGCTTTAGAAAGGACGATCACAGCAAACAAATTTAAATAAAGAGGTGGTGTCAAGTGGAGAGATTAGTATGGTATGTCGCCATATGCAATGAAATTATTAAGTGGTTTATAGGTAGGGCTGTGCTACTTGAAAGACGGAAACACCAGTAGACACCCTACATTCCCTTATCATGACAATATGGTATTGAGAAGATCAATAATAAGGGAATAATACCATTTTCACATTCTAAAGAGGGGGCCTGAAACCACACTGGTGGTTCTATGAGAAGCATACCAATGAGAAGTGCAGATGTATAATCTCTGTATCTCCACGTAAACGTTTTTTGAGAATTACATTTTTATTTTTTACAACAAATAAAACATACTGGAAATATCTGATTAGTGGGGGCAAATCCAAGTGTGATGATGACCAGTTTTCCCACTTTTTTCATCAACCAAATTGAACATTTTATTACAGATTTGTATCGAAGATCGGAATGTAAAAGTAGTGTCTGCCCTTGATACCTGTTCGTTGTGCTAGTGATTCTTTGTTGTCGAATCTATTTTCTCTGAGTGGAAGACACCAGTATAAGATTCCCCTCGTGCCTTACTATATGTAATGCTTTCTAGGTGAGTCTGCCATTAGTATACTGCTACAGACCAACTGATCGAAAGGTGTATACTCCATGCGAATCAGCTGCTCAGTGATAGAAGTGTTACCATAATTACATTTTTTGGCCTGTGACATAATTGGTCTGTGAAAACGATAAGGTGAACATAAAAGATTAAATTAAATGAGTTATTGTAGGGTTCAACATCTCTTTTGCAGTGGCCTTGAAATAGCCTACTCTACATTTTTTTATTCTGACTGATCTGGTATGTTTTTTGTGCAGTTGACCAGTGTCACTAATCATCTATCTAGTATTCAAGATGGTTTACTATGTTGCTCACCAACATAGTACTAGACTCCTTTGGGTGACTGGGTTATGCCTAAAATGGTACTCCTTTTAATGTACCTGCAGCAGCCCGGAAATTTTATAAATAAAAAAGGCGCTCTAAGCTAATTAAAAAAAACAGCGCTCCTAACCGGGACCGGTCACCCATTTCCAAAAATAAAAAAGTAGTCCTGAAACAATGCATGAAAATGGCTGCTGTGTATGTTTAGCAGTAGTTGGCCGGTACGCTAGGGGAGAGCTCAACACTGGAAGAGGCATGACAAATGCATGCCCTTGACAAATGGGTAGAATGCAAAATGGAGCAACGATGGTGCCAGCAAATGGGAAGCCTATGGGCAAGCTGTAAGCCCACAAAGTAGATACAGCGTGTCTCTTCGAGACAGTGCATGCACACCGTTTACAGCTGAAACCTAAAAGCAAAGGCAAGGTGGGTAAATGCACTGTGCCAAGGTAAAATACCAGCCGTATGATCACATTTTAGGATTCTGCAAAGGTCTGGACATGATACTTCAAAAACATTATACATCAAATCACCTGTATTTATTTTCACCATGGCTTTTCTTCTATACTTTATTTGTCGGGTATCATTAAGGGACCTCTAGGGCACATTTTAAAGTACTTTCTCCTTATATTTACTGATTAAAATGTGTACTGATAATGGGAAAAAAATAACCGCTTTTGCCAATTTTGCTAATTTTTGTACTGGCCAGGACATTAAAATACCGGTTCACAACAGTAAAAAAAGATATCCAGGTGGCAACCCTGGATGTGGGTTGGTTTTACTGGGGCTCTGAGTAGCCTTGAAGAGAAGGGAATGGACTGGAGAGGACTTTGGGGAGGGGGGAACTGCTGGGTCGGAATTTCAAGAATGGGATTTTAGTACTGGTGTGATTGAATTGGAAATATAGAAGTGCAGGTATGCACTATCCCAGAGTAACTGTTCACCTCTGAGCAGTCTTGGTACGCTCCTGTTAGAAGTATTGCACCACTGTTGGGAAGTGCTAGTATTTTTCCCTTGAATTTAATAAGTCCATCTAGTCAATCTCTGATTGTTTGAAGATAGGAGCTGGTTATGTCTCCAAAGAAGACACCTCAGTGGGGAGGTTTATTTTGAGCTTTTCATGGAACTAAACTGTGTGTGGTAGAGTGGTGGTGAATGAATGTGCTTTGTAGAATATGGCCTGGGAAGGGCTTTGCAGGTGGCGTCTGGCTAGTGCTAAGGAAGTCGATATCTGCGCGGTGCTTTGAAAGTTGATATAGGGCTTTGTCTAAGTGAGAGCTTTGTAGATTGAGTGGCATATTTATGGCCCAGTTTGAGTCGTGCTTGCACCATGCAAAGTGTTACCTGTGCAACGCAAACCTTAAGTGAGGTTTATGAAGCCACGCAAGGCCACTTTGCATAGCCACCTTGCATGGCCATTTTGCAGCACACATAGAAAGAGGACTATACCTTTCAGGAATGTTTTGTGCAGGATGGTGCCCCTTCCGGCACAAAAACAATCCTGCATGCAAAAGAGGCACCCTTGCACCATGGTGCAAGGGTGCCTGCATGTTATGTTGTATTAAAAAATGTATAGAGCGCATATCTACCCTGGGGTGTCTTGGTGCTAGCACAGTTGAGCACAACTGGAAGAGCTACCAATAAGATTTAATTATTAAAAAGCCAAGATTCTAGGAGCTTCTGAAGGCAAGCAGAGAGGGGGCAGCCCTGATAGAAGGGGGAAGGAGATTCCAATGCTTAATAGCTCCTGTAACAAAGCTACTTCCTCCCCAGTTCACTTTATTAAATCTAGAAGGCAAAACTTTCTTCGCTCCTCTGGATCTCAGATTTCTGCAGGGTTCATACCATGCAAGTGCTTCTTTCAAGTAGTCAGGGCTAGTGTCATGCAAGGCCTTGTAGGTTAGGCACACCTCCTTAAATTTGATGTGGTTTCGGATAGTCATCCTGTGAAGCCTTTGATTTCTTTAGTGAGTGATTGAAATTTTGGAAAACCTAGGAGTAATCTGGCTGCTGCATTTTGCCAAGTCTGCAGTTTATTGAGGTATTGACCTTGTAGATTCAAGTACAGACCATTACAGTAATCAATTTCTGCTAATACAAGTGATGTGATTACTATTTACTTGGTGTTAAGAGGAATAAATTGGAGGATTTTCTTGATTATCCTCAAGGTGTTGATGGACGAAGAGACTACAAATTGCATTGGTGCTAGGCTGCCAAAAGGGCGCCAGGGCCGAGGAAATGGCAGGAATGTGCCTTATTGACTTAAGTATGGTGCCTTACTGCCCTTTCCCTGTCACGCAGTGCAGCGCAGCAAGGTGACTTGCTGTGCTGCACTGCAGGACAAGTTCGTAAATCTACCATAGAGTTTGCATAGAAATTTAGAGTGTTCAGGATACGACTTTGTAGAAACAATTGTCAGGATAATGATTTTCAAAGGAAGTCTAAATGTGGCTTTGTGGACCTAATTATGGCTTTTGACCCACTGGAATTCCCAATGTGATGATGATTTAGTAGTTTTTGCCCCCTGGCTCCACCCACTCCCTTCAAAAGTTTGAGGGGGCCCTGACTCCAAAACGTTGTGCACAGGGGGCTCAGTATAAAAAATGCTGGAAGACCAATGTCTTAGAGGCCTACAGACGCCATCTTTATTTGTAAATAAAGGCTTCCCCCACTCAAGATATATTCTCCTCGCCAATGTATTCCCCTAATATCACGGAGGAGAGTCATCTAAGCAGATTAGCTAGCGCTTAGAGGTACTGCACTAACATCCTCAAATCCTCAACCAGTCTGAGAAGAAGGGGACCGTTTAAAAATACAGAAGAGCTGCTACCCAGCTCAGTCAGCAATGAGGAATATGTGATATTACGCTGTCTGTTAGCAGACATATGCGATATTTCTGCTTAGCGCGAAGACAGTTTTACTAGACTAGACTGTGTCCCTTTACGGTCCACCCTTGGAACTGCAATCTTCCGGAAACCTCCCCAAACCTTCTCCAGGAACACCCACGCTATCCCCATATCGTACGTTAGAATAGAAACGCTATTTCTATAAATAGCGCCGTATGAAGAGCAGAGACCGGCCCATCCGCCTTGCAGATTCTCTGAAGTATTGGTTCTGTGCTCTGGAGATGCGCAGGTATTCCTAGAGGTCTATTTTTGCAGCTCTATTGAAGGCCCCGCACTGTCACGTTTCCTACGGGCTCTGGGGCCACTCCAGCACTTCCCTACACATTGAACATAATGGTCATTCCGCTTGTCCCTGGAGGCAGCGTGAAGGCCTCCGTGTTTTCCTCTGAAAGGAAACCCTTGTGTTTATTTGTGATTGTTCGGGTTTCGGCACACGGCAGATAAAGCAGTGCCAAAAGAGATTATAGCGCTTCAGTCATCAGAGGCTGGGAGGGGGTGAGACCGGCATTGGGCGCAGCAGCCTCAGTTTAACTAAGTCTAAACCATGCTGGGACATCAAGAGCGGGAAGCTGCACTATGCTGTTGTCTTTAATGTACAGCAGTTAGAATGAAGTGCTTTTCTGCTGTCTCTGCCTCCATCTAGCGCTATCTGTGTAGCTAAGAACAAGACCTGGTCTACAGCCCAATGCGCAGAACCCTGAGGTGGAGTTTTATAGTCAATTAACTGGAAGAGAACATAATGTGGCTTCTCATATATTCTACTTGGTTCACTCTGTAGGTCCACTTGACATCGAGGATAGATACAGACAAAGATCAGTGAAAGCTCAGCTGTTGTGTTATCCCAAAGTAAATATACACATTCTTACCTGTCTGCACTATCACTGCATGATCATCCACTCAGTATTAAGATAGCTGCAAGGATGCAACCTGCACAAAGGTTATTTTACAACCTTCTCGCCAATCCGGATAAAAGTGATTCCTCCAGAAAAAAAGAAGCAAGCTCCTGTCATGCAGATCCTATGGGGACTTCTGCAGTTCTGGCAGCACAGTCTCCCCACACAATCTCTCACAAGACCCGCTATAATGAACTGAAATCCACCTCAACCAGTACTTTGAGCAGTCTTCTCAGCTATAGCTGCCATTTCAGCGGATACATAATGCATCTGAATCTGACGACGTCCGCTCATCACAGGATCGTGTTTCACTATTGGATCCAACTTTTACTTAATGTCTGGATCCAGAAGCCTGTTGATGTATCCGATTCAGGTGAATGGGCATCTTTCGGCCAAGTTGGAAAACCCAACATCAAATACAAATCCCATCCACCGCTACAGCTCGCCTAATAGATACAGCACACAACAGCATCAGGCGATTGACACATCCCATTCTTGATATGGTATTTAAGACAACAAGCAATTATTTTCTTACTTTCTCGTCGTTATGGCCTTTGCCTACGTGAAAACAAATGGGAATCCCCCCTCCCATCCTTTATTGCTGCACTACCCGGGGTCAGGGGATAAAATCTCTGTGTTTCCTGGCCCGGCCTTCTAGCCAATGAACATCAAAATCATGCATCTGAACTCACTCCTGCTTCTCTTCCATGCCATAATATTTATGCTGTGAAGAGTGCAGTACAATAATACAGAGACTGACCCTCTATATATCTGCTCTGCCCAGGATCATGAACATGAACAATCAATGCTCCCAGCATGGACCTGTGAGTGGGGTCAGCCCATGCCCCCTGGGCTTCCCCATAGGCACTTGCTTATCTTTAACAATCAAGTGATTGGTGGCCACTGGTTTCTGATTCTGGTGATCCATCCTACACCATGTATTACCATCTTGGAGAATATCAGGATGTCACTTCTGGCTCCTCTTTTCTATTTCTCCTGGCACCACTCAGCAGTCTGAGACGGCCTTAAGGTGGTATTAAGAACAATACAAATAATAAACAAACACCTTCTGAGATGCACCAACAAAGCTGTGGGCACTAAATAAACGAAGATTATCACCTAAAGGATTTAAAATCCTTTCTTGTATTTTAACTTTCCCAACACAAAAGGACAATATCGAATAATTATTAATTCCTCAAAAATCCCATTCTCTGAAAGAGCTACCACAACCACATAAAGCAATAACTGGAAGGCAGATAATAATATTTTCTATGCGCATGTCCCAGCCACAACTTACAAATTAAGGGCACAAGCACACACCTTACCTTTTTAAGAAGTCAGTCAAAATGTTCAGGCAGCAATCAGCTATCCGAGCTCCAAATTCTGAGGTGATCGTGGGAGCTCGATCAACGTGAATTCGGAGTGCCTGCCAAGGAAAGGAAAGGAAGATACTTCAATTAGATGGTTTTTTCTCCTCCACTGCTCCTGGGGACATGTTGCATCTTCGGTACGCTTTTTTTAAATCCTCAGCCTACAGATACTACCGCCAAGCTGCTCTGCTATAAAGGCATTTACCTTGTCAGATCAGCAAGTTTCATTAGAATGTCCCTACCCCTACATCTCATGTCTTCTAAAAAATACCCACTTTTCAAACAATATCGAACGGTTAGTAGGAGGTGAGCTAATGAAGGGATTCTTGTGAATGTATTCACCCAAAGCATCTTTTAACGACAAAGAGCAATGATAATGTAATTTAGGAAAATTGTGACCCTCGGAATTATGTGTTAAACTTTCAACCATTGGATTAATTCTCATTACGTATATGTAACGTGTACAGTTTAAGAGAGGTCTTAAGGGTCCTTGAAGGTGCTGTAACTTCTGAAGGGGCATCCCTAGCCCACACATAGCTCCCTTAAACTGCACCTCTCCCTGCTGCTCATGGGTAGACTAGGAATCCCGCAGTATGCAGGCCATCCAGAGAGCGGTCTTAAGCCTCACCGTGCCAGAGGATGGAGCCTCAGTAGATATCTACTCCTCCTTTTCATGGGCACGGTCGAGAACCCCACCCGCTCCAATCTACCCCACTATAATCTGCCTCAATCTACTCCAATCTACCCCAATCCACCCCACTCCAATGTACCCCAATCCAACTCACTCCACTCCAATCTACCCGACTCCACTTCAATCTACCCCACTCCACTCAATCTACTCCAATCCAATCTATCCCACTCGATTCAATCTAACTCAATTAACTCCACCCCTGCTCCAATCTACCCCACTCCAACACAATCTGCCACACTCCACTCAAATCTACCCCACACTGCTCCAATCTACCCAAGTCTACACCTGTCCACCCCACTCTACCCTAATCCGCCCCACTCCAATGTACCCCAATCCAACTCACTCCTCTCCAATCTACCCCACTCCACTCTACTCCACTCCTATCTACAAGAGTCCAATTTACCCCACTCCACTCCACACTACTCCACTCCACCACAATCTACCTCACTCCAATCTACCAGACTCCAATCTACTGCAATATACCCTACTTCACTTCAATCTACCACACTCCAGTCCACCCTATCTACCCCACTCCACTCCAATCTACCCCACTCCACTCAAATCTAACCCAATCCACCCCACTCCAATTTATCCCACCCCACTCCAATCTACCCTACTATAATCTACCCCTCCCCAATTTACCCCATTCCACTCCAAACTCCAGTGCAATATATTCAACTCCCCTCCACTCTAATCTACCTCACTCCACCACAATCTACCCCACATCAATCTACAACAATCTACCTCACTCCAGTCTGCCGCAATCTGCCCCGCTTCAATCAGTCACAGTCTAATCCACCCTGGCTACTCCACTCCAATCCACCCCACTTCACTCTCCCACACTGCACTCCACTCTACCCAAATCTACCCCACTCCACTTCAATCCAATCTACCACACTGCACTCAAATCTACCCCACCCCACTCCAATCTACCACACTCCACCCCACCCCACTCCAATCTACCCTACTATAATCTACCCCTTCCCAATTTATCCCACTCCAATCTACCCTAATTCACCCAACTCCAACGTACCCCAAGCCAACCCACTCCACTTCAATCTATCCGAATCCACTCCAATCTACCCCACTCCACTCCAATCTCCCCAGTCCAATTTACCCCATTCCAATTTACCCCACTCCCAACTCCAGTGCAATATATTCAACTCCCCTCCACTCTAATGTACCCCACTCCACCACAATCTACCCCACTCCAATCTACAACAATCTAACTCACTGCAGTCTGCTGCAATCTGTCCGCTTCAATTTACCACAGTTCAATCCACCCTATCTACTCCATTACAATCTACCCCACTTCACTCTCCCACACTGCACTCCACTCTACCCAAATCTACCCCACCCCACTCCACTTCACTCCAATCTACCACACTGCACTCAAATCTACCCCACTCCACTCCAGTCTAACCCAATCCACCCCACCCCACCCCATCCACTCCAATCTTTCCTACTAAAATCTACCCCTCCCCAATCCATCCCACTCCAATATACCCCACTCCAATATACCCCTATCTACTCCACTCCAATATACCCCACTTCACCCCACTCCCCTGCAATCTACCCCACTCCAATCTACCCCTCTCCAGTCTACCCCATTCCAAATCAACCCTCTTCATTTTTCTCCACCCCAATCTACCCCACTCCATTCCAATCTGCCCTACTCTAATCCACACAATCTACTCCACTTCACTTTAAACTCGACTCCACTCCAATCTATCCAACCTCACTCCACCCCACTCTACCCACTCTAATCAACCCAATCTACCCCACTCTACCCCAATCTACCACACTCCATTCTACTCTACCCAATCTACCCTACTACACTTCACTCCATACTACCACTCAAATCTACCCCACTCCAATCCAGTCTAACCCACTCCATCCCACTCCAATCTCTCCTACTCCACTCCGCCCCAAACTACCTTACTCCAATCTACCCCATTGAATCCACCCACTCCAATCTAGCCCACTCTAATCTACCCCAATCTACCCAACCCTAACCCAATTTACCCCACTCCAATCTAACCCACCCTAATCTACCCCATACCACTCTATCCAACTCCACTCCAATCTACCCCACTCCACTTGAATCTACCCCAAAGTACCCCACTCCACTCCAATATACCCCACTCCAAATCACCCCACTCCTATCTATCTCACTCCAATCTAGCCCCTTCACTCCAATCTACCCTACCATAATACACACAATCTATCTCACTCTACCCTAATCTAACTCACTCCACTCTACCCCCTTTCCACTCCAATCTACCCCACTCCAATCTACCCGACTCCAATCCAATAAAACTGCACTTCACTCTACCCCAATATATCCCACTCCACTCTACCCCACTCCAATGCAATCTACTCCACTCAAACCCATTCTACTCCACCCCCCACTCCAACCTACTCCACTCCAATCTATCCCAATCTACTCTACTCTGCTCTAGTCTACCCCACTCTGTCCCAGTCTACCTCAATCCAATCTACCCCACCCCATCTACCCTACACTACCCCAATCTACCCCACTCCATTACATTCTACCCTACTATAATGCACCGAACATACCCCACTCCAATCTACCCCACAACACTCCAGTCTACCCCACTCCTCTCTAAACTACCCCAATTCACCCCAGTCTACTCTTCCTCAATCTAGCCCACTCCAATCTACCACAATATATCCCACTCCAATCTACCCTACTCCACCCCAATCTACCCCAATTCAATCTACACAACTCCAATCTACCACGCTAATCTATCCATCTCTCCCCACTCCAATCTACTCCAATCCACCCTACTCCATTCTACCCCAGTCTACCCCACTCTACCCCACTCTAAGCCAATCTACCCCACTCCACTCTAACCCAATCCAATCTACCCCATCCCACCCCACTCCACACCACTTTTAGCCATGCTGAACAGCAGCCACACTAGTGCACAGCATGGCTAAAACACATTGCCAAAGCCAATAGCTTTCGCATAGGCGAGACCTATTGGCTTTGACAAGGCTTGCTGAGGGCAGTGATCGAGACCTCCTTCAGTATGTATTCCTTTCCATCAAAAGCATAGCCTGCTATATGTGAAATAGTGGACATTTAAAATATTTGTGCTCTCAAACCCTTGTATGCAGAAATGCATACAAGTACATTAAACAATGAGGGCCAGATGTATGTAGCTAGCATTTTGCGATTCCCTGATTGCGAATCACAAGGCTTCGCAATAAAGAAATCGCAAAATGCAATGTATGAAGGTGTATAGTACACCTTTTGTGATTCCTAGGGGGTCGCAAATGACCTGCTTCATGGATATTAATGAGGTAGGTCGCAATTCGCGACCCCCTAGGAATCGCAAAAATCACGGGGATGGTGGCCTGCTGAGATCAGCAGACCACCATGTCCGTGATTGTTTTTTGTAAAGCAGCCCGTTTTCCTTAAAGGAAAACGAGATGCTTTACAAAACGAAAAATGAAAAGTTTTCTTTTCATTTTTTAAGAGCAGGCAGTGGTCCGTGGGACCACTGCCTGCTCTTAAAAATAGTTTTACAAACATTCACAAAGGGGAAGGGATCCCTTGGGGACCCCTTCCCATTTGCGAATGGGTTACCACCTACTTGAAGTTGGTGGTAAAATGCGAATGTTTTGCTACCACAATTGCGGTCACAAAACATTCATACATACCGATGCGATTCGGTATTAGGAAGGGACGCCCTAAACACGCCCCTTCCTAATACCGAATCACAAACCCATTTTGCGATTCAGTAACAGGTTACCGAATCGCAAAATTAGGTTTGCTGCATTGGAAAAGCAATTTTTGCATTCGCAAACGGGCAGAATCTGCCCTTTTGCGAACGCAAAAATGCTTGATACATCTGCCCCTGAATATTTATTTTGTATTATGGCTCTTTATTTCTTGTCATAAAGTGTACACATTCTCTCCATGTGTCAGTGCTTCTCCCACAATGACTGTGGATGCCTTAAGAGCTTGACTTGCCATTCTGAAAGGAATGTACAAGAAATCAACATAAATAAACTGTATATCTATTTCTAAAGGTTATGCACCACTACCATGATGTGGACCATGTTTGTGTTTGTTACAAATCAGCATGATCGTCCACCAATCAGGCAAATGCATTCAATGTGAAAGGTAAGGAAAGCACAGGAGAATGAAGTCTTTCCTAAGAACATGCACAAGAGAAATGCATGCGTTTTATAGAAACATAGCATGTGAAGAAAAAAACGTGGGTAAAAAGAACCAAGAACTAGTGAGAGGTGTGTGGACTGTTTTGTCAACTACTGAAGTGCTGTAATTCAATGCACTGCAGTTTTAGTAACAGGAGTAGATGGAAAGTGTGCGGCAGAAGCAGCATTTTGAAACAGAGGTATTAAACACGCAACTACAACTAGAAACGAATTGTAAACAAGATTTTTAACATGCAAGGGAACCTATGAAGTGGAGATTGTTAAATAATAGAGCTATAACATTACTGAGAATTCAATGTCACTACAAAGTGAAAAAAAAATCTCATGCTTACATTTAAAAAAGGTTAATATTACTGGACAACAATTTCTCAAATAGTGATTATTTCTGCAATTCTACAACATATTTGGGAGATTAATAGTCTGCAGTCTTGCTGGCTGGATATGTTTTCCTCAGGTATATTTCCTCATAATTGTTTAGATGTGCCTAAAAAAGTAAGCAGCAAATAAAAGTGATTCTCATCAACCTTGAGTAAATCCAGTGCTTAATTTGTAAAATATGAAGTACAGGTGCTCAAACTTTTGTAGGAGGCCACACCCACTTCCACCGGCTCCACCCACTTCCTCCACTGGCTCCACCCCTTACTCTATTGGCTCCACCCACATCCTCAACTGGCACTGGCACTGAAAGCCAGATGTAATACCCAATCTGAATTTCAGCAAAACACGTTGTTAATAAAATTAAGGCAAACCCACGAAAGAGGCTGGATGTCATAACTTTTGGAACCAAAGATAATGAACTTTTTCTGACCATGAAAGGCCTGACTTTAAAGTAATGCTGGAATTACTATCTACCTCTGTTGTTTTTGTGTCTCCCCAGGCTTGATTTTCAAATAACACCCTAAACTGCCCCCGACCAGGCTATTAGTAGAAGAGAGTACCACACTTTACACACTTCTAATTATTTTGCTCTGAGAATTTAGGGAATTCGCATTCCACTGATATATGTACATCTTGTTACCAAAGAATATATCATATTATAGAGCTGAGAGGAACAAGCCCACTATGAAGGCATCTATCACATGTAGAACATATTGGACTCCGCTAGATGCACAGTATGCACCTCTCTGGCATATGCATTGCCTGCAACTTATTTATACACATCATTCAGTGCTGTAATATGCCCAATATGGACATGTAAAACCTCTGATTATACGCATATATCCAAAATGTGCGTATATTATAGGCTCATGTAAAATGTCACAGGTATGCCTATAGTATGCAATTCAGACCCTTTGTATATGCACAGTATATAATGCTGTAGTATAGTATCTGAAAATTACACTTTTCAGATATGCAGATAACTTAAGCATTACAGTGCATATAATGGATGTCTGCAAACCTCACATACCCAAGTCAGAAATGTCCACCTGTGCAGGCTTCTGTTTGGTTGGCCTATTATATATAGCAAGTTGTGAAAGCCTCTGCATATGTACATCATATGGGTAGCTGATATTTGCCCACTTCTGCAAGCCTCTGGCATGGATAGATGATTAAACAACTACTGCCTAAACCACGAATTCCTTAACCACGAAGGCTAAACAACGAACAATGCCAAACCACTACATTTTTTACAACGAGTTCCTAAACCACGAAAGAGTCACCTTTATCTTTCTGTCAGTCTCAGCGGGTTCATGGTCTCTGTACGCCTTTACATCTCCTGGCTTGCTACAGTGGGCAGCACTCGCCTTGAATCACAGAGCTCGAGAAATGAGAGGTTTCAGACATTATAGTGCCACAGCGTTCGGCAACTCGATGAATCACAAGGCACTGTTTCCCCTCCTGTTTCGGTCACTGAACGGGTCACTGAGGACCTCTGATGACAGGAAGGCCCGGTCCCTACGTGCTTGCCCCGCATTCTATTCCAGCGTTGTCTGCGTTCTGTCCCCTGCCCACCCATCCCGGTGCACGTCCTGGCTGTACACCCTGAGAAGGGACAGGTGCAAATATATGAAATTTATATTGGAAAGAGTTTTCGCCGATTTATTGATTTATGATTATATGCTACCAGCCAGGCCCCTGCCTGTCTCTTCATTAATGCCGCTATCGGTTATATCTCAGCCTGACGCGCCTTTCATCTGGGAACGTTTTAAGAGCTCGTTTTCTCTCTTCTCCCTTGGATAAAAGGCTGCACCCCGGGCAGATTTATAGTGAGTGAAGGCCTCCCGCAGGCAGCGGCTGTAATTTAGCCGAGACCTCACATGAGGAGATAATCAGTTATCACCGCGCCCCTATTCTTACACAGCTCTTTCATGCACCGGCGCAACCCCCGCAGGACTCCGTCAGTGTGCCGTGGTGGTTCCTCTCAGGGCTCCCCCAATGCACCCCAATATTAACGGAGAGCACTGCATACGAACCCCAAACGAGACAGCTTCATCAATGACACCCCTCCTTACACAGTTCTTGCAGCGGCCGCAAACATGACATTACTATACCAACGCACCACAGCAGCCGTCACACCTCGGCCCACACAGAGATCCATGCTTGCGCCACCTAAAACTTACACATGGCCACTGTTGCGCCCAATCAGCACACAGCTCAGCAACTTACCCCCCTCTTTACACAACTTGATCTCTACAGCTCCAGTCCTCACACGGCTCTATTCTACTGACTGAGACTTCCAAACACTCGCGAGAGGATGTTTTGTGGCAAGAGGAAGGAGCGCAGGTACTTGGCATGAACATGGCAGCAGGATGGGTACAGTATTTGCGACAAAAGAGGTTTCAGTGTCCGCCGTGCAAGCTGAGTCCATCATTCGTGGTTTAGGAAAGTCGTTGTTAAGGATTGTCGTTGTTAAGGATTGGTCGTTGTTCAGGCTTCGTTGTTCAGGTCAGTCGTTATTAAAATTTCGTTGTTAAGGATGTTTCCCCTCTGGCATATTCATATTATATGGCCAGCTGATATTAGCCCAGTGCTTCAAACCTTTGGCAAACACATATTTTATGGACAATGAGTGCCCAGTAGTGCATGCTTCAGGCATATGCACGTTATGTGATCAAGGAACACTCATCCACATTTTAAATGTGTTTACATCTAATATTCAGGGATAATGACTTGTGTTTTCAATATTTAACACAGCAGCAGCGCACTAATATTGCTGCAGATAATCTCAATGATGCCCTACCTTTTCTCATTTGAGAAGTGCTGTTTTGGTCTAAAATAAACTTTTTTTAAGGAAGTTACATGAACAATAAATATAGCATGTCTCTGCAAAATGTCCATAATAGACTCTCAAATATCACCCACATTAAAAAGTGAAACGGTATTTAAAACAACTTGTTTAAGAATTAGTCAAGGTCATCAGGGCAAGACTCTCTGCAGAACAGAGCTGGCTTTATAAGGAGGCCCCCTGAAAGGCCTGTGGCCCTGGGCCAGAGACCACTTTGCCCATGACTTAAAACGTCTCCACTGCCTGGGTAGGCCAAGGGTCTCAGACTGTAGGTATAGTGCTACTGAAAGATTTTCAACAGCATGTGCAACAGAAAAGGTACCTGAAAGTACAACCAATGTAAGAGTATACACGGATTTGTACTGCAAAACAAAATGCAAAACAGGAAGCCAAACGGAAGGAGGGAAACTGAATTAAAGGGAGTGAGAAAGGGATAGAATGAAAAAAGGAGACAGAATCAGTGGAGGCGAATGAGGTGGAAGGACAGAATGCGAATAGAGTTAGAGAACAAGAGAGAGAGAAGAAGACAGAGCCTGAAAGAGAGAGACAAACATGAAGAAAAGAAAGTAATTGCGGTATTGAAGACAGAGCGAGTGCTATGAAGGGTGCAAGCAAAAAAGAGAGATAGAGACATATGGGAGGAAGAGGATCTAAAAAGAGGGAAATAGAGTACATCTGTTGAAAAAAATGGAACTTGTGGAAAGATGAGCTGGCAAAGAAAGACATATAGACAAGAGTGGATGGACAGGCAAAGTAAAGAAGGGGCAGATACACAAGAATGGAGGCGGAAAGTTATTTATTATTTTGCCAATAACATTTTTGTAAAGAATATTGATGCCCTCTCTGACCCGGTGGAATGCTGGTTAAAAAAAACAATGATGCTCATGACGTGGTGGGCTCTGGTTTTGTATGGAGCAAAGGTTGATGGCCAGATCAAGTGATGGTTTGCTTTAATCGCAGGGAAAAGTCACCCTCACGTCACCCATGGAAACCAAGGTACTTTACTGGTGTTGCTAAAAAATCCATCTAAAGGGATGGTGTTGTGTATTTACTTGATGGCTCTTCATCATTAGGGAAACGCTAATCCAGTCATGTGCTTTTGTTTTAGGAAACTGTGTAATCTAGTTTTAGTACAATGGGTATAATTAAAGTAAACCAAGATTACAGATCCCAGAATGCAACAGGATGTTAAAGAAAATCCAAGGTGAGAATCCTGTCTCGCAAGTTAAAAGAAGTCATCCAAATACTCTATACATTGACCACGTATTGAACTGTATGAACGCCATAGCCATGCCTCTGAGCACCATAAGTGGTGGGCAGCCATCGTGAAAAACGCAGGCTCATTCGATCAGATATTCGTGATCAAAACAGCTGCCCACCTTTCCAAAATTCTGAACTGGTGAATAAGCCGCGAGAATAGTTTGGGGAACACTTTTAACATGGTTACCATTGCTGGAGAAACCACTTTCTTGGTAACTATGCTACACCTGACACTGTAAAGCTGGAGTTTTTTCATTCTTAGACCTATGTCCAGATCACAAAGTGGACGATATTGTGCGTAGAATTTATTAAATTTGCCTTGTAATGAGCTGCGATTTCATTATACCGATTCCAAGACACATTTTTGACATACTCGATTGCACTCACGTCTACCAAATGTGTGTATCGTAGTATTGTTTAATACAATGTAAAATATTTCTTTTATGGACATAGTTTAAACTTTAACAGCAATTATGACGGGGTTTATCGTTTAGTAATTGAAATTCTTGTGTCACAAATACTGCAATCTCCAGCATCCATGTTTCAAGCAAACTCGTCCTCCTCATTCCCTATTACCATTGGTTTCACTTTCTCTTTATATGCCCTAGCTCTCGGCGCGCTTTTTTCAAATATCTGCAAAATACAGTAATAAAGAACACAACACAGTGCGCATCAAGAAATGAAAGAGGGGGAACGCAGCTGGAAGGCTGGTTGCTGTAGAAACACCACGCAGACACATTATTTTCACTGGGTAGCCGGGCAAACAAGATTGTAGGGCAGGTAATAAAAGGTACATAAAAACAAGCACAAGAAACAAGAGGATACACTTTTCCGGGCACGTACCTCAAACATTAAACAAGACATACTTGTGCATGTTAGGAAAATGAAATCATTACTTACTGCCTTTCGGTTTTAACACTTTTAATCATAGGCTTGCTTCAGCGTGCCACGCAGCTTGCTTCTTGAGTTGACTGACAATTGCTGCAGCTGCGCAGTGCGCTGGGGCGGGCGGAAAGTGGAGACAGTAATCCGCATTGGTCCGACTCGGGAGTAAACACTTGACAATTCTCCAAGGAGGGAGGGGGCAGGGCTATTAATCCATTTTAAGCAGTCATTGGTTGCGCACTAGTGATTGCTGTTTAGTTAGACTGAGGCAGGGACCTCATCCAGGCAGTTTCGGGGGGGTGCCCTCTGTGTGCGTCCTTATCAGGCGGGTGGCAACGGCATCCAAATTTACATATTTTACGCACAAATCCAGGCAACATTGAAACCCAGGTATGGATTTACCGTGCACTATCAGCTCTTCACCAGGGAGACCTGTGTGCACGTAGTGAGCTGATAGCGCGAGTAGACCCGGCCCTAAAATAAAAGTGCTGGTGCTAAGCACCGGAAAGCACCGGCACAAATTAAGCCCTGAGTAAATCTGCGAAAGGCAGAATGTGCACAACAGCCTGGCCTTTTTAGGTCTGCGAGACTGCTGTAGTAGAGTACGGGAGAGAAGCCACGCCCACTCTCTGCCCATATTTTAAATTGGCTTGTGTCATTGTCTTTCGTAAATGCTGCCTTCAGATTCGTTAATAGGCTTGTTAGTCCCTCCTTAGTACAGCCTTGTCTTCATTTGTAACCTCCCATGGCGACTGGCCCCTTTACTTCGGTTATTACACGGGACCTGTTATTTAGTCTGTAAGCACTATTTACTTTATTGAGTTTCTCTTACTGCAGGCCAGACATGCGCTGCTTCAGCTGAAACCGCTTGTGTTTTTTTAAGCACCACGGCTCCCCCCATAACACAGCGCCGCTTTCAATCACTTTTACCCGGCATTATCTCATGTCTGTTTCAACCCCCCCAAGTAAAATGGATTTAGAAATGATTAGCGAATTAAGTCATGTGAATTCCAGGTAGCACATAATCGTGTGCTAATGGGCTGAAGCTCACAACAGCACATCTGTGTTACATGTCATCTGCACTAAAGCCACCTGACCAGTTGTTTTCAAAAGCCTGTTTTATTAAGACCAACACCACCACCACTACCACCAACACCAATACCATCACCACCACCAATACCACCACCACCAATGCCACCACCACCACCAATACCACCGCCACCACCAATACCACCACCAATGCCACCACCACCAATACCACCACCACGACCACCAATACCACCCCCAATACCAACAACACCACCAATACCATTACCACCAATACCACCATCACCATCAATACCATCACCACCACCATCACCACCAATACCACCACCACCAATACCACCACCACCAATACCACCACCACCACCAATACCACCACCACCACCAATACCACCACCTCCACCACCACCACCACCAATGCCACCACCACCGATACCACCACCACCACCAATATCACCACCACCAATACCACCACCATCAATACCACCACCTCCACCACCACCAATACCACCACCACCAATACCACCACCACCAATACTAACACCAATACTACCACCACCAATACCACCACCAATACCACCACCACCAATACCACCACTACCACCAATACCACTACCACCAATACCACCACCACCAATACCACCACCACCAATACCATCACCACCACCACCAATACCATCACCACCACCAATACCACCACCACCACTAATACCACCACCACCAATACGACCACCACCAATACCACCACCAATACCACCACCAATACCACCACAAATACCACCACCAATACCCCACCACCAGTACCACCACCACCAATACCAACAATACCACCAATACTACCACCACCACCAATACCAATATGCCACCAATACCACCAATGCCACCACCACCACCACCAATACCACCACCACCAATACCACCACCACCAATACCAGCACCACCAAAACAACCAATACCACACCACCAATACCACCACCACCAATACCAATGCCACCACCACCACTACCACCAATACCACCACCACCAATACCACCACCACCAATACCAATACCACCAACTCAGCGCCTCTTGCTCACTAGTAATAGCAAGGGCACTGTACGAGGCCGGAGCTGCAGCCGAGACCATCCCTCCCTCCCTCCATGGCTGCCATAAAGCACAGCCTGCCCTGCACCAGGAGGTGAAACCAGGGCCCTTCTATAGCTGGAGTGTTTTTTATTAGGCCAAAGATAGCAATGACATTACGCAATGCCACACTGCACACTGAAATCACGGAGAGGGCAGGAAATAGCTCCCCCCCGCTCCTCCTCCTGAGCCGCGACAGTGTAATCAGAGAGCGAAAGGTGTTGGAGCGCTTTGTTAGTGTTTATAGCTCGGATCATATGTAACTCTCACTTCACACTTTGTGTCTGTGTAATTTACAACACTTACACATCTTCTTCACTGCACTATTTATCACTACTTTGAAGACGTCGCAGGCCGGTCTCTTCCTCTGATATTTACAATCTAACAAGCGGTCGAGAAGGCCCTTTATTGCAATGCAATAGGTCTCGCATTTGCGAGAGTTTAAGCTATTAGTATTGTAAATGACAATGCCTTTTATTTATGTTTTAAAACTCAAAACATATATAAAAGGCATTGTCATTTACAATGCCAATAGCTCCAACTCGCGTGAATGCGAAACCTATTGCATTGCAAATGCTTGTTGCTACTTTTTGCCAACCCTTAGCACAGCCAATAGGTCCGGCTTTACTGCACTAAACAACATTTATGAATGCCTGTGTTTACATGTCTTACATGCTAAAGCCAGACATGTGGGCCTTGCCAGTGCGTGTTTATTATAAGATTCATGACGACAAGTAATGTTGCTGAAGAATGCATTTCGGGAGGGGTGAAATGTGCATATTGCACTGCAGATTCTTAATTTAATAACAACGATCCATAGGGAAAATAAAGCAATGGTATGTGCATGCACTTTAAGATAGAGAAATGTTATTTTAAAGTCGATTGTAAGCTTGTTCTGCCTTGCCCAAACAGAAAAACTTTTGCTCTTCAGTTCGTTTTCAGTTGTGAAAAAATGCGAATATTGAGGGTAAAGGCAAAGGTGTTAGAAACCCAAAGTACTTCTGAAAAATATCACTTAATCCTAAAAGTGAATTTCAAAAGACGAAAAACTACTTTGCAAAAACCTTAACAGAATAAAAAAGTTTTTCTTTTTAGCTATGTTTTTTTTTTTACTTTTATGACTTCACATTTTGCTTGTGGTTTATCTGTTTTCCATCTATTGCTTTTTGAGATGCCGTCATTTTTTACAAAATGTATTATTTTTATTTCTTCCTCATTAGATCCCGAAGTTTTTATTTAGTGGCTTTGTCACTGAGCGATTACAATCTGTTCATTTTTTTCATTTCTGCATTTTCTATGTGTTGCTGCTACCAAGTTGCTCCTTTGTAAGTAAGAAAGTGCGATTCTATGTGGGTCCCCTAAGCCCAAATTCATTCACTTTTACTATGACGTTGGTTGTCAATGTATAAGAAGTCTCTTAAGGTAATTCTATTTTTCGTTGTTTTTTATTTGAATTCTTATTTTACCATCATGATTTGAATAATCAATCCACACCATGGTATCATTACATTTGTCAGAAAGAATTTGCAGGCAAATGTGTCAAATTATTTTGCAGTAATAACATAAACCTGATTTCAAGGCCTATCTTTTGTGTATTTATTGTGTTAGTAATATTCCAGGACACCAATTTTTGAAATGGCTTGACTTTCTTTGATCAATGGCGTTCTTGTGCATTTCACTCACCGAGATCACTTTGTGAGAAAGGCTGCTGTAGTATTCCTCAAGTTTTGTCTCTTGCCGCCACTTCTCCTCCTCAGCTTGAAGATCTTTAGTTACAGAGCTAGTGACTTTTGCCTGGAGCAAAAAAGCAGAGATAGATGAACTGCAAAGGATCATTGAACACTGCATGGGTTTGTCCCACTATGAATGGAAATACTTTGATCAGGAATTGTCTAAATGGAAGAGGTGCTTGCATCACTGCTACACTTTGTCCATGAAACATTTCATTTGATTTGTTTGGCTAAAATATACATGTTTATGACCAGTAATTACTGTACAAATAGATAAAACAGCCATTTGCTTTGTCACTCACTTTATATTAGCTACCTGTTACACTCTTTACTTTCAAAAGTTACTGCAGCTAATCCCCTATGCTCTTTAAACTAAGTATTTTATGCACGTATGGTACTGGGATTACACAATGCTCACCTTGGAGATAGCTCTTGTAATTGCTAGAGTTTGTAACAACTTGAAATCGTTATGTTTAGAGGACAATCTGACGATGTGAATTATCAACTTTCTGGTAGCAAGGCATTTCAGCTTTGTAGTAATGTCTCTATCTCAAGTACATTTATAAACATTGCATTACTGCAGTCAATACTGGATAGAATATATACAATTATAGATGGGTAACTGTTAATAACAGGAATGTTTTTCAACAAGGGGTTCTGGGTTACATGAAATGTACAACGAGAGCAAAATTTGAGTTTCCTATGCTATCACTCAGAACCCTTCGGTACAATTTTATGTTATGCATGGCCAGCCCAAACCATCTATCACTGCCTTTCAAAAGCTATGCAGGAGAAAACGAGTCAAGAGGGAGTCGTACATAACATGGCCTCACCTGCCTCAGTATATCTACCACACGTCCCCACCAGTTTCTGGACATCACTCTCCCTGCCTCCCATTAAAAGGAATACCCAGTACCCTATCACCCTCTCACACCAGCCTCAGCAGTATCTCCCTCTCAAACATTAAAAAATACTAAGTACCCTGCACCCTCACCACCTGCTCTATTTATTATTCACTCCCACCAATTTGCTTCTAAAAGGGTGGTGTCCAGCCACCCACTTACACCACCCTCTTTTCAATCCACCCTCCAATAATTGTTTCCTACTCTTAATATGTTGTAGCAGAGAATTACTAGATTTAGAATCTGGTATTTACCCTACAGGCTCTAAGGCAGATTCCTAAATTACATAAATTATCTTTCATCCAGAATTTGAGAGTAGTTTAATGCTGTTGTATAAGGTTCCACAAAAACAATAGAAACAGGTCAGGACAGACACTCTCTGCTCATAGAAGAAGGCCCTTACCTGGACTGCACTGACACACTTATCCTCCAAGTCCATCCAGGTCTCTGGGGCCAGTAGAGGACCCATCTGATGAAGACTGGCCAAAGACGCAATCTCTGGACGTCCGAGCACTTCCCTGGGGAACAGAACAAAGCATAAATCGGGAAAGACACACACAGACACCAACATAGAACCATTAGACCAATGAACATACAATTGGCAATAATTTCTAGTGCATTGGCACTGCAAAATGAAATCACAGCATTTCACAGCAAATGAGAATCAGGCATCAGCAGGCACATCCTGACTCCCTAATCCCTGCATTGGGGCTTAATTTATAAAATAATAAGTACTGGAGCCCAAAAGTTTTTCTGAAGCCAGCAGCTGGCACAGCCAAACACCAGGGCTTCCAAATACCAAGGCTTCTGTGTCTTGAATCCACCTCTTGCCTCTTTCAACCACCACCATACACTCCATGGCCTTTTATCTCACTATTGCAGGTTCTATTTCTTTCTTGCTTTCTCCCTTTGTCACTGTTTTTCCGTTTTTCTCCCCCTTTTTTCTCCTTTTTCTCTTTCCTGCTACGAGTGAAAGTCTTATGAGAAAAAATATGTTCCAGTCCCCAAAAATTAGCACCTTCTCCCCACCTGCAACCACCAGCACAAATTAAGCACTGGCCTGCCTACGAAAGACACTACTTAATCTTAAAGCTTCTCACTGCCTGTCCAATATACTACTATTGTTGTCCT
The DNA here is from genome assembly GCA_963921515.1 of Calotriton arnoldi. NCBI lineage: Eukaryota > Metazoa > Chordata > Amphibia > Caudata > Salamandridae > Calotriton > Calotriton arnoldi. The sequence continues at coordinate 1,236,527 of CAWUFW010005332.1, forward strand.
ACGGCTGATCCAGGGCCATTAGAACTAATTTAAAGATTTTGTCTCCACTGCTTCTGATAGTAAGCTCTTCCATCATCTCCCGGTCACATAAGCAAAGCAAATGCTTACTTATGTGACAGCGAATTTCTTCTTTCCAGTACCATATCATAGTCATAGTCATAGTCATAGTTTAGGATTACTATCCTGTTGAATAATGCAGCTCTGCCTACTGTCTATATTAATGGCAGACATGAGGTAAGAAGCACAATATAAAAATAAGTTATTATCATTAGTTTTACACAAAATGAAGTTATCTCTGGAAAGTCAAACTTCCTGTTGAATTCGTTTTTGAAAATAATAAATATTCCAGACTTTTCCTGGTAACTGAGAGCACTTGGGATGGGATATTGGGTTGCTTCTATTGGAGTAATAGCGGAATTTTATCCTAGATCTGCAACCTGCCCATATAGGAGGCGGTACTTTACAAAATGGAGGTTGTGGCGCTATGTCTGTAAGGTTTTTTCATCTATAGAAGGGGAGTTTCTTCAATTAGAAGGGGCTTGTTCATGGAAGGGGAACTTTGTTTACAGGAGGGGTGGTAGGGTTATGGGAGGGAAGGTTCGTTTGCAGGTGTTTTGTTAAAGGGATGGGACCTTTGCACATTGGAGGGGATCTTCGTCTATAATAGATATGCCTTGTCTGGGTCACGCCTTTTTCTGTGGAAGCAAACCCAAGGTCAGTGGAGTTTATGGGAAGGGAACCTATGGGAGTGGAGCTTTGTCCATTGGAGGGAACCTCTGTACTTGGGGTTGTTGATAAAAGAGAAGCCTCCCTCTACAGTGGAGAAGACTCCTCGGCTGGTCAAAGGCTTTATGAGTGAAAGGGAAGCTTAGTTAGTTTTAGGGTACTACGTCCATGGGAGTGTAGGAATCATTGTCTATGGGATCTAAGTCTGTGACAGGGGGCCATGTACAATGGAAAGAAAGCAATGTTTAGTGAAATGGAGCTTTTTCTATGGAACTGGAATTTCAACATACTAATAGTTTCCTCAATGGGAGACGAGTTTGTCTATGGCAGGAGAGCCAAGAGTGTGGCAGGGGATCTTCACCCATGGGGAGTGAGCATCCTCTACTGGATGAGAGTGTTTTCCTAGTAAGAGTTGTGTCCACTAAACAGGAGTTTTATCTACAGGCACGAACTTTATTGGTGGTAGGAATCTTCATCTAGGTAGGTGCATAATCAATGCTGATATTTTATTCATTGGAAAGCTTTATGAGGGTTTTTATTGTGTTGAGCGTTATTGACAGTTTGCATTTCTAGTAGGCATTTTATCTATGTAATGCATTGTATAAAGAGACATTTAATCTATGCGGTAATGTACCTATTGGAATGTTTTTCCATGACATGTACTGGCTATGTGGAGTTTTATCTATGGGATTTTAATGTAAACAAATAATCTTTTGGGGATATTTTCGAAAGGATTTATGATTATTTCTAAAGCGTTATCTCTGAAACTGAAAACTTCTCTGTGATTTGTTTGAGGCACTTTATCTGTCATGTTCTTCATTTACGTTTGCTCTTCATTTATCAATTTATCAAGGTTCCTCAAAGACAACGTGTAAATTTAGGACAAAGACTAATGGTGAATGACTGTATGTCAGAATGTTGGATTCAGAAATATCCTACTACAATTAAATCATAGCAAAAACTTTAAAAACCCAAATATTGTGCACGAAGATATATATTGGTAAGTATAGATTTAGGGGGCAAATTAGAGGTCGTTTGTGTTGCTCTTGCACCACACAACGTAGTGCAAGAAGGAGGCAAACCTTAAGACAGATTTTTTAAGCCACGCAAAGCCACTTTGCATGGCTCTGAGTGACTTAAAAAATCTGGAGTAACTCAATGCAGCACAAATTGCTGTGTTGCATTACTATGTCATGAGTAGGCATTTCGTGGGTGTTCCCACACAACTCACATGAATTTTGACGCATCCCCAGATTTACAAGAACTTGTATACCTAAATGTACACCTTCCCAGGGGAGGCGGGTACGAGGCAAAATATCTCTATTTCCCCTTGTTTCTTTCTCTTTCTATGTGTGCTGCATTCTGCAGCACACATAGAAAGAGAAATATTCCTCCCAGGATTGATTTTGTGCAGGAAGGTGCCCCTTCCTGCATAAAAACAATCCTGCATGCAACAGGCACCCTTGCACCATGGTGCAAGAGTGCCGGCGTTAGCGCTAGGCTGCCAAAAGGGCACCAGTGCAAGGGAAAGGACAGGGATGCACCGTATTGATTTAAATATGGCACATTCCTGCCCTTTCCCACAGTGCAGCGGTGCATGCTGTGCTGCGCTGTGTGACTTCCTCATAAACGAGGCCCTTGGTATTCCTAACTCTACATAGGCGTAACTTGCATCATATATATATATGGTGAGCAAGGCAGGAAATACTGCCGATACGCGGTACAGCAAGCAGTGAATAAACATTGCTAAAAATATATCCGAGTCTGCAGTGTCGATGTCTGGTTCAGAAGGGAAACTGGAGATTGAGTTTTATATATATATATATACATGGCAAATTGATTATGGAATTATAGACATATATTCGTTTAGGACTGAGATTGAAAAGGAAGAGATCAATTAGAGGGTATGAAAACGAATCATGTCTTTTCTTCCGCCTGTCCCAAGATGGCCACGATAAAAATAGAAATTGAGATGTACATTTTAAGTCCGGACCATGGAACAAGGGTTCTGCCTAGAAAAAGCATGACAAAATGAATAGGTAGCTTTTCCTCTGAATAGTATGTTTCTCTACGATTTGAAAAGTATAATTTGAACAAGATAGTAAAGTCATAGATATGGCCGTAAATCTGACCATTGAAAGATGGCTGCGATGTTTCTTCTTTTGAAGTGATATGTGTTGGTGTAGTCCGTCATTCACTTTGGCATGGGATGATGTATATATTGTTTGTATAATGGGCAGCACGCTGACATTGACAAAGGCTGTTATGGCCAAAACGCGTTTGTCAGCCACTGTGAAATAATAAACTACGATTGAATTCAACCAACTCGTGTGTGCGCCACGGACTTTGTGTGAGCAGAGTATTTGTAAGAATTTATGCGGTACACCGCTGCTTTGTGGCAGCACCCACCTGGGTAGTGAGCGGCGGTTTTGAAGTGAACTTTTGGAGTACTTTCGTTGAGAATACCGTCGGCTCCGCCAAGTCTATGTGATTCATTGAACGGCATTGGGATTGATACCTTGCAGCAGGAAGTCTCATCGATATATGTGAAGACGATATCGGGTACGGCAAGTCGGAGGCAGACTGGTCGGAGGACGCGTGAGCCCATCGAGGAACCGTCCCGGTAAGTGGATCAACGTACTGCAAGAGAACCCCAATAATTAGTACTCGGTCAGGTGCAGCGAGTGACTGCTCAAAAGTACGCAACGCCAGAAGACGGCGGAGCGGGTGAAAAGAAATTGATATATTCAGTCACCGTGAGACTGTTAAGATGTTTAGTGAGGAGGAGAGGCTGGAGGCAGCGATATCAATCTTTACAGTGGGACTCAACGAAAACAGGGGTGCAAGAAATGCGCAAGGAGGAACAACTACTCCAAGCACCTTAAAAGGATTGTTTCACACATTGGAAAAAACGTATGAAAAGGAAGTGCGCAAATCGTGGGAGTCAACATCATTGCGCCGATATCTGGAAGATGACCGTATTCCTAGGGGCCTTAGGATTTACACTGTACCTTCGTACGAAAATCCGGACCCGAACCTGCTTCTAGAATGGGCTGAACACACCACCAATTCAGCAAAGGGCATGGTAGAAATTTTGATTAGATATGCCATTAGCGACAGAAGTAAACTGTTGGAAGAAATCAAATGCCTGGAAGATCTTATTGCACAGGATCCAGCAAAAGATGCAGCTGAGAACCTGAGACAACAAAGGAAGTCACGGCTGATAAAGTATGAAGAAGTCATTAGGCGACGCAAACATGAGAAGTTTGCTAGAGACCAACATGATTATGAGGCTGGAAGAGTTCTAACGTTTGCCAAAAGGTTTGATCTACCCAGGAAGTCAGTGCAAGAGGCAAAAAACAAAAACACAGACTCGGCAAGAGATACTTCGGAGTCGGAGTTAGAAACAGACCAATCGGAAACAGAAGGAGGAAGTGGGAGGTCATCAGAGAACCTGAGTGGAAAGGGAAATTTTTCTCAGGAATATCAAGTGATACAGCAATCATGGCGGCAACTGCCACAAAGAACAAGACCCCTGGAACAAGAAAAAGAACAAGAAAAAGGAAAACTAGACGGGGCAAAAGTAACAAAGCAACAATACACCCCCAGAGTAACGAGAAGCAAGAGGGGAACTTTCAGGAATTAACAAGACACGATTTAACCATTGTAAACCTATCAAACAGACAACTAACAACAATTGAAACTCAGGTGTTACGCAAAGGACTTACATTTTGTCCCACCAACAGATGGGACTATGTACAAACAAGAATTGACCTCTATCAATTCATTAGGAAGCTGAAATTAAGAACACTTTTTCATGGAAAAATCACGAAACCGACAAATGAGGCGGGAAATTCCTCAGAACCAACGGATATATTGACAGTGGGAGATCTGCCAGTCTTAAGGGCCTTACATGAACTGGGAGGTGAAACAACACTAGCAGGGGAGGATTCTGCTGTGGATGAATCGGAGTTCCTGGAACAAATTGATCTAGCCCAAAGTAGTGCCACGAGTCATCTAAAGAAGAAATCGAGGTTTATCCCAAGGACGACGTTCGACGTGATTGACAGTTTTCACGAGGTCATTATCAAGGATCTGGATAGACTGAGAAATAGATCTAAAGACAACAAGAAGAAACTTCAGAACATATCTAAAAAAGAACGAGAAGCGATCAAGGCATTAAAGGACAATCCAACAATAGTGATTAAACGGGCGGAAATATAGTCCTACAGGATAAAGTAACCTATCAAGAGGAAGCTTTGAGACAATTAAGTGATACCATGTTATGAGAAGAGTTCTAGGAAAGACTACAACGAGAGCATCCTAGACTTCCATCAAATGATTATCTTTTGGAGGGATAGGGGTATATTGGATCAACATGAATTTTTATCCTTGAAAGTAGATTATCCAATAACCCCCACCTTTTATCATATTCCAAAGATTCACAAAGATAACAAGAAACCCCCCAGGCGACCGATAGTGTCCTCCAAGGGAAGTCTTTTGGAGAACACTTCGATTTTGGTCAACACCACACTTTGTCCCTTTGTATACGATATGGTATCATATGTCAAAGACAGTACTGATTTCATCAAATTGATCGCTAATATTATGTGGAAGATGAGTTTCTTCTAGTAACTCTTGATATTAGCAGTTTATACACTTGCATTAATCATGTTCAGGGTCTTGAAGCAGTGAAGACCTTTTTAAAAACCAGACCCTTAAAATTTGCAGAGCATAACCAGATGATACTACAATTCATGTCATTCTGCCTAAACAATAACATCTTTGCTTTTGGAGATCAGTTATATATTCAGAAGCAGGGGACAGCGATGGGCACGTGCTTCGCCCCCAGCTATGCGAACTTGTTCGTGGGCTGGTGAGAGAAGCACGTGGCCTGGGCAGGGCACAATGAGAATTGGGCACAGAAAGTAGCTATTTGGGCCCGTTATATTGACGATATTTTTATCGTCTGGAAAGGTTCTCGTGAAGAAATTGAAGAGTACATTGTCAGCTTAAATACTAATGATTATAACCTACACTTTTCAAGCCACATTAGCTCCTCTGAGGTTGCATTTCTAGTTTTATGGGGGTATGTCAATTGATGACTAAACTGTACCGTAAACCAACTGCGGGGAATTCTGTTTTACACTATACCCGTCAACATCCACGCTGTCTGGTTAACAGCATTCCCTATGGAGAGCTAATCCGCCTAAAAAGAAACAGCACCACAGGTGAAAATTATGAAGTGGCAAAAGATCAGGCACTGGAATGGTTTAGACAGAGAGGTTATCCTAATAAGTCCCTAGAGGCAGCTGCAGACAGGGCTAACAAGCGGATGAGAGATGAGCTCCTGAACAAAACAGCAAGAGAGAATCAGGAAGGAGTAACCAGATTAATCCTGACGTACTCCATGAATTAAAGAGAAATATGTCAGATACTGGGTAAACATTGGAGTATCCTACAGGCAGATGGTATAATTGGCAATAGAATTACACAACATCCAAGCATCACCTACAGGAGAAACACCTCTCTCAAAGATCTACTGGTACATAGCCATTTCACGAATAAAGACAGGGGCACCCCAGAAGTAAGAGGTTTATATCCTTGCTTAAAGTGTAAGGCGTGTAAGAAAAGTAATAAAGTCAAGGATTTTCAGGTTCCAGGTAGAGATTCTAAGAAACCGATAACAAAATTATTGAACTGCAACACAGATTTTGTTGTCTATTGTCTGGTATGTCCGTGCAACCTTCAATATGTGGGTAGCACGGTGCACCAGGCCAAAAAGAGAGTCTTAGAGCATATGCGGGCGATAACCAGAAATGACAGCAGCTATCCGGTTGCAAGACATTTCGCAGCGAATCATAAGAGCAATAGCCAACTTCTAAGGTTCTTTTGCATCGACCAGGTACCGACTCTGGAAAGAGGAGGCGATAGGGTGAGAACTCTGCGACAACTTGAGTCAAAATATATAATAGAATTAAGAACATTAGTCCCTCATGGCCTTAATAGTGAAGAGGAGTTATGGGTTCATATTGGTTAGGATGCTCAACCACTGCAGACATATAGAGATGGAGTTGAAGGCCCATTCATTTTCTCCCCCTCCCTCTCCTCCTTGATGTTAGGAAATGACATATGTTATATATGGTATTAAACAGACGGACACTGCTTTGTGAAAATGGGAATTATGTGGAAAGGTGAAAAACTGATGATCAGTAAGGTCAGGACTACAATTACAGTGGTCTAGTCCATTCAGGGCTTGATAGAGGTACACATAAGGTAGATGAGATGTAATAGGACCATATGAAATAATAGAAATTTTTCTCTGAATATATTATCCCTACCGATATTTGGAAGGTAATAAACCCCTTTCCCACATGCCCTATTGTATCAACTTTTGAATCAAGGAACATTGCCTGGCACAATGAATTATCAACATTGATTGTATATCTTAAATATGGCTTATGATTGAAATGTATTACTTAGCCATAGTTTGTAAAGATGATGAAGCATTCAAAGAGGAAAGATATTAATATTTGTTGTTCGGGTTTGCATAAAAATGGTCATAATTGTTAATATTTGCCCATTCTGGGCGGAATGTAGCCAATACATGGCAAATTGATTGTGGAATTATGGACATATATTCGTTTAGGACTGAGATTGAAAAGGAAGAGATCAATTAGAGGGTATGAAAATGAATCATGTCTTTTCTTCCGCCTGTTCCAAGATGGCCGCGATAAAAATAGAAATTGAGATGTACATTTTAAGTCCGGACCATGGAACAAGGGTTCTGCCTAGAAAAAGCATGACAAAATGAATAGGTAGTTTTTCCTCTGAATAGTATGTTTATCTATGATTTGAAAAGTATAATTCGAACAAGATCGTAAAATCATAGATATGGCCGTAAATCTGACCATTGAAAGATTGCCACGATGTTTCTTCTTTTGAACTGATATGTGTTGGTGTAGTCCATCATTCACTTTGACATGGGATGATGTATATATTGTTTGTATAATGGGCAGCACGCTGACATTGACAAAGGCCGTTATGGCCGAAACACGTTTGTCAGCCACGGGGGAATAATAAACTACGATTGAATTCAACCAACTCGTGTGTGCGCCACGGACTTTGTGTGAGCAGAGTATTTGTAAGAATTTATGCGGTACACCGCCACTTTGTGACAGCACCCACCTGGATAGTGAGCGGCAGTTTTGGTGTGAACTTTTGGAGTATATATATATATATATATCCAAACGAAATTGACGCTGAGAAGGACGCCCTTCCTAGCGGATCGGGGCTTGTGCGTTGAGCATCACCATCTATATATTCCATATGAGAAAATCCCCACATCCGAGGATAAACAAGCCCACCAGCCGGTAAATTTAAAAACGTTTCTTTAATGAGCAGAAGGTTTTTGTATTACGCGTTTCGACCTCACTAGGTCTTAATCATATGCATCATGTGATTAGGGCAGTTGTTCACCTTTTAAATCCATAGTTGTAAACAGTGAAGATGGACTGTAGATAGCTACTCAGCAAATGTTCAGCTCGAATTACACTATAGTAGTCTTTTAATTGGGTAAACTTTGGTTTAATAGCATTGTTTAAATTGTATATTTGCACAATATTTTCCATTAGTTGGCATCACAGATGTTATTTTGATATTTCTGTATCCATATAGATTGCTTGGACCACAATACCCATAATGCATCATTTGCGCTTCAACATGTCCATCTGGATTCTTGTCACAGATATTCTCCTTTGGCAATTTTATGGCTCCTCCAGCCACTTTTAAATCATCAATGTGTCATTTTGCCTCAAAAGAAACCAATTTCATGTAGGGCAGTACTGTGATATATTCAATGAAACTCCGAAGGCACCGTCATTGCTTTCTCTCATGTTTTCATTCAGAGTAACTTTTCATTTCCTCATTTCCTCCAAACACACTCTCTGCTTCATAATTTCTTTCAAAGTTCCCGGCATGTACAGGGGACATTTCCCCCATAAATCCTGGCTGACAACAAATGTTTTCAAAAATCAATGTACTCTCGAGTGGGCCCCCCGTCCTATTTGGCAGTGGCCTCACCTCTGACAATTGTTCCTGTCTTCACTTTGCAGCCGGCGGGCGTCCTTTACCTCATGAATCCAAACGAAATTGACGCTGAGAAGGACGCCCTTCCTAGCAGATCGGGGCTACAATATGTATATATGTTGAAATGGCAACGCATTACGTCTGCAATTATGATAATTGTTTACATTTTTGCAGTGATCGCATGTAACACATCAGAAATGGTTTTGATACTTTATGTTGAAGTCCGAGGTATTTGCCCATAAAATATACATATGACTGTTTTTTCATTAAGATAGATGGGAAAGGGGTACATTACCCTCAGTAGTTACAAAGCGGATCTGCTACTCTGTGTTTGCCATTATAATACGAACATTGATTGCAATTGTTGATATTTGCCCACGAATTGCAGTGTTTTTATGTCTAACAGTTGGTCCTTCAACTATGTTTATAACTGATGGTTTTCCCGCAGTATGAATTGACTATCCTTAATTCATGATAATGATATTGATTGAATTTGAAAATAATGCATAGTATTTTTTATGCGATTATGTGCAATTCTAGAAATTTTGAGCGCATTTAATTGCACAAATGACTTATGTTGCAATATTTCTTCACTGTTTATGAGCGCTGCCCTGTATTTCTACGGGTGGTTGGGCACAGGTCACTAACTTGATGAAGGCTTCGCCGAAACGCGTCGTTCTGTTTGTGGCACAATAAAAATGTATTGTGCTGTCCTTTGGTGTGCCGCTGTAGTTTCTTTGGGAGTTCCCGAATCGACTTCTCTTCAAATTTATATAGCGGGTGTTGCAACCGCTGCTGGCACCGGCGTCGTTAGGAGGGTGAGCGGCCAGCTGTAACGAACTGTTATCGACTTGAATTGAAACTGTTCCCGCCGCTCCAGAGACATCGACTTATTCACTGTCGGGTAAGCGGGCGACGTGTGGGCAGGTGGGAGTTGTTCTAATTCCATGCCGGAGGGTGGGGGTTGGACGCAGCTCCCGTATCTGTCTACATAACCGCATACGCTACCTTGATCAAAAGTGACATTGGAGCAGACGCAACGCCCATGCCGGAAATTGATGTAGGGCGTCTAAGGACAAGTTGTGAATTTATTCACTGGTTTTAGAAAAGGAGTATGAATGAATGGGAGACTACTAGGAAGGCTGAAGCCCTTTCCCTATTCGATGAAGGTTTGGAAACTGAAAGAATTTCATCTGCACCCGGCAGCAGTGGTAATACAACAGAGCCGTCTCTCAAACAAAAATGATCACTTTTGGAGAAATTATCAAAAAGAGAGTTAAACAAATGGTGGGAGGTTACTTCCCTCACTAACTACATTGATGTGAACAGAGTGCCGAGAGGACTCAGAATTTCGATAATTCCCACGTATGAAAACCAAGATCCGGAATTATTAAAGGAATGGTCGATTTTTATGGCGAAAACATGCAAGGGCATGTTAGAAATGCTGGTAAAATATGCCAAAATTGATCTGGACACTACTCGAAAAGAGCTAGCAGAGCTGAGACAAGAATTGGATAAATTCAAGACTGAAAAAGCAGTGATTGGTTTTGAAAAACAATTGGAGACTAAATTAAAAAATTACGAGGATACGATCAAGGCAAAGAAACAGCGTAAGTTTCTACGCGATAAAAAAGACTACGCCGGAAGCCGTATTCTTACATACGCGAAGCGCTTTGACTGGGCACAGAGGAATTTTCATACAATTCAGAGACAAAGACAACAGGAATCTATATCGACGGGTTCAAGTTCGGACACAGAGGTTCGAAGTGTCCCTTTAGGAGTACACCCCCTCACCTTCCTTCACGAATTTCAAATTTTAAAACAAAAGAAGGAACAGGAGGAGAAGCCGCAAGTAAAGACCAGAGGAAAAGGAAGAGGCGCCAAAAGAGGGAGAGGCGCAGGAATAAACAAAGACTCAGAATAAAGAACAGACGGGCGGTAGAACTATCCCTTTTCAAAAACCTACAGATCTTGTACACACAACTAACAAATCAGTGATTAATTTGTCCTCCAGGATTTTAACAGCAGAGGAGGAGTCTCTATTACAATTGGGATTATCATTTTGTCCTACATATGACATGGATTTTGTCAGCACTCGTATTGATCTTTTTCTGTATATTCAGTAAACTAAAACTGATGAAAATATATAAGATGGCTATTAAATCTAAAACACCCAGAATCGGTTGCCCTATACCAGAGGATGCGCCTGACTTTTGTGTGGAAGATGTCAATTTCATCTTGGACATACATCAAATGGAGGAAGATATGGCAGATTTTTCAACTAAAGAAAAAAGCAGAATGTTAATTGAGTTGGGTTTCAGACCAGACGCCACCCATCATACTGGTCTTAGACCAAAATCGGTATTTAACCCAAATGTCCCACATGACAATATAGAAGCCTTTAATTTGATCATGATACATGAAATCAACAACCTGAGGGAACAATATCCCAAACCACGACAGGATAACCTGACTAAATCACAAAGAAACGCATTGAATGCATTATCGAATGATGAAAGCATAATCATAAAACCTTCAGATAAAGGTGGTAACGTGATTATCATGGATGTACAACAAAATAATCAAGAAGCACTAAGACAATTAAGAGACACTACTTGCTATGAGGAAATCAATTGGGATATATATAGAACCTCAATTGTTAAGTACCATGAACTACTGAGAGGCTGGTGGGAGGAGGGCATGTTGGATAGAGAGGAGTATTTATTCCTAAAAACAGAGAATCCACATGTCCCCTGCTTTTATTTATTGCCAAAGATTCACAAACAACCTGGGGAGGCCTATAGTATCTTCCAACGGGGGCTATTGGAGAACACTTCCATTTTCTCGACCTATTTCTGTCACCTTTTGTTACTAGATTGAGATCATATTCTAGGGACAGTACCGATTTTTTACGCCGTATACATGACATCACCTGGGAGGAGAGCTATCATATGATAGCATTAGATGTACGTTCATTGTACACTTCTATTGATCAATGACAGGGTGTGGATGCCTGTATGTACTTCTTCAGGGAACGACACATTTCTCTTTGGGAACACACACAAATGCTGGAAACAATGATGCTTTATTGCCTTAGAGAGAATATTTTCATCTTTAACAAAACCCTATACCGTCAAAGATCGGGCACAGCAATGGGTACATGTTTTGCCCCCAGCCTAGCAAATCTTTTTCTAGGCTGGTGGGAGGAACGGATCGTACGGGTGGAAGCGAATGAGAGATTCACCGAGCACATCCCTATCTGGATCAGGTATATCGATGACCTGTTCCTGATATGGGATGGACCGGTGGATCTGGCACAGGAATTCATTGAGGAGTTGGGGAGAAATGAATTAAATCTGACCTTTACCCATACTATTAGCTCTTCATATTGTGAGTTTTTGGATGTAGCTATATGCATAGAGGATGGTCATATGGTGACTAGCCTCTTCAGAAAAGAGACTGCTGGGAATACCTTACTCCACGCTAACAGTAACCATCCTGTTCCCCTTGGTAACAGCATCCCCTTTGGGGAGTTTCTTCGGGCTCAAAGAAATTGTAGCACGGAGGAAGGTTTTGCCAAAGAACAACAAACTATGGAAAAAAGGTTTAGGCAACGGGGTTATAAAAACAGGGTCATTACAGCTGCCAGTAAGAAAGCTAGGGACATTACACGGAATGAGGCATTGTTTTCCTCTAGAAGAAATATCAAGAGTGACACTGAGGTCCCAAGATTGATTACAACCTATAATACTAGGTCAAACAACATAAAACGCATTATGAGACGCACTGGGGATTACTGGAATCTGACCCCATAATTGGTTCCTATATAGGCAAGACACCATCCATAACATATAGGAAATCAAAGTCCTTAAAAGACCATCTAGTCCGCAGTTATTACAACACACCAACCACTACTACATGGCTGGGAACTGCAAAGGGATTCAGGAAGTGTAATTCCTGTAAAGTGTGTAGGCATAGCAGTAATCGCGACAGCTACACCGTAGGTCAGGGTAAAAAGAGAAAGAAGGAGATCAACAAGCTTATAACATGTACCAGTGACTATACCATCTATGTCCTGAAATGTCCGTGCGGCCTCAATTATGTGGGCAGTACGAAGTTACAACTCAAAACCGTATCTTACAACATATGAGGGCGGTAACCAATGCAGATTGCAATTACCCGGTTGCTAGGCACTATCAAGAAAAACATCAGAGCAATGCCAATTTGATTACATTCTTTGGCATTGATAGAATTCTGCCACATCCAAGGGGGGAGATCGGGAAAAACTCTTACGAGTTACAGAATCCAAGTATATCATCGAGCTTAATACCAAAATCCCCAATGGGATGAATTACGGGGAGGAGCTTGCCACTCACATCGGTCATAAATGATGTGATGATTAATATTACTTCCACAGTTTCTGGAATTATCAGTGTTCAGCTTTGGCTGTTTTAAATCATTCACTTTTTTAATTTGTTGAGGGAGGTTGATAGATTCCCATTTGTGGGATAAGGTTCTGGAATTGGGACTATTGAGTCAGTTTATGTGCATTTGCGTTCTGACATTGTTCCTCTTGTAACGCTAGGCTTAGCGAACTTAACCAGACTTTCCTCTAGAGTTTGGGTCTCTAGACTGTCCTCACTTTACTTTCCTTTTTCTTTTCACCTACGTTGTTCACTTTATTCACTTGCACCACAATCAGTCGGGTACCTGTTTTTACCCAGAAGTATATTAACAGAGGATTATGTTAATAATGCAATATTGCAACTTTGAATAATGTATGATCAGGATTTATGTGAATAAATATTGGCATATTCGCATTATGGGTTACATGTTTGCATATTTTTCAATAGCAATGATTTTCATGATGAAGTTTATGAGGGTTTTTTACCCATTGATTATTTTATATATTTTGTGAGATGGACCGACAGGGGGTACATAACCCGCAATGGCTACAATATGTATATATGTTGAAATGGCAACGCATTACGTCTGCAATTATGATAATTGTTTACATTTTTGCAGTGATCGCATGTAACACATCAGAAATGGTTTTGATACATTTATGTTGAAGTCCGAGGTATTTGCCCATAAAATATACATATGACTGTTTTTTCATTAAGATAAATGGGAAAGGGGTACATTACCCTCAGTAGTTACAAAGCGGATCTGCTACACTGTGTTTGCCATTATAATACGAACATTGATTGCAATTGTTGATATTTGCCCACGAATTGCAGTGTTTTTATGTCTAACAGTTGGTCCTTCAACTATGTTTATAACTGATGGTTTTTCCACAGTATGAATTGACTATACTTAAATCATGATAATGATATTGATTGAATTTGAAAATAATGCATAGTATTTTTTATGCGATTATGTGCAATTCTAGAAATTTTGAGCGCATTTAATTTCACAAATGACTTATGTTGCAATATTTCTTCACTGTTTATGAGCGCTGCCCTGTATTTCTACGGGTGGTTGGGCACAGGTCACTAACTTGATGAAGGCTTCGCCGAAATGCGTCGTTCTGTTTGTGGCACAATACAATTTTATTGTGCTGTCCTTTGGTGTGCCGCTGTAGTTTCTTTGGGAGTTCCCGAATCGACTTCTCTTCAAATTTATATAGCGGGTGTTGCAACCGCTGCTGGCACCGGCGTCGTTAGGAGGGTGAGCGGCCAGCTGTAACGAACTGTTATTGATATATATATATATATATTATTCATTTTTAAATCACTGAAAAAAGGTTCCAAGGACGTTATACTTAGGCTCAGACTTCACTCGTAGAAAACCAGTGAAACTCAGCAGTTATAATTACCTGAGCCAACTATAACTTCAGAACCCCTCAATGTACTGCCTATGACTTCACATATTACATCACTCATGACATGGTCAGTGATATCACTCATGACATCATAGATGACATCTCAAATCACATCACTGATGACATCATCCAGTAAGTGTTTTGTAAAAGTGTCTGTGAGTTAAAGATATATCCTAAGCTACTGCATAAGTTAAATTACTATTCTTTTTGTACTGCTAATGAGAGATACTGTTTCTAATATATGTCATTTGAGTGGCACTGTGACTGTATCAGTGTGAGAGTGGGTGTCTGAGTGGCTGTATGGGTGTGTGAGTGAGTGTGTGAGTGGCTGTATGGGTGGGTGAGTGTGTGTGAGTAGCTGTATTGTGACTGTGGTGGCTGTGTGAGTAGCTCTATGGGTGGATGAGTGTGTGTGTGACTAGCTGTATGGGTGACAGGGAGGCTGTGTGAATTTCTCTAAGGGTGAGTGATTGGGTGTGTAAGTGGATGTATGGGTAAATGAGTAGCTGTTTGAGTTATGGGTTAGTGAGTGGGTCTGTGAGTAGCTGTTTTGCACAATAAGTATTTGTGTGAGTGGAGGTATAGATGAGTGAGTGGGCACATGAGTGATTGTATTGATGTGTGAATGGGTTTGTAAATGGTTTAGTGGATGAGTGAATGGATGTGTGAGTGGCTGTATGGGTGAGTGAGTAGCTCTGTTTGTAGTGGTATGGGTGAGTGAGTGGCTGTGTGAGTGGCTGTATGGGTGAGTGAGTAGTTGTGTAAGTGGCTGTGTGGGTGGATGGATATGTGAGTGGTTGTATGGGTGTGTGAGAGAGTGACTATGGGCCTGTGAGTGGGTGTGTGAGTGGCTGTATGGGTCTGTGAGTGATTGTGTGAGTGGCTGTATGGGTGAGGGAGTAGTTGTGTGAGTGGCTGTATGAGTGATTGTGTAAGTAGTTGTATGGGTCAGTGAAGGGGTATGTGAGTGGTTGTATGGGTATGTGAGTGGGTGCATGAGAGGTTGCATGAGGGTGTGAGTGGGTGTGTGAGTGCTTCTGTGGATGCTGTCATCTGTGATGTCATTTGAGATGTCATCAATGATGTCACTGACCATGTCTTGAGTGATGTAATATATGAGGTCATAAGCAGTGCAAAGTGGGGGCATAAGTTATAGTTTGCTCAGGTAACTATAACTGCTGAATTTCACTGGTTGTGTAAGAGTAAAATCTGAGCCCAACTATAATGTCACTGTAAACTTAGTTTTTTCAGTGAATCTCTACATTTTTTAAATTCTTTTTCCTAACTATAATGTCCCCGTAACCTTCGTTATTTTTCAGTGATTTTCTATGTTTTTAAATTTTATTTCCTAACTGTAACCTTTGAGAGTAGATGTGTGAGTGGCTGTATAGGTAGGCGAGTGTGTCTGTGAGTGACTGTATGGGTCTCTGAGTGGGTGTGTGAGTGGATTTGTGGGTGTGAGTGGCTGTATGGGTCTGTGAGTGGGTGTGTGAGAGACTATGGGTGTGTACATGGCTATGTAAGTATGTGTATGTGTGTGTGGATCTGTGAGTGGGAGCATGAGTCCCTCAGTGGGCATGTGAGTGCTTAAGTGAGTCTGTGAGTGGGTGGGTGAGTGAGTGGGTGTGTGTCTCTGTGTGGATATATGAGTGGGTGCACGAGTCTATGAGTGGGTGCATTAGTTGATTGGGTTCAGGGGGTGTGAGTGGTTGTGTGAGTCTCTGAGTTGGTCTGTGAGTGGGTGAGAGTGTCTGAGTGAGTCAGTGGGTGAGTGAGTCTCTGTGTGGATCTGTGAGAGGGTGCATGAGTCTATGAGTGGGTCTGTGAGTGGGTGCATTAGTTTCTGAGTGGGTTTATGAGTGTCTAAGTGGGTGTGTGAGTGGTGCATGAGTCTGAGTGCGTCTGTGAGGCGGTGCGTGAGTCTCTGAGTGGGTCTGTGAGTGGTTGTTTGACTCTGAGTGGGACTGTGACTGGGTGTATTAGTGTCTGAGTGGAGTCAGTGAGTGGCTGCGTGAGTGTCTGAATGAGTCTGTAAGTGAGAGTGTAACTCACTGAGTGGCACTATGAGTGAGTACATGAGCCTTTGAGTGGGTCTCGCTCCCAACCTTTATTCTGCCTCTTACTGCTTGTTTCTGACCTCTATGTTGCCTTTTGCTGCTCGTTTCGGACCTTTATTTTGCCTCTTTCTGCTTGTTGCTGACCTTTTCCTTGCCTCTTTCTGCTCATTGCTAACCTTTATTCTGCCTCTTTCTGCTTGTTTCTGGCCTTTATTCTGCCTCTTTTTGCTTGTTTGTCTCCTTTATCTTGCCTCTTTCTGCTCGCTGCAGACTTTTATTTAGCCTTTCTGCTACTTGCTGACCTTTATTTTGCCTCTTTCTGCTCGTTTCCCATCTTTATCTTTCTGGTTGTTTCTGACCTTAATTCTGTTGCTTTCTGCTCCTTTCTGTCCATTCTCCCAGAACCACTGGGGGAGCCTCAATGTCCCCGTGGTCACAGCCGGTTCCCCGTCTCTAGCGGGAGCTGGCATTGCTGCACGTAGGGAGCGGCTGGAAATACAGCTCCCTGTGTGCACGAGCAATACTTTCATTTCTTCCCCTGCCCACATGTCTGCGGGCAGGGAAAGAGATGAGACCCCCACTTCTAGTGGGTGGGATCACTTTGACAGCTCCCACTTGCTAGAACCCGAGTGTATGCTTTTTCTTAATGGAAGTTGTCAGCTCCGCCAAGCAAACGCAAACAGCTATGTCCTGGGGTGGCCAGGACATAGCAGGGACTGGCCATGGGTGGGTGGCAGTCCACAGGGCCATTAATGCGGGAGACCGCACTTGTTTTTAAAAAAAAAAAATTGCCACAAATTTGCGGCAAATGTTTTCTAATAAAATGGTCTTTGCATGCCAGGGTCCCTCTACCCTGCCACCTTTTATTTATTTTTTACAAATTTTTGTGGGACTCTGCAGAAGCTGAGTCCCAAGATGGCAGCCAACACTTACTAGTAGAAGTGTTGGCAGCCAATCGGAGCTCTACCGATGTCTGCATGAGCTTGTAGTTATTCGCAAATTAGCCATGATTGCAGATATAAATTTCCTTAAATTTCTCAACTACTGAACGGATTTACACCAAATAACAAAAAGCACAATCAGCGGACCAAAAGCTAGATTTCTGCCAAATTTGGTGTAATTTCATCTAGTGGTTCAGGCTGTAGTCGAGTTTAAAACTCCTATGGGAATTAACATAGGCAACTCACTTGTTTTGACCCCCTTCTTTTTCTCAGCCCACACTTGACATATCACCCCAAAAGTTTCAATGTGCAACAAGAATCACCAATGCACTTTTGTTTTTGAAAATTTCGTGAAGATTCATAAAGCGACGCCAATTATATAGGCAAGTCAAAAAATGCTTTTCCTATGGAAACATGGTCCTTACTATAACTACTTATTGGCAACAGCCAGTAGGATAGATAGATAGATAGATAGATAGATAGATAGATAGATAGATAGATAGATAGATAGATAGATAGATAGATAGATAGATAGATAGATTACCCAGTGGCAATGGTACTTATAGTTAGGATCGTGTTTCTATAGGAAATGCATTTTTTTGTGTTGCTAATAACTCTGGCGCCATTTGACGAATATCCATGAAACTTTCCAAAAAGTGCTAGTTTTTCACTAGCATGTGCATGGAAAGTTTTGTAGTGATCCATTAGGCAGGGGCCACATAGGAAATTTAGACACAGCTACAACCTAAACCACTGAACAGATTTCACCAGATTTGGTGGAAAGCTAGAGCTTGGTCCAGAAAGAGTGCCTTTTGTTTTGTGTTTTGTGTAGAGGAACCCCATCTGGTCCAAAGATGAGGAGCACTGCCTGGGCCAAAGACGTATTTTTAACCCCTTCGGTGCTTATGACGAGCTGGACTCGTCATGGCACACAGTGCTCGTGTGCTCATGACGAGTCCAGCTCGTCATAAGACCACCCACGGGGAAGCGCTGGCGCTCCCCCGTGGGAATCCGATCGTCGGGTTTTTTGAGGGAAGGCAGGGAAGGACTTCCCCTGCCTCCCCCGCCCCCCTCCGCCCTCCCATCAATGACGTCAGCGCGCGAGCGCGCTGATATCATTGAGGGTTTCCCTTTCTTCCCCGACGCGCTGGAAGCCATTTGCTTCCAGCGCGTCGGAGAAATAAGGTGAGTTTTGGCTCGGGGAGGGGGGTTTGATTCTAAAGAGACATCGAGGGAAAGGAAAGGGTTTTCCTTTCCCCGATGCCTCTTTTGTGCATTCCTGCTGCACGATCATGTGATCGTGCAGCAGGAATGCCCACGAGGAGGGAGGGCGCAATTCGTGAGCGTGGAGATGTGCCTTCTCTCCATTTACACCCTGAAAAGTTAGCTGTAATACTTGATGGAGGTCTTTGCATCCTTGAATTTCTCGAGCGCAATGCTCGTGTAGTTCCTGTGACCAGGAGGTTCCTTCTCCTCGTCTGCCGCTGCGATCCTGCTCTGACCCTTTATAAACAAGAGGCATGTGAACGGGCCTAGAAGCCCCGCTCGTTTGGCCCCGCCACACATACACTAGCGGTATGCAACGTATGCCCGCCCTTCCCCCACTATGATGGACAGCTTACTCAAAGGATCCCGGTGCTTTCGGCACGGTGGCAAAGTTACAGACACACAGGTCACTGGAGACAATTGTTCTGGTCCTTTACGCAGCTGTAGTGTAGGAAAGGCACTATACATTTACCCAACGAGGTAGCACTTACTGATTAGCCAGTAGAAAGTACTCCAGTTGAGTAGAGGTATTGCACAAAACGGTGGCATCTTCGTGGATAAATATGCAGAGCAGATGTGCCTTCTCTCCATTTCCAACGTGAAAAGTTAGCTGTAATCCTTGATGGAGGTCTTTGCATCCTTCATTTTCTCGAGCGCAATTCTCGTGTAGAATTCGTGAGCGTGGAGATGTGCATTCTCTCCATTTACACCCTGAAAAGTTAGCTGTAATCCTTGATGGAGGTCTTTGCATCCTTGAATTTCTCGAGCGCAATGCTCGTGTAGTTCCTGTGACCATGAGGTTCCTTCTCCTCGTCTGCCGCTGAGATCCTGCTCTGACCCTTTATAAACAAGAGGCATGTGAACGGGCCTAGAAGCCCCGCTCGTTTGGGCCCGCCACACATACACTAGCGGTATGCAACGTATGCCCGCCCTTTCCCCACTATGATGGACAGCTTACTCAAAGGACCCCGGCGCTTTCGGCGCGGTGGCAAAGTTACAGACACACAGGTCACTGGAGACAATTCTTCTGGTCCTTTACGCAGCTGTAGTGTAGGAAAGGCACTATACATTTACCCAACGAGGTAGCACTTACTGATTAGCCAGTAGAAAGTACTCCAGTTGAGTAGAGGTATTGCACAAAACGGTGGCATCTTCGTGGATAAATATGCAGGGCAGATGTGCCTTCTCTCCATTTACACCCTGAAAAGTTAGCTGTAATACTTGATGGAGGTCTTTGCATCCTTCATTTTCTCGAGCGCAATTCTCGTGTAGAATTCATGAGCGTGGAGATGTGCCTTCTCTCCATTTACACCCTGAAAAAGTTAGCTGTAATCCTTGATGGAGGTCTTTGCATCCTTGAATTTCTCGAGCGCAATGCTCGTGTAGTTCCTGTGACCAGGAGGTTCCTTCTCCTCGTCTGCCGCTGAGATCCTGCTCTGACCCTTTATAAACAAGAGGCATGTGAACGGGCCTAGAAGCCCCGCTCGTTTGGCCCCGCCACACATACACTAGCGGTATGCAACGTATGCCCGCCCTTTCCCCACTATGATGGACAGCTTACTCAAAGGACCCCGGCGCTTTCGGCGCGGTGGCAAAGTTACAGACACACAGGTCACTGGAGACAATTCTTCTGGTCCTTTACGCAGCTGTAGTGTAGGAAAGGCACTATACATTTACCCAACGAGGTAGCACTTTCTGATTAGCCAGTAGAAAGTACTCCAGTTGAGTAGAGGTATTGCACAAAACGGTGGCATCTTCGTGGATAAATATGCAGGGCAGATGTGCCTTCTCTCCATTTCCAACGTGAAAAGTTAGCTGTAATCCTTGATGGAGGTCTTTGCATCCTTCATTTTCTCGAGCGCAATTCTCGTGTAGAATTTGTGAGCGTGGAGATGTGCCTTCTCTCCATTTACACCCTGAAAAGTTAGCTGTAATCCTTGATGGAGGTCTTTGCATCCTTGAATTTCTCGAGCGCAATGCTCGTGTAGTTCCTGTGACCAGGAGGTTCCTTCTCCTCGTCTGCCGCTGAGATCCTGCTCTGACCCTTTATCCCCTTCGGTGCTTATGACGAGCTGGACTCGTCATGGCACACAGTGCTCGTGACGAGTCCAGCTCGTCATAAGACCACCCACGGGGAAGCGCTGGCGCTCCCCCGTGGGAATCTGATCGTTAGGTTTTTTTTTGGGGAGGCAGGGGAAGGGCTTCCCCTGCCTCCCCGCCCCATCAATGACGTCAGCGCGCGAGGTGCGCTGACATCATTGAGGGTTTCCCTTTCTTCCCGACGCGCTGGAAGCCATTTGCTTCCAGCGCGTCGGGAAATCAGGTGAGGTTTGGCTCGGGGAGGGGGGGTTTGTATCAAAAGAGGCATCGAGGAAAGGAAAGGGTTTTCCTTTCCCCCGATGCCTCTTTTGTGCATTCCTGCTGCACGATCATGTGATCGTGCAGCAGGAATGCCCACTAGGCACCAGGGTTTTTTTTAATTTTTGTGTTGGGGAGTGGCCAAAAGGGCAAGGGTTGCTCCCTTTTACGGGTGTGAATATTTTATTTATACTGTTAGGCCCACCTACCCCTTAGCTTGGCTGGTGGATTGTGTGTGGACTGGTGCGTTATTTGCATATGTGATTGTAATGTTTTTTTCCTCCTTTTTATTCTAGTGTAAAGCTTTTGATTCCTGTTTGCGGTTTCGGCAGTTGTGG
Source organism: Calotriton arnoldi (assembly GCA_963921515.1). Taxonomy (NCBI): domain Eukaryota; kingdom Metazoa; phylum Chordata; class Amphibia; order Caudata; family Salamandridae; genus Calotriton; species Calotriton arnoldi. The sequence goes on from CAWUFW010005332.1 coordinate 1,258,125, forward strand.
TTCTGCAGTTTTGCGTAATTGCATTTATTTGGTAAGAAAAATATTTTTGTTGTGTGTACTCCAAATGAGTATTATTGTCATGCATGAATGAATTTTTTTGTAAGTGGTGCCATAATGGCAGCATATTTGTTAGTGTTCAGAGCATAAAATTCTTTGCGATGTTTTGCATTGTCTTATGTGTAATTTTTTTCTTCTTTTTTAGTGGGATATTGTTGATCCTTACTGTGTCTGTGCAGAGTAGGTGGTGGTGAGTCTAGCTGCTTCTGTCACGTGAGTGGTATAGTGTTGGAGTATATAGGTCTTTGTGATAAAGCTACATTTTGTTTATTTCTTTTTTTTTACAAAGGGTTTGTTGTTGTTGACTTGTTTGACAAGTAACTTTTATTAGTAAGCATTATGGCTAGCCGTAGAATTACTGCTCAGCAGGTGGTTGGTTTGCTTCTTGAATCTTCCTCTGAGCAGGATTATGAGACTGACAGTGCGTCTGAGGGAGAGGAGGGAGGGGAAGATTCAGGCAGTGAGTTTTCTCTCCACATGGAATCATCGGATGATGAAGGTACTCTCAGTGCAGATGAAGTGCCTGATTTAGAGGAGGATACTACTGTGCCGATGGTGCAAGAGGCATCTGGATTGCAGCCTGGGGCTGCTAGGCTTCCTACTGGAAGTGCTGGACTCTGGGTTGATCCAAACATGGTGCAGCCGGTGTTGCCTGCCTTTAGTGGTTATGCAGGGTGTAGAGTGGATTGTGAACATTATTTGCCTATACAGTATTTTCAGTTGTTTATGGATGATGTATTTTTGGGTGAGATTGTTGAGCAGACTAATTTGTATGCTGAACAGTTTTTGAGGGACAACAGTGCCAGACTTAGGCCCCATTCTAGAGCTACCCGGTGGAGTCCCACAAATCTGGAAGAGATGAAGAAGTTTTTGGGTTTGACTTTTTGATGGGTTTGATAAGGAAGCCGTCCATGGGTTCATATTGGTCTACCAGTCCCTTGATGGCAACGGCCATATTTCCTGCAGTTATGACTCGTGATCGGTATTTACTTTTGCTTCGGATGCTGCATTTTGTTGATAATGGTTTGGCGTTGCCACGAGATCACCCTGAATGTGACCGTCTTTTTAAGATTCGGCCTGTTCTTGATCACTTTGTAGATCGATTTTCAGAGATCTATACTCCAGGGAAAGAAATATCTATTGATGAGTCTTTGGTGCTGTTCAAGGGCCGTTTGGTTTTTAGGCAGTACATTCCTAGCAAGAGGGCACGCTATGGAATTAAGCTGTATATGTTGTCTGAGAGTAGGACAGGATATGTTTTTAATTTGCGTGTGTACACTGGTAGGGATTCCACTATTGACCCCCTGGTTGTCCGTCCACTTTAGTAGGAGTTTCAGAGAAAATTGTGTGGGAACTTGCTAGAGGACTGTTTAACAGAGGCCACCATTTGTACCTTGATAACTTCTACACTGCTGTGCAATTGTTTAAGGAATTGTTCAAAGTGGACACTTTTGCTTGTGGCACAATCCGCTCTAACCGTAAAGGTTATCCAAAAGAGCTTGTTTGCAAAAAACTTCAGAGGGGACAGTGCAGTGCCTTGCGTAGTGAGGAACTGCTAGCTGTGAAATTTGTGGACAGGAGGGATGTGTACATGCTGACTACCATCCATGATGAGAGTACTTCACCTGTGGCTGTTTGGGGTCAGATTGCTGAAGTGCGCAAACCTGTGTGCATTTTAGACTACAATAAGCACATGGGTGGTGTTGATAGAGTAGATCAGAGGTTGGAACCTTACACTGCTATTCGTAAGTCTTACATTTGGTATAAGAAGTTGGCCATCCATCTCTTCAATTTAGCAACTTTCAATGCTTTTGTTGTGTTCAAGGAGTGTTCTCCTGCGTCAAAGTTGACTTTTGTTCAGTTTCAGGAGTCTGTCATAGGCAGCCTTGTTGTTGTGGAACAGGCAAGTGTTCCTAGAGTTGGAGTGGTGGAGGATGTGGCTCGATTGAAAGATCGCCACTTTCCTGATCACATTCCTCCTACACTCTCAAAAGACTTTCCCACTAGGAGATGTAGAGTCTGTTGGCGAAGAGGTACGCGGAAGGAGACTCATATGTACTGCCCTGAGTGTCCTTCTAACCCTGGGCTGTGTGTGCCTGCTTGTTATAGAGCGTACCACAAGCAAAAGAATTATTGGGAGCAACCATGAGTGGTAAAGTGAACTGCCTGGTCTGTAATGTTTAAGAATTGTTGTTCTGTTTCAAGGTTGGCATTAGTGCAATGTTTCTGATTTTGTGTTAGTAGATTTGTATCTATTTGCAATTTGTTTGTGTTTTCTTTTTTGTATAAAAAAATCCAAAATGTGATGGTGGTGTGTGTAGGCTGGTGCTTGGCTGGCGGTGTGCGTGGAGTGGCGCTCAGCTGGCAGTGTGTGAGTAGTGACTTGCTGCTGGTCACTACACACACTGCTAGCCGAGCGACACTCCACGCAATCCATCAGCTTGTGTGGTTGCTGTGTTAGGAATGTGGGCGTGTGAAAGTGATGGGCCCTTGAATGGCGCTGTCTGCTGGTGTGAGTGGTGTAATGTGATGGGCCCGCGGCTGGTGGTGTGAATGGTTTTGTATTTGTCACACGTATGAAAGGTGTATGAATGGCCTGTAAAGAGGTTGGTGCCTTGTCGTGGCTTTACAGCTCACGAGCTGTGAGTCAATGGTTCAGTTTCTCGTCCTTTCAATTATTAACAGTGCATTTCATTTTTGTGAAATCACTTGTTAATACAATTGTATATACTGAACCATCACTCACCCTCGTGCCAAATCCAACCAGTATGTGTGTGTGTGCTTGAGGATTAGATGGCTGTGCAGTAATATTTTTTTTGTCTTTCTCAAGCAGGGTGTACCTTGTCCCTTTTTGTGAATGTTGTAATGTGTTTGTTTCGTGCCTGGGGGTGTGAATGGTCTTGTGTGTATCATGTATGAAAGGTGTGGGAATGGCCTGTAAAGCGGTTGGGGCCTTGACGTGGCTTTACAGCTCACGAGCTGCGAGTCACTGGTTCCGTTTTTGTCCTTTCAATTATTGACAGTGCATTTCATTTTTGTGAAATCTCTTGTTAATAAAATTGTATATACTGAACCATCACTTGCCCTCGTGCCAAATCCAACCAGTATGTGTGTGTGCTTGAGGAATAGATGGCTGTGCAGTAATCTTTGTCTTTTTAGTCTGTCTGCCAAGGTGTACATTCCGTCTAAGAATAACCTACCAACTGTAGATATTGTCGTAAACGAAACACCCATGGGAGTACATGGTGATATCTCTCTTGTGGATCCCAACAAGTTATGGTACCCACAATGTCCTGCAAACCTCAAAATGTCTGTCACATTTTCCTTGCAATATTGTGCCAAAATTTTCACGCTGCAGAAATAAACAACACATTATCTCATTATGACCTGGTTTTGCAAGGGGGTCACCTGGGTTTTTGGCCCGGGGCTCGGCGGCCACATAGGGAAACCTACCAAACCCACACATTTCTGAAAAGTAGACACCCGGGGGCTTCCAGGGAGGTATGGCTTGCGTGGATCCCCCAACGTTTCCTTACCCAGAATCCCTGTAAACCTCACTTTTAGCTGAAAAAATCACTTTTTCACACATTTTGTGTGGGAAAGTGTGGCATCACTGGCCTCACACAAATTTCCTACCACCCAGCGTTCCCCAGGTCTCCCGATAAAAATGGTGCCTCACTTGTGTGGGAGGCCCAAGTACCCGTGACAGGCAGGGCCCACAACGTAGTGAGGCGACCTCAAAATGGCCTTTCACAAAACCACCTGGTTTTGCAAGGGGGTCACCTGGGTTTTGGCCTGTGCTCGGCGGCCATCTAGGAAACCTACCAAACCCACACATTTCTGAAACGTAGACACCGGGGGCTTCCAGGGAGGTATGGCTTGCGTGGATCCCCCAACGTTTCCTTACCCAGAATCCCCTGCAAACCTCACTTTTAGCTGAAAAAATCACTTTTTCACACATTTTGTGTGGGAAAGTGTGGCATCACTGGCCTCACACAAATTTCCTACCACCCAGCGTTCCCCAGGTCTCCCGATAAAAATGGTGCCTCACTTGTGTGGGAGGCCCAAGTACCGCGACAGGCAAGGGCCCAAAACATTTTTGATAGGCAATGTTGATGTTGCCTCAAAACGTTTTGTGTCCTTGCCTGTCGCGGGTACTTGGGCCTCCCACACAAGTGAGGCACCATTTTATCGGGAGACCTGGGGAACGCTGGGTGGTAGGAAATTTGTGTGAGGCCAGTGATGCCACACTTTCCCACACAAAATGTGTGAAAAAGTGATTTTTTCAGCTAAAATTGAGGTTTGCAAGGGATTCTGGGTAGGAAACGTTGGGGGATCCACGCAAGCCATACCTCCCTGGAAGCCCCGGTGTCTACTTTTCAGAAATGTGTGGGTTTGGTAGGTTTCCTAGATGGCCGCCGAGCACAGGGCCAAAACCCAGGTGACTTCCTTGCAAAACCAGGTGGTTTTGTGAAAGGCCATTTTGAGGTCGCCTCACTACGTTGTGGGCCCTTGCCTGTCGCGGTACTTGGGCCTCCCACACAAGTGAGGCACCATTTTTATCGGGAGACCTGGGGAACGTTGGGTGGTAGGAAATTTGTGTGAGGCCAGTGATGCCACACTTTCCCACACACAAATGTGTGAAAAAGTGATTTTTTCAGCTAAAATTGAGGTTTGCAGGGGATTCTGGGTAAGGAAACGTTGGGGGATCCACGCAAGCCTACCTCCCTGGAAGCCCCGGGTGTCTACTTTTCAGAAATGTGTGTGTTTGCTAGGTTTCCCTAGGTGCCGGCAGAGGTAGGGTTCAAAAACTACAGCTAGGCACTTTGCCAAAAAAGGGTCATTTTTCACTGCGAAATTGAGGTGTGACCGCGTTGCGTTTTGCGCCGTTTCCTGTCGCAGGCACTAGGCCGACCCACACAAGTGAGGTACCATTTTTCTCGTAAGACTTTGGGGAACGCGGGGTGGGTGGAAATTTGTGGATCCACGCAGATTCCAGAACTTTCCACCACAGAAATGTGGGGAAAATGTGGTTTTTTTGACAATTTTTTATGTTTGCAAGGGATTCTGGGTAACAGAACCTGGTGGGAGGCAGTCAAGTCACCCCATCCTGGATTCCCCTGGGTGTCTAGTTTTCAAAAATGTATAGGTTTGCTAGGTTTCCCTAGGTGCCGGCAGAGCTAGGGTTCAAAAACTACAGCTAGGCACTTTGCCAAAAAAGGGTCATTTTTCACTGCGAAATTGAGGTGTGACCACGTTGCGTTTTGCACCGTTTCCTGTCGCAGGCACTAGGCCGACCCACACAAGTGAGGTACCATTTTTCTCGTAAGACTTTGGGGAACGCGGGGTGGGTGGAAATTTGTGGATCCACGCAGATTCCAGAACTTTCCACCACAGAAATGTGGGGAAAATGTGTTTTTTTGACAATTTTTTATGTTTGCAAGGGATTCTGGGTAACAGAACCTGGTGGGAGGCAGTCAAGTCACCCCATCCTGGATTCCCCTGGGTGTCTAGTTTTCAAAAATGTATAGGTTTGCTAGGTTTCCCTAGGTGCCGGCAGAGGTAGGGTTCAAAAACTACAGCTAGGCACTTTGCCAAAAAGGGTCATTTTTCACTGCGAAATTGAGGTGTGACCGTGTTGCGTTTTGCGCCGTTTCCTGTCGCAGGCACTAGGCCGACCCACACAAGTGAGGTACCATTTTTCTCGTAAGACTTTGGGGAACGCGGGGTGGGTGGAAATTTGTGGATCCACGCAGATTCCAGAACTTTCCACCACAGAAATGTGTGGAAAATTTGTTTTTTTGGACAATTTTTTATGTTTGCAAGGGATTCTGGGTAACAGAACCTGGTGGGAGGCAGTCAAGTCACCCCATCCTGGATTCCCCTGGGTGTCTAGTTTTCAAAAATGTATAGGTTTGCTAGGTTTCCCTAGGTGCCGGCAGAGTTAGGGTTCAAAAACTACAGCTAGGCACTTTGCCAAAAAGGGTCATTTTTCACTGCGAAATTGAGGTGTGACCGCGTTGCGTTTTGCGCCGTTTCCTGTCGCAGGCACTAGGCCGACCCACACAAGTGAGGTACCATTTTTCTCGTAAGACTTTGGGGAACGCGGGGTGGGTGGAAATTTGTGGATCCACGCAGATTCCAGAACTTTCCACCACAGAAATGTGTGGAAAATTTGTTTTTTTGGACAATTGTTTATGTTTGCAAGGGATTCTGGGTAACAGAACCTGGTGGGAGGCAGTCAAGTCACCCCATCCTGGATTCCCCTGGGTGTCTAGTTTTCAAAAATGTATAGGTTTCTAGGTTTCCCTAGGTGCTGGCAGAGGTAGGGTTCAAAAACTACAGCAAGGCACTTTGCCAAAAAAGAGTCATTTTTCACTGCAAAATTGAGGTGTGACCACGTTGCGTTTTGCGCCGTTTCCTGTCGCAGGCACTAGGCCGACCCACACAAGTGAGGTACCATTTTTCTCGTAAGACTTTGGGGAACGCAGGGTGGGTGGAAATTTGTGGATCCACGCAGATTCCAGAACTTTCCACCACAGAAATGTGGGGAAAATGTGTTTTTTTGACAATTTTTTATGTTTGCAAGGGATTCTGGGTAACAGAACCTGGTGGGAGGCAGTCAAGTCACCCCATCCTGGATTCCCCTGGGTGTCTAGTTTTCAAAAATGTATAGGTTTGCTAGGTTTCCCTAGGTGCCGGCAGAGCTAGGGTTCAAAAACTACAGCTAGGCACTTTGCCAAAAAAGGGTCATTTTTCACTGCGAAATTGAGGTGTGACCACGTTGCGTTTTGCGCCGTTTCCTGTCGCAGGCACTAGGCCGACCCACACAAGTGAGGTACCATTTTTCTCGTAAGACTTTGGGGAACGCGGGGTGGGTGGAAATTTGTGGATCCACACAGATTCCAGAACTTTCCACCACAGAAATGTGGGGAAAATGTGGTTTTTTTGACAATTTTTTATGTTTGCAAGGGATTCTGGGTAACAGAACCTGGTGGGAGGCAGTCAAGTCACCCCATCCTGGATTCCCCTGGGTGTCTAGTTTTCAAAAATGTATAGGTTTGCTAGGTTTCCCTAGGTGCCGGCAGAGGTAGGGTTCAAAAACTACAGCTAGGCACTTTGCCAAAAAGGGTCATTTTTCACTGCGAAATTGAGGTGTAACCGCGTTGCGTTTTGCGCCGTTTCCTGTCGCAGGCACTAGGCCGACCCACACAAGTGAGGTACCATTTTTCTCGTAAGACTTTGGGGAACGCGGGGTGGGTGGAAATTTGTGGATCCACGCAGATTCCAGAACTTTCCACCACAGAAATGTGGGGAAAATGTGGTTTGTTTGACAATTGTTTATGTTTGCAAGGGATTCTGGGTAACAGAACCTGGTGGGAGGCAGTCAAGTCACCCCATCCTGGATTCCCCTGGGTGTCTAGTTTTCAAAAATGTATAGGTTTGCTAAGTTTCCCTAGGTGCCGGCAGAGCTAGGGTTCAAAAACTACAGCTAGGCACTTTGCCAAAAAAGGGTCATTTTTCACTGCGAAATTGAGGTGTGACCGCGTTGCGTTTTGCGCCGTTTCCTGTCGCAGGCCCTAGGCCGACCCACACAAGTGAGGTACCATTTTTCTCGTAAGACTTTGGGGAACGCGGGGTGGGTGGAAATTTGTGGAGCCACGCAGATTCCAGAACTTTCCACCACAGAAATGTGGGGAAAATGTGGTTTTTTGGACAATGTTTTATGTTTGCAAGGGATTCTGGGTAACAGAACCTGGTGGGAGGCAGTCAAGTCACCCCATCCTGGATTCCCCTGGGTGTCTAGTTTTCAAAAATGTATAGGTTTGCTAGGTTTCCCTAGGTGCCGGCAGAGCTAGGGTTCAAAAACTACAGCTAGGCACTTTGCCAAAAAGGGTCATTTTTCACTGCGAAATTGAGGTGTGACCACGTTGCGTTTTGCGCCGTTTCCTGTCGCAGGCACTAGGCCGACCCACACAAGTGAGGTACCATTTTTCTCGTAAGACTTTGGGGAACGCGGGGTGGGTGGAAATTTGTGGATCCACGCAGATTCCAGAACTTTCCACCACAGAAATGTGGGGAAAATGTGGTTTTTTGACAATTTTTTATGTCTGCAAGGGATTCTGGGTAACAGAACCTGGTGGGAGGCAGTCAAGTCACCCCATCCTGGATTCCCCTGGGTGTCTAGTTTTCAAAAATGTATAGGTTTGCTAGGTTTCCCTAGGTGCCGGCAGAGCTAGGGTTCAAAAACTACACCTAGGCACTTTGCAAAAAAGGGTAATTTTTCATTGTGAAAATGTGGTACGTCCACGTTGCATTTTGAGCCATTTCCTGTTGTGGGCACAAGGGCTACCCACACAAGTGAGGTACCATTTTTATCGGGAGACTTAGGGTAACACAGAATTGTAGAGCAACTGTTATTACCTATTGACTTTCGATGCATTTCTGCCTTCCAAATGAAAGACAATGTGTAAAAAATAAGTCATTTTGAAAAATGACCTATAATTCTCATGCTAGTATGGGTACTCCCAATTTCGGAAATGTGCAAATATCTACTGTTTCTAAAATCTACATTTTGTTCCCATTTCAGAAATACATAGGTGTCTTTCATAACAATTTTTCCATGTATACATTTTCCCAAAATAATTGCTATATACCCGGTACTTAAAAAAATCATTGCAAGATGTTGCTCAATTATTGGCTCTGGGTTCGTCGGGTTCTTGGTGAACCTACAAGTCCTATATATCCCCACAACCAGAAAGGTCCAGCGGATATAACGGTATATTGCCTTCAAATAGCTGTCATAATTAGAAGAAGTTACAGGTGAAAACGTTGACACAAATGGCTGTTTTTTTCAACTAATTTTCAATTTTTCCTTTATTTAACTGTTAGTTTCTATAAGGAAAACTTTAAGGATCTACACAAATGACCCCTTGCTGAATTCATAATTTTGTCTACTTTTCATAAATGTATGGCTTTCCAGGATCCATTATTGGTTTCATACCCATTTCTACCATTAACTGGAAGGAGGTTGAAAGCACAAAAAATAGCAAAAATAGGCTATGTCCCAGAAAAATGCCAAAACTGTGTAAAAAAGTTGGTTTTCTGACAAAAGTCTGCTTGTCCCTGAAAGCTGGGAAGATGGCGATTTCATCCCCACAACCCCTTTTTTGATGCCATTTGCAGGGAAAAATCAAGACGCTTTCATCTGTAGCCCTTTTTTTGCCTTTTTCCAAAAAAAACAAAATTTAGCTGTATTTTGACTAATTTCTGGGTCCCCTCCAGGGGAATCCACAAACCCTGGGTACCTTTACAATCCCCATGATGTTAGAAAAAAAGGACGCAAATTTGGCATGGATACCTTATGTGGTCAAAAAGTTACAGGGGCCTAAGCGCGCACTACCCCAAATAGCCAAAAAAAGGCTTAGCACAGGAGGGGAAAAGGCCTAGCAGCGAAGGGGTTAAGGCGAGGGGGTGACATGCCTCCACCATCTCTGAGCCTCTATAGGCTCCAGGGACCCCATGCCCCAGGGCTGCTAAACTTTTGAAAAACGAGGGGTTTCCTATTCCCCAGGGTCAGATCACTAGCTGCATCCTGCGGAGCCCACCCCCGGGACATAGCAGTTTGCGCGCAGGGAAACTTATGTTTGCTCCTGCTTGGTGGGAGTATTTTCAAAACTTCTGCCATGCGGGAGCAAACACAAAGTCTGCTTCCAGCCAGCAGGAGCTTTGAAACTGCTTCCGCCAGCTGGGAGCAGACTATTGACATCTCAAATCACATCACTGATGACATCATCCAGTAAGTGTTTTGTAAAAGTGTCTGTGAGTTCAAGATATATCCTAAGCTACTGCATAAGTTAAATTACTATTCTTTTTGTACTGCTAATGAGAGATACTGTTTCTAATATATGTCATTTGAGTGGCACTGTGACTGTATCAGTGTGAGAGTGGGTGTCTGAGTGGCTGTATGGGTGTGTGAGTGAGTGTGTGAGTGGCTGTATGGGTGGGTGAGTGTGTGTGAGTAGCTGTATTGTGACTGTGGTGGCTGTGTGAGTAGCTCTATGGGTGAATGAGTGTGTGTGTGACTAGCTGTATGGGTGACAGGGAGGCTGTGTGAATTTCTCTAAGGGTGAGTGATTGGGTGTGTAAGTGGATGTATGGGTAAATGAGTAGCTGTTTGAGTTATGGGTTAGTGAGTGGGTCTGTGAGTAGCTGTTTTGCACAATAAGTATTTGTGTGAGTGGAGGTATAGATGAGTGAGTGGGCACATGAGTGATTGTATTGATGTGTGAATGGGTTTGTAAATGGTTTAGTGGATGAGTGAATGGATGTGTGAGTGGCTGTATGGGTGAGTGAGTAGCTCTGTTTGTAGTGGTATGGGTGAGTGAGTGGCTGTGTGAGTGGCTGTATGGGCGAGTGAGTAGTTGTGTAAGTGGCTGTGTGGGTGGATGGATATGTGAGTGGTTGTATGGGTGTGTGAGAGAGTGACTATGGGCCTGTGAGTGGGTGTGTGAGTGGCTGTATGGGTCTGTGAGTGATTGTGTGAGTGGCTGTATGGGTGAGGGAGTAGTTGTGTGAGTGGCTGTATGAGTGATTGTGTAAGTAGTTGTAACTATACTATATAGTTAGGATCGTGTTTCTATAGGAAATGCATTTTTTTGTGTTGCTAATAACTCTGGCGCCATTTGACGAATATCCATGAAACTTTCCAAAAAGTGCTAGTTTTTCACTAGCATGTGCATGGAAAGTTTTGTAGTGATCCATTAGGCAGGGGCCACATAGGAAATTTAGACACAGCTACAACCTAAACCACTGAACAGATTTCACCAGATTTGGTGGAAAGCTAGAGCTTGGTCCAGAAAGAGTGCCTTTTGTTTTGTGTTTTGTGTAGAGGAACCCCATCTGGTCCAAAGATGAGGAGCACTGCCTGGGCCAAAGACGTATTTTTAAGGCGAGGGGGTGACATCCCTCCACCATCTCTGAGCCTCTATAGGCTCCAGGGACCCCATGCCCCAGGGCTGCTAAACTTTTGAAAAACGAGGGGTTTCCTATTCCCCAGGGTCAGATCACTAGCTGCATCCTGCGGAGCCCACCCCCGGGACATAGCAGTTTGCGCGCAGGGAAACTTATGTTTGCTCCTGCTTGGTGGGAGTATTTTCAAAACTTCTGCCATGCGGGAGCAAACACAAAGTCTGCTTCCAGCCGGCAGGAGCTTTGAAACTGCTTCCGCCAGCTGGGAGCAGACTATTGATCTGTTTCCCTGTCAGCATTGTCGCGGGTGGAGAAACAGATCAAAATATAGTTCCCACCTGGAGGGAGCAGCATTAATAGCTGCTCCTTCTGGGCGAGAACAATGCCAGCTCCTGCAGCATGCCTTGGAGGGTCCCCGGCAGCCCCTAACAAATAAATGGTGGGTGCCCCCTCGCCATGCACTGAATTACCCCACATATTACATCACTCATGACATCTATGTTTCATTAATAATATCACTGCAAAATTTGCAGTAAAATTATTGATGAGAAAACTGTGCATGGCGGGGGCAAGAGTTATAGTTACCTTAGGGCACGAGTTATAGTTGCTTTAGATAACTATAACTGGTGAATTTCAGAGGTTTTTAGAGTTTAAGATGTTGCATTGTTACTGAACATTTCACCTAAATATAACGTTACTTTAACCTTTGCGGTTTTTTAGTGAATATAGATATATATACAGTGGGATGTGACTGGTGCTCCTGATGAGGAATATGGCGTATTGACAGAATTGTATTGGTCCTCAGTTAGGGCTGATCAAGGTAGTGAAATATTGACATTTCATATGAGTTTGAGTGCTTTCTCCTTAAAAACGTACAACACTCAAAATGCCTCACCAGTGACAGTAAGATTAAAAAGGATCCTCTATTAGTTTTTTTTTTTAGCTTCTTGCCACTCCCAAGTCATCTATAGATCCTTACCTGTTATAGATGTTACTGTTCCAATCGAGAACAACATAGAGATCATTGATGTCCTCCAAGTTCCTCTGGACTACCTCAGCAAGCCATGTGGCAATGCCATCATGGCAGCTCTTCAAGTAGACTTTGAAGACCTCATATTCCTTGGGATACATACAGATGAGGTGGTTTTTCACAGCATAAAGGTCCTCCACAGCACACTTCTTTAGTTTGTCCATCTGTGCTGAGATAGAAACCCCCTTCCCCTCGGTGCACTGGCAGAGTCTCTTGGTCATGGACATCTTGACTGCTTCAGCCCATCTCCTTTTCATCTCTCTTGGCCTGGTGCCTGTCACAGTGGAGCCACCCCTTGCTTCAAGTATCTTCTTGTCCGTGGCCTCCTCTTGGTCGATGACTCGAATCACATCCTCCAGGGGTTCATAGATTCTCCTGACTGTCAGAGACTCATCCACCACACCCCAGAGCTGCTCCATAAGGGCCTGGTACAATAGTGTAACGTCCTTGGCTTTCCGGCCACTGTCCTTGCTCACTTCTATGCTCTCAGAGCCCCTTTGGTTTTCCAAGTCACATTCAGCCTCCAGGTCAATGATATGCATGTCGGCTACCAGCAGATCCCGCTTTTGTATCAGCTGATGGATTTCCAAAACTAGAAAGACAGAAGAAACAATCAATTGTTACATAACACATCAATCAAAAGAATGACCATATTGCGACACATTGGCCGCATTTGGAAGGGTACACACAAGCAATGATGGGAGTTCACTCAAAGGCCTCATTGGCAGGCTACACATAAAAGCACTCACCCCTCCATCCACCCACGAGGTCACTTGCAAGGAGCCATTGAAAGTCACACACAATGACCATTTTGGAAGTTAACATACATTCAGCTTCTGAATCTAACAATGCTGCAACACTAGAATGTCAGACAGGCAGTATTTAAAGGTCATACCACAGGTATTGAAAGAACACACCTGTTGCACTGAAAGGGCACAATTAAAACTTGGGAGGTCAATACAAGGGTAGCATTGAAGAGTGACATGCAAGCAGCACTGAAAAGTCACACACACTGTTTAGTCTCATGCAGGGGCCAACAGTAGAAGGTTATAGAAAGAAGGTATTGGAAAGTTATTCACATGCTGTAATGATGGAAGATCTTTCTCTCTCTCTCTCTCTTACAAACACACACACACACGCACACCCTTGGCTGGTCATATACAGAAATAATTCCAAAGTCACAAATGACAGCACTGAAAGATTAAAAAGATACTTTCACGACTTCACAAGAACAAATTGCAGATGGGTTGCAATGGGTACCATCATTTGAACCATCCAGGAACACATACGCGGTGAAGTCTCTGACTGATCTCTAACACTCAGATCTGAGCATCTGGAAAATGCCTCCAGGGACTGTTTTAATCCCTGAGGTGTGGGTAACTCCTGCATGAGGGGCTAGAAGGGCCAGTGCATAGTTCCTAAATTGTAATTTTAATTTTGCAGATTATTGGGTCTATAAATGAGATGCTGAAGTGAAGAATTAGTTTAGAAATACCTACATTTGGTAGCAGAAGATTTCCAAACAAAATAGAAAAAATCTCCAAAATCCCACAGGTTCCTAAACACCTGTGGATATGGGACAGAGCTGGACATACCCGATAGGTGGGTTACTCAGAAGGCTGTGGATCATGCCACAGGTTTGGTAGACCAGTCTTTTTCCCTGGCATAGTTCAGCTTTGCAAACATTTAAGAAGAAATTAATTAATGCCCTCACTCTGCACACACAAATAGACTCTCCTGCTGATTGACAGAAATATTCAACTGGTTCATAATAAAGTGCATTTCATTAATAAAGGCGTGGAGTAATCCCTGTGGTATAATAGATGTGATAAAGCCAATGGTTGAGAAAAAGTCAATGAGAAGAAAAGAGCAAATTCGTAGCATGTAAATATGGTGTCCCAATTAACAACCAAGTTCTTTCATAGGGAGGGGAACAGGAACTTGTATTGGGGAAGTGAGATGCCAATCTCACCATTTTCTGAGATGGTGGGTAGGGTGGTGGAAGGTAGTAGATATCCCACTGGAGTGCAGGAAGGACTGTTAGGTAAGATACAATAAATTTATGGAAAGTGTAAAATGTAATGCTAGAAAATAGGGTTGAATACATAATGAAATCTGAAGGAACTATCTACATCATCTCTCAAATCATCTCTGGACCAACCCACATATCTGTCCACACACTGAACATTTTTGTCTGCAAACTAGAGCTAGTGAACATCACTAGAATTGATCTAGTCCAATTCCCTCATCTTGATGAATCCTAACAACTAAAAAAATAAAAGTTTTAATAAAAGCTTTAACCAACTCTCTGTCTTGCGTGACAACCTACAGACAATGGAAAATAATCTCTGGGAAGAACATTGAGGCAACCTTGCAAAAAACATATAGATGAACTAAAAAAAATCAACATAGAAGTTAATTGACTAGAGGAAATTTGCCTTCAACCAAGTTATCAACACAAAAAGGGAACCTGAAGAATCCTTGGATGAATGATGATTTAAAAAAAATGAAAGGACAATTATGTACCTTTGAACAATCATGGTACAAAATGAACAGCTTTCTGGACAAACCATGCAGATAAAGACACAAGAGGATATTGAATCATACATCAAAAAAGCAAAAAGAGATCTATTACTTAAACAGAATTACCACAGCCAAATGTATCTCGAAGGAAATACTGAAGATTCCATCACAATTTCACAATCCAGATTGTACAACAACATCAACTGCTCAAACTCAGAGCAGTTCTGCAACCAAATAGCTTATCACTGTTTTTCTAAAGCTGAAGCACTAGTTGCATACCTACTTAAAGGAAAAGGATGTGGGCTTAACAGCACACAAAGAAAAATACACCCTCTCTGTCTTCCTTCCAACAACTATATCTTACACAATTGTATGAGTTGGTGAGATCGAGTGGTCCAACAGGCACAACCTCAGGCCCATGCTTTCTAATAGTATTTTTAAAAAACTCCTACTATTAACCTCAATAGCAATCTCAACACTGAACGTCATCGAGTCCCTAACCAGCCTCACATTTACTTCAGATCTCATAACATGATACGAGCAATGGCTAATTAAGAAGAATAACTCGAATCTAACTAACCCCAACACATAAAAACCCATTTCCAGTGGGCCCTTCTTCCAGATCTCAAAGCACCTGGTGAAAAGCTCCTTACTATCTGACCACCTAAAAAATCTTCTGGGTGGGAAGAGGCCTTGATTCTGGCTGCCCTGCATTTGGGATGACATGAAAACTACAGTGGATAAATAGGAAGTGGTAGCACTCATTTTCTTGGAAATATCTTTGACTGAATTATCTCCTACCTTATAGACAATATCATTTCTATCCCCTTGTTATCCTCAAACCTGCAGCTTTGTGAAACGAGTTCTGCAAGGAACAATTATCTCACTGCTTTTGGTCATTGTATACATTAGACCACTCCTAGAATTATTTGTTCTTTCAACCTCGCATGCTACAGTAATGCAGACATTACCCAGATATTCCTCAAACCAAAACACCTTGCGTTCTCAGAATTATATTATTACTTCCTTACAGCTATAGACAAATGGATGATAGAGAGTCACTTCTAACTCAACGTCTCAAAAATAGAAATCCTGACCTGCAGGGAATGGAAAGGCTACATTCCATTTGCAGAGTGCCATGAAGAACTATGAACACTACCACCAACCTCCTCGGAGGTATGGAATTATCATGGATTTATCCCTCTACATAATATCGCAAGTCAATGAATTGGCCAAATTCATATTCTGCACCACAAGGATATTCTGATGCATCATCCTTCATCTTGGGTTCCATCAAAAGGACCAGTCAACCACCTCACTCATTTTATCATGTCCAGGTTATATCAATAAATTATACAACGGTGTATCAAAATCTATTATGAGACAGCTCCAAGTAATCCCAAACACAGCAGTATAACAACTTATGCACCCTTGAATTCTTGACTACTACTTACTGCTTACTGGCTCTGAAAGCTCTGCACTTGTTGCCTGTTGGCATAAGATCTACATTCAAACTGCTGTGCATAATTAGGGCTCCCGGTTTTATGGTATTTATTTTTTTGCCATTTCCATCTGTATTTATCCATATTTATTTTTTGCTAATTTTATCTGTATTTATCCATATTTATTTTGGGTTTTGTGGAAAAATTAAGCTAAAATGTGTATATTTCCACATTTATTTAACAGATAAATATGCGCTCATGCTTGAATGTCTGCCAGGTTTCAGTGCTGTGAACACCCGTAGAAGATAAATCAGTGCACTTATATGAAAATATGCAAATTTCAGTATCAACCTTATGCATATCTACTGCTGTTAAAGCCTCTTTACCAAAAGTCCTTTCTTTTTTAAACCCCTTATCTATCAATCCACACATCTTTTAGCCTGGCAGTCATGGCAGACAGTATTTAGAATTACTCAAAAAGCAACCCAATTTCCGTTTTTATCCACATTTTAAAATAAATGCAGACAAGAAAATGAATGTTTTCCGTCTGTATTTATCTGTAAAAACAGTAAAAACGGAAAACAGGGAGCCTTATGCATAATGCACAAGGCAATAACAGAATTGGACCCTTTTACACATGAAGCTGAAAATTACTGACAGAAAAAGATGCTCTGGCCAAGATTGACTCCACAACTGTCCACCATAAAAGAAGAAAACTATGCGTGGCACATCTATCTTTGTCCAAATGGCCAAACTACTGAATTTACTCCCAGCAAAGATATGGGCTACAATAAATCACCTATAGTTTAGAAGGATGCTGAAAATACGTCTCTTCCCTACTTGAATCTCAAGGTACAGACTTGAGTATGGCTCTCTCTAGCAATAAGAAGTGAGGACTAAGTGTAACACAGAAAAACTAAAATTCCGGCAGTACTCGCATGATTTGGAGGATATAACTCTGTAATTACAAATTTTGAAAAGACAGCAATAAAGATGCCTTCTTGTACTTGTACCTTTTGGCATGACATTGCATGTGAACTGTCGCCGAAATGTGCATGACTTGCATAACAGACTTATTCCATACCTTATAATGAAACCTATGTCAATCCATGACTCTTTCTGTCGTATACTGCTTGACCTTCCAAATTAAACCCTACTGAGTTCTTTCTCACCCAAACTCACTGACCGAGCCTGCATAAGCATGACTCAAAATACAAATAACTCTATATCTAACAACACTAGTTCTGTCTGATAGTCGAGTGTACTAGGGCAATTTACACTGAATGTCCTCCATTCCCTTTCATCACAGATACACAATTAGCAAAGCAAATTGGTGCATAACTAAAGAATCTGCATCAATAAAAATATTTAACAATTAACTGTCCTCTAGACTAATAACTGCCTGCAACTCATCAATATACTAACTTTAATAACGTGGCATAATATATAACTTACTGCGACTTACAACTAGCACTAGAAACTAACTGGACTCCACAGAGTAGCGTGCTACCTTTCCGCAAAGTGCTTTAATACCTCATCTGGGGTAGTAAGTGCTTTGTAATATACAATATAATACAACTGCATGAGCAATCAGAGTGCCAGTGGCCATTCAATTCACGGCCCCTCTGCAGAGGGTTTACATTTGGACAAGAGATGGAAGTTTCATGCCCTTACTATTCAATTTTTTGTCTTTACAAAGTCATTGCTGAGAAAAGAGTTAAACTATCAATGACTGATCAGTGCTTGGAAGCTCTGTAAACCTATAACCTCCAGGAGTAAAACTGTTTCCTAGCCTCCACGCCCATTCAATCAAGCTCCTGTCATGTTATGTTCACAACTTGACTGGCCTCACTGTTGAAATCACAGAAAAAAAGACTATGAAATCTGTGTGTAGGATAGGCCGGTGGATCAGAGTGTTTTTCAGATTCTGATATTCAGCTTTATGCGACCTACCTTGTCAAGAATCCATCAGTGGTCGCTATCTGTACACAGATATTTTCATCTATTTGCAATTAAACAAGTTTCATAACCACCTCATCTCTAGCATGCCATCAGCCCATCCATGAATGCCATCAGTAGGCTGTTGTTTCCTCTAATGCCTGCTTGTAACATGGCTAGCTTTAGACTTGTAGGTTATTTATCAATTTAGTCATCTCAAGTGCATATTTTTCTAACCCAGTTCCCTTAGTCACTTCATTTAGGTGCTATACTGGTGCTACCTGTATGGATGCTAGTGAGCATACTAAGAACCTTTCTCTTTTTATTTATTAGAGCTGTATGCTTACATCATCATCATCAAGATTTGGAAAGATCCAAAATCCAAAGGCAACAAACTTTTGTTTCAAAAAGAACAAGATACAATCATCTGAATACATGGGTCTTTAGTGCTATCCAAAATGGTAATACTGGTTTATCTGTCTCAGTTCCTCAAATGTAAACAAGACAGAGCTTCACTTTCTCAAAAATGTGTTTGAGGCTAAGCAGACCTGAAGGCTGATTGCTTTGACTAAATGCCTACTTCCCATTGACGAAGGAGGCCTTGGAGCACATGAATTATGTGTCTACTACTATGCTGCCCAACTACAAAGGCCTGCCTACTCACTGGCTGGATACCACCACATGGCGGAGGCAGACCTCACAGCAGACCAATTAAAAGCTGGTATGCCACATGGCGCTCTCTTTCCTCATGCCAGACGACCCGCTCGATGTACCTTTTTGCTTGAAGTGTAACATATGTGCTTGCACAACTCTTTAAAGTATACTAAGACCACACCTGTATACGCTCTGGTGATTCCATTATTGGGCCTCTCAGCTCTTCTGGGCATGTTCTTTCTCTGGGATCTGACTTACTAGGAGCACACTGAATTGATCTCTGTTGGACAACTGTTTGAAGAGGACTCTCTCATAGATGTCTTGGCCTTGTCTGATCATTTTGCGCTGCCAGCGGGTGAGTTCCTCACCTATAGGAGGTTACAGCATGCAATCCATCGAATCTGGCAGGCTCCACAAACAAAACCACCTATGCAGACTGCATCACAAATGCTCCACACAATAGGGCAGGGTATGAAACTGATCAGTTGACTATATAATGGGCTCCGAGAACCTGGAGGAGGATCACTACAGGCCCATAACCCTACCTGGGAGACAGAACACCACACCATCTTCAATAACATTAATGGCAGGTCATGCTGCAATACCACTCACGCAATACTCGGTTTAAATTTTATACAAACCTGTATTCTGCATAGGTCATAACTTACTGCCTGTCCAGCACACCTCTCAAGCCGTTCATTTGAGAGGATACCCCTTGTAGCACCCCCCAAGTCTGGAACACACATGGAGCTCTGTAACGCACATCTTTATTCTTTGGTATGCAACTGTTAACTGAATGCATTGCGTCATAGACTTTATTGAAAAACACCCAGACACACCCAAATACCTCCCAACTGATTACGTAAATTTGTAAAGAGTCTGTCTAGGACCACAAGGGCCCTACTGCACATGTCCACACAACACTACATCTCCCCCTTTGTTAAATAAAATATACGGACAACATATCTATATTAGAGTTCCTCAATGAGTTGTCGAGGGGCTCGCACTAATCTTCCAGATTGAGTAGTATGAGGTGAAGGAGTTGCACTGTCATCTGGCATCACAGATGTAGACTCAGATGCTTGACTTAGGCACTCAGCAGGACTTGTCTCACTCGTAAGGTCTGGAGCCAACGAACATTGAGGCAGATACTTGAAATGTGATGAGTCTCTCGTAATGGACTTTCTGGGTTGTTGAGCGGTCACCATATGTTCTTTACTTGTCTTGGCTTTCAAAGTTTCAGCATCAAATGGAGAGTCAGTCTTGTATTTCTGTTTTTGTTTGACTAGGACCCGGTCTCCATCCTTGAAAACCGTGTCTCGAGTGCATCTGCGCTTATCTGCTTAGACCTTCATCTTACTTTTGCGAGAAGTGTCCGTGACACGAATCTTGTCGTCTATTACTTTGCTCATGGTCCATTGTAATAGCTTTGTCTCAATGGTTCTCCCAAACAGCAATGTGGCAGGGCTTTCACCTGTTGTAGAATGGGGAGTTGACCAATAGGCATGAAGGGCTGGACATAAGGCTGGCTTGAGATCCATTTCTTCAAGCGCAGCACGCTGAACCACTTTCTTCAGGGTGACCATAAATTATTCAACAATGCCATTTGTCTGTGGCCAAAGAGACGTGCTTTTCTGATGCTTAATGTTCAAACAACGAAGAAAGTCATTAAATCCTCTGCTATTGAACGGTGGACCATTGTCAGATTTGAGGATGGAGGGAACACTTCACGCTCCAAAAATATCCAGCCTCTCGATGACTTTGTTATGGGTGGTCGATGATAAATCATCCACTAAGGGAAAATGTGAGCACTCATCAATAACTACCATGAGATGATGGCCATTGTTTAAAGGTCAAAATAATCAATTGCAATTTTCCCACAAGCTTGTTTAGGAAGGTCAGACATATTTAGTGGATTCTGTGTTGTCTTGGGAGACAAGCAGTTGCACAGGTGACATACTTTCAGTTCCTTCTTGACTCCTTCGTCAAGGCAAACTCAGCCTCCAAGGGCTCTCTTGGTGGTTACATTGCCGCGATGTCCTTCGTGTGCCAGTTCAATGACTTGTTGTCTTAAGCTCTCAGGTATGACAACCATCGAACCTCTTAGTATGATACCATCTTGAGTGACAAAACATTCTTCCTGCACACTTTTGAGTTTTTTTGATATTCAACGTCATCTGTGAGAGGTCGAGTATGCTTTTTCCATGATTGCATTGCAATGATATCCTTGAGTGTGAACATGTCTCTGTCTGTGTTGGTAGCAGCAATGATCAGCTCACTTGATAGAGCTGCAGGGGTGCTAGACTTTACTATGAAATCGATGTATGCTTCAGCAGCTTTAAGCGTTGCACTGGGACGCTGTAACGGCACTCATGAGAAGTAATCTGCTGGGTTTTGATCCTTCCCTAGCTTATGCACAATAGTGTAATCATACTCTTGCAATCTCAATTCCCGCCTCTCGATGTGAGGAGGTATCTTGGCTTTTGAATTTCTCAAAATGGTGAGCAGCGTCTAGTGTTGACAAGGCTGAAATGTTTTTTGTACAGAAAAACATGAAAATGTTCAAAGGCCAACATTACAGCCAGGCTCTCTTCTGGCTGAGAGTAGGCACGTTCAGTCGGAGATAGACTTCTGCTAGCATAGGCCACAATGTGTCTCTGAGCATTTGGATGTCCATTGTGTTGAGCAAGGATCGCACCCAGCCCCACCAGGCATGCATCTAAAACAATCTCAGTATGTAACTTTGGATCAAAGCAAGCCATTTCAGTAGCATTTTCAATTGTATGTTTGATTTTCTTGAAAGATCCAGCACTTTCAAAGGACCATTGGAAGGGAACATTCTTGTTTGTCAACTCTTTTAATGGGAACTCACCAAGGTAAAATCATGAATGTATCTGGAGCAATAGCTGGCCATGCCTAAGAAGGATCGCAGCATGGTTACATCTTGCAGGGGACAGGTGGACGACAATGCTTGTACTTTTTCAGGGTTAGGAGTCATTCCCCCCTCAGAGAAAATATGCCCAAAGAATTTGAGTTTGGTTTTGTGAAACTCACGCTTTTCTGCATTTAACATGAGACCTGAATTGGTGAGCAAATGGCATACCTGTAAAAGAGCTTTGTCATGTTCCTTTCGTGTGGCCCCAAACACTAATAACTCTGTAGCTAAATACATGTGTTACAGGTTGAATTACTTGGCGCATGACATTCTGAAAGATTTCTGCAGCCGACGACATACCAAAATGGAGTCTTTTGTATCTGAACAAACCAACATGAGTTGAAAATGTAGTAATGTAGTACAGTTCTCTTCCAGCTCGAGTTGATGGTATCCTTTGTTCAAATCAAGACGGGAGAAGGCTTTGGCACCATTCAGCTGTGTAATTATGTCTGTTATGTGTCAACCTTGATGTCTTTCTCTCTCAATTGCTTTGTTGGCCTGGCGCATAGCAACACAAATGTGTACTGCACCTCCACTGTCCCTTTTTAGCACTACCCTATGGACGAAACCCATGGCGTCGGACCTGTAGAGCGATTGATGATGTCATGCTTTAATATTGTTTCTAGTTCTTTATCAATGGCCTCCGGTAGATGAGGAGCAATTCGACTGTGTCACTGAGCAACAAGATGAATGTCCTCATTAATGTGAAGTTGCACCTTCATTATCTTGAGTTTCCCTAGTCCATGAAACAACAACAGGAATTGACTCACTATTTCACAATAAGCATTGAGGTTGTAATTGATGGATATCAGTCCCATGTCAGCAGCAGTGCTGAAACTGAGTAGACATGCACTCGATCAGGTACCTTGGAGAACATGAATTGGTGCTTCCTATTGTCATTTTCGTATGCCTCATGGTCTCTGCAAACGACCCTTGATTTTGCAACGGTGTAGAAGCAGCCCATGTGTTCACCTTTGTTTTCGATGGTGTTAGATGTGGAGACAGTTCATTGTATTTTTCTGACTGCATGATATCGATCGATGCACCACTGTCTATAATGAAAGTTGTAGGGCAGCCATTCACCTTTAGAGTGATCTTGGGGCATTGACCAAATGAGTTGATTCGCTGCATGTGGCGATCTCTCTTTGACTTGTGTTCTTCTTTGCAAGCAGTCACTCCTACATTTGCATGCTTTTCTGCAGTCGACATCATCATTGCACATGCATCTTCTTCATTGTCGCTCGATGATAACGCTGAAGAGGGTTTGGAAGATTAATCTGATGACGATCGACTTCATTTTGTCTGTACTTGCCTTAATTGAGGTTTCTGTTTGGCCTTGTGGCTGTGACTAGACTGCTTCTGGAACTTTCAGCGCCCATTTTCTCTTCTCGTTGTGACACTTAGTTTCTCTTTCGCTTTGCTGACTGATATAAAATGTTTTTCTCTCTCACAGCCTTTGCGTATCTGTCCAATGGTGGGACATTTACTTTCGTGTTGAAACGAGAATCCACATCGGAAGCACAATTTCTTTTTCTGCTGGGACATCGTTTTCTGGGTCTCCAATTTGAGATTCTGCTTACTTTTCATGATCAACGTTGATTCATGCTGGGTTGTTCCAGCTTCCATATCAGCAGCTTGTTGATCTGCACGTTCCTCAGCTCTCGCAGCCATGAGTACCTTTTCTAGACTGAATGTCTCTCTCTGCATGCGTCGTCTGAACGAATTTGAGAGGCAACCATCGATGACTCTGAGATGAATGGCTTCTTCGTCATTGAACTCACTGAATTTGCAGTGCTTGATGAGGGTATCAAGTACTTCAACAAACCCATCCATCGTTTCACCAGCTTGCTGTCTTGCCTGGTTGAAAAAGTACCTTTCACAGTCAACATTCGGCATTGGATTGAACTTGGGTTCCAACGTTTCTTTGATTTGACGATACATTTCTAATTGCTTGTAACAAGGAACAGGTGCAGATAATTAACTTGATGAGGCTGCCTTCTAGAAGGTGCTTTAGAATGTTCACAAAGGTCACGTTCTAATTGCTTATAGCAAGGAACAGGGTCATATGATTAACTTGAGGAGGTTGTCTTCTAGAAGGTGTTTCAGAATGCTCACAAAGGTTGTATTCTAATTCTTACAGCAAGGAGCAGGTGCAGGGGATTAATTTGATGAGGGTTGTCTTCTGGAAGGTTCACGTTGAGGTAATCTGTGCCAGTTGCTTAATGCTGATGCTGGTGATTTTTATGGATGTTACCATTACGCCTGAAACCTGACCTTGCATATGCATGGCAAAACATTTATAAAAGCTAATAAGCCTTTTCAAACAAACCAGGGAACAACAGCTGCAGTTAGATATAACAAACAGCATGTAATATGGTCAAAAGTCAGGGTACAAGACGTTTGTTCATTTAAAAGTGTTTGGAGGAATGATATGAGTAATACCGGTACATTGAGATTGTCAAGAGAGATGAGATGTGGCAAGAATTCGGACACCTGCCTAGTCATAGAAACGGGTCACTTCTTGATATCACGTCAAATCTGAAGTCTGGGGTGCCCCTGAAATCCAAAATTTAGGTGATGTTAGTGGGTGTGAGGACTAGTAGCCAATGGGCATCTTGTCCTGCAGCTAATCTGCCCTAATAGTGACAACATCCTGTGGGTGTATGTCACTAAAACTAGTCAGAACCAGATTTCTAGACTAAATTCATGATGGCCAAAACCATCCCCTAGAGGTATGGTCAGCCTTGTGGACGTAGACACTTAGGGGGTCATTAGGATGGCGGGCGGACTTGAGTCCACCTGCCTGTTATGCGGCGGTCCCGCACCTCTAATTATGATGTGACCGCCACCGTGGCGGTCGCATCTGGCAATTTAACATTGCGGCGGGTGCTGCTGGCTGCAGCACCCGCCGCAATGTCAAATGGCCATGTTGTGCATTTCCATGCACAACGTGGCAGGCACCAAGCGGTGCCTGCCACCTTGTGCTTGGAAATGGAGGGGGGTACCATGGGTACCCCCCAGTGCACAACTGCCCCCCCCACAGAGGGGGCCCACAACGGCCCCCAAAGCCAGTCTCCGCCTGTCTTTTTGCGGCGGGATATCCGCCGCAAAAAGACAGGCGGAAGGGCTCATCCTAATCACTACGGCGGTGCCTGCACGGCACCGCCGCAATGATGCCCTGGTTCCGGGTTTCGCAAGGCGGGCAGGAAAGGACCGCCTTGCGGGACCATGGCGGACGGAGTTTCCGTCCGCCGCGGTACCAATGTGATTCCCACCGCCATCCTAATTTGGCGGTGGGTGAATCACATTGTGATGGCGGGAGGATCGCCACCGCTGGACTGGCGGTGGCGATCCTCCCACCATCATAATGAGCCCCTAATTTCCCACCTAGCCTGCGAAAAACAGGGGTGCATAGGAAGGCTTTGTCCTCATGTGGGGGACAAGTTCCTTTGTCCAGTGGCACCAGTGAAGCTTTTGAGGCTCACCACCGTACTGGTCTTATCACTACCCATCCTGTGTGGGTGAAGGTGTCATCTCCTGCTCACACAGGTCTTTGTCTCTGACCTCTGGGAGTGGCACACACTGCCCAGCATGAGGTCAGACTTCTGTCTTGGTGGCAAGCTCTCGGCACGAGAACACTGGGTTGACTTGGTGGACACTGTCTAAAGTGGGACCTAGGCACATGCTGGTTAAACCTCGACACCACCAGTGTGTCAGGAGTTAAAAAGCATGGTGCTCGATACCAAACATGACAGAAATCGGCATGGCCATTTTGGAGTTGGACATATAGGTAATGGCCATATGCCAGCCCATGTTATCCGATGGACTGCAAGTCACTTGAGGTAGAATTACATTCATAATGCTACCACTGGGCTATATATGCTTGCAGATATAAGTCCACACATTTAATAACATTCACCCTGCCTCCTGGGCTAGAGGAGGCCTGCCTTAGGGGTGACTGACATACAGTAAATGCAGTGAGGTGTTCCTGTCACACGTGGCATGTACGGGGTCGAGCTCGAGCAGGCAAGCTGCTCATTTAGGGCTGACATGGCAGACATGCATACTTTGATTTTACTCAGGTCACTGAGGGTGGCACAATATGTGCTGCAGCCCTGCTACCTATTTTACACTCCTGTCCTGGGTACCAATGGTACCATATACTAGGGCCTCACAGGGGTGTAAAAGTACTTGCCAAAATGGGTGCACCAATTCACATTTACAGTTTAAGGGAAAGAGCACTGGTGCTGGGCCTGGTTAGCAGGACCCAGAACACTTTCAGATCAATTACCACAGCATCTAGCAGCAAAAAGTGGGTGGATGACCATTCAAAAAGGGCACTTTACAACATCTCTGAATTAGAAAAAGATATTACCTATCTGAACTTCGTATTGCTTTATCTTCCCTTAAATCAGACACAGTGCCAGAGACCAATGGCTCTACCGCTGTATTTTTCACACATTTTTCCAAACTACTCCTTTCAAAATGATCTCTTCTTATCAAAAACTTCCTTCAATCAGACAAATCTTCTGGATCTTTCTCGAATGCCCTCATTTGTCTCATTCGAAAGGAAGCAAAGATTCCTATCAGTGTAAAAATGATTGGCCGATTTCTCTTGACAACATTGATTATAAAATATTTTCTAAAACTTTAGCTCTTCGTCTGGAATCCATTTTACCTAATTTGCTCGGAAAAGAACAATCCGGATTTGTCAAAGGACGATATATATCTGACAACACTCATTTATTTTTTTATGTACTTTCTAAATCTCAGCAATCACATCACCCCTTAGCAGCAATTACCTTTTACGCAGAGAAAGTATTCCATCACGTTAACTGGTCTTTTATTTTCCATACATTAAAAGATTTGGTTTTGGAGCTAAAATCATCTCACTTATTTCCCTTCTATATTCCTGCCCCCAAGCAGCCATTTATGCAAATGGGAATACTTCCTCCTTGTTCCCTCTGGGTACAGGTGTGCACCAAGTTTATCCTCTTTCTCCTTTGCTTTTTAATATTTCTCTAGAACCTTTCCTTGCTCGAATTAGAAATAATCCTATAATGCAAGGTTTCGCGGGGAACACTCAACAAATTGGGACAGCAGTATATGCTGACGATATTCTTTTATTTATATCCCATCCTCATTCCTGCCTTCCTTCCTACAGAAAGTCTCCTCTTATTCTATTAACTCTGATTACAAACTTAATCAGGACAAATGTGAAATGTTACCCTTAAATAAATACACATTCAGACATCACTTTTCAGCCACTAATTTCTTGTGCTATACTTTCAAACTCAAATACTTAGGGTTATGGTTCTCACATTCGCTTAAAACTTCGGTTTCTCTGAGTCTAGAGGAGTGTACACTTAAAATGAGTACCATGGTCAGTCATTAGTATCCTTTGACTCTTTCCTGGTGGGGTCGTTTAGACACCATTAATATGATGATAGTACCCATTGTTCTCTATACCATTTTGAATATCCCCCTTTCTATTCCACTAAATTTTTATAAACAAATCATTTCCATATTTTCATCTTTCCTTTGGAAAGGTAAAAATCATCTCTCTCTCTAACAAAACTAAAATGCCTTAAATCAGATGGTGGTGTTAACTTCCCTGATTTTCAAAAATATCATTCAACCTTATTATGAAGACAATCTGTTCACTGGATCTAGCATTCCAATAAAAACTCTCCTTTATGAGTACAATTGGAGGAATCTCTTCTCTCCCCCTTTTCTTTCTGGGAATATTTGGCCATCTCTAAAAAACCCCAAAATCTTTATTCTCCCATTTTAAACATGTTTGCTTTTTATTAAAACCTGTGAAGTTGTTTGACCCTATTGATGTTCCCTCTTTCTTCAACTCCCCCATTTGGTACAATGCCTCCATATTGCACATAAATCATTCCATTTACTGGAAAACCTGGAGAAGGAATGGTTTAATTTGGGTCAGACAACTCCTCATTAATGATTGCTTTCTTACTTTTTCTCAGGCTCAATGTATTTTTTCACTTATCCTTTCAGCACAAATTTCTCCTCTTGCGAAATATCATATTAGATGTTCTTGCCCAGGCTACTTCCATCCCCGTACAACCTTCCACACCTTCTTCTATGCTAGTTAGTCTTTTATACAATAACCCTAAAGCTTCCTACCACAAACTGACACGAAGACCACGAAAAGAGGCACCCTTGCCTACAGACCCTCGGGATCCCAAGCAACATTCTGCAACGCCATCCCCAACCTCATCGCCCCCCTAGCAATTGACTCACACCACCACGTCCTACTTGGTGACCTCAGCTTCTATATCTACGACTTCAACGACGCCAACTTCACTGCCCTCCTGGAGAACCGGAAAAATTTTGGCCTCACCCAACTGGTCACCAAACCCATGAACAAAGCCGGACACACACTCGATCTCATCTTCACCTCTACCGAAATCAAATTCAGCCACACCACAGAACTCACCTGAACCAACCACACCATCATACACTTCACCATCACCGACGCCCACCAGCACATCATCACGAAGCTGCAGATCTCCACCGACCGCAGCTGGAGCAAGGTCACCGAAACTCAAAGGTCACAGACCCTCACCACCTCCCAACCGGAGGCCTCAAAAGACCTCAACCAGGCAGTCCAGAACTTCACCACCTGGATCACCGACTGTGCCGACAGAGTAGCCCCGCTGAAACCTACAAAAACCAACAAGAGTCCTAAACATGCCAGCTGGTACACCCCAGAACTCAGGACCACCACGCACAACTGCCACCAACTGGAGAAATGGTGGCGGGCCACTAAGAACCCAGCCGACAGAGCAGCTCACAAAACAGCCCTCAGCAACTATCACCAAGCCAAGAAAGCCGCCATCACCATCAGCATCGACTCAGTTGTGAACCACAAAAAGGAACTCTTCAAAATAGTCAAAGAATTCTCCATCCTGAAAGTCATAGAGAACACCATCCACCCCTCCCGAGAACTCTGCAACACTCTCTCAGACTACTTCCACAGCAAGATCACCAACATCCAACCACCCAGCATCAACCCGATGACTTCAACCAACCAGCAAACACCAGGTAAACCATCACCACCTGGTCACAGCTCACCGCCCTGACCACCTCAGCAATCATGCCCATCCACTCTGGGGTGCCCATCGACCCCTGCCCCCACCACTTCTACAACCTTGCAACAAACCCAATAGGCATGCAACTCACCAGCATCCTCAACACCTCCATCTCTACAGCAACCTACGCAGACGTCAGACCCCCTACTAAAGAAAGTCTCAGCAGACGATCTAAAAAATTATTGTCCGATCTCCCTGCTCCCCTACCCAGCCAAAGTTCTCGAGAAAGCCATCAACCAGTAGCTCACCGAATTCCTGGAACAAAATCACCTACTGGATGCCTCTCAATCAGGATTCTATGCCAACCACAGCACTGGGACTGCACTGATTGCCACCACAGATGACATCAGAACACTCGTCTACCGTGGAGAAACGGTGGTCCTGATCCTCCTCGACCTCTCT
Organism: Calotriton arnoldi; assembly: GCA_963921515.1. Taxonomy (NCBI): domain Eukaryota; kingdom Metazoa; phylum Chordata; class Amphibia; order Caudata; family Salamandridae; genus Calotriton; species Calotriton arnoldi. The sequence goes on from CAWUFW010005332.1 coordinate 1,287,195, forward strand.
GCGTCGTTCTGCACAGTCTCACACAACACCCTCATCAACAGACTCTAGAACATAGGCATATGGTACAACGTCCTCAGGTGGATCGCCTCCTGCCTTAAAGGACACGCACAGAGCATCCAACTGCCTCCCTTCATCTCGGCACCCAAAGAGATCATATGTGGCGTACCACAAGGATCATCCCTCAGCCCCACACTGTTCAACATCTCCATGACACCCATCTCAGATGTCGTCTGATCCCACGGACTCAACATAATCTCCTAAGCAAACAACACTTAACTGATCCTCTCACTCACCGAAGACCCCGCTAATGGCAAAACCAACTTCTGCATCGCCATGGCAAACGTAGCCAAATTGATGAAGGACAACTACCTCCAGCTCAACTTCGACAAAACTGAAGTACTGATCTTTGGGAAGAACACCCCCGCATGGAACCACAGCTGGTGGCCTGCAGAACTCGGACCAACACCCACACTGACCGACCATGCACGCAACCTCAGCATTATCCTCAACAGACAACTGACCATGAAACTACAAGTTAACGCAGTCGCCTCCTCCTGCTTCCACACACTTCACATGCTCCGCAGAATCTTCAGATGGATCCCACTCAACACCAGAAAGAACGTCACTAAGATTCTCGTCACCAGCCGCCTTGACTATGGCAACGCCCTCTATGCTGGCATCTCCATCGAGCTCCTCAGAAGACTCCAGACCATATAGAACGTTGCAGCCAGACTCATCCTGGACCCACATCACACACCCACCTGAGAGACCTCCACTGGCTCCCCAACCAGAGAAGATGCCAGTTCAAGATCCTCATGCATGCCTACAAACCCCTCCTTGACCTAGGACCTGCCTACCTCAACCATCGACTGAACTTAGGTCTGTGCGTAAGGAACTGAAGATCTAAGCCTAAAATCCCGATATGTATTTTCTGTCCCTCAGGATGGTACAGTCCATGCTTGAGACTCAGAGGTCGAAAACAAACTTTTGAGTATGAAGGCATATGCATAACCTTCCTATCCTAATGAATACTTTTTTGTGGGTCTTAGGGTACTAAATATCTACTCAAATCCTACGTACAATTAAGGAAGGGAAGAGTTTGCGCTCATTTTCATCTAGGTTAGCCTTACCTGGTCGTATGCTAGAATATAATTGACAAAAATGTTATCTGGTATGAATAGCATGCCCTAAATACCGTCTGGAAAAATTATGGTCTCTTTGGGTGTGGATTTTCTATTAATTCCAATGGAACTACAATATTGTAAACAATATTTAAGGCACAATATTTCTGTCAGGCACTGATTATTTAGTCCATGATATTATGATACCATACCACTTTACCCATGCCATCGTAAATGTTGCAGTGAGAAAATGAGGACTTGTCTGGAGGAGAGCTTGTCCAGAGATCGTTTGAAAGGTGTGAATGTGGATTACATCCAGAACATATGTTGTGAATTGGTCTCTAAAGCCTTGGAGAAAGTGAGCAAGTGGGGCCTATGCACCAGTAAGTTATTTTAGGGTGCTACTACTAAGTAGCAATAATTTACAATAGAAAAGCTAAAAGAATTGCTTTTACTAACTTTTACTTACTCTTTTACTAACTTTACTAACTGAATGGGCAGCAAAATTATATTATCCTAATGTACTGAACATCTTTGAATTGTTTCTGGGTGAAGGTGAAATCCACATAATCGAAGGTAAAAGGGTATATGTAGAAATAACAGGTCACTCAGAAAGCTCATTAGCCCATGAAAATGTTTGGGGTCACACTTACTAAGGCATGGCAACTGCAACAAAAGGGGAAAAGAACAGGTTGATGAAAGTGACTCTTTTAAGAGAAGCCCATACACAACAAAGACCATATTCACTACTATCTGCTGGTTGCAGTACTAGTGTACTCAGAAGACACCAGGGGCCAGATTTATCAAGGGCTTGTACTGCCCTAGCGAGGCTCTGCATGGCATAGCAAATCTGGAGTGACGCAAGGCAACGCAAGTAGCTGTCTCACATTACTTTGCCCTTGGAAGGCATTTCATGGGTGAAGCGTGGGTGTTTCTACTCATTCACCCATGGTTTTTTGGAGCATTCCCAGATTTACTGACACTAGTAAACCTGGGAATGCGTCAAAATGGTACACCTTCCCAGAGGTGGAGTAACGAGGAGAAATATGTTTATTTCCCATTGTTTTCCTTCTTTCAATGTGTTCTACATTCTGCAGCAGATCGAAGGAGGAAAAAGTCTCAGAGGATTGTTTGTGTGCAGGAAGGTGTCTCTTTCTTCACAAAAAAAGAATCCTGCCTGTAACCCAGGCACCCTTCCACCATGGTTCAAGGGTGCCTGTGTTGGCGCTTGGTAGCCATAAGTGCGACAGTGCAGAGGGAGAGAAGCACATTCCTGCCCTCTCTATTTGACGCAGCGCAACAAGTTGTTTTGCTGCGTTGCGCCAAATCTTAGTAAATCTGCCCCCTGGTAAGGGCATTAGCACTCAGAGGTAAGCCCGGGCGGGTAACTCCGCTCCGCCAGTGGAGTTTTGCCTACTCCGCGCTCAGTTGAGAACACGGAGTTCAGGCAAAACTCCAACTCTGTGGCGGAGTGGAGTTAGCCGGCCCCTTCACCCTCCCTAATGTAATTATAATTTGTGGCGGAGCGGAGTTAGCCGGCCCCTCCACCCTCCCTAATGAAATTATAATTTTAAAAAGGCACTTACCTGCTGTGGCTGCCTCCTCCTCATCATGGTCTCTCTCTCCTTCCTCGTCGTCCTCGTCCATGGAAACCCCAATGTTGTATGTCTTGCGCGTGCATATCTCTGGTGCCCAGTGGGTGTTCTGCCCCCCAGGGGGGGGGGGCAGAAAGAATGTGGCTATTTTTTTTGGGGGTGGCATTGGAATCGCCCATTATGGGTCCACCCCTCTTTTATAACAAAATAAATCCTGGTGTCTAGTGGGCTTTCTGCCTACCCTGGGGACAGATCGGGGGTAATAACCCCCAGTTGCTCACCAGGGCCGGCAGAAAGACTGTCCCTTTTTTATTTGGGGATGGGGGCACTGGCATGACCATTTTGGCCAGCCCCCCACCCTTATATATTCAAAGCATAAAACCACTGTGCCTAGTGGGCTTTCTGCTCCTCCCAGGGGGCAGATCAGGGGTAATAACCCCATCTGCCTCCGGGGGGCAGAAAGACTGTCCCTTTTGTGTTGGGGATGGGGGAATTGGCATTCCCATTGTGGGTGCCCCAACCCCTCTTTTATAAAAAATTTAAAAATTCATCCCTGGTGCATAGTGGGCTCTCTGCCCCCTCCGGGGGGGGGCAGATCGGGGGCTATTGCTCCCATCTGCTCCCCAGGGGGGGGGGGGGCAGAAAGCCTGTGGTCATTTTTTGGGAGGGGTGGAGGCATTATAGTGCCCTTTTAGGGTAGCCCTCACCCCTAAGTACTAAAACAAAAATAATCCCTGGTGTCTAGTGGGGTTTCTGCCCCTCGGGGGGCAGGTCGGGGTAATAACCCCATCTGCCTCCCTGGGGGGCAGAGACAGTGTCCCTTTTGTGTTGGGGGTGGGGGCATTGACATGCCCATTGTGGGCAACCCCCACCCCTCCTTTGTTAAAAAAAATCATCCCTGGTGCCTAGTGGGCTTTCTGCCCCCCTAAGGGGGCAGATTGGGGGCTATTGCCCCTATCTGCACCCCAGGGGGTCCGAAAGTCTGTGGCATTATAGTGCCCATTTAGGGCAGCCCCCACCCCTAAATACTAAAATATAATAATCCCTGGTGTCTAGTGTACTTTCTGCCCACCAGTGGGGGAAGAAAGACTGAAAATGCCCAAATTTATATGGGGGAGCAAAGGCCCTTGCCCAAGGGGTCGCTGCCCCTCCCTGGTGTCTAGTGGTGAATCCCTGCTTGGGGATTGACCTCCTGCAGCGACCTCCAAGCAGGGATCCACTAGGGAAGGGTACCATTGGAAAGGGGAGATTCTCCCTTTTCCAACGATACCTCTCCCTTGTGTTTTGGTGCTTGGGGGGCCGAGATATCACCACAAGCACCGAAGCAGTGAAACTGAAAGGAGCCGATGGGCTCGTTTCAGTTCCAGTTTCAATGTAATGACGTCAGCACGCCATGCGCGTGATCATCATTACATTGAGAGAAAAAAATACCTCTGGAGGTTGGGGAAGCTCTTCCCCACCTCCAGAGCTAAAAAGAACAAGCATTTGCAATGCAATCGGTCTCGCCTTTGGGACCTTATAAGTATTTAGCAATGCAGCACATTATCGCACAAAACGTAAGCAGTATGGTTTAAAAAGACCACATCCCTGCACACAGAGCCGCGGTACACATACTATAAATTAAAATAAGGAAAACAGCTGATAAGGATCACATCAAATGTTTTTCATTCTATGCATTGATCAGATATTGTAATACCTCCAGGAATGGTGCACTTCCCCACTGTGGAAATAAATGTTGTTCAAAGAATTACGAGAAAATGAAAGTAGCGGTTCACTGGCAAAGTCGGTAAAGTGGCGCTCTGGCAAAGTCTGTAAAGTGGTGCTAATGTGTGTGGTTGTGAATAAACTCCTCCCAACTCAATAACACTAATTTTATCGACCTCAGAAGGATGAAAGGCTGAATGGACCTACCGGGATTCAAATCTGTGATCTTGACATCAAATACAAATTCCTATAGTGGATGCAATAGGAAGTGGATGCATTATTAACATAACAGTTTCCATACATAGAAGACAGCAAATAGGCGTGATAGCCAATATATAGGTCCCGCACTGAGGGCTGCATATGGGACAGAAGACTAGCATTCATGACATAAATCATGCATGACAATTATGCCGGATTGCGCAAACAATACGATGGGCACACGATACCTCCCCATATAGGACTTTTCGCAGACAGTATACGCTACTGGTGTGCGAGCAGTGCTCACTGCAGCTCTGCCACGGGAGTTGCGTGAGGCCGGATGGCGGGAGTTCTATTTTTTCATTTCAAGCACTGGTGGGGTCCCCTGGATCCCGTAATAATTAAGTCGGATTACAATAATGATTCGGTGGGGGGAGGGTGGGCGGGGGGGCTGAATCCAGTAATTATTAAGTCGTGGTCCACAAACGTCCAAAGGAAAAGAACCCTTGTTCTAGGGGGGAAACGGAAGAGTTAAATATAACAAAACTCGTAACTCCGACCCCTGCTCAAACAGAGGTTTAACTAGGGGTCTGAAAACAATGAGCCACTGGTAATTAGATCCTATGGATGCAGAACCTGCACAAGACCGCCTGAAGCAGTAGACATTCAAAACAGTTAATACAAGTGAGAAGGAAGGGATGCAAGGAGCCACCCACATTGCACGTACCCCGCTGACTGTGCGCAGCCACTAGCATGTATGTAAACCCAGGGTCGTCACCCGGAGCCGTGGGCTAACCACTCTACAGGTTTAATGGGTGGAGGCTGAATTTTCAGAGGGCAGGCAGTAAGCATCGTGAATTATCACCACGTAGAACAGAACATTCGTAAACATGACAAATAAAGACATCGAAATGAAAACAAAATAATTATTATAAAATAAGTGTCTGGCATTGGTCGACTTGCCATAAGTCAGAAGAGGCCCCTTTTTTCCATAAATGGGCCATTTCTGGCTTCCGCCAGCTATTTCCAAAGGTAAGCATAGCTGCCAATGTCTCAGATTGCTTATGTGTGACATTTTCCTTTTTTCAGTGTACTTATCAGTGACATTCAACGACTATGAGTGACACTTTTTTGTGAGCAAAATCAAGCAATGAAGACCAGGGAAACATAAATATCAAAAATTACAGCAATTTGAGCAACCAGAAACTCGCATTTTATTGTACCAGCTGGTAGAAAATTAGAAAAAAATCACAGAACGCAGGTATTTTCTTCCTCACTAGTACATACTACAAACAGAAGGAATGATGAAAGCACTAAAACGTGATTTAGAGCTGCACATGATGATCTCTGACTGATACGTAAAATAAATAAAAACACAAAAGTTATGTCATACATATGGCTTTATGTGGACATGAACAAATGTTACTAGCCAGTATATCTTTTGAATGCTTGCAATCCTACCTTGAATAGTGCGGACCTCACCGACCTGAGAGGCGCCAGCGGCTGCATTCTGGCTATGGGTGCCGTAGATAGAAATAATACTGTACATACAGCATTACAGTGGTGATCATGATGCCGGCGCTCATGATTCTTCGACTCTGGCAGCATTCAGAATCATGCCGGAAGCCGCAAAAAGAAAAGGTCACTGTCAGTGCCGGTGGGGGTGGTGCCTGTTGCCGGAATAACAGCAACAGGGAAGGTGCCACCCAGGATAAATCAAGTAGTCTACTGGCTAGCACTGAAGGAACTACAGGCCACGTGACAGACAGGCTGCGGTGGCGGGGTCTCAGCAGCTAATGAATGCAGTCAGCGTCGCCTAACATGCCCCTTCAGGAAGGTTTCTGGCACATTCCCTCAGCACGTGCACTGACAGAGTAATAAATGCCACAGAAGTGCAGCGGAGTTAGTGGCACAGGCAGGTTGTGAAGCCCTCCTTCTTGGAAATCCGTGAGTGTGATGAGAGATCAGGCCTCGGCTCCACTGATTTAATTCCTAGGCCATTCTTTTTGTGAGGAAGCGCTAAGTGGCGAGTCGGGTTGCAGCTGAGAGAGCTCCCTCAGCTGCTAAATAACTTTAAAGCGCTGGTCTGGCTGCACACGTACGTGATGTTCAGCACCACACAAAGCTGAGCACAGCACCAGCAGCGACACTGTACAATCACGGTATGCATTTAAACACCTCTCGTTTTGATCGGTTATGTGTTATTTTTGTTCCCCTAAAGTAGTGGTCGTGTCGCATGCCAAGCTGTGGATTGGATATTGCACTAAACATGTGGAGGAGAAACAAAGACAGCTGTACTAGTACTCTAACGCCGCACTGCTGTACCCGGCGGTCACGGTTACTACCCGCATAGTTCCACTAGTTCAGTGCGCGCAGGTGGACTACAGGCGTTAAAATGCATGATAATGCATTTTAATGCGGTGATGCAGATCACCACATTAAAACACGTTATTTTAACGGTGATTCGTGGTACTTGGCAGGGCTGGGTAAGGCGCACACACAATACATGCCGGCATACCCGATCACGCCGGGAGACTCCCGGTGGGAGGGGCCAAGAGAGGCAATCTGGCGAGACGGCGCACACCAATTGACTACAGACACATGAGTGCAAAAGGCTGCTTTATTGAGACCAGTGCGCATCACATGTATGCTTTAAAAAAACAAACTATGCAGCGGCATTCTAGAAGCATGTTTACCAAGGACTCAGCGCGCAGCATCCGTGTAGTGCGAGTCCTTGGTCTTGAAACCCCTGGTGTGCTGGAGTGGATGCCTGCTTGTGCCCCGGGGGACCGTAGAGTGTACACTTGTGCCCCATGGGCACTGTAAAGTGCACGCTACTTAGAGCAATGCCGAAGACAGAGTTGCGCTGGAAATGCCAAGGCACGGGGAACAGCTGTGCGTACGGACTGCGTGTGCGCTGGTGCTCGTTCCCGAGCCAATACTTCAGGGGAGTCAACTTTTCAAACAAGCATTGGCAATGCAATAGGACTCGCATTTACGCGAGACCTATTGCATTGCAAATAGCAATGCTTGCGGGCGACGAGGCACGAGGGGGGGCGGCGGCGAGAAGGCATCGGACTGCAGGAGGGGGGGGCATGGGAAGAAAGTAGTCTGCTGTGAAGGGGCCAGTAGCCGTGGAAGGACACAAATGACTGACATGGCTGTCATGGGGAGGGACTAACAAGCTTAAAACCAATCGGAAGGCAGCATTTATAACCTAAGCCAATGAAGAAGATGGGCCGGAGAGTGGGCGGAGCTTCCACGAAGCTTCCACACTATAGTGTATACTGCATGCCTCGCAAAGCGATTGCAGCGCATTCGCGCTGCAACGCTAGGCGAGACCTAAAAAGGAAATCCCTCTGCCCGGTCTGGTGGCTCAGTGGACTAATGTGTCTACTGCAGGGGCCTGTGTTCGACCTCATGGTCACAGGTTCAAATCCCGGTGGGTCCACTCAGCCTTTCATCCATCTGAGGTTGATAAAATGAGTACCATTGAGTTGGGTAACAACAAACATCTGTTATTCAGCGCCAAGATACCCTTAGTGGTGAACGTGCGCTTTACAAATACACATGTTATGTTATGAGGTGGTGGTGTGCCGAGGATGTAACGCTTCCGTCCTTGGCACACCAGCGCCACAGCCAAGGATGTAACCGTTACGTCCTCAGCACTCAAGGGATTAAGAGGGTCATTTTCAATTTGGCAGAATGCTGCATTCACAAAAAAATAACATGTAGACTGTTTTCCAAAAATGGTGTTTCCTCTCACTACTCAGATTTGGACAAAACAGCAGGGTTTCCTATGATGGAGCCTCAGCAAACTTTGCTCTTGGAAAATTTTGACCGAATGTCCTGTCTGCCACAGCGCCATCAGGTCACAATGATGGTCGCCCTCACCCTATTTACGGAGGGGCTACTGTCATTTGTTCTGTCCATGAACACCATTAAAAACAAGGTAGTTCTGAGTAAAGGAATCACACAGTGGCCCACAAATCTAGGAAGAAAGCTCCTTGTATGTTAGATCACTCTTATTTTCTTGTGCAGAACAAAATGCAGTACCAAATTGGTGCATCAAATAAGAACCCACATAGCAAATGATCCATACCTTTGGTGGAGCTGCTGTAACAATGGTTCCAACCAAGGCACTAGAGACCCACCGGGCAAATGGGGATCTCCACGTCTGTCAGGCGGGCTCCGTCAGGGGAGTAGAGGTCCTAAGTATTTTGTCTAATATGAAGCATACCGCCTTTGCTGATTCTATATTCTGAGGCTGAAAGCAGCAGCCTGTATCTCATTAGGCCAGTCCTCTTTCAATTGTAAGTTATTGTTTGGTGAGGGAAGAAGGTATTTAGTGTGGAGCATGGTATTTACTTCATCAGGATGACAGAGTAAAATATTCTTTCGCACTAAAGGAGTACTAGAACTTCACCTTTAGAGTTGTCCACAGGCACTGTGGTCATCTCTTAACTTTGTCAGGAATCACTGTCATGGCAATTCCTATCAATGCGTTAAAGGTCTGACGGACTGCTCTGATGATTTAAATTTGTGCGGACCGTATGTTTGGCTACGTTTGGCTACGGCGATGACTACTCTGGGCCAGATTACGAATTTGGCAGTGCGGGAGCAGACCACCATGCCAGCGGTCCAGTGCCGCACTTCCAAACCCATCGTCGGGCCACCCGCCAGATTACAAATTTCCTCGTGTCTGGCGGGCTGTTTTTGGCATTCCCACAGCAGTGCCTCTGTAAACGGGCACTGCAATGGGAATGCAAAAAACAGTTCCTGCATGGCATGAACTATAAAATCCATGCAGTGCAGGAACTAGGGTGCTGCACACAGGGGGGCACATGTTGTGCCCCCCCTGCTTGCATCCCCATGCAAATGAGCACCAGGGGGCCCTGTAGGCCCCCTTTTGTTTCACGACTGCCAGCCTTTTCATGGAGGAAAGACCTCCAAGGCAACGCTGGCAGTCCTGAAACTCATAATATGCTGGTCAGTGCCACAGTGGGTCCACCAGCATTTTACTCAGGCCTTGACCGCCGTGCCACCGCCAGGGGACGGCGGTTCCCTGGCAGCTGCAACATTGCAATGGCTGTCCAACCGCCCAACTTATAATGGGGTGGTCGGACCACCGGTGCGGCGGTGGCTGGACTGCCATGGCCACGCCACGGTGAGTCTGGCGGTCCATGAACCGCCAGACTCATAATCAGACCCTCTGTTACCTCCGTAGCCAAATTTCTATGAGGGCCCGACAGAGTAAGCGCCATCAGAGAATTGACTATATGTGCATGCGCCCCATTAGGATGGATGGACGTACAGAGGTTATTTACTGTCCATCACCACCATACAAACCTGGGCGGTAAGGGAGAGTAAAAAACAAAAAATGCCCCCTCTCCCATAGCGAGGGGGCATTATCTTTTGTTATTTTCAAAAAGAAAATACTGCTTTGAGATTTTCTTTTTGAAATTAAAAAATAAATCAGTTTGTTGGAAGACTCCATCATGTTGATGGAGCTCTACACCAAACTGTGAAAAGCATTGATAGGAGCCACCGTGAGGTTGTTTCCTACCAATGCTTTAGAAAAGACCACCCCCTTGATGGCCATTTCTAAATTCAGTAGGCAGCACCTTCGTTAAGAAGATAGAGTAATTCATTTTGTCACCCTGGCAGAGAAACGGGCCTCCTGCCAATATCTAAATCGGCCCCAAAATCCTAAAGCAGGATTTCATTTAAAAAAAAGCAAAAACTAATGACCCCCCACACCAAAGGAGTTGTCTCGTGGTGTGGGGGTCCTTTTGCTTGTACTGTCTCTCCCTCCTATGTTTTACCTGCAGGTGACGAACAGCAAAAAAAACAACAGCATCTACTCTAAATCGGGCAGACAGTGTTATATGTGAACCTGTGATGGCTAGTACTCCGTCAGGCGTTGAGGGAGTATGCCAGCGATGGACCCGGAGTAGGCTCCATCAATGACATATTTAAGATCTGCACCTTTGTAAATCAGGAGGGCGGGCCGAGGGTTTGCCAGAGAGTATACTCTGTTGCAATTGCAATAGAGGACCCTCGCCACCAAACTCTAAATTAGGCCCCTATTGTGCATTGGTTAGGCAGCAGGATAAGATTATTTGATTGGAGTCTGAAGTCACTTTGATGTATAACTGGATATTAACTGCATGGAAATGATATTGAATTCCTAATTGAAGAAGAAGGGACTCAAGTGATTCAATAAAAATATTAAACCGTACAAGTGCCAACATTGACCCTTGGAGTATGTGGCAGGTTACAGGAATGGGTTTAGAGAGGGCTCTTACAATGCTTCCAAGTTGAAAACCTCTTTGAGAGATAGGATTCGAGCTAGCATTGTAACTTTGTTAATTATGAGCCTTTGTTTAAAAGTTTCAAAGTTTACTGACACTAAGGCAGAAGATAAGTCTAAATGAGTTATGAGGCAACTGTCATTATCATCACTACTTTTTAAGGTCACTATAGATGCTTTAGTACTGTATCTGGAGCAGAAACAGAATGAAAGTCTGGATGAAGGTTGTTCACCTTCAAATTATCTGTTGTTTGGATATTTACTCTGGGTGAGTCTCACTGCCTGTGTCCCACTCACAGTAATTTCAAGGTAATTGTACTGAGTGTGTTTACTGCCAGTGTCTGCGTTTTAAAGATAAGGCTGCTGTGGTGCACCTAGGGTAACGGGCACTGAGCTGATTACATGTGTACATATATGCGAACGTGTGTGGGCTGCGTATGTCAGACTATGGTCATGTGCAGCCCAGTAATTGCGCACAGGTAGCCTGGCGCAGATTAGACTCTGCAAGAATAGGTGCTGACCTAAGGTAGGCCTCATCATTTTAGTTGGTATTCATAGATAAGTCAGTAGGGTTTACTGGCAAATCTGTAGTGCTTTCACTGTATTATATATATAGGTGAAATCTGCCCTAAAGTGCAGTATCGCTCCACTTAGGCCTTCACAGTACAGCAAGATCTCAAACTGGGGTAAAAAAAAGCACACAAAGTTTGAAATTGCAGTTCCCAACAACTTACAGCCACACCTTATGGGACTTGAAGAATTGTCATGTTTCTGTAGCCCAGCTCATAACCAGATTGAAAGCCTTTGTCCCACTAATGGTCCAGTTAATTACTCTACTCTGCAGCAAAGAAATAAGGCCTCCTCACACAAAAGTAGCAAATATCAGTGAATGATCCAGTTCCTGGGAGAGGAAGGGGAAGTGAGGAAAATTTGCATCTGATAATTAGGTTGTCACACTGCACCTGGGCTTGGACAACCTGCACCACTGAACAAAGGAGGGAGCCTAGACATCTGAAGACGATACAGTGGGGCTCTTCTTTGATGTTTTGGTTGGAAGGGATCTGTCAATAGTGTCTGGTAAGGGTGGAGTGGAGGCTCTCAGAAGAGCTCTGTTTGGAGAAAACTTGACAGCTCCACCTGGATTGTCCCAAAATGCTGTGTAGGAGGTTTGGGACATGAGTGGAGTGTTGATGTGGCATCCTAGGATTGGCCAGGGTGCCCAGCATCTAGAACATACCAACCCCACTTAGAAACCCCTGCACAAGGAAAAGACAGACAAGAAGGCCCTGGGATTTGGAAGGCGAAGAAATCGGAAGAATGATGAGCTGAAAAGAGAAGCCATCTGATGCCCTGCCAAGATGGACTAAGGATGTAAAATCCAGCTGACCCGCGGACTGGGATGGGTCTCTCCAGGACCAGTGGTGCTGGCCACCTTATGCCCCTTGAGGACCTGTTGGGGGAAAGACCTGGAATATATTGACACCCCAGGTGCTCTGCAAGACTGCCAGGAGGCAATGGGGAATGGGAGTGAATGCTGGAGGGTGCTCTGATGATGAGCGGTGAAGGGGTTTGCAATAAGCCCCCTCCAGCAGGAGAGGAGCACTTGGAGTTAGGTAAGGCAGAAGGCTGGCACAGGGAGCCAGTAACCCAGATCACTGCAAAGTGCGCCCTTTGGAGGCCAAGAGGCCTGTTGTAAATACTCCTGGTGGCCAGCCCTGGCCACCAGCAGTAATACAAGCCATAAATGAAGAAAACTGGTCCAGATATGCCGCCTTGAAGAACTGCCATAAAACCAAAGAAAAAGGGTGCTAAGCTCTCTGCTGTATTTTTTATAACTATGCAGGGCTGGTGGCTTAGTGGACTAATGCATCTGCTGTAGGGGCCTGTGTTTGACCTCATGATCACAGGTTCAAATCCTGGCAGATCCACTCAACCTTTCATCCTTCTGAGGTTAATAAAATGAGTGCCATTGAGTTGGGTGACAATAGACATCCGTTATTCAATGCCAAGATACCCTTCTGGGTGAATGTGTGCTTTACAAATACATGTGTTATGTTATCCCTGGGGTGCATGGTCCAGAAGATGGTGCAACCTGGATTTTATTATTAAATATCACCTCCTGTTGAGGGGCGTCATACATAGGGCCCCCTCCCAGGGCAGGACTCGGGCCCTGGCATGAGACCCAGAAGACCCCATCCCTCAGAGACAGAAGACCAGAAAGGAGGAGTGGGTGCCGCTGCGCCACCCCATATTGCGGTTTGCAGCCCCCGCCTCCCGTACCCATGACTGGGGTGACCTGGGCCACACACCACCCTACCTCTGCCTGGTTCCCAAAGAGGTGTTGGCCAAGCAGGGAGCAAGCGTGGCGGCGTGGGATTGGGCTCCCGGCGCTGACACAACTACAGTGACTAGTGTGTGCCCCAAGTGGGACTGGAACACTCACAAGAAGATTGTGAAATGCAACACAAGGCTTCTAAACAAAAGAAAAGGATGCAGCGAGGCTGCATAATAGAGCGACACTGATTTAATATGCGTTCTTGTTACGGAAGAGCCCGACACAATGCCCCACAAGGGTCTTAATTTGCATATTTCTCTCTCCCTGTTGTGCACCAAACTGGGCAAGTCCTCCACCAACATTATGTGCAAGTGTTTTCGGGGCTGCCTGAAGTGCAGCAGCCTCCCTCAAAGTGTTTACAAAAATGTATTCTAAGTTTCAGGGTAGATTTTATTTATGACCTAAAGAGAATTCATTTCAAGCACTTCCAAAGCTGGAACCTTAGCTCTTGGGTTTGTGGAATGCAGGGACCCTGTAGTAGTTGATCATACGCTGCATTATGTGGCCGGAAGAAGTAAAAAAGACTCTAACATGATTTAATATTGTTTATTGATAATGATTATTAATGAACATTGCAATGCTTGTGTTAAAATTAATCATGAATGTATTAGATTATGTTTATTGATTGTGTTGGTTTTAATAATACATCAGGGCTTGTGGCTGATTTACTAATGTGGTGACTCTTTGACACAGCTAGTTGTCCTGCCTTTTATACTGATGTGGAGATCCCTTTGGAAAGCAAATAGGCCTGCTTTATATATTAATGTAGTGACCCCTTGACAAAGCCAGTAGGCCTGCCTCATATATATATATATATATTTTTTTTATTGCACAATCCATAGCATATAAATAATGATACATAGTAATGACATGAATATTTCTTCAAATAAACATCATAAGACGAAAGAAACAACAGCCCAACAGCGAACAAACAAAATTGCCATGATCAAAACAATTAACTCATATGTTCAATCATTGGAGCCCATATCTGGGTACCAAGTTTTTGTTTTTTGGTGATTTCAAACAATAAAGGCTATATTCAAAATTAAAAATATTATAGAATTTAGCTCTCCACATCTCAAACGAGGGGCCTCCTTCTGTAACCAACATGAGGCTAAGCATAACCGAGCCACAGCAGTAGCAATAAACAACATATACCTAAACTTATATGCCGATTGGTCAATTTGGAGATTGCCCCCAATCCCCAGTAACATAACTTCTTTTGTTATATGTATTGGTATCCCTGTAATTTCAGACAAAAACAAATCTATATATAGTTTAAATTGTGTAAGCGAGATGCAGTCATAAAACACATGCACGTCAGCTCTATCTATGCTGCATCTAAAACACTTCCCATCATTAGTTCCACCCCACTTCATCATCCTCTCCGGGGTATGATATAAATCGAATATAGTCTTGAAGTGTTGTGTTTTCAGATTTGCTGACATCAAAATCATCCCTGCGGTATCAATAGATCTTTGCATATACTCTCCTTCCTGCCCGAGTCGCTCACTCCATTTACCATCTTGTACAGCCAGATTGTCTGACTGCGCCTCAATTATCATGGCATATAGTATCCCTATCCTTGCCCTTTTCCTAATTGCCTCAACTATCGAAACCTTATGTATTCCCTCATACATATTATGTTTAAATAGGAAATCACGAATTTGCAGATATTTGAAGAATTCATTTTGTTGAAGTCCGTATCTATCAACTAGCCCTGAGAATGAGGCTAATATTCCCCCCTCGAATAGATCTCCTAATTGTTTAATCCCCTTAGCCCTCCAACCCATCATCCTATGTTCCCAGAATATAGCAGGGAACTTAAATGTTGAGTTTAATGGTGTATAGTAGCTACTCTGTGGGATATCTAAGTTTTTCCGTACCAGTTTCCACACCTTATATGCTGCAGTCAATACCTTGAATCTTGTTTTTTTTAAATAGCTTGGCTCACAAAATTTTACTAAACAGTTTCTAGCTTCTGCCCCTAACAACAGCTGATATATGGATGGTGCTTCAGCAGTCGCCACATCCTCCCCTGTCAACAAAATCTGCATATTTTGCAGTAAGCATGCATAATAATAAAAGGAAAAATTGGGAACCGACCATCCCCCCTGTCATATGGTAACATCATATATTTAAACGCTCACCTTGATTTCCTTTGTCCCCATATAAATCTATCACATATAGATTGCACCCTCTGCAATTGTTTTTTTGTTAATTCAAGCGGTACCGCCCTAAAATAATACAAAATTTTGGGGAGTACAATTATCTTAAGTACATTGCATCTCCCAACCATCGTAAGGTGAAAACATTCCAACCGGTCCAGCTGCTGTTTAACCCCAGAGACTATACTGCCCCAATTCACCTCTATCAAATCTTGCAGGGACATTCGTATTTTAATGCCTAAATATCTGGCTTCATCGGTTACTCGATTCTCACCCGGACAGGCCATATTGGTACACACAATCTGTGTTTTAGTCGAATTTAATTTGTAGCCAAAAACCGCACCAAATCTTTCAGCCAATCTTTCAATCTCAATTATTGCCTGAGCTGGATCTGCCGAGGCTACGGCAATGTCATCTGCATAGGCTAAGACATGCACCTGAAATTGCCCACAGCTCATAGATCTAATACGTTCGCTTTGTTCTAACATAATCAAAAATGGATTGATATATATAGCGAATAGCAACGGAGAACAAGGACATCCCTGTCTAGTTCCTCTGCTAATTAAAACTTGCTGTGATTCCCTGCCCATCGCACAAATCCTCGCTCCTGGTGATTTATACATACTTTGAATAGCACTAATATATCCCTGCCCAAATCCAATCTTCCGCATAATACTCCATAAAAAAGCCCAGGAAACGCGATTGAACGCTTTTTCCGCGTCAAGAAAGATCAGCCCCAGCCTTCTATGATAAGCATTAGCATAGTCTATAAGAGTAACCACTCTATTTATATGATTAGTCGTGCTTCTGTCAGGTATGAACACATGCTGAAATTGAGATACCAAAGGCGTAATTACTCGCGCCAACCTATTAACTAATATCTTCGCATACATTTTACCATCTGCATTTAACAGAGAGATAGGTTTGTAGGCTCCAGGCATGTTCGGGGGCTTCTCCTTCTTTTTGAACACCACTATATTAGCCTCATCCAAAGATGGAGGCGGATTCCCAGCTTGAGCTTCTTGAAAAGTATTCAGCATATCTGTTTTCAATACTTGAAAAAGCATGCGATATACCTCAAGCGGTAGTTTATCTGGACCTGCTGCTTTACCGTTCGCAAGCGACCCGATTGCCTCCTCCAACTCTTCCATTGTTATTATCTCATCCAATTTCACTTGCTCCTCTAAACTTAACCTACTCAAATCCAATTGTTGACAAAAGTTCTCTATCTCATATTGATCCACATCACTCTGCGTATACAATTCTTGGTAAAATTCATGAAACACCCCCACGATTCCCCCTACTGTTTCAACCGTATTCCCAGCTGCATCCTGCATGGCAAGTATTTTCTGTACAGACTGCTTTACTCTAAGCCTCTGTGCCAGACATCGACCCGTAGCTTCGTCATATTCATATCTGTCCTGTTTATAAATGTTATATTGGTAGGCAATTTCCTTACACCATATCGCATTTATTTTAGCTTTACAGCATGCTATCTTAGTTTGAACATCCCTACCTTCTAATCCCTGCATAAGCACCTCTATCAACTCTTGTTCTGCCTTCCTTAAATCCCTCAAAAGTCGTTGTATCAGAATTTGTCCTTGTTTCTGTTTGGCCAATCCAAAACTAAATGCCTCTCCACGAATTCCCGCTTTAAGAGTGTCCCATACTATAGAATTAGAAGAGGATCCCCTGTTCACCTCCAAAAATTGTTCAACCCAATTAAACATATGATCAATAAAATCTTTATCCATTAACAATTTCCTATTGAACGTGAATGTCTTCCTGACCTTTGCCTGCCTTAAGCTATATATATCTAGCAATAATGGGCCATGATCTGCCGTTATCCTAGGCCGTACCTGCTTTTTTGCTCCAACTATGTAGGACCTGGGCATAAATACATAATCCAGCCTCACTAATTTATGATGAGGATATGAATAGAAGGTAAAACCTGGATCAACATCATATAAAGACCTCCACACATCTACTAACCCATGGTCCTTCAACAATTGTTTTAAAGCTCTAAAAACCTTGGGTTTTCGACCCATATATTTGACATTTTTATCATCAAAACCTTGCCCATCCGTATGTATATTGAAGTCCCCACACAGGATCAAGGGGGTAGGCCACAAAGCCAGTTCTACGTTTAAGCTCTCCAATATAGCTGCTTCATCAAAGTTTGACCCATAGACAGTACATATAGGCCTGCTTTATAAATTAATGTAGTGACCCCTTGACAAAGCCAGTAGGCCTGCCTCATATATAATGACACCCCTTTAAAGAGTGGTGTTCCATCTGGTTCAGGTGGGGGGCAGTGCGATTATATGGGTCAACACATACTGTGAAATGTGATAATAGAGTGTCAGAAAATGTACTTCTATCTACCTGATATACATATTTGAAATATAATGTGTAGTAATTAGTAGTGTTTGTGTGGGTAATAAAAATACTTTTTCATTTTTAAAAGTAAAAGCATTGATTGGACAATAATTAATTGAGTGTTGTTGTGTGCTAGCGAATCAGTATTGCTATTCCTAACTACCTCCCCTGAGTAGGCCTTGGACTGCTCTGCTCCGCTATCCTGAGAGGGTCAAGTGCTGCAATAGAGCACTTTGATCCAAGTAAGGAGACAATTGTGGACTTATTACTTCTGATGGAGACACATCCTTCGCAATTAATAACCCATTTTTTTATAGCACTCCTGTGATAAGATGCACATTCTCAAGGCTGCCATGGTCATCTAATTTCTTTTACCTGGTTTGCGGTACTGGATCTTCCACATAGCTGGAGGGTTTCATGTGATCAAACATTCTATAATTTGGTCCTACGCAATTTGTTAGAAATGAGTCCATGATATGTTTCTTTTCTTACTTATGGTGATGTTGGAGGAATTTATGTTGTAAGGAGACACAACATCTGGGGTAGATTTCGTGCCAGACTGAACTTATTTTCTTGTGAATAATCTCAGCAATCTCATCCCGTTTGCTTTCTATGTTCCCTCACTTCAGTGCTAGATTCTTTCAGCATTTGAAAAAAACTTACTACGTCTGTTTTTGCCTCATTCAGTTGATCACTACAATCAATTTATTTGGTTACTATAACCCTTCTTTCATAGGCTTTACTTTTAGATTTTAATATGCGTCTGTTTAAGGGAGAGGAGAGTTCCCCCATTTTCTTGCAATGCATCAAAGGACCTTTCTTTGATCATTGAGGATGACCGAGTACCAGATTACCTACTTTTTCACCTAGGGTTCTTTTCAGTTTCAAGGGTGTTATGAAATTGAGCGAAGTTGGTACAATGTCAATATACTGTGTGAGTTGGGAGATGTGATCAAAAGACACTCATCTGCTACCTTAGCTTTGGAGAAAGACATTTCACATTGCATTATTATCACCTTTCGAAAATCATTAAAATATGTGCCCAGTTAGTTTGGACAAAGGTGGCTTTAATAGTTTTAGATTTATATTTAAGCGAATGAATTGGTTTATGAGGTGATCAAACCAATTAAGGAGCAAAATGGTCAGTAGTCAGAGTGGCAGATGTTGCACCGCCAAGGCCGTAAATGCCATCTTTAGTATGAGTTGATTTGATTAGGGCCACAGTTTGGGTGATGGTGTCAATTTCACCACATGTATTATTTGGCAGCACTAGTATTGACTTTGTCAACACACGTTTCAGATTATCACAGAACCTGTGAATGATAATTTAATATCACCTCTATTATTAGGGCTTCCAATTGCTGCCAATAGTTACAGGGTGTTGTAGTGTTTACGAATTAGTTATGGATTTTACCTAGTGCTATTTCTAATTGAAAAGAGAGGTCATAAGAGTTGCAGGTAGAATATGGTCTATATGTGTGAATAGAAAATTCTGAGAAACGGTTCCATCTCTGTCCTGCAGGTCAATAGAGCCTTACAGGGGTCTCATGATGTTGCACAGCGAACCTTGAAACAGAACCCCAGGTGAGAAAATACTTTGTGTTCGATAATCCTGAGAGAGATCCAATCCAGAGGAGTAGGGTCTGTGGTAGATACACAGGGCAGAATTGTGCTTATAGTCCCTACTGGATAGGGGGCCCACGTGGCAAGCGGGGATTCAGGATTGAATATAATGCATGATTTGATTTAAGAGAGTGAAAACTGGGTTCAAACAAATCGAGGTTTTGATCATTTTTCAGGACCATCACATTGCATTATCATAAACGTTTAAGGATGACCTGTCGCCTGGTCGAACTGAGTGGTGAGTTTGGAACAGGAGGGAATGTAAGATGTTTCTGCACTGGAGGATTGTGATTGCATTAAGTTTACTAATGCAGAAGTATTGTGTGTGAAGAAAAATAGATTCAATTTGGTGTCCTCTTAAGCAGAGTTGATGTACGTGTCTGCAAAGAGCATTTGAGGGTTCTCACAAAGACTTTTCTGTAGAATATTAAGTTCTGCATGTTTAAGAAATATCTTTTCCTATGCAAAGTTAAGTAGGCTACGTAAATGTGTTTAAGACATGAAATAGCTTGAGTTAACACATGGCCATAGTTTTTGTTAGGGTGGGAGCATGTTACTAATGTCTTATCCGGAGGACATTGGAATCAGAAAGGAATAAGTTATGTGTGCATAAACAAGGTGTAATTTAGCAAAAGGTGAAATACAAATCAAGGTACAATAAGGCAAGTGTGTAGTTTAAGATAAGTAAAAATTAAGTAAGGTATAACTTACATACCTCATTTTCAACACGAGTACAAATTAATCAAGATACAACATAGCTGTGAGTAATATACCAGATATATAACATGAGTACAAATTATTTAAGGTGGAATTTTATTCGAGGATATATGGAGGTTAGGGTGCATTGTAGCAAGGTGAATGAGTGCAGGACAGGCAGTGTGCAATTTAGCAAGAATTCATGCGATCCATCTGAATTATAGCATGACTTACAGTCATCAGGATGCAATTCTGCTAATCAAATATGAAAACAAGTAGTAATTTGCTCTGTGGGTCAGAAATATATGATCCAGGTCCTTCTATCTTTCAGTATTATGCAGAAGGGTGCAGGGATGAATTTGGAAGCAAGGTTCATAAGTAGGATTACTGCTTCAGCCCACAGTAATCTTAAACAGTACAGAGTAGGCAATAGCTGCCAGGTTTCTCAGGTTCAAGTGTGATGTGCTACTCCAATCCATATTGTTTTCTTTGAAACGGACTACAAGTCCCAGAATTAAAATAAAAAGTCTGAACTGGAGAAGCATAACATGCATAGACTTGGTAAACTTGGTGGGGGGTGGTGCATATGCACAGTGTAATGCTGCCAGATGGTGATGGCCCTCACCTATCAGAGCTGTTATAGCCGTGGAGTTGAGTGATCATATAAGGCAGAGAGTGTGGTCCAAGGTCCTATATACGGCCCCAAAAGATCCAAAGAGGCATTAGCCCTAGAAAAATTCCTCTGAAAGACACCCACGAGGGAATGTCCTAACTATAAAGGGTGATAGGAGGAAGTGTTGTTGCCCCCACGCTAAGCGATCCTTGAGGGCCACTTGATCCAAATTGGTGATGCCTCGTGTGTCACACTACCTCCCTGTCATAACTGCAACATCTGCCAGAAAAAGAGCAAAGATTGAGCTGCTGGTATAAGTACCTGGAATGCCCATAACTCAATCAAACGGGTCGAATGGCTGGGTCCTGCGTAGGGCCTTTGTGATGATTCTTTTTGTCCCTTAGAGTCCAAACAGGGGAGCCGAGTACTCACAGCACGGGATACATTTGAGAGATAGCTGGAGTGACAAATGGACACGTGGGACAGCAGACCCTTAAATAGCTCTACCACAGAAAGAACAAAAACACAGGTGTCGGACCACGCAGGAGGATGGAGGGCGGACTCGTTCAAACAGTTACTGATTTTCGAGGGTCGCCAAATCCATGGTTTGGGGCTCTTGTGTATTGCTTTTTCCCTGCTCCTAGCTTTAATGGCCGAAGGGGAAAGTGCAAAAGTCGGGATGCCAGTCCAATTAAAAAAAAAAAAAAATCTACGGAAACAAAGTGGGCGACAAAGAAACTAAAATGTACTGAGAGCGACAGAACAGTAAAATAAATGCCCAAAACTGATGGAATGGCCTCCACGTCCACACCTGATGAGCAGGAGACCTTTAGTTTATGAGTGGTCAGCTTCCTCCTCCATGAAGTTCTGTAAAGCTTCCCTCGTGCCAACACTTAAATAATGAGTGTTGAAATTAATGAATGGAACTGGCACTTATGCAGTTATGCAGCATAGATGAGACAAGAGTTGCAAAACTGAGGTTTATAGATTTGGCAAGGGCGTGAGCACATGCGGAGTTGTTAATTATTGATGAAAATGGCACAACGCAACTTTCTCTATGCCAATTGATGCCAGCTGTCACTAATGTAAGGTGAAGATACAGGGAAGGCCATTCTTGTGGCTGTGAGAACATGCAAAGGGTACCCACTCCTGCTGCACCCTACCCAGAGACAGAATGAATAGCGGCATGGGGGTCAATAGGCATGCAGGCCACGTCGAAAGTGAGTGCAGCAAAACGCAGTCATTGTATAGGCCAACAGTTGCCATTTCGGTGGATACATGTAAAGTGTGGGCCCTCTGCCTGCAGGAGCCAAGGACAGGTGGCCCCCTTGCCTTTGTGTAAACCTCCTCCTCTCTAATGGCATGCTGAGCCTCTATTGCAGCCCCAAATACAAAGTCATGAGTCCTAAGTTTCCAGGTGATTATCAGCATCTAAAGGGCAGAGGTTCTGCACCTGAGACCCATAAGCTGAAGTTTACACACAGGGGGAGACAACGGTTTATACATAAGCTAGGGGGCTGAAACAGCAGTTACAGTAACTCATACCACCAATCACATAAACAGACATAGATGGATCATTGGACTGGAGTGTTGCCTGCTATGCCCATACGCACCCTGCCATCTAGAAAGTTACATCCTAGATTATGAGGTGGACTTTTAACACTCAAAGAAAGTAAAGCTTGTTTCGGACCCTAACAGCACAAAGTCCTCTGTCCGAGAAGGGCAGTTTCTATCAGAGCACTGGATTGTCAGCCTGTCAAACGGGTTATTTACCTCTGAGGGGAGGGTGGGCTGTGCCTGGCATAGCTCATTTCTCCTTGAGATAGGAAGGCCTGTTCCTGAGTAGAACACAAGGGCCGTGTTAGTTTATCTCCCCAGAATCATTTGGATTCAACCTCCTGTGTGCCTTCCCCGTAAACAGGACATCTTCGCGGCAGCGCGGCCCATTATTATTTCCATTTCTTAACATACACAAACAGAGCAGCTCGGGGAAGTAATAAGTTAAACAGAACAGTTGTTCCCTGCGTGTGACAAACTGTGTCTTGGCACTAGGTCCTGACTGCTTATTTTCTTTACCACCCAGAGGATAGTCGGCAGCCAGAGGGCGAGCGCCAGGAAGCCGGCGGAAAATAATTCAGAACATAAACTACATCCTGCCATCATCAGCTTCGCCGAGAGGTGATGTAGAGCCGGACAAGGACAGAGAATAATTTGAGACACTCGAGGACAAAAGCCTCTAAAGGCTCCCTCTGCAGCCTGGAATCTGGAAAAAATGCACCGGGAACCCACAAATTCGGAATTCGGGTGTTCCAGCAGAAAGGGGTCAGGTCATGAGGGTCTGTTCAATGACAGTTCAGCCTATGGCTTAAACAAACTTTACTTTAAAGAAATTCTAAACTTTGAGCAAAGTGAGGCCATTCTGCCTTACTTAACGGGTCACAAATAGACTGACTTTTAGGATAGCTTAAAGAGTTTGTGCCCCTGCTGCAGAGATCTATGTTGGGAAGTACAGGCGGTTAATCCACTTGCTTGAGAGATCTCTCTGTAACCTCTGGACATAAATCTGAATCATTAACCAGCTCAAAGACTTGATGTTGCTGTGACAGAGAATGACATGTAATGAATGTTTAGGTCACAGATTTGTATTTTATGTCAAATAATACGGTGCAGAGATGACCTTTAGCATGGCACAGCTGGGCCCAGGATCAAGGCACTGACACACAGAGAGGTGCCTCCGATCTGAATCCAAATAAACGCTACCCAAACACGGCTACTTTAGGCTGTAAGGAGGCCATCTATTGCGTCTACACATGCACTACCCCTATGGACTTAGCAGGAATCTCCAAGTTCTATGCCATAATAAGAGAGAAACTGGGGGCCACCATATACAACCTCTAACAAGTCCATCCAGGAGGCCAGGCGAAAGACGACGCAGCCAACATCTCCTGAACTATAAGACGCCATGCTAAAAACGCTCACTAACATGTTCGGATACATAGTTTTTATCCTCTTTTAGAATGCATTTTAGCCCGTGTGGTTCCAATGAGTTAAATATTGCAAAAGTGCATTAGCGATGCCAGGCCACAGATGATGCTGCTAAAAGTGCCACAATCGCGATTGTACATATAGCCTCTATCCCTTCGAATACACTTTGCTTTTAATACGTATGCTTTTAATACGTTAAATAATGTTAAACCATACCAGTGATACCAGGCCTAAGACTAGCTGAAAAACCCGTCCTTATTAGAATTGCACACATAGCCTCTTAGCCTTAGATTGCACTTTGAAAGCACTTTAATCAGTATGGTTTTAATGAGTTGGAATAACGCTAAATAGCAGCTGCTGAGACTGCCCGTGGGAGGATCACATACATAGCTCAAACCCCGCTGAATGCACTGACGTCGAACGTTCCTTTTATTAAGTCACATTGCATCAAATAGTACCTGCGAGGCCAATGCACAGATGATGCAGCCACGATTATCAGCAGCAGGAGGTTTCACTAAAAGATGCTGCTGCTAAAAGCTGCCTTCATCATGCTTGCACACAGTTTTTACGCCCTTCAATGCACGTCAGCGCCCATGGTTTTAATGTGCTAACAATGCTCACTTGCACTTATGACACCGGGGTCAAAAGTTAAAGCCTCCACCAGGCCGGCAGCTGGGATTAGATGTCCTTGATATTAACTTGCACCTTTGAGGTCAGGCCAAGAAGATAGAAAGATGACGATGCTAAAAATGCCATCAACGTGTTTATACACATGGTTTTTTATATTTTTAAATGCATTTTAGGCTGCATTATTTTAATGTGCATAATAATTTTAATAGGGTCAAGACAAAGTTGCTGATATCGCCTGCACCATATTTGCTCTTATGTTTTAATTCCTTTTGAACAAATTTTTGCCTGAACGGTCGTAGGGAGTTTGTCAGGTCTTAACAAACCAAATCACCAGAATGTTTATAATCATTTTAACAAGTTTGTTCATGAAATATTTTTATCGACATTTGCTCTGAATATATTGTGTAGATTTCAATTAATCAGTCAATACACTTTTGATTGATTCATTGATTAATTTAGGCTGTCAGTGCCATGTTCATCCTCCATCTCTGCACTAACGTCTCAGGAAATAAGAAAATGCCATGACATTTTATCCCTCAAAACAGGCAAAGGGTAGGGGGAGTATTTTTCAATGAAAGGCAGGTGGAAGAGGGGCATTACACTAGGTTTCGCCCGGGGCACTATCTGAGCAAAGGCAAGCCCTGCTCATGTGCATAATCCATTTCTTACAGAGAGCCTTATTAACCCTACAGGACACGAGTTACTATCTGATAAAATGGCTCAGTGAGTTATTCACACTCTGAAGACATCGTCATGTAACCTACAAAGCATAATTTTGAGCCCTTGCAAATTTTAATTCAATATTTGGTTATTTAAAGTTGAGAAAAGGTGTATGGTTGGGTAGCAAAACATTATTATGTGTGGGAAATACTCATTTTTTATCGTGTGCTAAATGACTTAGTTAATTACACAAACATACCTGACATTCCTACAAATCACGCATTAATGCAAATAAAGACAGCACGAGTCAAAAAACACTTTTAAATCTTACTTGATATCCTTGCAAGTTGTGACATAACAACCCTGTGTACTATTGTTTGTTGTTGACTCTGGAGGCAATGTTTCAGCTGCGGTGCTCTATTTGACCTCACCCACTCCCAGCAGGACGCTCAATTCAGGCACAGAGGAAGTAGAAATTGTCACAAAAGAGCTACTTACTGGAGAGCCTGAGAAAGGTGCCTTGAATAATTCTGTGTGGGTTTTTGATCTCCACCTTCGCACACAATCATGCATGTGTGCTGAGGCCGTTTCGTGATGTGGTATGAAACCTCGAGCAGCACTGCATGGGCCAGAGGGTACATCAAGCACAACTCCCATTCTTAGGAGAGTGACTACTGTCCTCTTCTCAGGCTGTAGATAATCTCAGTGGAAGCAGCAAAGTGAATGTAGAGCAGGTTAGGCCTTTTTCTGTGTTGCCTGCTTTGGGAGAGCAGCCTACCTCCATCTCTTGCATCTAAAATTGTTCTGCGAGTGCCCTATAACCGGATCCATTGCCCACCCATTAGCGTAATGAATTTGTTTGTGCGTGTACTATAGATGGGCAGATGTTGCATGTGCATGCATTCCCCACGTATGAAGAATGGCATCATTTTGTATCAGGCTTTCACTGTATGGTACCTAAGATGGAGGGTTTAAGGGAGAGCCCCGACAGCAAATGTTTATTGCAGGACTTCCACACACCACTCCTGCCCTGAACATTCCAGGGATCTCTATCAGCAGGTCAGATAGTAGAGTGCTGCTGAAATTAAGAAAGGAGACAAAGGTTCCCTTTCAAGCTAGGGAATTCGCCCTTGCCCCTTCCGGGCCCACAGCTCTCCCACAGGCTAACAGATAGTTAAGTGGGCAGTCTCCCTTGCCTTTGTGTTCTTGTTTTGGGTAGCTCCGTAGAGGAGACTCTCAGCTCTGTCCTCTCTTCCTTTCCTGCTCACATTTTACACAAAGCTCATAGCTGGAACTGCATGCATAGAATGGTAAAAGTGAAAAATTGCCCAAATCACGTCACAGAATTGAACTGCTGGAATACACAAAGACTGCCTACAACGTGGGTATAAAGATAAGATAGGAACATCCAGTCAGTATGTCAAGATTTCCTGGCAAGAAGCCTGGGGTCCCACAACAGTGGCGACCCAGGTATTTCTTTGAGCTCCAGGGTTGAGGTACCGTCCGTCTTCTCCCCTGTGAATTACATAAGGAGTATAGTGAGGAAACTAATGGGGCACCCTCCACCCAACTAATAAATATTCAATGTGAAACCCTATTCTTGTAGTATTGATATATGGTTTGTAATGGTGGGAACCACCTCTCAGTCTTATGTGTAGGTGAAAACTCTAAACGATTATAGAGATTTCGAAGCCAACCCTGGATCAAGAACTTTTGTTTTCGATGATCAAGTTCTTCTTATATAAAAAAAAGCCAAGCATTTGCAATGCAATAGGTCTCGCATTTATGCGAGACCTATTGCATTGCAAAAGGTAGGCATCACGAACAACGGGAGGGAGGGAGGGCGGACGGGGGAGAAGGCATGGACAACGGGAGGGAGGGAGGGCGGGCGGGGAGGAGAAGGCACGGACAACGGGAGGGCGGGCGGGGGGGCGAGTAGGCATGGACAACGGGAGGGCGGGGGGAGAGGAAAATGCACGGACAATGGGAGGGAGGGCGGGGAGGGGAAAAGAAGGCACGACAACGGGAGGGAGGGGGGGAGTAAAGAAGGCACCAAAGCATGTCGTGCCTGCAGTAGGAGAACCTCATTAAAGAAAATGGTGCTCACAGTCTAAAAAACAGGTACCGTGTAACAACTGAAGTAAAGGGGCCAGATGCCATGGGAGGCAACAAATGAAGAGGAGGCGGTACTAAGGAGGTATTAACAAGCCTATTGGTGAATCAGAAGCCAGCATTTAGGACAGACAATGACACAAGCCAATGGCAAATATGGGCAGAGAATGGGCGGGGCTTCTATTCCTTACTCCTCTACAATAAGTCTCGCAGAGCACCGCATGCGCGCTGGCTCTAGGCTCGATCTAAAAAGGAGCCACCTCATGGAAGCAACCAAAGTGTATTACTGCTAGATGCATTCAGTGTCTTGGGGTTGTCATGATAGGTATACTCCTGTTTGTCGCAGTGAGCAAGGGGGGAGAGAACCAGATAATTTACCAGCTACGGGGTTCCTATCTTAACCTCAGAGTCTGTTTGTAGAGTGACTGTAGTGTACTTTACTTTATGTTGCTGACTTCTTTCTCGTCACTCCTTTTTGTCTGATTTGTTCAATGGTATTCTCCTTGTCTAATCGGTCCATTCACCTTAAAAGCAGTAACCTAAGTGCTATAGGAACGGTTTTAAAATGTGTTACATGTAGTCAGTGCTCCTTTATACTATATCCCTCCTGGCACAGTTAAAACACTGCATCATATGTTTGACCTAGTGGTTATGGCTGGCCAACATGTTTCACTGCTGTGGTGGAAAGGCATCTTCATCAGGGCCTGAGGACCAATGGTGAATTTTTGCCTCCTCTCTCGTCTTCAGGTTGACCTATGCAGATTGCAGAGTATAAACTGGCCAGGATTTTTGAGGTAGTGTATTCTGCAAAGAATAGGTTACTTACCTTACAAGCATCTGTTTGTAGTTTAAGCTTTGCATACTCCTGCCACCGAGTGTTGGGATGGGAGGTTGCAAATTGTTTTTGTTCAAAGAGGTCTCTTCGAATCACAAGGCCTGCTGTGACTCCTCTCTTTTCAGAGAATGCACAGGAGCACTAACGCCTTGTTAGATGTTTTCTGCACAGCGGGTGAGTGTAAGAATGGAGTGGTTAACAGCGAGAATGTGGTGAACATGTAAATGGCGTATGCAAGTAAAGTAAATATTTAATGTTATTGAGATGTGCAAACAAGACTGTTACTCCGGAGAGGAGTGTGGATGCCTGTGAATGTACATTATGAACAGATGCTTACAGAGTAAGTAATAACATATTCAGTTCGTAGCATGTTTGGCTGTAGATGCATATGAAAGTATATGCTAACCCTGATTTTTGTAGGTGAAGCAAATAATGTCTTGTACCCTAAGTTTGAGAGGGTCTACATTCTTAGATGTACAATAGTGGCCAAATCTCTTCCACTGTGCTGTGTAACAAACTCTAGTAGTAGGTCTGTGAACTTCCCTTAGAATGTCCATATATTCTTGTGGAAGGCTTAGATAACCAAACTCTAAGACCTAAGGTGCCAGATTGGTAGATTGAGCTGCTTGGGGTGTGGATGCCATATTTTGCCCTGCTCCCGAGTGAGAAAATCCAGCCTGTTGGGGAGTCTCTTGTGTGGGGTAACAGACATCTCAAGTAGGGTTGAGAGCCATGGTTGTCTACCCCATATGGGAGCTAGCAGGATGAGGATGAGGGATGTTTCTCATAGCTTCCTCACCACATATGGACGGAGTGGGAGAGGAGGAAAAGCATAGGCAAATATCCCTAATCAGGGAGTGTGCCCATGGAGGGTGGGCGTGCAAATCTGGAGGTGAAGCTTTGGCATTTTGCATTTTCAAAAATGGCGAATAGGTCTCTTTGTGGGAACCCGAATAGTTGAAAGTAGTGAAGTAGGACTTCTCTGTGGAGTTCCCACTCATGGACTTGTTAATGCGTCCTGCAGAGAAAGTCTGCAAAGTAGTAGTTCACTACTGGGAAATACTCTGTTAGGAGTTGTATTTGATGGATGAATTGTCAATGCCAAATCTTTTGCTCCAGTGATGATAGCTGTGGTGAGTGAGTGCCCCTTGTTTCTGTAAATAATACATGGTGGCCTTGTTGTCAGTTTTGATGAGTACCACTTTACCCTGAATGTACTAAAAGAAAGCTTTGAGGGCTAGGTGGGTGGCAAGAAGCTTGAGGTAGTTGATCTGAAACCCTTGCTCTTTGGCTGACCAGAGACCCTCAACTGCCATGGTGTGGAGATGTACCTGCCTAGCCAAAGCGGCGTCCTTGGTGATGATCACTTGCAGAATGGGGTCTGCAAAGGGCCAGCCCTGCAGCAAATTTTTGCTGTTCCACCACCACCAGAGAGCAATGTGTAATGCCCCCAACCAACACTAGATCTTGTAGATGAACCTCTGCTTGTGACCACTGTGTCAAGAGACACTCCTGCAACAGGACATGTGCAATCTGGTTATGGATGAAGCCATATTTCCTATGGCTAGGCAAGAAGCCATAATTCCTAAGAGACAAATCACTGTTTTGACTGGAAGAGGAAAATTAGGTTGAAAAAGAGGCATTAGCTGCCGGAAAGCTAGCCTTCTTTGTGGGTGGGGTAATCCAAGCCAGTGACACAATTCACAATTGACCCCAGGAAAGACTGAAAGGCTGAACTTGTAAAGGCTAGAGGTCAGACTTGGTATAGTTTATTGCAGATTCCAACCTGTAGAGGAGGACTATGGCAGCTTGAATGCTTGCTAGACACTTCTGCCTGTCTGCACTCTTGATCAGCCAGTCATCTAGATATGGAAAGACATGTACCTCCCCCTCCTGAGGTGGGTCGTTACAACCACTAGGAATTTTGTGAACTCCCTTGGAGCTGTGGTAACCTTGAAGGGTAGCAACTTGAACTCGTACTGTTGTCCCCTTACCATGAAGCAAAGGTAGCTTTGATAAGCTTGATGGATGGGTATGTGAAAGTAGGGATCATTCAGACCCAGAGCAGTCATGAAGTTGCCTTGCTGCAGCAGCAGAAATCCATCTTTAACAGTGGTCATATAGAAATGTACTGATAAGATGAATCTTTTGAGTATTGGCCTTAAAAATCTGTCTTCTTTGGGGATTATAGAGTACAGGGAGTACACCCCTTTGTCCTGACGAGTTGAAGGACACCGGCTTTATGACCCCATTGAGCAGGAGTACTTGTACTTGCTCTTGGAAAAGGTGGAGATGTTCTGTGCTTAGGGTGTGTTCATGGGGTTGAATGTTTGCTGAGTTGGAAAAGAGCTGTATGTAATACCCCTCCTGTTCTATAATGCTTAGAACCCAGTGATCTGAGGTGATTTCTTCCGAATGAGAAAGAAGCCATTGTAGTCTTCCCACGACAGGTGTGGTATGATTGGGGGGAACACGTGGTAAGTCAATGCATTGCGGCAGAGGCTCCTTTATTGAGAATACCTCTCTGTTGGAGTTGCCCCAGTATGAACCACATATGAATTCCCTGCTTGGTTCCTGATGATACGATTGCTCCAGGCATTGATAAGATTGTGGCTGTTCTGGGGATTTGGTATTTGCTGGACCCCTGTACAGCTGCCTCTGCAAAAAACCCGCTTTACGGTGGCGTCTGGAAAGCCTCCGTGCTTTTGGCTATATCAGTATTTTCTTGAGTTTTGGAGGCATTTGGTCTACTTGGGGGCCAAAGAGGTGATCCCCATCGAAAGGGAGGCCAACAAGGGGCTTTTGTACCTCTGATTTGAAGCCAGAGATAAGACGCCACAAATGCTTAAATATGATGACGGATATGCTAACCTCTCTGACTGCTGTATAAGCAGCATCCAGCGTGAACCATATGGTGGAGCTGACCCTCAGACACAATTTCCTGCCCCCTCTTCAGAAGTTGTTCTGGGAGGTGCTACAGAAGATTCTCCATCTCCTCCAATTGGGCCCTTTTATATCTGCAGAGCAGGCTCAATGAGATAGCGATCCACCAGTGTGTAGTGGCCCCCACTGCAACCCTCTTTCCCCTCAGCATCAACTCTGTTACTTTCCTTATCTGGTGGAGTAGCCTCCTTTCTGGCGTGTACAGAGGCCCGTTTACAGTTAGTGTGCAGAACCAAGGAGTCCAGTGGGACATGCCCTTTGATGTTAGTGGGGTATGTGGGACAAGGCTTATATTTCTTTTCTACTCTGGGGTAACGACTAGGACCTGAAAGGTTCCTTAGTGATGTCTGGGGCAGATTTGATCATTCCGTTCAACATTAGGAGGAATTGCATGAAGTACTCAGACCTGACAGTGTTTTCAAGAGGAAGTCTTCTTCCTCAGGAATGGTATGAATGTCCGCTTTATAATAGAGTGCAGCTCTTTGAATGAC
Source organism: Calotriton arnoldi (assembly GCA_963921515.1). Taxonomy (NCBI): domain Eukaryota; kingdom Metazoa; phylum Chordata; class Amphibia; order Caudata; family Salamandridae; genus Calotriton; species Calotriton arnoldi. Next base: position 1,318,596 of record CAWUFW010005332.1, read on the forward strand.
CCTATGGTATGTGACAGTGCCATCTAAGTGGAACAGGCTCCATGTCTGAGTCCCTTGGGAGGGCTATGTCAAAATCCTCCCATGGATCTTCTGCGGGGTGAGGATAAAATGCTGCCTCATAGTCCACAAGAGGGTTCTAAGGGCTAGGACTGCCTGTGTCTGAATAGGACTGCGGAGACCCTGGTGGGGAATGTGAGGTGAGTGATGCTTGAGTTACTTCCCATGGAGGTGGTGGAGGGAAAGTAGGTGCTTGAAAAGGAGGGCTAGTTGTTGTATCCTTAACCCGCATTGGTTCTGGTGGATCATCCAATGGAGAGTCTGGGGAGGCCCTGGAGGTGGTAGAGTCTTTTTTGATGGGCTGGATGCCATTTCCCCAGAGGAGCAGTGCTCCATCTCGGTATGTGTCTGTCTGTGTGGTTTTATGGTGTCAAGGTTTGTCCATATTTTTGACCCTTGGTATTGATTTCGTTCGAGGCCCCTTGGTAGAAGTGGAGAGACCATCTTTTGAGTTCTGCTGGTTTGGGGGCATTGAACTGGAGTACCTCTTGGCCCTGGGATCAATGTCTTCTTGGTATTGAGGGGATCAGCCTCCCCAAAGATGTCGGGCGTGGTGATGATGGATTCGTGCTGAATCGTGAGGCAAGCTAGGTGTCAATCCCTACGCTGCCTAAGAATCTTTTTACAGCGAGACACTAAGCAGAAGGCACAATCAGCATCTCTATGATCTGGGGAAAGGCACAGATTGCAGACTGGATGTGAGTCATTCCAGGGGTATTTCGAGTCACACTGATGGCACTTCTTAAAGTGCTCCATCACCCCATGTAGCTCTCATTTTCTGGAGTTGATGGAAAAGTGAGGAGATAAAGCCCCCTTGGGGCATCGGTGCCCTGATGGTCAGGGGACCCGATGTCAAAGTATCCTGCATGATGATTTCTGTTAGGCGACTGCAGTCATACGCTTCTCTCAGAGATGGAGGTCAAAGTTCTTACCGCAAGGAACTGAAGTAAGAACACCAAATGCATCAAGTCCAGGAGCCTTGTCGTTATGCATCCAAATCCGATGGCAGAGAAAAACAATCTAACAATGGAGTCAGTGCCCATGCGCATTCCCTACTATAGGACAAGTCAAAGGAGACTTTGTGACTCAAAGAGACTTCTTTGAACAAAAACAACTTGCAGCATCCTAGTCCAACACTAGATGGCAGGAGTGTGCAGAGCATATGTATGTACAGCCACCCATGCTATGAATATGTAGCTTCATCGCAATAAAGATAAACTATGGTTAACTGCCTGCCTTATGGAGACCATACACCATTGGGGATAGGTATGTTTATGAGGCTAGATGAGCTGTATTAGCTATTGAACACTGTCTACTTACATTCCTCTGTGAATGCTACCACCATATGATTGATGGCTCTCCCTATGCAGTGTACCTGCAACAGAGTTTCAAGCGAATGATGGGTGACTAGATTGTCTGGATATTTATTGATGTGATATTGTTTTTGTACCTGTCATTCTATTCTGAAGGTGGCAAAAAATAGCAACTCCCCATGCCAGGTTTGCGGCGAGTAGCCTGGGGAAGAAATTAGTTACTTAACTGTTACACAAGTTCTCCAGAGTTGGTATGTTTCATAGATTCACATGCTTGAATCATTCTCCATCATCGGGCCAGAAATCCCCGGTAACTTTAAACAAGTAAGTGTTAAAGTGTTAAAGTGGCCAAAGGCCCAACAAAATGTTTGTTTAGTAGCTCATATAGCTCATTTGAAACAACCCAAACTTCAGCCAGTAAAAGGTGAAAGAGCTAAGTAATGTACTGCCCTAGGGACAACAAAGCTTATATTTCATTTCACAACATGCACGGAGGGTCACATCAATCAATGAAAAGCACTAGCACTGGAGAACTAGAGTGACAGGTAAGTAACTAATTTCTTCTTCTGCATTGACACTTTCATCGATTCAAATGCTTGATTCAGAATAGCAAGCATTAGATCAAAAGTGAATAAAGCAAAAAGTAGGCTCACCTTTACTGAAACAGTTTGAGTAGAACTGCTTGACCCACTAAAGCATCAACTGCTGCATTCACAAGCAGGCAATAGTGATTGGTGAAAGTGTTCCTGGTTTTTGACATCGATGCACAGCAAATATCCAGTAGAGGTACTCCTGAGCAGAGGGCAGCATTGTCACCATGTTTCTCATGGAATGCACCCTCACAGCATTTAGCTTTACTGTGTCAAAAGGTTAGGCAGGCTTACAGCCAGTGGGCGACCACTGCCTGAGTGGCCAAATGAGACAATTAACTGGTCTGAAGTATGTATGACTTTAGTTTTGTCCATACAGAACCTGACGCATCTGTGCCCATCCAACAAATGTAAGGATCCTCCTGCAGAGTAGATTGATTTGGAAAGAAGAAGAGGGAATGACAGGATTGTTTAGGAAAAGTTTGATGGGACCTTGGGCATGAACCTGGGAGTCTGCACCAGGTGACTTTATCCTATGTAAGCAAAGGTATGTTTCCTTTATGGTGATCCCTTGAAGCACTCCAACTCTCCTTGCTGAGTTGAGATCTAACAGTCACATAATTTTCCTTGAGAGGAACTTAAGATGCGTCCTATGGACCGGTAAGAAGGGAGGCATCATTAGTTGCCCCAACACTGTATTCAATGTCCATGTTACCGAAGGTCATCTCACTAGTGTAAAAGCATGAAAAAAGCCATTCATAAATTGTTTGAGGATCCTCTAGAAGAAAAATTATGAAGCATAGTTTTTCCTCCTAAATCAATCTTGATATAGTGGCAGCAAGTACAGTAGTACTTGACAAGGCTGCATCAAGATGGGTTGGGCCTTTCAGAAAAACACCTAGCAAAGAAGAGTGGCCACTTAGCGTTAGGAGTCTTTGTTCTAGTTAGTGCCTGTGCCCGTGAAAGTATTTCCCACAGTCAGCAGGCATTTTCAGATGTCTGATCTCTAAGTGGTCAGGAATCTAACTGCCATCTTGAACGTCATCAGGTTGGGGTGCAATTCCGGTTTGTAATGTCTGAACACGATCTTGGGATGGTTCCTGAACTGTATTGGAGGATACTGTGACAGCTCAGCCGGTTGCTGTACCAGAATTGGCATGGTCTCGCTGGAACAATCAGTGTTATTGAGGATGATCCGCTCTGACCTTCCTCAGCACTCCAGGAATGAGGGGAAACACTGGCGAGGCATAGCAAAGACAATCTACCATATCAACAAAAAGGTACTGCTCATGGACCCCAGTTGCCAGTAACGGGTGGCGCAATACAGGCATTTGTTTTGCTCTGCTGGGTGGCAAAGGGGTCTAGCGTTGGATGACCCTATTTTCTGAAGACATACTGCAGCTTATCCTGGAGAATATCCAACTTGTGGTAGTCTGACAGTGAGCAACTGAGTGTGTCTGTCTGGTCGTTCTGGGCCACTAGTAAGTGTGTCACGGGAACGCCCACCCTATTCACTGTTGCACAATAATATAGCATCTTTGATTCCTCTAAAAAGGAAATAATGTCTTCAGCCCTCTGTTTGACAATGTAGAACACTGAGGTCATGTTGCCAGCCTGGATCAACACAGTTGGCTCACCAGCCTCAGCATTAATGCTTGAAGTCCTAGCCTGATGTCTCTTAGTACCAGAATGTTCATATGGGGTGATTTTTCATTGTCGAACCTGATGCCTCCTGTGAACAGTTCCTGCATGTGCCCCCCCATACTTCAACAAAAGCATCTGTTGTTCTAATAATCTTGTTCACGGTGGGCTGATACGGAAGGCCCACCTTCTGGTCAGTTGCGGCCGGCATGACTTGCCGGGAGCTCACTTTCACTCGTTGCCTGTCATTGCTTGCCGCCGGATTGATCTCTTGTCCCATGAGGGGGAAAGACTACATTGCCCAGCAGCCACAGCGGCGCGCTTGCCACCAAATGTCACCGAACTCGCCAGGAGGCGCTTAAATTGAGGCCAGGGCTCCCGCAGTGCGGGACGCGCGCGGGCGTGCCCAGGCAAAGCCCGGGCCAAGGGAGGGCCCGTCTGGGCCCGTCCACGGCAGGACGAGGCTGGGCTACGCCACCCCCTTTGGTCTCACTGGAGCCACCAATAAAGCTATCGGTAAGGAGAATCAACGTTTTGGCATATTTTTACTAAGTGATCAAACCCCTGTGAGAGAATGGGGAAGAGGAAATTACCGCCCTCTGTGGGGAGGCCGCATACAAACAATGCACCCATTACTAAGTACCTAAAAACTGCTGTGGGGATGATTGATAGCGAGATTGTTCATGTTGAGGAACAACTGGCAGCTACCAAAACCGCACTAGATGCCACACTGAAAGAATCTGCATCAGAGGGCAGGCGTGACTTCATAGCTCCTGTGAATAATGGGAGAGACAAGGATTCAGAGGCAGAGTTATCTACCAATAATGTAACTAACAAGGACATAGCTCCGACTCCAGATAATCCTTGCATTCTAACCACTTCGTTGGAGATCTCTGTACTATCCAACAATACGGATCTAGTCTCACCACCAGCAAAAAAATTGAAACAATTACCCCAATTGAAGAATGGCCTCAAGGGGAACCAAGCATCAAAGACTAAACCAAAGCCAAAGGCAAAGAAAGGAGGGAAAAAGGGGGAGATCAACTTATTATTAGATAACGTACAAAGGCCACAGAATCTTGAAACACTATTTAAAAAGCTACATGGTAAATTGGACAGCATCGAGCGTCGATTAATGTCAGAAATAAAATTAGTTCAAAAGGACGTGACTTTTCTAACAGACTTGGGGGCCGATTCCGATCTCGGTCGGAGGCGCACCCAATACCATTCGGTCGGGAAAAAAGCCATGCGAAAGCCTGTTTCCCGACCGAACCGTACGCGGGTCCGGCCGAGCGAGTACGATGCGGGTCGCCGACCGACTCGTCCGGGCGACCCGACCGCTCCGACCGACTCGTACCCGGATCGTACCGCTCCGACCGACTCGCTCGGACCCGATTCGCACCGCGCAATGGAGACGTTTTCCGGCCGGGTAAGTACGATGCGCACCTCGACCGCTCCGACCGACTCGCGCCGTCCGACTCGAACTCGCTGTCGGAGCCGTACTTTGGGGGTCCGTGTCGGACCCCCTGTACGCGTACCCGTGCGAGGCGCACACAGGGGGACCCATGGGTCCCCCCTACCTGTGCGTGTACGCCGCGAGCGCTCGCGGCGTACTCGCTGTAGAGGGCGCCCTTGTCCGCCTCGCACCCATTGAGGCAATGGGAGCCCGCGTACGCGTTGTACGACCGGCTCCCATTGAGTTCAATGGGAGTCCGACCGACTCGTGTCCGATAACATACGGACGCATCGTACTCGTTCGGTCGGACTGCACGGGTCCGATTCGGTCGGAAATCTCTCCGGGTCCGGCTCGGTCGGAGAGATTTCCGGCCCGAATCGGAATCGACCCCAAGGTTTCTGAAATAATATCATCAAAAAATTTGAATGAACCCATCATTATTAATAATCTACCTTTAAGATCAAAGGAAGATTCAGCTACCCCTACCGCCGTTGAGGAATGTAAGCAAAGAATGCCTCCACTCATGTTACATTCAGGGGATTGTACAAATTTACAAGCCTCCCAAGATTTAAGGCATACTACCGATGATAAAGCCCCTACTTTAAGACCAGTAAAGACAGATAAGGTGGACAGATTGAAGACCACGCAATCTGGTAACAACATAGAGGAATCATTACATCTTCCCCCCCAGGTGACGCCATATGTTATTGTTTTGAAAAATGTGCCTAGATTAGAAGATAAAAATTGTGAATCATATGAGTCACTAAAAAACCAAGTGGTACATTGGATCTCTGTAAAAACTATGGGGCCCATTAGGATAACAGGCGGATCGCCACCGCCGGGGTGGCAATCCGCCCGCCACATGTCCCTGGTTCTCCCCCCGCCATATTAGTATGGCGGGGGGCACCGCGGCGGACGGAAAGACCGTCCGCCGCTTTTCCGCCGGTCGAACTGTCGACCGGGTGGAAAAGGGTCACAATATGGTGGCGGTGTCTGCAAGACAACGCCATTCATATTATGATGTATGCGGTCATTGACCTTTCCATGGCGGAGATGCCGCCATGGAAAGGCATGCGTTCCCTGACATTGGGGGCCCGTTGCGGGCCCCCAGGGTGTTGGGGGGTGCACATGGGGGGTACCCCTCATTACAATGCACTACGTGGCAGGCACCACGTGGTGCCTGCCATGTTGTGCATGGCAATGCTGTGCACAATCCTTTTACATTGCGAGCGGGGCTGCAGCCAGCAGATCCACCCGCAATGTAAAAGGCCCAGGATGCGCCCGCCAGTGTGGCGGGCGCATCCTAATTTGCATGGCGGGACCGCCGCAACATCGGCGGTCGGTCCCGTGCTCCGTTGCGGCCCGCCATCGTAATAGGCCCCTAACTTTGGTATTAATGTGTTACAACAAAATATTATAATGTTAAGGAGAGTGAACTGGGTGGGAAGCTCTAGGAAACAATGTCAGGGAGATTGTATTGTGGTGAATGTTCGTAGCAGGGAATTGGTAGGGAACCTGTTGGAGGTATTCCTAAACAACACCACAGTGACTAATTTTAACAAGAATGGATACATAATAGCTGTCACATTAGTTTTTTTTTATAGACCAAGTTATAGCAATGTAAATACTTTCAACAGGTATAATTTAATGCCAACTACTTACTCTCATAATAGGTATGAATCATTGAGAAGATGTAGTGAGATTGATTGACACAGGGAGGATGTGGGTAATAAGCCAGATGGTGATCCCTGTACACAAACCTTCAGGGAGGTCAGGTGGGAACCACTGGTTAATAATAAGGATGATATCCTTACTAGTAATTTGACGGACGTTGATTCAGGTACCCGAACCCTCGAATCCTTACACATTATATCCTGGAACGTGGCAGGGATTAAAAACAAGATTATTAACGAAGAATGGTTAAAAATGATTGAGGGGTGTACATTAATCATGCTTCAGGAAACTTGGAATACTGAGCCCTTTTCTATTAATGGTTTTCAGACAATTTGTACCAATGCTAGTCCCTCTAGAATGGGGAGAGCTAAAGGAGGTTTAGCGACATTAATCGCCGTAACCTCGCCTTTAATATTAAGGAAAGTCAATATTAAGGCACCGTATTATCAGCTTTTACATCTTTATTCGGAGGGGAAACAGACTATAGTTTTAATAAATGTTTATAATAATATCTTTGATAGTACAAGATCCAGGGTCATCAAGACATTAGAAGAAGACCTGGACCATTTTATAAAGGAAGTGGGAGGGGATTACATACTTATTTGGGCGGGTGATTTTAACTGTGAAAAATGTGAAATTGTGGCGGGAGAACAATGTGGATATTGCGATTGTTTTGGTGACTGAATTCCCCACTTCACACACGATTCTTATGGGGAAGCAATTAATAACACTATCCATAAAAACAATCTAGCAGTAATGGAACCAGATAATTCCGATGGAGAGATAGTTATACACACTTATGTAGGGGTGAGGTCATCGTCGAATATTGACCATTTTATTGTATCTGTTAAGTGTAAGAGTTTGGTGGAATTTTTTTTAATTTGCGCAAACTTGCTTAGTGACCACCACCCACTAACTCTATCTTTGATGCTTGGCCTGTCCAGACAAGTCAGGGACAAGACAGCAGATATAGATATAAATCCCCAAGGTAATAATGGAGTTTCCATTAAATGGTCAGGCGTGGACCCAACAACCTTAATGGATAACCTGAATAGGAAAAAACAAAATGATATTAACATTTGTATGGATAGCTCCTCTATAGACTCAGCAATTATAAATGCTTTTTGCAATATTATAACAAAAATAGCGGGAGACTTAACATCTAAAAAGAGGAAAACCGTCCGTGATCATAACCCTAGATGGTTTAATCAGGAGTGCTCAAGGCTAAGTAGGGAATTAAAAACATCCCTTAAAGAAAAGCCAAGGGACAGTGTTAGAATTAGCACCCTGAGGAAAGACTACAAAAAAAATACTGAATCAAAGGAAAAGTGAAATTCGTGAGGAAGCTTGGGAAAGTTTAGTGCAAGCGGCAGAAACAAGAGATGCAGCCTTATTTTGGAAGATAATTGAACACCCTTTTTGTTAACGAGAACACTACAGTGAAAATCGATATCACTGTACCCCCGGAAGATTGGATCACGCATTTTGAGCGTATCTTTAATCCAGAAGCTGTAAAAGTCACTAAATGCAATAATGGTAATTTTTTACTAGTAGAACCCGTAAAATCAACCCCAATTATGCCAGATGAAATCAAATCCGCCCTACAAAAAAGCGCCAATGGGAAAGTTGCTGGTCCGGATGGGGTACCCATTGACGTTTTTAAATGTAATATTGAGTTTTGGACCCCCATCTTATTAAATGTTTTTAATGCTGCTTTAGGAGGGGTGCTGCCTGCATCCTGGGTAGAAAGCATTATTGTACCCATCTTTAAAAAAGGGGATAGAGGGATGGCTAATTGCTACCGTCCCATATCCCTTCTTGATTCCACTTCCAAACTAATGGGTAGAATCATGTTGGGAGATTAGAAAACTCGGCCAACGAGAATAACATCCTCTCAGAAGCCCAGTATGGTTTCAGAAGGGGTATCGGAACGGTGGAACAATGTGTAAATCTGGAGCTACTGATAGGGAAATACACCCTAGCCAAGGAGGGGGTTTTACATCTCTGTTTCGTAGATCTCACTAGTGCGTTTGATCTCGTAAACCATGCCAAATTATGGCAAAACTTGAGAGAGCTAGGAGCACCAATTGATATTATTACATACTTATCCCAGATTTACACCTTTCTAACCTCCAGAGTACGTTTTGGTATAATGGGTGAATGTACCCCGGATTTTAGAGTTATGCGGGGAATACGACAAGGATGTGTATTGGCGCCCCTCCTTTTTTCTTTATATATTAACAACGTGGAGCCTTTTTTACAAAACCAAATTGTAGATGCCCCAAAAGTTGGAGCACGCTCTACCCCAGTACTTCTTTATGCAGACGATGCCGTCCTGTTATCAAGGACAGCGAACGGTTTACAATGCCTAATAGAAAAATTTGCCCTGTACATGTCAGAAAAAGACCTCCAGCTAAATCTTACTAAAACATTCGTTATGACATGCGGGAGTAATAGGCTGAAGAATAGATTACATCATGTGGGTGGAACCGTTATAAATAGAGTCCCAACTTTTTCATATTTGGGATTACTTTTTAATAGAAAGGGTACCTGGAACTCACATATTGAATCCTGTAATTTGAAATTCTTAAGAATCACTGAGAGTATTTTTTAGATTTTCCGCTAAAATAGGAAATAAACCCATACGGGAAATCCTTGCCCTGTATAGAAGTAAGTGTGTTACGGGTGTTTGTTATGGGGCACCCATATGGGGGTGAGCAAACATCGCCTCTTTACAAATTCAAGAAAATACATTTTTAAAAAGAGTGTTGGCAGTCCCAAACTCCAAAGCCAATTATATAGTACATAAAGAATTGTCTGTACCGTATTTAAGTGATCTTATACATATAGCAGGTCTTACTTTTTGGCGTGGGATATGGGTAAAAGATGAGACCAAATTTACTAAGGACTTAGGGGCCCATTACGATGGCGGGCGGAAGCACAACCGCCGTGCTGGCGGATGCAAAAACCACCAGTTACCGCCGGCACGCAGCAGTCCACACGCCCGCCCAATTACGATGCGAAAAGCAGGCCAAACACCGCCGGCAAGCCAGCAACACCGTCCGCCATCAAAGTGCGCCCGTACACGTAGCGGCGCAGCTCAACTGACACACACCGTCCGACGAAACACGTCCCGCCCGGCGCATAAATTACGATGCCGCAAACAAACGGCTCCCACGGCTAAGAGACACCGCACGTGAAAGAGGCGGTAACACGGACGCAGAGCACGGACAACGAAGAAGCGGCACCCCGGGCATGAATCCAGCACTGCAGGCCCTTCCCATGCTTCTGCTGATGCACCACCAAGGACGCAACGTGCCGCGGAGACGCAGGTAGGCACACACACAACAAGTGCACGCAAACAGCGCACACAGCGCAAGGGCGGAAAAAAGCGGACAACCCCCCACCAGCGCGTGTACACTACACATCCACCATTGCATCCACATATGACACACAGGCCAAATCCTAACATCGCGGAACACATGTGTACACACCACCTGGGACTAGGAACCAACCACCCCGTCACGGCCCCAAAGCGCCGATGACGCCGCCACACATGCGCACAACGCAGAGGCCAACCACAGCGCCATGCATGCGTCGCACACAGACACAGGGACACAACCAAGCAGCACACACATCAGCCCCACCCCGAACGCACATGACACGTGACAGGCCTGCCACAGACATGTCCCCAACGCCCAATTCACGGACAGCACCCAACGCCACACAACCGACGCACACATGTCAGTGAAGTCACGCAACAGCAGGACACACCCCAGTGTAACAAACATGGCGTAGCACACAGCGGCGGCAACACCAACTAGGAGAAGCAGGGCCCCTTCGGGAAGAGGAACGCCAGTACCACACTGAAAAACCCATACCACCCTGCACATATGAACAAGACATATGAAACGGAACACCAAAGAGCCCGGGGACCGACAACAGGTGGCCCAAGAATAACATCCACACACAAGGCCCAACGCAGAGCGGAAAGGCAGCCTGCCGCCCACACAAGGGAGAGCAGACAGCACTGAATGACCTTCCATTCCAACTCCGAAACCACAGCCCTACGACAGAAGCCGGTGAATACAGCCATTGTCCAAGAATAGACCAACACAGGCATGCCGAGGAGACCGACCACACGGCAGATAGCGCATATCACAGAAGCACACAACGGACGGGGAAGAAAGAAGAAAACACTCCCCCATGTCGGCCACATGCAAGTTAATTGGAAGGAGTCACACAGCACTGACCTTGAACTGTCTGAGAAGCATGTGGGAAGAGGGCCCGTGTCCTCCAAACAAGCCAACAGAACACAAGTCCTGTCTCCCTACGACTACACAGAGCTCACAGCAACCCCGGAGCGTGCACATTGCAGACTGCACACACAGCCGGAGCACGCCATCTCAACGAACCGCTGCGAAATGGCAACCGCAACACACCTACCCAACTACGCCGAACAGCTCAAGCTGTACAAAACCAACACGATACATACATTGGGATGCGATCTCCTGTCCCTGCTGAACGTAAGTTACCGACTGACTTACCGCATCACATTGTTCAGCTGCGTCATGCCCGTCTTCTACTGTCGGAGGTGTCCCTACCAGCATCCCGTCGAGATATGCCTCTCCAACCCGGCATGTCTGAAGGCGGACCTGCTACCACTACTCCTCCCTCTGGACGCACACGACAGGGCCTGCTCTGCCTATGGGGGCATGGCGTATGTGGCCAACATCGCACCCGCACTGAAATGGGACCACTGTGCCTCCACACGACGGATCATCGAGAACAGCTACATCGAATGTCACCCAGCATGCCCCATCATGGTCCTCCAAGGGACAACTTACGAACAACACCTTGAGAGCCACCATCCGCTTCATTGGCTGGCAAACATGTACACCACCAATGACATGGAAGCCCTGCTGGACGGCATCGCATACCTGACAACCTGTAAATACGTCGGACCACAACGCAGGTTCCCCGAGTGACCTATGAAGTCCAACCCCGCACCCATGCTCAGCTTCCGCACGGACTGGCCAGTCACCACCACAACAGCCATACCAAACGACCGGCAACTGTAACCACACCATCAACGACATCGCCATGACATCGGATATGACCGGGACATGCACACTGTTCCCCATCACATCCAGGAACACCGCATGCATCGTGGGAGGCAGTGGCATGGGCTCTGTGTATCGCACCCACATGGACGGAACTGCACGAACAACCAGGACACGACATGGATCCAGCGCACATGGACACACACACCGCTCAGTGGACATGAATAGGTCGCCTGGAGTCTGTGGGTGCTGCACCCTCCCACCCCCGCCCCGGGAATCCCATACCAGGACCTTTGCATGGACGACAAGTGCATACAACAACAACACGACCCCAGTGACTGTGACATGTCCAGTAACCACCACAGTGCAACAACAAGTGGCACGCCGCTGCATGCACGCAAGCACATGCCCTGATGTCATCTCACATGCACGCGTGCATGAGGAACAACCGCAGCAAACCTGTCACATGGAACTGAGATGGACTGTGCCCATGATGCCGAGCGGTCTGGTAGGCTACATGTATACCGTCTGTGTCAAAGTCCGCAGCTCCGCAGCTATACGTAAATGTACATTAGCACAGCCTTGGCCAAGCAGATGTAACTCTGAAGCCCACATCCCACATGCAACAGCCAATCACATGTAACCCCACACCCTATCCAATTTGTAATCATGCTCAGTATATCCTCAACATGTATTCCGCTGCCAGTAGTGTCCACTATACTGCATCACAGAGGACAGAAGACTCAATATAATGTTTGAAACCAAAACTGTCTCCGCTGACTCATTTCACAAGTACGAATGAGAGAGGATGAGAGTATGTGAAGTACACGGCAGTCGTGACATGACCATGTAGTCCACTGGTATTGGATGTCAACGCAAATGAGTAGCACTACTGTGGAAGACACACATGTGTCGTGTGAAGTCGTATGGACGCAGTGCTCAGGTGGGTGGGTGCGACGGGTAGATGCGCACATGCCAAGTTGGAGCACGCCGTGTTGGGAGGGGTCATGAACAGTACACCACCGCTTCCCTGGGCATTGTGAGAGGACACCTGTCGGGGGAGTGAACACGTGTGTGCACAGCAGCCGGGCACACGTACAAGCGGTACCAGGCGCACCTCAGCCCACCCTCTGTGGACAAGCTGGATCCTGTTGTGCGCCCGCCATGCCCCTTGACAAGGCACACACAGCCCCAGTCGACCAGGTGTAACCCCAACATAGTCAATCCGCACAGGCGATACAGGGCACGGGATGGCAGTGGAGCATGGTGTGTGAGAGGTCTCCTCGCGCTCCTCCTGGTCATATCACGCAGGCAATAGAACCTCAACGTCCAGCATGGCAAAAAGTCAAATGGAAGTGTAGGGGGACGCACCACAGCACGAGCAGCACTGAAGTCACGGGAGGTGGCTCGCACCATCCCATCCATTGCCCATCATACCAACCACGCCACATGCCATTGCGACTAAGTGCAAGCGCGTGCGCCACCACCCCTGAGCCCTCCCCAGAGAGGCCAAAGAGTGAATGTGTGGGCCATCAGCCACAGACGGACGCGGCCTGGCCGCAAGGGCAGCCACAGCCACTGGGTGTCGCAGGTGGCGGATCCGGAAGGCGAAGACTGTGATGCATAGTCCATGCAGGCCGGGTCTCCATTTGGGGCACCACGCAGGTGGACGGGCGTCCCGCCACACATCATACCCTGAGACAGCCCACTCGTGCAACTGGACCCACACATACACTCCTTGCCCTCTCTGGTGCGAGCTTGGGGCTGCCTGTGCAAGCGCTAGCCTCGCAGGTGAGCATGCATATTGGGGGGCGAGGGGAGGACATGAGGGCTGGGGCGAAGATGACTGTATCACTGTCAGTTAGTACAAGGGATGACCCAGATGTGGAAAGGAAGAGACGTGTCCCGTGTGTACTGCAACTAGTCGCCAATCCAACTACCCCCCATGTCCGGAATGTAAGCCCGCACCTAGGCCCGCCCATCCGCCACATCGAACATACCACCAGCACGACAACCTTCCCATTCGAAACACTGACTGGGGTGGCGACCAGTGAACAATCATGTGTAGCCTACCCACGCGTACATGTGGGCCCTCCATGATCCATGTCACCTGCGGCAAAGACATGACATGCGCAATGAGGGAAGTGAGGAGAGCTGTCCGCCCCACGCGCAGAAGGTGCATCAGCTCCACAGACCCAGCAGCGAGTCCAGCAGGGGTCACATGTGCAGGGGCAGCTGTGCCTGGTGTGAAGGCACATGCATATAGACAGCACATCGACCAATGTGTAGTCTGCCCACATCCACAGTCCATCATCATGCGGACATAGGAATTGAACACAGGGCAACACATCTTAGTTGGTGCACCCACCGTGACCAACAATGCGCAATCATCGACGTACCCGCCCTGTGCATGGCCCCCACCCAACGGAGGCACATCCAGTGCCACCATCCCACACACACAAGCCTTCCACGGAACATGCTGTGTCCAATGCTCAGTACAGAGTCAGCGCCCATCTGGTGGATCCTGAACAGGAGACACATGCACACACATGCCAGCTCCCACTATGTACGTCTGCCACCTGGCACGTGCAATGTAACCTCTCACCTGTGACGTGTGACTGCAAGCACACAGCCGTCTTGGCATGGGGCTGTCAATGTGGACACCAGTCAATGTTTCGGGAGCTGTGATCCGTACAGTGCTGTACATAGGGTGCAGTGCTGACACCTACTACTGTCTCATATCCCCTCGTGCCACAGGTCCCACTTATATTGGCCGCTCAGCCCGTGCCCACATCGTCGTCGTCGTGTGCCATACTCATCCAGCCTCGGAAGCAGTTCCATGCTCAGCAGACACTCATGTTGCCGTGGCGTTGCCGCTTGACGAATATGCAGTCAGTCCCCATCAGCACGCCCCGCAAGTCATTGGGGCCTAGATCCCCATGTGCATGCACATGGCAGTGGTATGTCTCACTTGCCATTGCCATTGTTGGGAGACCTGTGTAAGTGTATTGTGGCCGTGCCGTCCCAGCTTGACAGCTGGGCTGTGGCTCATGTGCTTGCTCAGTCATGTCAGTGATGTGTATGCGAAATTGCTATGTGTCGTGTTGCTTTGACATGTGTCCTCTGCCATTTAACCCAGGCGGAGACCGAACATTGACCGCCCATACCAATTGCTGGCGGACATGGACGATACAGAGGTTATCAGGAAGTTTCGGCTGGACAGGCCAACCCTGCATCAACTGTGTGCCATGTTAGAGCCCCATCTCCGTCCCCGCAGGGTGTATCCGACTGCTGTCACCCCCACGGCTAAGGTGATGGCCGCCATGCATTTCTTCGCCACTGGGTCATTCCAGCACACAGTGGGCAGTGGAGGAGGGATGTCCCAGCCCATGTTCAGCAAGGTGCTGAGGGATGTACTGGCAGCCATGATGCTGTGCCGAAACAGGTACATCAGATTCCCCAGGGCTCGTGAATTGGCGGCAGTGAAGGGTGCATTCTATGCCCTTGGCAGAATCCCACACGTCGTGGGAGCCATTGACTGCACACATGTTGGCCTTGTTCCACCACAGGCCACTGAGCACCTGTACCGCAACAGGAAGCACACGCACTCCCTGAATGTGCAAGTGGTGTGCCTTGCGGACATGGTGATCACCCACGTGTGTGCCAAGTTTCCAGGCTCGGCACATGACGCACACATAATGCGCAACAGCATCTTGCCACGACTGATGGCCAATATGCAACAGGATCGTGCCTGTATTGTCGGTGAGTATGTGGAGTGGTGTAGCGTGCTGGTTGTGCGATGCTGTCCCCTGTCCAGTTGGAATAGCAACGGTTCTCTGTGTCCCTCACACCCAGGTGACTCTGCGTATCCGAATGGGGCATGGCTGCTCAGTCCATTGAGGAATCCTCGCACCCCAGCAGACGATCGATACAATGAGGCACATGGGAGGACCAGACGTGTGGTCGAGCGTACCTTTGGCCTCCTCAAGTCCAGGTTCAGGTGCCTGGACCGCACCGGGAGTGCACTGGCGTACTCCCCACAGAAGGTGTGCCAGATAGTGGTGGCGTGCTGCATGCTGCACAATCTGGCCATTCGGAAGCAGATCCCCCTCATTGTGGATGACGGAGATCAACCAGGGCCCCAGCCCGCAGACCAGGACAGCTCGAGTGAGGTGGACAGCGGAGAGGAGGAAGCTGGGAATGTGCGCCAGCAGCTCATCGCCCGCTACTTCACTTGACGGTGAGTGTCCATGTACGACGGATGATGTGTCTGTATCTGTGCAGGTGTGTGTGTGCTGTGTCAGGGTGGCCGTATGTTCACTGCGTGCAGTGTGTCAACGCTCCATGGCCAGGGTAGTATGCCACTGTTGGTGACTGTGGCATTGTGCCCTATTGCTCTGTGCGATGTGTGTACATTGCTTGTAGTTGTTGACATGTACTGTGTGATGGGTGTGTGACACACTCATTGAATGTGCTCCTGTTCTGTCTCCCACCCCTAGGTCCCTACAGATCCTCCGGATTCCATTGCCATGCCACGCATCAGGTGCCTTTCTGCCCAAGGTGGCCGTTGTATTCCGTACAAATAAAACACAGGGCACAAACAGCAGTTAGTGAAAAAGGTGCATTTATTACAAACTGTGACATGTGATTGTGTGTAAGGTGATGACAAAAGTGGTGCGTGCAGTGACAATGAGCTGTCGGTCATGGCTGCGTGAAGCTCAGGGTGTACCCACTGGTTCTATGTCCATAGTCCAACACACACATGCCATCCAGATGGCTGTGTGGAGTGGGATCGTAGAGCAAGTCAATGCAGTGGCTGGTCAAGGAAGGCTGGCGGAAGGCTGGCTGGCTGCCTCACTTGCGACTGGAGCGTGCGAAGTCCTCCCGGGAGATCTGTTTCCTCTTCGGACGGCCCCTTCCACGTTTGGGAGGGGGTGTGTGGTGGCGACCTGCTGGTGGTGGGTGAGGTGTGCTCACTGGCTGTGGACGCAGGGGAAGTGGACACTGCTGCCCGACCCTGCGCCCTAGCAGGTGGTGGCGGAGGTGGTGTTGCTGGCCTTGCCTGTGACCCCACCGCCACCACCAGCTGGCCCATGAGGTCCACGAGTTGGTCCATACGGGACACGAATTGGCCCATATGGGCGTCCATGGACCTCAGCACCCCCAGCACCTCACGCGTGTCTGTAGCTGACCTGGCCCATTGTCCTTGGGCCTCTTCATAGGCCCCAAGGACTCTGGCCATTTGAGGCAGGGCATGGCTCCCAGGGGAGGCTGGCGTTTCCCTGACCCTGCTCCTCCTACCAGTCCTGCTGCCACCGGCCTGCCCACTAGCCACATTGCACACCACGGTCCTCGCTGTGGCTCCCAGGGTGGATCCAGTCGGCCGGGCCACCACCTGCGCTGGGGCTGGTGCCAGCGAAGACGTGGTGGTGGTGGTGGCGGTGGTCGTCGGTGCGGCGATGGTGGCGGTTGCGGCAGTGGTAGTGGCCGCAATGACCGTGGGTGTGGCCGCAACGACAGTGGCAGCAGGGGGCTGGGACTGTTCAGCATCCCTGGATGATGGGTTGGTGGGTAGGAGGGGTCCTGGGGAGCGGCTGGGCCCTGCCACACCAGATGGGCCTGCTTGGTGGTCCATGTCCGAAGAGGAGGACAGATCCTCCAGATCCGTGTGTCCTCGTTGGGGGCTTGTGGGCTGGCTGTGCTGGCTGCTGTCTCCATCCCCAGCATCCGGCAGTTCGTCACCTGTGGAGGGAATGAGATTTGTTATTGTGTTGCACCTGGCGAAGTATGTATTTGTCGTCTGACATTGGCAGTTCGTGCAATCTCGTACATGGGTTTCCCGGAGGCGAGTGTGTGGCTGTGGCATCTGTAGTTGTGTGTGCTAGGCAATGGGACTGTGTGCTGTGCACATGTGGCATGGGACGGATTGGCCATGCCGATGGGTGTGTTGCTGTGCCCCTACTCATTGTGACTCTGGTGTATGCGGGCTCCTGGCCCATCCTGGGTCTGGTTTGTACTTTGCTTTTGGGGTTCATATGGAACGCTTAGGAACGCATATGGCAACATGGGGGCCATGCCCCAGATTCGCATTTGGGAGGGGATATGCTTTTGGGGTTCAAATGGAACGCTTAGGAACGCATATGGCAACATGGGGGCCATGCCCCAGATTCGCATTTGGGAGGGGATATGCTTTTGGGGTTCAAATGGAACGCTTAGGAACGCATATGGCAACATGGGGGCCATGCCCCAGATTCGCATTTGGGAGGGGATATGCTTTTGGGGTTCAAATGGAACGCTTAGGAACGCATATGGCAACATGGGGGCCATGCCCCAGATTCGCATTTGGGAGGGGATATGATTTTGGGGTACATGCTGTGAGCCATGGGTGCCGAACGTGACATGTGTTGTGGCAGCATGACAGTGCATGGTTTGAGGTGTGTGCATGCTTGACATGGCCTGCATATTTGCTGTCTGTTGTGATTACTGGACATGGCATTGGACGCATCGTTATGAGTGAGTGATAGTTGTGTGCCAGCCAACGTATTGCAGTTGTCCCATCTCCTTGGTGTGCGTGCTGCCCTGTGCCATGTGCATCACTGCAGTGCTCGGGGGGGTGTGGCCCATGTTGTGTGTTGTTGCTCACAGTGTGTCGTGCGCTTAATTGACTTCTGGCACATGGTTGGTCATGGGCATGTGTCTTAGCGTGACTGCTGTATGTGTGGCAGCTGTGCGGATGACATGCCTTTCATGAGACTGGGGCTGACGGATGGGATGGATGGTATGTTGTATGTGCATGGTGTGTCTGTGAGTTTGATGGGTTCAGTGGTGTTCGTGTGCATTTATGTTGTTCCGCTCTGTTGCGTCTAGTGTTGTTTGTCTTACATAGGCGTAGTTGTGGGGTGTGTGGTTGACAGGCAGTAGGGGCTACATGGACAGGACTTCAATGGTGTTTCGGTTGTGTGTGATGAGTTGCACAGTGGCTGCCGTGTGGGACTATATTCAGTGTGGCTTGTGCATGCAGACGTGGCTCCTTGGGTGTTGCTATGTCTGTGATGGGTCATGTGGGGTGTGAGTCTGTTGTTCATGTCCGTGTGCACATTGTTCACTTGTTCGTGACGGTGGGCGGTGCTGCGTGTTCGTGTGCTACGTGACATGTCCCATGTGTTGGTCGTGTTATGGTCCTCATGCCTCCAGTAATCCAGCCCTGTCCAGTTTCCCACCTGCAAGTTGTTCGTGCGTGCACTGTACTGGATGCCACATGGCTCTAAGCGGGGGGTGCTCCATGTTGCAGGTCTGTGGGGGTGGGGGGTGTTGTGGGTCGTGGGGTGGCTGGACACCCACTGACACCGATTGCTGTGGACCATGATGTCTGCCTTTCGGCTGTCGTTGTGCACTGCGGTGGCTGACACGTGGCTGTGGGGTGTGGGGGATGCTCCTCCTTGCTGTGCTGTGGGACTGGGGCCTGGTGTGTGTTGTACTTGGGCTGTCCACCGTCCCACCCACTGCACTTTGTGTTCCTGCCACTTACCTGTTACTTGTCGGTTAGTGCAGCTGTGGCGGACAAATGGGTGTGGTGGGTGCTCGTTGTGGCGCTTCTGGCATATTTGGGGACCTGTTGGTGGTTACGTGGCTGGCTTAGTGTACACATGTCCCCACGCATCTTACAGTTGTTCGGTTTGGGCTGTGTGTGGTAGTGTCTGTTGCATGTGTGTGTGATGTGTTGTGTATTGTGTGCTGGACATGGGGGTGTTTGTCCCTGGGAGCTGTGGCATGGTAGTTGCGCATGTGAGTACATAGCGGTGTGCTGGTATACATTAGTTTGTACTTACCAACCTCCACTCCCCCTGCTAATCCGGCGAGGATCTCCGGATGGATTACGACTCGCACCTTCTCCTCCCACGCTTTGAAGGTCTTAAAGAGCGCGGGATTCCCTCCGCCAGTGACGGCAGCCAGCTCTCTGTTTTTGCCCTCCTTCTTCTTGACCAGGCTCTTTACGTCATTCCAACGTTTGTTTATTTCACCTCTGTTCCTGGGCAGGGTCCCGACTGCATTGACCTGGTCTACGATCCGGTTCCACATTCTGTTTCTGGTGGCTAGTGGTGTGTGCTGGACCATGTTCCCATAGATTTGTGGGTACACCTTGATGATCTCGTCGACCATGACCGTCAGCTCCATGGGCGTGAACTTGGGCATCCTTTGTGGTGCCATGGTGTTTGTGGTGCTGGTGCGGTGTGTGTTGTGTAATGTGCAGGGGTTTGTGGTGCCGGGGTGTGGTGGTGGTGGTGGTGGTGGTGGTTGTGATGTGTGCGTTTCTGTGGTGTGCTGCTGTCCTTGCTGTGTCACTGTGTCCTCTCCTCTCCTCTCTGGTTTGCAATGTAGCAAGGGGTTGTGGTCTGTGGGAGTGCTGCTTTTGTACTCACCTATGTGGGTGTGTCCTCATGGTCTGTTGTTTTCAGGTGTGTTGTGTCTGGGGTTCTGGCCTTTGTATTTTTTGTTTGTCCGGGGGGGGTGTTTTCGGGAAGTGTACTGTGCTTGTGTATTTGTGCGTGCCTTGCTGTGTGGACTTGTTGGCCATGTTGTGTGCTATTGGTTTTGTGTGCGGATGGTTTCTGTGCAGGTACGTTGGCGCCATGGCTTCTGCCGTGTCGATTCTCATCGGCGTTGTTTGCGCTGGCGGGCGGTATATTTGTGGTTTTTCCGCGCTCATGGCGGTGCGATCGTAATTTCACGTGCGGTGTGTCGGCCGTGTGGGCGGGCGGTTTTGTGTTGTCGTGCGTGTTTCCGTCCGTGGCGGGCGGTTTGACTCCGACTCGGACGATGGCGGGCGGTATTTTGTGTGATTTTTCCGCCGATGGCGGTTTTCGGTTTGTGTAATCGTAATGGCGTGGTCGGTGTTCAGGCGGTGTGTGCGGGCGGATTTTTGCCGCTTCCATGCCTGGCGGATTTATTTACGCCGGGTATCGTAATGGGCCCCTTAATTATGGAGTGCTTGGCCCTAGATCACAGAAGAAAAATCCCCTGGCTAGAGCATATCCATAACCTTTTAACAAGTTGTAAGATTGACCTTGATAGAAAGAAGCCTGTGCTTATTCAGGACTACAGCAAAATGTGAAAGAGTGGCCGATGCTAGACGAAAACAAAGCGTTAATACTTATTGTGAACTCCCTCCTGTGATAGGCTCACAAACATATCAAATTCTGGTAAGAAACACCCAACATAGATTTTATCTAACCAGGCTCAGACTTGGCACACTACACTACATAACAGCATTCCCTAGCATGGAAAAGTGGTCTCATAATCTTCCAAACTGTCCGTGTGATGGAAAGACCCCCCAGTCCACGTTGCATTTTATACTTTTTTGTAGTTTTTATAGGGATATACGGAGATCTATTTTAAAACCACTTTTTTTTTTAACTAATATGCTTTTTTATCATAAACATGCTTTTAACTTTATATGTAGCCTGGATAACATAAAAATTATGAATACTGTTATTCTCTTTATACAAATGGCAATCAGGAGAAGAAAGGATTTTTCACATTTGGATGCATTAACATATGAAAAACCTGATGACTGCATTTAGCCGTGTCATTTAAATGGTATCTATATATAAGCTAGTACTTTGATTTTAATTATCTCTATGATATAGTCTATTATGCACTTTATTTCTTATGTAAACATTTTGCACTTTACGTGATATTTACCCTTTCCTGATATATGAAAATATCTTGCACATTATGTATTCTTAAAATATAGGCTATCTTGCATCTAAAAGCATTGTAAAATCGCATATTTTTAAATGATGTGTAGAGTGATATGAAATATTGTTATTTATAATTTGTATGGTTATGAAATATTGGTGTTTTTAATATCTATGGATTGATAAATTGTATCAATATGTACACTGTTAAATTTTAAAGAACAAATGTACAATTGTACTTCCTATTTAGTATGCTTTTATGGATGTACATTTTACACCGAATAAAGCTGATTTGACTTGGCTTGACTTGACTTGCGGGTGGGAGGGGGCGGTGGGTCGTGCGGGGAGGTTTAATTTAAAAGAAAAAAAAAAAGAAAAAAAAAGTTTAACTTATCTTCGCCGGCCCGGTCCCGTGTCGTGTCTGCTCCTCTCCTGGAAGCAGGAAGCCTCCCTCTCCTCCCCTAAGCCAATCACAATGCTGCAATGACAGCGTTGTGATTGGTCGGGACGCCGACCAGCCAGGTGTCTATGGGGAGGCCATATTCTCCATGTAGGCTGCATATGCAGCCTACATGGAGAAAAGACAGAGGGGCCGATTCCAATTCGGGCCGGAAATCTCACCGACCGAGCCGGACCCGGAGAGATTTCCGACCGAATCGGGACTCCTAGTAGCCCGACCGAACGAGGTACGATGCGCACGTATGCTATCGGACTCGATTCGGTCGGACTCCATTGAAGTCAATGGGAGCCGGTCGTACAACGCGTACGCGGGCTCCCAGTGACTCAATGGGTGCGAGCCGAACAAGGGCGCCCTACAGCGGGTACGCGTCGGAGCGACTTCGCGGCGTACATGCACAGGTAGGGGGACCCATGGGTCCCCCCTGTGTGCGACTCGCTGCGGCTACGCATACAGGGGGTCCGACACGGACCCCCAAAGTGCGGCTCCGACTGCTCTTTGGAGCCGGACTGCGTGAGTCGGTCGGACTGCTCGAGGCGCGCATCGTACTTACCCGGCCGGGAACGTCTCCATTGCGCGGTGCGAGTCGAGTCCGTGCGAGTCGGTCGGAGCGGTCGGGTTCTGCGAACGAGTCGGTCGGCGATTTCGCGAGCGCACGCATCGTACTCGCTCGCCCGGACACACGTACGAATCGGTCGGGAAATAGGGCTTCGAATCGGATCCGGTTAAGCCGAATCCGATTCGGTGCCCTACCGGCCAAGATCGGAATCGACCCCAGAGTGTGCATGACTGATTTGATCGGCGCCAGAGGGCCGACCAAACAGTCAGCGCCATCAACAGTGGGCAAGCCACTCCTTCCCTGCCCTAAAGCAGGACTGCCCGCCCGCCCCACCTAACCAAACCCTTCTGCTTTCTCGCAGTGCGAGGAGCAGAAACATAAAATGGTATTTATAATACCATTTTATGTTTCTGCTTCTCGCACTGCGAGAAAGCAGTGGGGCGAAAATATTGTGTTAAGAATATCTGGACAACAAAAATATCAGGGATAGGAATATCGAAGGTAAATTTATAGTTTTTAGTGTTGTTTTTAATATCATTGTAAAATGTTTCTATGTAGAAAATATTGTTGTATGTAATATCATTTGTAAGTCTTAATTAGTATGTAATGTATTGCGGTGTGTTTGACGGTATGTGTTTATTATATTTTTGTGTGTTTTTAGTAAGATATTATTTTACTTTTATGAAATTGTTAAAATTTGTATTTTTCGTTGTATTAATGTATAGAATGAATAGTTGAATTTTTTTTAGTAGCACAATATTGGCTTTTTAGGCTACAACGGTGAGGAGATTTAAATGTTTTTTATTTGAATTGGAAGGTAATAATTTTACACATATGCAAATTATTAATTAAGAATTCTTATATAACTGTTATTATGTTAACATTTTTAATCTGTTTTAATTTGATGTTAAGATATATAGTAATGGCTTAAATATTTTTTTTAAAGTAAAAAGTAAATATAAATATTTTGTAATTACAAAGAATATTTAGAAATATTTTTATGTTAAAATTAAACATTTTAAATTTTAAATTGTTTTACAATTGTATGAAGGTTTTAGTTGATAAAAAAATGCAATTTTAAATTAATTTTTTACTTTTTCTAAAATATGAAATCTATATACATATTTTTTAATTATTGTTTATTTTGTGTTAAGAATGTATATTTATTTTTAAAGTTTATGAATAGTAGTAAATATTTTGAACAATATATTAATGTTTAATAGTAATTAAAATAGTCATTTGATAACTTAAAATATATATATGTATATAAAGGTTTGTAGTTTAGACTAGTGTTTTCAGATAACATTTTAGTTAACTTTATACAAGAAAATGTGAGAATATGGAGTATTGATTGTGTATGATTATTTTTATTTTGTAATAAGTTATGTAAAATGTTTTATTTTGAAGTGGATATTGTAAATTTTAACTCTTTAGGGGTCGATTCCGATTCGGGCCGGAAATTTCTCCGACCGAGCCGGACCCGGAGAGATTTCCGACCGAATCGGACCCGTGCAGTCCGACCGAACGAGTACGATGCGTCCGTATGTTATCGGACTGGAGTCGGTCGGACTCCCATTGAAGTCAATGGGAGCCGGTCGTACAACGCGTACGCGGGCTCCCATTGACTCAATGGGTGCGAGTCGGACAAGGGCGCCCCCTACAGCGGGTACGCGGCGAAGCGATTCGCGCCGTACACGCACAGGTAGGGGGGACCCATGGGTACCCCCCTGTGTGCGACTCGCGCGGCTACGCGTACAGGGGGGTCCGACACGGACCCCCAAAGTACGGCTCCGACAGCTCTTACGAGCCGGAGTGCGCGGTTCGGTCGGACTGCTCGCGGCACGCATCGTACTTACCCGGCCGGGAAACGTCTCCATTGCGCGGTGCGAGTCGAGTCCGAGCGAGTCGGTCGGAGCGGTTCGAGCCGGGAGCGAGTCGGTCGGAGCGGTCGGGACGCCCGGACGAGTCGGTCGGCGATTCGCATCGTACTCGCTCGGGCCGGACCCGCGTACGGTTCGGTCGGGAAACAGGGCTCCGAATCGGATCCGGTAAAGCCGAATCCGATTCGGAGCCCTACCGGCCGAGATCGGAATCGGCCCCTTAGTGTCCAACACCTTCCCCCAATATGTTTAGATTGCAGTGGGAATAGTAAATATCACCCCTTAGCGTCCAACCCCTTCTCCAAATTGGTTTAGATGGAAGTGGGAATAGTAAATATCACCCCTTTAGTTTCCAACACCTTCCCCAAATTGGTTTAGATTGGAGTTGGAATATTAAATGTCATCATCCCCGGTGCAGAAACAGAATATTGAGTAAAAAGCATCGAGTTGCACAAATATCGAGTCATTAATAACGTGGTTCAGAAATATCTACAGCAAGAATATCGACTTAAAGTAAGTAATATCGTTTTTAAACATATCGAAGTGTTTAATATCGTTTGCAAAAATATAGTTGTTGAAAATATCGTTTTTTTATTAATATTTTGTATTTTAGTATATATTTTATATGTATGTGGTGTATGTTTTTTTGTATAAGAATTGTTTGTATTTTTAATATATGTGTTACATTTTTAGTAGTTATTAATTCTTTTTTATTTGAATTTTGCGTCTTTAGTTCCGTAGCGGGTTGTGGGTTTAAAGGGGAATAGGGTGGGAAGTAATTTAATTATATTAAATGTATTGATTATTTTTTATTTATTAATATTTGTTTAATTGAGATGTTATAGTGTTAAGTGTGTAAAGTAATTTATTATTAAGTAATAATTGGTTGTTAATTAATTTTAATTAATTAATTGGTAATTAATTATGGTAATTGTGTAATTAATTTTTGGTGTGTGTTGTGGTGTTTATAGGTGTGAAGGGTGGGAAGTAATTTATTTTTAATTGACGAATTAATAATTGGATGTTAATTAATTTTAATTAATTAATTGGTAATTAATTATGGTAATTGTGTAATTAATTTTAGGTGTGTGTTGGTGTTTATAGGAGTAAAGGGTGGGAATTAATTTGTATTTAATTAAATAATATATCGTTAATGTTAATTATTTGATATTTATTTTGGGTAATTTATTTTTGTGTGTTGTTTTTACTTTTAAAGGGGTAAAGGGTGGGTATTAAATACATTTTAATTACTTTATTATTAGTTATTAATAGTAATAGTTTTTAATGTAAAAATAAGTTTTAATTGTGTTTTATTATTTTATAGTTTAAATTAGGTGTGTGTTGTGGACATTATAGTGTTAAAGTGTGTGTAGTCAATTAATGTTTTAGTTTTTTTATTAATATTTTTTAATTGAATATTAATTATGTTAATTATGGAAGAAAATGTAATTAAAAATGTTGAAGTGTTTTATTATTGGTGTGGTGTTATAGGGTAGGAAATAAAATAAATACATTTATGTATTAGTTAATTTTTTTGTGAATATTTTCTAGTTTAAAAGAATTCTTTTTATAAATGTATTTATTGTTTTATTTTATATATTATTTGTAGGTTTTTGTTATATGTAATTAGTATTATAATATGTTTTCTTTTTATATGTTTAATATATTTGATTTTTGATTTATTTTTTAAACATTGTTTATTTATTTTTATGATTTTTGAATTTTTAATATTTTAAATTTTTGTTTTAACGGAGTGTGAATAGTAATTTTTACCTCTCCGCTATCCAGCACTTTCCCTAATGTTGCACTCACTGGAGTTGGAATAGTAATTTTTGCCCTTCCGCTATCCAACACTTTCTCTACTGTTGCACTCACCGGAGTGGGAATATACATTTTTACCCCTCCGCTATCCAACACTTATCCTACTGTTGCATTCAGTGGAGTGGGAATAGTAATTTGTACCCCTCCGCTATCCAACACATTCTCTACTGTTGCACTCTTTGGAGTGGGAATAGTAATTTTTGCCCCACCACTATCCAACACTTTCCCTACTGTTGCTCTCACTGGAGTGGGAATAGTACATTTTACCGCCTTGCTATCCATCACTTTCCCTATTGTTGCACTCACTGGAGTTGGAATAGTAATTTTTACCCCTCCGCTATCCAACACTTTCCCTACTGTTGCACTCTTTGGAGTGGAAATAGTAATTTTTTCCCCTCCGCTATCCAACACTTTCCCTACTGTTGCTCTCACTGGAGTGGGAAGAGTAATTTTTACCCCTCCGCTAGCCAACACTTTCCCTACTGTTGCACTCACTGGAGCTGGAATAGTAACTTTCATTCCTCCGCTATCCAACACTTACCCTACTTTTGCACTCAGTGGAGTGGGAATAGTTATTTTTACCCCTTTGCTATCCAACCCTTTCCCTACTGTTGCACTGATTGTATTGTGAAATTTAAGTTTAAATATGTTTTAATAGTTTGTTTTAATTTATTATAGATTTGTGTTTTTTTATATTTTAAATCATTAATATATATTGTTACTTTGGATATTATTTTAAACGTTTAACATAAATTAAAAATAATAGTTTATTAATTGTTTTAAATTAAATATATATGTATAAATTATTATGTTGTGTATTTATATTTTATTACGTGTATTTGTTATATTTTATTCAAATGTATTTTAATTTTTTTATTTTGGTAAAATTATATTTAATATTTAACATATTTAATATATATTTTTTTTATATTTATCTAAAAGTTGATATTTTATACATCTATATTTTTTACATCGATATTTTTAGTCAATATTTTTGTACTTACCTGTTTAAGTATAGGAGTCGATATTTTTGTTGTCTATATTTTTTACTCGATATTTTTACATCGATATTTTTTACATCAATATTGTGTCAGTGAACCATTATCCCCAAATTGGTTTGGATTGGAGTGGGAATAGTAAATGTCACCTCTTTAGTGTCCAACACCTTTCCAAATTTGTTTCTAATTTTTAATTATTCTCTAGTTTTACATTTTGAATCAAATATACTTCGAGTAAAAATAAAAAATATATAAAGTTAAGTAAATAAAACATTTTTATAATCTTTTAAGAATAAAAAATCTGGTAAATCAAATGTATATACATTTGTTTGTTGCACATTTTCAACTCTAAGGGCCGCATTGCGATGGCGGTCGGACGAGTGCCGACTGCCATCGTTTCAGGCACGAGACCGTCCGACAAGGAGTCGAAGGTCCAGACTGCCCGAACACTATACGACCGCCGTGCAGGCAGTCGTAAAATGCTTTTTACTATTGCGGCTTGTGCAGTGGCCCAGGAAAAGGGCTGCTGCACAAGCCGCAATAGTAAAAAGCATTTTGAAAACATCCATGCACTGTGTGCCAGGCACCATTAGGTTCCTGGCACACGGTGCATGGATGTTTGTGGGGGGCACCACATGTGCCCCCCTGGCCACATAGCGGAGGCCCATGGAGGACAGCCATGAAAAGGATGCAGGGTGGCCTCAGCATATGGGGACGGAGCATCCTGGGAACAAACATTATGTCACATCCTAATCCTTATGGCGTGCCTTCGCAGGCACCACCTCCATTGTAGGGATCAGGCTCCGACCGCTGCCCCGACAGGCTCCTTGAGCCTGTTGGAGGCAGCGGTCTTTCCCCCGCCCAAAATTGCTCCTAGCGCCAGTATTGTAATCCGGCAGTCGGACCGATACCCTGGATGTTGGACGGACCGCCACCGAGAGCCTGTCAGGGGCGGTCAACCCGCCATCGTAATCGCCGGGCCCTTATTTTTCATTGTTAACAATTTTTTTACCATTTTTTAACTTTCTTTATATATGTCTTTTTGATGGTAAGGGGAATTTAGGAGGGAGGTTTAAAAGTTACTTGCAGTGTTGTTTGTGCGTTTTGTGTCTATTTAGATGTATTTCTGTTATTGTTTTGCACTCGTTCGTTGTTTTGTGTTTATGTACACTGTTTTCGTATTGTATCACAAAAATGCTAAATTAAATTATGTGATGTTAGGTATATTTTGATTAACTGTTATGTATATGTATTTTTGAGAATGTAATATTTTTGCGGGTGTTTTTCAAAATTTACTTTACAGGTTTTTGTCTACAAACGCATTCTATGGGCATTTGAAGTTCATTATTATTATTTTTTTTTTAAGGAAATCATTTATGGTTTACCATAAACCAATGCTTTTTACTTTGATTTCCTTTCTTTGGGTTTCCTGGAGCGGTTCTATTTTTTATACACCTTTGAGATTTTTATAGAACCTAGATAATTTGGATTGCTTTGGAGGATTTCGATTAGATTCGTTATATTTTTGCATTTTGGGGGGGTGGGTTTGGATTCATTGATCTCATTTTTGGTGGATTACTCATTTTTATTACGTGGAGCTAGAGAAAGATCTGCAGCTACAGAACAGTATGTTTTATTTCTTTAATTTGTTTTGGGTGGGAAATGTGATATTATATTGTTTGTGTCAAATTTATGTGTTTGTTATGTGGAATTGTTCGGATTATGTGTTGTAAATATTTTATGTGATGGATTGAGTTTGCTTTTATTTATTTTGGTTGGTGATGGTTACACTTTAAAAAAATAATTTATATATATATCTTTATTAATATTACAATTTTAAACAATTGTTTGACTGATGTAATAAAGTATTATATTTATTATTTAAAAAATAGAATTGGTATGTTGGTTTTAGAGTTTGTCATAGTTTTTTAGGACTTTGGTAAGTTAACATTTATTTTCTAATATGCTTTTGGCTATGATTTCTAAGTAAACTACTCCTTTGTTATTTATGATGAGTTTGACTATAAATTGTAGCATGTTGTACATTCTTATGGTTTGTTTGCTGAGTTTAGGGCCAATTTGGCTAACAGATTGCTCCATTCGTAGCTCCTGGTAGCTTTGCTCTTTTTGTAATGCTTCTATACATTTTTATTATGTAGGCTGAGTTCTGCATAATGTGGTTTGGAAGGCATTGTGCCATCCTTCCACGGCGTTGTTTGTTTTGGCTTCCTGTGCCAAGGTGCTGTCATAGACATTCCACCTTGGTATTTGGAATTTGGGTTGGCATCTGTGTCCGGAGTGATGTAGTCTGCCAACCCAAGTGTCTTTAAAATAGTCCTTTAGGGGACTAAGTTTCTCTTCATTTTGTTAGTAGATAGGGCTTTCTATTATTAGATTGTAGTGGTTGGCTAACTCTGTGACACGGACATAGTCTAGTGCTATAATTTTTGTTATTTCAAAGGCAAACTGGCTGTTTGTAAAATATTCTACACTTAGGGGCTGATTACGATGGCGGGCGGACGTGGTCCGCCCGCCACCGTAGCGGTGATTGGGACCGCCCGCCAGACATGCGGCGGTCCCACCACTGCAATTAGGATGCGCCCGCCATACTGGCGGGCGCATCCTGGGCTTTCAACATTGCGGGCGGTGCTGCTGGCTGCAGCACCGTCCGCAATGTTGAAAGTGCTTGCACCGCATTTCCCTGCACCGCGTGGCAGGCACCATGCGGTGCCTGCCACTTGGTGCATGGAAATTGGGTACCCCCCCATGCAGCGACACCCCCCCACACAAGGGGGGCCTGCAACGGGCCCCCAAACCCAATCCCCGCCAGCCTTTCCAAGGCGGCATCGCCGCCACGGAAAGGCGCCTGGCCACACACATCCTAATATGGCGGACGGTGCCTGCTAGGCACCGCCACCATATTAGTGGCCCTGCTCCGCCCGTCAGGCACTCGGTGCGATTGCCACCGGCGGAAAAGCGGCGGACGGACTTTGTGGCGCCGCAATACCCACCGCCATCCTAATATGGCGGTAGGTAAATCTCAATGTGATGGCGGAACGATCGCCACCGCCGGCCCGGCGATGGTGATCGTTCCGCCATCGTAATGAGCCCCTAAGTGCAGATTTTTGGAGGTGTCTCCATATACTTTGATTGAAATGATAGTAACAGCCTGGTATGACTTCGTGGGAGGATATGTTTAGAATGGTTTGAATCATGGCTTGCTCAAAGTCTATGATTATTTTTGGGGTTAGTTATTTGTTTTATGTTTTATATGGTTTAAGAGCGCATAGCAAATGCTGCTTTGTTTATTTGGTAGTAGGGCACATAAAGGGAATATTTGTGTTCTGATATTCACCATGTATGGTGTATATCTGAGTGAATGGTTTGGGACATATGTTGAAGGTCCCATCCATCATCCAGGTTTGACACTGGATAAGTTTCATTAAGTTGTTTGCTACCGAGAACATTAGGATTTGTTTCTCATTATTTAGGTTGCCATGTTAAAGGAAAGGTTCCTCATTATGTGTAATTGTTAAATGTTGAGGTATGTATATGTCTTGGTTTCTTCTAGGAGCAGGTGGGGTATCGCTGGTGGCTTTTTTAGGTTGTGCAATTAAATGTTTTAAAGTGGGAATAGGTGGTAGTTGCCCTGTTATGCGTTCAGGGACTCTAGGTACTATGTTTTTCAGAATTTTACTTGTGGGTTCTTGGGAGCTAGTGCTTGCCTCTCTTATATCTTGCAATATTTCTCTTTTTTCTATTTCTGTCACATTTGGGGGTGGTAGTGCTCTCTTACATGAATGACATCATCTTTTGTAGTTGCCCTTCCATAGCATGCATTAGAGAATAATATTTAGTACGTTTCCAGTTTATAGTTTCTGATGATGCACTTTCTTGGCTGTAGGTGTAGCCCATGTGATTTAGTAACTGCTTTCCTTTCTGTGAAGTGATACACTTTGCGGCCTCTGTCATGGTATCTGTAAGTAGTGTAATAGTATAAAAATGTATCATATTTTAACTTTTGCTCATTTAAACATGTTAAAAATGCAATTACTTATATTTAGTATCCTTAGATGTATGTTCTGTTGAGATGTTTCACACGGTTTTGTAGCTTTTCTGTTGGGGGTGTTCTAATTTGGAGCAGGTGCTTTCTTTTCTGTTAAATGCAAAAACAAATGTACGTTACATTTTAAATGGTACTTTGCTGATAGTTTGAAGAAGCTGAAGTCATTAGGTTTATTTTTGCTCACTGTTTGGGTATTTATAATTTGTGATTTATTTATATATACTTACTTTCTGTTATCTTTTTGATGGTTTGTGATAGTTGTTATTTTCTGGCAGTCATTTAGGGAGTCTATGTAAAAAGATAAAAGTTGAAGAGTGTGTTAATCTTGATTTGCTATTTTACGTTTTAAAGTTTCATAACAGTTACATTTCAGTTTAAATATAAGTATTACTTACTTAGTTGTGTAGTTGTTGAGATGTATATATTTCTATTTTAATGGTTTGTTGAGAGAATTCGGCAGAGTTTCCTCGTCTTACAGTGTATGTTGTTTTTGAAGTATTTAGTTGTTAAAATGTGTGTGCTTTTTATATTGTTGAGTTTATTTAGTTCTCTTATGGAGTTTAAGACTCTGTGGACTGCCTTTAGTGACCACAATCCACTGTCTGCTGAGTTTAGATTTGATGTGTTAGTTGATAAACAGTTCTACTTGTATAGGGAGCCGCTTACACCACAGGATCAGGGCCGTAGAATAACCTGGGTGAAGATAATCCCTAATGATTTTTTAAAGATTTTGATAAAAATCTTGCCATCTAAAGTTTGAGCTCGGTTTATAGCTTCAGAATTCTGATTGTGATATTTTGGACTCCTTTGAGTGTATTGGCAAAGAAGTCCTGTTGACCTTGACTAGACAGGGATGTGTTTCGGATAGTTTGGGGGCCCAAGAGGTTTGACATGGCATGCTCTAAATCACACAAGACTTTGTTGACGATCAGAAACCGAGGAGAAAGGGAGGCTAAGCAGGTAACAAAGCACCAAAGCCCAAATTCTGGAGTCTCCAAACAATTCCTTTGGAGAGCCGAAACGCGTCAGATAGTGAGCATGCTGCCAGTTTTATTGTGGAATAAAAGTTTGGATTCTCCAGAATTTGGGCTTTGGCATTTTCTTTCTGTAATGTTTGTTCCCAGGATGCTCCGTCCCCATATGCTGAGGCCACCCTGCAGGGTCGGTAGCTCTCATCAGCAGAGGTTGCTGTGTTTGATATATTTTGGGGAGCATGACCCGCTTGCCTCCATGCAAGCAATAGGATTTAACCTGACATTTACGAGTGTGGAGGTGAGCAAGGGCTACGAGAGGGACAGTCTACCACCTCTCGTCGATTCCAGACCCTGATGTACTAAGAGACAATTAGTCAACTTTGGCAGCATTGCATATATGAATGAGTGAGGTTTTTATGATTTTAAAGTTACTCACCAGACTTGCCTTTTAATGCACGTAGTCATCTCACTGTAAAGAAATTATTGAGGAATGCACTTTGAAAAATATAATTTGAAATACGACTGCAGTGATTTGATGCAATCAAGCATTATTACAATATTGTACTGCAGTCCAGAGAAGTGCATGTTTACATTTCATTTTTAAAAAAAAAATGTATTAGTGCATAATTTAACAATAATATATGCAATAATTACAATTTGTTATCACACAAACAGGAAAGCAAACAAGAATGTGAAGAGAGGAGAGAAAAGGAAATTATGCACTATTTTGTTTCCCCCCCCCACAATTAAATCCCACCCCTCCCTCCCAACCCACCCACAAGGAGTTGGACTCACTCAATTATCTTTAATTTCTGGGAAAAAAGAAAAATGAGATGGACATTTGGATTTTACCTATTCTTCTCGAGCCATCTGGTCAGCGGTGCCCAAATTTTTAGGCCTTTAGTTCGAGACCGCAATCCCCTTTTTTCATAGATGGCTTTCTCGAAATTATAATTTGCCAGTAGACGAGAAAGCCACTGGTGAAATCCGGGGGGGGTTGGATCCAGCCAGGCAGAGGCAAGGCATAAGCGAAGTATCGCCATGCCAATAAACACATTCTTCTCCTGGCTTCCCTTGCAGTTCCTGATCCACCCCAAGTCCAATCAAGGACGGGGAAAGGAGACAGTCAACCCCTAGCACCTCCTTGAAAAAGTTGGAGATCTCGTTTTAATTTACTTAAAGCATCACAGGAAGCAAAGATGTGATTTAGATCTGCCTGAAATAATGCACACCGGGGGCATAGAGTTCCTCTCCCAGTCCCCCATTTAGCGATCTTTTTTGGGGTGTAGTAAAGCAAAAAACAAGATTTATAATATTGAGCCTGGAGCCGGGCCGGGATTAAAATTTTCTGTGCTAACTCAGCTGAGTAAAAAAATAGATTTTCCGGAATTCCTATCTCCGCTTTCCATTTTAATGCTCGTGCCTCCATGTCATTCGGCATGGATGAGTTAAAAAAGTTATACACAGCTCCAATAGATAACGGTCTATTCTTTCTTAAATTATCTATTATATCGTTATTGGCAAAGCCTATTGGACCACCACCTTTCTTATTTAGGAAATCCCGGATTTGAAGGTATTTGTAGAAATCCCTCCGATCTAATTCATACAGCTCTTTAAGATTTTCGAAGAGACTATACCAGTTAGAGAATAAAAATCACCGAGCTTGGACAAACCCGCATCATGCCATCTTTTGATAATAGAGTCTTTAAAAATTTCCGGTAGATTGGGGTTATTGCAGAGCGGTGTATAGTAATTCAGGCGACCCAGACCTAACATTTTCCGAACTGATCTCATGATTCTATGCCCTCCTATCAAGGTTTTGAAACTGACCTTCTTGTAATGACTGTCATTCAAGAATCTCCAGACCCAACCCCATGCGTCTACGCCCATTATAAGTTCTATTGGTGTTGGTACTTCTTCCGTAATGCTATGTCTTGGCTTTTCTCGTATAAGGGCTAGATTAAATAATAAAGTAGTGGCCCAATAGTGTAATCTTATATTTGGTAAGGCCAATCCTCCCCTTTCTCTTGGTAGAGATAAATATTTATATGCCCTTCTGGGTTTCTCATATGCCCAGATAAAGCGGGAGAATAAGTCTTCAATTCTTTTTAAGCAGTTAGTGGCAAATTCTAAAGGGATTGCCCTTAATAAATACAAAAACTTATGGAAAATAGCATTTTAATGATATTACATCTGCCAATAATCGACAGGTGTAAATTATGTAATCTCACTAGTTAAATTTTTGTTTTGATGATCAAAGGATCAATGTTAACATCAACAATGCTATCTAAGTTGGCCATGATGTCAACTCCGAGATATGTTGCCTTTTCTACCTGTCTAGTGTCATTAATCATGCTGATATTATTACATACAATTTGGGTTTTAGTGCGGTTGAAGGAATAACCCGAGAGCTGCCCAAATCTCGCCGCCTCTGCCTCGATCTCGATTATAGCTGTTTCAGGATTGGGAGTCACTAGAGCAATATCGTCGGCATATGCCAAAACTTTGGTTTCCCAGCCATGAGATACGATAGGCCTAATAATCATGTTGGTTTCAAATTGACATAGAAAAGGATCTATATATATTGCGAACAAAAGCGACGAGCTCGGGCAACCCTGTCGGGTACCTCTAGTTATTTTAAACGTATCTGTAAGTGCACCATTTAAAAAAAGTCTTGCACTAGGCTGGAAATAAAGCATTTTAAATGCCTGTATAAGTCCCTTGCCTATTCCGACCCTTGCCAGGGTCTCCCATAAGAAAGACCAGGAGACCCTGTCAAAGGCCTTTTCAGCGTCCAGCAAAATTAGTGCAATTGGATCCCTAGAGGTGTTAGAGGCATCAAATAGTGAAATGACCCTTCTAATATGGTCTGTCGTGCCACGCCCTGGTATGAATCCATGTTGTCGGGTCGAGACTACCTTGTGAATTACAAAGGCTAAGCGAGTGGCAAGGATTTTAGAGTAAATCTTACTATCGGCATTTATCAATGTTATAGGGCGATAGGAGCCAGGTTCCAATGGTGTTTTATGCTTTTTAAGAAAAACTATAATTTTGGCCTGCGTCCAGGATTCCGGTGGTCTTCACCCCTTAAATACATGCATAAATAGTTGTAGCATACAATCTTTCAACTGGATCGAGAATTTCTTATAAAATTCTAGGGGTATATTATCTAAGCTGGTAGCCTTGCCACTTGGGAGGCTGTTAATACATAGCAATATATCCACCCATTGAGGGAGTTCCTCCAGTTGTTGCTGATCCTCCTGGGAAAATTGTTCCATTGGAATCTGATTAAGATATGTCATAACATCACCAGAGTGGCCAGGTGTGACCTCATGATATAGGTCTTGGTAATATGAATAAAACACATTGCGAATTCCCTCTGGGTCTGTGGTTCTCCCCCGCACAGGATCATTGATTTCTGCTATTATGTTCTGTGTGGCTTTTTGTCTAGCTCTAGTTGCGAGGTGATGCCCGACCTGCTCACTACACTCATATGCTTCCTCCCTCCACGCTGCTAGTCTATCTGCAGCTCTTTTTGCTATTGTCTCCATAATTGATGACTTGGCTACCATCACTTTTGCCAGTGCTTCCGCGGAGTCGCCCCCATTCTGGAGCACTGTAATCAAATCTTCTTCTGCAGCGGCCAATCTACCCTGCATATCATTTAGCAAGCGACACTTTTTCTTAATCAGAGATAGTGAAAAGCTAAGTGTCTCTCCCCGTATTCCTGCTTTCAACGTATCCCACACCACTTCGACCCCTACACTCCCTATGTTCTCCTTAAGAAATTGGAGAATCCATATCCTCATATGTTCACAGTATTCTTCGTTAGAAAGTAGAGATCGTTCGAAGCTCCAATTGGTCATGCCCATATTCTGAGACACTATCCCTTTAAGTTCTACCACTAGGGGATTATGGTCGGCCAATATACGTGGGGCTTTCTCAATTGAGCAAGCATGAAGAATAGTGTGAGATGCTAGTATAAAATCTAATCTTGCATGCTTATTGTGTGGATAAGAAAAAAATTTGAAACCAGGGTCCGTGGGGTTCTGCCAATTCCAGATATCTGAAAGTGCCTGCTCGCAACAAAGTGTCTTCAGTGCTCTAAATACTTTTGGTTTCCGGCCACTATAGATCCAGTCATTATCAAGGGTTATATTTTTATTGGCAGGCAAGTTTATATTAAAATCTCCGCAGATAATTATGGGTAGTGGCCAGGCAGCTAATTCATTATTAATATAATCGAATACTGCTGGGTCATCTAAGGTGCTTCCATAAATAGTACATATAGTGAGTGGATCCCCATTGTCTCTACGACATTCTGTGATTAACCGCCTGCCATTCTGATCAACTGACGTTCGGGTGAATTGAACAGAACGATTAGCTCTCAAGAGTGCTACCCCACGTGTCCGTGAATTTTGTGTTGTGGCCCCTACCAATGTGTACCCAAGTGTTTCCAATAAATATATCTGAGCTCTTTCGATATGCGTTTCCTGCATACAGATAACATCGGCCTTCAATAAGCGAAGCCCCGCTGCAGTATTCCGCCGTTTTTTAAGATCGTTGAGGCCGCAAATGTTAATTGTAGCTATACGCAGTTTACTCATTAGTAATAGCTGTTTTGCCAAATAAAAATAAAAAATAGACCCCGAAGTGCCAACCCCTTCCCCCCCCATGAACCTGCACCCCCCCTCAAAACCCACTCCCCACCTACCACTGAGGTTAGGACGAAGCCATCTGAGCAGTCGTGAACCCGCACTCCCCACCGGTCCAGCCCCCACCCTCCACTTATCCCCCCTCTGTGAGACAGCCCTAACTAGCTAACTATTTTCTATACAGTTGCCATTACTAGTATTAAAAAAAAAAATTCTGAGCGAACAAGACAGATGGCTACAGAGAGAAGGGAAGGGGTAGATTAATAAAGCCAGGGACTATAAACAGTGTAAGAAATCTACATTGAGGCATTAAGAAACTATTTTTGGGTCTTTGGTCCTTAAATTTTTGTCTCCTTTTCGATCAGTAATCTCTCGTAGGTAAGCCTGGGCCTGGATTTCAGATGTGAAACTTCGCGTAGTCCCTTTGAATAAGACCTTTAAGCGGGCTGGATTCTGTAAATAAACAGCCGCACCAAGTTGTTGAAAGGGAGCAAAAGTTGTCTCAGCCTCCATCTGCGCTCAACAGTGGCATGGGCAAAGTCAGGCCTAGTGAAAAAGGTGATACCATTAAATTCTTTCTTGGTTGTTGGCCTTGCTAGATCATAGAGTAGCTGACGCAGGAGAAAATTCCCAAAATAAAGAAGCATTGCTCGTGGGTATTGCGGAGAAGATGTAGGACGTTTGGATGGTGTTAATGGGAAACTATGAGCCCGTTGTATCTCCTTGTCCCAGTCCCAGGAGTGTAGTTCCGGGAAGGCTCCCTTAAGGAGCGTGATCATGAAAGTCCTGGGATCGTTCCGTTCCACTCCCTCCGGAATGCCAAGAACACGTAGGTTATTACGTCGTAATCTGTTCTCCTGCTCCTCGACTTTCAGCATTAGATCTTTGACTATGCCATCATGTTCATCTCCTTGCATCTTCAAAGTGGCAACATCCTTCTCAAGATTTTCCGTTCGTACTTCGACTGAGGCCATTCTGTCCGCAATTTCGACACACGTTCTGCCCACTTTCCTTACGGTGCCTTGTAGTTTTTGCGTGGCGAGACGTGATCTTCGATTGTCTAGTTTGACCTCCTCTTGAAAGCTCTTAATTGAATGTAGCACTACTGCAAGGGTAGGTTCACTCTTGGTATCAGAGGCTCCATCCCCTGCAC